>OU342638.1:29312564-31717078 GCA_910589415.1 Malachius bipustulatus | reverse complement strand
AATAGAAAGTATTGAAACTGAAAGGAGACGACGTCCAATTAACAACAACTAACTTTGTCTGCTACTTGTAGACAAAAAAGCAAACCTATTTGCAGATTTTAATTTAACAAATTTATTAAAATCGACTTATTAGGGGATCAGCACTGCGGTTGCGCTCGGCACTGCATCTACTAACAACATCATATGATCGATAAACAATTTTTTTTGGTTCTTTCATGAACGAAACTATTGAGAAAACATTTTCAGCCTTCCCAGTCGAACAAGTCAATTTTTTTTCCTACGATCACTATATAAATTTGTAAAAAATATAAAATAGCGATCAATAGTACAAACCACAGAGTAAACACTTTTGTGAGATTTATAAAATAGACAGCATTCGATGACAACAATAATACTGATGGGTAACAATCGCTTTTGAAACAGTGTATATTTTTACTATGATATCACATATAAGATGCATTATTATGCTAATTTCTGTGTTATTATTATTTACTGGTACACTCAAAATATATACATTTACCCGAACTGGGAGAACAGGTGTTTTAAATTCTAAGATCAGCTCAATCAGGAAAATAGTAGGGTACCTGTATTACCGACACTGACACTTACTGAGCGTTAGTATCGATAATACAGGTACCCTAGGGAAGTAGATACCTACCGCGGAACTCTATTATATTATTGGTATTAACGCGTAATATTTGTCAATTTTCATGCACTAGCAATCAGTGGAACACTGACAAGACGATTTTACTGTAGTGCTCGATCTGTCGATCATGTCATATTAATTGTTTATAGGATTATGGGTAATATAGTAGGATTAACTTTAAAAAGTCAGATGTGACGTCACACTAACCGTCCGAATTAATATTTTTAATTTCACCAGAAAATGTCAAACAGTTAATTGTCAAGTTGTGAACGAGCGTAAATTATTGAAGGAAATCATTCAAACAATGAATTGAACCGCTTACATCAGTTTGAGAGCCACTGACAACTACATAAAATTTATTCACGTAATGACATTCTATCCTCTGTGTTGTGCATTTAATTCTCATTCAAAACCAATGTTGACGTATACTTATTTATGCGGGATGGAGTGTTTAGACAAACTGGACGGTTACTATAAAAACTACGTATATGAAACAAAATAAATCGAACTATCAAATGGATGTGTATTCTTAATCGATACGTATGACTTTTTAGACTTTATTGGACTATAGTCATATCATTAATACATAAAAATTATCATTGTTATTATAATTTTCAATAATAATTTTCAATTAATCATCGTAAGTGAATCGAAATAATATTATCAGTGGCGTAGTAAAAGTAAAGTAAATGATTTCAGTCACTTGGATCTTGAGACTGATAGAGTAATTCCGATTCTGATGTAGAAAATACTCCACCGTTTAGGTAATTGAATAAACAATGGTCTTCTTATGCTTGTAGAAAAAGTATAGTGTGAAACACTTGCACAAAAGCAATTTCTCACTCGTGCGAAATGAATTTTTCACACTCGTGAGAAATATGCTACTTTGTGCAAGTGTTTCACACTATACTTTTTCTACAAGCATAAGAAGACAATTGTTTATTCACGAAAGATACGCAAGGCGGCTCTTCACTGGCTCATACACGAATATTTGATCCTAGAGATAGTGGACTGATGACTCATCAGCCTAGAGCAGAATGTGAGGGGGATGAGTGTGAGGAGCAACAAAAAGTAACAAGAGTGGGTGAAGATCTCAAAGTGAGGTAGTTAGTTTTCACGACTTACCCACTCATTTTCGATGGTACGATTTCGTGAATACCTTGGAACGTTTCCGGCCAGATTGTCTTAATCGTGAAATATGAATCGATGCATTCTTTCGCTTTTTCCACTCTAAATTTCGTCCTAAGCAACATTCTTTCTATAAAAGAGTCGTCTAAAAAAAAAAAAAAACGAAATAATAATTTTATAAGAGTTGGATGTGTGTTTGCTTGCCTGGGATCGGTGGTAGATGGGGTTGTTTCTTGAGCCAATCTTTAATTATTTCCACGTCTCGCTTAATATCATCTTCGCTTTTATTAAAATACTTCCTCACAACTGATTTGTCTTCCTCACTTATATCAATTAAATTCATTGTAAATTATTTTAACTTTAAATACACTTTCGAATATTAAAGAACGCAGAACGCAAGAAGCAATCGAAGAGTATATTGATTGAAAGAATTACGAATTTGTCGTTTATACAACAAACTGTTGTCAACTTTTAAATAATTAATTTACTGCAATTATTTATTTTTATGTATTTGTTTTTTGTCATCAATCAAATTAATGCACATAAGTAAATAAAGTACATAGGTAAATTGTTACATATTAATAATATACGGGTAGATTTAATGGAAATTTATTCATCTTATCTGAAAATCTTATCAGACTAAAAAGGAATTTTTTTCAGAGGTTACATTAAATCTCCTTCAATTTTGATGTATCTCCTCTTCATTTAGGGAACTATAAAGTTAAATACTCAATTATACAGATGCTTTACAAATTGGTAAATAATATAATTATTAGTAATTATAACAAAGTAACCCCAGTAACACCCACACATATACCTATAGAGGTACTGCCAATATAAAAAATGAAATATTTTTTATATTTTATATCTTGGCTGCGTACATGTTTTTCTATATTCTGACTATATTAAAAAAATGTCAACATCAATAATATCAATAATATCAATATCAATTATTATTATATCTTCCTAATATTGGAAATCAAACAGATAATAGAAAAATAACTGTTATTTACTATATTTGGAATTACTATCACTGATAATAGATATATAAATATGAGTTTATAATAAAAAGAAAAATGATCAGATTTTGGCTCTAGTCTCATAGAAAAAAATTCAGATTTCAAGCCAAAGGCAGACAAATATACCGGTGGCTGAAGATTTAGATGGCCGTTTATTTAGCTCTTCTTAGAGCTCATCGGCATGCCATATTAGCCTAGTGTGGTTAATACATCTTGCATTATTATACAGAAGCATTAACACTCAATTCAAGGGTCTATAACTAGTAGGTAGTGACATTAGCGAAGATAGAATTCTAAAAGAATTTGACTGACAAAAAAAGTAGAGCAAAATGGCCATCCATGTCTTCAGAGGTATCTTCGCCTGCCTTTGTTATGAGATCTGTGTTTTTTAAAAATTAATATTGAGCATATTGAGTGCCTTTATAAAAAAATATATCCTCAATATTAGGTCAAACTTCTTCCAATATGATGTTATAGAGGGTGATCCCGAAATGGCGGACACGGTATACAGGGTGTTGTAGAGGATGTTAAGAAAGACTGTAAATTTGAAAAAAAAATGGTTTCCTCGGCTGCATCCTGTATATTGAAACTACATCTTGGCCCGATATAAACTAAATATTGTTTTCTCATATCCATCTAAAAATAATACATCCCCAATATATTTTTTTTTATTTATTTATTTTTTTTTTTTTTTTTTATTTATTGACAATAGATAATTTTAACAGTAATAATAATAATCACATCTTAAATTATTTCCCATCTAAACAGAGTTTGTGTTTGGAAAAGCAAATAATATAATTATACTATTTATATTTTAGTGAGAATCTACGTCTCCAATCCCCTCCTTCTTTTTCTTCCATTTTTTAAACTACAAATTATTTCTAAAACAAAAAGGAAAAGAGAGAAACATAAAAACTCACCCAAGTGGCGCTTCAGAGACGAAGAAGAGAGCCAAGATTCCTTTTGTATTGGATACTCGTTCTTTAATGTTTTCCTCTCTACGTATTTTATGTTAGAACACTTGTACCTTTGCAAGAAGACTACATACTTCTGTGAAGCAATGCTACATTACTATTGGTTGTAAAAGC
Organism: Malachius bipustulatus; assembly: GCA_910589415.1. Classification (NCBI taxonomy): domain Eukaryota; kingdom Metazoa; phylum Arthropoda; class Insecta; order Coleoptera; family Melyridae; genus Malachius; species Malachius bipustulatus. The sequence goes on along the minus strand of OU342638.1, from coordinate 31,713,197 downwards.
TCTAATAATATGATAATGATCATAATAATGTCATAATAATGGAGTTACATATTACCCCGATATGCAGGGATGGTCTATCCTCGCATAATTGTCCCATAGCGGCCTTACCGCTCAAGATAGAAAAATGTAATAATATATAGAGTGTCCTATTTAAAATAACAAAGTTGTAAGGCGTACAGCGATATTGGGCCACGCTGTGTAGCTGAAAATAATTTTAACTCAAATCTTTTTCTCTATCTTGAACGGTAACGCCGCTATGGGATAATTACGCGAGGATGGACCACCCTGTACATTAAATATTGTTTAAGTATATCATACCGATGCACAAGAAACAATATATCCCCTATATTGGTTGTAAAAGTGTCAATAATATTATTTCATTAGCTCTATAATATTGTTTTAATATTAATAATAATTGGATGCTTTTCTAATAAATAATATATATCCTAAATATTGGTTGTAAAAGCTCTATTACTATGATGTCATAATAAATTGAGTTACATAATATCGCCCCGATATAAATTAAATATTGTTTTGAAATAATTGGATGCTTATCTAGTAACAATATATCCCAAATATTGGTCGTAAAAGTTCTACTAATATGATGATATCCTGTGTTCAATAATTAATTTTGTATTAATATACATAGAATAGTAGACTTATTAGTAGACTAGTCTATTCGACTTTCTATGATTGTGATCCGCTGTTACGGTTACTATCTGTAACTGTTATTTGTTTCGAGTTGTTTCAAAATAACTGTAATTTTACTGCCGGTTGTTAGTCTCAAATCAGCGATATTTCATCTGTAACTCTGAGTTCTTCAGTAGATATGCGTCAAATAGTCGTAAACAGTGTTTCTCGCACTTGGATTACCCAAAAGTAACGGGGACATAGGAACTGTCACTGCTACTTAATTATGTTCTGCCAACTCCAGGCACAATGAAATTGATTTAATGTAATTAATATTAGCATTAATAATTTACTGAGGGCCGTTCTTTTTTCAAAGAAAATAGCAATTTATAATAATAAATTGCCAAATAAATAATTGAAGTTTGGTTATTTATTTGTATACTTAGTTCAAATTAATTAAAAGCGCTCACGTAAGAGTGAAAAACTGCTGCAGTTGAAGGTTATTTTCTTCATGAAATGTAGATGTTGTTCTGTCTGGAATAATTATCATTTATAATTATTGTCATGATAATTTAACATGATTGCATTGTTAGTTTTTAATTTTATATGTAATATAAAGGGGAAATTCAAATGTGAATTGAGAATCAAATTCCATTGTGATGGGAGATTTTTTGTCCTTTGGACACAATAAACGTTATTATTATTATTATTATTATTATTATTATTTTGGAAGATTTTTTTGGAACCCAGTTATCTAGTTCCTCATCAAACTCAGTGTTTGGATTTCTGTTGCAACTTTTTTACAAGCTTCTAAGAAAAGGTGCTCATTTTTGACCTTATCCAGTGATATAGCAGTGAAAGTATACGTACTTCGAGACATTCCTGGTAGGTAAAATTTTTGTCAATAGTCTTCCCGAAACTTACAGTTTTAACCAAGACTTTTTTGCAGCCAACCAGATTTTTCAAGCTTAAATATGATTTCTTTCTATGCATTTACATTGAGTTAACTTAAAACACACTTAGGTATGTTAAAAAAAAAAATAAAAACATGGTAAACAATAAACTTTCCCATATGGCGCGAACTCCATATTATAAACAAAGTGCAATAAAATAAAAAATTATCAATCAATATTGAGTTTCTTGAAGCTACCATCAACGCCGAACATATCAATTTGGAAATTGCAGTTTCCAATCCTCAACTTCTCGTTCGATTTCTTCTTTTGCAATTCCATTAGGAATTTTTCATTTGACACAAATAATTCATCATTTCTCACTTGAAGATAAAAATCAAACAATTAAATTATTTTAAACGAATTAACTAATTATAACAAAAATTTGCAACGTTAGAGCTTACTTATCAATTCTTGGACAGATTTATTCGTGCCTCCATATTCAATCGGTAGGCATTGTTTAGGGATCACTTCCAGCAAAGAATCGTTGTCTTTATGGAAGAAAACCTACGTGATGGTTGAGATAAAGTAGTTCTGTGAAATTTTTAAACGCAATCAAGCTTACCCTTTCCATGATTTTTTTGGGCAGAATATGATCTTTTAATAAATTCATAATCACAGATATCCAGCTCGGTGGTTTGAAGATGTGCAGTCCTTTTAATCTCATCGAGTACACGTTCTAAAAAATAATAAAAGAGTATCAAACATAAAAAAAAACTCCACGTATTATTTTGATATTTACCAGAACAATTGTGGAAAACTTTTTCATTAAACTTATATCCGTTAGTTTTTTCAAATGCCCGATTTCAGCTCCCGTCAAATCCCAAATCGCATGAACCCCTAACGTGTAGTCACATTTCAGGATAAGCTCTAAGTGAGCAACTGTTATACGGATCGCTTCAAAGACATCATATTTATCTGGTGGGGATTTCATGTAAAAAATAATCACCATTTCTGCAGACTCCGTTAATTGATCGATTATTGGATAATAGTATCTACAGGGTGTCCCAATATTCCATGGACATGGACCAACCACAGATTACTGAGGTAAAAAAAAGTCGCTCGGACCAAACTTATCTCTATACCAAAGTGCTTCGTTTGTCCGTTAGAGGGCTTCAAAGTCTTTTGAAAATTTTAGTTTTTTTGAAATAGCTCAAAGTCGGCTGATTACAATTCGATGAAATTTGGTAGGTCAATTTCTTATTAAAAGTACTAACTTCTGATGTACATGATAATTTGACGGAAACCCGGAAAGGGGTGAAACTACCCCTACCCTCCACTAAAATCGATCGTAATTGTTCATAGGGTAGCAGGAACGCTGTCCATGTTTTTTTGTTTGAAAGATACATCGTTTTAGCCCCTTTTTGGTCTCCTACAAAAATCTGTATCTTTTCGAGGTGCTATATGATAAAATAAATTAGTCGATGACACCTAACCAAATTTTTATTTCATTCTTCTAATTTGAAATCAAATTTTCAATTGTCAGGTGATTATTTGATCTAATCTCATAGAAGATGTTTAGTATGGTTCGGTTTTTTTTTCAGGTGTTTGCAAACGGTTTTTTTCAAACGCAGTAAACAGTTTGCAAAACGACGAGGTTCCAAGAAAAGTTAAAATCATTTTTTTGCGCAGGATGGAACTTTCTAGGGTCCAAACCGGCGCCCATATCGAGCATCTTTTATGAGATTAGATAAAATAATCACCTGACTATTGAAAATTTGATTTCAAATTAAAAGAATGAAATAAAAATTTAGTTATCATCGACTAATTTATTTTATCACATAGCACCTCGGAAAGATACAGATTTTTGTAGGAAACCAAAAATGGGCTAAAACGATGTATCTTTCAAACAAAGAAACATGGACAGCGTTCCTGCTACCCTATGAACAATTACGATCGATTTTAATGGAGGGTAGGGGTAGTTTCACCCCTTCCCGGGTTTCCGTCAAATTATCATGTACATCAGAAGTTAGTACTTTTAATAAGAAATTGACCTACCAAATTTCATCGAATTGGAATCAGCCGACTTTGAGCTATTTCAAAAAAACTAAAATTTTCAAAAGACTTTGAAGCCCTCTAACGGACAAACGAAGCACTTTGGTATAGAGATAAGTTTGGTCCGAGCGACTTTTTTTTTCCTCAGTAATCTGTGGTTGCTCCATGTCCATGGAATATTGGGACACCCTGTATAAAGTACATGATATAATATAATGATTTGAAATTATTAGAAAATTTGGATATTTTTTTGATAATAATTTTATTTTTTGTCGTTAAAATATTTTTTTTTTATCAAAGCAACTTTTTGATGGAAAAGTCGTGGGATTGGGGGGAAAATGTGATTGATAATAAAACAGCATTGATTTCGTCTTTTACCACTTGACTTGCGTCGTATAAAGTAAATTTATCTGTACTCAATTTGTAAGATCATTATTCTGGATAGACTTCAGTATTTTGAAGGAGGTACCTTTTCCTGGAGGCTATAGATATACAGAATTTTCCTATATCCAGTGTTACTTCTTTTCGATTTAGGAACATTTTGACTTCGCTAATAGTTTGTGCTTTAAAAATTATGACAAATGACACGGACACCATCTGTCGCGCACTTTTACAACCGTCAAATTTGACATTTTTTGGTAAAAAATGACAAAATATGGCTTATAAAATATGGAAAAGTAATGTGATATTTCATTTTTTACCCAGGTACCAATTTGTAACCCTCTAGCAAAAAACTTTTTTCAAAACTTTGTTGAACATTTCTGAGCTTTAAAAATTTCGAAACTATTTTTTATGTCAGAAGCCAGACATTAACTTGGTGTTGGTGATTTAAAGTGAGTATTCGGAAAACCAAGGAGAAGTTAAAAAGTAATTAGTAAATTGTTTTTAATGACCTTCAGCTGGTGCTGGATTATCTAGTTTAACTTCCAAAAGTAGTCAGAGAGAAGTGTAAAGTTCTGAGCTGACTAAATCATTTTTTGGATTTCATTGGTTGACCCCATTACACTTTGCTTCTTCGCCGGATGTGCAGAGGAAAACCCCTTGACTGGTAGGGTAAGTCTGAAAATCAGTTTTCTAGATTTCATAATAAAAGGGTTATTTATTCTTTTGCAGCCTTTTTCTTTTTCTTTCTTTTTTTAGTTTTTCTTTATTTTCTTTTTGTTTCGTCTTTCGGTATTATTCATGTTTCTTGTTGTCTTCTTCTTCTCATTTAACCGTCCATCCTGGTAGCTGTTAGAATCTTATTTTCTTTTATTTTAAATAATTGGAGCAATTTATTATTATTTTTCTTGTTATTGGCGCGTCGTCGTCGTAACAATTTTGGCGCCCAAAGTGGGGTTGTTTTAACCCGTTGGTTATGTATTTATAAGTAACAAATAAAAAAAAAAAACATTGAAAAGATGAATATGATGTAAAGGAATACCTAATTTTGTGTAAGTTGAAATTTTTTGAAAAGAAAGAAAATGAAAAAAATTTTTGAATTTTTTTTTGTTAGAGGGTTCAAAATTTGTACATGGGTGAAAAATGAAATATTAAACAACTTTTTCCTGAAACATTAATAAAAAATTTTGGAAACCATTGCCATATTTTGTAATTTTTCTCAAAAAATGTCAAATTTGACAGTTATAAAAGACATAATGACAGGTGTTGTGCGTTTCATTTGTCATCATCTTTAAAGCAGAAATTATTAAATAGCGAAGTGAAAATTATCCCAAACCGAGAAAGATTTTTTTTCCCATATCATGCATACTTTAGGTGTGTGATGCTTTTAAAAGCTTGCCTGAGCTCCATTTATCATAATATGGCGTTGCATTAATTGATTAATTGGCATTATTGCAAGGTACAGGTACTTCAGGTTTGCACCACTCCAAAATACGATATAAAAAGTAGTAGAGAGGGTCTAACTTTCGAACCGCCTTGGACTCGAGAATTTTTTTTGATTTTTTTTTCCATAAAGTTGAACCCCCTCTTCATTTTGGTGGCATTTTCAAAAATTTAATCGACGCCCCGGCGGAGAAATGTGCATGCGAAGACATCGGCAATGGGTTTTTTGCACATAACTCGCTTAATTCAACTCTGAGCATAGTAAATATCTCGAAAAATGAAGAGCTCTCGAAGACGCGTAATTTGAACTTTGACTGGTCCAAATCGGTCAAACGGTTCTCGAGATATCGCATTTTCAATTTTAAGGCCCTTTCTTCAGGGTTCCGCCGCGGTGCGAATACACCGCCGTCCGTGTTCGCGTGTTTTGCATGGAAAAAATCGACTTAGGGACTTAATTTTTTTTTTCATCGACAGAGCAGTGTCCTCAATGATGTCTGAAATTTTGAAGTCGCTATCTCGATTAGAGGGGGAGGGGGAGGGAAATCATAATTAAAATTCAAATTGCTATAACTTTCGCTAATATTGGGGCCTCGGGCCCAACCAATGGGAGATGACACTTTGGAATGCCTACTTTAAAATGGTATTTTTTTTTTCGATTCCGCCAATATTGGCAAGATGCCCGCAGAAAAACCGATTTTTCCCCCCCTTTTTTTCTTAAAACTGTTTTTTTTCCATGAAAGAAGGGAGTAGGGGTAAATTTTTTTCGTCATCAGACGGGAATTTTTTTTATCTTTGATATGAGCCCCAGTAGATCTCGATCGGACCATTATTAAGGTCACAGGGTCACCAAACGCGTTTGGTCCTGTAGAATGGCAAGGATTAGGGTTAGCGGGTTCCTCTACCCGGCATTTTTTAGGACTAAGTGTCCCCTTTAAAGATTTTCTTACCCCATGTCGCTATCTCAATTAGGGCCTGCACGCGGACGGGATATGTAAACCAAGTAATCTAGCCGCGGAGCAGCGAGAGCCGGGGCGGAGCCTAGCGCTCCCTCTCCTTTCTCTCTTCTCTCACAGACACACTCGCTAGATTAATTGGTTTACATATCACGTCCGCGTGCAGGCCCTAATTGAGATAGCGACATGGGGTAAGAAAATCTTGAAAGGGGACACTTAGTCCTAAAAAATGCCGGGTAGCGGAACCCGCTAACCCTAATCCTTGCCATTCTACAGGACCAAACGCGTTTGGTGACCCTGTGACCTTAATAATGGTCCAATCGAGATCTACTGGGGCTCAAATCAAAGATAAAAAAATTCTCGTCTGATGACGAAAAAAAATTACCCCCACTCCCTTCTTTCATGGCAAAAAAACAGTTTTAAGAAAAAAAGGGGGGGAAAAAAATCGGTTTTTCTGCGGGCATCTTGCCAATATTGGCGGAATCGAAAAAAAAATACCATTTTAAAGTAGGCATTCCAAAGTGTCATCTCCCATTGGTTGGGCCCGAGGCCCCAATATTAGCGAAAGTTATAGCAATTTGAATTTTAATTATGATTTCCCTCCCCCTCCCCCTCTAATCGAGATAGCGACTTCTATCTCGAGAACCGTTTGACCGATTTGGACCAGTCAAAGTTCAAATTACGCGTCTTCGAGAGCTCTTCATTTTTCGACAGGATATTTACTATGCTCAGAGTTGAATTAAGCGAGTTATGTGCAAAAAACCCATTGCCGATGTCTTCGCATGCACATTTCTCCGCCAGGGCGTCGATTAAATTTTTGAAAATGCCACCAAAATGAAGAGGGGGTTCAACTTAATGAAAAAAAAAAATTAAAAAAAAATCCTCGAGGCCAAGGCGGATGGAGCCTTTTTTTTTGACAGACCCTCTCCACTAAAGCAGAAACAAGCGAGATTAAAAAAATTATTACCTTTTAAAAAAAAAGTTTGCCATAAAAAGTTCATTGTGATTAAACTGGCACAAAAACGGGCAATATTTTAAATAATATTTAAGCACTAGAAGTCTTTTTTTATTTTGCTATCAATAATAATTTTACTTACGCACAACCTTGTGATGGTACGATTTTATGTATTCCTTCGTATATTTCCGGCCAGAGCGTCTTAGCTGTGAAATATGAATCGATGCACTTTTTGGCTTTTTCGATTCGGAACTTTGTTCTAACCAAAATTCTCTCAATGAAAGCATCATCTGGAAGTACGTTTATGCAAATTCAAAAGCACGTTCAAATGAAAATGAACACCTGTTAAGCGAGATACCTGCGATCGGAGGTAGATGGGGTTGTTTCTTGAGCCATTGATTGAGTATTTCCACATCTCGATTGATGTCCTCTTTACTTTTATTATAACTTTTCCTCACACCGTCTTTGTCTTCTTCACTTATTTCAAATATATTCATATTATTATCTAAAATTGTGTACTTATTACTTCAAAGCGGGGAGCAGAACAAACTGCATTCTATAAAAATGCAGTAATTTAGCTAGAGTGAGGAGGAGAAAGGAAAATTATTGATCCTTGGAACAATATTTACGTAACAATTTTGAAGCGTTAATGCAAAGTATATATCTTTGAAGGTTATCACAGAACGTTGCCTCTTTATAAGAATGCATCATACTTCTATTTATACCAAAACATACTCTTTCTTTCTTCGGCAAATGACAAAATAACAAGTAAGCACTCAGCATTAGGTATGATGGATTTTCATTTAATTTTCCAAAATTGATATTGAGGGACAAGAAATTAGAGAAAACATTCCAGTTGACATGAGGCCGGAAGAATATTGCATAATATGGCTACTAATATTATTCACTGTTTATTATTCGGCAGTAGAAAAAAGCAGACTATTAAAAAAGTGTATTTGAATTACGAACAATCATTATTATTAATTAATCAATAATTAAACTGAGACTATTTTCTGCAATTTATTAAACTTTTATCACATAGATCGGCCATGGATTTAGCTTCTGGAAGTATTTATAGAAGACAAAAAATTTGTTAAGCAGAATTAAATCTCACATAAGATCGTATCAAGTGAGACGAGGGAATTTTAAAAGAATGCATAAAAACGTGTTACACGTTCCACAAGGAGTCCAAGGCAAACGATTTTTTAAAAATTTGATCTCAAAATTTAATAATTGCAAAACTACTGCAAGAATAGTCAGTTAATCTGTCTACAATCTACAATGTCTAGATCCAGCAGAGTTTATGGTGGACAAAAGCCTAAGTTGGTAGAACTAAGAAGTAACGAGAATTATTGTCTTGCAGGTGTCCGCGATATTTTTGAGAATGCTAGTGAATGACGCCAAAAACGCCCTCCCCTCTCTTCTGTTCCAGGCACCATTTATCTGTTCCCCCGCTCATCATAATACCTATTCCTTTGTAAAAAAAGAACGCGACCGTAAATCTGAATCATTTCGATTTTATCTTCTACGCTTGCAGTATACATTTTGCACTTGTAATAATTATATTTATTAATAAAGGGTGGATATGCAGGCACTGAAGGTAGTCATTGCAGTAACCGCAGCGCCTCTCATTAAGAAGTTACAACAATACAAAGTCAAATCGATGGATTTTGTCCCGGATATAAAAAAAGAAGTTTCCAATTATTGAAGATGTGGACACGATTCTGTTTCCTAACTGTAGGAGAAGAGGGAGGTCAAAAATATCGCCGACACCTGCTTTTATTATTCTGGTGTGGTGTGTATTTCAAGCGACATACTAATTTTTCAACAGCTTTTTACTAAGTTTGATTTTCCTCGATTACTGCGCCATCTGTCATGAATCTAAAAAAATGTTGCAGAAAAATTTTCAGTCATAAAATCCGAATCTGCTATTTTCTGCAAATTTAACCTCCCCCCGTATACAACAAACATAGAAAATTTTGAGAAAGTGTAGAATGGACCACAATAATGTGGGGGTGGCATGAGAGAATTTTTATAAAATTCTGCACCACCTTTTAAATCTCAGGTTAAGAGAATTGTCTTATTTTGATCATTCGAAACTTGTAAAAGGAAACTGGAGGTAGGTAGATAGGCACTAATATGCTCGAACTGTCATATCAGATGGACACTTCACTCATTCCACAAGAGAATTTGTATTAATATGAAAGATAGCTCTACTTACAGGTGAAGTTGTAGCGGTTCAAATAAATTTACCAAACGGACAAATCTTGCTGGAAATTGGAACAGCAACGCAGTCGTTTCGCCTCCACGATATAAAATAAAATAAATACATACCGTATTGATTATAAATGATGTTGTCTGGTGATGTGCTGACGTCACGAACATTTGCATTAATTAATTAAGGGCCAGTTGCACGAACGTAATTAACAGTATTGCAAATAATAATTACTGATTTTAAATTGCAAATTTCGGAAATAGGTATGGTGAATATTGTTAGTGGTATTTAATTTTTTATCGGTGATTGGCTCTTCTAAAAGGGAGTAGAGTTTGTTTTCAGCAATATCAGACCAATATTTTGGTAATACAGGCGCTGGAGTACTAGAACGTTAATTACAGATCTGCCAGATAATTACTGATTTTAAAATGCCCTGTATTATCAAAATGTTGGTCTGATATTGCTGGAAATAAATTCTACTCCCTTTTAGAAGAGTTAGTTACTGATAAAAAATGAAATACCATTCGAAATATTCACCCTATTTTCAAAATTTGCAATTTAAAATCAATAATTATCTGACAAATTTTTAATTAGCGTTCTAGCACTCCACCCAGGATGTTTTAAAATCGATGATTATCTCACAGATTTTTAATTACGTTCGTGCAACCAGGCATAAGTCTATCAAGAACAAAATTTCACGATTAGATATCACGATGCAATAATGACAATATGGCCGCTAATTCGCGAGAATCTTGTTAGAGACGTAAGTCTCGAAACGGAGATAGAAACTCATTGGCCCGTCGGTCTTGAACTTAAATGTTGTTAAGATAATTTTGTAGAAACGATTCAACTTCTAATTATGACGAAAATAGGTAAGGTAATAAGATAAAGGTACTAGAATAAAAAAAATCAGCTCTCCGTGACAGCCCAGCCTCGTCTTCCTGTTCTAGCTTGTTCTCCTCTTCGGCCGCGCTCTTGATGGATCAGCCACCCTCATGTCATCTCTCCTTTCTTCTATTCACCACTTCTCGCGCGTCTCCTTTCCTCTCTTTCTAGTTTAACGCTTTAGGTATTTCCGATGCGCGTATCAGGTGATGTCGTTATCGTAAAATCGTAACTGACCTAAGGTCCGTGAATTTAAACACGCTATTGTTTTAGAAAAGATTTTTAACAATTTTTGCCGGATAAAATCATTTTTCTTTTGACTTTCAAATAGGCGTAGATAGACTTTAACGCCGCTAATGCGTTACAATAAGTCAAAAAATCTCAATAATAAACTATGGATGATTTCCTTTTTTTTTTAGAATACACATTGTTCTTAGTATGTAGGTGCAAACAAACGATAGAAAATTATATTTATAAACAAAAAATCCTGAAGATTGGATAAGATGATAAAAAATATTAGGTGATAAGGTAATAAAATAATAATTTTGAAAGAACTTTTTACAAGACTATTAATTGTTCTTTCTTAAAGTTTTTTTTTTATTTGCAGAATAACCTGAGTTTCTGAGATAACTTGCTCTTTGTAAAATTTGAGTGTTTCCACAACGACATAGGGTACCTGTATTACCGACAATAACGCTAGTAAGCGTCAGTATCGGTATTACAGGTACCCTACAACGACAAACGCGAGAGCGCCATCCCACGCGGATGGCAGAACCAGTGATCTCCATACTAATTCGATGAGCAAAAATAACTTTTTTACGTTATTGTTCATCCTTCTTCGAATAACCCAATAGAAATTAGTAATAAACTCAGCACTGCACGTATTCAGCAGATGTCGTTACTGTTCCAGGTTACTTTCTTTACTCTAACAAAGTTCATTATGCAAGCAGTCATGTTTTTATTTATTGTTCTATGAATTTTTTCAACTGTTTGCATTTTATCTGGCAGACATGCTTCATATAATTCAAGGCCCTAGTTGATGAAAAATTTTGTGGATCACACGATACCTAAAGAAGGAAATTCCTCAATAAAAAATTAATATCTTAGCTATTATTTAATTAGATTAAAGAAAGTAACATGTAGTAAAAAATATAATATGTAATATAAAATTATAAGTAGTCAGTTTATTAGAATGTTCAAAAAAAAAGATCAATCAATATTGAGTTTCTTGAAGGTGCCATCGACGCCGAAAATATCAGACTTAAAGTCGCAGTTTCCAATTCTCAGCTCCTCGTTCGATTTCCTCTTTTGCACTTCCATCAGGAATTTCTTGTTTGACACGAACAGTTCATCACTCCTTTCTGGAAGAAAAAAACATTAACAATATGACGAAAATTTGAAACATAAGAGTTTACTTATTAATTCTTGGACGGTTTTATTGGTGCCTCCATATTCAATCGGTAGACATTCTTTTGGGATCATCTTCAGCAAAGAATCGTTGTCTTTATGGAAGAAAACCTATACATGGTTGAAATAATGAAGTAGCTTTGTAAAACTTTTAAAAGCAATTGAGCTCACCCTTTCCATAATATTTGTGGGCAGAACATGATCTTTTAACAGATTCATAATCACAGATATCCAGCTCGGTGGTTTGAAGATGTGCAATCCTTTCAATCTTGTCGAGTAAACGCTCTAAGAAATAATAAAAAATTCAACACATTAGGTCTAATTTTTTTAATATAAATATTTACCAGAGTTGCTGCGAAAGCCTTGTGCATTAAACTTACGTCGGTTAGTTTCTTCATATGCCCAATTTCAGCTCTCGTAAAATCCCAAATCACATGAACCCCAAACGTGTAATCACACTTTAGGAGAAGTTCTAAGTAAGCAAGTGTTATACGGACTATTTCAAAGAGATCATATTGTTCTGGTGGCGATTTCATGAAAAAAATAAACACCAGCTCCGTAGTTTCCGTTAATTTATCACTTGGATAAAAAAGCCTAAATTATAATAAAGTAAAATTAATAAATTTTATTAATTATCGATAGTGAAAACAATTTTATTATTCTTCTACTTCTTTAGCTTCTTTATTTACTTTTTGTTTGAAAAATGGTCGGGTTGGGGGAAAAATATGATTTAAGTAATATGAAAAAAATTTGAAAAATTTTCTAATTCGTTCATAGTTGGACTTTTTGAGATATTGAAACTGAAATTCAATTATTTAAAAGTCAAGTGTGTCTATGGAGATAACGAGAAATTCAGTTCTTTAATAATTCAACAATTTAATAACGATTTAAGGTGCATATTCGAAATATATTCGAGTATTCGTGAAGTAATAATAATAATAATAATAATAATAATAATAACAGAATTTATTTCCAACAGGTACAGGGAAAACCTAATAACAGGAAACATTCACACAACCACAAACTAAAATAAGCTAATAAGTCAGTTTGTATGCCTAGATACATTAACAAATCACCCAGAAAACTTAAAGATAAACTAAATATACAATACAAAGTAGACAATGAGGGAGCAGAGCTCGAGCTATACCAATAATGAATGCGAGCAATTTGCCCTCATATGCATACTATTCCTCCCCATCTTTACCTTATAGCAAGTTACGTTGTACACCCTCAACCATTCAGCAGGTTTCGGTGTTACTCTTCACTAAAGCAATTAACAACTTGTTTTTTGATCTCTCTGAAAGAGTCAACACTGATGTCACACCGATCAGCAACTACGTTGAATTCGCTACACATTAATACCACAGGCGAAGTCGATAGGACATTCGTTCGACAAGTAGTAACACCGAAGGTGGGCACGCGACGAAGATTAGTGGTAGTGGGTACTCGGAAATCAATTCGTCCAAGAAGCCAGGGACAATCAATATTCCCACCAACCAAGTTGAACAAAAATTTCACATTGTTGACGATTCGTCTTATGTATAGGGAGGTAAGATTGAACCTGTTCAACATCAGCGATTGGCTATAACCCACTGGAGGGTAGGTGCCATCAATTCGAAATAGCAAGAACTTCAAGAACTTCCGCTGGATTCCCTCTAAACGATCGATATGAATTCTATATGTTGGATGCCATATCAGTGAACCATACTCTTTTTTCGGTCTCGAGAACTCACGGCAGCTTCTATAAATGAACCCCAGGGACCTATATGCCTTCCTAACAGTGACATCAATATGGTCCCCGAAGGACAGCTTTGGATCGAAGAGAACACCCAGATCCTTAAAAGATTTAGACCGACTCAGAACCTGGTCACCAACACAGTAGGAGTAATCAATAGGAGATTTCTTTTTAGTGAACGTCATGGAGCAGCACTTTTCAACATTCAAGAATAGTTTATTAGTTAAACACCATGATTCGACAGAATCAACATCCCGCTGAAGTTCCAGACAATCCTGGATAGTATTGATACTCATATAGAGCTTAAGGTCATCTGCATAGAGAAGTTTGCTGCATTTAATATCATTTCCTATGTCATTAATGAAAAGCAGGAATAGGAGTGGCCCAAGGTTTGATCCCTGAGGGACGCCAGATGTGGGAGTGAAGCAACCAGATGTGAAATTGTTGTATCTTACATATTGTGTGCGCTCTGTGAGATAAGAATTAATCAAGTCCAAGAGCTTGGATGAGAAACCATACCCGCTCAATTTTCTCAAAAGGATGAAGTGATCAATCTGATCAAAGGCCTTACTAAAATCCGTGTAAATAGTATCTACCTGCCCACCACAATCAACATGCTCAGAAGTAAACTGTTTGAAACAAGTCAGATTGGTGATCGTGGAGCGCCCAGCCACGAATCCGTGTTGATAGGTAGCAATACGCCCCCCTACTGCATAATATAATCGCTTGTATACCAAAGATTCAAATGTTTTTGAAAAATTGCATAAAATGGAGATGGGCCTGTAGTTTTGAACCATGGTGTTGTCTCCTTTCTTGAAAACGAGAACAATAGAGGCTCGCTTCCAAAGCAAGGGGAATTTAGCAGTGCGAAGAACTAAGTTGAAGATCACTCTCAAGGGAGTCACGAGGACCTGTGCACAGTCCCTTAACACAAAGCTTGGTATACCGTCCGAACCCGCTGTCATCTTATTAGACGACCCCTTTAATGCCGTGAGTATCTCTTCATCCGAAAAGAAAGAAACAGAAACACAATCGCAGTCCCACGGTAAATCGGGGGCATGATCGAGAAGTAATGGGTCTGAATCAACAAATACACCTCCAAAGTACGAAGCAAAAGCATCTACTATCGTCTGGGGGCCAGGCATCGTGACACCTTGAAATTTGAGTTCACCCGGTATACGAGTATGAGACTTTTCAACTTTAACATATGACCATATTCTGGCAGGATCGTTAGAAATAGCCTCCTCACTAGAACGCACGAAGTCACTGTATGCCAGAGAGACAAGCCTTTTGACTCGTGAGCGCTGGACCCTGAAAAGATCATAATCTTCCACGGATTTACTCTTTTTGCATCTTTTAAAAGCGTTATGCTTAACCTTGACAGCCCTAACAAGGTCTGATCCAAACCATGGTGGGTGACGAAGTCTGGGGTGATGTCCCCTGTTGTACTTGGGAACGCACTTGTCAAAGGTGCACCTGAGAACATCATAAAACCGCTGACAGGCCTCATCAACGGCCATCGAGAAAGCCCCAGTCAATGGAAGCAATAGAACCACATAGGGCAGGAAAATCAGCCCTCCTAAAATTGTATTCCCCATCCTTTTCACCACGCGAGAAGTTATGAGATTTGCTCAGGGAGAATTCAATATCGATAGCCAGTGACGGATGGTGGGTATCTTCGGTAACGGGGAAAAACTCGGACTTCGAGACCCTACAAGGATGTACTGAAAGCATCAGGTCAAGAATTAGCTTAAAAGAAGTAGCTTTTTCTGGTATAAAAATAAAATGTGGAACAATTTATTTTAGTTTATTTTGCTATCAATCACTTACGCGCAACCTTTTGATGGTACGATTTCATGGATACCTTCATATAGTTCGGGCCAGATCGTTTTAGCCGTGAAATAGAAATCGATGCAATTTTTTGCTTTTTCGATTCTAAATTTTGTTCTAATTAAAATTCTCTCTATAAAGTCATCATCTGCAAGTAAGTAGGTAAGTACGTATAAATTCAAAACCACAATTAAAAAAACATCTGTTTAATAATGATGGGGGTACCTACCTGAAATCGGAGGTAGATGGGGTTGTTCCTTGAGCCATTCTATGATTGTCTCGACATCTCGATTGATGTCCTCTTTACTTTTAATAAAATTTTTCCTCACGACGTCTTTGTCTTCTTCCCGTATTTCAATTATGTTCATATTAAATGACAGAAAGTATTACGTGGAAGTAGCGAGCAGGACAAAAAGATTCTATAAAAGTGTACTCATCTAGAGTGAGGAGAAACTACTGATCGTCAAGCAGGCTTGCATAACTTCATGTATATTTCAGATACAGAATTGCCGAAATTTTGATAAGCTAATTAACATATTAATGAAAACAACAACCGAATTTTGCATGCGGCAAAATATTCAAGGTCAACGCACACTCTGCACCTTTAAAAGTTGTCTCGTTTGGCTGATCAGAGTAACTCGAAATTTTTTATAGTTGTTGTGCTAATTAAAGTACATAATTTGATACTGCTAACATAAGTTTTTACTCCAGTGGCGGAGATCTGGGTATGTCGTTCCCTTTTTTTTTTAATAATTTACACGCCACTGACTTTTTTGCCGTATGACACACTGTTTCCAAAATACTTCACAATGTACGAAATCGTACAAGTTAAAAATATAATAAAAATCAATGATAATAAGTAGGTACGTACTTTCAGAAATAGGTAACAATAATTAAACAGTGTGTCATACGACAAAAAAGTTGGGTGACTTTTCTCCTCTAAACAACACGAGGTACCTATCTATCAAAAATGTCACATTTCCAAATAAATTATTAAAAAACAGGTAACGACAATCCCAGATCTCCGCCACTGGATTGAAATTTTTGTTAGGAGTATCAAATCATGTACTTCAATTAATACAACAACTGTCAAACATTTCGAGTTATTCTGGTCAGCCAGTTGGTAGATATTCAGAAAATATTAAAATTTTCGAAGAACTTTAACACCTTGTATCTTGAAAATTAAGCTCCGACGACCCACGTCTACAGGATATTTTTCCACTATATTGTATTTCCTACATGCCCTTTAGGTTTAAAAAAAAATTAAACATTGTGCTTCGAAGATCTCGAGGAGTGACTTTATACACCTTCGCTGCATTGTTCCTACCTGTGTTGGAGACATGCGCACAGAAACTTTCAGCTTTTATAGAATGACAAAGGTCTGGTAGTCGCGGGCTCTTGCTCTATTCGGTAGATGGCGCTTAAGCTCTGTGACTAATAGGGAACCTGTGTACCGCTTTACTAACGCCAACAAGTGGAAAGCTCACTTTTTATTGTTAAAACTTCTAACGCATCAAAAGTTTACTATTTTTTAAAATACGCAGACTTAATAACAAATAATTATGTGAATTTTTAGACAGTTGTACGTTCATGAAAAATCTGACGTTTATGAAGTCAAATTTGACATTCCCAACTTTTTGTGAGAATGAGAATGCGCTACCCTAGTAAAGCGGTAATACAGGTTCCCTAGTGACTAACATAGATGTGATTGCATGTTTGAAGTTTGAAATACACGCATTGTTTTTCATTTGTGTTCACGAAATTCAATAATTTAAATCATTCATCAATTTGGTTGCTAGGTTACATACTATTTAATAATTCTGAAGTTTGTTTATTGAAATCGTTTCATTGACATAATGAAACGACCGGTACGTACATTTTGTACGTACCGGCCAGATGCCGGTAACACAGAGACGACGGCGGGCGCGCGCAGTGAGTGAGTGATGGTGGGTTTTAGTGCATCGGCCGACTGGAGGCCTCGAGGTTCGTAACATCGACTATCGAGTTGAAATCAGGTGCGTTCATCTTCATACCGGCCCGTTCACCTTCTTTTCTCTCCTGGAATTCGCTAGAGGAAGGTCGTTTCCGCAAACACAGGAATTTTTAGCGAAATGGCGTTGTGAACTTTCACTTAAATTATTATAAACATCGCCCACGTTTTTGGCTTGGTGAGTGTCGTAAAATGATGTTATTAATTGTGCTAGAATTATACAGATCATATTCTCTTAATACCGTATGCTAATTTTAACTACAGCTTTTAAACCCGATCGAGTTCGTTCGCATGTAAAATTTTGTCAGTCACTTTTTTATCTCAACCTATCTTTAGGACGGGAATAATTCTATGTACCCTTGGCAAGCAGACTCGATCGGACCGTTCATTAATTCAAGAGTGTTTCTGAGATCCATGAAATTACTGCTTTTTCCCTACGGATTGATTTTTCCCTGGAGTCAACTTTTTTCCCTGGAGTCAACTTTTTTTCCCTGGAGTCAACTTTTTTTCCTGGAGTCAACTTTTTTCCCTGGAGTCAATTTTTACCTGGAGGCAATCTTTTTCTTGGAGGCAATCTTTATCTCTGGAGGCAATTTTTCTCTCAAACAAGAAGGCTGATGTTACCTGAGACACCTGAGAAGTTTACCGGCTGATGTTACCTGAGACACCTGAGAAGTTTACCACCAACTAAACTTCCACCCTCACACCGGAGACCCTGTGGAGCTAAGTGCCTTTGCCTACCCAGTTTAATCGACCAATTCATTCTGCTAAACCGCACGCTCTTGTTTTTTTATTATCTGTTAACCGTGCTCAAGAGTGTAATATTAATCACTGTGATATATTTTATATTTTAATAAAGAGTACCTGTTGTTCTGCTGACCTGCTTGTTATTGTTGACCCTCTTAGACTAGCGACTCAACCTACGACCCTTGTTTTTCTTGTCTCATGCTCTCAGCGACTATTTTTCCCCTCTAAGGGTTAAATAGTTCGTTTCAATACTAGAGATGGACCGACCCACGTGTCGCATCATCGATGCCAACGCAGAGGGAGAGAGAAAGGTCGAGAAGGATAGAGTTGATTGTGGCAAAATACCTTACTCGTTGCCTGCATTTTTTATGGTGCTTTAAATTGGTGCTATATAAATTATGGTTCTTTCAAATAGGTTTTTGTCAATTTAAAAAAGCTCTCATTCTCAAGTTCAATTTCTCACATTAGATACATAAATAACTATTAGGCACCAAGTGCATAAAATAATGTTATTTTGAAACTGAAATGACAATAAAAAAGCAAAATGGCAATTTTATGAAACTAATTGCTGTGTGTAGGCTTTCACGGCCGGATTCTATTGAAATCGTAATTGATTCCGGCCAGTTGTGCCTTGGTCCATGAAGACCATACATGGTCTATGACTCTATAATTCAATTGCTACAAAATGTTATTGGAGAAGTTAATTATTATTAAAAATTAAGCACCAACACCTGACAAAATAAAGTCATTTTTTTGCATTTTTTCAATCGTAATATAATGTAGATATGTATAAACAATTTTTTTTCGTTACTGTTATGTATAGTAATAATTAATAAATGTTTTTTTTTAATTGTTGTATTATTCTTCCTATCTAAATGACATCCCTTCCCTACTTACCTAGTAAGGTATAACTATGCTACTATGCTATCTCCTTGTTTTCTGCCACTCTTGGTTAGTTAGTTAGTTATATATTGAGTGGGTCGATTAGTGACACCTCCACTGCGACCAAGCGGTCTATTGTGGCTCACACCTAAGTACTTTACATCCACTCTAGCAGGCCACTGCTTTTTAAATAGCTAATGACCTTAGATGGTGTGAATGTATCCAGGTCTCTTGGAGAGAGAAATACTCTTCCGAACGTTGAGTGCCTGATTCAAATATTGTTGCGTACTGACCCAGGCTTGCAAAGAATTCTCTCCTTGACCCAGCGTCGTACGCTCCGGATCCAACTCCCGTTGAAGTCTTTGAACCGTCGGTGAACCACGTGAAGTCTGCTTTGAGGAGGTCGTTTGAGTTACGCTCCCATTCGTATCTGCTTGATAAGAGGACGTTGTATGCAGTGTAGTGGTTTGTTGTGTATGGCATCATGTCTGAGGGCATACCCAGAAGACTGTGACTTAGAGTGTCGTCCAGTAGACTGGTCTGCTCCATGACACAAGCCATTTGTGTGTTTCGTACTACCTGTAACAGTCTGTACGTTGTCCATCTGGTCTCTCTTTCCAAATATATATGGAGTGGAGGAAGGTACAGAAGTATTTCCATAGCCGCCGACGGTGTGGTGCTCATTGCTCCACTGATTGCCAGGCATGCTTGTCTTTGCAGACTTGACAGCTTCATTTTGGCCAAGGCTTGTAGGCCTTTGGACCACCAAGCTACACAGCCATATGCGATCACCTAATGATCGTTACATATATCCAGTGTATTTGCTTGGGACCAGTGCCCCAAGTTCTTCCACAGATCTTTTTGCAACTCCATAGGGAGAGCTTTGCTCTGTGGATACGTGACACCACTGATACGTGACTTGAAGAACTTCCTGAAGGACATTGGATATTGTCCTCTCGCAGTTTCCTTTGATCATTATGACAAGGTCATCCGCATATGCTTGAACCTCAACTCTCCATGAGGAGAGGATCGCCAGCAGGTCGTCTACAAGAAGGGTCCATAGTAGGGGGGAGAGTACTCCTCCCTGTGGACACCCTCTCCCCGGCCTGAAACTGACTTCAACTCCTCCTATTGAGGTCGTTATCATCCTACTATCTAGCATATTACGGATCCAGCCGTTTATGACCAGTTCTATTCCTCTGGAACTGCTGTTTCATATAGTGAGTTTGGTAATGCATAGTTAAATGCTCCTTCTATGTCGAGGAAGACTCTCACCATGATCTCTTTGTTGTCAAGAGACTTGGTAATCTTCCCCACGAAGTTATTAAGTGCCAAATCGGTTGATTTGCCAGCTTGATAGGCATACTAGTGCACATTCAGAGGGTGTGAAACTAAGATGTGTACATCCAGCATTATCTCTAGACTTTTCAGTATAAAGGATGTAAGGCTAATGGGTCTGAATGACTTAGGGTGTGGCTCTCTACGGCGCACTTTGGGGACGTACACCACCCTTGTTGCCGCCCAGCTGGATGGGATGAAGTTCCATGCCAGACTAGCCCTGAATAATTTTATAAGAGAGGGCGTCAGTATCTTTATGCCCCTTTGTAATAGGGCAGGAAACATGCCGTCCTCTCCAGGTGTCTTGAAGGGCTAAAAAGTTTTTAAGTACAGCGTTTTAAATTACCTTGGCTGTAATGATCGAGCGGCAGACTTTCCATTCCGATTTTTGAGGTCGATTTATACGTCCTCCGGAATTCAGCTGCCACTGATTGTACAGGGGCGACCTACCTGGGAAGTGATTTTTTTTTAGGAGTTCTTACGTTTCCTTTTCTTAGTCCGTAAATGAACCGTCTGGTCGTTTTATCGAGCCAAACGGCTGTGTCGGATCTCTTGAGAGAATCTTGTGAATTCTGGCGCTGCGGGGCAGATCATGTATTCGTCCCAGTTACCCGTCTCTTTAGCTTGATTGAATAGTCGTCGAACTTCTTTTCTTCTTTTTTCTAGGTCTTTGTTCCACCAGTCGACTTTCCTGTCGTTTCTCTTCGTTTTTGGTGGACAGTTTTCGTGATTCTGCCACCCTTAAGTCCATCTTCTCTAGGTTCTCTAGATTCTCTCATTCTAGTGTCTTCCACATTTTAACTCACAGCGTTTATTGCCGTGGGCCGGTCCACTTCTAGTATTATAAATGTCAGTGATTCGTTTACGTTTTCTTGGCCTCGCGGCATTTGAAGCGGCTGGAGTCGTCCGTCGGCAAATTTCTGGACTTCCCCACTTCACAAGTAATGTGAGATACACGAACGAACACGGGGGAGAGAAGCGCTGCATGGACTAGCCTAGCGGATGTGCAGAGGAAATTCGGAGCAACAAAAGGATCATAGTCAGTTTTTTCTTTCCTCGTCATTGTTTTTTGACGTCTCGTTTAACTACCTTCTTGACAAAACTTCGTTACTCAAACTTAAGCTTTAAAATAAACATTGAACATTAAATTTAAAAACAGGTCTCAATTATTGTTACCATCAATAAATCAAAATTTGATAAAAGAGAAAATTATTTATTGGAAAATTATTGTTCTCGAAGACTTCATATTGAATTATATCGAAGAACTTGTACACTTTCGGTATGCAAACCTTAAACCGTATTTTTACACGTCACTTCTTGGACTAGTACTTACGTATAAACATTATGCAAAATTATCTGTATACAATAAAGTTCAATAAACCAAAAAAATAAATATCAATCAATATTAAGTTTCTTGAAGGTGCCATCAGTGCCGAACGTATTCGTTTGGAAACCGCAGTCTCCAATTCTCAGCTTCTCGTTCGATTTCCTCTTTTGCACTTCCATGAGGAATTCTTTATTTGACACAAATAACTCATCATTTCTTTCTAAACGATTAAAAAATTAACAATTTAATATGACGAAAACTTGAAACGTAAAAGTTTACTTACTTATCAATTCTTGGACAGATTTATTGGTGCCTCCATATTCAACCGGTAGACATTGTTTTGGGATCACTTCCAGCAAAGAATCGTTGGATTTATGTAGGAAAATCTAAAAGTGATTGAAATAAGTATCTTTGTGAAACTTTTAAAAGCCATAAAACTCACCCTTTCCATAATTTTTTTTGGGAGAACATGATTTTTTAGTAAATTCATAATTGCAGAGATCCAGCTCGGTGGTTTCAACATATGAAGTCCTTTAAATCTTATCGAGTAAACGTTCTGAGAAATAAAAAAAGCTATTAAGAATTATGCACTCCTTATTTGATGTTAATATTCACCAAAATAGCTGTGAAAACTTTCTGCGTTAAATTTAAATCAATCAGTTTTTTCATATGTCCAATTTCAGCTCTCGAAAAATCCCAAACCACATGAATCCCTAAGGAGTAGTCACATTTTAGGATAAGCTCTAAGTAAGCAACTGTTATACGGGACACTTCAAACACATCATATTGATCTGGCGGGGATTTCATGAAAAATATTAACACCAGTTCTTTGGCCTCCGTTAATTGATCACTTGGATAATAAAGCCTGCATATAAAATAAATAACATTATTTTCATTATAATATTGCGATATTTTTTGAATAATTATTGTCGATATGATCCATACAATTTTTTCTTTCTTACAAAGCTACTTTTTGGTTCAAGAGTCGTCAAGTTGATTGAACTATTTTAGTAGGTATTTCAATGTTTTTGACATTGATCATCACATCAACATTTTGATTTCGTTCATAGATAAAAAAAATGCCCTTTTTTGGGTTATCTCAGAACTCTTGTATACCAGGATGAGGCGCGAGAACCTTAGGGCATTTTGATATGGCGAAGTATTATTGGGAGTAGGTAGAAGTCTAAAAACTTTATTACAATTACAATTTTAACGAGATAGGCTAAAATATTTACAATCCCACATCACTTCCGGTTAAGCCGGAAGTAACCACAACTTTTTTTTTTTTTAATTGTACACCCTGTATATTATTACGTTTTCAGATTGCCTGAAAAAAAAATGTAATTTTGTGTGTGTATAGTTCAAATTTGTAACGAGTGATTTATAAGTTATAAACGCACTAAGCGCAAATGAAAATCGCAATTTTTGTATCAGTGTGTTAGATAAGTTAATTTTTCAAAAACGTCTTGTTGCATTGTGCCTCTTTGCTCATCTAGGGATGCAGGACCTATCGATTTCCAAAAGATCCAGAACTCAAGATAAAGTGGCTTTTTGAGTAGTATATTTTGGAATTTGCTCGTGGATCCGTCCCCTTCGCCTTCGGCTCGACCAACCAACTCTACACTCATGCGGAATATGCCATTCCAAACGTGTTGCAGACATTATTTTCTCTACGATTGCGATAATTGTACACCAAAAGGCATGTTTAAGTCAATATAATAATTTATTTGACACATCGTAATTTAAATTCAATAAATTTGACAGTTCGCTATTGTTGAGTGCAAATGGCTGGTAGCCAGTCAAATCCTTTCATTCTCAGTCTGTCATCAGAATTTACTTTACTTCCCTCCAAGGAATGTAAAGTAATTTTGATACAGTTTAACAGAATGACATTATTCCGTAATTAAAAATGGCTCAAGAATGTGACTTTTCTAGAACAATCGTAGATAAAATAATGTCTGGAACACTACTATTAAAATTTACGCTAATATTGAACGATAAAATTTAAAAACTGGATATTTAATTAGGAACCATTTTGCTACTCGTTTTTTATATTTTGCTATTGAAATGGATCGCACCTAGGTAGGATGATAAGGAAATTATTTCCACCTCCCTCGTTAAAACAGCCCAAATCGAAAAAGCAAATAGTGCGAGAATAGGTACGTAAATACCTAAAGGTAAAATTGTTAGAAAATTAAAGCGCAGCCACCCGACGTTACATCAAGTAAACGATCCCTGCCAGCTCATTAAATATTCAGAAAAATAGAATCGCTCTAGCTGGTCACATTACAACACGGAACAGCAAGAGAGCGGCCACCGCAAGGGTAAATAAATATTGCCAGATGCCTTTATAAAAGACACTCTCGACCCGCGTGACGAAAGGATGAGCTGACCTAGAAACAGACCGCCGGGTGGAAGATTTTTGTGGAATCATGAATCAAACAATAACTCTATGAAAAGACAATAGTAAGTCGCTAGGTATTTCACCCACGAAAATGAAAATTACACCAATCGATAAAACGAAAAAATAAATGAAGGTAGCCGGAAATACACTACAATCCTGGAACAACAAACAAGTGAAAATGCTAAATGAAAGTTAAGCCGGTGTAATTATAATAGCTAGGAACAATGGAGAGGTACAGAACGCGTTGGCCGATTTGAAGGAAAATTTAGGCAATTGAAGTTCAGGATTATTCAGTAAGGTAGCCGCGAGGTCAACTGGCCTCGAGAGTGGGTAAAGCCAATTTAGATTCAAAAACCAAATTGATCATTATAAGGTCGTTTTTCCGAATCTCTTCTAACCAGATTTTATACACACCTGAATCTTATGTGACAAACGCTATTATTATGTTTCTCATCATACTATCTACGCTCTTTGGGGTGATAGGCCGACGTACTCGTGTTACTGGCGGACCGGTGTGCTGGTACCGATACAAAAGATTAAGTAATTTGTCTGTAAACAAGCCTAAACACGAATGATAAACAAAAGTCCAGCATTTTCAATCATTAACTAGATTAATGGTTAAAGAGTCGTGGTCTGTAGTATGGTCAGCTAATAATCACGTTGAGGAACAAAGATTTTCGAGAGAAAGAACAGAGACAAAAATGCTCTGGGTAATTAAGAAGGTGTGTGGAAAAATCTATAATAATACAGTTGATTAAGGTTTCAATCTGAAAAGCACTCGAATGACGAGTAAGGTAAATCACCAGGTATAACAGTGACGTAAAAGTCGCCTTACGGGGCAGCATCGACAGGTGCAATAAAAGGTGTAACAGTGACAAATGCCTAAGGGCAAGGTAACATATGTGACATAAAGGTCGCCTGACGGGGCAGCATCGACGGGTGCAATAAAAGGTAGAACAAGACAAATAACAATAAAATTTAGATATCACAAAGTGATAACTAAATACAGTATCACCCAGGTTATGAATTAAATTAACGGAGGTGGAATATATTCTCACTCCTAGGTAAATCAACTGTGAAAATAAAATCAATAAATAAAAGAGAATCGGAAGGAACGATTTTATAAAAGATACGAAATCAAAATTCAGGAGACGTGGCAACCCCCCACTCGAATGACCCTCGCAAGGCAAGACTACCTTAAGCGGTCCGAATCCCTGTATCCAAACACGAAAGGTAGCTCGGTAACCGAACTTGCCGCCGGTCCATCTAGGCACGAGATTCAACACAGTCCGACACAACGAGCGACTCCGCTAGCCGTACAGGGCGATCCTCCCGGCTGTGCCATAGGTACGAGGTCTACACATAAATAATTGTAATCGGTGAAATAATACACCATAAATTCGTACGAGAAATTGAATAGGTGAATCAGACAGGCATTCCCGCAATATACCGGGTAGTCTGTAAACGAAACAAAAGCAAAACGAAATAATAAGAAAGCACAGGTGTGCAAAAGAGTGGAATCCGAAATGGATTGTAGTTTGAAAAATGCATGAAAGGGATTCATCATTCGCTTTCCATTGTTTTGTACTCTCTATGCCAAAACACAGCACCTCTCGCTTTGCACCATTTTACGCCCTTGCAAACGAATCCTCTCGCTCAGCATTCGCTTTTAAACATCTGACAGGAAGTCCACAGTTAACAACAAGTCTTAGTACATTTCCCCGCTTTTCCGAAAGAAATCCCAATCAACCGAGATACCATGAGTCATAGTAGGTTCTTTTGCGCATCCGTTTCGGCCATAGTAATCCTGGCATACCTCAATCAAAGAGCAGGGGTGACTACGGTAAAGACAACGGTAAACACAACGTAGGGAAACACAGCGGTCCTATTAGGGGAAACCCAGAGGTAAATAGACGATCACAGTGGCTTTTCGCGACAGACGAACGGACCAGGGGTCGTTACGTTACACTATTAAACAATAATTTCACTTACGCACAACCTTCTGATGGTACGATTTTATGTATTCCCTCGTATAGTTCAGGCCAAATCGTTTTAACCGTGAAGTAGGCATCGATACATTTTTTTGCTTTTTCGACTCTGAATTTGGTTCTAATTAAAATTCTTTCTATAAATTCATCATCTGCAAGTACATAATATAACATAATTACATATAGATACGAAAGTACATACAAGTAAATAAAAAACATCTGTTTAATAATAATACCTGATATCGGAGGTAGATGGGGCAGCTTCAGGAGCCATTCTTTGATTATCTCCACATCCTGCTTAATATCCTCTTTACTTTTATTATAACTTTTCCTCACAACGTCTTTGTCTTCTTCACTTATTTCAATTATGTTCATGTTAAGTGAGAGAAAGAACGTTGAAGTAGCGAGCAGGATAACAGGATTCTATAAAGTGTACTCACCTAGAGTTAGGAGAAACTGATCTTTCAAGCAAGTTTACATAGCCTCATGTATAATTCTGATAGATAATTGCCGAAATTTTAATTAACTAATTAACATATTACGTTAGAATGGAAACAACAACCGAATTTTATGTGCGGCAAGAAATTCAAGGTCAACTAAAACCCTACATCTTTGAAGGTTGTCTCGTTTATATGTAAGAATTAATTATTATTAATAATATTTCTATTGTTATCATGATTTATATTACCTAGGTACCTATTTCTTTCTGTGTTTTGATATACAAAATGGAAATTAAACACCGGAAGACAACATAATATGTTTATACGAATATTATTCACCTGTTAATAATGCGGTAGGAGGAAAAATTCGACTACTAACAAAAAAAAAGTATTTGCCTAATTACTTGAAAGATAATTTTGATTTTGGTTGATTGTTCCTTGTTGTCGACTAGAGCTAAGTCTACAATATTTTTGTCTTTTGGTTGAGTACTAATGAAAAAAAAATTCAAACCAATAATATAACGCACTGAATTAACGTTATACGTACGAACTTATACGTACATGGCGCATAAACTTGTAGGGGGGGTGAAAGAAAAATTTACTGGGGAGCTCAAATGTATGGTCAAGAGAAAATGGAGATAAAGGTAGCAAATTTTGAATAGGTAGGTAATTTTTCTCTCACACTTCGAAATAGAGAGATTGGGAGCCAGATTATTCAACAGCAATGTGAGATTCTCTCCCCACTTTAAAAAGAAGGAACGGGAAAATTTTGGGATTCCGGTTGACTTTTTTTTTAATAAATTTTTATTTAATCAACGAAAGTAATAGCCCAAGATCTAAAAATCAACAAAAATTGCCTTGAGCCTTTTTATTTTATTTCTCTTTCAAACTATGAAAATTTCTAATAGGAGTTGTCCCTATATTTAAAAACTTTGAATTCAAACCTAACAAATTTCTTTATTTACATATGGGCTTTTGTTTAAGTCATAAATAACAATGAATGTGGGCCTAATTTACTTGAAATTTCTCATAAGATGTTGATTTCGCTCCTTTTCACTAAGAAAGCTTTTCGGGAGTCAAAGGAAACTTTACTTACAGACAGTTGGAGTTGCTGTGAGTGCGTTCTTTAGAAACCTTTCTTGAATAGGTCGACCAAGAGAATGAGTATGTAGTTAATTGAACAGCACTCGGTTGTTTAAATTTTACGTGTAGAGGAATGAAATGAATAATTGGAGATAGCATTGCCGGAACGGAGCTATTGAGCTATTTCGAGTCTGATGAATTTTAAATCGGCATGCGACGTTTGATTTTGAGATAGGTTAATGCCGCAAAGTCTACTGAGGTAATTAAAGATGTGTCCGTAAAAAAAACAAAATGGTCGCGCAATTTTACGTCGTTGGCTTTCTCGAAACACTCGTTGTTTATTAATTTCCGACTCAAATTTCGTTGAGATAGAAAACTAGAAGATTTTTGTAGTTGGTGCTTTTGTTTAAAAAAGTACAGGCACCGGATAAGATAAAAAAGATAGATTTAGGTAGGATAGATATTACAGGTAGGCCTCCGAGACGCGCGTGTTGGATCACCAAAATAAACACCAGTTCTCTGTAGAGATAAGTTTGCGTTAAACGTTAAATCATCATATTTTGGGACCCCCTACACGTCTCTGCTCTGTGTCAGTTCTCATTCTTATATGTATAATAAAAAAAAATTTTCTAGTGACTTGCGTGGCCTAGTGGTACTCCGCTGGCTCACGAAGCCATAGATCGCGGGTTCGAAACTCACCTCGGCCCGCTTTACTTTTCGGATTCATTTTCGAATGTCTGTGAAAAGTAAAACAAGCGATCGAACGTTTATAAGGAAAATATAATATAAAAGTGTGTGTGGCTAAAGAGTAAATTTCTGCGACGGGCTATAAATTTGACCTTTTTTCCCCGTGGACAGGTAGAAAAATGCCTCATTATATGAGCTGCATCTTATCGGGGAAATAAATGAATTAGCAGGGAAATAAATGAGTACCTACTTATTTCCCCGAAATGGCGGCTTAGGTATAGCTACTATTAACACTCAGATATCATTAAATTTATATCAAATATACGTAAAGGAAAGTTACCTTATTATCCAAATGGCAATTATTAAGGGAATTTTCATAATAATCACTATCCATATTATTAAATTCACTCATCGAAAACTAACAAGAATCTTTGCAAAACTGTCTTCAATTTTAATTACATTAATATGACGTTTATGTAATAATTAAATCGTTTCGTTACCCAGGCAACGTCAATTACGATAAAAGACAGTTTGAAAATCCAAGTTTAACATAAATCATTTTTCCGACATAATTTTCAGTTATCTAACTACGTTTTTCGACATTCTAACACCGATATTTCTTCTCTCAGAAAAAAATTGTATATTACACACGAGAAAAAAGTGCGATTTTAGCTCTCAATGTGTTTGTCCCCTCCGCTAAACGCGTCGGGGACGAAATCACATCTCGAGCTAAAATCTATCACTTTTTTCTCTTGTATAATAAATAACTATAATTCATTTCTGTTGCTAAATTTAAACGTATGAACGTAACAAGTAATTTATTTACACCACGTACTCTTAATGAGCAATTAATATGATCGCAATTACTTGCCACTTACCTATTTACAAAGTATCATTTTTTAACTCATGTTCTGCTAGCTTTATGTAAAGCTGGCAGAACATGTCGTTTTTCTTAGAAAAAATAGAGCATTAAAATTTTAATTAGTGCATTTAATTAACGTTTAATTAGCGTCTAATTCTGGTTTTATAAAATTTATGTTCTGCTGACCCTGCTCTTCCAACTTTAGGGACGTCGTCCGCTCGTGAACCAATGAAAGAGCATCAATGTAACGCCACTTCCACGTCGTCCCCATCGACTTCCACGTAGACGGTTTTCGTGCATGCGCTGCACCTTTCATGTGTTGCCCATTTTATTTATTTATTTATTTATTTATTTATTTATAGTTACACTGCTCTACAGGTATATACCCAATTAACGGGCAGGATATTACAGAAAGTTTAACGATATAAAAAAAATAACAGGTAAATCCACAAATTAACTTATAAGCAATACATAATAACAACAATAATAACCGCAGCAATGACAGCAAAAACAGAAAACAAAATAACTGAGGAAAAGCATCCGGCCCGTACATCTGTAAATGTTGTCAGTTGGTAAAAGAGCCCTACTTCGAGCGGATAATGCCATTAAATCCAGATATGCCGAGGAAGCGAGTTTAGGTAAATAGTCTGATAATAATCAAATTGGCATCATAGTAGGTAATTGGTCTTTGTCAGCACAGAGAGAGAAGGGTCTCGTGGATCTTTCAGAAACTTCAGATCGGTGTTAGAAGAAGCAGAAAATGTTTTTCTTCGGTAAACTCGAGCACGTCGAGGAGGAAATAAACCAGCGGTCGGTATGCGACGGATTAATTTTTCCTGTTTTCTTGAATATTCATTTTATATTTTAACAAATGCAAGTAATAATGAATCAAAGTACCAAGATTAAATTATTTGTGACCCTCTGCGTTGATGAGAGCAGGTACCAGCTAACATAGAGGGAAAGTTTTGCATAATAATTTCCTGGAAAGCATAGATAGTTTTTTGTTTTCTAATAAGGTCCTAGGAAGGGGTTCTAGGAAGCCGTTTGTCACTAAGTTTTCCTGAAGTCAATAATGTGAGTCATTAATTCTTAATTAAAAATGTTTTATTTGAAATTTATGGAGTATTATTGTTATTATTTTGAAGTTTTAATGGTTTTATAAGATAATAAATAAATTTGTTCGTAAATAAGTAACTTCGTAAGGATTTTAGGAGATTAATTTACAATAATTAATGATTATGAGATTAATAATATAATTAAATTTTTAATTGTTTTGATAATTACGTCCGTTCAGGTACTTTAACTGTCCATCATTAATTTTTTTTAGAAATGTTCATTAAATATTTTATCTGTTAGGATGTGTCTATGTATAATTTTTTTTCTCCCATCTCGTTTTCTTTCTAAATTGTAAGGTCTTTTACTACTTTGTAAAGTAAATCCAGTATTGCTGGATAAATCTGCAGTACACCGCTGGAAGTCGTAGAAAAGTAAGTATCTTCATTTTTCTTACCCCGATTTTCGCTTAAAAAGGGTGATTTCGGGGCAAAGGTACGCGTGAATAAAATTTAACGCCACAAATGCGTTACAAGCTCTGTGAATAACATTTGCATGTTTGAAGCCTGAAATACACGCATTTTTTCGACTTGCGTTTACGAAATTCAATAATGTGAATCATCCATCGATTTGGGTGTTAGGTTACATAATATTTAATAATTCTGAAGTTTGTTTATTGAATTAATTATTTACATTCTTTTGGCCTCGCGGGCTTTAAAGCGGCTGGCATCGTCCGTCGACAAATTTCCGGACTTCCCCATAAGTAATATGGTTGGAGAGAGGCACGGACAAACACGTCGGAGAGAAGCGCTGCATTAGTTTTTTCTTTCTTCGTCATGGTTTTTGGACGTCTCGTTTATCTACCTCGTAGGTGTTGCTCGGTTTGGAAATTGGATAATTTGACAACTTCTGGACAACAAAATGCGTTCTTAAACTTAAACTTTAGAATAAACATTGAACATCTCAATTAATGTTACCATCAATAAATCAAAATTTGATAAAAGAGAAAATTATTTATTAGAAGATTATCGTTCTCGAAGACTTCATATTGAATTATATCGAAGAACTTGTACACTTTTGGTACGCAAACCTTAAACCGTATTTTTACACGTCACTTATTCTTGGACTGATACTTACGTATCAAAATTGTGAAAATTATCTTTATACAAGTGCAATAAAATAAAATAAATATCAATCTATATTAAGTTTCTTGAAGGTGCCGTCAGTGCCGAACGTATTCGTTTGGAAACCGCAGTCTCCAATTCTCAGCTTCTCTTTCGATTTCATCTTTTGCACTTCCATGAGGAATTTTTTATTTGACACAAATAATTCATCCATTCTTTCTAAACGATGAAAAAGTTAACAATTAAATAAATATGACGGAAACTTGTAACGTAAAAGTTTACTTACTTATCAATTCTTGGACAGATTTATTAGAGCCTCCATATTCAATCGGTAGACATTGTTTTGGGATCACTTCCAGCAAAGAATCGTTGGAGTTATGGAGGAAAACCTATAAGTGATTGAAATAAGCAGTTTTATGCAACTTTGAAAAGTCATAAAACTCACCCTTTCCATAATTTTTTTTGGGATAACATTTTTTAGTAAATTCATAATTGCAGAGATCCAGCTCGGTGGTCTCAACATATGCAGTCCTTTAAATCTTATCGAGTAAACGTTCTAAGAAATAAGAAAAAAAAACTATTAAGCATTATACACTCCTTTTCATTTGATGTTAATATTTACCAAAATAACTGTGAAAACTTTCTGTGCTAAATTTATATCAATCAGTTTCTTCATATGTCCGATTTCAGCTCTCGAAAAATCCCAAACCACATGAATTCCTAACGAGTAGTCACATTTTAGGATAAGCTCTAAGTAAGCAATTGTTATACGGGACACTTCAAATATATCATATTGATCTGGGAGGGATTTCATGAAAAATATTAACACCAGTTCTTTGCCATCCGTTAATTGATCACTTGGATAATAAAGCCTGCATATAAAATAAATAACATTATTTTTATTATAATATTGCGATATTTTTTGAATAATAATTATTGTCGATATTATGATCCATACAATTTATTCCTTCTTACAAAGCTACTTTTTGGTTCGAGAGTGGTCGGGTTGAATGAAAAATTTTAACATTTCAATGTTTTTGACATTGATCATCACATCAACATATAATTTCAACTCACATGGAATATGCCATTCCAAAC
Source organism: Malachius bipustulatus (assembly GCA_910589415.1). Taxonomy (NCBI): domain Eukaryota; kingdom Metazoa; phylum Arthropoda; class Insecta; order Coleoptera; family Melyridae; genus Malachius; species Malachius bipustulatus. Next base: position 31,680,795 of record OU342638.1, on the reverse strand, counting down.
GTGTTGCAGACATTATTTTCTCTACGATTGCGGTAATTATACACCAAAAGGCTAGTTTAAATCATTATAATATTTTATTTGACACATCGTAATTTAAATTCCACAAATTTGAGAGTTTGCTATTGTTGTATGAAAATGGCTGGTAGCCAATCAAGTTTTTCATTCTCATTCTGTCCTCAGAATTTACTTTACTTAACTCCAAGGGAGGTAAAGTAATTTTGATACAGTTTAACAGAATGACATTATCGCACCTAGGTAGGATGATAAGGAAATTATTTCCATCGCCCTCGTTAAATCAGCCCAAACCGAAATAGCAAATAGTGCAGAAATAGGTACGTAAATATTTGAAGGTAAAATTGTTAGGAAATTAAATACATCTACGCGCCGTTACATCAAGTAAACGATTCCTGCCAGCACATTAAATATTCATAACATAAAAGTTCTCGCTCTAGTAAAAATCCATCCTCTAAACCGACCGAGCTAGGGTAGAAACTCAATAGCACCGGATGTTGCCGCAGGGTATTGAAAGGACATTCCCGAACCGCGTGAACGAGATACCGACCACCGACTGGGTGGAAAGATTTGTAAATTAAACAATAACCTCTCGCAAAAGACAATAGTAAGTCGCCGGGTATTCTACCCACGATAATAATAATTTAACCAATTAATAAAACGAATTAAGATATGACAGTCGCCGAAAGTTCATTACGCTCCATAGACAGCAAGTAGGTAAAAACACGCTATGAAATATAAGCCGGAGAATAATTAGTAAGTCGACACAATGAAAAGTACCAGAAAGCGTTGAACGGTTTGATAGAAATTTTAGGTAATTGAAGTTCGGAATTATTCAGTAAGGTAGCCGCGAGGTCAACTTGCTAAGTCTCGCGATATGGGAGATATAATTAAAATAAGCCCGCAGAAATCACGATATAAAATCAGCTTAGGACCGTCCTTTGTCAAATAGTCGGTTTAGAAAGTAGGTCAGCGCATGTTGTCGAATACTATGAAAGCACAAATCTCGACTGAAGAGTTCTCAGATAAAATTTGACTTCCTAACCCTTTGGACGTGTCTGGAGATGACGATAAGTGGACTCTAGATCGCCCGATCCTAATCTTAACCTAGTTTGCTCGGAGATGACAATAATAAGTGGACTCTGAGTGAATTTCCCTCATCTACCTAATTAAAATTCTAATTAAAACTCTGCGAGGGTAAAATCGCATTCAGGCGAACTTCAGCACACCATTCTAAATTTCCTTAACCTAGTTTGCTCGGAGATGACGTCTTAAAGTGGACTCTGAGTGAATTTCCCTCATCTATCCAAAGCAAAACTCCCGTGGAAGTCCAATTAATTTGCATCTCGAACTCAATACTTGAATTGGCAAAACTTCTTCGAACTAATTCACTAGCAGATGGCAAAGCACAAATCCTGAGGGAATTTCCTTCATAAATTAGGGAAAATCCAATGAGAAAATAGTTAGGGCAGATTCTCTTCGAACTAATTCAGTAGCAGATGGCAAAGCACAAATCCTGAGGGAATTTCCTTCATAAATTAGGGAAAATCCAATGAGAAAATGGTTAGGGCAGATCTCATTTCAAACACATTTTCAACAACCGAAATAACCAAACCGATTCGCAACTTCCACGTGCGCAGATCCCGTTTCAAATCAAACAGCAAGGAAGTAGGCAAATAATAGGTACCTACTCGATCACGTCAGCGAATATTAGGAAAGAGAAATACTTCAACAAATAATTACAAATTCACGTATAGGAAGTCGAGATAGAGCTAGGAGCGAAAATAGACCCAGGTCAGGAATTAATAATCTGTGAATAAAACGGCCCATGCGATCAGAAATAATTCAATCATCCTATTTTTCGAAGAGTCCGAATTTGTTTGACGCAGATGTGTAGGCAATAAATGTCCCTTTAAATTATACGACTTAGAGAGTGAGAGAAAAAGAAAACAAAAACAAAACGAAATAATAAGAAAGCACAGGTGTGCAAAAGAGTGGTTTTTGAAATAGATAGAAGTTTGAAAGATATATGAAATATATCTATCTTCGCTTTCCACTTTTTTATACTCTCTATGCAAAAACATCAGCACCTCTCGCCCTTCACCATTTTACGCTCTTGCAAACGAATTCTCTCGCTCTTCATTCGCTTTTAGACATCCGACAGGAAGCCAACAGTTAACAACAAGTCTCAGTAAATTTCCCCGCTTTTCCGAAAGAAATCCCAACCAACCAAGATACAATGAGTCATAGTAGGTTCTTTTGCGCATCCGTTTCGGCCATAGTAATCCTGGCATACCTCACTCAAATAGCAGGGGTGAATACGGTAAAATCTGCGGTAAACACAACGAGGAAAACACAACGGTCCTATTAGGGGAAACCCAGAGGTAAATAGACGATCACAGTGGTTTTTCGCGAAAGACGATGGGACCAGGGTTCGTGTCGTTACAGTAAAGTAATTTTGATACAGTTTAACAGAATGACATTATTCCATCATTAAAAATTGCTCAAGAATGTGACTTTTCTACAACAATCGTAGAGAAAGTAATGTCTGGAACACGTTTGGAATGTGACATATTCAAAATTTTGTTACAGAATATACTATTAAAATTAACGCTAATAAGGACCGATAAAATTTAAAAAGTGGTTATTTAATTAGGAACTATTTTGCGAGTCGTTTTTTCATATTTTGCTATCAACAAATAATTTTACTTACGCACAACCTTCTGATGGTACGATTTTATGCATTCCTTGGTATAGTTCAGGCCAAATCGTTTTAACCGTAAAGTAGGAATCGATACATTTTTTTGCTTTTTCGATTCTGAATTTGGTTCTAATTAAAATTCTCTCTATAAATTCATCATCTGAAAGTACATAATATTCATTATAGATACGACAGTATACACAAGTAAAAGTAAATGAAAAACAGCTGTTTGATAAAGATACCAGAGGTCGGAGGTAGATGGGGTTGCTTCTTGAGCCATTCTTTGATTATCTCCACATCTTGCTTAATGTCCTCTTTACTTTTATTATAACTTTCCCTCACAACGGTTTTGTCTTCTTCACTTATTTCAATTATATTCATAATTTCTAAGTATGTATTACGTCAGTATTAAGCAGCGATCAGAACAACCGAAATCTATAAATGTGATAACCTAGCGTCAGGAGAAACTGATCTTAAAACATATGTTCACAGAACTTTGTGTACTTTTCTGATTTAGAATATGTGTGTAATGTCGATAAGGTTATAAGTAGGATTGATACGAAATTCGAGTTTTAGGTATATATACATCAGACACTCAAGGCCAATACAAATTGCGTATGTGTAGGTTTTCATACAACGTTATCTCGTTTATAAGAATTAATAAAAATCTTCTTGCGCATCAAACGCATAAAAAGTGTATTTTTATGCGATTTAATTATAAAAAAAACAACCTGTCAATCAATAACCTGCAATTTGTAATTTCAATAAACGAATTATATTATATAGGGTATAATTATTATAATAATTATAATAAGTGGGCAGGACTTCATGATGTGACAACTTGTTCAAAAATATGAAAAAAAAGTTTCCATTAACCTGTGTCCACAAATGCACCGGTTTCAAGATACAGGGTGTCAAAAAAATTCGTTATTTTCTGTTTTTTAACGATATCTCAGGAACTGTTTGAGATACAAAACCCAGCTTTTGTACATACATACACATCTTGCCATTAATATTATTTACTTAGAAAAAAATTATGGGGTAGTGAAAAAAACCATAAAAAAATTATCAAAAATAAGTGGTGTTTTTGTCCTCAACAAAACATTTTGTCACTTTTATGTTTTTCATCATAAAATACTGTTTTTCTCGAAAAAAGTTCACATTAAGAGTAGGTATTTGACCAAGAGTACTTTTTTATGTAGAAAACTTTGACAGTTTTAAATATGCTGCCACAATGTCAATTTTCGTAGTGGCATAATAGAAATTAGGGGCAATAAAATTTCAAGCAACCCCAACATCTCCGCCACTGCCGTATGAAATAAATTTAATCAGACCTCAAAAATTAAATAATATTAAAGTTAAGATATTGTATTAAAATTCAGTTTTATATCTGAAAGCGTTCCTGAGAAATCGTCAAAAAACTGAAAAAAAAAATTTTCTTCACACCCCGTATCTCGAAAATGATGGGTTTGCGGACCCATGTTAATAGAAACTTTTTTTCATATTTTTAAACCAGCTATTACATCCTAAAGTTCTGCGCATATATTATGAACCATACTGTATATAAATATTTTCACCGCTTTTTAAATTGACTTTCGCAAATTTTCCATAGTTAGGTCATATTAGATAGGTAGCAGTTGACCGTGAAAATTTTATTTTATTTCGTTTGAAAAGGTGCCATATTTTAAATTTAAATTGGATTTTAATTGGATGGATTGTAAATTTAACAAAACAAAAAAAAATTGTCAAAATTTAACAATTTCCCATTTTCCTATGCACGCTACTGGCTAATTTACTTGAAAAATGCACCCTTTTACACTACCTTTAATAAATTCGAAAAAAGTTACAGGGGAGTTTTGAAAATCGAAAATTAGCAATTTTAGAGAAATAAACACCATGTAAAAAAAAATCGAAAATCTCCGCCATTTTTCTTATTTGCTTATTGGAAAGGTTAAAGGCTATAAGTATAGTTGTCTACTGGAAAAATTTCAGTCCAATTCCTTCAAAAATATGCTCATAAATGCTTTCAGAAATTTGGCCATTTTTACCCTTTTCCTACCCACGCCACTGGCTTATTAATAGAAATAATAAAAATTTTATTGCATTAGCTCAAACTTCAAATAATTTTGTTCCAATCTTGTTCTACCGAGATCGATGTAATCGTAATCGAGGAAGTATACGGAGCCTACCACCCGATTTTTGTCTGTCAGTCTGTCGCAAGTTCTGTGACTTTTGCTAAGAAACACTCTAGAGGCGCCATTTTTCGTCGTAGAAACTTGAAATTTTGCTCCTTTTAAATTCCGCACCATGCCACGATGCCTATTGAAAATGAGCGGGATCCGTTACCGGGAAGTGTCTTTTTTTCGGGAATTTCGGGATTTTTCGGGAATCTGTTAGGAAACACTCTAAGTGTCTGAAAGTTGTACCGATCGGGATGAAACTCGGTAGGGACGAAGCTGACGACCCCCGAATACGACCTATTTAAAATGGGCCGGATCCGGGAATTTTAAGGCCCCCGTTCAGGGCCGTATTTTTTTTAAAACGTCCCGACATAAGGATTTGTTTCTCGGTAACGGTACGTCGCGGACAAATTCTGCAAGTACAGTTACTTAGGGGAAGAATGGAGGCACAAACTTTGTAGAGATCGTTTTTCGAAAAAATTATTAGGTGAGCGGTAATCGGCATTCAAAAATTGAGGACACCGTATTCGCATGATTTTTCGACTAATTCGGATTTTTTTTCAAAATTTATTTGACAGATCGAAAAAATAACAAAACAGCGAGATAGAGCCGTTCGTTACCTACCAAAAAGATGATGATGATTTTTACGTGACAAGTCGGCAAAAGTGACTTATTCGAAAAAAAACAAAAAAATCAGCTTTGGTTTAAAATAAAATAAAAACCCACAAAAAATTTTTTTTTCGAAAACGGTTCATCCTAGCGAAAAATCAAATCAGACCTTTTTTGAACAATTCTTCAAGTGCTATTTTTTTATTCGAAACATTTTCCCGAAAAATTCCCTGTTTGGGAGCGGCAATTGTTTCTTCAATTGAACAAATTGACCAAATGTTTCTTAGGCATTTTTTTAATAATTGTTTTGACAATTAATTGCGATGTACTATTGGTCTTTCACTAATAATTTGGAGTGATTATAATTTGCAAAATTTGAAAAATGCGCCGTGAAAAATAGAGTAAAGAACTTAATGTCATATTACGTATGCGGAAATTCCGTGAACGCGACCGAAGGAAATATTTTTTTTCGATTCGAAGAATCAAGATGGCGGCCATTTTGTAATTTTAGCGTAACGAAGAGACTCCCGGCTACTACACCCCGGTGAAATATTTTCGAAAAACTAATCCGAACTGGCACTTTTGAAACGTCAAAATCGAAAAGTGGAAAAAAACACGTGTTCTTTCACACGAAAACATTTAATTAAAATCGAAGGATCAAGATGGCGGCCAGATTTTGGTATCCTCGTAAAGGTGAAATGCGCAGCAATAACATATTGGTGCAAGAGCTATCCCAGATAACTGCAACTGTCATTTTTTTAAACGTCAAATTCATGAATATTGAGAAAAATTGTTTTTCTTTTTAGCAAATGTCATTATAGTGACGGTATAAATCGTGATTGAATTATTTTTGGCGATGTCAAAATAAAGGCATTCCTTGCAACCCTCATCTGGCTATGCAGAAAAAATAACAGCGAATTTGAAAATGTCACTTAATAAATGTCAAACTTGAAAAACCCGAAAAAAAGTATTTTTTTTTTCAACAAAAAAAAATCTCGGCGACCTTGAAACTCGCGATACAATTTTTTTCAAAATGTCAGAATAACGGCAATACCATTAGCTAGTACGTGGTTTTGAAAAAAAAACTCGAAAAAAAATTCAAACTGGGACTTTTTAAACGTCAAAGTTGAGAAATCGAGATCAAAAATTGGCCATTTTCGTGGAAATAAATTAAAGGAAGGCTATGATTTTTTTGATCACAATTTGTTTCGTCGTTTTCTCCGAAACGGTGTGATTTTCTGGGAATATTTTTTTTTCGGTCGACAGAGTTCGTCGATAAGAAGCGTAACGTGAAATTGCGATCGCAAAATTTTCCAAAATGATCGCTACAGACGCTTTTGAAAATTCGCAAAAAAAATTTAAAAAAATCGACCATGACAGCTTATAAGTGACAGACGGTTACGTCAATTGCGATGAAATTTTGCAGTCTTCAAAAACCGTTTCTCAGCTACACGTTGATACCTTTTCGGTCATCCCCCGACCGACATGGCCAAAGTTACGGTCAAAAACGTTCGAGCAGTACAATTTGCCGTTTAAAATTTTCACATTTCCGAGCAAAATCAATGAAAATCAGCTATATTTCGAAATTTTTTTTCTCGGTAATTTCCGTACATCAGGAATCGAGCATCATTTTCGCAGTTTAGTAGAAGAGTTGCTGTGTCGGAATTTTCAATTTTTGCCGCTTAAATTTCCAAAATGGCGACGCTGTGAATTTTCAAAAATGGCCGATTTTGGCTCCCAATTTTTGGACTTTGACGTTTAAAAAGTCGCATTTTCGTTTTTTTTTCGAGTTTTTTCAACAACCACGTTCAAGTTAAGGGTAATGCCTTTCTTATTGAATTTCAAAAAAAAAATTGTATCGCGACTTTTAACGTCACAGCGATTTGTTTTGCTGAAAAACAAAGGAGTTCGTTCAAGATTTTTCGCATTTGGCATTTTTTATTTGACACTTTCGATTGTTTTGTCATTCTTTTTTCACGGTCAGGGTCGAATCGCGGGTATTCTCTTCAATTTGAAAACGGTAAAAATTATTTCAACCACAAATTACACCGCTACCAAAATTACAATTAAAACTGTCATTTTTTGAATGTCAAAATCAAGAGCATTTAAAAAAATTGTTTCTCTTTTCAACAAAACTCATTTCGGCATTTGGTTGATTCCACAGATCGAATTGACATATTTGACAGCTGTCAAAGAAAATTCCGTGCTTCTCGCGACCTGTTCTCTCTTTCACGACCAACTTGAACTGTCAAACTAACGCGTGACTAACTTTGACGCGAATCTAACTTCTACGCGCGATCTCGGAAGTTCCCATATTGGTCCTTCAGGAGCAATATAGAAAAAAATAACACAAAAAGAGATGAATGGCAGATTTTAACTACGACGCGGAATCTACTGATCACAGTGCCGTGTAACGACATAGAAAAAAAGGTAACACGAAAAAAACCTGAAAAATTCTAACTTTGACGGGGATCTACTGACAAACCGGGCCGAAGGCCCGACGCCGCCGGCAGGCCAAGGTCGAGGAACGAGACCTTGTTAATTTGCGTGAAAAGCTTTTTTCCATATTGCTCATACATGGGTTCAACAAATAGCCCTTTTCCCTAAAATTCGAAAAGTCGCTATCTTGGAACAGTTTGACCGATCTTGCTCAAATGCAATACCTTGAAGATATCTTACTCCCACAATTCCAGCCCCTTAGATTGAAAACTGCGACCAGAAACCGTGCCTCATGACCGGTTTTTTTTTTTAATTTTGAAAGGACACCCTGTGGAAGCAACGAGACTTTTGGGAATTTTTTCAAGGAAAATACAAAATTTAACGTCATTCAAAGTTTCGCGAGGATTATCGGTACTGGATTAAAATTTTTTGTTGGGAATATCAAATCGTGTACTTCAATTAATTATTATTACTACAACTGTCAAAAATTTAGAGTTATCCTGATCAGCCAGTTGGTAGATATTCAAAAATATTAACATTTTCGCAGGACTTTAACACCTTGTATCTCGAAAATTAAGCTCAAAAGGCTCATGGTTACATGGTTACAGGAAATTTTTCGACTTATTTTGTATTTCCTACAATACATGCCCTTCAAGTTTAATATATATATATAATCTAAGCCTTTCTACCCGTAGGTGTAGGCAGCTTCAAGTTTAATAAAAATTTAATTTTGTACTTCAAAGATCTTGAGGAGTGATTTTATACACCCTCTTCAGCTGTTACCAGCCAAAGACACGATGATCCAAACTTCATAGTCGCTGGCTGCATTGTTCTTACCCGTGTTGGAGACATGCCCACAGAAATTTTTAGCTTACATTATTTAATAATTCTGAAGTTTGTTTATTGAATTGGTTTACGTTCTCTTGGCCTCGCCGCATTTGAAGCGGCTAGAATCTTTCGTCGATAAATTGCCTGACTTCCCCACCCCAAAAGTAATGTGAGTGGCACGAACGAATACGGGGGAGAGAAGCGCTGCATGGACGAGATTGTTTTTGGATGTCTCGTTAATCTACCTTCTTAAGTGTTGCTCAGCTTGGAAATTAGATATTCTGACAACTTCTGGACAACAAAATTCGTTACTCAAACTTAAACTTTAGAACTAACATTGAATCAAAGTACCCAGATTAAATTATTTGTGACCCTCTGGGTTGATAAGAGCAGGTACCAGCTAAATTAAATTTAAAAACATGTCTCAATTATTGTTATCGCCATTGAATAAAACTTGATAATTGAGAATAAAAAATTATTTATTATAAAATTAATATTTTCGAAGACTTCATATTGAATTATCACGAAGAACTTTTCGGTATGTTAACCTTAAATCGTACTTTTACAAGCCAATTTTTTGACTAGTACGTAAAAAAAATGAAAATAATGTATATGCCAGTGCAATAAAAAAAATCAATCAATATTGAGTTTCTTGAAGGTTCCATCAACGCCGAACGTATCAGTTCGGAAATCGCAGTCTCCAATTCTCAGCTTCTCATTCGATTTCCTCTTTTGCACTTCCATGAGGAATTTTTTATTTGACACAAATAATTCATCATTTCTTTCTGAGCGATGAAAAAATTAACAATTAAATAAATATGACGAAAACTTGTACCGTAATAGTTTACTTATCAATTCTTGAACATATTTATTGGTGCCTCCGTACTCAATCGGTAGGCATTGTTTTGGGATCACTTCTAGCAAAGAATCGTTGGATTTATGGAAGAAAATCTATTAGTGATTCAATTAAGTATCTTTGTGAAACTTTTAAAAGCCATAAAACTCACCCTTTCCATAATTTTTTTTGGGAGAACATGATTTTTTAGTAAATTCATAATTGCAGAGATCCAGCTCGGTGGTTTCAACATATGCAGTCCTTTTAATCTTATCGAGTAAACGTTCTAAAAAGTAACAAAAAAAATATATTGAGCAATATACAGGTCGACACATCTAAGGTGGCCGCTGAGAGGCGCAGATCGAGAAGCGAGAGGTTTTTAGAAAGAAAGCGACATATTCAAACCATGACTGTGGTCGGTACACTGAGTATCAAAGTTCTTGACTAAAAATGAATTTTCTGTAATTAATGTTAAAATACGGAATTTTATTACTTTAGTAACGACTTTTGTATCACGATTTTGGCCAAAAAGTATTTTATTTTTAATATATGAAGATGCGGTCACCATAATTCACAACTCACGAGCACGAGGTTTAGCTCAATATTTTTGAACCACGCTGCACTATTTGAATAGAGAAATGCTGGGTTGTCAAGTTGACAGTACGGTCCGATTTTACATTTAAATAAAACCAAAAAGATAACAAAATTATTATCGAACGCTCCCTTCGCTCTCTTCGCTAGTCCACATTGACTTGACGAGTACTGACATACCTATTTAATTAATAAATAAGCGGATTGGAAAAGACGGCGATTTAAATTATTTGATTGACTTACCGTAATAATGACTCAAAAACACCTCTATTAATGAATTTATAAACAATACGTTTTTTATATGGTGATAAGATAAGACAGTACCTACCGAAATTACTATTATCTGGTGCTTTTTAGTTTTTTTGTCATTTCAATTGACTTTGCATAAAGTCTTAACCTGTCTGCATGGATAGTAAATTCGTTAAATCTGACAAACTTGAAAATTAAGCCACTCCCCAAAGGCTACTGCGCCACTGGCCACCTTACGTGTGTCAAGCTGTACACTCCTTATTTGATGTTAATATTTACCAAAGTAGCTGTGAAAACTTTCTGCATTAAATTTATATCAATCAGTTTTTTCATATGACCAATTTCAGCTCTCGAGAAATCCCAAACTACATGAATCCCTAACGTGTAGTCACATTTTAGGATAAGTTCTAAGTAAGCAACTGTTATACGGACCACTTCGAACAGATCATATTGATGTGGCGGGGATTTCATGAAAAATATTAACACCAGTTCTTTAGCCTCCGTTAATTGATCACTTGGATAATAAAGCCTGTATATAAAATCAATAACATTATTATAACATTATAACATTGCGATTTTTTTTGGATAATTATTGTCGATATGGTGGGCACAATTTTTTTCCTACAAAGCTACTTTTTCGTTCAAAAGTGGTCGAGTTGAATGGAAAATTTTATTATTTCAATGTCTTTGACATTGATCAACACATTGTAACGAATTCCGAGGCATTCGTAGTTAATTATTATTTATTTTAATTAATCGAGGGGTTTTATCAGAAAGATTCAGTTTTTACAGCGGTGATTAGCAGGTTATCTCGCCAACACCGGCTATATAAGCAGACCCAGCGAACAAGCAAGGCAGAGCTTCCGAGGTATTGACTCGCGAATCATCTCCCTTCTGGTGAACTGAGCCAGGAGGTCCCGAACGGGAGGCATGCATTGAGTGCACTCCGCCACATTTCTCCAGCCGGTAGCAGTGGGTCAACGAATTGAGTTGCACCTAACTGCAATACGGCGACGGGAGATCGATGAGAGTGAATTGAGCTCCCGTCGACTGCCAGTGACAGCAGGGTAACAACCGGGACTGTAGTGAGGTCCCGGGCGGGCCCTTTCAGACAGCGCCTGGCCTGCATTGAGGGCCAGACGTCATAAGCGTCGGGATCGCAACGTATTGAGTTGTCGACCCTAAGCTATTACTAATATCCACCTCAGCATTCCGAGAGTGGACTTATGTTTTTCAGATTGATGCACCCTTGAATAATAATTCCCAGAAATCGCCACGGCGCGTATACCAGAGGCCGCGGCCGCTACAAACACGACACGCAACGGGCGATGGCAGTGGAGCGACTGCCGTTGCGAGTACGAAGCCGGAGATAGCCCGTCCGGGCGACCAATTAACGGAGAGGCGCGTTCTGACGCCGATATCTCCAACCAATCGAGTGGACCGCCGAGGGAAGAGACCGGCCCGTATCGTTCAGGACGCAGTGCTAATATTCAATCATTAACAGTTATGTGTAAATATGTTTAATTGTAAATAAATGCTTTTATAATTTAGACTGAATTGTCACGGGTAAAAGGGGGCAATTATCCATCCCTGTGTGATCATTTCTACCCAGCCGAAAATCCCGTTACAACATCAACATTTAATTTCAACATTTTGATTTCGTTCATAGATAGAAAAAAACTGACTTCAATTTTTTTGGGTTTGGGTTATTTCAGGACTCTTGTATTACAACAGAACTCAATTTTACAAGTTGGTTATCAAACAGAAAGAGGGAATCTTCTCCAGAATTCGTTAGAATTTCCAAATAATTATTAATCTATGCCGTGAGATGGAAGGGCATCACCTCACATCAAAGTTTGTTGTGGAGATTATATGTAATTTGTTTCTTTTGCTCTTCAATAATTAAAATCTTCGAAATTCAGAAAAAAAAAGATAAAAAAATTTATGGGCATTTTTTCGAAAATCACTGATAGGTATTTGGGCTCTATAGCTTCGAGCGATTCAAGCGTAATTTAAACCAAGGATGTAATGGAACATCAGTGATATTTGGTAAGTAGGCCAAATATGAAAAAACCCATATAGGTAGGTGGTACTATAAAAAAGTAATAAAAAATACTCAGAAAAAAATTAATTAGATGGCCTTTTTTACGAGTCTTCGAAAAAATTTAATTAAAACTTATGGAAATAGTTTTTCAAGTAGAATCACCCCTCTTAAGTTTTTGCGCAAAATTTCTGAACGTCTCTGTAAACGTAACAGTTTTCAATAAACACAACTCGTCACAATGTGGAGTATTATTCTGAGCAGTTCGAAAAAATCCATCAATAGAGCGCTGCTGTTGGTGGAAATCAGCGACATCGTTGATTCATGTCGTTTCTTTTTTTAAATTTAAATCAGTGTGTTTAATAATTTAATTTTTTAAAATGTCTTGTTGCAGTGTGCCTTTTTGCTCATCTAGGGATGCAGGACCTATCGATTTCCAAAATATCCAGAACTCAAGACAAAGTGGCTTTTTGAGTAGTATATTTTGGAATGTGCTCGTGGATCCGTCCCCTTCGCCTTCGGCTCGTGTGACCAACTCTCCACTCATGCGGAATATGCTATTCTAAACGTGTTTCAGACATTATTTTCTCTACGATTTCGATAATTATACACCAAAAAGCATGTTTAAATCAATATAATAATTTATTTGACAACACCGATTGGCTGGTAGCCAATCAAGTCTTTTCATACGTCCCTAAAGTTGGAAGAGCAGGGTCAGCAGAACATAAATTTCATAAAACCACAATTAGACGCTCATTAAACGCTAATTAAATGCACTAATTAAAATTTTAATGCTCTTTTTTTTTCTAAGAAAAACGACATTTTCTGCCAGCTTTATATAAAGCTAGCAGAACATGAGTTCAAAAATGCCTGAATCAGCATGATATCCATGTCAAAATGCTCGAACAATTAAACGCTAATTAAGTGCACTAATTAAAAATTTTGAAAATTTGTAGCATTTTTAAGTTTTGAAGAATTCCGAAGTTTATAAGTTCCATAGTTTCGAAATTTAAAAAATTCTGAGAAGTCATGAAATTTTCAGTTAGGAGATTTTAAAGTTTTGGTCACTTTGGAATGTAGTTCCGGAAATTTTGAGGTTTTTGAAGCTCTGGTCGTTTTTGAATTTTAGGAATTTCTATGTTTCATGCGAAGTTTGAAATGTTCTAAGTTCTGGAGATTCAAAATTTTGAGTTTTCTGGAATTTTGAAGTCTTCAACCGGAAGTTTTCAGAATTCTAGTGCCTCCGGCATTTTTGGAAATTTTTCAAGTTTTGAATTTTCTAAATTTTCAAGTTTGATTTTGTAGTTTTGAAGAATTTTTCAGTTCAGAATTTTCTGAATTTTTTGTTTTCTAAATTTTTTAAGTTTTGAAGTTAGGAAACAATTCAAAGATTTACAGCTTAGGAACTCCAAAAATTTTGTTTTAAATGTATGGGAGTTTAAAAATTTTCGAAAGTTCTGGGAATTTTGCGATTAATGCAATTTTGAAGTTTGAAAAACGTAGAGAATTTCATGGTTTTTGAAGAATTTGTAAAACTTTCAAGTTTTGAACTTTTTATAGTTATAAAATGTTTGACATTTCGGAAATTTAGGAAATTTTGAATAATTTCAAAATTTAAAAGCTTAGAAGCGTCAAGCAAGCTTAGAAGTTTCGCCAATTCTTACGACGTGATAAATTTTTTTATGAATTTTAAAGTTAAGGCTCCCCCAAAGAAAATTTCTTTCATTAAAAAAAACTTTTTTACCTATACCTTTTTTTTACCAAATTTTTTTTGGAAAAGGGGTGGGGGCCGAATTTAATTTTGCCCCGCGTCCCCAAAAAGCTTTGACCGCCGCTGTTTGGTACGGTCTTTGACAGTATTTTTCTTATTATTATTGCAGGAAACTTCATGTTCATTGAGGTCGAAGACGCGGACTTACGTAAAGACGTCAAGCTGGAAACTATTCCACCGAGTATTCCACAATCTTTTTTAATAATCAAAATTTTCGAATCTCCAGAACTTCCTGAACTTAAAACATTTCAAACTTCGCAACTTCAAAAATGCTTAAAACTCCAAAATCATGAAACATAGAAATTCCTAAAATTCAAAAACGACCAGAGCTTCAATAAATTCAAAAACTTCAAAATTTTCGGAACTACATACATTATTCCAAAGTGACCAAAACTTTAAAATCTCTAAATGAAAATTTCATAACTTCTCAGAATTTTTAAAATTTCGAAACTCGGCAACTTAAACATAAACACAAACTTAAAAATGCTACAAATTTTCAAAATTTTCAATTAGTGCACTCAATTAGCGTTTAATTGTTCGAGCATTTTGACATGTATATCATGCTGATTTTTGAGCAGGCATTTTTGAGCTCATGTTCTGCTAGCTTTATCTAAAGCTGGCAGAACATGTCGTTTTTCTTAGAAAAAATGGAGCATTAAAATTTTAATTAGTGCATTTAATTAGCGTCTAATTGTGGTTTTATAAAATTTATGTTCTGCTGATCCTACTCTTCCAACTTTATAACCAACAGTTTAACAGAATGACATTACTCCATAATTAAATTTTTTTTAAAATGTGACTTTTCTAGAGCAATGGTAGAGAAAATAATGGCTGGAACACGTTTGGAATGTGACATATTCCAAATTTGTTACTATGTACTATTAAAATTGACGATAATAATGACCGATAAAGTTTGAAAAGTGGTTATTTAATTAGGAACCATTTTGCGAGTCGTTTTTTATATTTTGCTGTAAACAAATAATTTTACTTACGCGCAACCTTCTGATGGTACGATTTTATGCATTCCTTCGTATAGTTCAGGCCAAATCGTTTTAACCGTAAAGTAGGCATCGATGCATTTTTTTGCTTTTTCGATTCTGAATTTGGTTCTAATTAAAATTCTCTCTATAAATTCATCATCTGAAAGTACATAATATACATATAGATACAAAAATACATCTGTTTAATAAAAAATACCTGAGATCGGAGGTATATGGGGCTGCTTCTTGAGCCATTCTTTGACTATCTCCACATCTTGCTTGATCTCCTCTTTACTTTTATTATAACTTTTCCTCACAACGTCTTTGTCTTCCTCACTTATTTCAATTATGTTCATGTTAAGTAAGGTAATTATTACGTTGAAACAGGGATCAGAACAACCGAAATCTATAATGCTGGTAATCTAGCGCTAGGAGAAACTGATCTTAAAACATATGTTTACAGAACTTTATGTATTTTTCTGATTTAGAATTGATGAAATTTCGATAAAGTTATGAGTAGGATTGCAACGGAATTCGAGCTTCACATGCATTAGACATTCAAGGCCATCAATGCACTGCGTCTGTGAAGGTTTTCATACAACGATATCTCGTTTATCGTTTATAATAATTAAATAATACTTCTGTAAGACGGAAATGATAAATATATGTATAAACAGACTGTGAAACTGTTAGTGGGCCATATGAATTTAACATGGAAATTCAGTTTTGTGCAGATAATGAGCGTATGGTTACCCTTTCGTTAAAAAATTCACTACGTCGTTTTAGAGAAAGAGCCCGCTACTAAGAGACCTTTGTTGTTTAATAAAAGCCGAAAGCTGAAAGAAACTGAAATACAGGTGGAACAATGCAGCGACGTTGAAGTTTGGATCATCGTGGCTTTGGCAGGGCAGGTGATAGCTGAAGAAGGTGTAATAAATCACTCCTCAACATCTTGAAAGTATAAATTGTAATTTTTTCAAAACCTAAAGGACTTGTAGGATATGAAAAAATAAGAGAAAAATTTCCTGTAGACACGAGTCGTTGGAGCTTTAGTTTTCGAGATACACATGATGTTAAAGTTCTTCGAAAAATTTACTGTTTTTTTAAATTTCTACAAACTGTCTCATCAGAATAATTTGAAGTAATTGAAGTACACGATTTGATAATCCTAACAAAAAAATTTAATCCACTGCCGGAGATCTGAGTATGTAGTTACATTTTTTTTATAATTTATACGCCACTTACCTTATTGGAAATCTGACGTTTTTGATAGATACCTCGTGCTGTCCAGAAGAGAAAAGTCGCCTTACTTTTTTGCCTTATGCCGCACTGTTTTCAAGATACTTCACAATGTACAAAACGGTACAAGGTAAAAGACACAGGTATAATAAAAATCAATGATAATGAGTAGGTAAGTACTCTCAGAAACAATAGCTAAACAACACGAGGTAGGTATACATCAAAAATGTCACATTCCCATTAAGGTCAGTGGCGTATAAATTATTAAAAAAAAAGGTAACGACAATCCCAGATCTCCGCCACTGGATTAAAAGTTTTTGTTGGGAGTATATCAAATCATGCATGATGCATGTACTTCAATTAATACAATTGTCATAAAATTTCGAGTAGTACTGATCAGCCAGTTTGTAGATATTCAAAAAATATAAAATTTTTCGAAGAAATTTAACACCCTGTATCTTGAAAACTAAAACTCCAACGACCCATGTCTACGGCAAAATTTTCGCCTATTTTTGCATTTTCTACCTGTCATTTGAGTTAAAAAATTAACTTTACACTTCAAAGATTTTGAGAAGTGATTTCACTCATCACTCATTAACTGCTTTTAATGAATGGGAAATCGTAGGTTAAAAATAAAGACTGCAGTCGACATGTCGTTAAGCCTTTAACGACCGCCTCTTACTTTTATTAGAAGGGAAATCATATAGCCCAATAATATCTCCAGGTTTGAATTTAGAAAAATAATGGTAGAGGAAATAATTTTTGACAATGGTGATTACTATTTAACGAGCCTATTTTCAATTAAAACGCTTCACTAATACTGTAGAAAGATTTTTAATACCAAAAGAATTTTTTTTTTTAAAGGTGGAGCATCGGTCTTCACTATGTAGGTAAGACAAAGTCGCTCCACACCGGTAATATGGGTTTGGAGCCTCTTGCTCATACACCCAGCCTCAAGTATGCCAAATAAATAGTAGAGACAACACAGACACCCAGAGCCTTCATCGAGAATCGAACTCAGTCCGCCGGGTCCAGTGATTCAGCAGACCGGCCACCGGTGTGCTCAACCAAAAGAAAATTCTAATTAACAATTAAATTTTCATTCGTTTTCCGGTTTTATTGACAATGTGGATTGTTGTCATTGTTGGATATGTCATGATACAACTACACAAGGTAGTTTCAGTTTGAGACTGAAAATTCGTCCGCGCTACGCATGACGTCACTCAGGTGACTGAAATTCGAGACCTAATACAAGCATAGACAATATTTGAGGGTGGAACCTAATATTTTTGTCGCCATCTTAAAATTAACTTAAAATTAACTAAGCCTATATTGATCTCAATATTTATAATAACGTCAATTATTATGCTCATTTTTATGAACTGGCCAGATGTTACCTTGCAGATGAACAGTTTAATGTTTTTTTTATGTGAAAAATCTGAGATCGACCTACTTTTGAAAATTGTCAATCTTAATAGTGGACGAAACTTAAAAAAAAAAACTTTTATTTATATGTATAATACGCTTGGGATTATATCGATATTCCTTTTGGGATTTTGGAAGCTGTTTTCGATTTTGAAGACTCCCTCGCGGATTTGAAAGGATCGATTTGTATAAAGAAGCTGTTACCATCTTCTTTTTTTTTTCTGAACTCATGCCAAGTTCAAATCAAGAAAACTACTGCCGATTTAAAAACGCAATCTTACTAATCAGTATTCAATTTTTTGTCTCAATTAAAGCATCCTTACTTTGTTCATTTAAATATCAGTCTTTGTAAATGTAATGTCGTAACTACTTTTCTGGCAGACACATTTTTTTATTATTAAGTCCAGTACCCAATTGGTAAATGTTGTTGAATAATAATTTATGTTCTGTTTCATTTTATCTGTAAGGGAAACCAAAGATTATTACCTGAATTGGTAACAACTAAATATTATCAATAAGACAATTAAAGGATACAAACAGATGTCCTGCGTAGCCTGGCATTGAACTAATAAAACAAACTTGTTTATAAACAATCACGCGGCCCTGCTGACTTAAGCGTCTTTGAGTTTCTAGACATGTAAGCACCTCCAGCGACCTCGAACCACATAGAATATAAATAGAGCTAGATATGTAATGTAACAGGAGGGTATTATTATTATCATGATGCTGATTAGTTCGATTAATCAGTATTCAATTAATCTTATTAGTTGAGTTTAACCATGTACTTGTTAACTGTTAATAAAACGCATTAAAACCAAGTAAGTGTCTCCAACCTCTCCACCACCTTCTACCGAATGGCGATCCTGACCGTAATGGACCAATAAACCCAATCTATCGCATGCCGAGATTGCGAGTTTATCACATATCTCTGTTAATTTTAACTCATAACCAGGACATATCTATAACTCAGACTAGCTCAATGCAATTTAATTTCGATAATAATGTGGATTTATTATAAAAACTCATAAATTATAAATAAAAAAATCAATAAAATCCAATAAAAAATGCTCAATCAATATTGAGTTTCTTGAAGGTGCCATCAACGCCGAACATATTCGTTTGAAAATCGCAGTTTCCAATCCTCAACTTCTCGTTAGATTTCTTCTTTTGCACTTCCATGAAGAAGTTTTTATTTGACGCAAACAATTCATCATTCCTTTCTGAAAAACAAAAATTACAATTAAATAAATTTGACGAAAATTTGCAACATTAGAGCTTACTTATTTTTTCTTGGAAACATTTATTGGTGCCTCCATATTCAATCGGCAGGCATTGTTTTGGGATCACTTCCAGCAAAGAATCGTTGTCTTTATGGAAGAAAACCTGCGTGGTTGAAATAAAGTAGTTCTCTGAAATTTCTAATCACAATCAAGCTTACCCTATCCATGATTTTTTTGGGCAGAACGTGGTTCTTTAGTAAATTCATAATTACCGATATCCAGCTCGGTGGTCTGAAGACGTGCAGTCCTTTTAATCTTATCGAGTAAACGTTCTGAGTAGTATAAAAAAATTATTTAGCACAATAAAAACGCCTTCTTTGATATTTATATTTACCAAAGTAACCGTGAAAACTTTCTGCAGTAAATTTATATCAGTCAGTTTTTTCATATGCCCACTTTCAGCTTTTGTAAGATCCCAAATCAAATGAACCCCTAACGTGTAGTCGCATTTTAAGATAAGCTCTGAATAAGCGACTGTTACACGGACTGCTTCAAACATATCAAATTGACTTGGTGAGGAGTTCATGCACAAAATAAACACCAGTTCTGTAGCTTCCGTTAATTTATCGCTCATATAATACATTCTGTAAAGTAAAGAATTTTCTATATTAATATGAAAAAATTAGAATAATCGATCATTGATAATATTCACAGAGGGATTATTTTTAATGAATAATGAGAGAATTCTCACAACCGGACACCCTCACAAGGTCACTTTGCTGTCAAGATTACCGAGTGTAAAATATATTTTTTTAATAAGAAAAAAGCAGCTTCGAAGACTAAATTCAAAAATGAAGAAATGAAAAAGGTCAGTTTTCCTGTTCCAATAATTATCACGAAATTAAACCTCGACCATATACCTACAGGTTGATTCGTATAAGAACAGACACAGAGCAGAGGCGTGTAGGGGACTCCAAAATATGATGAGTTAACGCAACTCATCTCAATACATCCTTATACATATCCTCAATTGCATCCTTGAGAAGTTATAGCCTTGAAATAGGGGTTTCAAATTTCGAAAAGAAAAACAAATTTCAGTTACACTTGCATTAGAACAATCAAATTTGATACACGGAGTTTGTGTACCAAGAGCACAAGCATCGGCAATAAGTATAGTTAAATTGTAGAATAAATAAGTTGGCTTCTTTTTTGAGGTTTGTTGTGTCAAAAACTTCTTTAAAAACGTCAATTATTCACAGTTAAAAATAAAAACAACAAAAACGGCACCTTCTTTTCTGTATTGAGTATCATTTCATGCTTGTTGTGTTTGTCTACTCTTCTATTATGTATGTGAAGTGTTTCACCTCTGTTACGTTGTCTGTTCTATTTTCATTTTATTCGTTTGTCTCTTTTTCATTCTGTGGGCTGCTTGACGAATGATCGACGTCATCTCAACTGTCAATTTTATTATATTACAGTTTAAAAGAATATTTTTGAGTTTTTTTAGACAGTTTTATTTAGGTAGGTATATGAAGAATAGTCAACAAAAAAATTAAAGAGTGAACAAGCTGCCCCGAAACGTCTCAAAAAAATTAAACGCCCATGAACCAAATTCCCAAAAAAATAACGAAGAAATTTCAAAATAATTTTACTTACATACAACCCTCTGATGGTACAATTTTATGTATTCCCTCGTATAGTTCAGGCCAAATCGTTTTAACCGTGAAATAGGAATCGATACACTTTTTTGCTTTTTCGATTCTAAATTTGGTTCTAATTAAAATTTTTTCTATAAATTCATCATCTGCAAGTAAAAGATATAAAAGTACACACAAGTAAACGAAAAACATCTGTTTAATAAAAATACCTGAGATCGGAGGTAGATGGGGTTGTTTCTTGAGCCATTCTTTGACTATTTCCACATCTCGATTGATGTCCTCTTTACTTTTATTATAACTTTTCCTCACAACGTCTTTAACTTCTTCACTTATTTCAATTATGTTCATATTAAGTGAGATAATGTACTACGTTGCAGCAGCGAGCAATAACAACTAACTCTATTAAAGTGTTATTAGAGTGAGAAAAAAAACTGATCAGTATTTTATTATAAATCCATAAATACTGATTAGTATAATATTAATTTAGCACTTGTACAATTTTGATAAGACTTATAATAAACAAAGTAGAATTAAAACAACATTCGATTATACAAGGTGATTCAGGGGTATCAGTACCATAAATTGAAGTGATTGTAGATTTCGCTAAAATATGAGGAAGAAAAAATAATTTTTTTTTAAGAAAATGTCTTCTATTAAGCAAGATACAGGGTGCTTAAGTGTCATTTGCAAAACAGATTTTTTCGGAAAAAATTTATTTAAGTTTTTTTTTTCAATTTTAGCTGTATCTACAAGCCCTTCAATGAGTCGGACGAACATGTAAATATTTTGAGCCGGAACAAGATTACTTCCCCCTCCCGTTTTCGAGGATGCTGAACACGATGCCGTTGTCAGAATTTCTCTTTGGGGTTGCGCAACCCCTCAAAACGGCCAAAAACCACCCCCTAGAGAGATAAACCGCGCTTCAATCCATTTCCCTGCAAAAAAAACCTTCCTCCCGTTTTCAAGGATGCTGAGCACAATGGAGGTGCTGGACATCGCGTGCGACCCCGACCAACCCCTCCACCGGCCAATACTCACCCCCGAAATGGGTGATTTTTTTATGTATATGTAGGGCAAACGATGGACTTTTTCGAAAAACTTTTTGAAAATTCAAGTACAGAATCTCAATGGCCATAATTTAAAATTATTTTGGAGTATAAAGAGTGTCCGATAGGACAGTGACATATCAAAGTTATGTTTTTTTAAACGGAATGCTCCTATGTTATTGCATTTTTAGATTGTCTGAGAAGAGGATATAAGATTGGCTTTCACAGTTGGTGTTTAAATTCAGAAGTTTTTGAGTTATAAACAAGTGAAAATCGTCATTTTTCAAGTTCAAGGCCCTGTATAACGAAAACGGCTGGAGATACAGAAAAACGGCTTACTTGTCCCTATTTTAACTTTTCATGTACTATCCTATGATGTAGATGAAATGTTTATACAGGGTGATAAAAAACTTGAAAAAATCTGAGATTTCTCCACGCGTCGCCAAATAAAAAAATCAAAGAAAGTACAAATGTTTCTATACCATGGGATAGTACATAAAAAGTTAAAATAGGGACATGTAAGCCGTTTTTCTCTATTTTCAGCTGTTTTCGTTATACAGGGCCTTGAACTTGAAAAATGACGATTTTCACTTGTTTATAACTCAAAAACTTCTGAATTTAAACACCAACTGTAAAAGCCAATCTTATATCCTCTTCTCAGACAATCTAAAAATGCAATAACATAGGAGCATTCCATTTAAAAAAACATAACTTTGATATGTCACTGTCATATGGGACACTCTTTATACTCCAAAATAATTTTAAATTATGGCCATTGAGATTCTGTACTTGAATTTTCAAAAAGTTTTTCGAAAAAGTCCATCGTTTGCCCTACATATACATAAAAAAAATCACCCATTTCGGGGGTGAGTATTGGCCGGTGGAGGGGTTGGTCGGGCTCGCACGCGATGTCCAGCACCTCCATTGTGCTCAGCATCCTCGAAAACGGGGGGAAGGTTTTTTTTGCAGGGAAATGGATTGAAGCGCGGTTTATCTCTCCAGGGGGTGGTTTTTGGCCGTTTTGAGTAGTTGCGCAACCCCAAAGAGAAGTTCTGACAACGTCATCGTGTTTAGCATCCTCGAAAACGGAGGGGGGAAGTAATCTTGTTCCGGCTCAAAATATTTACAATTTTCGGTTTTTTTCCGACTCACTCACCCTACTATGGTACTTGTCTCAACTATTAAATAAAAATAATAAAAAAAAATGTTTTTTTAAATGGTGCATTTTTTATAGCAATTCAATCTAGCATTTCGAAAAAACAATAAAAAATTAAAAAAGAAAACAGTTAGAAATCTTTTACGAGACAAAAAGTGTTCAGTGATCCCAGATTTTAGGCCATTGGGTGCTTTGGTCATATGCACAATTTTCCCAAATACGGTTTTATTAAATAGAAAGCCCGCAAACAAAAATTCAGAATTATTAGTTCACTCTGTAGAAAGATATAATAAAAAAGCAGTTTCGTTGATCGAAACTTCGCTGTATCTCTACATTTTCGGAAAAAAATTTAATTGAATTTTTTAAATATTTTAGCTGTATCCACAAGTCTCTCAATTTATGGTAGGCACTTACCACTGATTCACTTTGTATGTATATGCGGCAAATAGTCAAGTTCGGTGCATTCTACACCGTTGACGGTTTTAGCAGACTGTTGCTTCGTTTATAAGAGTTAATAATACCCCAATATTGGTTACCAAAAATTATAAACGGCAGAAGTATTGACGCATATATCTGAGTGGGACAGCATTATTGACAGCAAACGGAGAGTACTAAACTTCTATCTGTTTTTATTTGTGTACTCGATCTGTTGTGCGCAAGCGTCACGAGTCTGGTGGTTGAATCAGTCGAATCAGTGGGCGTGTTCAATTCTCGGACATGCGCGTAGGACTCGAAGTATACATTCGACGAGAGGAAGATAGAAAGTCTGCACCGTGATGAATTCGTCCAGACCCCTACTAGCAATATTATAGTAGTATCGAACGCAGTAAAACCTTATTTTATAAATGAAAGAGGTAAAAGTTACCTAGGCGAAGTTGATAAGCTTCAACTTCTGCAAAGAGGTATGACTTATTATTAACATCGAAAAAATCTTCTAATACAAACGGTAAATTTTCCTATAGTAATTCCTTGAATAGATAAAATGGCGAAGATACACCCCCCAATGCTCTGTAGCCTCTCTATTTTTTTTTCAATCGTATCCTTTCCATTCTAATTTTGTGGTACTCTCAGAATTTATATAGGTCGGTCTTAAAATTATAGGTAGCTCCGAAAATATGTTTAAGTTGTCCGGATAACTAGAATAGAACAATAATTATTATTGGATCAATAGAATTAGGACCTCGCAAGTATCTATAAAAATAATATCCTACCCAGAATCAATAACTGGCTTTCAAGGAAAGGTTACGCGTCTTCAACGTACTCTTCTTTAAGGTAAAATCAAAAATGAAAAGGGCACATTAGCACGAGTCATTTGTACGGGTAATAAAGATTTTCTGGATTGCAGATATAATTTCCAGCAATCAGGAAACTGGAGTTAGAAATTTCCACCTAGTATGGCAGACAATAAGACAATAATTATTGCAGGGGAAAACGCTACCAAAATAGGGATCTGTAATGTCAATAATATCACAGAACTGAAGGAAACCACTTTATAGTTTCACTCAAGAAGCGGGAAGTTGGTTTTACTGACAAAGAGATGGCGTTGGCAGTGTTATAACACGATATATAATTTTGATTAAGCAGTGCGCGGACGGTAACGCAGCGCTTTATGTCACTGACTAAAGCCGTTGCCGCTACCACCGTATGAGGTTCGAATCCCAGCTCGGTATAGTTGTTTGCGTTCGTTTATGAAACTGTTTATTTCTTTAAAATGTTTCCGTGTCTATATATGAGCTCGATATTGAATTACCAGAGTGGCACAACTATATAACTTACAACAGTTTCATACTGTTTGTCATCAAAAAGGATAGAATCAGATTCCTTTCCCTCAGATTTCTTTGATTCTGCGAAACGACTTTTCGATCGTTCTACAGAACGTTCCGTTTTTCTCTAAAACTTCTACGCGTATAGGTAATTGAAATACGACAAGATGAAAAGACGAAAAAAGAAAACACAAGTTAACATTGTGTTATAAATATGACCCATGCCTACAGGGAATTTTTTGCCTATTTTTGCATTTCCTACATGTCCTTTAAGAGTAAAAAAAATTAACTTTATACTTCAAACTTTAGAAATGATTAACATTTTTCTCTTAATGTGCGAAACTTGTAAGCGTAAAAAGAGTATGAAGAAAAAAAGACTTGTTTCAAAACGCATACTACATTCTGAACTGAACAGCCGTTGCCAAGTCGATCTTATCGACATGCAAACTCAAGAAAATCGGGGATTTAAATTTATATCTAATTATTGTGTATCAGGACCATCTGACAAAATTTGTTTGGTTGCATGCACTGAAAAGTAAGAGAGCCGTGGAGGTGGCGAATCAGTTGACTGATATATTTTTGACATTTGGTGCTCCTTGCATCTAAATTTACACTCCGATAACGGCAGATAATTTGTAAATTCTGCCATAAATGAGCTCCATGGAAAGCCAAGACATAGCCATTTGTTGAAAGGGCTAACTATCCAAGACATAGAAAAAATGTTGGCTTAATGGATGCAAGGTAATGATACCTACTACAAATTGATCAAATGGTATTCACTTTGTACAATTTATGAAAAATCGGGCACTTCATTCCGGCATTAAACAGTCACCACACAAAAGGCTTATGACTTCGACTTTACCTCAAGATGTTATTGAGGAAATATCAGATGAAAATGATCTCGAAAATGCGTTAAATAAAATAAAAATGACGGATAGTACAGATGATGCATAAACTGAGCCTGCGGAGCTATAGTAGGTTCAAAATAAGAAGTCGCCTATCAGCTTAACGGAAGCTAATGGGTGTAGTTATTCTGAAAAGAGAAATCTGTCATGGTAATAAAACCCCTGTAGTTAGGTTGAAGAAATCTAACGATAAGGGTAAACATTACAGGTATAGAATTTGTTTCCATACCAGGTTTACTCCAGAGGTTCCTAACAAGTTACAATATTTTGTTTATTTCCTACCCACCAGAATTTGCATTTTGTTATTAATTCTTAGTTGAAAAAAAATTTAGATATCAGCGATATACAGGGTGTTAAGAAAATGACGGATAAACTGTTCAGTACATTGTAGGGGATACTCAGTAAAGTATACGGGAAAAATAATAAAAAAAAATCCAGAGCTACATTTTAAAAGATATAAGCAAAATATTGAAGAATAAATTTGGCAACGTTTATCACGATAACAGTTGGTATTTGGTAATTTCGTCTAATTTCTAACAATGTAGGTAGTCAAGGTATCAAAACCGTTGTTGCAAAATGCTTTTTTTTTCAGCATCTTAGAAAAGAAAAAAAATTCTTATGAAATATTCCAAGCCAGAATACATCTTAAGCACTTTTTTTAATTGATAGCGATAAAGATATTTCTTCTCGCAGAAAAAAATTGTATATTACACACAAGAAAAAAGTGTGATGTTAGCTCTCGAAGTGTTTGTCCCCTCCGCTAAACGCGTCGAGGACGAAATCACATCTCGAGCTAAAATCTATCACTTTTTTCTCTTGTATAATAAATAACTATTATTTATTCACTTGGGTTATTTTCATTTTTTAACTAACAAGGCTTTGATTATTAAAAGTATCATTTTTCAATTTTTTTTTTGCAATTAATTCAAAATGATTCAATTATTTTATAAATTGAACCAGTTATAATTTCCAATAAAACTACATTACATATTTTTATATTTCTCGAATGAAAAGAAACTGTTTGAGTACTTCTGCACGCCAAAAGTATGTTTACAAATATTCACCAGTTTATGGTATACTCCCCACTGCTAGGCTATTACTACTGCCTTTGTACCTTCTTAATACGAAAGGCGACTTCTTATTTTGAACCTACTATAGTGGCAGTGGACAGCAACAGATTTTAACCGGAGCGAAACAAAAAGACGCAGACAGTTCATCCAAAATCGCAGCATAAGCCAGTGAATATGACATTGAAGCTGAAGCATCTACGACTGTAGAGCCTCTTATAATAGAGGACAAAGGACTCGAAGTTTGTAACAAATGTGTGTCGACAAATAGTGGCATCCAGAGAAACAGCACATCAAACTTAAAGAAACAGGACAAGAGAATGATATTGGCTTCAGGTGCAATACACGTTCCAGTAGAAATCGGTGATAATGTAATAATTATACATATCCCTGATGAAGACAGAGCAAAAACAGATCTACATAATCTAGCCGGAATGGTTCTTCGAAAGGAAGATCAGGATTTTCACAAGATTGGAACTAAATATTGACAAATTATCTTGCAGGTATGTATTGCTTAATTGTTTTATCATAATTATACCGCTATTAGGTAAAAGCTTACTAATTAAATGTGCTCTCCAGGTCAGAATTTGACAAGTACCTACAAAGGAAAATTTTTACTTGAAGAAGTTATAGGGGTTGTATATAGATGTTATAGAAGCAGCCTTAGGAACAGGTCAACGATTTATCCGCTGCGTGTGCAAGAAAAGATCAAAAAGGTGTCTCTGTAAAAAAAGTCTATTATTATCGTTGCTTATTGTAAAAATGTAAGTTTTTTTTAAACGTTCTGGCAAATTATTACCAGCTACTCTGGAAAACTTAATACGGTTTTTAGTTCAATGCGGTTTAATTTTGATAATGCTGCTCGAATGGTCCGTAACTTAAAATGGGCTATATTGATAATGTGGATTTAGTATAAAAACTTATAAATTATAAACCAATAAACATTAAAAAATCAATAAAAAATGATCAATCAATATTGAGTTTCTTGAAGGTGCCATCAACGCCGAACATGTCCGTTTGAAAATCGCAGCTTCCGATCCTCAACTTCTCGTTCGATTTATTCTCTTGCACTTCCATGAGGAATTTTTTATTTGACGCAAACAATTCATCGTTCCTTTCTGGAAAACAAAAATTTTAATTATTAAATAAATTTGACAAAAAATTTGTAGCAATAGAGCTCACTTATTTTTTCTTGGAGAGATTTATTGGTGCCACCATATTCAATCGGTAGACATTGTTTTGGTATCACTTCCAGCAAGGAATCGTTGTCTTTATGAAAGAAAACCTACATGGTTCAAATGAAGAAGCTTTGTAAAACTTTTAAATAAAGCAATCAAGCTTACCCTATCCATGATTTTCTTGGGCAGAACGTGGCTCTTTAATAAATTCATAATTACCGATATCCAGCTCGGGGGTCTGAAGACGTGCAGTCCTTTTAATCTTACCGAGTAAACGTTCTGAGAAGTATAAAAAAAAATTTAGCACAACAAAAAAAACGCATTTCTTGATATTTATATTTACCAAAGTAACCGTGAAAACTTTCTGCAGTAAATTTATATCAGTCAGTTTTTTCATATGCCCACTTTCTGCTTTTGTGAGATCCCAAATCAAATGAACCCCTAACGTGTAGTCGCATCTTAAGATGAGCTCTAAGTAAGCAATTGTTATATGGATTGCTTCAAACATATCATATTGACTTGGTGGGGAGTTCATGCACAAAATAAACACCAGTTCTGTAGCATCCGTTAATTTATCACTCATATAATACAGTCTGTAAAGTACAGAATTTTCTATATTAATATGAGAAAATTAGAATATGTTTGTGATAATTGATTCACAGAGGGATTAGTTAACCAGTCATGAGAGAAGTCTCGCTATTGGTACTTCGAAAACATGACACCCTTACAAGAACACTTTGCTGTCAAGATTACCGAGCGTAAAAAATATTTTTTTTTAATAAGAAAAAAGGAGCTACGAAGACTAAATTCAAAAATAATAAATTGAAAGGCTCAGTTTTTCCCATTCTCTATAAACTTCACCTTGCATCATTTGCCTTAACTTACGAAAATCCTACAATTTTGATTGAAAATCAAAATTTTAGAAATTTTTCGTAAATATCTGGAAACTACCGCCCGATTTTTGTCTGTCGGTTTGTCACGACGTGCGTTTTTGCTAGGAAGCACTCTAGAGGCGCCATTTTTCATCCGGGAAGGTTGAAATTTTGCTCCTTTTAAACGGCGCATGGTCCCACGATGCCTATTGAAAATGAGCGGGATCCGTTTCCGGGAAGTGTAATTTTTTCGGGAATATCGGGATTTTTCGGGAATAGCCTATGAAACACTCTAAGGCCCGTATTCACAAAGCGTTTCTGTCCTGTAATATCTCGAAAATAATTAAATGAATGGGATGGAGATATGCAGTTTTTATGCGTTAGACTGAGATGGGAATAATTGATTACGTAATTATTTAGGAAATTATCGTTTGTTAATACGGGCGTAAGTGTGTGAAAGTTGCATCGATCTGGATGAAACTTGACAGGGAGAAACTTCGGGACTCACAAATACGACTTATTGAAAATGGGCCGGATCTGAGAAATTTAAGGCCCCCGTTCAGGGCCGCACTTTTTTTTGCATCGTCCCACCTATCTCCAGTTTTCTCGGTAACGGTACATTGTAAAGAAATTCCGTTGACAAAGTTATTTAGGGAAATTACAAACTTTGTAATAAATCATTTTCCAAAAAAATTAATAGATTACCGGTAAAAAAAAATTTTTGCGCCCAACAGTAATTTTTTTCGTAATTTCGAATTTATTTCCAATTTTTTTCTAACCGATCGAAAAAAGGACAAAACAGTGTGATAGAGACGTTCATTACCTACAAAAAAAGGTAAATATAGTTTTTTTCCGCCAAAGCTGGAAAAACTGACTTAATCGGAAAAAACTTCGTCGCGATTTTTTTTATATCGCACTAAAAAAATTTTTTTCCAGGAATGGTGCGTCCTAGCGAAATATTCAATCAGAGCTTTTTTGAGGAGCATACCGAGTACTACTTTTTTTATTTGAAACATTTTCCCGGAAAATTTGCGGTTTTCTCGTTATTTTAACGCGTACCCGCACAGTTTTATAATAATTAGTTTCAGCTCAGATTTCGCGATCGAATCCCCGCAAAACCTACTTTTATTTTTTTTTTCATTTTTAATTTTTTTCAATTTTTTTTTAGACAGATATGTAGATATTTTTTGTTTGTTTTTTATTTAATAAAAAAAATGCGCTGTCCATTTTGAGAGCTGTAAAAAAAATAATTCACGCTACACGCCGCAAGTAGCCGAACTTTCAGCATGACTTCAACTTGAAATACGACATGTTTGAAAGTTGTCACATTTGAAATTTGACAGCTGTCAGATTTGACATTTGATAGCTGTCAAAATTTTTCGCGCTTATAGCCGATCTGTCCGCATAACCTGAATTTAAGATTTCACATATTTGACAACTGACGTGTTTGACAGCTGTCAGATTTGACATTTGACAGCTTTCGAAAATTTTCGCGCTTCGCGCTCCGTATAGCCGAACTTTCCGCATGACCTTAACTTAAGATTTGATATATTTTATCACTGACATATTTGACAGATGTCAGATTTGACATTTGACAGCTGTCAAAAAATTTCGCACTGCGTATAATAGCCGAACATTCCGCATGTGCTGAACTCATAATTTGAATAAATGCCGGTCAGATTTGATATTTGACAGCTGTCAGTGTTGTAGCTTAGAGTCTCTTCGTCACGTCAAAATAAAAACCGCCATCTTGATTTTTCGAATAATTAAAAATTATATCCCTAGGTCGCGTTTACGTTTTTTCTGCATAATTAGATATTCGAACGCCATTTTCTCCGAAATTAAGAGAGTAAGCGAGAAACGGTCTTCGGTTCGAGACTTTACGATTCAAACGTACCGTTCTGAAATTTTTACCCGTTTTGATTTTTTTTTGATTTTTGAAGAAGGGGTCCCCCTTCTTTATTTTCAGAAAAAAACTTGCTCGGCCATTTTCTCCGGAACGGTGGGTGCGTCGAATCGACGATTGTTTTTCGTCGATAGGTTATCTCCTCTGCAACCGAAAAGATAAAATGCGATCACGAAATCTTCCAAAATGGCCGCTACAGGCGCTTTTGAAAATTGGCCAATTCTTTTTTTCAAAATCAACTTTGACAGCTTATAAATCACAAACTATTGGGTCAATTACGACGATATTTTGCAGTCGCCCAGCACCACTTTTCGCCTACACGACGTTACCTTTGCGATCTTCTTATGATAATCGAGGCCGAAGTTACAATAAAAAATATCAGAAATGCACATTTTCTCTTTGAAAACTTCGCCGATTTTCATGCAAAATACGAGAAAATTAGCGAAAATTCGGAAATTTTTTTCTTCGCAATTCCGGGTACAGAGACTCGGGGATTACTTGCGCTTGGTAGTCGAAAAATTCTTCTGACACAATTTTCATTTTTTTTCGCTAAAGTTTCAAAAATGGCGACGCTACAACGGATCGAAAATGGCCGAGTTTTTTGACGAAATTTCAAAGTTTACGTTCGCAAAAATTGACTTTCCGGCAAGAGTTCAAATGTCGTGCACTAATTTGCTTTAGTTGCATATATTAACTTCTGTTTAATATAACCGCCGACTTTGTTTGAACGATTTTAATAAAATGGCGTGCGATTTAGTCGGTTGGAAGCGAAAATTTTCAAAGGTCATTCATGTTCTCAAAGGAAAAAGGGTTTTTCGCATATTTTTCGATGTAAATCTGTTCGCGGTGATCCAAATAAGATCACGGAGGTACTCGCGTGTGGCTAAGAAAAGGGTCTCGCCCCCCACCCTCGACTCAAACTAACACGAAAGTAACTTTTTACGCGAATCTATAACTTCTACGCGAATTTTCGTAAGTTGACATATTGGTCCTTCAGGAGCGATATAGAAAAAATAGTAACAAAAAAAGAGGTAACAGGCGTTAACTTTGACTTGGAATCTACTGTTTTCAGGACCGTAGCGATAAAGTAAAACTGCAATTAACAAAAAAAAAACAAATGATGACAAATTTCAACTTTGACTGGGATCTACTGACACTACGGGCCGAAGGCCCGCCATAGAGGGCCGAAGGCCCGACGCCGCCGGCAGGCCAAGATTTTCGTAAGCAAAATCTTGTCTTAATCTGTTTCAATAATTATCACGAAATTAAACCTCGACCATACAGATTGATTTGCATAAGAACAGACCCAGAGCAGGGGCGTGTAGGGGACCCGAAAATATGGTGATTTAACGCAACTTATCTTTATACCAAGATGCATCCCTGAGAAGTTTAGGCCTTGAAAGTGAAGTTTCCAATTTCGAATAAAATCAAAATGTCTTTTATGCTTGACGTTAGAAAAAACAAATTTGGTACAGGTTGTGAGTGTGTTAAGGCCATTAATTGACAGTAAGTAGAAAGGCCTTAGATGTTTATTAATAATTATTAGGTATTAATGATTATTAATTATTATTGCAGGATATAATAATGATCATTGATGATTTTTTTAAAAGCAAAGAAGTTAAATTGATGCCGTTTAGAGAAGCGCTGAAGATGTCACAAAAAACAAACAACTCTGATAAATTCACCGATATGACGAACGATATACAAATCTAATCGAAAATTTTGTAAATTCACGAAATGTAAGCCAAAGTGTACATAAACAATTAGAAGGGCAACAAGATTGTATACCATGCAGGGTTACTCCATTCAGAATCGTAGTCTAATTTTGTGAGTGCAACTCTCACTCTGATTAAAAAATTGAAGTTGTTAACTCGGATAATCAATATTGCTGTTCTGTGATTTTTTTTTTTTTTTTGAGAATGCACATGCACTGCATGGAAATCTCTATGACGCTCTGGGAGCGGTGCATGAGCGGAGATATAGATTCACGTTGGCCTTGAATCTCTGTAAGTTGTATACTTCGGGAAAAACGCCCTTTGGAATGCCATTCCAAAGTGATGCGGCTCTGTACATAAAAGAAGTCTGAAATAGGGTGGTACGAGGTGTAACGAGCCGAACCTGATACGGATGAGCGTCTGCAGCTCGACGTGTATATCTGCCCGGTCTTGTTCTTGGTGGGATCAAGCGGGCCACGTCTTTTGAACACTTTCCATTAAAATATCTGTAAAACAGACTCAGGTCAGCTACTCTTCTTCGATGTTCGAGAGTGTCTAAATTTTTTGTCAAATCTGGGTCCCCAATCAAGCGGATGGCTCTTTTCTGAATCGAGTCGAGTAGTCTCAGCGTATGTTTGGGAGCTGAGCTCCAAACATGTGAGCAGTACTCCAAGGATGGTCAGATTTGAGCCTTGTATAAGAGGAGAAGCTGTTGTGGTGTATAAAATTGCTGAATATCACATTCTGCTATAATTGCATTTTCATATTACTATGTCAACATAATAACATACGAGTACATAAATATTTTGCTATTAATAAATTAAATATTCCGACCGAATAAATCTTGCCAGACCAGAATTTTTTGACCTTCATTCTGATATTTCTAATCATTTTATGTTTAATTGGATTTCTAATTACTATTTTTGAAATTATAGTCTTTCAAGGGTAATAATTATGTTATTTTATGCATGTATAGTTGTTACAGACTAAATAAGAAAATGAGTACTACTAAGTTGTCAAAACAATTTTATATGTCGATTAAGGTATCTAATAACATGGGAGTGTCTGTTATGAAACTTGAAGATTAATTTGTACCTACGTCTACCTGAATACCTAGTCGCAAAGAGAAACGAGTAACAGTTCAGCAGCTATTAGAGAAAGATCAGGCTGAGAGTTAAAGACAGAAGTTAATTTTACTGTATTTGATATATCTTAGAACTTCCGTCAAGTGATGACTATCGATGGATGGGGGTGGTGGGAAACTGAGTCTTTTAAAGTTACTTTTTCTGGAGACATATTAAATATTGATCGTATTGTGTGTGTTGATAGAAATGGAGGCTTGGAAAAAATATCCCCGCACATCTGTTATGATGATCTTTTATAACAATACAATTTTTATTGATTTTTGCTGTTAAATTTAAACGTATGAACGTAACAACTAATTGACACCACGTGCTTTTAATGAGCAATTAATATGATCTTAATTACTTGCCAATTACCTATTTACAAAGTATTAAATGAAATTCTATTTATGAATAATTGCAATAACGAATGTCTTGATAAAATTATAGGAATAAATACCTCTTATGCAATTTTGATTACCTTTTTGACTCAAAATGCGAAATTTTGTTCATTAGCAGGTATGAATCCTAACGTTGTGAGTTACAAGTAATTATAGACTTTGGCCCCAATAAAAAATTCAAAATTGCGGCTGTTTAAAACTATTTTTTTGTCAAAAAATTCTTATTTTTATCTAAATTCAAAAAAACTGAACATTACACAAAAACATTGTAAGTATATAAAATATGTATGTTCAGATTGGAAAAATCTGCTAGTCAAGTGGATTGGGGCAGTGTGTATGCTGTGTCGGATCCCTCAGGTGCCATTGAAGCACTGATAAATCTCATAAAAACTTGTATTGAAAGGTGTAAAATAAAAAAATTCAATAGGAAAAGAAAGAAAAGGTCTGTTTGGGTAACCAGTGCCATAGCAAAATCTTGTGAGACTAAAGAAAGCCTATATTTACAATGCAAAAAAGAACCAAATAATGAAGTACTGAAAAATATGTATAGAGAATATATTAAAATCTTAAATAAGGTAATTAATGCAGCTAAAATTAAATATGAACAATCAATGGTGGAACAGAGAGCCGATAATCCTAAAAAACTATGGAAATATATAAACGACAAAATAAATAAAAAGAATAAAAATAAAATGTCGGGGATTAGCTATGTTATAGAAAATGAGTCGAAGATAACTGAGCCTAATGAGATAGCAAATAAAATGAATGAGCATTATGTAAATGTTGGTGTAACATTGAGCAAGAAAATAGTAGCTCCAGTGGGTAGTATTAGGATGCCACCTAGAAATCAAAAAACCATTTTTATACACGAGACCTCTGAAAATGAAATATTGCAAATTATAAAAGAATTAAAACCTAAAAATGGGGGAGTAGATGGAATAGATGCCAAATCTTTAAAAGTAATTTCTTTGTATATAGCTGGTCCACTTAGTTATATTATGAATTTATGTATTGAAAACTCCTATTGGCCTGAATGTCTCAAAAAGGCTGAAGTTGTTCCGGTGTATAAGAGTGGTAATAAATATGAAATAATTAATTATAGGCCAATCTCTCTTATTTCAAACTTAGCTAAAATTTTTGAAAAAATTATACATCGTAGAATACTAAACTTTATAAAAAAATGTAAAATACTGTCCAAATGGCAATATGGATTTATAAAGGGAGTGGGGGCAACGGATTCATTGCAGTATATTTCTGAAATCGTATATAAATCATTAGATGCAAGTAAACCTATCTTGATCACTTTTCTGGATCTGGCTAAAGCCTTTGATACAGTAGACCATCAAATTCTAATAAAGAAGCTAGAGTATCTGGGACTCAGAGGTAAAGCACAGGAAATCATGACTAGTTATTTAACTAACAGAAAACAAAATGTCAAAGTTAATAATGAACACAGTTCGGAAAGAAGTATAACTTGTGGTGTACCTCAAGGTACAATCCTGGAACCTCTCTTGTTTTTACTATACATTAACGACTTATTAAATGAGTCCGTTGTGGCCTATGCTGATGATGCAGCAGTTATATCAACTGCTGACACATGGCAAGAGGCTCAGTATAAGATGAATGAAAGGCTTTGTTATATTGCTGATTGGCTTGCTCTTAATAAATTATCACTCAATATTGAAAAAACTGTATTTATGAGTTTAGGTAATTATCGAGACAGTGTTCCAGTAAATTTAAATATAAAAATAAACGGAAATAAAATCAAGAGGGTTGAATACTGTAAATATTTAGGTGTTTTATTTGACTACAACATGAAATGGAACAAGCACATAGAGTATATAGTTAGGAAGACCAAATATCTCATTTATGTTTTCTATGAACTTGCTAAATTTATGAATGTACAAACGCTACTCATGGTTTATTATGCTCTCTTCCATAGTTTAGCAACATATGGCATCATTGCATGGGGAGGTGCATACAGCAATAGCTTGCACCTTCTTCAAACAGCACAAAATAAAATATTGAAAATAGTATATAAGGATACTTTTGATAACAATAGGTACCCTCTGAATATACAACAATCTTTTACATTTCAATCCTTGATATTTCATTATGATAGTCTAAAAAGTGAATTCACAGAGTCAGCTAGCATAACAAGGAATAAGAGCCTAAATATACCTAAACACTCAAAGACAGTCAGTACTAAAAGAAGTTTTATTGAAGCTATGCAAACATTTAATAGGTTACCAAATTCATTGAAGCAACTAGGTAGCAATAAGAAGGCAATTAAAAGGAAATTATTGCAATGGTTTAGGGCTGAATGTTGAAGGGGGGGTAATAGATAATGAAGGCTAACATGTGTAAGGCAATTGTAATTTTAACTGTAAGGCGATTATAACTATTAATTGGTTGGGCATGTTAATTAGTCTAGTTTAGTTTAGTTATAAGTGTTATATTTTGATTTTGTTTTTTTTCTGTGCCAAACCGCGTACAGGGATAAGTTTCCCTCTGCGGAGTTGTGTGCTAAATTTTCTGTAAATTGTATGTAACTTTTTGGCGAATAAAGATTAAAGAACAAATTCATCCATAACTTTGCTCCTTATAACTTTTTTGATAAATCTTAAGTTCATGAAAAAAAAATGCTTTCAAAATGGTCGTTTCATGCTGAATGTTAGCAAGAATGCAGAAAATATGCATAGTCGTTCAAAGATTTAAGGAAAGTTGATTTATCAATAAAGATTATAGGGGTGTAAGTACACAGCGGGAGGTATACATTTTACCTCCCGGGTGAGTCAGATTGCTGTGGCTTAAACGAAGTCTGGTTAATATCGCTTGGTGTCTTCTGTTACTTGGGGGCAGTTTTGTTGTGACTGATGGTTTGATAGAGTAGAGTTTTCGGAGGCTGTTTTGGTCCCATAGCTGCTGCCAGATGCCTTCGGGAATTTTTATTGTTACTGCGGCGGATATTGTGGATTTTGCGGCTTCTTTCACTAACGAGTCAACTCTTCATTTCCTTTTATTTTACTTTGCAGTGTGATGGGACGTAAATGAATTCAATTTTATATCCTTTGTTATCCAGGAGGCAGAGAGTGTCTTTGATATCCATCACTAAAGGATGTTTAGGGTACATATTCTTTATGGATGCGAGAGAGCTGAGGGAATCGGTTCACAGGACGAACTTGCGTGAAGGCTAATTGGCTACGTGGAGAAGTGCCTTGCTGATGGCATAAAGTTCTGCATTGTATATTGAGCTGGTATGACAGAGACGAGCTTGGAATTTTGAGTTTGGGGTAAGAAAGGCTGCCCCTGTGAAGGAGTGGTTTGATTTGGAGCCGTATGTATATGAAGTGGAAAGTGTTGCGGATTATGTCGGGATGAGTGGTGGATTTGGGGAGCGCAGAAAGTTCTATATTTATTTTGGGTTGCTGGTTTTGCCATGGAGAATATTTAGAAAAAGAGTGTTTTTGATAGGATAGATGTCGAGCATGGTGGATCTAAGGAGGCGCTTTACTCTTTCAGAGATAGGGGGAGCGATATTTATAAAAAGTTCTAAATTTTATTCTTATTTTTTTTTTTCTTAGAATAACGTCAGTATGATGTCATATTGCTTACCTTGCGGTTTTTTGATTATTGGTTTTTGCTTATGACGTCATTCGATGAAAATATTTTATTCTGTTTTTCGAAAGAAATAAGACAAAAATTTTGAATGTTTTTTAATTCCTTCGATGTTTGATTAAATTGAATTTTTCAATACCGAATGGCATGACAAAAAGAAATACCTAATGTCCATAAGAAAGAAGAAATCTCGATTTTTTCAGTTTTTTCAGGATATTTCAGCAAAACTGAACTTAACTGAAGTTTTACAAAATTTTGTTTCAGATTCTTATTTTTCCCACCATGTATAACACTCGGTATAACAGTACTATTGACAGAGGTATTATTATTATTACATAATATAACTTTCCTGATAAAAATTAGGCAAATTATTTTTAAATTTTTTTCGATAGGTAGGTAAGTCCTTAATTCTACTGACCTTTTTGAAAATCTCGGAAACCTTTTCTAATAATATGAATTTTCTTATAAGCCCCGAAAAATAACGACATAAATAATCGAAGTTATACAGGGTGTTTGGTAACTGGACAGCTAAAATGAAACGTCATGTATAAAATCGTGTCTTATACATATAAGCACGAAACAAAGAATAACTTTTTTTAAAGAGCAGGACTCGTTTAGGAAATATTTCCAAAAATGTTGTTCAATAAATTACTGAAGAAAATATATTTTAACTGCGGCCTTAGTTTTACATTTTTTGAGATATTTCCTAAACGAGGCCTGATTTTGAAAAAAGGTATTTTCCCTTTTATGCTTAAAATACAATTTCATACATGACATTCTATTTTGGCTATCCAGATACCAAACACCCTGTCTAAAAGAACCACGATATTTATCTTATTTAGGAAAATAATTTTTCCAAGTTTTCAAAATTTTTATGTTTGTGACGTTCTATTTTAGAACAGTTACAATTATTATTTATTTTTGTTTGGGCTCTTTATTTCATTTTGACAAATTTAAATTCACCGCCCCCGTTCCGTAGGTACGTGATTGTTAATATTTTCTAAATCCGCGATCGAAGCAAAAATGCTATTGGAAAGAGGAACGTTGTCTGGTCCGAGTCCGACGTCGGCACCGTTGAATACTTTTTCCCTTAATTTTCCTAATTTTTAACTATTTCAGTATTTGCGGTTTAACCGCGGATCCCTAGGAGCTTTAAATTCGAGAAACTTCATTTTGATATCTACGCACCATCCAGAAATTTTTCCAAGATTTGAATTGAAGACTCCCTCCAGAAACCGAAGACATTGATTTCTTATCTTCCCTGTCATATCAGAACTCCGCTACCGAACCTAATCGGATCCGCAAGATAAGTTGACTATACCTACCCAAATTAAAAGAAATATTCTCGATCGTCATTTTCAATTTTTGTTCTCATTTTAATTTGAATTTCAATCAATGTCTCTTGCTTTGATGTAATTACTGCAACAATTTAAGTATTGTAAACCAAGAGCAACAATAATGTAATTGGCAACGTTAATTGGAATTTTAGCATTAATATTAATTAATATTGGAACATTAATATTAATTGGAAATTAATAAAATAATAAGGATGTATTTTAAGTATACGCAGTGTATCACCTTCAAAACATATTTTAATTTTTCATGCTACCCTTTATGGTTTTCTAACAACTGAAAGCACCTACAAAAAATTTAAAACAAACCAAAATTACCGCTCATTAAAAATTTAAATTTTATAATTATTATTATTTCATCATCAATTTTCTCGAGATCTATGGCATATCAAACAAATTACAACAGGACGTTTTTAGGCAATTTTTCAAATTAATTTTTATACAATCAATTTCTTGAACTGACTGCCACGAACCAAATTCTCGAAAAAATAGCGAAGAAATTTCAAAATAATTTTACTTACATACAACCTTCTGATGGTACAATTTCATGTACGCCTTCATATAGTTCAGGCCAAATCGTTTTTGCCGTAAAATAGGAATCGATACATTTTTTTGCTTTTTCGATTCTAAATTTGGTTCTGATTAAAATTCTCTCTATAAATTCATCATCTGCAAGTACATAATATACATAATATAGATACAAAAATACATCTGTTTAATAAAAAATACCTGAGATCGGAGGTATATGGGGCTGCTTCTTGAGCCATTCTTTGACTATCTCCACATCTTGCTTGATCTCCTCTTTACTTTTATTATAACTTTTCCTCACAACGTCTTTGTCTTCTTCACTTATTTCAATTATGTTCATAGTGAGATAATGCACTCGGAGCCCAATGCACTAGGTACCTACGTTACAACAACCAGCAACCGCAGAACTCTATAAAAGTGTAGTCAATAGTAGGAACAAGTCATCCAGAGTGAGGAGAAACTGATCAGTAGAACATGTTAATTTAGCACGTGTGCAATTTCGACTGTAATGACTGTAATGACCAAAGTAGAAGTACTTGAAACAACATTCGAGTTCTATGAATGTATACGCGGCAAATTATCAAGGTCAATACATTCTCTCTTTTGAAGATTTTAATGCAACGTTGTCTCGTTTATGAG
The DNA here is from genome assembly GCA_910589415.1 of Malachius bipustulatus. Taxonomy (NCBI): domain Eukaryota; kingdom Metazoa; phylum Arthropoda; class Insecta; order Coleoptera; family Melyridae; genus Malachius; species Malachius bipustulatus. Next base: position 31,640,750 of record OU342638.1, on the reverse strand, counting down.
AATTTAAAATCTTGCGCATCAATCGCATAAATAGTGTATTTTCATGCGATTCAATTTTGAATATTTTCACCACTTTATAAATAATTGTCTCTCTGAAGCTTTCCATGGACGTTTTCTAATATTAATGTAATGGTTGACTGTAAGAATTTCATTTCATTTCGTTTGAAAACGTGCCATAAAGTTGATTTTTAAATCTAACAAAACAAAAAAAAGTTGACAAAATTTAACAATTTTGTTCCTTTTCCTATACCAGCCACTGCCTAACTTTACTTAAAAAATGCTATTTTTTACACTACCTTTAATTAATGCGAAAAAAGTTACAGGGGAGTTTTGAAAACCGAAAATTTCAAAATTTTAGAGAAATAAACATCATGTAAAAAATTCGAATATCTCCGCCATTTTTCTTACTTGCGTCTTGAAATTTTTGAACGTTAAAGGCTATCAGTGTAGTCGTCCGCTGTAAAAATTTCAGTTCAATTCCTTTAAAGTCTTGCTCATAAATGGTTTTAGAGAACGCCACTGGCTTTATAATAGAATTAATGCAAATTTTATTGCATTACTCAAATTTTTGTAATGTAACATGGTTCGCCTTTTACGTCCTGGTCAAGGCACCAAATCTGTAGTGTAACATGCCTAAAATCCTGAATCCTTGTTGACGGTAAAGAATGGTGATGTAAACTACCTAACCTCTCAAAATGGAGGTTCTACATCTTGCGCAGTAAACTCAGTAATGTGGCCCCCAGACTGAATGGTTTTGAAAAAGAAGAACCCCTCTGACGTTTGAAATGTCAACTTGTCTGTCATGAATGACTGTTTGGATCCCCGCTCTAAATGCTTGATTTGAATTTGAGGTTTTCCCGCCCTGAATTCTTGAATGTTTGAATTTAAAGATTAACCCGCCCCGATTTCAAATAAAATGGCCGACATTACTAACTTACGTTTTTGTGATCGTAGTTTACCTTGGCTCGTGACATTATCTTGGCTCGTGTTTGTCTAGTTTTTCACCTTGTTTTGACCATCCGTTGTGTTCGTAGTAACCTCTTACCTTGTTATTGGTTCTTTTATACACAGACATGAAGCAAAAGGTGGGAGGTTCGAGATTAGTGAAACAAATGCATTTTAAAAACACCTACTTTATTCTAAGAGAAACCTAGCAGTGCCTATACGCTCGCTGGGACTCCCGAGTAAAAAGAGCGTGGCCAAGAAAAACCTCGATCAGCATCCCGAAATGAAAAGAATCAACGGTGGCCTGAAAAGTGTAGATCAATCGTCTCGACAACTGTCACCAAAACTATTGAACCCTCATTCATGACTCATTTGCGCGAATCATTTTAAACCAGAAGGCATTATCACAGAAATCTAGGTCTTCAAGATAACCATGAGAATGGGTTTTGTTAGTAATAGACACTGTAATGAGGTCCTGCGAAGGATGCTACCCACCTATAGTTGGAGGAGCCCCTGGTGCGAGGTCCGAGTGGTTAGGATGCTACCCGCTGGCTGTTTACGTGGAGTTACTCTTACTCGCCCTCGCCCCATTCTCCCTTTCTTCCTTTTCGCGGCTATTGCACCATGTGTTTACAAGAAGGAGACTGACAGTGACATTTGACGTTTTTTTTTTTTTTCTTTTTTTTGAAAACTTGACAACTGACATATCGAATACACAGAATATCAGTGAATGGTAGAAACTCTACGTTTTCGATTTTAACATGCGCATTGACATTTGTAATCTGGCAATCTGGGTCACTTCATTTTGAATAACTTTCTTTCAATATTGTTAATTTGGGCGAAAAGTTTTTTTTCTATTTTGCTTTTACAGCGGGGTTAAAAAATATCCCTTTTCCCTAATATTCAAAAGGCCGCCATTTTGGAATGGCTCGACAGATTTTGCTCAAATACAATACCAGATCACTCCTTACTCCCAAAATTTCAGTCCCTTAGAATGAAAACTGTGATCAGAAACCGTGCCTCAAGGACTGGATTTTTGGAATTCTGAAACCCTATGTAGAAGCAACGCGACATTTTTAAGGAAAATCTAACGTCACTCATAAGGTTTACAAGAGTAAAAAATTTCGTTCACTAACCTTTAAAGAAAAAGCTTCAGGAGCGTTTTTAAAATCGAAGCTCTATGGCAGTTAGCAAAACAGAGCCTTCCAAATGATCCCTCAAAATCACAGACGGACCGTTTCGCTATTATTATGAGCTCATCAGTGTGATATATTATCATATCGAAAAGATACATCTGGAGATTGGATTGCAGAGTGCACATAGGGCTTGGATACTTGTTAAAAGTATTCATCCGGTTTTGGAAAAAAAAGAGAAAAGAAAAGACGAAAAAAAAGAAAACCTGGTTCAACTGAAAATTGTATGAATATCTCATATTTCATATCTCATATTATGGGAAGGAAGTTAATATTAAAGCCGGGAGCACTGATGCAGGAGCCTGTATATTAAAAAAAAAACATACCTCGGCTATTTGGAAACAATGTACTTACTTACTTAGCTAATATGAAACTTGAAATAATAAATCAAATAATATTAATAAAATATTTATGCATATTTTTTATGCGATTCTTTGAAACTTGAAATTTTAGCTCATTGAATATTAATTTTTTTTTTAATAATCTGTTTCGTTTTCTATGTCTAGTCCGTTATATTTTGTTACATATTATGTAAGAAGGTAGTTTTGCTAATAGCATGTTTTAAACGCAAACCTTTTTTTTTATTATTAATTATTTTATGATTAATATTATAATTATTATGTAATTATTATTGTTACATAATTGTATTATATTCATTATTGCGTATATTTTTATACTTATGTGAAGTTTGATTAAAAAAATTGATTTCCATTTCTTACAAAAAAATTACTGTTAAGGTTTTCTCAGGCACGATAACCGTGAAGTTATTGATAATATAAATAAAAGTTTGACCTAATTTTGAATATATTTTTTTGTTTTTTATTTATAATTTTTGCTGATTTTGTTTTCTTCTTTCTCGCTTTGTTATAATTAATTTTATTCTGATTTATTATAATCCTTGGGATAACGAGCAAATTTTCGCTAATTTGGATAAAATACGTAATAAACACTTAATACAAGAATTTAACAAATATAAGACTTTTGCGAGTTCGAGCTAATCCCAACTGGACAGGTTGGTTGGTACAGAAAATAGCTCTTCTACTCGTGAAGAATGGTTGTTATTCACTGGGACGCTCCAACACTTGTGTTCGCGAATTCTTCTTTTTCGTTGCTTCTCTTTCTTGTGTTACTAAACTCTCGTTGAAGAGTACGTCGTCTACATAAGAGAGTATATCTGGAGGTATAATTATTTACATTTTAGGCTACTAATGATTCAAACAGAGAATCAAAGACCCTTATCAGTGTGTCCCAACCAACAAGTGTACGAATTTTCAAAAGGTAGACTACTCTCTGTACACTGAGAGTTGTCCGTTGTCATGCCACACTGATTCTGACTAAACAATTTCATTTAATTCGATTTGAATCGTACACTTATTTCTAAGTCGAACCAGATGTGGTATCGCAGTTCGTGTCAGTGGCGTGTGTTGAGGAATAATGAATATCCTACAAATATATTATTTCGACAAGTTATTGACGAAGTAGAGCCTTGCAACTTTTTGATAACAAATATATATAATGCAAGTAAATAAGAATGATAATAATTATTATTGTTATCATCATGATTAGAAATATATCATGTCACCTACCTGCTGGTTGTCGTTTAAAAGAAAGAATAACACCTCCGTTTTCTTATTTGCAAGTAAAATATTCCAGCAATTTAACCACAAGACCACGTACTAGGGAGTTCAATCGTTTCCCAGGCAAAGCAAGGAAATAGATTTTTAGGCATTCGAGCAATAATTATAATAAGTTACTCATAGTTTATCACAGGACAATAACACAGGACACAGGTAGGTAATTCTGCTAATTTCGTATTAAAAACGTTTCAAATCACAATACAAACCTTTATTAGTATATTTACCGCTGACACTGACAGTACTGATAGTAGCGACGACAATTTTATCGTAATATCGTATCAATCTAAGCGTACCAAGACGCGAGTCGATACTTCCGTCTCACTCTCGCTCATCTTTTTAGAATTGCTGACGATTCAAACGTATTTCTGACAATACGTCCCATTTTAACTCGATTGACTATGCAATGCAATAGAAGGAGTAAGAAACATAACGAGATGATGTATCCTTAGTTATCACAACAGACAACTCTCAGTGTACAGACTTTACATTTTATTATAGGGGTGTACATTTTATAGGTCACAGTCAACTCAAATGCCAACCTCACCTGCTGGAGTGGTGATAAATGACAAAAAATGAAACTCTCCTGCTCCTGGACCACTTAACCCGCACTGACCAACGTGTTAGGGATTATGGCAAAAAAACCGTTTAAATTTTATGAATTAACACAATATATGAAAGGCCTTCAGTCTTCGGCGACTCGCGCTTTCCCAACCAAGGTAACGGTTGGGCAAGAAGAACGCAAATGCTAAGAATCCCCGGAATGGATCAGGCTACCGCGGAAAACGAATAATGCAAGTAATTACCTACAATACCAGAACCCTGTCAACAACCTACAAAATCCAAGAACTGGAGGAAGAGCTGAAGCATCTGAGGTGGGACATACTGGGATTAAGTGAGCACAAACGAAGAGAAGAAAAAGAACGAACCCTAATACTTCAATCAGGCCATGTACTTTATTATGTTGGTAAGAATGATACAAACCAGAGAGGAATAGGCTTTCTAATACATACATAAACCTCATATCCCGAATGTCGTGCAGATTCAGAGTGAGGTAGCGTTTCTCATACTCAGACTAAAGGCTAGATATATGCTGAAAATTCTGCAGACCTATGCTCGCTTCCACAGCAACCCACGCTGACGAAGACATTGAAACATTCTACAATGACATCATCATAGCTCTGCAAAATATCACTTTTCACCACAGCCTGACTATAGGAGACTTTATAGGGAGCCATGGATTTGGGGTGAGAAACGAGAGAGGACAAGCACTACTTAATTTTCTACAGCAAAACAACTTATACGTTACGAACAGCTTCTTCAAGAGAGTCCCTAAAAAAAAATGGACATGGGATAGCCCCGATGGTGTTACTAAGAACGAAATCGATTTAATTAATAATCACGAACAAGAAAAATGTAGTCCAGGACGTCACCTCTCTACAGGTTCTGCATAGGAACCGACCAAACAACATAATAGAAAATCGTTACCACAGAACGCAGACCAAGACGAAACACTCCTGACCAGAAGCCTAGCAGCAGCCCTGCCAAACGACGCGGACATAGACGTTGGGGAAACAAATAAACAAACAATAACAGCAATGAAGGAAGCGGAAAGTAAATATAGAGTGACTTGAAGTAGGAAAAGGGAAGAGCTAAGCGATGATACAAGGGAGCTGATGGAAGAGAGAAGAAATTAAACAGTCAAAAAACGCCATCCGACCAGACTCAAGAACATAAAATGTGAAAAAAATAGGAAGAGTAATAGAGGAAAACAAGGGAATGAAAGTGCCGAGGAACAAGCTATCAGAGGAAAAGAAACAAATAACTAAGTTAATTGCTACTAACAAACGAGAAATTTTGAGAATCGATAGAGAATTCTATGCAGAGATCTGTAAAAAACCACAGGTTCGAAGGTCAAAGCAAGCATTCCTAGAGTTGAAAACCGGGGATCTGAAGACATCCCGGACATCACCCTGGATGAAATCAGCAACAGTTTGAAACACATGAAAAACAATAAATCACCAGGAGACCATGACGTCAGCACCGAGAACATCAAAATGGGAGGAAAAGCACTACTAAGCATACTATGTAAACTATACATATAAGAAGCACCAAAACACCTGATCAGTGGACCAAGGCCACCATAATACTGTTACACGAGAAGTAGGACATATCCCAGACGAAAAACTACAAGCCCATCAGTTTGCTTGCTTTCACAGATATACAAACTGTTCATGAGAATCATTACCAAGTGAAACTGGATTTTTATGAGCCGTGAGAACAGGCGGGTCTCCGAGAGAGCTATGGCACCAATAATGACCACCTCCACACAATAAAAATCCTAGTAGCGAAATGTATAGAGTACAAGCCACAGCCTTTGGTCTCAGTATTTGTGGACTATGAAAAAGCGTTCGACACAGTGGACCATCATAGTGTCCTTAAAGCCCTTGCTGAAAGCTTAGCCATAAACATCAACGGAGAAAAGCTATCTCTAAAAAAAGAAAAGCTAGTCTTAATAGCAGACAACCTTAACGATGCAAAAGAGATGCTAAATGAGATAGAATCAGCATCCAGAACTAACAGTTGGTCTAAACATCAGATTTATCATCAGCAAAACACAGCTCATGATAAATTCACACTGTTCGCAAAATCAGTTTTAAATAAAATGAAGATCATGGAGCAAGGATTGGACCTTGTGGCACCCCAAAGAGATGAGTTGTAAAGAAACTCCTCTCACTTTCCAGTATTCCCATTTATGATCGTCACAGCCGAAAGCTCTAGGAAGATTCAACAGGGACGACGAGTCAAGGACCCTCCATTACTAATACAAAAAATGTTTTTCCAGGCTTTGCCTGAGAGCTGCTTGACAGGCTGTCTGTATTGCACAACGAGGGTCTAGGAACCCAAACTGCTCACTACAGATATAATCAAAAGGTCATGAACTGAAGAAAACAAAAATCAGAATCTCTGTCATACAAAAAGTTCTTTTTTTACTTTGCTTGAGAGCAGCTTGATAGGCTGGATGCTGCTGATTAAGAATCAAGGCGCAAAGTTCGGAAGGAATAGTAAGGTAATAAATCAATTAACAAATGGGAAGATTTTATTTTTAAGCATGTAAACAGTGAAGTTGTGTTATTGAAGTTGTCATACTTCTTAACATTTTTCATGCTTTTGAAACCCAGTAAACTAATCCGATAATTCTTTAATGGTATTTAACTAACGACTCTTAATCGATGTTCAATTTTTTAAAAGTTCCATCAACCCCAAACATCTCGGTATCGAAGCAACTTTTTCCAACCCTCAACTTTTCATTCGACTTCAATTCTGCCACTTCTTTTAAATATTGCTTATGCGCTATGAGTAGTTCTTCCTGTTGAGCTAAAAAAATTGATGCGATTCAACAGGACTGATAATAATATTATTATATTTGACGAATGAAGACGGGTACCTTTTAATTCTACCACCGTAGGTTGTTGGCCACCATAATCTTCAGGCAGAGATTCAAGTGGTATGTGCCTTTGCAAAGCATCCATACCTTTGTGAATATAAATCTGTAAGGAACATTCATTAGTACATTTTGAAACAAACACTGGCCTTAAGTTTTACTTATTCTAAATGTGCAGCTTTTTCATATTTTTTATGAAGAAAACATTCAGGATTTGATGAAATACATTATTTTTGAACTTTGTGATAGCTTTGAATCCTACCTTCTGGATATGTATTATTAACAAAAGTGATGTATCACTTAAATGTGAGACAGTTGAAAATGCTCGTGAAAGCTCATAAAAAATATTACCCTATTGAAAATTTTACGCTTCAAAAATGGTTTTGCCGCGTTCAATAGCAGTCCGATCCAAGATGGTGGCTTGTAGTAGTGGATTCCACGCAAGCGATAGGAGAAGACTTCCTGGAATTATATTTTGTTACACTTCATACAATTACCAAGGGCCTAAGGTACTCACAGACATAGCTGTAAAACCTTTTCCTTGCAAATCAGGATTGATACATTTGAAGAAGTCCATTTTCAGTTCAGTCGCGTCTATCAAGAGATGTATACCAGCATGACAGATGTGACGTTACAGTAACGTCGCGACGCTGGAAAGCGACGCCAGAATTTAAATAAAATATATTATTCCCACGAAAGGCAAGAAGAAATCATGTAGGAATTATTCAAGTAGTAAATTATTAAAATCCAAGCAGATAAATCGGCGACAACAAGATAAGGGAGGTTTTTTATATTGGTATCAGTTGTTGTTTACAGAATGTGCCTCTAGGAAGGAACAGAAACAACATTTAATTCAGCGGGAAATATTAAAATATTAAATCCAAGCGAATAAATGCGAAGCCGATAGGAAAACAAGATAAGAAGTTGTTGTTGTTTACGTCCGGTACCTATATAAAGGGACCGAGATGGAAGGAACGGTAGCAGATCGCAGCTGGCCTTCCTAGAGAACTGATCTAGGATAGCCGGTCCGCCATCTATAGCTCACCCCCTTGCCCAGAGGCCCGAGTACTGATCGGGACTTCTCCTAGAGCGAAGAAGAAGAATTGACTCTTCCAAGCTCACACCTTAACCTACCCCAATGCGAAGCCTGGGTACTGACCAGGAGTCAAGTTGGGATATCACGAGAGAGTAGAATTGATACTCTTTCGTCACCCCCTAAAGCTTATCAGTCTCGAACGTGGACCCAGGTGAAGCGAAGAATTGATTCGCGTCCCTGGTCTAATTACTGAGAAAGCGTATAATTCCCCCAGTGACTTCCTAACGAGTCGAAGAATTGACTCGACGAGTTAGCCAGGCACGTAGAAGGTCAACCTTCGATTGCGAACGAGAATTGACCGTTACGCAATCGAAGACGAGCCCAATCACTCATCAAATGATAAAACCCGTGGTCATTTCATGTAAATAGAATTTTCCCCCGGCCTAATTTATTAATTAAATTATTCATTTAAATAAAAGGGAATTTTTCATAAATTGAGACCATAATAAATTTCATGTAAATAATATTAATCAAGAGTTTTATTCAGTTCATTTCTCATTCTTTTATCGACGCGATAAAAATAATAGTAAAATCATTCCGTTCTCGTCTCATATTGCACCACTAACATTTTATTTTCCAGTTGACTGAACTCCGCAGAAAAACTTGTCCTCCTCGACCTACTGGCGTAGTCCGACCGTCGAGCGGCAGCCGGGACACCGTTTTTACCGGGTGCTGGGCCTGGAAGATATACCGGGCGTTCACCAAGCATTGAATGATTATTTTACGTTTACCATTTTAAGGAAATAATAAATTTACGTTATTTTTTTAAAAAAATGTCGTGTATCATTTGTGTAAATCCACCCAAATATCCCGTCTGAAGGCATGGGTTAAGAAATAAATTAACCCAATAATTAAGACGTCCTCTCAAAAAAAGGAGAGACGTCACAACCAGCAAAGTAGTCGTATTTGTTAAAAATTTCCAACTGGGCAAAGAAAAATCGGACAGCTTCGAGAAAGTTGCATGTTGCACCGCTCTCTTTGTAGACTCGGACAAAAATTATTCTGTCTTTGCCTTTAGTCAGTTGCCAGATTGGTAATACGTCTCTATAGAAACATAAATAACAATTAGGATTAGGAAAAGTCCGGCTAAGCTTACACTTGTTGAGTGGAGTAACGACCTCTGATAGGCGGTCTTCGTAAGTTTTGATTTTTGCCATTGCACTCTGCTCACGTCTGGTTGAAGAGATGAATAATTAGATCCGAAAAGATCTGAGCGGCGTTGGTAAAGCTGGCCCAGGCTTGCATCAAAGCAAGCTTAGATTGAAAGTCAGGAACGTCTGATTTCCAGGGATGAGGTTTCGATTCAGAGATGAATCCCGCAACAGAGGTATATATAACAGAGGTATGTCTCGGAAATGCGATTTTGTGATAGATACCATTCGGTAGATACAAAGATAAGAGATATGACGAAAGAAGCCGTATTTGCTTTGAAATCTTCAAGGGAAAAGAAAAAAAAATTCCGAAAGCACCATGGCACTACTGCGCAATCTCTGTTTTTGGTTTATCGTATTTTTAAGGGCTGGTGAACTGTGTCGAGAAGCTGAGCTGAGAAGTGTCGCTAAAACCTCGAAAACGATGAGCAGCGAAAATGGCTCGAAGTTTTATTTACTCTCCAAGGAAAATGCAGTGAACTCCGTTACAATCTCTTTATTCAACATGACATTACATAAAATTCCAACAAATCTCACTGGCCAGGGTTTATTTTCAAGGGCCGGTAGACTTCCCAAGTGGTGAATAGGGAACGCTTCCTAGATATGGGTGGTATCGAGGAAATCAAATACTCGGGGCGGATCAAAACTGGGAAACAGCGTCTGACGCAGAATAGAGTGGGTTGATGGAATTGCCAGGAAACTACCTGGCTAATTAATCTCCAGGACAATCACAATGGTTCAAGTCAACTCAAGAAGTGCCCTCAGTCCCGGGTACCCTTTAAATAGGGAGAGGGTGCTAAGAAACCTCCCGTTTTTGTACAAATCCCCCTAATTTTAGTATAAAATATGTTAAGAAGATCAGCACATGGAACATACGAAGCCTCGTACGAAGCCTCGTACGAAGCCTATTTCAAGAACACTCAGAAAAACAGGAAGTCAATGAATGTCCTGATGGAAGACTTCAACTCTAAGGTGGGCAAAGCAGCTGACGACAGGACGCTGGGATAACTTGGTGACGTCACCTACTGCTCAACTGCGATGCGTTAGAACTCAAAAGAAGTAATGTTCTGGGCCACCACCAGTTAGAGGCCGGGAACTTACCCGACCTTGATCCTCTCAAAATCCTGAAGTTTCTCAAGGAAACGGACCTGGAGAGGGTGCTTCACTAAAGGGATTCCACACCAGGCGAAGCACAGTAGAGGGGATACAATAGATCTTTTTAGGTCGCAGTAACTAGGTCACCCTCAATGTACAAATACAAATAACTTGGATTGGGAACGAGAAACGATAGAGTTGACTGCGTTCAATTAGCGCCCAGAAGACCACAAAAATGACCAGATATTCACAAAATAAAAGATGACACCACAAAAAGAGACCTGCTTGGGTAGTGTTACTTGGAATTCCCATCTAGATAAATTATACACAAGCGCCAAACTCTACTTGTGGACATGTAAAAGGATCTGTGGCAAAACATGGGGAATTGGACTCAAACAGGCTTTATGTTTGGTCACTACGCTCTCTTATAAAAAAACAAATTGCTGAATCATATAGAGTCTATGTCAACAATATGCAGGACTGTCCGTTGAATGATCCAAGAAGGATATTCTCCTTTCTGCGCTCGAAGAGGGGCACTACAAGAATTCCGGGTAGGATAAGCACTGGCGAGGGTGTGAAGGATAATTCTCAGGTTATAGTTAATGCTTTTGCTTGTTTTTTCAAATACACATTTCTTAATTCTTCTGGTTCCACAAATATCGATGGTCCTATCTCTGGAGTTGGCATGCCTTCCCTTAATATTACTTCAATCGACGAGACTTACTTTTTTGATGCACTGAAGAGAATAAAATCCTCGGGAACCGCCGGACATGATCAGATTCCGGGATTCTTTGTTCGAGACTGCGGATCTGTGTTGTCAGAACCTTTGCTCTTGATTTTCAATTCATGCTTGAAGACTGGCACATTTCCTTCTCTATGGAAGATTGCCAGGGTTTGTCCTGTTCATAAGAGCGGCGATCAGTCGGAAGTGTCACACTATAGACCTATTTCAATTTTGGCCAATTTTTCAAAGATTTTCGAAATTATATTACATAGGTATTTTTTTAGTCATGTTAAATGCCTTATTTCGGAGAATCAGCACGGGTTTGTGGAGCGTAGGTCCACAGTTACAAACCTTGGTCAATTTGTACAAATTGTGAGCGAGGTGATGGATGGAAGAGACCAGACCGATGTAGTGTACACTGACTTTTCTAAAGCATTTGATCGCATAGATCACAATGTCATAGTTAGTAAGTTGCGGAGTTTTGGATTTTCTAATGGGCTGATTACTTTAATGAGGTCTTATCTTTATAATAGAGAACGCTATGTGGCTTATAATGGTTATTGCTCTGACAGGTACATTGCAACCTCTGGGGTACCCCAGGGGTCGAATCTTGGTCCCCTGCTTTTTATTTTATTTATCAATGATTTACCAGATAGAATGGAAAGTAATATTTTAATGTTTGCTGATGACGTAAAGATCTTTCGTCCAATCTATTCCCCAGCTGACTCTGAGATTCTACAGAACGACTTGGTAATTATTTTACATGACTGGTGTGTTGGTAACAATTTGCAACTTAACATAGACAAATGCAAAGTAGTCACATATTCGAGATCAAAAAATCCGGTATTTTATCCCCACAGTTTGTCTAATAGTTTACTGATGGTGAGATGTACGTCTGTTAGGGACTTGGGTATACATTTTGACAGTCAGTTGTCATTCAAAGAACATGTTGACGCTACTGTAGCCTCCTCGCTCAGGATGCTTGGCTTCATAGTTCGGAACACCAAGTCGTTCGCCAGGATTGAATGCCTGATAGCTCTCTTCAGTGCACTCGTGAGGTCACGCCTGGAATATGGTATGCTTGTTTGGTTTCCAATATATGCACATCATACATCTTTGCTTGAATCGGTCCAGAGGAGATTCCTCAAATTATTGTGGCTTAGAAGTCGTAGTGTATATCCATGTCGTGGCTTTCCGTTGTCTGTTTTGTTAGAGACTTTTAATTTCCAGTACTATCTCACAGGCATAGACAGTTCTGCTTGCTATTTCTGTTCAAGTTACTGAATGGAATGGTTGAATCGCCTTGGTTGTTAGCTAAGTTGTATTTTTGCGTTTATCAGGTGAATATTAGATCGCCGAGACTGTTATCTATGCCAATACGAAGGACCAATTTATTAGTGGGTTCACCGGTTTTTAGAATGTGTTTGTACTACAATGATATAGGTAACAACTGTGACGTATTCAATATGTCACTTAATGTATTCAAGAGGACTATTAATTCAGGTTAAAGAGCTAATGTTAGAATTGTCATTGATGTCATCAAGTTTTTTTTTTTATATTATATTTGAGTGTAACCTTTCGTTTTTGTTGTTGCTTTTGTTATATTTATAGTGTACGGGTATTTTTTTATTTTGTTGCTAATTTTTGAATACTTGTCCTATAATTGGATTATTGTAATCTGTTGGGCAAAGAAAGCTATTATTATTATTATTATTATGTAACGGTGGCCAAAAGACCAGGAAATCATGACCAAAGCAAAACTCCTATAGAGACAAACTTGTCTGACAATCTGTGGTGCTGGGATTCATTATTAAAAAATGAATACCATACCGTCGACGAGATCCTACTGGACTTACCACCTTTCCATATTTATCTAGAGAAAGAGGCCAGATGGACTATACATAGAATGACACAGATTCTTGCTTATAACTTGAAGCGATTCACTTACGTGATGACATAAAAAGTCACAGTCTACTGAGTATTCCTTTGGACATCTTTGCTTATAAGTCCGTCTCCCGGGAAAATACGTGTGGGAGGATAATAGAAATAAACTCCTGACAGCAGATTTCAGTTGATTCACCGATGGAGAATCAACTGAAAAACAAGTTAGAGAAGACCAAAAAAAAAGCAAAATGAACAGAATGACCATGGACACTAATGGAGAAAACATAAATGTGGGATAAGATAAAAAATGTCTCTCATTCAATGATAGACAATAAGCTAAAAACGAGAAAAACCAGGGAAGTAAACGAGGTCATTTTTAGAAAGATCAAGGAGGCAAAGGAGTTGTGGCTGCAAGACCAATGTACAGAGTGGTACATCACTTATGTCCACCACTTATGTGGTTCATATACATACAACAATAACAGAATGGCATAATCAGTTTCATCTTTTTTTTTCTTCGCTCGGGCACTAGCGATAAAAAAAACCGTAATTTGGTGGTAAAGTGGCAAAAAAATCAAGTTTTCTTTTATATATCGGAGAATTCGATCAATAAAATCAAAATCGATGAAAATAGATATCAAAAAATAATTACAAGTCCTTAAATAAATAAAATATAGTTATATAGAAATAACAAGTACAATGATTGATTTATGGTGTGATTTATGATATAACCTGAAAAGGGTAGGTATCATAAATTCTTGAGTAAACTGCGAGAATAGTAGTGTACAATAGTATTACTCAAGAATACTCAAGAACTCAAGAACTACACTTGATTTATTTCCTTACATCGAGACTTTAGAAGGATGCACATCCTGTATATTTTCATATATTTCGGGCCAGATAGATTTCACAGTGTAGTAGCTGTCGATGCGTTGTTTTGCTCGTTCCACTCTCCCTTTGTTTCTGACTAAGGCATTTTCGAAAAATGAGTCATCTGCAACGAATTCAAATGCAAACTAGATTACTATCAGCGGGTATTATAAAAGCTCATTAAGTTAACGGGCAGATTTCTGTGGCCATTTCTGAAGAAAGTATCGAGTCTAAGTGGAATAATTTATCGATTCTTGGCATGAAAGTTATTACAAAAATGTTAATAAAAGTAATTTGATGTCGATATTAGCTTCAAAAACGAGCACAGAAACGAGCCTTTGTAATATTGGCTGTTAGATTTGTAAATACCAACTTCATGAAGAGAAAGTCTTAGAAAAGAAAAAAACTTGAAAGGAATTAAAAAAAATATTACCTACCTTGAACTCCTTGTGGTAGATGTAACTGCTTTTTCATCCATTCTTTTAAAATTTCTACGTCCCTCTTGACATCATCTTCTGTAAGGTTCAATTCCTTTCTAACAAATTCTTTGTCTTCTTCATTTACTTCCAGTAAATTCATTGCAGGAGATTTATAAAATAAAAGTTTTATGCCTTGAAAGATAATACTCTAATGATGACTATTATTACTAATACTGGTAGGTACTTTAATTTAATTATTTAAGTCACTTCCTAATTATTCAAATACATTTTATGTTTCGGTTGTCGGATAGATACCCCAACCGAATTTTAAACAGTGAATAATATAATTCTATTTTGGTTCAACTAGTGAAATGATTTTGGAATCAATCAATTAGTCAGATTAAAGCGAAGGTTAATTTTATAATTTTAGATGATGCGCAGAATTTTTGTTCCATCATTAAATTTTAGTGCAATTCTCCTTGTTTCTCTTTCTTTCAAACAATTATTATTCTTATTGTGGTTGTTGTATTTTTTTTTTATTATATAATTTTGCTTCTAAAATTTCAACTATTTATTTAACTATGGATCGTTCACCTACATCTTGGAACACTCTCTCACATCCACCATGTCAACATCGCATCAGAATATCCTACAGATCGTTCTTTTCCCCATGATCGACGAAACCAATCATATGTAATTTAATAAACTAAACAACATGTTAATCGTAAGACTGCAATTTGTAATTTCAAACGAATATATATATACAGGGTGTCCCAATATTCCATGGATATGGAGCAACCACAGATTACTGAGGTAAAAAAAAGTCGCTCGGACCAAACTTATCTCTATACCAAAATGCTTCGTTTGTCCGTCAGAGGGCTTCAAAGTCTTTTGAAAATTTTAGTTTTTTTGAAATAGCTCAAAGTCGGCTGATTCAAATTCGATGAAATTTGGTAGGTAAATTTCTTATTAACAGTACTAATTTCTGATGTACATGATAATTTGACGGAAACCCGGGAAGGGGTGAAACTACCCCTACCCTCCATTAAAATCGATCGTAATTGTTGATAGGATAGAAGGAACGCTGTTCATGTTTTTTTGTTTGAAAGATACATCGTTTTAGCCCATTTTTGGTCTCCTACAAAAATCTGTATCTTTCCGAGGTGCTATGTGATAAAATAAATTAGTCGATGATAACTAAATTTTTATTTCATTCTTTTAATTTAAAATCAAATTTTCAATTGTCAGGTGATTATTTGATCTAATCTCATAAAAGATACTCGATGTGGGCGCCGGTTTGGACCCTATAAAGTTCCATCCTGCGCAAAAAAATGATTTGAACTTTTCTTGGAACCTCGTCGTTTTGCAAACTGTTTACTGCGTTTGAAAAAAACCGTTTGCAAACACCCGAAAAAAAAACCGAACCATACTAATCATCTTTTATGAGATTAGATCAAATAATCACCTGACAATTGAAAATTTGATTTCAAATTAAAAGAATGAAATAAAATTTTGGTTAGGTACCATCGACTAATTTATTTTATCACATAGCACCACGGAAAGATACAGATTTTTGTAAGAGACCAAAAACGGGCTAAAACGATGTATCTTTCAAACAAAATAACATGAACAGTGTTCCTGCTACCCTATCAACAATTACGATCGATTTTAATGGAGGGTAGGGGTAGTTTCACCCCTTCCCGGGTTTCCGTCAAATTATCATATACATCAGAAATTAGTACTTTTAATAAGAAATTTACCTACCAAATTTCATCGAATTTGAATCAGCCGACTTTGAGCTATTTCAAAAAAACTAAAATTTTCAAAAGACTTTGAAGCCCTCTAACGGACAAACGAAGCATTTTGGTATAGAGATAAGTTTGGTCCGAGCGACTTTTTTTTACCTCAGTAATCTGTGGTTGCTCCATGTCCATGGAATATTGGGACACCCTGTATATCTATAAAGTAATCTCAGACTCAATCAATCTATTATTTATTAAATAAATACTTATATGTAAATAGTTATTTCTAAACATTATAAACTAATAATTATCATTATTAATTTAATAAATCAATAAATAAAATAACTCAAACAAGAAAAGGAATTTTTTATTTTCTTGCAAACAAATACTAGTTTTGAAACACATCTACCTAGTAGTTCAAAATACTTAAAAAAAGAATAAAAAATGATGATTTCCAGACAATAATTCTCCAATTATTGTGTTTAATTAGGATCAATTTTAATCGATGTTCAATTTCTTGAAAGTTCCATCAACTCCAAACATCTCGAGATTGAACTGACAATTTCCACATCTCAGGCTTTCGTCAGATTTGGTTTTTTCTACGTCTTCTAGATATTGTCTATGATCTATGATTACGTTTTCCCATTGATCTGAAAACAAGTACTCATGCACGGTTTTATAACGTTGTTTTAAGCTCAACATGATAAACGCATTTACCTACCTCTTAATTCAACCAATGTGGGCTGGTCACCACCAAGATCTGAAGGTAGAGTTTCCTTCGAAATGTGCTTTAGCATGGAATCCAAGCCATCATGAAGGTAAATCTACAGAAATTTAATTTTTTTTATTATCGTATAGTATCCAACTAGCGAAGAACGATGGCTAGTATTCACGAGAACGAGTGTTGATTGGTATCATCCAAAAGTCAAATATAGCAAATATGAACGCTTATATGCTATTAGATAGCCAGTGTTGACTTAAAATATCGTATTGTGATTGGCCACTATCATTCCTTCATTGAATTGACATGTCGAACTGTGCTTGGCTACTACCCTTGTGTAATTAATGATTCATTCCATACAGAATGTAGAACGTACATAAGTTCTAAAGTAAAATCAGCAACATAACATAGTGAACGTTTTATTACAACATAGTCGTAGAGAAAATATATTCTTTGACTAACATATCAATCATATCTTATATCTTGCTATCGTATCTGAGAATCTCGAAACATTTACCTTGGTTGTATTTAAAGAAGTTTGCCTTTTTTTTTCTTAGAGAATTAATAAACTTCACATTTTTTAGTTCACCTGAAACTACGTTTCGGAATAAATGATCGACGCCAGTTTTCTTTTCTGACGCAATTACCTAATTGTCGTCAATATCTGCAACAAGTTGCTGACTAATTCAGTCAATTAAAACAGATTCCCGTTAGTAATCAATAGATTAATATCAACTTCTGGAGTTTCTCGTTTTCTGACATCAGACGCTACGTGCTACGTGTTATCTTCAAAAAAATTGTTGTAAAAATCGTTTTTAACAGTTCAATTTTCAAGATTTTCGCTTGACTGCCTAACGGTACTTAATTGAGAAACAGCAACAGCGAACTGTAAGTAGTTCTAATAAAAAAACTTTTGCAAAATGAGCGAAGCGAATATTTTTAAAACTCACCTACCTCCAGTATCATACATCCAAGAATCACGAGTTGTTTTATTTGAAATGAAGGAAAGGGAATTTAGAAATAAAAGCCAACTTAGATTTATATAAGACTAATAAGCCTTACCCTCTCGTAGATTTTGGTCTTCAAAATTGGTTTTAGCATGTTCAGAAACAACGAGATCCAAGTGGGTGGTTTATAAAAATGGATGCCACCGAAGCGGTAAGAGAAGATGTCCTGAAATTTAATTATTCCCAAAAATCTCATAAACATTCAGCGTTGATGTAAAGAACTTACAGGCATTGCGGTAATTCCTCTCTTTACTAAAACAGGCGAGAAAAGTTTCAATAAGTCCAACTGGAATCCAGTCATGTCCACTATCATGTGTATGCCGGCACTGTAATCGTATTTCCTCAAGATCTCCAGCTCGGCAATAAAAAGTCTGAGCGCATCAAGTATTTCGAAGTTCTGGGCGCTATTCTTGTGGAATCGAACAAATATTATTCTTTCCTGGGACTTGCTTAATTGAAAGATAGGAGCTACATCTCTACAAGAACACAGAAGAATTAAAAATTTACAATAATCTTAGTTCTTGATAAGTTCTTTCAGTAACAGCAAATATCGCGTAAGCTGGAAAATTTTGGTTTGGTCCCGATCAAACCGATGGTTCTACTGCATTGCATATCATGGTGGTTCCCTGAAGAACTTGTTTTAAAGTCCCATGGATTTCAGCTACAATAGAAGGGTAAAGGGGGAAGGGAGGTTTCTTAATTTTTTTTTTATATTTTTCAAAATTAAAGCTTATTAAGTTGTTACGTGTTACGTTTCTGGAATATGAGCCAGAGAAAATGGAAAATTTTGTTTTGTCTGGTAAATTTCACATTTTCCAATCTTTTCCAATCTGAATATGACATTTTATGCATTGCTGACACTTATTATTCTTTATCAAATAATTCTTAATTTGATAAAGAGGACCATTTTTATACAAAAAAAAAAAAAAATTGGTGCTCATTTTTCAGGAGAAAAGTCGCCAAGGTACCAAAAATAGAGATAAGTAATTTTTTATGAGAGAATGGTTTTTGAGGAGGATAGTTTTTTTTTAAGAAAATTGATACTCGCACGATAAAAAATTGAGGACGTTGCGATTTTTCAAACTTCTGCGAAGTCTTAACTCACTCCAACACTCCAAGTATTTAGATGACGAATATTCTGGGCTCAGAACAGGAGGAAGGGGTATTTTTATCCCATTTTTCTTTTGGGGACGATATTTTGAAAAATCTGTATAAAAAATAAAAATGCAGAAGTTTTTTTGTTCAGGGGAGAAATCGCCAAGGTCCCAAAAATAGAGATAAGGAATTTTTTATGACAAAATCGTTTTTGAGGAAGTTATTTTTTTCAAAACTTTTGTCAAGTCCAACTCACTCGATCCAAGTTTTTAGGTGAAGAATAATCTGGGCTCAGAAAGGAGGAACTGAGGAACGGGAATTATTCCATTTTTCATTTGGGGTGAATATTTCGAAAAATCTGTAATAATAAATTATTTTTTCCGGAATGCTGGCATCTTCTTAATTTGACTGATTTTCTCGCTGACTAACTCTCGCTGCAACATGGAAATGTTGATAGTCAAGGTCTAAAAAATGGAAATGCAGAATTTTTGATGACCGAAACCTTTTTGAAGAAGATAATAAAAAAAAGTTGCTCATTGTTCAGGAGAAAAATCGCCTAGATTCCAAAAATGGAGGTAAGGAATACTGACAGAATCCTTTTTAAAGAGGATAATTTTTTTAATAAAAAAAGGTGCTCATTGTTCAGGAGGAAAATCTTTTCTGAAGAGGATAATTTTTTATATAAAAATGGCGCTCCCGAAAATAAAATACAGGACGCTATGATTTTCCAAACTTTTTTCCAGTATAACTTATTCCAACATTTAAGGTGAAGAATATTCTGAGATCAGAAAATGAGGAAGGGGCATTTTTATCCCATTTTTGGTTTGTAGGAGACATTTTGAAAAACTTTTATTAATATTTTTAGGAATTCCTGGATCCCCTTTCGTCACCACTTACTTTTGTCTCAACTTGCAAGAAGTAGTGTTCGGGAGGAAAAGTCTCAAAAATGGAAAAAAAGAATTTTTGATAACCAAAACTGTTTTGGATCTTTTTTTTTTAAGAATTCGTGCTCCGTGATTTGGGAGAAAAATAATGGTCTCAAAAATGGATTGAATATTTTTTTATTTAAAAAAATTGGTGCTCGAGAAAAAATAGAGCAAAAACTCAAAAATGAAGATGGGAAGTTTTTATGCCTGCTTTTAAAATTTTTGATGACGATAATAATTGCTTTTTGATTTTTTTAATGAGTACAAAATCATTATTGAAACTTGATTGACTATTATCAAGACGAATTCATTTTAACATTCATGTAGCGATCAGGAAAAAAAACTGCCAGCTAGGAAGCGAAAAAGTGAAGATGAGGCACTTGGAATGGCAATTTTTCCTTGAGAAGGATCATTCATTATTAACGAATTACAGATTGGGAATTTTCGGTATAATACTGTGGTATCCTTGCAGAGGATTGCAAAAAAATATGTTTAAAAATTTTAAAAATCCATTTTTTCTAAGAAAACTTGAAAGCTATTTGTCAGTAGCTGTCATCAGTAGTGTGTTAGCAGCGGCACGATGCACATCGTTGCCGGACTGCGATATAGTATAATATGAACAAACCGAAGAATTTAAATGTAAAAGGATAAAAATATAACTGAAATGAGTAGCAGTGTAGTGTGTGTACAAAGGATGTTGAAAGTGGAGAGCAAGATTGGAATTGTGGATTATGTAGAAAACCAGTACACAAAGTGTGTATGAATATTTCAGACAATGAATGCAAAATACTGAAGAAGAGCACTGCACTTTGGTTTATTTGTCAACCCTGTAGAAATGATTATAAAATTTACAAACAGAGGATTTTAGAAGGTGGATTGGACATGATAGTTCAATTCATTTACAAAATGGATGCAAAAATGCAAGAACAAGCGGCAGAACAAAAGGTATTAGCAAATAATGTAGATAAGATAGTAAAAAAGTTGGAAGATAAAAAGGAGAAGATATCATAAGGATGCAATTAAGGAAACAATCACACCTGTGATTATTAAACCTAAAAATGAGATAAATAAAAATGAAGTTAAAAAGGAACATGAAAAAATTGAAAAGGAATTGAGGGATACTGTTGATCCTGTCTCCAACAAAGTGAAAAGCATAAAGAAAACAAAAGGTGGTGCTATCATAGTAAATTGTGAAACAAAACAGGATGGCGAAAATCTTAAAGCAGAAGTTAGTAAGAAGATGGCAGATTATAAAGCAGATATGATTGAGAAGTTAAAAAGAATAATAAAAATATGTGGACTGAGTGAAGTAAATGAAGATGAAGAAATAATCAGTCAAATTAAACAACAGAACAACTATGTGAGTCAAATAAAGATAGTTAAATTGTTAGAAACAAAGAAAAAGAGATACTGGGACTTGATTGCAGAAGTGGATGAGTCATCGTTCAAGCAGATAATGGAGATGCAAAAAATTAACATTGGTTGGGATCGCTGTTATGTTTACGAGCACGTATATATAAAGCGATGCTTCAATTGTGGGGGATACAATCATAAAAAAGAAGCATGTAAAAATAGAATGACGTGTTTCAGATGCAGCGGAGAACATTTATCAAAAGACTGCGAAAAAAAAATGTATCGATTGTGTTGAGGTGAATAGAAAATTGAATTTGAATATGGATGTAAATCATGATGTTTTTGATGTAAATTGTGGTGTATACAAGAAGAAAATAGAACAGAAAAAGAAGAAAATGGTGAATATTTGATAGAAATCAATGGACAAGTGAAAGTAGGACACTATCAGATTGTTGCATTGTTAATAAACATAACACATATAGGTATGAAATGGATCTTGTAAACAACAATAACGATGATAAAATTACTGACCACGCGATCTTAGATATAAACATAGGTATTGAGAATAAAAATAAAAACATGATAGTGCAAAATAAGCAAAAAGAAATAATTAGGTAGTATAGGAAGAAAATGTATACGAAAGTAGGTTTGATTTAATGTAGATTTAATTAAGAATTGTATTATAGTATTATAGTTATATAGTTATAAAGAATGTAATATTCTTCAAAAATAAACATTATTATTATTATTATTATTATTATTATTATTATTATTATTATTATAAATGGAGTGAATAAAAGACCTCTATTTAACCAGAGGGAGTTAAACAGAAAGTGACATAATGAAATTGAAAAAATATGAAGACACCAATTTTCAGAAAAATATTGGTTAAACATTTTTTCTCGTTAACAGCTACCGAAAGATTCAAAATATTTTGAAAGTATAGTTTCATAATTGGCTTACACAGAAAGTTTAGATGGGCGAACACTATGAATATTTTTATATACGTCGCACCAAGCTGATTTCACAGTGTAGTAGCAATCAACGCATTCTTTCACTCTTTCCACTCTCCCTTTATTTCGAACTAAGAAATTTTCGAAAAACGCATCATCTGAAACAAAATAAAGTCGCTCATCATAAAGTCTCGTCACAGATGTTCGTCAGTATATAGAAAATAATTACATTTTACAAAACATTTTTTTTCCGTCACAGAAACTCTATTTTTTTAAGAAATGCCCAAGTTAATTTTTTTGTTCAGTTCCAGTTTTGGGCAGCCTAGAGAATTATCTATAATAATAATTAAAGTATCTATAATTATTATGAGTTAAAATAATTTATTAAATAATCAAAAATATACTCTACCTTGAACTTGGGGCAAGTGTGCTTGCTTCTTAACCCATTCCTTCAAAATTGCTACATCCCTCTTAATGTCACCTTCAGTAAGTCCTAATTGCTTTCTAACGAGGGCTTTATCTTCTTCGTTAACTTCCAGTGAATTCATTGCCGCTGATCTAGACAATCAATTTTTTCAAAATCCGAAATCTTCCAACTTGAACCTTACTGCACCAACTTACCACGTTAATGAACGATAAGAAAGAGTAGTTCCAATGTTAATTAATTATTTTTCAAATCTTTGTTCCCCTTCCTTATCTTTTTAATTTATTATTATTTTCTAATTAACAATTTATTTAAAATTATTTCTCTATTAAAAAAACAACAACTGTGTAAGCATCTAATGGGATTATACAACCGTTTTTTTTGAAAATGTCAGAGTTTTTATTATTTTATTGGGTTAATAACATTTATTTAGTATCATGATTAGTTCAAACGTGCTATAATTATTGCTTTCAAAGAGTCATCAGGTAATCGACACCTGTTGCTTTTCTAGAAAAACACTATTGACCTTGTAAATGATTGTAAATTTAATTTTGAGCTAAAAAAAATAAATAACAACGAAGAACAACAACATGTATGTAAAACATCAATATATTAACCTATAAAAGGTGGTCCATCACTGATGTCCAACCCCCTCCCCCCCCCCCCCCCCCAGTTTAATTGTGACCAAAATAAAATCGGTAGAAATCGATTAATAAAATCGAAATCGCTGAAAATAAATATCAAAAAAATAATTACCAGGCTTAATATCGGGTGTTCAGTAATTAACACGTCCCGAGTTGGCCCTGGAGATCGAACCGTATATATTTTACTGCCGGTTCTTAGTCTCAAATCATCGGTATTTCATCCCTAGCTTTAAATTATTCAGTAGATATGCGTAAAATAGTCGTAAACAGTGCTTCTCGCCATGGCTAGCTCAAAGTAACAGCTATTTTAGAACGGTCACTGCTGCATAATTATGTTCTCCCATCTCTAGTCTCGGCTCAATGAAATTGATGTAATTTAAACAATATGACGTTAGTGACATTTTAGTATTATTGATTTACTGAAGGCCGTTCTTTTTTCAAAGGAAATGTTAATTAATAAAAAAACTGTAGTTGCCAAATAAATAACTGAAGTCTGGTTATTTATTTATATTGTTCAAAATAATTAAAAGCGCTTACTAAAGAGCGAAGAACTGCTATAAAAGTGGACTTTATGGAATGTTGATGTTCCGTCTAGAATAACTATCATGCTTGTGATGAAACCCTTAAGATGGATGGAATGTTTCTGTTGCAACCTGCTTACAAGCTTCTTAGAAACGGTGCTCACTTTTGTCCTTATTCGGTGATATAGCAGCGAAAGCATACCTACTCCGAGACATTCCTGGCAGATAAAATTTTTGTCAATAGTTTTACCAAAACTTACAGTGTTCACCAAGACTTTTTTGCAGGTTTAGCATGGCTCAGAATATCGTGTAGGTCCATTCCTAGAGTTACAGAACAAGGATTTGTTGATTTGAAAACTTCCGAAGCAACCGATTTCGTGAAACAGATCTGTGACAATGTTCGTCGAAATAACCTGCAGTTACTGACATTCCTGAAAATGCAATATCGGCGAAAGGTAAGCAGAAACTTTCGTTTGGGAGGAACATTTCTGTTTGCCTTTTCTCCGTCAGCGAAAATGTTCCTCCAAATGTAACTTCCTGCTTGCCGTTTCTACGAAATTACTTTTTCAGTAATGTCAGTTCACTACTGACGAACTAACTACACGAAGATTATCTTGTTCACTGGTCTTCAAGCTTTTCCCTGAAATTTATTTACTCTTAAAATTGTATGTTGATTCTTGACTGGATCAAAGTTACGCGAACTCTTGCGGTTCTTAACTGAATTGGCTAACGATTAACGACTTAACTAGGTACTCTCATTGAACTATCGGATTTTCGGGGCGAAACGGCTTTAAAAAAGGTAAACTAAGTCAAGAACAATTTTCTAAAGCTTTTATTGTATTCAACAACGCAAATATAATCTATTACTGGCCTTATTGTAGCATTATAATAAATACACCAACAGAATGAACCTTTATTTTTAAATTTTTAGTAATAAGGGCATATCATCCTTGTAACGCCCATGGTGCTTTCAGTTTTATAATTTAAATCAAGGTAAGATTTACTAAAATTGTTGAATCCACAAATTTAATGATGTCTACCATCTAAGTAACGCCCTTGGTACGTAAAATTAATCACGTAAGAGTACTCAAAATTAAATCTTTAATTTTAAGAAAAATGTTAGTTTAGAGGGTCTTTCATGGTCTCAGCTAATTGTTCAAATGATATTTTATGTAGTCAATAATAATAATCATTATTATTAGGCAATTATTAATAATTATTCAAATTGGGGTCTCTAAAACTTGCATGAGATGTGATTTATTTATAAAAGAGTCGTGTAACTGTATTTAGTCAATGTTTAATTTCTTGAAAGTTCCATCAACGCCGAACATCTCAGTGTCGAAACGGCATTTTCCCAATCTCAGTTTTTCGTTGGACTTCAACTTTTGCACGTCTTCCAGATATTCTTTATGATCTTCGATTATTTTATCCCATTCATCTGAAAAAGAAACATAAGTGATGTGAAAAATGCCTCAATAATATTATTATTGTGTGTAACTTGCATCATCCTGCTTACCCGTTATTTCTTCAAGTGACTTCCTCCCTCCCAAATATGAAGGTAAGGCTTCTGTAGGGATTATTTTTGACAAAACATCCATATTGGTGTGAAGAGTAATCTACATGTGAAATACTTCGTCAATTTAAACGATCGTACAAAGATAAAATTTGGCATACCCTCTCGTATAATTTAGTCTTCAAAACTGGTTTTAACATGCTCAAAAATAAACCAATCCAAGATGGTGGATTATAGTAATGCAATCCACGAAATGGATACGAATATACTTCCTACAAAAAATAATCACAATTAGTATGTTCTACAGATTATCGCCCGTATTCACAAACGATAATTTCCTAAATAATTACGTAATCAATTATACCCATCTGAACCGTTTCTTTGTTCTTTTGAATTAAAAATACCAAGCAAAGGCAGTAAAGAAAATGCAAAATTGCCTGGTGAGTATAGGTGCGGGTGGCTTGAAGTCGTCCTTCTGGTGTTCGTGCACGGGATTGCTTGAGTTCACTTGCTTTAATTATCGGTTACCGAGTTGAAGAGAGCGGTTAATTTATTTTTATTTTTGAAATGTTCGCGAAGCACGAGAGAGAGTTTTTGTTGAGACACGACACGAATCGAGGGTGTTCGTCACTTGAGAGTTTTGAGTAGAGTCGCCAGACCTTTCGTGGCGAGAGTTGAAAGAGAAGAGAGCGGTTAATTTCTTCTCCGTTGTCCAGGGGGATGCGAGAGAGAGAGAGAGAGAGAGGATAAGGGGAAAAGAATAGGATGGTATTGCATTATTACTACCCTTGCTTTTATCTTGAATAACGACGAGGTTCGTTGTATGCAACCAACTTTACGTGGTAAGTTTTGAACACCATCTCACTCTAACGCATAAAAACTGCATAACTTCATCTCCATCCCATTTATTTAATTATTTTCGAGATATTACAGGACAGAAAGGCTTTGTGAATACGGGCATATGACTGTGTAATAGTAGTTCAATAGAAATTGACACTAAAAAAGGAAAAAAAGGCAAAGCTTGATGTATAGTTCTGGGTTTTTGGTATGTTGTATGGGCCAGTTAGAGTGATGTGACACAAAAATTTGCGATTTCGAAAAACTTGTGCTCGCTGAGCAAAAAACTACAGCATTTTAGGTTAGGACTTTTTCACTTTTAGCTCTAAAAGTTTGCGTTTTTTGACAAACAAAATTCAGTACTTTCTTATTAAAGTTAATTTTAATTTGTAACAATTTAAGCTCAACCATAGTTATATGGTCCAATCTATGACCCTTAGAAGCTGGTACATTTTTCTCTAAATTTGATAATTTTTGCTCCCTTCGGATTAAAAAATAAAATTCCTCATGTTTGGCAAGTTCTTCAGGTTCGTGTTCTTGCTCACCTTCCTCAGGATCGTCCTCGTCTTCTTATATCGAAATCAATGCCACGTTATCGCATGGTTTCCATGAGCAGTTCAAGCGTAGAGCCGAGCATTTGAGCCCACTTTCAGGCAAGTACATCCCTTTTTACATTTGCCGGCTATGATTTTAAGAAGCTGTGGTGGGACTCTTTGTGAGTTGCTAGTGGGATGAGACCGCAGTAGCTCATTTCTCACCCCCACTCGGTGGAGTACTTAGTACTTGTCTACTCCCAGCCACTTAATTGTAGCAGCTGAACGCATGGAAAGAGGCTGGTTGGGGGTAAACGTGCCGGAATAGCTTTTGCATTTGCCGCTGTCTTCACGAAGAGTAACCCCAGGTCGCGCATTCTCCGAGTGGCTGGAAACCTCCTTAATGATCCAGACATTTTTCGCCAGCTTCCGCAATACTCTCATGCGTTGCATCTGTTAGAAAGGAGATAACAGGTCCTGCCTCTTCTGAAATAGACCCCTCAATTTGCTTTTTCCCTGTCAGGAAATGAGAGAGATGGTGCTGGTGTCATATCCAGTAAAAATGTGGTGAAATATTTCAAACCCACTGGAAACTTCAACTTCCCCTCGGTTGAACGCGCTAATAATTAGTGGATGGTAGAACTCAACCCATTAGAGGAGAACAGGGAAGCTCCTGGTTTTCTCCAATGCCATCAGAACGCGGTCTGCGTCTTCCGTCGCTGTATTCGTTTAAATCCCTTCGAGAGAAATTGCAAAGCATAGATGTTGAATTTCGGTTATTCGCAGCATCTTTTTCTGGGGTACTGGAATAATCGTAGAGGAGTCAACAACAATTTCGCTGGAAGAAGCAGTAGGTATATCGCTTCAACCGCTCTAACAGATTTTGTATCCAGAAAAATATACCATCTTTGAAGGGTCATAGTTTTTTGGTTCAAAAGTTCTTCGTAGTTGAAAATTTGGATATTTTTGAACAACATGATAAAAAACCAGAACAACCTACATCAATCTTTCCGATTTTAATGTTGAGCTAAGAAACTCTTGAGCTAAGAAGGAACTTACTGAAAAAATGAGAAGATATTTATAGATTAAATGGGGATCCGCGGCCTTCAAGAGGTCTAGTTGAAAATCAGTCAAGTCGAGCACCATGTGGATGCCGGAACAGTATTCATATCTATTCAATATTTCCAACTGAGTAACCAGGAGTCGAATATCTTTCATCAAGGTGTAGTTTTTAGCTGAAGTCTTGCGAACTCTGTAGAATAACACTCTTTCTTTATTCGCATTTAATTGGAACAAGGTTGCAACATCCCTGAAAATAAAAAGTTTCATTATGCCATTAAATTTTGTGGAAGATGAAGAATGTGGAAGAATGATACTCATCAACGTGATGATAAATTCCTTGCACTTAATCAAATCATGATTAGAAAGTATTATGATTAAATCAAAGATATCCTTACAAAGGATGTCTGGATGGTCGAAGGTCCTGGATATTTTCATATATTTCAGGCCAGAGAGTTTTGACAGAATAGTAAGTGTCGATGCGTTGTTTTGCTGTTTCCACTCTGCCTTTGTTTCTGATTAAGATATTTTCGAAGAAGTTGTCACCTGAAACGTAATGGAAGTAGATAGTCCCTTGGTTTCCTGTCCTGTCCCTCTATGATTTTCTTCTATGGGGATACCTCAATTTTTGTATTATTTTATAAGTATAAGCTAAGTATAAGTTAAACAATAATAACCAAAAGAGATAAATCGATAATATTAATCATTAGATCTTTTTTCTGCAAAATAAATGATCTTCACAATATCATATAATAATTATTATAACCAATGAAGATTATACCTTTGTGTGTGTGACTAGGGTAATAATTTTTACCTTGAATTCCTTGTGGTAGGTGTGGCTGTTTCTTCAACCATTCCTTCAAAATTTCCACATCCCTTTTGACATCGTCTCCACCGAGTCCTAATTGTTTCCTAACTTGAGCTTTATCTTCTTCACTTATTTTCAATGGATCCATCGATTACAGGATTAGAAAATTATACCAAGACGAAGTATGAGAATAACGACTAGGTTGCAGTTTAACAAGTAGGTGCATTCTGATCGAATCTACTCGTAATTAAACTGCATGGATCCTTGAAAATGGTTTTTACTTTTGAATTTATTTTCGCTTTGAACATTGATTTTCATTTTTTAAATTGATTGTATAGGTATTCAACGATTATGTTCCGACAGACCTAGTTGCAGTAATTACTCATTAGGATATTGTGAAGATAATAACCAGGCAAAAATAGTATAATTCCGCAATTAATAAAAGCTTTCTATGTTTTTTTAATATTGTAGCGTCCATAATAGTTATTTATGCAACAAGTGCATAAAGTGGTACTTTTTTTCACGAGTGGGAAGTTTGACCGCATGAGCCGCAGACGAATACGGCAATCCCAGAAGTGAAAAAAATGCACTTTATGCATATGTTGCATACAAAATTTTATCTACGAGTGATTTGAATTAGAACGAAAAGTTATTATAAAATAAAATCTTTCCAATGCATTCATACCTTATGTAAGTGTTTCTTTGAAGCTATTAACGCTTTTTTCATCACGTCAGTTCATAAAGGTGACATATTGCTTAATATACGCTTCTTTAGATTTTTAAGGTAGGTACCTAATAGATTTTGTGCAGCCATATTTGATTGAAAAATAATTTCTTCTGGGGTAGAAGATATTTCATTCATTGAATCATCTACAATGGTATCCATTTTAGGTATAATTAAACGACACAAAATATTAATTGTACATAGATCTGGCGCTCTGCTAATAAACTACGACGTTTCTCTAGTATAGGTGCATGGTGTCAACAAGCCCAGCACGGAGCAACACAAGTATTAGGAGCGGTTGGCGTCGGGATGCAATGTAATCCAGCGATCAGCGTCTCGTGTATCAGCGATCGCCGAATCGAGCCGCTCCGCTGACTAGAACTTGTACTGTACTTGGTTCGTCACTTCGTCGTGCAGTAACTTGTCAGACTTAGCATTAAATAATGAACCGCTACGGCACTTTATTTCACCCGAAATACTTTATTTCACTCTTCAAGATAATCATACATTTTATGAACTAAGAAACGCCTAAAAAAGTGCATTTTATGAATCACTCGTAGATAAAATAAATTCTGACTCAGTTATTTGGTTATTAACGATCGTGTTTTGGTAACGAGTCGTTTTGAAAAATCGATTCCTTCCTAAAAATTAGTTCTCTACCTCGAAGATTGGAATAACTACAAAAGAATTGGTTTCAGTTTATAATTTTTCACCATTTTTAGAGTTTGAAAGAGATTCTGACAAGAATCGTAGAGAAAATTTTGGAAGGTAATAAATCTCCTCGAAATTTACATAAAAAATCAATATCTTCAGAATGGGACGTGATTTTATGTGAACAAAGCTGATTGCTGAATCTGAAAGTTTTTAAATTTTTTTCAATTTCAAATAAGTTTCTCAATTTTTTTAAAAAGCCAAAATTTTGATTTTTCTGTTTGAACCGATATACCTATCTCGATAATAGAAAGTCTCGCAATAAAATTGATCGTAGGTCCACAAAAATCCAACAAATTTTCAAAGTAAACAAGACTAAATCTCCGCGGTTATTTTGTTTTTAATTGTATCGAAAACTAATTATTGTTTTCTAGGGACGACTTTATCTCATTAGTTTAAATTCATTGCAGATTTAGGCAATTTTTTTTTACCAATCGAACTTTGAAGTTTTCCAAGTGCAGCGATACAATGCTAAATTGAATGATGTAAGCTGATGTTTATATTTTGAACTAATTGCATGATTTGCATCCTATTGAATATTATCTGGCCATAAAAAAGAGCTGATGAGCATCTTTTGTGATTAAGTTAGTGCTGCATTTATTTTTTTAGACTTTATTTTGTAAAGTTTACTGCAAATCTATAATTTTTTTACAGATTTTCCTTGAAAGTTTTTTGACAGAGTGAAAGGTCGATAATAATGAATGATGATGTCAGATTATAAGGAAATAATGAGAAAACGAACCAACTAACAACAATATTTTATTTTGAGTAGGTAAACAGTGAAGTAATGTGATACCTTTTATAGGTATATTACATTATTTTGAACAATTTTGAAATATAGAGACACCTTGTACTTATTTTTATATTTTTTTTAGATACACAATCTTCTCTAACTATTATTGTATTTAATCAGGATCAATTTTAATCGATGTTCAATTTCTTGAAAGTTCCATCAACTCCAAACATCTCGGGATCGAACTTACATTTTCCAGCTCTCAGACTTTCGTCAGATTTAATTTTTTCTACGTCTTCTAGATATTGTCTGTGACTTATGATTAGGTTTTCCCATTGATCTATAAAAAAATGATAATGATTTTAAATCAATAAATGTCTCTATTGTTTGAAACTTACGATAAGGGCATCTTACCTCTTAATTCAACCACTGAAGGCTGCTCACCACCATAATCTGAAGGCAGGCTTTCCTTTGAAATGTGCTTTAGCATGGAATCCAAGTCGTTGTGAAGGTAAATCTAAAAAAAATATATGCTTTATTTTCATTTATCATATAGTATCTTTTTCAAAGAGCGGATAATGATGGGTATAGTATTCATGAGGACGGAGGCGAGAATTGGAATCGTTCAAATACCTAGTTTTTCTGTATCAAACAATGTAAGTTTGTTGTTAAATATGATAATTGAGACCTGCGTGAATTCAAAGACGATGCATATGCGCGGGCTGTAAGAATCTAACTACTTACTATAATCTGAAAATGGTAGGTATCATAAATTCACGAGTAAATTGATTAGGTATATACAATCTCCATTGTATCCTATCGTTCAATAGTATACCCTGTGTGAATTTGCACTAGGTACACTACTGTTTACTCAGTTTACTCAAGAATTTATGATACCTACCCTTTTCAAATTATATTGATCACTATATTACACACCAACACCATAAATCAATCACTCTAACTGTCATTTCAATATAACTATAATATTTTATTTAATTAAGATCCAGTAATTTTTTTTGTATTTATTTTCAGCGATTTTGGTCGTGTTTTGCATGGAAAAAATCGACTTAGGGACTTAATTTTTTTTTTCATCGACAGACAGCAGTGTCCTCAATGATGCCTGAAATTTTGAA
Source organism: Malachius bipustulatus (assembly GCA_910589415.1). Lineage (NCBI taxonomy): Eukaryota > Metazoa > Arthropoda > Insecta > Coleoptera > Melyridae > Malachius > Malachius bipustulatus. Next base: position 31,608,857 of record OU342638.1, on the reverse strand, counting down.
GTCGCTATCTCGATTAGAGGGGGAGGGAGAGGGGGAGGGTGAGGGGAAATCATAATTAAAATTCAAATTGCTATAACTTTCGCTAATATTGGGGCCTCGGGCCCAACAAATGGGAGATGACACTTTGGAATGCCTACTTTAAAATGGTTTTTTTTTTTCCGATTCCGCCAATATTGGCAAGATGCCCAAAGAAAAACCGATTTCCCTCCCCCCCTTTTTTTTCTTAAAACTGTTTTTTTGCCATGAAAGAATGGAGTGGGGGTAAAAAAAAATTCGTCATCAGACGGGAATTTTTTTTATCTTTGATTTGAGCCCCAGTAGACCTCGATCGGACCATTATTAAGGTCACAGGGTCACCAAACGCGTTTGGTCCTGTAGAATGGCAAGGATTAGGGTTAGCGGGTTCCGCTACCCGGCGTTTTTTAGCGCTAAGTATCCCCTTTCAAGATTTTCTTACCCCATGTCGCTATCTCAATTAGGGCCTGCACGCGGACGTGATATGTAAACCAATTAATCTAGCGTGTGTGTCTGTGAGAGAAGAGAGAAAGGAGAGGGAGCGCTAGGCTTCGCCCCCGGCTCTCGCTGCTCCGCGGCTAGATTAATTGGTTTACATATCACGTCCGCGTGCAGGCCCTAATTGAGATAGCGATTAGGGCGATTAGCGATTAACAATGGTCCGATCGAGGTCTACTTGGGCTCAAATCAAAGATAAAAAAAATTCCCGTCTGATGACGAAATTTTTTTTACCCCCACCCCCTTCTTTCATGGCAAAAAAACAGTTTTAAGAAAAAAAAAGGGGAGAGGAAAATCGGTTTTTCTGCGGGCACCTTGCCAATATCGGCGGAATCGAGAAAAAAAACATTTTAAAGTAGGCATTCCAAAGTGTCATCTCCCATTGCTTGGGCCCGAGGCCCCAATATTAGCGAAAGTTATAGCAATTTGAATTTTAATTATGATTTACCCTCCCCCTCCCCCTCCAATCGAGATAGCGACTTCAAAATTTCAAGCATCATTGAGGACACTGCTGTCTGTCGATGAAAAAAAAATTAAGTCCCTTAGTCGATTTTTTCCATGCAAAACACGCGAACACGGACGGCGGTGTATTTGCACCGCGGCGGAACCCTGAAGAAAGGGCCTTAAAATTGAAAATGCGATATGTCGAGAACCGTTTGACCGATTTGGACCAGTCAAAGTTCAAATTACGCGTCTTCGAGAGCTCTTCATTTTTTGACAGGATATTTACTATGCTCAGAGTTGAATTAAGCGAGTTATGTGCAAAAAACCCATTGCCGATGTCTTCGCATGCACATTTCTCCGCCAGGGCGTCGATTAAATTTTTGAAAATTCCACCAAAATGAAGAGAGGGTCCAACTTTATGAAAAAAAAAATCAAAAAAAATTCTCGAGTCCAAGGCGGTTCGAAAGTTAGACCCTCTCTACTACTATTCATGTTAATTTAATAAACATGCCGAGCTGTGATTTGCTAATACCCGTGTGCAATAAATTATTATTTCCATATAGCATGTAGATCGTACATAGCTCCTAATAAACTCTTACCCTCTCGTAAATTTTAGCCTTCAAAATAGGTTTTAGGAAGTTCAAAAACAACGAGATCCAAGTGGGTGGTTTGTAACAATGGATGCCAGCCACACGGTAAGAGAAGACGTCCTGAAATTTTAATTATTTAATTCTTATTAACATATCTTATAAAATCTTATAAAAATTCGTTGGTAATGAAAAGCACTGACCTGCAGAACAGTGAAAGTTTTCTTGACTAAAACAGGAGAGAAAATTTTCAATAAGTCCAATTGAAATTCAGTCATGTCCAGTACCACGTGCATGCCAGCACAATAATCGTATTGCCTCAAGATTTCTAGCTCGGCAATAAAAAGTCTGAGCGAATAAAGATGGTCGAAGTCCTGGCTGCTATTCTTGTAGAATCCAATAAATAATATTCTTTCTGCTGATTTTGTTAATTTAGTAATTGGAATTATATCTCTGCAAGGGCAAAAGTGAAAACGATCTCGTCGCTTAGATGCTTAAATTTTTTCAACGAAAGATCCTGCTATAGTTTTGTAGTTGTGGTGTAATTTTGGATTTTGGATGATCGGCGAAAGGATTGTTTTTGTGTTGTAGTGTTTGAAACGAATTATTGGCAGATAGACACGTTGGTCGCCACTTGAAACGAACTATTTGACCCTTAGAGGGGAAAAATAGTCGTTGAGAGCATGAGACAGTAAAAGACAACAAGGGTCGTAGGTTGAGTCGCTAGTCTAAGAGGGTAAGCAATAATAAGCAGGTCAGCAGAACAACAGGTACTCTTTATTAAAATAAATCACAATTATGAATATTTAGAAAAAACAAATCACAGATTTTAATATCACAGACTCTTGAGCACGGTTAACAAATAATAAAAAAAACAAGAGCGTGCGATTGAGCTGAATGAGTTGGTCGGGTACTAATGGTTCACAAGGCACTTATCTTCGTATGGCTCTCCAGTATGAGGATGACGATTTTTAGGTCAGGAGCCCTTCGGAGCGAGGTACAAGTCTAGCTGGTAGTAGACTGGATCTTCAGGCTTGGCTCCAGGAACTTGCTTCGGTGCGAAAGGTGGACTTCGCAGGAACTTTCGTCAGTATGAAGAAGGGGCCTTGGTATGAAGAAAAAAATCTGCCTTGGTACGGTAAACTTGCCTCGGTACGGAAAATTCGTCTCGGTACGTAAAATTCTTCTCGGTACGGAAAAGCTGCAATTTCATTAGGTATCAGATACACTCTTGGATTAATGAAGCGTCCGATCGAGTCTGCTTGCCACGGGTACATAAATTATGTCCCGTCCTCAAGATAAAGTGAGGTCAAAATGTGATTGACAAAATTTTACATGCGAAGTATGTAATTAAAAATAGCAAACTGCATTACGAAAATATGATCTGTATAATTCCAGCACAATCAATAAAATCATTTTACGCCACTCACCAAACCAAAAACGTGGGTGATGTTCCCAATATTTGAACGGTAAGTTCAAGACGCCATTATGTCTATTATTCGCGGCAGGTATTTACAAGGACCTTCTTGCGCGAATTCCCAGGAGAGAAAGAAAGGTGAGAACGCAGGCACCTGCGTTCCAGGTTGGAACTCGACAGTCGATGTCGACGAAACTCGAGGCCGCCAGCCGGCCGTGTTTGCGTCGCACTAAAAGCCACCATCACTCACTTACTGCGCGCGCCCGCCGTTGTCTCCGTGTCGCTGGCATTTAGCCGGTACGTACAAAATGTACGTTACATGTTTTTTATTCTTGCTTTTAGTTTCTTAAATTGAGTTTTTTGAGAATATTTTAATTTCATAAATTCACTGGGATTGTCTAAACATATGTTGATCGCGAAAAACGTTAAAGCGCAGGTCTCTGTAGAGATTGTGCCAACTTTACTGACTATCATCATTTGATGTGTTTGTAACGAGAATTCATTGGGATGATTTTTATTTCGCAAAATTGTTACTTTATAAGAGGATTTAGTCAAAGAATAATTAAAAAAAGAATAATTTGGTAAAAGTTTTTAACAGGCAGGTGACACTCATTATTAACGTTAATGATAAAATGCTTTGGCTCTTGGTTCATTTTTTAAAATGTCCGCATAAATTATAATTATTATTATAATAATGACTATCACCTGCCTATTAAAAACTTTGACTAAATTATTGGAAAATTTTGACAAACTTCAGATAAAGTTCAGATAAAAAGTCATGACAACCTTGATTAAGTTTTTCTTTGTTATTTCTCAACGCAATTTTGAATCTGAAAAAAATCTGAATAAAGAATCGAATACTTGTTTTGAAAAATTGAAAATATATACAGGGTGCTATTCATTTTTCTAAGGGTGGGGCTGTAACTTATGGGATGTCGGGGGATGTTGAAGTGGTGGTTGTTTTCATGTTCAAGAGCTTCAAAAATTATAATAAAATCCCCTTTATTCGGTACGGTTATCTCAACCTGTAAATGAGATGTGGTCTGGTAAATTAAGTCTGGGACGTATATGATGACGTTACAGCTCAAAATGTGATTTGCTAAAAAAAAAACGACTTCTACGTTGATAAATGCCTTTTTTATAGTTATGAATATTATGCGGAATTTCATCACTACACTGTATATAAAGACACCAGCCTACAGATAAAAATGCACAATTATTTATTTCAATTATTATTGTCGTGAACAGTTGCAGCTACCGAAAGATTCTAAATATTTCGAAAGTAAAATAATTTTATAATGTGCTTACACAGAAAGTTTAGATGGGCGAACATTATGAATATTTTTATATACGTCGCACCAAGCTGATTTCACAGTGTAGTAACAATCAACGCATTCTTTCACTTTTTCCACTCTCCCTTTATTTCGAACCAAGAAATTTTCGAAAAACGCATCATCTGAAACAAATATAAATTCGCTCATTCGTCGGGATATAGAAAATAATTACATTTTACAAAATAATCAATATTTTTCAGGAAAGTTCAGGAATCAAAAAAAAAATCCAGATCAGGGAAGATATTCAGTTTATAAAAAGTTTCTCTACTGCACTTTTAATATTGTTCCTGTTATAGACACAAATTTTTCAAAAAAAGTTTCCTATAAATTCAGTTTTGATCAAAACGTTGTTCTTGATATAGGTACGATCATTTGTCACTTCCCAGCAATTTTTGCTGACAAAAATTTTGGCAGCCTATATTTTATACCTTATAGGTACTTAATACTCAAAATTTGCATAATTTACGTATTAAAGAGAATTTTAGCATATTAATTAGTTACGTTTACAATTATTAATTATATTAGGTAGGTACCTATATAAATACAATTAATTACTTATCAATAAAATATTAAAGAGAATTAGAAAATACCTTGAGCTTGCGGCAAGTGAACTTGCTTCTTCATCCATTCCCTCAAAATTGCAACATCCCTCTTAATATCTTCTTCAGTAAGTCCCAATTGCTTCCTAACGAGGGCTTTATGTTCTTCGTTTACTTCCAGTAAAATCATTGCAGTTTTAGGGAACCACTAATTTCAAACTGTGAAACCTTCCAAGTTGAACCAGATAACGTAAAACACTGAGATTAGGTGACATTATAACGGACATAATATTTTAAACTAATTGCCTGATTTGCAATCTACTTAATATTATACCGCCATGCATAATAGAAATACAGGGTTATTCACGGTATACGCCACGGAAGATTATGGCCGTGTCTCTGAATTTTAGGATCTTTTTATTTTTGGAGTGGATAGAGACCCGGCAGAGGTACGTTTTAAAATTATATTCATAATGTACAGGGTGTCCCAAAAGCATGAAACATATCAAAGTTATGTTTTTTTAAATAGAATGCTCCTATATATGTTATTGCATTTTTAGATTGCCTGGGAAGAGAGAATAAGATTGGCTTTTACAGTTGGTGTTTAAATTCAGAAGTTTTTGAGTTATAAACAAGTGAAAATCGTCATTTTTCAAATTCAAGGCCCTGTACAACGAAAACGGTTCAAGATAGAGAAAAACGGCTTACATGTCCCTATTTTAACTTTTCATGTACTATCCTATGGTATAGAAACATTTTTTGTACTTTGATTTATTTATTTGTCGACGCGTGGAAAAATCTCAGAATTTTCCAAATTTTTTATCACCCTGTATAAACATTTCATCTGCATCATTGGATAGTACATGAAAAGTTAAAATAGGGACATGTAAGCCGTTTTTCTCTATCTTAAGCCGTTTTCCTTGTACAGGGCCTTGAACTTGAAAAATAACGATTTTCACTTGTTTATAACTCAGAAACTTCTGAATTTAAACACCAACTGTAAAAGCCAATCTTCTTTTTTCTTCCCAGGCAATCTAAAAATGCAATAACATAGGAGCATTCCATTTTAAAAAGCATAACTTTGATATGTTTCATGCTTTTGGAACACGCTGTACATTATGAATATAATTTTAAAACGTACCTCTGCCGGGTCTCTATCCACTTCAAAAATAAAAAGAACCTAAAATCCAGAGACACGGCCATAATCTTCCGTGGCGTATACCGTGAATAACCCTGTATATAATGATGCATCTCTTTTGATTGAATTGCTGCAGATAGTTGCCAGATTTCCTTAAGCAAGGCCATCTGTTACCGGATGAAATGGTGCTGAGGAACAATTCCCTTGTGAATATTGTTGCACCCAGCGAAATAAGGTAAATTATTCTTAATCAAAAAATATGTTTTTCCATATTTGAAACGGTATTTGTATCTCGAGGAAGTCATACGAAAAAGTCCCGGAATAATTATTGTCATAATCCACATCTCGGTAACGAATTCCCCTACTCTTATCAAAAAATTAATTTTGGCAAGATTTGTTTTTCTTTACCAATTAAGAGATGGGTAAATTTACTAACATATTGTGTGTCCAGCAGTTTGGGTAACACAACATTTTTATGGGTAAATTTCTCGTGAGAATATAAGGAATATTATCAGGAACCGCGCTGCACGATTTGAATGCAATGTTAAGTTCGGACAAGGAGAAGGGATGATTTATCGGATCAGAACTTTGATAATATTATAAGGAAAGTAATATAAATTACCTTTACTTGTTTATTTTTGTTTCTTTTTTCCATTATCGTTATTATACCTTTGTAAGTTTTTTATTTCATCTTTTTGTTTTTTTATTCTGTTTTGCTTTTTATTAATTATTTATCTTTGTTGTTTTTTTTTTCGTATATATTTATTTGTAGGATATTTTGTTGGTGATATCGTGATTGTTAGTAAAATCTTCACATTCAGTTGTGCAGTAAGATGCAGCTTTGGGCTTTATTAACATTCACCATTTTGTGGAGCTTACTGCAAATCTTTCATTTTTCACGGATAATGGCTGAGAGTTTCTTGACAGACTGGACATCCGGCGATAACCATCAAGAATGGTGTTGTCAGATTGTAAGGAAATAAGGAGAAAACAAAATAAAACAACAATAAGAAGATTTTTATTTAAGTAACGTGATATTGTCACATAAGTATACAGGGTTAGAACTATTTAAAGGGCCACTACAGGGATATCCTAAACCATTGAAGATACGAGGTCGGTAAAATTAGAGAAAAGTTGCGCTATTTTGTGGCCATCTCGAATCCGTCAAAGCATGCAAGATATCTGTGACCGTTCCTGAAATATCCTGAAAAAACTGAAAAATCGAGAAATTTTATTTTTGCCATATCTTTCTTGCCATTGGAAATTAATAAATAATTTTTCGTAGGCTTACATAAGCCGTTATGAGCTATTAGAAAAAAATAATGTAAACCAAAAATTAATAAATTTAAGAAAAAAAATTGGAAAATTTTTATTCTTCTTTTTTCAAAGAAAAACAGAAAATTTTTCGCTGAAATAGGTCAATATGAAGTCATACTGCTTGCATTATAGTTTTTTAATTTATCTATGATATTCGGTCTAAAAAGTTCTCTTTTTTTAGGAAAAAAAAGAAGAACAAAATTTTTTTTAATTTATTTTTTGAAGTTTATCAGTTTTTGGTTTTCATTATTTTTTTCATAACGAACGACATAAAAAAATAATATGGCGGCCATAATAAAAACGAAAGTTGACTATGAAAACTCTGAGATCTAGTCGGCTTTGAAAATTTTTGAAACGTCAGATGAATAGCTCATAACGGCTTATGTAAGCCTACGAAAAATTATTCATTAATTTCCAATGGTAAGAAAGATATGGCAAAAATAAGATTTCTCGATTTTCAGTTTTTTCAGGATATTTCAGGAACGGTCACAGATATCTTGCATGTTTTGACGGATTCGAGATGGCCACAAAATAGCGCAACTTTTCTCTAATTAAACGACCTCGTATCTTCAATGGTTTAGAATATCCCTGTAGTGGCCCTTTAAATAGTTCTAACCCTGTATATTATTTCGAACAGTTTTGAATTGCAATTTTCTGGTATTTTTAGCTAGTTTCAAGTATTTTTACTACTTTTAAAGCAAATCTAATAATAATCGATAAAGCTATACATAAATTGATCACTTCTCTAATTAATATTGTATTTAATTAGGATCAATTTTAATCGATGTTCAATTTCTTGAAAGTTCCATCAACACCAAACATCTCGGGATCGAACTTACATTTTCCAGCTCTCAGACTTTCGTCAGATTTAATTTTTTCTACGTCTTCTAGATATTGTCTTTGACTTATGATAAGGTTTTCCCATTGATCTATAAAAAAATGGTAATGATTTTAAATCAATATAAATGTCTCGATTGTTTGAAACTTACGATAAGGGCATCTTACCTCTTAATTCAACCACTGAAGGCTGCTCACCACCATAATCTGAAGGCAGGCTTTCCTTCGAAATGTGCTTTAGCATGGAATCCAAGTCGCTGTGTAGGTGAATCTACAGAAATTAGATGTTTTCTCATTATTTTTATCATTGAAGAATATTCATTCTGCAATGAGCGTAGAACAATGACTACTATTCGCGAGGGCGAGGGCGAGTGTTGAAATAATCAAAATATTAAATATGCAATAAAATCCTGCGTGAGTTGACGGACGACGACAATTAAGACTGAGATAGTCATATTATTGGTCATGGGAAAGCACGCCAAAACAATATTCAGAGTTCATGAAAAGAGCTGTGAGCATTGTGGAGTGAAACCCTACAAAAACCGCGTTGATACCCTCCACCAAAGAAGAAGGGTAGAATGGAAACCCCTTCGCTTCTTCAATGAACGACTGTAGGTAAGCAACCGCATTAAAATTTGGGTTTTATCTTGGATGAAGAATTTACCTAAAACCTACATCTTCACCATAGATAAAAGTAAACGAGCTAAAAAGACAAAACGTGGGGCCATAAATCATGCATGGTACATTGCCTGTACACCGCTATGATATGGCCCATGCTAACATACGACTGTTGGGCCTTGTAGCCCAAAGAAGCCAGACATAAGCCGCTATGAAAATTTCAGATGTTCAGAAATGCCAATGCAAAACGGGAGCCATGAGCACAACATCAACAGCAGCCTTGAAGGCCATACTTGACCTGTCGTCTCTCAATAATAAATATTATGCATGGTCACTGATCCACGTTTTTTTTTAATACATTTTGATGATATGAGTTCTAAGATCACATTAATTTTGATAAAACATTCAAGGTCGTAATTGACTGGGAATAATAGAAGAAAACGGCACAACTGTGTGTAAAAAAAGACGGTATGGTGTACCGAAGGCTCCAAAAGAGACACATGAACAGGAGCCGGCGTGTACTCCTAGGTGTAGTAATGTATGAGTCCCTGGGAATAAACACCATAACATTAAATGCCGAAATACATGCAAAATTGAGCTATTTATAGGGCAGAAGGTTAGAAGGAACTACCAAGGTACAAAATCAAATCAAATCTGGTTTTGGAACGCTGCCTCAATGCCTCAATGACCTGACTAAACACTTGTTTGGCTGTTGGGTCATCCAGGGATAGCTGGAAAGGACGCTGCAGACCCCAACAAGTGTATGGAATCTCAAAATAAAGATACCAGAAAACAACCATGACAAGTTAATGTTAGAGAAACAATTATATCCAAACCTTGGTAATTAAAAATTTGAGAGACTTTTCACAACACACTGCCATCTGAGACAACATCTGCTTAAGATAGGCGTCTACAGAGAAGAGTCCCTTTATGCAGTCTTTGCATTAATGACTACCCGTATAATTTTGGAGTGTCTAGTACTCGCACGAACCCGCTATGCATTCATGTGCCAAACCAGCTCCAGATAAATCCTATCCAAGAAATAACAGCAGCATCAGGGATGACAGACCGTCTTCGTTATTTAGCTACAACAATCAAACAAGACTGAAACAGTCGCCCCGTTTCATCGCTTTTTGAAAGCTATCAGCCTATATGATCGCACTGGCCGTGCACTATCCATCTGTACATAATTTATTGAACATGCCGAGCTGTGATTTGCTAATACCCATGCGCAATTTTTCTTTCCACATAGCATGCAAATCGTACATCTATTCTAAACTAAAATCAGCGTCATAGTAAAAGTTTTATTACAAAGTCGTAGAAAAAATATCGAGTTATGTGTAAGACTAAGCCTTACCCTGTCGTAGATTTTAGTCTTCAAAGCTGGCTTTAGCATGTTCAGAAACAACGAGATCCAAGTGGGTGGTTTGTATAAATGGATGCCACGCACACGGTAAGAGAAAACGTCCTGAAATTTTAATTGATTAATTCTTATTAAACTCTTAAAAAATTTGTTGGTAAGGTAAAGCACTGACCTGCAGTACAATGAAACTTTTTTTCACCAAAACAGGAGAAAAAAGTTTCAATAAGTCCAACTGGAATCCAGTCATGTCCACTATCATGTGAATTCCAGCACTGTAATCGTATTTCCTCAAGATTTCTAGCTCGGCAAAAAGAAGTTTGAGCGCATAAAGATGGTCGAAGTTCTGGGCGCTATTCTTGTATAATCGAGAAAAGATAATCCTTTCTGCTGATTTTGTTAATTTAAATATGGGAATCATTTCCCTGCAAGCGCAAAAAAATTTGAAATTGAAAATAATCTCGATGCTTTATTGGGAGCCCACGATGCTAAATAGGGATTAACTCGAGCGTCGTGGAGACCTATTAGATTTGAGAGATTACATGATAAAAAGAAAAAAAAGTCATATGATGTTTACCCGTTCACCGGTGGGGGGAGCGTCTACGGGGGGTCAAAGATATAAAAAAAAACAGTCACATAGACATCTCCGAGCGCTTCAGATAATGATAGGGCGTATGCCCCACGTCTCTCTGATAATGGAGGTATGATAATCTGCCGGTTCGCATAGTGAGGGTGGCCGTACAGGAGGGTACAAAATGAGAAAAAAAAATTCACTCGAGCGCGTCAGATTTTTTGAGGGGATGTTAAGTGACCCCGAAAGATGCTCACATTCAAAAGACTGACGATTTGGAGGTGACGCAAGCTTACGGGAGCTTTTCAAAATTGCAAAAAAAATCGCCATTTTGATTTTCTCGAGCGCGTCAGATTAAGATATGGACGGTTCATCTTGATGTCCCAGATCTGATGACCAATAATCTGACGATTATCTAGAGGGGTTTTCTTAATCTGACGACTTGAAAAAAAAATATATGAATGATTTTTTTTGTTGTAATTTCTGCATTTTGTTGCCTAAAACGTACGAAAAATAGCATGCAAATAAAAATAAATCTATTTTTTCAATTATGTAGAATATAATTATATTGAGATTCGAATCTTTACATAATATGCAAATTTTTTGATGATTTTTTTTTAATCTTCATCTTCATCCGTCGAATCATCTTCTTCCTCTGGCTCGATTTGGTCATCAATGACATCTTCAGCCTGCATATCTGTAACAAGAAATCGTCATAATACTTGAGAATATTACTTTTTTTCATGAAAAACATGTTATCAAAATATTGATTTATTTAAAATATACCTGATTCTGGAGTATCCCTAAAAATATCAGGTGTTATGACCACGTCTTCGTATGCTTTTGGCAATTGATCTCCAACAAACCAAGTCATCTCCAACTTTCCATTCACATCTGTCCATCCGTTAGCTGTTGGAGACATGTCGATGATGTTTGCTTTGTGCGCATTACTCCACAAGCACGCAATGTATCTTGTCCGTAATACGTGCTGCACCAACTCCGATCGGCATGGTGGCAAGCAACAGGCATCGTAATTACGTACATTCAACGAGAAGGGCTGTGATGTGTCTGACACTTTGTATGTCTTATTGAATATTTCAATTCTCGCTTGGTTGACTTTCTCACTCATTTTTGATCGCGTGAATTCACAAAACTTTAGTCAAAATTGAATGTAACAAGCCAAAGCGTTGTGCTATGAGAGCGTTCGTGAACAGCTGCGATGGCGTCGCGAAAGTAGCGTCTGGACGGTGCAAGAGAGCGAGAGATAGGGAAAGAGCGAAAGGGAAAGACAGGCGTGGAGTGGGGGATACATACTTTACCGCGCGTCTGCACCGTCTGCACGCACTCAACGTTATTAACGATTTTCGTTTTTTCGGCTTGTTGAAAACGGCAGATTATATTTTTCCCGATACCCTAGAATTATTTCCTTCAAATAAAAAAAAATCAACCGCACTCGAGCATGTCCAAGTGACGTTTTTTTTTTGCAAGTTTGTAACCCTCCCACTCCTTAACGTCACGCTTAAATCGTCAGATTATTGAAATGTACACATTTCAGTATGTAATTAATCCACCATACCTTAATCTGACACGCTCGAATATTTCTAATGATCAATTTTTTTTTACTAATCTTATCAGCTGCCCTTGACGCGCGGCCCTGCATAGAGGTCTTATATAAGGTGGGGGGTACTCAACAGGGTACAAGGTATCCCTCCTTATATTAATCTGACGCGCTCGAGTAAATCCCGAAATCCCCTATTGGGCTCCCCTACTATTAGATTCTTTCAGTGGAAGTGTTGCTGAGTTTGAAATTGTGGTGTAATGTTGAATCTTCGATGATCTACGAAATAATGTTTTTTGTGTTATAGTGTTTCCTTTTCTTGCTTTTAATTTACCAAATTTAGTTTTGCAAGAATTATTTAAATCCAAAAATTCACTGGGATTGTCTAAAAATTTGGTGATCGGGAAAAAAATTACAGGTCGCTGTGATTGTTCAAGCTTTACTGATTGATTATAATCGCAAGTAATTTATTTTCCCTTAGTTCTGTCGCTTAGATGCATATTTTAGTTCCATTTTTCCTTACGGAATTTATCCTTTACTCGCATAAACCTTGCTGCCCATCCCATCCAAGAGAGGACATATTCATGTGCGTAACGCGAAATGTGAAAATGAATGTCAAACATTCAACACCAGCATCAGTCGCAGGCAGAGTCCGGAGTAGGAAATTACGCATCGAAACAGTGCATAGTGAGAGTCAAGGACAAGCAAGCCAACCTAGCACGTTTAACGCGACTTCCGCTAAATTTCGTCATTATACATAGTGTCTTATTAAAAAAGGCCGATGGAAATTTGTGGCTGTGGTACACGCAGTACGAGTATCCCCCCCCCCCCCCCCCCCCCCTTCGCAAACCGTATTGATTTGAAGACTTCCGCATTCCCGCACGGGTTACAGTGGTTCGCTCAGTAGTGATCAATACAGATTTATTTATTTATTTATTTATGTGGTTTATTTTTTATTTTATTATATTCCTTATTATTATCCTCTTCATATTTATGATTTATTGATTTATTTGAAGAGACTTATCTAGAGCATAAAATATGCAAAATGCGATAAGTCGAGCAAAAAGAAGGGTAGATTTATTAAAATTTCGCACTAAGAAAATATCAGTCTACAGATATTCAAAAAATTATCTTTAAATAATTCCAGGGATTGTCTATTTTTAAAAGCTCGCCATTACCGCACGGCTGTGTTCTGGACTAGTTAATAAAGGAGTATCATGGACAGTGGCATAACAGGATTTTTTATAGGGGCATTTCTGGATTTGACTACTGACTATTATTGTTTTAAAAGACAATTATTCTAAGGACGCGTATGATAAAAGCACCGAAAAGATGCGCCGCAGGCGGAAAATTTATCAATGTTCAAAGTCATTAAATTTCCCAGCAGTTGAAAAATTTTGAGATGTAAAAATAAAAAATTTAAATCAGTTTTTGAACTCACTCCACGCAACTCGCTTAAGAACTGTAGTTCAATAAAAATGTTCGAGGAAAATCACGAATATTGTAATTATTTTTGTGTAAAAAAAATTTGTTTGGGGATTTTGACTCCTGTTAATTGTGTGGTAACGCCCCTGAACGCGTCCTCCCAGAGGTGTAGGTTTTATTAAAATAAAGTTATTAAAAAGTCTCAAAAATGAGCCTTTTTGTGAGCTTTTTTTCAGGAGTCCAAATATTCATAGAAAGTACAATTTTTTCATTTCCTTACATTTTTACACTTAAATTTTATAATTAGCTTACACAGAAATTTTAGATGGGCGAACATTTTGAATATTATTATAAAATTCGCACCAAACAGATTTCACAGTGTAATAGCAATCGATGCATTCTTTCACTCTTTCCACTCTTCCTTTATTTCGAACTAAGAAAATTTCGAAAAACGCATCATCTGAAACAAACATAAAGTCGCTCATTGGTTATATTACATAATTAATCGGGGTAGGTAGGTACATTTAACAAACATTTTTTATAAATCACTAATTTTTCAGGAACGTGCAGGAATTGATATTTGAAAAATAAATCCAGATCTCAGGGAAGGTATTCAGTTTATAAATAATTTTTAAAAATTTGAAGTTTCTCTAATGTTTGTAATTTTTTATATTATTTTTCCTGTCACAGAAATTATATTTTTGAAAAAGAATTTTTCTGGTCGTGATTTTTTCAAAAAGAACTTTTTTCTTGACAATTTTTATGATCAGTTTATATAACATACCTACCTTGAACTTGTGGCAAGTGCGCTTGCTTCTTAATCCATTCCTTCAAAATTGCTACATCCCTCTTAATATCTTCTTCGGTGAGTCCTAATTGCTTCCTAACGAAGACTTTATGTTCTTCGTTGACTTCTAGTAAATTCATGACGGATTAAGGGAACCAAATCAATTTTTTGGAACTGTGAAATCTCCCAAGTTAAACGATAGAACGTAACATACTAAGATTGATTGAAGAACATTAATGATGAATATAGTTTCAACTAATTGCCTAATTTCCAATCGATTGAATTTCATCTCCTCATAAAAAAACAATTGATGAGAATCTGAAGTTGTGATTGATTTGGCGTTGCATTTATTAGACTTTTAACTTTATAAAAAATACATTTATCACGGATATTTCGTTTAGCAAGGCCATTGGTTGTCGGATTACCTGAAGCTCAGAATTTGTGAATTGTTCCATCATTAGATGGCGCACTTTTCCAATAAAAAGCTCCCAATAATAAGTAAATTCCCAATCAAAAATTACGTTTTTCCACGTTCCCGGGGTATCTTAAAAAACTGGAAAATTTTTTTTGACACTCTTTATCTCGAAAACGGTGCATTTGCGGACACACGTTAAAGGGAAATATTTTTTATTTATTGTTGACCAAAGAATCTGCCTTTAATTTTTTTAACAATATTTAAAGATATGTAAGCATAAATTGACCACTTCTATATACAATAATTCTCTAATAATTATGTTTAATTATAGGAATTAATCGATGTTCAATTTCTTGAAAGTACCATCAACTCCAAACATCTCGGGATCGAACTGACATTTTCCAACTCTCAGGCTTTCGTCAGATTTAATTTTTTCTACGTCTTCTAGATATTGTCTATGACTTATGATTAGGTTTTCCCATTGATCTATAAAAAAATGATAATGATTTTAAATCAATAAATGTCTCTATTGTTTGAAACTTACGATAAGGGCATCTTACCTCTTAATTCAACCACTGAAGGCTGCTCACCACCATAATCTGAAGGCAGGCTTTCCTTCGAAATGTGCTTTAGCATCGAATCTAAGTCGCCGTGAAGGTGAATCTACAGAAATTATGTTTTATTATTATTTATCACTGAAGAATATTCATTCTTCAACGAGAGTAGAACAAAATGACAAGTATTCGCATACAACCCCCACACAAAATATTTTCTTTTCCGCATGAAATGCATAATTCGATGCCTTTTTCGTCTAATTTGACTGGACTATGCATTAGTCCAGTCAAAGTAGGATTTAATTGTGCAATTTATGCGGGAAAGAAAATATTTTGTGTGGGGGTTGGGTGGTCAATGGAGAGTCTAAATCCAAAAATGCGACCTGCTACCCCTTGTGAATAAGCCGCCATATTGGTTTTAAGGGATGAATGGGTTTTTTGCACTTTACGACGTTAATTCGCATTTTACCGGAAAAAGTATTATTACTTACTTTATTCAGAAAAATATTCTCCACAAATTTTCGTATGTAACATTTTTTCGTATTTGCAATATTTAATGACCTACAGGTGATTAATTAAGAACAAGGGGGATGAAAAATTGGTATTTTCGGAATAATTCCTTTTTTTCAATCGCAATCCAAAAAATGTTCCCACAAAACTTGTAGCGCTTACAATTACGAGCATTTGCATAGAAATATCTTTTTAATCGGACCAATTATTGTTGCGCAGTACTGTGTCGAATTCATCAAGTCGCGCGCTGCGGTGAATTGCGTCGTCGACGATTTCCCCACAAAAGAGACACAGGCGTTGAAAATCAAAAGACGGGGATGATCGCAGCACCCTTGGTGAGTCGGGTGTCGATGAGGAAGTTAGATTGCACCTCCTCCGGCTGATAATTACAAATTGATAAGAATTTATGGAAATTGATAGAAATCGATGGCAATTGATAGCACTGTATGAGAATGAAAAGAAATCGATGTAAAAGTCTATGGAAATCTACAGAATTTAATGAGAATCTATAGGACTCCTCGAAAATCCATGAGAATTCATATAAATTTTCGGGAATTCGCGGGAATCGATGGGAATTCGCGGGAATGGATGGGAATTAATAGAAGTTGATTCTGGAGTCAATAGGAACCTATAGAAAATAATGAGAATCCATGAGAATGAATGTAAATATTTGGGAATCAACGGGAAATGATGTAAATTCATAGGGATTGTTGGAAATTGATGGAAATTGATAATCCCACATGGGAAATGAATGAAATTGATAAAAACGTGTATGTCAATCCATAGATTTTTTTAAATCTATAGGAATTAATAGTTGCACATGGGGATTAATGAAAATTGATGAAAAATCATGAGAATACTTCAGAATCTATAGATATTTATCAAAATTTCCGGGAATTGGTGGGAATAAAAAGAAGTTTATTCTGGAGTTTATGGGAATCTATCGAAATCAAAAAAAAATCTATGAGAACTAATGAAAATATTTGGAAATTAACGTAAATTGATGAGAATGGAAAGGAGTTTTTGGGAATCTATCGGAATTAATAGGAATATTTGGGAATTGACGGAAATTTGGATAGAAATTAATGAGAGTTCTTGAAGGCCAATAGCAGTAAAAATTGAAATATGTACATACTGTCAACAGATATGAGATAAATTCGAATTTTAGAGAAATTATTAACAATCACTACTGACAATCACTGACCTGACCTGACCTGAAATGGACCCTAACGTCTTGAAAAATATTATTCACAACTATGTATGAAATATGTTTTAAATAAATATATGCAATAAATGTTATAAATGTAAATGTAAATGTAAAAATAAATGTAAATGAAATAAATGTTTTTTTTACAAAATATAACATTTAACACTTTTTACAGCATAAAAAAATTCATCAACGTACCTTGCAACTAGTGCCAGCTTCGGATTGGTGTAGTTTTTGTAACAAGCCACGTGCACAGTCACTGTCGAAACGTCGTTTAACATGAGTTCACTTTCTTTGTCTCCACTCGTATTCGCGGATTTTCGAAGAGTTTGTACCCCTTTTTCTTTAATAACGCGATTTTCGCCGAGGTCCAAGGCCTCTTTACAGACGAGCAGTCACTCATTTTGCAACACTGGTCGTTTCCCAACTGATGTAATGACTTTTTTTAGGGATGTGTTTCCCGATTTTCACGGACAGGCTAATGTTTTTTTAAAAGAGCATATATTTTCTAAGCTTGTCTAGACACGTTTTTATTCGTTTAACAACATCTCAGACAAATCTTATCTATATACGGTAGCCATATTTGGAGGAAGTCGGCGTGGGTTATCGCTTACCTGAGAGACCTAATGGGCCCGATCTCACCTTAGTGACTTCGACACACCACTGCGCAACAATAATTGGTCCGATTAATGAGATATTGTTATGTAAATGTTCGTAATTGTAAGCGCTACAAGTTTTGTGGGAACAATTTTTGGATTGCGATTGAAAAAAAGGAGTTATTCCGAAAATAACAATTTTTCATCCCCCTTGTTCTTAATTAATCACCTTTAGGTCATTAAATATTGCAAATACGGAAAAATGTCACATATTATGCAAACTTGTGGAGAATGTTTTTCTGAATAAAGTAAGTAATGACACTTTTTTCGGTAAAATGCGAATTAACGTCATAAAGTGCAAAAAACCCATCCACCCCTAAAACCAATATGGTGGCTAATTCACAAGGGGTGGGAGGTCGAATTTTTGGATCTAGACTGTCCATTGACCACCCAACCCCTATACAAAATATTTCTTTTTCCGCATGAATTGCATAATTCGATGCCTTTTACGTCTAATTTTACTGGACTACATGAACAAATCATAAAACAGCTAATTTTTTAATATGACTGATAGAATCCGGCGTGAGTTGACCGACGTTAACAAATCAGACTGAAAGGATCATATTGGTCATGGGGAAGCATGCTAAAACTATCCAAAGCTTATTAAAAAAGCTCTGAGCTCCTATGAAGGTATGGCGGCGAGTAAATCTTACAAAAACCGCGTTGGTACCCTCCACTAAAAAAGGAGAGTAGAATTGAAATGGCTTCTTCAATGAACGACTGCAGATAAGCCACCGGGTCAAAAATATCCGGGCATTATCTTGGATGCAAAATTTACCTAGAACTTACACCAGCACCATAGATAAAATTAAAGGGACATTGATGGTTTTTAGAAGGTTCTTCGCCCAAACGTGGGGACATAAATCATGCATGGTACATTGCCTGTACACCGCTATGATATGGCCTGTACTAACATACGACTGTTTAGCCTTGTGACCCAAAGAAGCCAGACATAAGCCGCTATGCAAATTTTAGATGTTCAGAGACTACTAATACCTACTTAGGTAAAACGGGAGATATGTGCACAACATCAAAAGCAGTCTTCAAGGCCACACTTGACCTGTCGTCTCTTAATATTTTTAGAAGATCTAGCCAGGAAGGGTTCTGCAACAGCATTCATAGAACCAGGACTAGTGTGTGGAATCACAAAAAAATGATACTACAAAAAATGGTAGGAAATAATCATGACAAGTTAATGGTAGAGGAGCAATTATATCCAAATTATGATAATGAAATACTGCTCCTTAGAAGAACACAGATCAGGACAGTGGTGAGACTTCTCATACAAAACACTGCCATGTGAGACAACATCTGCTTAAGATTGATGTTTACAGAGAAGAACCACTATGCAGTCTTTGCATTGACGACTACCCATGTAATTTTTGAGTCCCAGGCACTCGTATGAGCCCGCTATGGGGCGAGTAATTATCCAGCTCCAGAGACCTGCTGGCAGGAAAATCCTATCCAATAGCAGGGTAAACATGGAAGGATACAATAAGCCTATATCTATGGTTGCAGCATCAGGGATCAAAGACAGTAATCCTTATTTAGCTACAACAAACAAGACTGAAAAAGAGTGCTGTTGCCCCGTTTCGAATCGATTTAAAACTGGCCACTATTCATCTTTACAATGTAACTTCATGTTAATTTATTGAACATTTCGAGCTGTGATTTGCTTAATCCCGTGCGCAATTATTCTTTCCACATATCATGTAAATCGTACATGATTTCTAAACTAAAATCAGCGACATAATAAAAATTTCATGACAAAGTCGTAGAAAAAATATCTAGTTATGCGTAAAACTAAGCCTTACCCTTTCGTAGATTTTAGTCTTCAAAGCTGGTTTAACCATGTTCAGAAACAACGAGATCCAAGTAGGTGGTTTGTAAAAATGGATGCCACGCACACGGTAAGAGAAAACATCCTGAAATTTTTTTTAATTAATTCTTATTAAAATCTTATAAAAATTCGTTGGTAAGGTAAAGCACTGACCGGCAGTATAGTAAAAATTTTTTTTACTAAAACGGGCGAGAAAAGTTTCAATAAGTCCAACTGAAATTCAGTCATGTCCATTATCATGTGAATGCCAGCACTGTAATCGTATTTCCTCAAGATCTCTAGCTCGGCAATAAGGAGTCTGAGCGCGTAAAGATGAGTGAAGTTCTGGGCGCTATTCTTGTATATTCGAGAAAAGATAACCCTTTCTGCTGATTTGGTTAATTTAAAGATTGGAATCATTTCCCTGCAAGCGCAAAAAAAATTTGAAATTGAAAATAATTTCTTTGCTTTAGATTCTTTCAGTGGAAGTGTTGCTGATTTTGTATGAATAGTTGTGGTGTCATTTTGAATCTTCGATGATCGACGAAAGGATGTTTTTTGTGTTATGATGAGTGTTTTCCCTGCTTTTAATTTACCAAATTTATTGGATTGTCTAAAAACTTGGTGATCGGGAAAAAAATTACAGGTTGCTGTGATTGTTCAATTTTTACTGATTGATTATCATCGCAGCTAATTTATTTGCTCTGTTTGTAATGAAAATTTTCCAGTTTAAATTTTTATTTATTTATTTATCTATGCGGTTTATTTTTATCCTCAATTTCATTGCTTATTATTACTCTGCTTCCTTTCCATTCATTACAAGAGACTTATCTAAGAGCACAAAAGATGCAAAATGGGATAAGTCGAGCAAAAAGAAGGGTAGAGGTTTGGAATTTTGCACTAAAAAAACATCAGTCTATAGATATTCAAAAAAGTAATTCCAGCAGGAATTGTCTATTTTGGGCAGATTTTCTTGAAAGCTCGCCATTTCAACATGACAAAACATTCAATAAAGAATTTTCAAGGTCACGGAATTTCCCAGCAGTTAAAAAATTTTTTAGATGTAAAAATAAATAATTTAAATCAAGTTTTGAACTCACGCCACGCAACTCGTTTCAGAACTGCAGTTGAATAAAAATTTTCGAGGAAAATCACCAATATTGTAATTATTTTTGTGGAAAAAAAATTTCTTTGGGGATTTTGACTCCTATTAACACATGTGTGCTTACGCCCCTGAACTCGGATCTAAAATCGGGGATTTTTCGATATAAGCATCCTCGCAGAGATTTCGCTTATAATAAAAAAATAAAAAAAAATCTCAAAAATTATCCTTTTTGTAAGTAAAATGGGGAGCGATTTTTCAGGATTCAAAATATTTATGGAAAGTACAATTTTTTCATTTTCTTACATTAAAATTTTAGATGGGCGAACGTTTTGAATATTATTATAAAATTCGCACCAAACGGATTTCACAGTGTAATAGCAATCGATGCATTCTTTGGCCCTTTCCACTCTTCCTTTATTTCGAACTAAGAAAATTTCGAAAAACGCATCATCTGAAACAAACATAAAGTCGGTCATTACATAGGTAATTTATCGGAGTAGGTATAGAAAATAACTACATTTAACAAATACATTTTTTAATAATCACCAATTTTGCAGGAACGTCCAGAAAAAAGATCCGGGAAGGTGTTCAGTTTATAAATATAAATAAAAAATATAAACAATTTAAAATAATATGCTTTGCTAAGGGCAACTCTTTTAATTTTAAAGTTTCTCTACTGTATGCATTTTTGTATTTTTTTCTGTCACAGAAAGTTTATTTAAAAAAAGCTTCCTGGTGGTGTTTTTATCAAAAAGAACATTTTTCTTGACAATTTTCACGATCAGTTGTCATTTTTGCTGCCGTAACATTTTGGGCAGCCTTTATTTACTTCTATAATAATAACCAAAATTTTAGGTAGGTACTTAACCAAAAAATTAGGTACTTATAATAATAATATAATGAAAAAAATGATTCATTTTCAGCTGAAATTTATTAACTCTAATTAAATGATAAACTTCTAAATTATTTTACACCTTTTTTGGACAAACTTTTGTTATATAATTTGGTTTAGATCTTTTTTTGTATTTTTTATCTTTGACTTGTCCACGAAAATGATTAACGACTTAGTATACCTAACATCTTTATAGGATCTCAATTTCTTACCTCTAACGAAGAGCTAAAGAAAAGCTCGAAAGCTTGGATTTATTAAAAAGAAGAAAGAGTAAACCTGTGTAATTGGCTGCAATTGGATACATATGTTAAAGAAAATCAATAAATAATTATAGTATACCTTGAACTTGGGGCAAGTGAGCTTGCTTCTTAATCCATTCTTTCAAAATTGTTATATCCCTCTTAATGTCTTCTTCAGTAAGTCCTAATTGCTTCCTAACGAGGGCTTTATGTTCTTCGTTGACTTCTAGTAAATTCATGGCGGATTTAGGGAACCAAATCAATTTTTTCGAACTTTGAAATCTCCCAAGTTAAACGATAGAACGTAACATACTAATAAGACTGGTTGATGTAACATAATGACGAATATAGTTTCAACTAATTACCTAATTTCCAATCGACTGAGTATCATCTCGTCATAAAAAAAGAATTGATGAGAATATGTTGTGATTGACTTGGCGTTACATTTATTAGACTTTTAACTTTATAAATAATACATTTATGATGGATATTTCGTTCAGCAAGGCTGTTGGTTGCCGAATTACCTGAAGCTCAGAATTTCCCAATAATAAGTTCCCAATAATAAGTAAATTCCCAATCAA
The DNA here is from genome assembly GCA_910589415.1 of Malachius bipustulatus. Classification (NCBI taxonomy): domain Eukaryota; kingdom Metazoa; phylum Arthropoda; class Insecta; order Coleoptera; family Melyridae; genus Malachius; species Malachius bipustulatus. The sequence continues at coordinate 31,586,434 of OU342638.1, read as the reverse complement.
AAATCACGTTTTTCCACGTTTCCCACGTTTCCGGGGTATCTTAAAAAAACTGGCAAATAATATTTTCTTGACACTCTATCGCCCGTATTTACAAACGATAATTTCCTAAATAATTTGTAATGTACATTTTGTACTTACTGGCTAAATGCCAGCGACCCGGAGACAACACGTTGCGCGCGTCGCATGAGTGAGTGATGATGGTGGCTTTTAGTTCGGTCGGTCGACGGCGGTGCAAGCTGCCGGCTGGAGCCTCGAGTTTCGCCGACCTCGACTGTCGAGTTTCGCTCCGGTACGCCGATACCTGAGATTTCATTCCCCCTTTCTCTCCTGGAGTTCGCGGAAAGAAGATCGTTTCCGCAAAACACCTGCAATTTTTACCGAAATGACGTCGTGAATAATTCACGTAAAATACCTCAGACATCCTACACGTTTTTGGTTTGGTGAGTGATCTAAAATGGTTCCTTTATTTCTACTTAAATTATGCAGATCATATTTCCTTTAATGCAATATGCTATTTTAATTTTTAATCCGATCGAGTTTCGCTCAATGGCTACCCGCATGTAAAATTTGTTGATCACCTGTTTGATCTTAATTCTCTTGAGGATGGGACGTAATTTTATGTACCTTTGGTAGGCCAGACTCGATCGGACCGTGAATATAATTTAGAATGTGTCTGATACGGACTGAACTTTAAGCTTTTCTCCTACGGAGCATTTTTCTTACGGAGCATTTTTCCCTACGGGGCACATTTTTTACGAACAACCAGGATCATCCTTCCGACTAGCCAGGATCTTTTTTCGAACAACCAGGATCATTCTTCCGACCAGCCAGGATCATTCCTACAGAAGCTGACCTGACTCCAGCCTCGTCAGAATCACCCAGATAAGTGCCTCGTTGACCATATTTATCAGACCACTTCATTCAGCTCAACTCAACACCCTTGTTTATGATTGATTGTTAACAACGCTCAAGAGTTGCACTGTGATAATAATAACTGTGATTTTTTTTTTAATAAAGAGTACCTGTTGTTCTGCCGACCTGCTTGTTATTGTTGACCCTCTTAGACTAGCGACTCAAAACCCACGACCCTTGTTGTCTTTTATTTGTCTCATGCTCTCAACGGTTATTTTTCCCTTCTAGGATAAAATAATTCGTTTCAAATTACGTAATCAATTATTATACCCATCTCACTCTAACGCATATAAACTGCATATCTCCATCTCATTTATTTAATTATTTTCGAGATATTACGGGACATAAATGCTTTGTAAATACGAGCCTATATCTCGAGAAAGGTACATTTGCGGACACACGTTAAAGGGAAATTTTTTGTTTATTGCTGACCAAAGAATCTGCCTTTAATTTTTTTCGCAATAAGAAAGATACAAAATAGGAATTATTTTAATCGATGTTCAATTTCTTGAAAGTTCCATCAACTCCAAACATCTCGGGATCGAACTGACATTTTCCAACTCTCAGGCTTTCGTCAGATTTCATTTTTTCTACGTCTTCTAGATATTGTCTATGGTCTATGATTACGTTTTCCCATTGATCTATAAAAAATGAGTCATGTTTTTAAATCATTTAATGTCTCGACTGTTTGAAACTTACGATAAGGGCATCTTACCTCTCAATTCAACCACTGAAGGCTGCTCACCACCATAATCTGAAGGCAGGCTTTCCTTCGAAATGTGCTTTAGCATGGAATCCAAGTCGTCGTGAAGGTGAATCTACAGAAATTGTCTGTTTCATTTTTATTGATCACAGGTTATTTTTTAACAAGCAGGCGAGATAATGATGGCTAGTATTAATTCACGAGGACACGATGAGGAACCGTCCTCATCGTGCAAATATTTGTTGTTAAATATGCTAGTTGAATCTTGTGTGAATTCACAGACGTCGACAATTATTGTTCAGACTGAAAGAGGTCGCGGTTTCGTCGCTTTTCGAGCGCTATCGGTCTATATAAAATTAGAAAGGATTGTAATTCGGTTCCTATACATCTTTAATGTCCATTCAATAAACATGAACATGTCGTACTGTGATTTACTGATACCCGGGTGGAACTATTTTTTTCTACATAGCATAGACATCGTTCATCATTCCTAATCTAAAATCAGCAACAAATCAAACGTTTTATGACATGGCTGTAGAGAAAATATGTCATGTAACTAACATAACGGGTGCTCCGAAAATTTAACTGCGACAATCATAAGTGACAATGTTCCTCATGCATTAAGGGGTAAAATGAAATGCATATTAATAATGCTTTCTGAAATTTGTTTCATAGAAATGCATATTGTTTTCACAAAAGTCAACTTCGATCAATGTAAAGACTAAGCCTTACCCTGTCGTAGATTTTATTCTTCAAAGCTGGTTTTAGCATGTTTAGAAACAACGAGATCCAAATGGGTGGTTTGTATAAATGGATGCCGCCCACACGGTAAGAAAAGACGTCCTGGAAGTTTAATTAATTAATTCTTATTAAGACCTCATTAAGGTGAAGCACTGACCTGCAGCACAGTGAAACTTTTTTTTACTAAAACAGGAGATAAAAGTTTCAATAAGTCCAATTGAAATTCACTCAAATCCAGTATCATGTGTATGCCAGCACTGTAATCGTATTTCCTCAAGATCTCTAGCTCGGTAACAAGAAGTCTGAGCGCATAAAGATGGTCAAAGTTCTGGGCGCTATTCTTGTAGAATCGAAAAAATATTATTCTTTCTGCTGATTTGGTTAATTTGAAGCTTGAAATTATATCCCTGCAATGACACAAAAAAGTTTTTCTCGGTTATTGCGGATTCTAATGTTGTAGTTGTGTTAAAATTTTTGAATCTTCGATTACGAAAGGATGGGTTTCGTGTGTGAAATTTTCTTTTGCAAGTATCTTTCAATTTTATCAGTTCACTGGAATTATTTTAAAAATCTGCTTACCGGGGAAAAAACTTAAAAAAAAATTCTTTAGGAGAAAAGTCGCCGGAGTAATGCTCGTAAATTTGTTCGGGGGTATAGTGTTATGATATTCGGCTCGATCAAATAATAGTTTGATTCTCTCCCATATCAATTTATCACATAAAATTTATATTCGCGGAGTGGGTCCTTTTGAAATTTAGTTAGGTAATTAATACTTAATTAACTAAAATAGTAATTTACCAGTAACCAGTTCGAACAATAAATGCAATCAATTAATAAAATTAAATTAAATACAAATCTGAGCACAGGAGGTGGCATAAGGCGTCCACAGCAGGGCTTTGAAATAAAAAAAGTAAATTTCCTATCAAATAATAATTATGATGTGGATTGCTGATTGCATGACAGTTAATTTACAGATTTGTATATTAAACCTTGCTTGGTAGGAAGTAGATATCAAGGTGTTTATTTAATTATTTGATTGGTTTGAATAGGTAAAATTAAATCGCAACAATACCCAATGAACAGAAAACTCCTCTAAAGGTGGATCCACATCAATACAAATTTTCGTTGTGAGTTGTTTTTGACACAAATTTGCTCGTGTGCGGCGGAATATTCATATATGTATGTGGACTGTGCACCGCAAATAAATTCACGCAAACATTTTTGCAACGAACGACGCACACGATCCGATGAGCTGTCGGTTTTCAACCAACTTCGAAGGGATTTGCTCCACACAGTGATATTGATGTGGACGTGAATCAGTGCTTGTGTAATTTTTTACTAGATATTTTGGCTACTTTGTTAATTTTACAGTCTTTTGCTTTTGATTTTCCTCTTTTGTCAATTGCTTTTCCTAATTTGTCAAATGCTTTTCCCATTTATCAAACATCAGTGCGTGATTTTTCAATTGAAATTCCTGTTCTGTCAAATAAGATTCCTTTTTTATCAAATTTATGCTTTTACAGTATTTATTATACTGTCATTGCACGTAAATAGGAAAAGCAATTGACATAACGTGAAACTGATTTGACATAAAAGGAAATTGATTGATGAATCCATGACTACAATCGTTGATAGATAGAAAAATAAGAAAATCATTAGCGAATGTTATTATTTCAAATATCGCCGATCCGCATCCCACAAGTGGATTCGCGCGCACAACGAACAAGATATAAAAATTACGTGGTAAAATATTTCATCAGATTTAAATTTATGGCGCAAATTTTTCGCGAATTTCAACACACAACGCACAACGAAAATTTGTATTGATGTGGATCCACCTTAAGGGAGCACTCAATGGTTTAAAAGAACGATTTTGGTCCTGAAAATTCTCAATCACCTGTGAGCCGAGAATCGCAGCGAACGAACTATGTTGATTCCGCGACCTCTCCGTTGGCGTTTTCTGCCGATGCTGTAGCTGATGCCGGTCAAGAAAGTCGGAAGCGGCCGGCCCGCTGAATGAAAACGAGTGCTATGGCAACATAAATGCGAACAACAATTTTGCTTTCTTATCAACAACAGAAATAAATAAACAAAATCAGCAACATCAAGCTCTGATGTTTGATTCTTTAAATCATGTAGTTTCAGTTCTCTCTCAATCTATTCAGGATAATAATTCGAGGTTAATTATCTTTGGAAAAGAAATCTTTGGGTACAATGGTTGAGCAGGAGAAGAGTTCTTGTAGCGTTTCTTTTAATCCGAAGCAATACAAAAACGCGCAAGTTTCAGATAAATAATAACCGGGAATATTCTGTAGGAAACGTTATTAGGGAAGAGCGAGAATTTAGTAATAAAGAGGAAAAAAAAAAAAAAAAAGGTCAACAAAATAATCGGACATTTTTCTTGTCACAATTAAACTGGCTATTAGAAGAAGCAGGTATTTCGTATTCTCAAAAATATTTATACGCGCGTACTTGCCTTAAAGGTGACAGCGCTCAGTGGGTACATGATGTACATCACAAAATTGACAATTTTAGCGATTTTGAACGGCTTTTTCGAAGAAAATATGGAGCTACGGTGGACAAAAGGACCGTTTCTTTGAAACTATACAGGGTGCACCATGTATCCTTCTCTATATTGCTATCTCCTGAACGCTAAGAGATACAGGGTCGGTTAAATTAGAGAAAAGATGCGCAGTTTTGTGGCCATCTCGAATTCGTCAAAACATGCAAGATAGATATCTGTGACCGTTCCTGAAATATCCTGAAAAAACTGAAAAATCGAGATTTCTTATTTTCCTCATATCTTTTTTATTATTGGAAATTAATAAATAATTTTTTGGAGGCGTACATAAGCCGTTAAGAGCTATCCATCTGACATTTCAAAAATTTTCAAGGCCTACTAGATCCAAGAGTTTTCACAGTCAACTTTCGTTTTTCTTATGGCCGCCATTTTTTATGTCATTCGATATGAAAAAATTAATGGAAACCAAAAATTAATAAATTTCAAAAAAAAAAATTTAAAATTTTTATTCTTAATATTTCAAAGAAAAACCTAATAAAAAATCGTCGAAAAACGTCAACATTTGTAAAATACGCCGAAATAGTGCTTGCCTTATGATTTTTTAATTTATCTATGAAATTCTGTCTAAAAAGTTGTCTTTTTTGTAAAGAAAAAAGAAGAATAAATTTTTTTTTTTTTTATTTTTTTAAGTTTAACAATTTTTAGTTTTTATGATTTTTTTTTTATATAGAACAACATAAAAAACACTATGGTGGCCATAAGAAAAACGAAAGTTGACTATGAAAATCATAGGATCTAGTCAGCTTTGAAAATTTTTGAAATGTCAGATGGATAGCTCTTGCCGACTTATGTAAGCCCACAAAAAATTATTCATTAATCTCCAATAATAAAAAAGATATGGCAAAAATAAGAAATCTCTATTTTTCAGTTTTTTCAGGATATTTCAGGAACGGTCACAGATATCTTGCATGTCTCGACGGAATCGAGATGGGCACAAAATTGCGCTCCTTTGGATTTGTTTAACCGACCCTGTATCTGTTAGCGTTAGGAGATAGCAATATAGAGAAGGATACATGGTGCACCCTGTATAGTGGTTCTTACGATCCAAGAAAAGGCAGTTAGAGTCGATTATCTTAATGAGTTAATCCAGGGGCTCTTTGAAGTAGATTTGGAGATATCCGAGGAAGAAGAAGTGGTCGAAGAATTATACCGACATTTTCCGAGGGACGAGCGATATTGTCTTTTGACAGCTCGCAATATAGATACTCTTGAGGAAGAGTTAGAACCTTTAGACCGAGTCTTAGGTAAACCTGGTGGAGGAAGTAACAGGAATCGAAATATTACAGAGAAGAAGGCAGTACCTAGTACCTACTTGGGTCTCCAAAAAGGGTAAGCTATAGCTCCGGAGAGAGATACCATAATACCTAGCTCACGTCGTATTTACCTGTAGGTAATATTTCGATTTCGGACCATTACAGTATTGACGACGAAATGAATAATTAAGATAAAATCAGGAATGCGCATTATTATAGTAGTGTGTGTGAGTCGGAAAAAAAACCGAAAATTGTAAATATTTTGAGCCGGAACAAGATTACTTCCCCCCTCCGTTTTCGAGGATGCTGAACACGATGACGTTGTCAGAATTTCTCTTTGGGGTTGCGCAACCCCTCAAAACGGCCAAAAACCACCCCCTATAGAGATAAACCGCGCTTCAATCCATTTCCCTGCAAAAAAACCTTCCCCCCGTTTTCGAGGATGCTGAGCACAATGGAGGTGCTGGACATCGCGTGCGACCCCGACCAACCCCTCCACCGGCCAATACTCACCCCCGAAATGGGTGATTTTTTTTATGTATATGTAGGGCAAACGATGGACTTTTTCGAAAAACTTTTTGAAAATTCAAGTACAGAATCATAATGGCCGTAATTTAAAATTATTTTGGAATATAAAGAGTGTCCCATATGACAGTGACATATCAAAGTTATTTTTTTTTTAATGGAATGCTCCTATGTTATTGCATTTTTAGATTGTCTGAGAAGAGGAAATAAGATTGGCTTTTACAGTTGGTGTTTAAATTCAGAAGTTGCTGAGTTATAAACAAGTGAAAATCGTCATTTTTCGAGTTCAAGGCCCTGTACAACGAAATCGGTTCAAGATAGAGAAAAACGGCTTACATGTCCCGATTTTAACTTTTCATGTACTATCATATGGTATAGTTTGTACTTTCTTTGATTTTTTTATTTAGCGACGCATGGAGAAATCTCAGATTTTTTCAAATTTTTTATCATCCTGTATAAACATTTCAATGGAACACAGCAATGGAGCAGCGTCTGACCCAGAATGGGCGGTTGCACTGGTGAAAGGCAGCAGTTTCACCAAAATCGAGCTATAGCGCAAAAAGAATGACTTTGAAACGGTATAGTTCCGAACAAGGATAAGCGTGGCTGAAGCAGCCAAAAACGGTTTTCCCACTGCGATGCAGAAAAGGAACGGAACCCTTACTGTAGTTCATACTTCCAAAAAATCTAAATGGCAGACGAAAACAAGAAAATGGCCCTCAGTCCGGGGCACCCCTTAAGTGGGGAGAGGGTGCGAAGAATACCCCCGTCGCCTACCATTGAGAACCAAGGAAGCGGAGAGAGAATACAGATATACAACAAGATAGTACGCATTGCCACCTGGAACGTACGCAGTCTATTCATGCTCGGGAAATTGGCAAACACTGAGGCCGAGATGCGCAGGATGAAAATAGACATACTGGGACTAAGCGAGGTACGATGGCCTGGCTCAGGAAGACAAAAGACAAAGGAAGGATTCATTTATTACTCAGGTGGAACGGGTGGAACCGACCCAGAACATCAATATGGAACAGCTATACTTGTTTCGGACAGAATAGCACGGTCGGTGATAGACTTCACCCCTCTGAGTGACAGAATAACGCTATTGAAATTACGAACATCTCATAGAAACCTCAATATAATACAAACTTATGCTCCAACAAGCGAGAAACCTGATCAGGAAATAGAGAAGTTTTATGGCGAGTTGGATGAGGTAATGCGACTGACGAAGAAAGGAGAGATAACGATTATCAATGGAGATTTTAATGCCAAAATTGGTCATGGTGCTGAAGGAGACAATATTGGAGCATACGGACTTGGCACAAGAAATAGCAGAGGAGATAGACTCGCACAATTTTGCGCGGAGAACAACCTTCTAATAGCCAACACCTTCTTTAAACAACATCCCAGAAGACTATATACCTGGAAATCACCTGCAGACAAAGAAGGAAGAATTGTCAGAAATCAAATTGATTTCATTCTACTCGACCTGAACTTTAAGAAGTATATCAAATCAGTGAAAACCTATCCTGGAGCGGATATTAATCAGCGACCACAACCCAGTCGTAATGGACTTTAGACTTAAGAGATTTTTGAAGGTTGAAAAGGAAAAGATTGCAAGAAAAACAGACATCGCACAACTGAAAATCCCCGAACGAAAGAAAGAAATAAGTCTTGAGATTGAGAGAGAAGTGGAGACAATAACGAGCTCGGTACAAAGGCATGATGTGGAAGAAATGTGGAATACTTTAAAAACAAAAATAACAAAAATCCAAGAAGAAAACATCGGATTCGCGAAGAACAACAAGAGACAAGAATGGATAACACAGGAAATCATGAATCTCATGGATAAAAGAAGAAAACAAAAAACAAACCCAACAGAATACAAACGGATTAATAAAATCATTCGAAAAAAGTGCAGAGAAGCTAAGGAAGATTGGATGTCGACTAAATGTCGGGAAATAGAACAGCTTCAGGAAAGATATGACACGTTCAATGTACATAAGAAAGTCAGAGAGATGACAGGCAGACACAGAAAACGACGCGAAGCAGTCTTAAAAAATGATGATGGCGAAATAATCATGGGAACAGAAGGTAAACTTGCGAGGTGGAAAGAATACATCCAAACACTTTTTGACGACGATAGGCCTTGTGTTCCACCACCCACAGATAATAATTTAAACGAAAAAGGCCCAGAAATAACTAAAGAAGAAGTTATCCATGCAGTAAAGGCACAGAAAAATGGGAAAGCTACCGGTCCCGACAAAATCAACGCCGAGATACTTAAATTAATTGCAGAAAATGAAAGTAAAAGCCTAGACTTGTTAACATTACTATTCAATAAGATATATAACTCAGGTAAAATACCATCAGACTGGCTAAAATCAACATTTGTAACTCTGCGAAAAAAAACCAACTCCCTACGATGCGATGACTACCGGATAATAAGTCTGATGTCTCACGTCCTTAAAACTTTCCTCAGAATCATCCATACACGAATTTACAAGAAGTGCGAATATCAGATGGATAACACTCAGTTCGGATTTCGAAACGGAATGGGAACGAGAGAGGCTCTGTTTTCCTTAAATGTGTTGACACAACGATGCAGAGACATGAACGTAGATGTATATGCATGTTTCATAGACTACCGAAAAGCGTTCGATTGCGTTAACCATCAAAAGATGATCGAGATTCTTAGGACAACCGGGGTCGACGAGCAAGACTTGCGTGTTGTCTCAGAACTCTATTGGCACCAAACGGCAGCAGTCGAAATAGAGCAGACAATATCGGAAGATGTGTGGATCAGGCGAGGAGTCAGACAGGGTTGCGTCTTGTCTCCACTCCTATTTAATCTATACTCGGAGTCTATATTTAGAGAAGCATTGGAAGAGACTAAGGGTGGAATCAAGATCAATGGAACAATGATAAACAACATTCGGTACGCTGACGACACTGTCCTTATAGCAAATAATACACAAGAGCTACAAAATATAATAAATTCGGTAGTTAGTCACAGCGAAGCATTCGGATTGCATTTAAATGTCTCGAAAACTAAAATACTGATATTCTCAAAGACCCCAATAAACGTAAATCTTCATGTCAGAGGACAAACAATAGAGCAGGTAAACTCCATAAAATATCTGGGAGCTAACATCAATAGCCAATCCGACCCGAGAAAAGAAATACTGTCAAGGATCGAACAAGCGAGAAAAGTACTCATTAGCATGAAAACGTTTTTCACGAGGTCAGACCTTGGTCTGGAACTCAGGAAGCGGATGGTCAGATGTTACATCTTCTCTGTCTTACTCTACGGTTGCGAAAGCTGGACAATGGACCCACAGACAGAAAAAAGGATAGAGGCCTTCGAAATGTATGTCTACAGGCGGATGCTGCGAATTTCATGGGAGCAGAGGATCACCAACGTCGAAGTACTCCAACGAATGAATGAAGAAAAAGAGTTACTGAACACCGTCAAAAAGAGAAAAATGCAATACTTGGGTCACGTACTGAGAGGAGAAAGATACGAGCTACTCCGACTCATAATAGAGGGTAAAGTGCAGGTCAAAAGATCAGTGGGAAGACGCCAGAACTCATGGCTGAAGGACCTGAGGAGGTGGTTTGACCGCTCATCTGCAGAAATATTTCGTGCTGCAGTTTCAAAAACTACAGTTGCCATTTGGATCGCCAACCTTCGACGGGAGACGGCGCAATGAGAAGAAGAAGAATAAACATTTCATCTACATCATAGGATAGTACATGAAAAGTTAAAATAAGTACATGCATGTAAGCCGTTTTTCTCTATCTTTAGCCGTTTTCGTTGTACAGGGCATTGAACTTGAAAAATGACGATTTTCACTTGTTTATTACAACTCAAAAACTTCTGAATTTAAACACCAACTGTAAAAGCCAATCTTATTTCCTCTTCTCAGACAATCTAAAAATGCAATAACATAGGAGCATTCCATTTAAAAAAAAAAAAAACTTTGATATGTCATTGTCATATGGGACACTCTTTATATTCCAAAATAATTTTAAATTACGGCCATTATGATTCTGTACTTGAATTTTCAAAAAGTTTTTCGAAAAGTCCATCGTTTGGCGTACATATACATAAAAAAAATCACCCATTTCGGGGGTGAGTATTGGCCGGTGGAGGGGTTGGTCGGGGTCGCACGCGATGTCCAGCACCTCCATTGTGCTCAGCATCCTCGAAAACGGGGGGAAGGTTTTTTTTGCAGGGAAATGGATTGAAGCGCGGTTTATCTCTATAGGGGTGGTTTTTGGCCGTTTTGAGGGGTTGCGCAACCCCAAAGAGAAATTCTGACAACGTCATCGTGTTCAGCATCCTCGAAAACGGAGGGGGGAAGTAATCTTGTTCCGGCTCAAAATATTTACATGTTCGTCCGACTCACACACGCCGCACTATTATTTAAGGAATACGTGAAAACTTACAGTTTTTGATGTAGTCTCGGTGCAAGTTCCTTCTTGGATAACTGGATTGCATAGATATAAAGAATGCGTTTATTATACAGGGTGTCCCGTATCGTTATGTTCAAATCTTGTGAGCATATAGTAGGCTTATTCCTAAGCCTAAAAAACCCAAAAGTGGCAGGTCTATCTGCATTCGTTACGAAGTTAGAGGTCTAAGAAAATAATGTCTAGCAAATACCAGATTTAACTTTGAAAACCACATAAAACTTATTTTAGTGACCAAATTTTTAGTTTATCATGTGTTAAAAATGTCCTATTCCTTGCTGAATACAAACTTGTGCTCGCAGGCCTATTGCAGAAGTAACAGTTCTAATTTCTCGTCTTTTTTCGCGACCGATCTCTTGACCAGCATGCTGAATACGATCCAATAATAATAATTGCTTTTTGGAATTTAGTTACAAACGCCAATTCCGAAATATGCTCGTGTCCCATTTATTTGAATCCAAATGCCATTTTGTATGAGCAGGAGAACCTCTTCTAATGTTTAATTTGGTGACATTTACTCATGTCGCCACCATAACAATAAATTATTAGCCTAAACCACAACACATGTGGTTGTGTGGTTTTCAAAGTTGGATCTTTGTTATTTACTAGTCATAATTTTCTTAGGCCTGTAACTTCGTAACGAGTAAAGATAGACCTGCCACTTTTGAGTTTTTTGGGCTCAAAATTAAGCCTACTATATGCTCAAAAAATTTGAACATAACGATACGGGACACCCTGTATGTATCAAATATGATGCGGAAGTGCGTATGTAGACACTTTCGTATATTGCGAATGCTGGAGATGCCCTTGTCTCACTCTCGGTCCAGGTACAGGTGTTGTGCTAATACAACCCAGCGGACATTCGACGTGCTATGACAGTGGTTTACACACAACAGGAAGGAAGATTGCTAGAAGGCAGGATTAAATGGGAGTAAAAAATGTAAAATGAAAAATGGGACGCAACAGGTTCATTATTCAAATTTCGCAGTTGTAAAAACCAATTTTTTTTATTAAAAAATTAATCCTTAAATAATTCTAGGACATTGCGATTAGACAGATTTTCTGGAAAAGTAGCCATTTCAGCACGAGTAGTTAATAACGGAAGATCATACAGGGAATTAGAATTGGGGACTTTTCGATATCCGACTGCTATTACATCTTCAGGAAGGATTGGCTTTTATCAAAAAAAGCTTTAAAATCTGGAAACTCAGTATTTTTGTTATAAAAATGGAGAGCTACTTATCATTATACAGGGTGTATCTAAAATAAACCGGGAAAATTCAGTGGTTGATTGATGAGATCATTTTAAGAAAAAAAAGTAAGTATAAACGTATGTCCTAATAAGAGGCTCAACTTTTTAACTACAGGGTATTGAAGTTTCAAGAAAAAAATCGTTTTTTAATAATAACTTTGATAAGAATCAAGATATTTTTGTGAAAATTTGTATACACCTTCCATGCATCAAGACGCATTTCCCAACGTATAACTTTTAGTTATTGTAACAGTGGCGTTCGTGCAAGTCGCGTTACATTTAATATTTTTGAAAAAAAAATAGTACGCCAATGCTTTTTTCTGACGATAAAATTATTTTTTAAATCCTCTAAAATATGATCTCTTGACTTTTGTCAACAGATGCAAGGTTTTCTGATTTTTTTTTTCATTACACTTGTAATGAGCTACTGAAAGATTCAAAATATTGTGAAAATACAATTTTTTTATTTACTTACATGAAAATTTTAGATGGGCGAACACTATGAATATTTTTATATACGTCGCACCAAACGGATTTCACAGTGTAGTAGCAATCGATGCGTTCTTTCACTCTTTCCACTCTCCCTTTATTTCGAACTAAGAAATTTTCGAAAAACGCTTCATCTGAAATAAACATAAATAGCTCATTGGTTTCATTACAGAATTTATCGGGATATAGAAAATAAATTTTATTTTCTTGACAATTCTTACGATTACTTTCTAGAAATAATTTTTGATGACAAAAGTTTTGAGCAACCTTTACCTAATACTTAATACTCAACATTTTGATAATTTTATACCTATAATCGCGAATAGAAATAATTTACTAAATACAAATTAAAGAGGATCAATAAATAATAAAATTATAATAAACCTTGAACTTGCGGCAAGTGTGCTTGCTTCTTCATCCATTCCTTCAAAATTGCTACATCCCTCTTAATGTCTTCTTCAGTAAGTCCTAATTGCTTCCTAACGAGGGCTTTATCTTCTTCGTTTACTTCAAGTGAATTCATGGCGGATTTAAGGAACCAATTTTTTCAAACTTTGAAATCTTCCAAGTTCAATCATACAAAGTAAAGCACTGATGAGACTCGTATTTTAAACTAATTGCCTGATTTGCAATCTACTCAATATTATATCGCCATAATAAAATGTAATGATGATTTTCTTTTGATTGAATTGCTGCTGAATTTATTACATTCAACTTTACACAAAGCCATATTTCTTTTTTGTCAAGTAAGGTCATTGATTGTCTGAGGACATGGTGATGAGAATTTGCGCAATATACCATCAGATGACACCTTTTCGTGAACAATTTCGTATCGAGGCTTGCCGTTCTCAGAAAAATAAGGCGATCCCCAGTCAAAATTTGTTTTTATGTTTGAACCGTTTATTATAATGTTTCTCGATGTATCACACGATAGCGCAGATTTCAGATCCGAAATTGTCATGGTCCAATGCATCCTTGACCGAATTGTCTTTTGACCAGGTCATGTAAAGTCGGGCTCTTTGAGCTAGCCAAGCCGGCATCTGGTTGATTGAACAAGTTTCTGCGAAAATGTCTCTAGAGGAACAAAGCTGGTTGAAGAGCTGGACATGCGAAGATGCTATGGGAGATTTTGAGTCTGGCATAGTAAGTGCAGGAGAAGCAGACAGAAGGGAGTCTGATGGAGAGAAGAAATCCGTGACTCAGTCTGTTGGATCCTTTTGTTTCTTTTTCTTAGTGTCTGTTGAATTAGAGGAGTAGACAATCGAGGTTCCAGTTGGTATGCCAGAGCATAAGGCTTTTCGATTGATTGATTGCCTGGAAAGATGGACCTGGGTGATGTTGAAGTCTCTAACTGAAGGAGTTTTTTGGCTTTTAAGTCTACTTTCCTATTCCCTTGAATGATGACCTGGGAAGGAGTATGTAGTTTTAGTTAAGTTTAGTTGTATAATGAGTGGGTCGATTAGTGACACCTCCACTGCGACCAAGTAGTCTATTATTGTGGCTCACACCTTAGTGCTTTATATCCATTCCAGCAGGCCACTGCTTTTTAAAAAGCTAATGACCTTAGATGGTGTGAATGTATCCAGGTCTCTTGGAGAGAGAAGTACTCTTCCGAACGTTGAGTGTCTGGTTCTTCCCAAGACGGGGCAGTTGCATAGAACATGCTCTGCTGTTCATCCTCCAGACACAGGCTACATTCTGCGTTATCGGCTAGATTCATCCTGTGTAAGTGGTGGTTAACTTTACAGTGTCCTGTATATAGACCTGTCAGGGCCCTTAGGTCAGTCCTTTTGAGCTCCAGATGCTTTTTGGCTCTGTTTCTCGATGGTCCCTCAATGAAGATTTTAGAGTGAGTTAATGCTGGTAGATTTGCCAGTACCGAAGTACCTTATTTTCCGCCCAGGTATCTATTGTTGTTTTGGCAATATGTAAGGATATGCCAACACCCGGTTCTGGTCCTGTAAATTTGGATTCGGTTCCTCTGCTGGCCAGAGAGTCGGTTATTTCGTTCTCTCCAAGGCCGGAGTGACCTGGGAGCCAGACCACATCTAAAATATTATTGCGTACTGACCCAGGCTTGGAAAGAATTCTGTTCTTGACCCAGCGTCATACGCTCCGGATCTAACTTCCGTTGAAGTATTTGAACCGTCGGTGAACCACGTGAGGTCTGCTTTGAGGATGTCGTTTGAGTTACGCTCCCATTCGTCTCTGCTTGGAAAGAGGGCGTTATAGGCAGTGTGGTAGTTTGTTGTGTATGGCATCATGTCTGAGGGCATACCCATAAGACTGACTTAGAGTGTCGTCCAGTAGACTGGTCCGCTCCATGACACAAGCCATTTGTGTGTTTCGTACAACCTGTAATAGTCTGTACGTTGTCCATCTGGCCTCTCTTTCCAAGTATATATGGAGTGGAGGTAGGTTGAAATAAACTAGCCCTAGATACGTAAAATAATTACAATTTTTTTCGTCTCTCATTCATATCCACGGGATAGTCGGCCTGAGTAAAATATAAGGGATCAGGAATCTAGGTCACTCGCCTTCTTTAATAGAGGCGACACGAGATTGAAGCCAGAACATCAACACCATCGGAAAGTTTCCACTGCATTGTATTACTTAAAGAATCACGCGGGCAATCCGTGTTAGAAAGCAGCTGCTAGACCGATCGCGCTCAAATTCTGGCTATAAAAGCACGCATCGGACTGAAAGGGTAAGCAGTCTCGCTTCGAACTCAATCGCTGTCAGACTGTTTATCTCCTTCTAATTCCTTCCGGTGGCAACCCCTTGTTTTTGGGCGTATCGCACCGACTGTTTTTCCGCATCCGTCTGGTGGCAACTCCTCTTGGGCGTATCGCACCAGTCATTTTCCGCATCCGGCCGGTGGTAACCCCATGAGGGTATCGCACCGATTCTAATCATCATCCTGACGGTGGAAACTACCTAGATAGCGTCGCAACGTTTCCATTTTCCTTTTTATCGCTAAATAAAGTTCGATTGGGCACATTCTTGTTTTCGCCCACATTGCTATTGCTAAAATTAGAATTTTCTCTTAAAGAGCAATATTAGGAATATTCGAAGTAGCGAGAAATTCATACGCTGAAACAACAAGAATTTTCTAATTCACTCCATTCGTAAGATGCGAATTTAGTTTCACTAAGAGTCGAGGAGAGATCCGCAATTCATAAGGACAATTTCTGTCTCTAAAAAATAATCATGTCCGACCGCAAAAGGAAGAACCCCGATTCGAAACACCGGTCTCAATCGCCGGCACCGTAATAAGGAAGACGCCCCCAATAAATAAAACGGCCCATCATCAGAAATAAATCAGGTTAGGGAATTGACCACGAAGATAAACACGAGCCAACCGATTTGTAAAGTAGTCCAAGTTTATGTAATACAGATGTAGGATAGACCGGAGACTATAATAAAAGAACCGTCCCCTTTAAATTATACGACTTGGAAAGTGAGAGGAATGCCTTCGCTGTTGTATAACACCATGAATGAAGAAGAATTATAACACGACGAAATAAATACTTGCACTCTTGCAAAATCGTGATCGATCACTATTAAGAAGTTCCCTATTTCCCCCCAGTAAATCAAGTAGATATAAAAAGTAGGAGTAGTGCCTGAATTGAGTAGTCTTGTTTTGTAGTGTAAACAAACCATAAAGGAGCTTTGTATTCTGACGAAGCGACGAGACTCGAGTCCGCAATATCTATAAAAGGCCAATAATAGAAGCAGTAAAAAGTAGTAAAATGTCCTGAAAGGTAGATGGGCGAAACCATGTTGCCAAATCATCAAAGCAAACCACAAGTTCACGAAAATTGCGTGGAAACCAAAGTATGATGCGAGAAGCTCAAAAACACATAAATAAAACGAAAGAGTAGTCACAGCAGTGCTTAAGCTTTTTCTTAAAGTGCAAATCACAAACAACGACGCATTAACGAGAAACATGATCACTAAACTGATTTAATTATCCCGATTTCTTTTTGTTAGGTAATTCTCTATAATACAGCTGGGAAGTGCTGTTGGTCGCTTGCTTCAGAAGCTGCACCCGAATATGCTGATTATATGAGTAGGTTAGCCCAATTTCCAAACACTCTAATTATTGCGTCTGAGCAATAATAAAGGAATGGGGTCTGTAATTCGATCAGAGGTGATAATGATTCTGTTAATAATGTCGAAAACACTCGAGAGATGTGTTCGATATCGCAGAATGAAAAATATCCCATAAAAAGGGAATTTTTCATTGTTAAACCAAAACTTCGAGTCAAAGGACTATCACATACCTGAACCTTGCCGGGAGGTAATAAAACTTTACTTGCTTCAGAAGCTACACCCGAGAATACAAGTTCAGAGTAATTCCAGTAAATCAAAGGGTAAGTCCACGGACTATCACATACCTGAATATTGCCGGGAGGTAATGAAACATTACTACACCCGAATAATGCAAATTCAGAGTATATCTGCGAATAAACAATTAAGGTAAAACAGGTCTTGCAAACCTGGTTTACAAATAAAGGACACATATCTTGAGCAAAATTAAAAGCGCTAAAAGAGCCTGAGAAAGCTACGACTATTCTAACGTTTAGTACAAGCGGCAACGCCGCACATTGCTTCAAAGAACCGATGAAAGGAAGAGTGGTTATCCCAGCTACCAGCAGGGTCCTTTATATTCGAACTCGAGTGTTGTTGACTCACAGTGTTTAAAGAAACACGTAATTCACAAACCGAGAAATCAAACAACAATTTATAAAGTAATGAGTAAAGGATTGTAACGATGGGGAGAATTTGAGTGTGAAACTTGCTATGAAAATGATCCTCCACATCGTACAATTTATTTGTTTATTATTTTATAAGAATCAAAATCCAGAAATTCAGTCAAACGTCAGAACACAAAATCCTTAACTCCTCCCTTGCTTCCGGCATACCTCAATTACGAATCTCGATACTACGAAACACAACGTGCGGTTCTACTTTCTAAGCTAGACGATCGCAAGGCCAACTTTCAGCGGAAATCAGCGGGTAGGGGTTCGGCGTGTTAGAAGGTCCAGAAGTATTTCCATAGACGCCGACGGTGTGGTGCTCACTGCTCCACTGATCGCCAGGCATGATTCATTTTGGCCAAGGCTTGTAAGCTTTTGGACCACCAAGTTACACAGCCATATGCGATCATTGGCCTATCCAGTGTATTTGCTTGGGACCAGTGCCCCAAGTTCTTCCACAGATCTTTTTGCAACTCCATACGGAGGCTTTGCTCTGTGGAAAACTTAAAATCACTTCAACCGTTGCTGATACATTTGAAAAACCTGAAAAAGAAAAACTCTGAAAATTCATCAAGTCAATTTTGCTGGCAGATATCTACAGTTAGGCGAATGTTATCAAGCTTCGGTTTTAACGACACCTTAAGAATTTAATTTTCTATTTTACTGTGTAACAATAAGTTTTACCGTTCTATTTGAATTTTTTTAGAAAAATCGCCATGTCTGCTAACATGCCAGATAACGCCATCTAGCGGGGTGATAAAATGATCTTCCTAACTCTGTTGTCTCGTTATGTTTTAGTTAAAACTGAAGTTATGTTAATATTCAATTTCTTATGGAGGTGAAGGTCGGACAGTATTTTAATGGATTAATTTATTACAATTTAATGAACTGTTTTACCAATTAAAAATAAGCCGATAATGATCAAAAATGATCGATAAGTGATTAAAAAGACAAATAATTTCGAATCGATTTGCTAATGAGTAGTTTATAGTACTTTGATTCAGTGTTAAATAACAACCTAATTGAAGAGGTCTACCTGACCTGAAAGCATCAAAGAAAAATATTGTCTTAAATATTGTGAGCTGAACTCTGAACCATTTTATTTTTAATAGGGGTTCCTATCTTCAGACTATCTAGCTTCCTGACTAATGGTGAGTAAATGTTGGTACGTTCCAACTGCAATTTGAATTATTAATTTGCATTTTCTCAACGTAGTCGGCTCTAAATAAGTCAAATAAAGTTAAGTGATAAGGAAATTCAATCTCTGAAACCGTCAATTTGCGGATCGATGTTTTTTTTTGGATTTTTTGACTTATTTTGGTCTCTAGGCACCTACTATAAATACCTGGTCCAAATATTCGATCTTTTTTCAACACCCTGCAAAATATAGTTTTAGAGTTATTTTTTTTTTTTTTTAATATAAAATGCTAAGCTATAATAGAAAAAATAATAAAGGCCGAGTACCCTTTTAAATGAATAAAAAAAAATTAAAAGGAGCCAATCTATTAGATGAATATCTCAAATTAAAATTTTAATTTCATTAATTTCTTTTCTTGATTTCACTTAACAGCTGCATCGTTATCTAGAAGAATCAATCAAGAGGAACTAATCATAAGTTAAAAAACGTGAAACTTGTTCAATTATCTGCAATAATGGTTTTATTAGCAGAAAACGAAGAAGACAGAGTGTTCGTCAGAGATCAGTTAAGTCTCAAAGAGAGCGACATTAAAAGGGATGTGGAGATTCTGAATGTGTGGCTGAAAAAACAACCTCACTTACCACAAGGCATTCAAAGTAAAAAAATGCCATTAGTTTTTTAATCAAACGGTAGTGAATACGTATGTGAATTTTCAGGTGATTCGTTTTTTGAACACATGTTATTCAAAAACAAGGGAAGAGTGGAGAAAGCTAAACAAAATATCGACATATATTACACCATAAAGACTCTCTGGCCAGATTCCTATGAAAATTTACATGACATTCGTCCCGGATCACTTCCTGTGTAAGAAATTTTTGATTATTTGGTGCCATTTAACGTTAAAAGCTTAGGCAGACATTTTTTTATCTATTTGACTGTCGAAAATAAAAGTCTCGCGCCCCAAAGTTTTGCCTGATTTTGATAGAGTATAACTTTCAATAGCCTCAATTTTCATTTTGTTTCATGTCAGCAGTCGTATCATTTATTTTTTCGCTTTATTATTGGATTCAAGCTCAAAAAACTGCAAACATATTTTAAACAGGATGATTTGTTTCTTTTAGCTATCAAAGTACCACTTTGCGCATTTTTATTTGTAAGCAAACTATAAGATTTCTCACAATTATAACAGTGTGCGGTAAATATACATAAGCCATACCCACAGTGACATTGACGTAAAAAGTACCGATCAATAGTCCAAACCGCAGAGTAAGCACTATGTAAGATTTATAAAATAGACAACATTCGATGACATCAATAATAGTGATGGGTGTAACAGTCACTTTTGAAACAGTATTTACTTTTACTATTAAATCACATATACCTAAGTACATTATCATGCTGATTTATGTATAAGTATTATTCAGTGAACGATTTCAATTACTTGGAGTGATGGATAATATTGAGACTGAGACTCAATCCGATTCTAATGTAGACACCACCGTGAAATTGATTATAAAATTGTCTTGTTATGCTCGTAGAAAAAGTATAGTGAGAAATACGTGTACAAAGCAATTTCTGATTCGTGTGAAATAGAATACTCGTCTTTACTTTGTGCACTTGTTTCACAATATACTATTATCTTACGTCAGCAAAAGAGGGCTCATTATTCGGAAAAAAGTTTGTTTTCATGATGTTTCCTTCCCAAGACTGGTTTCCGGAAGAAATTTGACATTGGAGTAATTTTTGCAATCTTTTCCGCTCGTCCTGACTTGGATTTTTTTGCGTGAAGTTTTCGCTTCAATCTAAGCCGTAAAATTCGAAAATCAGTTGAAGAGGAAAAATGTTATCACTTCAAGATCAAATAAAAGATTTTTGGAGAACACCCTGTAAAATATGTGGTCCAGGATAATTAAATTTTAAAATTTTTATAGGTAACCCAAACTAAGTCTAAAAACTCAAATTTCTAAATTTCTTGGGGCTATTATAGAAAGTTAAACCCTTTTGAAGCATTTAATACGTTAATAAAGTTTCATTGCGAATATCTTACATTATTAAGAGGTGAAAAAAGAATGAAGATCTAGAGGTAAAAATCTTAACGATCTTTTTACTAAAGTTATCGTGTATAATATCACAGACCTTAGTTTACACGGAAGGACAATTTTGGAGGGCAAGTCATAAATGACAGCATGGAAGTACTGTGTGGAGTTCATACGTGCCCTGGAAGGGTTTCCGCAGGCACGCAGTCCGTGAGGAACTATTAAACAATAGAATCCAGAAGATGACGTAAGCCTCCGCGGATTGGCTGCATGGCGAGAACTGGAGGCTGGAAGCGAGATATCACATTAGTGAAGTAAAATCTGTTAGGTACTTATTTTGATCACCGTGGGGATTTAAAGAGATTCAAAATTGGTAAAGAAAAATTACAAAATATCTTGTGGGGGTGGCGTGAGAGAAGAATTATAAAAATCTGTGAGATCTTAAAACGGCAAGATAATTTATTCAGATAAGTTATAGGTGAGTTTTTCTAATTCGTCCAACACCGATGCGATCTCTCCCCTCGCAGTCTAGCCTCATCTCCTCGAGTTCTCGCTTGTCGATGCTCTGCCGCCGATCTGAGTGATCTGAGCGCCACCCCTTATGTCATCACTAGTTTCTTCCATTGGCTACTTCACGCGCGTCTCTCTTCCTCTCTTTCTAGTTATCGTTTTTTTAGTAGGAACGATACCCGCTAGGTGATATCGCAATAGCAGACTCGCCGCTGCCCTAAAGGTCCGTGAAATTAAACACGCTATCGTTTGGAAAAGGTTCTTAACAATTTTTTCTCGATAAAATAATTTTTAATTTGACGTTAAAATGCGCGTAGATAGACTACTAATGCGTTACAATCTATTGACTAAATTTCACCTATCATCGAAAATATCTACGCTAAAACACACCCTACTTATCAAAATGCAAAATTTTGGGTTGTGGTTTTTTTATTTTTGAATTTGAATAGTGTAGAGTAGTTTAAAGCGACTATAATAATTAATTCCAGAGATATGTGCGTAATGCCTCAATTAACCGACGACAAACGTGTAATATATATTGTTCGCTATCATAAGAACAGTGCTGAAAAGTTCAGCATGCTGGAATCAGTTAAAGAATGTTTTGCAATTCTAGAAATTTTGAACAAAAGGGTACACTGCAGCGGGATAGAAGTAATTTGGGACCTGACCGATATGAAACTGGAAATGTTCAAGCTAATTACTCCGAATAGGTTGCAACAAATTTTTACCGGTCTAACTGTAAGTATCCGCGAGAGCTAATACATCGTTAACGGTGAGAATTAATTAAAAATTACTTTCCAGGAAGTTTACTCTCAACGCGTTTTTGGAATTCACTGTTATAACCCGCCCTCGTGGATCGGGTTGTTGTTGAACACGATGAAGTATATCGTCAAAGCTAAAATCTTTGATAGAGTAGGAATTGATTTATTTATTTAATTTTAATAATGTAATCACGTGATAATAATAATAATAATTTTTTCCAGATTACTCTCCAGAACAATCAGGACTCGTTGTTGAAAGTCCTGCCTAAGAAATATCTACCTTCTGATTACGGCGGTGATCAAGCTACAATAAAAGAACTTACAGGTAAGGATTTTTTATAATTTAAACATTATCTTTTCACCCTATTGAACCGATTCCGTATCTCTTCATACTCTCCATCGCTCCATACAAATTTTTCTCCGCAATTATAACCACCTTCGGGTCTGATCGTCTAAAATTTGTTAAAAAACCCTCGTGAGTTATTTAACAATACCCGCTATAAAAAGTAGCTGCCAGTCCGTCAAGTTAGTCGTGGACTGGATGGTGATCAGGAAACCGCTCGCTCTCTCGCTTTAAATATTGATTGGAGCTCTTGCCCCTTCCCTTCCTATCAGGTGAGCTGAGCTGTTAGGAACAATACTTTCTAGCAGACCTGTATTCTGCCGGGTGCGATGAGTCCAAAGGAGGAACCCGCAGCCTTGCCTCGATGATGAGTTAAACGGTAATCGTTAATCGACTACCAATCAGAGTTTGATATTTTGTTTCAGCACTATGGGATCAAATAATTATAGAAAACAAACAATTCCTGGAAGAAGTACCGACGCTGAAGTCGAACGAAACGTTGAGAGTTGGAAAATGTCACATCGATACGCAGATGTTTGGAGTCGATGGGACTTTCAAAAATTTGAACTTGGATTAAAGTACCTATCTATTGCCTATTTTGTTATTTATGTTTATAAATATTTCTTGTATTCTTTTTTTTTAGAGGCTTCCCATTATTGGCTGTAGTGTCATTTTTGGTGATTTTGGGATTTGAAAAATAAATAAATTTAATAATTCAAATAAATTGGTTTTTATTGTTTGTTTCAAGACCTGGGATTTAAAAAACGACTAAATTTAGTTAATATTACTATTAAATAATACAATTACCGTTTATAAATGCAAAGCAATAGTTAATTAATCGTAAGTTAATTAAATATTTAGATTGGTAATAGTTATAGGCAAATCATTAAAGAGTTGCAGTTAAAGGATGTTAAAAAAAAAAGATAATATTATTCTCTCATTACTCCTAAAATTGTTGTTTGGATCCAAGCTGATTAACAATAAATTGATCGATTTTTAGTCGATCAATCGACTAAATAAAGATGGGACGTCACTGTCAAAAAAATTTCAATTGATTCCTGTAAAATGGTGGTGTTCCCGCATCAAGCAGACGAAATACTCGCGCCAAAACTAACAGGTCATCTGTTACTACTGATCTCCCGGCAACAGATGCTCTCATCCACGCAGCGTTCGTTTTCCTCATAATTCATGGTCCTTGTTCAATCAAAGACATGTTTAAGGCCGGTGCTCATTTTTAGTCAAGTATGTAATACTTTGACAAAGTATGAAGTATTTCTCAAGTAGGTATCGATATTTCAACTCACAGACGATAAGTACTACACTTTTTACACCTTGTTGCAAATTTCTTGTTGAAAAGCGAAATAATATAAACTCTATTTACATCTTGGCTAACGTCATGATATAGGTACCTTTCCAAAATTAGTAATGTGCAACGTAATTTGCTCTGGAGTTGATCTTGGAGAAACGGCGACAGTCACAAGTTATTAAAAGTGACTTCAAGAGTCTTTTAAAACTAAAGACGAGACGTCCGATGTTGGAAATCGAAATCACCGAAAATTCGATATTATTTGGTGAATCTAAACGGGAAAAGCACTTTCGTATCAATTAACCTAGTTAATTCGCTCCTCGTTGCAGATATTAAAGATATTGTTGCGTATAGACTTACTGCCAAGAACTTAATTGTTCTATTTGTATAGTAAGTCACGCGGTTTGGAATTTTGATTAATTTAATTACTCGAAGGACCAGCGGGAAAATAATTAGGGGAGCAATTAAGGGGTATAATTTCTAGGATGATAATTATGCACCTACCTTAAATTTCCCATGTAGACAGCTTAGTGAGCTTTCATTTGGCGACCAGGGCCGAAGATACTATCGCGTCGCATAGCACTTTTGGATTGCAATGTAAACACTCATGTATACGCAGA
The DNA here is from genome assembly GCA_910589415.1 of Malachius bipustulatus. Lineage (NCBI taxonomy): Eukaryota > Metazoa > Arthropoda > Insecta > Coleoptera > Melyridae > Malachius > Malachius bipustulatus. The sequence goes on along the minus strand of OU342638.1, from coordinate 31,562,025 downwards.
CATGGACCGAACGCGACGGCGGTTCATCTCATAATATGGGTGAAGTGGTAGGCACCCTTTGCTGTATGCCCATAGGACACGGTCTCGCGCACCATGTTGTCACGTTCCTCTCCCCCCGTGCATAATTCGAAATAAGGAGGAAATTATATGGAAAAGGGAAACATGGGAACGGAACAGATATTTTTATGTAATCGCTTTAAAAAATAACTATGGCGTTGTTAATTCATTTTAATACGTAATTCTTGCTAGAATGACAAAACGTGAAGTTTGATTCGCGAAGAAGACACTGGTGCTTCGCAGCTTCTTTAGAAAAAAAAAACACAGGCATATGTACATATTGAGATAACGAATTTACGTAGGATATCAGCGGGAAATCTTGCCGTTATCACCTCTTCAATCTTTATTAATTGCCTGTGTTACCTCTAATTATGTCATCTTTGAAAACTTCCTCACCTAAACTTCCCGCGTCCCTTGCGTGCATTTCTGCATTTCTTCCACGTCATCTCTCTGACCTGCGCTCTAAAATTATTATTCCACGTTAAGGTTATATACACAATATTTAGGTCGTTGGGATTTTTACCTCGAGGCAATAATTTCTTTTCCCCCTTTTCAATAATGTAAGGTAAGAAGAGGCACTAATACAATGGCACAAGGAAAAAGATGACCTTTTTGATATTCTTTTATGTTTATGAGCGCCGCTGCTCGAAGGCATACATCACGGTCCGAAAATACTTGCCCCTAGCAACAATTTTCACAGCGCCGACAGGACCGGACTTCCTTGATTTCCTTACTTCTTTAGGGATGAAGGGAATATGTTTCATTCACATTATGACCGATGTAACTATGAAAAAATGAAAGCGATCATTTTTTAGAAAAAAATTAAAACCGGCAAAGATTACAGTTTTGGTCTTGGATGCGGTTTTAGGCATAAGAATCGATATTTTAGTGGAACATTCGACTTGAAGAACTACATGGTGTCCCTAAAACATTTTCCACCAAAAAGAGATTTACACCAAAAAATAAAAACTCTAAAAAATTAAATTTTTTTACAAAAAAGTGGCGTTGCTTGAGTGATCGGCTCCCTTAATATTCTCGTTCTATCTGGAAATGACGTCTCACCGTCAAAAAATTATAAAAAAACCATTGGAATGTCTTTTACCTGAATGGTGTAACGGGTAAGAATCAATTACCGATATTTTTCAAAAAAATCTTGCCAGTATTTTTAAATTTACTAGGAACTCCTGCTCGAACCGTTACTCGTCGGAGCATCGGGAGCATCGCTTGAGGTTTGGCTGTGGCATAACACCAGCTTCGCGACTCCGCGGAGAACGACTCACGCATGCGTTTTGAGCTTGGGAAACGACATAAGAGTACCGGCCTTCGAGACAAGGGCCATGTATGTACGAGGCTCTGGTACGTAGGGGAAATGCAATCGACATCATTATCTACTGCAATGGAATCCTATGATGCTTTGAGAGCGGTGCATGATTCACGTTGCAGATTGTATTCCTCAGGAAACACTCCTTTTGGAATGCTATTCCAATGGAATGCGGAACATGAAAGAAGTATGAAAAAAAAAACAGGTTCAGGTCCCCAATCAAGGTCTTTTCTGAATGGAGCACGGTGTAAGTTAATTAAGGTTAGCGAACGGGAACTGCATTTCAACAGTGAGCGTCGGACGAAAACCTCATAGCCAGTGCATGAAAGAGTCTACACTCTGACCCCTGCTTGCTCTTACACTTGGAAATTGGTACCTTCAGGATTCGTGTTTTTTTAGGCCATGTCATGCATTTTATTTTTTTTCTGAATAAATGATTAGAAAAAATGGGTAGAGAGCGTGTTGTACCTAATTGTAGAAGTTAATTCGATGAAAAATACCACTGGTATTTTATCGATTGGCATACCAACATTTAAATATTAATAAAACTAGACCATAAAAGCATACGTTTATCATTGAATATGCGTGATTAATTTATGCTTGCGCGTTTACCCGAATAAAGAGCTCGACGGATCTAAACAGAGCGACTGACTGCGACAACACACCTGGGAAACGTGACGATTTCTGTTCACCTTATTCCAATCTTTCACCGTGGAATGGAGCCTAGTGATCTCATCAGTGTATGTTTAGGGAGATTTAAGAACAATAATCTTATTTATTGCATTTATTGCTTTCTAACTATTATAATTATTGTATATTTAACAATATTTCATGAAAGATATTTTTCAGCGTCGAGGAGGAACACAGAAGTGAAAGCAAAAAATTTTTTAATCGATATTCAATTTTTTGAACGTTCCATCGATTCCAAACATCTCGGTATCGAACTGACACTTTCCAATTCTCAGCCTTTCGTTGGACTTCCATTTCGGTACCTGCTCCAGGTATTCCTTATGATCTTTGATGATCCTGCCCCATTTCTCTAAAGAAAAATGAATAATTTAATTTAGGCACTCTTCAACAAATCTTCTCACCTTTTAATTCTTCAAAGGAAAGCTGTTCGCCACCAAGGCTAGGTGGCAAAGATTCTTTGGGTACCATTTTTGTTAACGATTCCATGGTGTCATGGAGATAAATCTGCAAAAAGTATAATTTAAATTTTTGAAGGACCTAGTCTGTCTGACGCTTACTCTGTCGAAAAGTTTACTTTTTAAAATTGGTTTCAACATGTTCAAAAGCAACCAGATATAAGAAGGCGGTTTGTAGTAATGTACTCCGCGAAGTCGGTACGAGTAAACCTCCTGAAAATGAGTCATAAGTTCCAAATTTTTTTATTATCTTTATAAGTACTCACGGCGACCCCCAAAATAAGTTTCTTCACTAAAATGGGCGGGGTACGTTTTATAAGATCCAGGTCGTAGTTACTCAGGTCTGACACTACATGGACTCCGGAACAGTAATCGTATTTATTCAGAATTTCTAGCTGAGCAAAGAATCCTTTTGAGACTTCAAGCGGATTGTATTTTTCTAGGGTATTTCCATCGAATCGCACGTTTATAATTCTTTCTTTATCCTTCGTGAGTTTAAGCGATGTTACTATGTCCCTGTAAAAAATATGTCTCATATAATTTGTAAGAAAGTCCCTTTGTTACAAACAGTTAATTAATCTATTGAATTTTAAGAATATGAGTTACTATTCATTTTAATTTTTATGTCAAGTTGTAGATACTTTAAAATACCCGTGTAGAAACCGATTCGCTGCTGTTGCTTTACTATGAACATTCAGTGACTGAGTCATGGTTCTATAGCCATTTTCCTGGGAGACGATTCCTTTTTCCTGGGAACTCATTTGTGTTTTTTTTCTGGGAGTTGATTCGCCTAATCCGTCATTTTTCTACTCTACTACTTAGAGTCTGTTACTCATGTCAATTATCAATCAGCAGTACTATGCGAATGAGCCGGGTGCCTTACTCTTGACACCAGTTTTTGTAGACTCACCTTCCTTCTGGCTGTCAAGGGGTTAAGTGGGTCGAGCGGTTTGCCAAAAGATAGTGGCCAAAGAGTTGTGAGGCACGTAGATTCGGGGGCTGCTAAGGGTAGATCCCTCTTTGTTTGTAAATAGATGGGTAAGGTGGTCAAGGGTACTATTGAGATATGAAGAGTAATCTTTAGGATATTATAATAGGTATAAAAAAATAATAATAAAACTGACGATGGGAAAAACAGTCTTTTTGGCTTACTACTTGGACGTAGCCCTTGTATTTGCCTCTATGGAGCCCTGATTGCAGCTGCTAGGTATCTCTTTGTTGAAACCAAACAAATCACTCACTCGCGTTTTACTCTCAATTCTTGCTTGTTCCCGCGTGAACCACCTAATCCTGACCATTCTTCTCGGTCCCCGAAACACCACTGACTTTTTGGTTTCTTCTTTCTTTCCAAATCAACTACTCTGGCTCAGGTTTCAAAACCGAACTTGTCACTAGAGTGTTGCCGCTTGAACTTTTATTTATCGGTCCTATAGTTACTCGACATAGGTAAATAAAAGTTAGGTGCATTCTGACATAAAATTCTCTGTAAATTTGAAATATTTGCATATTCGGTAGGGCTTGACAAGAAATCTTCTAAATTTTTAAACCGAATAAAATGGTTTACTTACATGACAAAGTCAGAGGGTGTACAATCCTGCAAGTTCTCATACATTTCAGGCCATGCTGTCTTCATGGTGTAGTAACTGTCGATGTTTCGTTTTACCTTTTCCACTCTCCCTTTACATCTGATTAAGTAATTTTCGAAAAAGGCGTCATCTGCAACAAGAACAACATTCTAGCTCTTCATGGTAACTAGATGACTGTTTTCTTCCCGTTATGTTTTTTAAATCTTTTATTTATTTTTATTTATTTTTTAATGTGTGATACTTTTACCTTGAATTCCTTGCGGCAAGTGAGGCTGTTTCGTGATCCACTGTTTAAGAATCTCAACGTCTCTCTTGATATCGTCTTCAGTGAGTCCTAATTGCTCTCTAACATCAGCTTTATCTTCTTCACTTATTTTCAACGCGTCCATTGATCACAGATTTAGAACATTAATAAGTACACCAAGATGAAGTATCAGCTAACGATTAACAGTTTAACGAGTAGGTGATACCTTCTGATCAAATTTGATTTAAGGAGGTCCTTGAATGGTTTTTGCTTTTGAATAAATTTTAGATCTATCTATTAATTGATTTTTACTGATAAAATATTAATTCAAGCATTTTTTATGACTCGAAAATTAACATTACTAACTGCAAATTTATGCCAATTAGGAGTACTTCTATTTTACGCTTATTGTATATTTTTCGAACTGAGATCTAATAATTGGTCATCATTACATTATAGACCAGAAAAAATCGACAATAAATCAACAAAACGTGATGTATCTCTGATCTTTTAGTATGTTGTTTGGGCGCACAGGGTAGTGTATACCCAAGCATGCAATTCTCTAAAATTTGTGGAAAATTATGAGGTTGCTGACGGTTTGAAAATAACAGTTGACGGTGCGTAATCTTCTTCTCCTTCGAATGCATATGAACTCTATATCTCCATCCCATTTATTTAATTATTTCCGAAATATACATATACAGGGCACGAATGCTTTATAAAAACGGGCATTAGTGTTATAATTCGTCCTGTCTCACACATTTCTGGCTCGTGTCAGCGATTCGGCGTCTGTTGGATATTGGATGCAAGATGGATCGTAGGTTAAAGGATTTACATCGCACTGACGCCAGACGCTTGTAGATTTTCGGAGAAACGCCAAAAGACATTTTAATTCAGAAAAAAATCGGAAAACGTCATACATGTCCCTATTTAAACATTTTATGTACTATTCCATGATGTCCCCATGATATCCTCATGCTATCCCATTATGTCGATGAAATTTTTATACAGGCGGTGATGAAAATTCTAATAATTTTCCTACTTGATTTGAACTGAAACTGCAAAAACCATTCTTACTGCATGGATTTTCTAAGGAAATATTAAAAAAAAAATAAACAATGGCGTCATTACTGACTTAAATATTACCCTATTCTATAAATATTAACCGAGAAACTGAATTTACCTACTCGTTATATATGACTCACCCTTTATATAATTTTTTTTTCAAATTAAAAATACATTTTCAAAAAATTAGGTTCAATAAATTTTTCTCTCTCCCTTTCTAGATTAGATTAAAAAATTGATTGCGTCTTTAAGAAACATCAAAATTGATGATGGTATCGATGAACCGAAACGTGGAAATAAAAATGAGGCTAAACGCACAATTTTTTGAATTTTTTTTTAAATAATCAGAAATGAGAAATGAAAAAGTTATGGAGGCGTTTAGAAAATGCAGCATTCTGGTTAAAAAATTGAAAGGAATAATAAACATCCTCCGCGAGAAGAAGACGCTATTTTCTCTACAAGTTTGTGAGAAAATCATAGAAAATCAGCAAGACGTCGACTTTCGTTTACAGGTAACGTGGATGAATTAACGGTTTAATTAAGTGAATGTTTCCTCTACCAGACAACTCGAATTTTTGCCTTTCAGAACAAATTTTCAAAAACTTATTCAGTCCTTCCAAATTTCTTTATTATGTCGATTAACCAATTGTCTAGCTCTAATAATAAATACCTTGTAACGGGATTTTCTGTTAGGTCGAGGTGATTTCCCAGGAATGGATGTCTGCCCCTTTGTACCCGCGACAAGTCAATTAAAAATTACAAATCTTTATTTACTAGTATTCCATTTACACATATCTATATTTGTCATGCTAATATTGATAACCACTGTATCCTATGGGCCGGCGCTCGTCCTCCACAGTCCGTTTAATTGGTTGCAGATAGCCGCGTCGGGGCGCGCGGTAATACTGATTGGTCGTTTACCTACGGCCACTCTTGATCGGTTCGCGGTCGGCTCTTCAGCGCCAGACGCCCGCTCGCAGTCGCACAGTGCGTGTCGGTTGCTGTAGTCTCCGGAACACGCGCCGGAAAGAAATCTGAGAGAAATATTCTCCGGCGGCGAGGCTATCTGAAACAGAATCCGCTCCCGGTATCTCAATGCAATGCCGGGGCGGGTATTATTGGAGGCGAAGTCTGATAGGGTTCCTAGCGCCCTATACAACCCCTAAATATTAATTTAGAGGGGAAGGATCCGCCGGGTCGACAACTCAATGCATTGTAACCCTGACGTCTGGTTTATCTGGCCCTCAATACAGGCCACGCGTCGGCTGAGAGGATCTACCGGAACCTCACTGCAGCTCCGGTCGATTCCCTAGTCTGGTCGGTTGCCGATCAGAGCTCACTCCACTCTGATCGATCTCCCGCCGCCGTATTACAGCTAGGCTCAACTCAATTCATTGACCTACTGTAGCCGGCTAGGTAAATTGGATAGGGTGCACTCATTACATGCCCCAGGTGATCTCCGAGCTCAATTCACAAGGAGAGAGAGTTGTTCTCGAGTCAGTACCTCGGATCCTCTGGTCAGCTCTTCAGTTGGCTCTCTTTATATAGCCGGTGCTGGCGGAGATAACCTGCTAATCACTGTCGTAAAAACTGTATCACTCCTGATAAACCCCTCTAACAATGAAATAAATAATAATTACCAACGAAAGCCTTGGATTTCGTTACAACCTAGTTATCAATGATTCGTAATTTTTAACAAAAAAATTACTTCGTTGACAATATTTGACAATACTATAACTGCTAGAAAAAGAAAAGCTGCAAAAAAAAAGAAAACTGAAAAATAGGTGTTCCAGATTTTCAGGTTGTGATAAACTGATAAACTGATTCGGGATGGCAAGCCATGTGATAATTTTGGTTCTTCAGGATCGCCAGAGATATCAAATCTCATAGTAATATGGGAGCTAGGAGCTACTTACTTAGTTCAAAGACATGGAGGATTTTCATCGTTTATATAAACATTCACAAACGATCACTTACCTTACATATATAACTCTTGATAATATTAGTTCGATACGTCGAGGTGTTAGTAAAAAATAGTTTATTGTTTACATTAAAATAAGATAACATCTCGCCGTGCTCCTATGATTGTCATTTAATGTAAGTACATAAGTTGTACATAATGTCAATTCCTCTGTTTACTTTCACGAATATAAATGTAAAAATTAATTTAGTCAACGTTACTTTACTAAGTCCTTACAGTAGTAGTAGTATGGTGGGTTGGGGTGGTACACCCCAAGCGACTAGGCCACCGAGGGCCCTTTTCGCCTTACCCGAACCATCCTTACAAGGTTACTCTGCTAAAACGACTAAGATATTGAGGAAGAAATATAAAATAGGGTAATTCAGAGCTTTGTCGGTTTATATTTCGCACGAGGGGCAATTTTTCATTTTTGTAAACTTGTAATTGACCCCCCTCTCTTAAACGATGACTTACGCGGCCCAGATCCCAGAGCCTGCGGAGTTGTAATAATAATTGCCCCTTACTCGTGTTTTCTCCTTTATTATTTCACGTGTTTAGCTGTGATTAACTCTTATCCGTGAATATGCTTCTATTATCTCACGGTTAGAGGAATATTGGTTATTAATTAATAAACTGGAATCAGCAAGATACCTTTTGATAATTTTATTCAAATTCTACTTGTTATAACGCTACTCTTTCTTATTATCGATCATTAACACTTTGTTACCAATTAACAATTGTAATTCTTCCTATAATATGAAAAAAAAAAAAAAATCTTTATTGTATCTACCTATGTAAGTATAGTACTATCATAATAATTATATCCTTTTACCTTAAAAGTACGTAACATTTTAGTTATTTCTGATTGTAAAAACTAAGATAACAATATCAACAATAACGAAAAACAATAAAAAGTGTGATAGTTCTTAATCGATGTTTAATTTCTTGAACGTTCCATCGATTCCGAACATCTCGGTATCGAACTGACACTTTCCAATTCTCAATTTTTCATTGGACTTCAATTTCGGTACTTGCTCCAGGAATTCCTTATGATCTTTAAAGATTCCGTCCCATCTCTCTGAAATAAAGTGAACCATTTTACTTAGTTACCCTTCAAATAATGTGTCAAACAAATGAAAGTTGTCAAGTTCAAACTGGTACCTCTCAATTCTTCCATGGGAATTTGTTCGCCGCCGAGATTAGGCGGCAGACATTCTATGGGAACCATTTTTGTCAAAGACTCCATGTCATCGTGGAGATAAATCTGCAAAAGTTAATATCAATGAAATTTTTTAAATTACCCGATATAAGAGAAGAAATTTGTTTACCCTCTCGAATAATTTACTCTTCAAGGTTGACTTTAACACGTTTAATACGATCGCAAAATACGAAGGCGGTTTGTAGTAATGTAGTCCACGGAACCGGTACGAGTAAACCTCCTGAAAATGAGTAATAATTTCCAAATTTTAAGATTATTTTCATAGTCACTTACGGAGACCCCCACAATGAGTTTCTTCAATACATTAGGAGGGGTGAGCTTTACAAGATCCATGCCGTAGTTTCTTAGGTCTACTACCATATGTAATCCGGAACAGTACTCGTATTTATTCAAAATTTCAAACTGGGCAAAAAGTCCTTTAACTGCTTCAAGCACACTGAATCTTTCGGCTGAATTTTCATAGAAACGTACGTGGACAATTCTTTCTCTATACTTCGTCAAATTTAACGATGCTAACACGTCACTGTAAAACAATACTTCATTTAATTTATTTTGGAACTTTTAATTTCCTTAGTTACGATATTGCTAGCATATTGTAACGACATCTCATACTGACTGAATGGCAACACCCCTGGTTGGAGCATTGGTAGCCATTCAGTCCATTCAGTGTAGACTGCGAAGTAGTAAGTGAGCGATATAAGAAGGCAATAGTAATGTTATGACCAGTGTGTGAACTACCGTCGTCATTCTAAGGAAAACATTTTCTTTCTTTTCGAAAAATGAAGACTAAAATTTTGATCTGTTATTAAATTCTATTGTTTTTTAGTTTACTGTTTTTTTTTATACTGAATAACATGAAAAAATAATATAACGACCATAATAAAGTCAAAAGTCGATCATCAAAACTCTAAATAGGATCTAGCTGGCTTTAAAACTTTTTTTAATGTCAAGTCGAGAGCTCTTAACGACTTATGGCATAAAAAATTGATTTCTCAGTGTTTGAACCTATCCTGAATTTCTCTTCACATGACAAATCAGTATATCAAATTCTCCCATTTAACTGAATCTTGCAAGATGAAAAATTTGTCTGTAATGGGAAATAGATTTTTGGAAAAAAGGCTGGGACTATAGGGGTCTGGTAAAACTGCGAGGTCATTCTGAGCATCACCACCCAAAATTTATGACTGGCCATGATAGAAATTTTAAAATGTAGGTACGTACAAATTATTATTTACTTCACTAGGCCATGACGATGAAGCGTCTAAAATAAATAATTGGAATAAAATGGTGTAGGTACTAACTAGGCAAGTTCCGAAGGTGAACAATTCTGCAAGTTCTCATACATCTCAGGCCAGGCAGTCTTCATGGTGTAGTAACTGTCGATGGTCCGTTTTGCTTTTTCCACTCTGCCTTTGCTTCGTATGAAGTAATTTTCGAAAAAGGCGTCATCTGCAAAAAAAAAAAAATTCTAGCCATTAATATAATGGCAATAACAACTCCATAACTTAAAGATATTATTGTCTAGTTATTCAGTCGGTTTTTTTCTAGCAACCCAGTAGAAATTAACATTAAAATCGCAAAGCTGGACGTAGGTCTGTTTTTTTTGTATCATGTATGGACCAGTTGCCTAAAAACCTCAACAAACTAGGCAAAGAGAACAAAATTTATCTCAAACGTAGACCAGGTCACGTTGTAATTGAGGAAAATGAACATGCCCAATCATTGGCAAGAAAAGGTGCACCAGCTGCCTTCATAGGATCAGAGCCATTCAGTGGCCCCGAAGTCACGTTTTTCAAAGAAGCACTCCAAAAGGAAGAAGGAAAACTGAGATAAGTCCATTGGAAAAACGTCTCAAGCTTGAGACAATCTATGGAGATCCTCGGGAACTTCAACCGAGAAAGGTCAAGAAAACTCTTGACCCTCCACAAAGGAAGTCTCAGAATGCGAACGGGACTCCTAATAAGTCATTGCAAGCTCAATGAGAACCTGAGGAAAATTGGCATAAAAAAGATACCGTTTGCAGATTCTGCAGGGAAGAAAACGAGACCTCGTGACCTATTGACGAACTCCGGAGCACTAGAACGTGAGAAAAGAAATATTCTGGGACAACACCAGCTCAACGAAGGGGCGCTACCCAGCCTCGATCCCCTTCAAATCCTGAAATACTTAAGGGAAACGGAATTGGAGAGGCTGCTGCAACGAAGAGAATACATACCAGAAAAGCAGAGTTGAAGGGGGGGGGGCATAATAGATTTTAATAGGTCGCAACGCATCTCACACCCTCACTATCAATTTCAATATCTGTCAATATCAATGGACCAATTAGAGTGGTGTGCTAAAAAAATAGCAAAATTTTGCGACTTTCTTCACTTTTTGCTCTAAAAGTCATAAACTATGCGTTTTTTGACAAACACAACACTTTCGCTTTCAGAAACATTGACGTGGTAGAAGTGAGTCAAGATTTATTCAGCAGAGTCAGACCTGGTTGCCATTATTTGCCTCCTAACAGATGCGAGTGTTGCTATAGCTGGCGAAAAGTGTCTGGTAGCCCTTTACGGAGTTGTTCCAGCCACTCAGAGACTGCACGATCTGAGGTTGCAGCTCTTTGCGGCAAATGTAAAGGTTGATCATGATCTGACACGTTTACCCCCAACTATTAAGGCTGCCTTTTTCCATGCGTTCCGCACCTACCACCGAGTGCAAACATAGCCGGTGGTGGATGTAGACCCCCACCGAGTAATGGTTGGGAAATGAGCTCCTGCGGCCTGATCTCACTAATAACTCAAAAAGAGCCTGCCCCACCACAGCTTCTCAAAATCATAGCCTGCAAATGTAAGAAGTGTTGCAGGGGGGGGGGGGGGGTTGCCTGAAAGCTCTAGGTTTGAACTGTTAGGAGAAATTATGCGATATCGTCGCCTTGATTTCAAAATACGAAGACGAGAGGACGATTCTGAGGAAACTGAGGAAGAACACGAACCTGAGGAACGTGTCAAACCTAAGGAAGAACGTTGTGAACCTGAGAAAGATCGTGAGAATTTATCATTAATACACAAACTACAGGGTTATTCCCCGTATACGCCACGGAAGTTTATGGCCGTGTCTCTGGATTTTAGGATCTTTTTATTTTTGGAGTGGATAGAGACCCGGCAGAGGTACGTTTTAAAATTATATTCATAATGTACCTACAGAGTGTCCCAAAAGCATGAAATATATCAAAGTTATGTTTTTTTAAATGGAATGCTCCTATGTTATTGCATTTTTAGATTGTCTGGGAAGAAAAAAGAAGATTGTCTTTTACAGTTGGTGTTTAAATTCAAAACTTTGTGAGTTGTAAACAAGTGAAAATCGTCATTTTTCAAGTTCAAGGCCCTGTACAAGGAAAACGGCTTAAGATAGAGAAAAACGGCTTACATGTCCCTATTTTAACTTTTCATGTACTATCCAATGATGTAGATGAAATGTTTATACAGGGTGATAAAAAATTTGAAAAATTCTGAGATTTCTCCACACGTCGACAAATAAAAAAATCAAAGAAAGTACAAATGTTTCTATACCATAGGATAGTACATGAAAAGTTAAAATAGGGACATGTAAGCCGTTTTTCTCTATCTTGAACCGTTTTCGTTGTACAGGGCCTTGAACTTGAAAAATGACGATTTTCACTTGTTTATAACTCAAAAACTTCTGAATTTAAGCACCAACTGTAAAAACCAATCTTATTTTTTCTTCTCAGACAATCTAAAAATGCAATAACATAGGAGCATTCCATTTAAAAAAACATAACTTTGATATGTTTCATGCTTTTGGGACATCCTGTACATTATGAATATAATTTTAAAACGTACCTCTGCCGGGTCTCTATCCACTCCAAAAATAAAAAGATCCTAAAATCCAGAGACACGGCCATAATCTTCCGTGGCGTATACCGTGAATAACCCTGTATAAGTTTTTAATTTCCAAACTGATTTTTTTCTACTTTTTCGAATTTCATATTTTTCTTATTTATCCTGATCTGCAAATTAAAAAGTAATTATCATCGTTTTTACATGATTTTATGCCTTTTATCTCATTTCTTCAAAAATTTTACCTTCTTTTTGTTTTTTCAAGATTGTGAGTGAACTAATAGTCTCATAGACTTGATTCTGTGCTTTAATGAAAGCGAATTAAATGTACCACAACTTTATTATTATTAATGAGTTTTCTCATGACTAGAGCGAAGCTTAAAGCTTCTCAATTTTCGAGTAAAATGGACTGATTTTCTTCGAACGGTCAAAGCTTGGTCCCTATTTAGGGTTTATAGAGCTGCGGTTGGACGTACATTGTTACAAAAACACTTTTAAAAAGTACTGAATTTTGCTTGTCGAAAAAAGAATAGTTTATGAGCAAAAAGTAATAAAAGTCTCAAAAATTTTTTTTTGCAGTTTGTGGTTCACATAACTTCAATATGTCAAGCTCTGGGATTTTAGCCTTTTTTAGTGTCAATTCCTAAAATTCTGATTAAAAAAAAATACTTTTACCTTGAATTCCTTGCGGCAAGTGAGGCTGTTTTGTAATCCACTCTTTAAGAATCTCGACATCTCTCTTGATATCATGCTCAGTGAGTCCCAACTCCTCCCTTACAACAGCCTTATCTTCTTCAGATACTTCTAATGGATTCATTGCTGGTTAAGAAAACTATACAATCACAAAATGTAAAATGAGACAAAACTGCATTTCGAATCTCAGTGAGCAGCTTCTTTTATAAAGGTCGAAAATTTATTCGTAAAAGTACCTATAATTAAATAAAATTAGCAAGCAACGTTTATCGTTAATGATCAGTCAAATCATAAATTAACATTCAGTAAATCAGTAGAGTCATACTGTTTAATTTTCAGTTTAACTTTTTAAATAATCACTAAGAAAACAAATGAATATTTACCTATTTATATTGTATGATCTCAATTTATTTTATTGATTATTGTTTGCATCTAAACAAGATAACATCTCGCCGTGCTTCTATGATGGTCTCTTAATGTTTATCAACATGTCTTTTTTATCAGATTGGAGGTAGTTTTGAGGTACATAATTAAGTTATTATGTCAATACTCTGTAGACTTTCATTAATATAAAAATGTTTGAATTAACTTAATCTGCGGAGTTGTAAAAATAATTTCCCCATACTCGTGTTTTCTCCTTTATTATTTCACATGTTTATCTTGTCATTGATTGTTATCCGTGAATGTGCGTCTATTATTTCACGGCTGAACGAATAGTCGTTATTAATAAACTGAAATCAGCAAGATGCCTAATAATAATTTTATTAAAATAATTTACTCGAAAATCTACTTGTATAACGCCACTTTTTCTTATTATCGATCACTAACACTTTGTTGCCAATTAACAATTATTGTAATTATTCCTATAGTATGAAAAAAATCAAATCTTTATTGTATCTACTTATGTAAGTATGCAGTGTCTAATTATTGACTATCATAATATTTATATCCTTTTACCTTAAATCTACGTTTTACCTAAAATTTTAGTTATTTCTCATTGTAAAAACTAAGATAACATTATCAACAACAATAACGGAATAGTATATTGTATACCTAGGCGGTAAAGTAGCACTTTTCAGGCCTCAAGAAGATATGGCCAGGCGAGGCGCAGCCGAGGCTGGCCACTTCTTGAGGCCTGAAAAGACACTTTACCGCCGTGGTTTACACATAATTTTTTATCCTACACAATAATAATAATAATATTTTTTTTTTGAAAAAAATTTGTTTTGAAAGAAAATTTATTGAATACCTACATTTATGATGTTTGCTTAATACATTACTATCAGTAAGCGTAGATTAGTTAAATTACAATCAGTAATTTATTTATTTATTTATGGATAACATTAATAGTGAACGTTGGATTTTGATTATTACAATAATTATTATTGAAAGAAATTCCTTGTTTGGATAAATTTGACATCAGTACCTCACTATTACTATTAGTATTTAATTTGCTGGGTCTTGCTGGTCTATTGACATTGACAGATTGACATACAGTTATAAGCTTGCTCGCTATTGGTTCCCTCTGGAAATGGCATTCAATTGCAATTGGGTGGCCCTCTAGCGTGAAAATATAAAAATAATTTTACCGCCTAGGCAGGAAAAGTGGCACTTTCTCCGGGGGCATGCAGTCGAGAAAGTTCAATTTTCTTATGGGGTAGGATAAAAAACAATAAAAAGTGTGAAAGTTCTTAATCGATGTTCAATTTCTTAAACGTTCCATCGATTCCGAACATCTCAGTATCGAGCTGACACTGTCCAATTCTCAATTTTTCATTGGATTTCAATTTCGGTACTTGCGCCAGGAACTCCTTATGATCTTTAAAGATTCCGTCCCATCTCTCTGAAATAAAGTGAACCATTTTACTTAGTTACCCTTCAAATAACATGTCAAACAAATGTGTAAACTACTCGAATAGTAGTTTTAAAAATTCAATATAAATGGTTTTTATTGATCGAATTCACCATTTTTAAACCAACGAATTGACGGCATCGACTTACCCCGATTCTAGGAGATCCAGCTGCTCGGAGGGCCCTCACACATGGTCTACACCAACTTCAATGAGATGATCCATCTATTTGGCATTCCCTAATAATAGCACGAAATTCACGACAATTCAAGAAAAGTAATTATGGTATCGATCCCGATTGGATTGCGATCATGACGTTCGTTGGTCTTCTTCGATGCTCTCGTCACGACGGCGCAGCCGATAAGTCGCCTCGTCAGTAAATGGTGAACAGAGCGCGCCAAATCAAACAACAACAAAAAAAAATAACCACAGAAATAGTAACACAATAGACCTAGTTGCACAAATTAACTTAACCAGGATTTATACCGATCCGATCCTATCGCTAACAATAACTACTATAAGTCACAAAAAGAAATAAAAATTAATTCATACATTCATTACTGAACATTCCGCCCACCAAAAATACACCGCGATTTTTAAAGAAAAAAAATTAATTATTATCTAGTTGATCGAGCTATACACTAACAAAAAACAAAACTCTCAATTTAAAATGATTATCGAAAAATAGTAATTATTCGGCAGTGCCCGGTAAAGGGCATAATTTGACTAACGGACGCAACAGAACTCCGGTGGCAGTCTTCACGCTAGCGACGCGAGGTACTCCATCTGGGCCCACCTGTAGATCGGTTACCCGTCCTAAGCGCCAACGTAAAGGTGGGGATTGTTCGTCCTTAATAACGACCAAATCTCCCTTAATAAGCCCTTTGCCAGGCTTCGTCCATTTTGAACGTTGCATTAACGAATGCAGGTATTCCGAATGCCATCGCTTCCAAAAATCTTGCTGGAGCCTTTGGAGCAGCTGCCAACGATTCAAACGAGACATATTTAAATGAGTGAGGTCATGATCGGGAATTGCGGTCAGCGGCTCCAAAGTTAGAAAATGACCTGGTGTCAAGACCGACAAGTCATGAGGATCCGAACTCATTTCAACCAGGGGGCGTGAATTCAAAATTGATTCAATACTGACCAGTACTGTGTATAACTCTTCGAACGTGAGAATTTGTTCCCCGACGACCTTCGAGAGATGCGATTTAACGGATTTTATACCGCCTTCCCAGAGTCCTCCGAAATGAGGCGCAGACGGAGGATTGAAGTGCCACTCAATTTTTTCAGATTCCACAGCACCCTTCATCAGGTCCCTTAAATATTTATAAGCACCTACGAAATTTGTGCCACAATCGCTGTACACCATCGAACATCTGCCTCGCCGCGAAATGAAACGTCGAAAAGCTGCGAGAAAACATTCGGCAGAAAGGTCCGAAGCGAGTTCTAGGTGAACAGCTTTCGTGGCGAAGCAAACAAATAAGCAGAGGTATGCCTTTTGAGACCTTGACCCGCGAGACTTACCAAGGGTAACCGAAAATGGTCCACCAAAATCGCATCCCACACACGAGAAGGGTTTTATTTGCGAAACCCGTGAAACTGGCAAATTTCCCATAGTCGGCTGACAAGGAACGGGATTAACCCTAAAACATCTATAACATTTCGATAAAACATGACGAATGGCTCGTCTAGGTGATAGAATCCAAAACTGTTGCGCGATAAGAAACTGCAATGTCCTTAGTCCACAGTGTGAGTATTTCTTATGAAAATGATCGATTATAAGATACGTCAATCGATGTTGACGCGGTAACAATATGGGAAATTTCTGATCATAAGTTAATTTCGCATGCACTAATCTACCGCCTACCCGGATTATACTTAGATCATCTAGAAAAGGACTGAGTTGCCTAAACGATTTTGAGAGCAACTTGCCCCTTTTCAAACACAAAATTTCCTCCGAGAATATGTCGTGTTGGACCAAACGACAAATAACCAATAGACTAGTCTCAAGTTCAACGGGCTTAAGGGAGCTGCTATTAGAATCGAATGCGGAAAAACTGTTTTTGATTGCAAAAGCAAGATTTTTTGCATTGATGCGCCTGACAACCGACGAAATGAATCTCAGACAGATTGCGACGATTCTTTGGATCTTTTCTAGGCTCGAATACCTATCAAACAATGATAAAACAGGATGAGGGTCTAATGCAGTGTGTAACACAAATTTGCGTTCCTCAACCAAGGCTTCCGCACAGGACTGTAACAATTGCGGCGGAATCGGTGTATAATTCTGGGACGACAACCATGGAGGTCCCGCCCACCATAAAGGATGGTTCAACAATTCAACGGGTAAAGCTCCTCGAGAAGCGACATCCGCAGGATTCTCCCGACCCGAGACATGATGCCAATTTATGGGGCTAACTCCTTCTTGAATGTGAGTGACTCTGTTAGACACAAACGTCTTCCATTGATGTGGAGAGGATTTGATCCATTGGAGAGCGATCGTAGAGTCTGACCAAGCTGAGATCTTAGTGAAAGATAGATTATGGTATGTGGACTTGACGAAGGATAATAGATCAGATAATAATACTGCCGCACACAACTCTAGCCGCGGTAACGAGATCCTTTTCATGGGTGCTACTTTGGATTTAGCCGAAATCAAAAAGACTTTGGAGAGCTCACCCGTCTTGACTTGAAAATAAACGACAGCAGCGTAACCTCGCTCACTGGCATCTGCAAATCCATGAAGTTCACAAATCGAACCAACAGTGGTCGAAAACGAACGAGGTATTTCTAGCGACGATAAACAGGGGAGTTCAGATTTATACTTTTTCCAAACATTGACGACATCATCCGGTGGTTCCTGGTCCCAATCGACTCTCAAGGCCCACAAATGCTGCATCAAATATTTTGCAAAAAACGTCAATGGAGTTAGAAATCTCAACGGGTCGAAAATGCGAGCTAATTCAGACAGAATGCTTCGTTTCGTACATGACTTTGACAATACGTTCGCCGAGTATGAAAACGTATCTCTTGAAGGATTCCAGCGAAGTCCCAAAATTTTAATAACGGAATCTTCATCAAAGTCCAATGGTACTTGTTTGAATTCTTCGGGAATATCTTTCAAAAGTTGTGGACAATTGCTTGCCCACTTGCGAAGTTCAAAACCGCCGCAACGAAGTAGGGCGATGAGCTGCTGGATAACCAGCTTTGCTTCTTCCACGGAATTACACCCAGACAGTATGTCATCCACATAAATCTCATCCTCCAAAATTATTCTCGCAGCTAAAGGATACCGATTGCCTTCATCAAGTGCTAATTGTCTAAGAGTTCTAAGAGCTAAGAATGGTGATGACGAGACACCGTACGTTACCGTTTTCAAGACGTACTCTTTTAGCGGTTCCTTTGGAGAGAATCTCCAAATGATTCTTTGATAATCTCTTTGAAGGGGAGAAATGAGAATTTGACGGTACATCTGCCGAATATCAGCTGTGAAGGTCACTTTATGTGTTCGAAAACGAAGGAGAAGTGCAGCGATATCTGCTTGGAGTTTCTTCCCACATAACAGGGTATCATTTAATGATAACCCATCACAAGTCTTTGAGGATGCGTCAAAGACAACGCGAAGTTTAGAAGTCAGGGAGTCCGTCTTAATAACACAATGATGTGGAATGTAATACCCCAATGAAGGGTCCCTGAGTAGAGACGCAAGTTGCATGTGACCCGAATTGAGATAGTCCTGCATAAAATCATTGTATAGACTACGAAGACTCTCGTTTTTCGAAAGACGATTCTCAAGTGAATAAAATCTACGAAGAGCCCTATCCCGAGAATTCCCTAATGAAGGATTTTCTCCTTCGCGAAACGGGAGCGATACTATGTAGCGACCTTCGTCATTTCTAGTGACCGTCCGCTTATAGAGCTCCTCACATTGAATGTCATCCGGAGACGACACGACTTTACAAGGAACCGATTCAAGTTCCCAAAACTTTTTCAAAGTGACTTCCAGTGATTGATCAGTGAGGGACGTGACCAGCAAGGAGGTGACAAACGAATTAATTTTCGAAGATATTGATGATTGGTGTTGGATGCGACCGCTCACGAGCCAACCAAAACTCGTGTTAAGCGCAATAGGCTCATTTGGCCCACCCTCTATTCTACCGTTGCACAGGATCTGTGCAAATACTTCAGCTGATAGTAGCATATCTATGGGCTTTGAACAATTAAAATAAGGATCAGCCATCTGCAAATTCGAAAGATGTGACCAGCCCTTGTTTACAAACGACTGACTTGGCATGTCAGCACAAATTCGAGACAAAACGAAAAATTCTACATTCAGTTGAGGAGTTTGTGAATGAACAGGCCGAATAATGCATGATAACCTGCCCTTCGGATGAACCATCGACGAATTTCCGATACCATGAACTGACTGCGCCATTGTCGAGTACCTGAAACCTAAACGTTTACAACATGACTCGGTAATAAATGAAGCTTGACTACCATTATCGATCAAGGCTCTAACCTTTTGAAGACTTCCAAATGCATTCAAAACATTCACTTCAACTGTCGACAGCAACACCGTAGAATATGACGAGTCAGAATTGGCCACAGCACTCAAGACGGAACCTTGACCGGCTGCGCCCCCCAGCTCAAGACACTCATTGGCCAATACCCTGTCAGCTTTTTCGGAGGAGACGACCGCAGATCTTGGCCTTTCTTTATCACTCTTCTCAAAATGCAGCAATTCATGATGATTTCCTTGACAGATTCGACACCTTGAAGCCTCTCGACAATCTTTCAAGTTATGAGAGTCACTCAAGCAACCTAAGCACAAATGATGCTTTTTGGAAAATACATATCTAGCATGAGGTGCTTTGGCGACGAAGGAAGGACATTTGCTGATGTGATGATAGCTTTTGCAATCCGAGCATACGGTTCTTACATGGGTAACGTCACCGCTAACATGCAACGACGAACGACGATAGGACTTTACATTATGTTGCTTAGAAGAAATCGATGCCGAGTATACTTTCTGAGAAGCCGAAGAATTCTGGGCAAATTCCACAGTCCCCATAGCCTTGCAATGATTGCTCAGAAATTCTATCAAATCAGGATAAGTGGGCAATTCAGTTTTACCAAACTCTAACTCAAAACGGGTACGCGTCTTCGTATCAATTTTTCCTAATAATATATTGAAAAGAGGAAAGTCCCACTGATCAACAGGAAAACCTTGCGAATCCAGGGCGGCTAAGTTTTCTTTGAATTTATTAATTAAATCACGAAGGACACTTAGACTCTCCTTCTCCATTCTTGGAGAATTAACGATTTCATTCCAAAATGACGTTGCCAACAGTCCTTTATTGTCGTACCTCTTTTTAAGGTTGTCAAATGCTATGGCATAATTATCATTGGATAAGGCAATTCCTTTAACAATATCTAAAGGTTCTCCCGAAAGACAGCTAATCAAATACTGATACTTTTCAATTCCTGATAAATCTTCATTACTATCAATTAAGGTGGTGAATAAATCGACAAAATTCAACCAATCCTTCAGCTGACCATTAAAGGACGGTAGTGCAATTCTTGGAAGTTTGACATTATTAGCGACAGGCTGCCGTACCGATTGATTTAATACATTCTGAGCCGAAAAAAGATCATGATAAATCGTTTTAATTTTAAAATAATTTTTATCAACGTTTACTCTAACAATTTTTTCCTGATTAAGTTCCTCATCCCTCTGTTCTAAAACGCTAACCATACTAATAATTTTTGCATTAAAAACCTCAACCGATTTAAAGGTAGTTTCTAAGCTAGCGTATCGCATTTTGAACTCTGTATGCATTGCCTGATCCTTGAGCGCAGTTTCAGCGACCACGAGCATTTCATTTATTCTATCAATATGATAAGCCCTGGTGGCCCTATTTTGCGTTAACTTTTGCAAATTAGCCATTGGATTAAATCAAAAAAGAAAACAGAAAGTTTTGTTATTAAACGAACAAATCTAACAAAAAATAACTTTGTTCTAATACAAATTTGACTCGATAGCTCGATCAATCTATTCAATCAATTGCTTAATAGACTAATAAACAAAATAACTATTATCTTTAATACAATAATAAAAATTCAATAATTTTATTTAAAAATAAATACCTACTTTAAGAAGGTAGGTACAGCTATAGCGAGCGATAAGATTGGCGTTATCGGTATGAAGGCCGGCTATCCAGCTAAAATCGAATTCCAATGGTTATTAATGAAATTATTTTAACAATATTTTTGTCTACTAAATTTCAAATAATTTAAGTAGAACACGACTATTTCTGAGGTTCAACTATCCTCGGCTCGAAGGACCAATGTAAACTACTCGAATAGTAGTTTTAAAAATTCAATATAAATGGTTTTTATTGATCGAATTCACCATTTTTAAACCAACGAATTGACGGCATCGACTTACCCCGATTCTAGGAGATCCAGCTGCTCGGAGGGCCCTCACACATGGTCTACACCAACTTCAATGAGATGATCCATCTATTTGGCATTCCCTAATAATAGCACGAAATTCACGACAATTCAAGAAAAGTAATTATGGTATCGATCCCGATTGGATTGCGATCACGACGTTCGTTGGTCTTCTTCGATGCTCTCGTCACGACGGCGCAGCCGATAAGTCGCCTCGTCAGTAAATGGTGAACAGAGCGCGCCAAATCAAACAACAACAAAAAAAAATAACCACAGAAATAGTAACACAATAGACCTAGTTGCTCAAATTAACTTAACCAGGATTTATACCGATCCGATCCTATCGCTAACAATAACTACTATAAGTCACAAAAAGAAATAAAAATTAATTCATACATTCATTACTGAACAAAATGAAAGTTGTCAAGTTCAGACTGGTCTAAAATCATTGTACCTCTCAATTCGTCCATGGAAATTTGTTCGCCACCGAGATTAGGCGGCAGACATTCTTTGGGAACCATTTTTGTCAAAGACTCCATGTCATCGTGTAGATAAATCTGCAAAAGTTATCATCAATGAAATTTTTTAAATTGCCTGATATAAGAGAAGAAATTTGTTTACCCTCTCGAATAATTTACTCTTCAAGGTTGACTTTAACATGTTTATTATTATCGCAAAATACGAAGGCGGTTTGTAGTAATGTAGGCCGCGGAACCGGTATGAGTAAACCTCCTGAAAATGGCTCATCATTTCCAAATTTTAAGATTATTTTCATAGTCACTTACGGAGACCCCCACAATGAGTTTCTTCAATACATTAATAGGGGTGAGCTTTACAAGATCCATGCCGTAGTTTCTTAGGTCTACCACAATATGTAATCCGGAACAGTACTCGTATTTATTCAAAATTTCAAACTGGGCAAAAAGTCCTCTAGTTGCTTCAAGCACACTGAATCTATCGGCTGAATTTTCATAGAAACGTATGTGGACAATTCTTTCTCTATCCTTCGTCAATTTTAACGCTGCTAAGATGTCACTGTAAACAAAATAATTCATTTAATTTATTTTTGAAGTTTTTACTTCACGATATTTGTAACATAGTGTTACATCTCAGCGGGGTTGTTCCTTGGATACTGACTGAATGACAGCGCCCCTGGTTGGAGCATTTGTAATTTTATAAATATACCTT
The DNA here is from genome assembly GCA_910589415.1 of Malachius bipustulatus. NCBI lineage: Eukaryota > Metazoa > Arthropoda > Insecta > Coleoptera > Melyridae > Malachius > Malachius bipustulatus. The sequence continues at coordinate 31,539,399 of OU342638.1, read as the reverse complement.
CTGTTTATTTCTGATTCTAAGCGGGAAAGTTCGCGAAGTAACTTTCAGGAACAGTCTACTACCATGTATAGAATGTTCCAGAAATAGAACACTCGAAACTCTAGAAGTAAGTTCGGGAAAGGAACAACTCTATAAGAACGACTATAAGAAAATCAAAAAATGATCATCAAAACTCTAAATAGGATCTGGTTGACTTTAAAAAATTTTTAAATATCAAAGCGAGAGCTCTTAACGACTTATGGCATAAAAAAATTGATTCCTCAGTTATTACTTAATTGACTTTATATCTTGCAAGATGAAAAAATTGTCTGTAATGGGAAACGGATTTTGGGAAAAAAGGGATTGTAAAAGTCACTCTGAGCATCACCACCTAAGATTTGTGACTGGCCATGATAGAAATTTTAGTATGTAGGTATAGGTACAAATGATTATTTACTTCAGTAGGCCATGACGATGAAACGTCTAAAATAAATATTTGGAATAAAATGGTGTACTAACTAGGCAATTTCAGAAGGTACACAATCCTGCAAGTTCTCATACATCTCAGGCCAGGCTGTCTTCATCGTGTAGTAACTATCGATGGCTCGTTTTGCTTTTTCCACTCTGCCTTTGCTTCGGATTAAATAATTTTCAAAAAAGGCGTCATCTGTAACAAACAAAATTCTAGCCATTGATATATGGCAATAACCACTCCATAACTGAAAGATGTTATTGTCTAGTTATTCAGTCGTTTTTTTAGCAACCCAGTAGAAATTAACATTAAAATTGCAAAGCTGAACGTAGTTCTGGTTTTTTGTATCATGTATGGACCAGTTGCCTAAAAACCTCAACAAACTAGGCAAAGGTAACAAAATTTACCTCAAACGAATACCAGGTCAGATTGGAATTGAAGGAAACGAACATGTCCACTCATTGGCAAGAAAAGGAGCACCAGCTGCCTCCATAGAGCCAGAGCCATTCAGTGGCCCTGAAGACGCGTGCTTCAAAGCAGAACTCCAACAGGAAGAAGAAAAACTGAGAGTCCATTGGAAAAACGTTTCAGGCTTGAGGCAATCCAAAGAGATCCTCGCGAACTTCAACCGAGAAAGGTCAAGAAAACGACCCTCAACAGAGGAAGTCTCAGAATCTCAGAATGCGAACGGGACTCCTAATAGGCCAGGTCAGGTCAGGTAAGCTCAATGAGCACCTGAGAAAACTTGACATAAAAAAGATGCCGTTTGCAGATTCTGCAGGGAGGAAAACGAGACACCTCGTCACCTATTGACGCACTGCGGATCACTAGAACCCGAGAGAAGAAATATTCTGGGACAACGCCAGCTAAACGAAGGGGCTCTACCCAGACTCGATCAACTTCAAATCCTGAAATTCTTAAGGGGAACGGAATTGGAGAGGCTGCTGCAATGAAAGGAATACATACCAGAAAAGCAGAGTTGAAGGGGCATAGCAGATTTTAATAGGTCGCAGTTCATATCAATTTCAATATCTGTCAATATAAATGGACCAGTTAGAGTGGTGTGAACTCAAATTTTGCAACTTCGAATACGCGAAAAACTGCTAAATTTTGTGACTTTCTTCACTTTTTGCTCTAAAAGTCATAAACTATGCGTTTTTTGACAAACACAACACTTGCGCTTTCAGAAACATTGACGTGGCAGAAGTGAGTCGGGATGTCTTCAGCAGAGGCAGACCTGGTTGCCATTATTTGCCTCCTAACAGATGCGAGTGTTGTTATAGCTGGCGCTAAGTGTCTGGTAGACCTTTACGGAAGTGTTCCGGCCACTCAGAGACTGCACGACCTGAGGTTCCATCTCTTCGTGAAGACAGCGGCAAATATAACCCCCAATCACCAAGGGTTGGGAAATGAGCTCCTGCGGCCTGATTCCACTAACACCTCAAAAAGAACCTGCCCCACCACAGCTTCTCAAAATCATAGCCTGAAAATGTAAGGAGTGATGCAGGGAGACGTGAGCTTGCCTAAAAGCTGGGTTCAAATGCGCGTCTCTATGTTTGAACTTGCTCCGGGAAATTATGCGATAACGTCGCCTTGATTTCGTTGTACGAAGAGTATTTAGGACGAATCTGAGGAAGCTGAGGAAGAACACGAACCTGGGGAAGAAGATTCGGAACCTGAGAAATATCGTGAGAATTGAGGAAAAACGGGCAGCGACTTATCAATAAAATACAAACTATAAGTTTTCAATTTCCAAACTGATTTTTTTCTAATTTTCTCGCTGCACTTTGGAAATTTTTGACTTAGAGATGTAGCTCATAATTATAGCCACACACAAATTTCTAAACGTGTAAATAGATGGACACAATACTCAAGACACGAGTGGTAATTGAACCCACGAACCCACACGAACCTAAAGAACCTGATACACCTGAAGAAGAACGTTCCGAGTCTAAGGAACATCGTGATGAACCTGAGAAAAAATCTGAAGTTGAACCTCAACAAAAAAAACCGTCGAGTGATTTTTTTCCGACTCTCTTTTTTTCTACTGTTTGGTCTGCAAATTAAAAAGTACATGATTTTCTTTTGTCTCAGAGACTTTTGTCTCAATTCTTCAAAAATCCGTTTACCTTTCTTTTTGTTTTTTCAAGATTGTGCTTTAAGGAACTTCATTCTCTGCTTTGAGGAAAGCGAATTAAATGTACCTACCACAATTTTATTATTAATGAGTTTTCTCATATTGGCGATTTTGTCAGTATTTTTTTCTGGATTAGAGCGAAGTTTTAAACTCTCTCTTTTGACTTTCTTCGCACGGTCAAAGCTTGGTCCCTATATAGGGTTTGTAGAGCTGCGGTTGGACTTAAATCCTCACAAAAAAAAAACTTTATAAAGTACTGAACTTTGTTTTTCGAAAAACGAATAGTTTATGAGCAAAAAGTTATTAAAAGTTCAAAAATTTTGCAGTTTGTTCACACAACTCTAATATGTCCACTCAATCTACTAAAAAGCCAGAACTACACCATCAAGTTTGTGATTTTAGCCTTTTTTAGTTTCAATTTCTACTGGGCTATTTATCGTTGATTCGAAATTGAATCAAACATAATTTTGGATATTCATAATAGAAATTCATACTTTCTGACTAAATAAATTACTTTTACCTTGAATTCCTTGCGGCAAGTGAGGCTGTTTTGTAATCCACTCTTTGAGAATCTCAACATCTCTCTTAATATCGTCCTCAGTGAGTCCCAACTCCTTCCTTACAAAAGCCTTATCTTCTTCAGATACTTCCAATGGATTCATGGCTAGTTCAGAAAACTAATAGTGTAATAACAAAATGAGAAGCGAGACAAAACTGTAGTTCAAAACGCAGTGCGTAGCTTCTTTTATAAAGGTGGAAAATTTATTCGTCTTAGTACCTATAAATTAATAAAATTAGTAAGCAACCATTATCGTTAATGATCAGTAAAACCATAAATTAATATTCAGTAAATCAGTAGAGACATACTGATTAATTTTCAGTTTAACTTTTTAAATGAGCACTAAGAAAACAAATCAATATTTACCTATTAGTGTATTTTTTAACAAAAAAAATACACTATTGAGGACGACATCACTTTTCGAAAATCACCCAAACTCACCAAATGTCCACCGATCCTGACCCCCAGATCACGAAAAAGTGGTTTTCCAAAATTCACCTGCCCACGATATATATACAGGGTGGTCCAACTTAAAACGTCAGGACTTCACCAAACGATAGATAACGTTAAAATAATGCCAGTTTCTCTAATACACTTATAGCCGGGAAAGCTTCCTTTTCAAGATACAGGGCGTTAAAGTTTTGGGAAAAAATTAATGTTTTGAGAATATTGTCAAAACGGCTGCTTTAAAAAAATTGAAATTTTGCACGCAGCATGAGCTAAGTATCTTTCATGATTTACGGCTTATGGTGATAAATTGCAAAAACCAGTGGCGGAGATATGGGTGTGCCATCGCCCCTTTTCAAAAAAAAAATTGACGCCACTGACTCTATGGCGAATTTAATAATACTGTTCAATGTCCCATGCCTTTTAGAACAAAAAAGTACTCTCTAATTTTTTTCACAAGGCGCACCGTTTTCGAGATAATTCAGATTCTCTTAGGTAATATCTGTAGCCATTTTAAGAACAGACAAATTCTAGTCAAATAACTTTTACTTAAATAATTAAATAACAGAAATAAACAACACCTAACTAATGTAACAATTGTTCGAAATAACAACCATTCTGTTGAATGCATAACTGGCAACGTCTTCTGATGGAGTTGCTTAGACTAAGTAGCACGTCGTGATTAATATCTGCACAAGCGTTTCGAATCCTAAGCAAGAGTTCCTCTCTATGGGGCACCGGAGTTGCATAAACGATTTCTTTCAGATGACCCCAAAGATAGAAATCCAGGGGGGTTAAATCTGGAGACCGTGCAGGCCATGCAACTGGACCACTGCGACCAATCCATCGACCTTCAAAGTGTGTGTTCAGCCAATTACGAACGTTTGCACCAAAATGTGCCGGACACCCATCTAGTTGGAACCAGGCTTGTCTTCGCATATCGACTGGAATGTCATCCCACATATTGGCATTCTCAGTCTCCAAAAACTCAAGGAAGTTTTCAGAATTCAGTCGCTGTGGGAGTTCATAAGGGCCAATGAGGTTACCATTGTAGATTCCTATCCAAATGTTGACACTAAATTCGTGTTGAAACTTTCGTGGTCTAATTTCGTGAGGATTGTCATGAGCCCACACATGTTGATTGTGAAAATTTACAATCCCACGTCGAGTAAAACACGATTCATCTGTCCATAGAATATTTCTTAAGAAATCGTTATTCTGGTCCATAAGCCACCTACAAAACACCATCCTGCGTTCTTCATCTCCTGGTTGTAAACCATGAACAGGTTGGAGATGAAAAGGATGTCGATGATCCCGTTTTAACACTCTTAAAATTGTGCTTTTAGAATTTCCAGTGGTTCGACTCACTCTTCTTTGACTTGTCCTCGGGTCTCTGGTAAATTCATGTAGTATGCGGTTGTTTCTTCTTACGGTATCCACATTTAGACGATTAGGATTTCTAATGATGGGCCTTATTCCTCTCTCAACGAATTGATTATGTACCTTTGAAAAAACATTATGTTGTGGCTGTCGTCTGTTGGGAAATCGTCTGCGGTATTCTAGAGCTGCTTCTGCTGCATTTCCATCACAAAATCCATAGATAAAATGCATATCAGCATATTCTTGATTAGAAAATCGGAAAGGCATCGTAATGTTTAAAAATAATACCAATAGTTTGTTGTAAAGAGATTTTGTGACACTTATAACAAGCAGATATTAAATTGGTTAAAACGTCAAAACTTGGTCATAGACTACTTCGTGAAATTTAAATTAGTTTTGTAATGTGAAGAGCCTAGCATCACCTAAGAAAACCTGAATTATCTCGAAAACGGTGTGCCTTGTGAAAAAAATTAGGGAGTACTTTTTTGTTCTAAAAGGCATGGGGCATTGAACAGTATTATTAAATTTGCCATAGAGTCAGTGGCGTCAATTTTTTTTTTGAAAAGGGGCGATGGCACACCCATATCTCCGCCACTGGTTTTTGCAATTTATCACCATAAGCCGTAAATCATGAAAGATACTTAGCTCATGCTGCGTGCAAAATTTCAATTTTTTTAAAGCAGCCGTTTTGACAATATTCTCAAAACATTAATTTTTTCCCAAAACTTTAACGCCCTGTATCTTGAAAAGGAAGCTTTCCCGGCTATAAGTGTATTAGAGAAACTGGCATTATTTTAACGTTATCTATCGTTTGGTGAAGTCCTGACGTTTTAAGTTGGACCACCCTGTATAGTATATACTAAGATAATACTGTTGCTATGTTACTGTATCAATAATTTTATTTACGTCTGAAGATGCTACATGAAAAGTAGCGAAACACGTGTAACGTTTCTATCATCGATCAATATAATAGTAGAATTTTATAAAACATTAGTGTTTTATTCATAATCAATATAGTATATACCTATATATACAGGGTGTCCCAGCTTATTCGAAGCGGTCTCTGTAGGCCAAACGATGGACTTTTTCAAAAAACTTTTTGAAAATTCAAGTACAGAATCACAATGGCCATAATTTAAAATTATTTTGGAGTATACAGAGTGTCCCATATGACAGTGGCATATCAAAGTTATGTTTTTTTAAATGGAATGCTCTTATGTTATTGCATTTTTAGATTGTCTGAGAAGAGAAAATAAGATTGGCTTTTACAGTTGGTGTTTAAATTCAGAAGTTTTTGAGTTATAAACAAGTGAAAATCGTCATTTTTCAAGTTCAAGGCCCTGTACAACGAAAACGGTTGAAGATAGAGAAAAACGGCTTACATGTCCCTATTTTAACTTTTTATGTACTATCCTATGGTGTAGAAACATTTGTACTTTCTTTGATTTTTTTATTTGACGACGCGTGGAGAAATCTCAGAATTTTTCAAATTTTTTATCACCCTGTATAAACATTTTATCTACATCATAGGATAGTACATGAAAAGTTAAAATAGGGACATGTAAGCCGTTTTTCTCTATCTTGAACCGTTTTCAGTGTACAGGGCCTTGAACTTGAAAAATTACGATTTTCACTTGTTTATAACTCAAAAACTTCTGAATTTAAACACCAACTGTAAAAGCCAATCCTATTTTCTCTTCTCAGACAATCTAAAAATGCAATAACATAGGAGCATTTAAAAAAACATAACTTTGATATGCCACTGTCATATGGGACACTCTCTATACTCCAAAATAATTTTAAATTATGGATATTGTGATACTGTACTTGAATTTTCAAAAAGTTTTTTGAAAAAGACCATCGTTTGGCCTACAGAGACCGCTTCGAATAAGCTGGGACACCTGTATATTTATTTCTCCAAAATCACGTTTTTTCGATTTTAGAAACGCTCCTGTAGCTTTATCTTTCAAGATTAGTGAACGAAATTTTAGATTTTAGATTTTACAAAATTTAGAAAATTTTTAGAAAGAAAATTGTAAAGCTTTGGAATGAATTTAGATTTTCGTTGAAAAAATTTCCAAAAAACACGTTACTTCTACAGGGTGTCCTTTCAAAGTTCCAAAAATCCGGTCCTTGAGGCACGGTTTCTGGCCGCAGTTTTCAATCTAGGGAGCTGAAATTTTTGTGAGAGTAAGATGTCCACAAGGAGTGGTCTGGTATTTTACTTGAGCAAAATCGGCCGAGCCGTTTCAAAATGACCATTTGAATTTTCGGAAAATTTACTATTTTTTGAACCCCTGTATGAGCAAGATGGCAAAAAAACTTTGAAATCAAATTAACAGGATTTGAAGAAAATTATTGGAAATTTGAGTTAATGCAATAAAATTAGCATATTGTCCATTAATAAGCCAGTGTCGTAGGTAGGAAAAGGGTAAAAATGTGTTAATTTCTATAACCGTTTATGAGTCCATTTTTGAAGAAGTTGAAACGAAATTTTCCATTTTTTTTCTTTAACATATAATTTGATGTCTTAGCTTTAATTCGCCTCCATTAATGTAGCACTTTAAACGAAAACTAAAAAAGTTTTTCGCTCGTGCAAAATTAGCTTACACTTATATAAAATTATTAAATCGATGAAATGGTTCGCAATTTCTTTTTTATTTTTTTTCACATTCAATTATGAATGGTTCTGAAAATTAGAAGCGCAATCGCAACGACAATTAAATCACCTACATGCAGGTGAAAAAAGTATTCAAATTGGTCTTTTAATAACTAAGATATGACCAGTTTAAAAAATAAAATGTGTAGGTGTAGGTACCTGACATACTACATATATCTACCCCATCAGCACTACAAATTTAAAACGCACCGTGGCTCAGTTCGTTACACCCTTGCACAGGTAATTCTGCTAATTTCGTATTAAAAAAGTTTCAAACCACAACACAAACCTCATTAGTATATTTAGAGCTGCCACTGACACTACTGACAAGTAGCCGATCAGCTGAACGACAATCTTATCGTAATATCGTATCAATCTAAGCGTATCAAGATGCGAGTCGATGCTTCAGTCTCACTCTGGCTCATCTTTTTAGAATTGCTGACGATTCAAACGTATTTCTGACAATACGTCCCGTTTTAACTCGATTGACTATGCAATGCAATAGAAGGAGTAAGAAACATAACGAGATGATGTATCCTTAGTTATCACAACAGGCAACACTCAGTGTACAGACAGTATGTTTGAAATTTTGATAAATTTCAGGAACTGTGAGGCAATTTAAAGGGAAATATTAAACAAATACATAATATTGCGTGTGTCACTCATTTCGATAATAGCAGGCTTGTGAATTTTTATATATTTTCTCTCATAGCCGTTACTTTTGACTCTGGTGCTGATGGTTTATAAGACCGTCTGGTAATAAAAAACAACACTGTTTTGACTTTTAATTATCAATACAGAACAGATATGCGCAAAGGCTCACTTTCAGGCTATGCAAGTTGATTTTAATAGTCAACTTACATATAATGGAGTAGATAATAATGGCAGGATTCTGAAGAGCAGGACTTCGCTTACCGGTACAATTTTTAAATTATTTTTTTGTTACTAGCAAAAGTGGCAAAGGGCCTACGCGGATTCTAACAATAGTGATCGATGATGAATAAGACACTAATGTTTTAAAAAATTCTACTGTATACTGTAAGGGTTGAAAACATAAATTTTCTAACAAAAGTGTTTTTTCACTTTGCTGCCATGCAGCAGATATTGCAAATGGCTGCAAATGTTCACGCTTTTGTTTGAGTATAGCAGTAATTCCCCTAATTCCCTACTTGTTTCTAATTTTATTTATTTCCCTAGTACCGCGGGTCAAGTTGCTTTACATTATTAATAGGTACCTAATTATTGAGTAAATCCTAAATGTTATAATTTACGATATTCTCCAATTTTACAATAGACCACAAAATATGAGTAAAACTAAGTAATATGAAAATAAAGTGTTTATAATAGTTAAATATAAAAAGTCCGTATAGCCTGTTTTAAAATAACTTCAAAAAAAGGTTTTTTAAAAGCCTTGTATTATTCTGTTCTTATAACTCAACAAGAAATACTGTTAATGACAACAAATTTTAATTGCAGATTTGCATCATTAGATTTCAATAAGTTATTTCTCGTCATAATAGGGGCTATGATGTATCATTCATGTGAAAAGTTACACTCAATGTAAAATGAAAAGTGCATAATTTGTAATCTTTTACATAAACGATACATCAAATAGCTCCGAATGATGTGCAATTAATTGAAAATAAAAGATGTGATAAGTCTTAATCAATATTCAATTTTTTGAACGTTCCATCCCAATTTTTCGTTAGATTTCAATTTATTTAGATACTTGCTCCAGGTATTCCTTATAGATCCAAGTCGTAGTTTCTTAAGTCACAGGTGTCCTAAAAATGGCGAAAAAGCTCTCCAGTACGTTGTGAGGGAGCAGCATCGGAGACCAGAAAAAATAATAAAAAAAATCTATAAAAGTACTTTTTTTCGAGATTATTGGTCAAAAACTAAATCGTAAATTTGGCAACGGGAATAAAATGACAATCGCTTTATTGTTACGAACGTTTATTAAAATAATTGCTCAAACTTTCGTCTTTGCGCTTCCAAACAAATCTGAGCTCAACGCACAATGTTGGTATGTACTCGCTGTAGCATTTGAGTGTAACGGTGGCAGCAGCATTACGAATTCTTTGGACAGGAGTGTGGTAAACAGTACACTTGATGTGACCCCAAAAGAAAAAGTCGAGTGGGTGAGATCCGGGGACCTCGCTGGTCTATCCTGACGACCTATCCATCTCCCTGGGTATTGTTTATCTAGCCAGGTTCTAACTGGACCAGCAAAATATGAGCTGGGGCATCGTCTAAAGCCCCGTACTCACTAGAGCACGAGCCCCGAACAGAGCCGAGCACGCTCAGGTTGTTCGGCGAACGCGCTCAGACCGATCCGAGCTCTGTCGGTACATCAAAAAAGGATGTTCGCGTTCAGTCTGGACGGGATTCACCAACTCTACTGCCGAACTAAGTGCCTACGAATGCTCGGCTCAGCTCGTTCGGGGCAAATGCTCTAATGAGTACGCAGCTTCACAACATCCACATATCTTGTATTTCCGCCAGGGGGAGGTAGTCTAATCGTTCCTGTAGATCGCCGAAATTATTTCCATTTAACCTTTGCGGCAATATTATAGGCCCCACAAGCTAATTACCCAGAATCCCACCCACCCATTAACGCCAAAACGACGTTGATGCTGATGTTCGATCGACACATGAGGGGTTTCCAAAGCATAACGATGATTATTGTGCTGATTAAAGTAGTCATCCCGAGAAAAATTTGCTTCTTCGATCCATAACACACGAGTAGTGAAGGAGTGCTCTGCTTCTGCTTGTCGCAACAACCAATGGCAGTAGTTGACTCGTGGTTTAAAATCGTTGGGTGTAGTGGTAAGGGTGATAGCCCTCACCATCTTATGAGTAGAGGAACGTGATACCCCTACTTCCACTGCTATACTCCTTAGGCTGCGTGTTGGATCCTTTTGCAAAATTGGAATTTAATGACCAGCCTCTCGCAACCTTCTTTATAATCTCCTGATGACGTTACCATATGGATATCTACGAATTGGAAATCTTTGAGCGTAGACCCTCGCTGCCTCATGTGCATTTCCATGGCATTGACCCAAGATAGAACACCATATCTATGTAATCACGATTTGTGTACATTTTTCTACATTCAACATTCCCAAGTGGGCAAAAAGTCCTTTTGATGCTTCAAGCATTAATTCTCTATCTCGACTATGACCTTCTCGAGGAGCATTTTTATCTAGAACTCGAGCAACTCAGATGTGAAATCAGCCATTTTGATTTGATCTTCTTTTGCTTTTTTGGTTGGTAAACAATAAAACCCTGGTAAAAGTCCAAGAGTAATTATTGTTGCTAGCCTGGGCTCTGATGAATGTTTTCCACGTGAGTAAAATATTTTTTGGTTGTTATTAAATAACATAAAATGCTATTCTATGTGTTTTGCAGGAACAGGGTTTTTGGAGTTTTTGGGGCTTAAAGATTTATTTTGCTAGCGCTGGCCCGAGTGAAGAGCTCAGCAGAACAAAAAATTTCGACCGAGAGCAACAACACACTTAGGTCAATCTGTGGTAATGTGATGATATCTGATCGCGCTTACAGCTCCGTGAATCAATCAAATTGATATTGAACTTTTTTTTTATTATCGGACAAAAATAAACAAACCGTCAACAATTTTTAAAATATATGCCAATTACTATACGTTTAAGTTGAGTGGTACTACTTTGCTAATTTTTGGGCTTTGAGAACTAGCTCATTCTGCCCAGACACATTATTACAATTAATAGTTGAATGGCGATCACTAACATAGAGAGACTGGGATTCGAACCCAGTCGGTGGTAGCCGCAGCAACTCAGTCGCGTGAACTCTAAGCAACATTCATTTGAACCAATTTGTCTCTAATTCTATGTAGGAATTGTGTCTCAGCACAAGACTCGCATGAATATGGAAAATTGAACAGATTATTCAAAGGATAAGACTTCCTGCAACGGTTGAATCGTTTGTCAAACTTCAACCATCGGATTCAATTTTTCTCTTTTTCTTAGATTAGTTTCTTTTCGTCTTGCTTATGCAGGCATTAAAAAGTAGCAATTTTTTTCGAAAATTCAAATGGCTGCCGTTTTGAAACGACTTGACCGATTTTGGTCAAATGCTACCACTGACTACTACTTCCAAGAAAATTTCAGTCACCTGTATGGATACTGGTGAAGGCAGCGAAAGTTACCGTTAGAAAGCCGCGGGTGAACGGCTTTCCACAAATGGGAAGTTCCACAAGAGATGCGCATAATTAAGAGCATAAAGCTCCCCAGTGCCAGTAGATTTCTGCTAAATATGTAAGCGTCGAATGTCGCTATATAAGGACCGAGCGCCATAGCCATATCGGTTATATGACTGCCCGACACATTTTTGATGACCTGAATTGAATTTCCCGTTTGAGTAAACTCGCTAAGGTAGTGCCTATGAGCTCCGAAGGGTTAAATAGCCATACATTTGTGTCGATACCAGTAGACTGTAGGGGGGCGTGGGGGGAAAATTTGCTGAGTAGTCCTAAGTGAATGGGTCAAGGGAAAAAGGAGATAAAGGTGGGAAATTTTGAATAGGTAGGTAATTTCTCTCTCACACTTCGAAATAGAGAGATCAAATTAGGAGACAAATTGTTTCGCTGACGTGATACTGTTTTGCCAGTTGACTTTTTCATTTTCTAATAGGAGTTGTCCCTATCTTTAAAAACCATGAATACAAACGACTAAACCTATGCTTCCCATAGTTTTAATAAAAATAATGTAAAACTTTTTGGTGGGCACTAATTTACTTGATCTGATTTATCATCACATGTTGATGTCGCTTTTTCTTTTATAAAATCTCTTCGGGAACCAAAGTAAACTTTACTTACAGCTGGGAGATGCTGGAGTTCCATTTTCTAGTTACCTTTCTCAATTAAGCTGGCAAAATAGAGGAACCCGGAGTTGTAATAGCAAACAGTTGTTTCTATTTTACTTGCTAGAAGATGAAGTGATGCTGGGAAATGCTACTGTTGAGCTTGTCGTCGAAATTGTCAAATAAGGACTTCCATGTTGTCAACCTCTTTTTAATGCGCACGATGCACCTCTCAGGTGGGGTGCTCTACATCGAATTGGTCCGTGAATTTACACGCGATACTTTTAAGAAAAAGGTCGCTAGGAATTTCTGCTCGAAAAACAATTCTGTTTTTATGTAAGGTACGCCTAAATAAACTTTAACGTCATAAATACGTTACACACCACTGCTCTCTAGAATGAAAACTGCGAGCGACCAGAATCGTGGTGGGAAGGATGGATTTTTGCGAACTTTGAATGAACAAAAAAAAAATCAAAATTAAGTAATAAAATTCTTATTTTACTAATTTCCCTATACTACCCAAACCCAGGCTATTTTTATAATACACTAATTGACCAAAATCAACTATGTCTTTAGACTACGATAATTTAGAATTTTTATACGTTTCGTAATAGATCATAAAATATAAATAAAAAGAAAAAGAAAAAAAATCTTTTTGGTTTTTAATCGATATTCAATTTTTTGAACGTTCCATCGATTCCGAATATTTCGGTATCGAACTGACACTTTCCAATTCTCAATCTTTCGTTGGACTTCCATTTCTGTACCTGTTCCAGGTATCCCTTATGATCTTTAATGATCGCATCCCATCGCTCTGAAATTAAATAAATCATTTTGTTTAATTGACTTAAGTTAAACGAATGAAAGTTCTAAAGTTATTTAAACTGGTCTAAATTTTCTTACCTCTTAATTCTTCAGTGGGAAGTTGTTCGCCACCGAGACTAGGCGGCAAAGATTCTTTGGGTACCATTTTTGTTAAAGATTCCAAGTCCTCGTGGAAATAAATCTGCAAAAATTATCACGAAATAATTTTGAAGATCGGAGGTCACGTTTTAAGTGAAGAAATTCGCTTACTCTCTCGAAAAGTTTACTCTTTAAAATTGGCTTTAACATGTTCAAAAGCAACCCCAAGTAAGCAGGCGGTTTGTAGTAATGTAGTCCGCGAAACCGGTATGAGTAAACCTCCTGAAAATTGATCATGATTTCCAAGTTTTTTGCTTACTTTTCTAATCACTTACGGCGACTCCCATAATAATTTTCTTCAACAGATTAGGCGGGGTTAGTTTTAGAAGATCCATGTCGTAGTTTCTCAGGTCTGCCACTATATGCAATCCGGAACAATAATCGTATTTGTTCAAAATTTCTAACTGAGCGTAAAGTGCTCTTGTTGCTTCAAGCACACTGTATTTTTCTGCGGTATTTTCGTAGAAGCGTACGTTGATGATTCTTTCCCTATCCTTCGTCAATTTCAATGATGATAACATGTCACTATAAAAAAATATGTTTCATGTAATTTATTTTTTGAATTTCTGATGATTTTCTTACATTTGATGTTAAGAATACAGAAAATTATATTGGAATAATTGTAATCCATATACTGTTGAATAGTAAGTCAATGAAATACTAAATCAGACTCAATTAATTTTTTATTTGTTAAAGAAATATACCTATTTATTTACACACTATACACTAATTATTGCTAATTTAGTTATTTATTTACATTTATCCTAACACTATTTATTTATTTATTTAACACAAACTTCAATTTACTTCTAAACCCATTCAATGGCACAATAATTTTTATCCAGTCTTGTAACTGTTCAAAGACTGCATTTGACTGCCTTTGGAGGATATACCTCCAGTTTCTATTCACGGAGAGGGTAGCCTTATCTCGAGCGTTATTCTCGAACGATACGTAAAAGTTGAACGTTATTATTATTGCCTATTGTTGACGGCACGCGTTTACCGGCCATAAATCATTCTATAAATTTAAACTAGCAATTTTATATCTTCATTTGCGGTACTAGTAATAGTATATTGTGAAACAAGTGCGGAAAAGAGGGTGAAATTTCTTTTCCGCACGTACTACACACAGTACTTTTCCTACGACCACAATTTAACAGATTAATTATTTAACAAATTTAATACATAAATTATTTTTTCAGACTACCTAGTATTATTTTCAATTCAATTTTATTTTAATAATACATACTATTACATACTGTTAAATCATTGAATTCTACCGACAATATTATTATTATTTATTATTATAACTCCGTATTTAAACTAAAAATAAGTGACGTGGAGAGTGGGAGACGTGGTAGATATGCAACTTCCACACAACGCAGTCGATTGAAGTTAGAGGTGTGTGAGTTTTCACGTTCGTGAATTTGATTTGAACGCTACCAATGCTGCTATTAGCGATCAGCTCGTAAATTTTACTAATTACTACCACAAGAGAATAATAATTATATTATATTTTATAGTTATGAAGGGTTCTATGTTATCCCATTTGTGTTTATTTTATTACCTTGAAGCTTTAAATGAATAGTTATTCCATTAACAATAAGTAACAGTGAGTTCTCAGTTACCGCCCATCACTATTGTTTACATTAAAACTGTACGGAAACGATTTTTGGCTATGCGTTATGTCACTTTGTCGCACAGTTTTGGATACGTGAGAAATCTGCTAGTTTGCGCACAAAAAACGATGCGCAAAGTAGTGTTTTGTATAGTGGTCGTAGGAAAATACAATTTTAAATTGCTTTTTGAAGATTCACAGTTTAAACAGTTATAAGTCAATTATTTGCAAAAAAGAAACTAAAAAGTTCAATGAGTGGCGTTTGTTTTGTAATATGTCATTCATCTCTTATCCAAGCACTATTGCTTTCCGAAAAACTTATTGTATACCCATGTTCAAGAGGGCACGACGAGAAAGCATGTAAATTTTTCGAATAAAATGGTTTACTTACAAGACAAGTTCAGAAGGTGAACAATTCTGCAAGTTCTCATACATCTCAGGCCAGGCTGTCTTCATGGTGTAGTAACTGTCGATATTCGTTTTGCCTTTTCCACTCTCCCCTTACTTCGAATTAAGTAATTTTCGAAAAAAGCGTCATCTGCAACAGAAATAAGCTGTCCGTCGTTTCTCTTCCTTTGTCGAACGGAATTGAATCAAACCTACTTGTTGATATCATAGAAATTTATAATTTCTCCTAAAATAAGTTTATTTTTACCTTGAACTCCTTGCGGCAAGTGAGGCTGTTTTGCGATCCACTCTTTAAGAATCTCAACGTCTCTCTTGATATCGTCTTCAGTGAGTCCTAATGGCTCCCTAACAAAGGCCTTATCTTCTTCAGATATTTCCAACGGATTCATCGCTGGTTTAGAAAGCTAAGTAATACTAAAATGTACTTAATATGAGACAAAACTGCATTTCGAAATGCAGTTGCTTCTTTTATAAAGGTAGAAAATTTATTCGTTTATTAATAAAATTAAAATTAGTATACGCAAATTTTGTCCTTAACCGATTAGTCAAACCATTAATTAATATTCAAGCAATCAGTAGAGTCATTAATGCATAATTTTCGAGTTGAGTTTTTCAGGGACCTTGCAGCAGTTGCATCCACATAAGCGACATCTTCTGGTACTAAATCGTACCTAAAACTGGTAAGGACAGTTCGTAGATAGGTCTATACGAAACGATGTGGCTTACATGGTCTCTGAAGGCATTTGGTCACCTTGGCAATATTAAACAATATTAAAAAAATACATATTATTAAAAAAAGACGCACGATACCAAAAAAAAAGGAGCACATACAAATATCAGCACGACGAAAAAATGGATCAGCTCCAGAAAAAAAGCTATAAAAATACAGCTCAATCACTGAGGGCTCAGCGGGAAACAAAAGCAGCAAATAGGTTTCTAAAAGGGCATTTTAAAGTACACATTGACATAATAATTAATTACAAAAGAATATGTAAAACAATTTATGTGGCAATTACCTCATATAACTTTCATTCAAATTCTCCTTTTTAAATTTTATTTCGTAAATCTAGCTTCGAAATAGAAAGAAAGATTATAGAATGATTTGTTTGCTTTAAATTCAAGTCTAGGGTAATAAAATATTTGCGTTGCTGGAATTCTCGAAGATCAAGGAGAGGAGAGGCCGGTACTGCCTGTTGCCAGTTGGTATAAGAGCCGTGGTTCGTGCAGATAATGCCAATAAATCCAGATACGCTAGAAAAATGAGTATAGGGAAATGGCAATCAAATTGACATCATAGTAGGGAGCGACCTCTGTCAGTACAGACAGAGAAAGAGTTACAATTTAGTCGCAGAAGAGATTCGAGAATTTTTCAGGTCCGTTGGTCCGCGACCGATTAATTCACTTGCTTTTCTTGAATAGTTTCATCTTTAATACTAATAAATGAAAGAAATCAGTGAATTAAAGTACACAGATTAATTTGTTTGTGACCCTCTGCGTCGATGAGAGCAGGTACCAGCTAACACAGAGATAAAGTTTTGCATTAATTATTTGCTGTATATCATAGTTTTTTTTAATAGGGTGTTGTAGGCTTTTAGTAATGAGTCTTAGGAAATCGGCTTGGGATTCTCAGAACGGGGTTCTAGTTTTATTCTTGTTTGGCCATACTTCACAAGAAAGAACTCGCTAGGCAGCCAGTTTTCCTGGAGTCAATGTAATGTGAGTCGTTTAATTAAAAAACAAAAAAAATTGAAATTTATGGAGGAGCTCACTCGAGAAGGAGATACTAGTGAAGAGTGACTATCATTGCATTAATCACAGAATTATCATACTATAAAGTGAAGTTGATGCCCTTATGAAGTTATGTCGAAGTGTTTTGATAATTACGTCCATTTTAAAAAATTCCTTTTCCCATATCGTTCTTTCTCTAAATTGTGAGTTTTTTTTTCTAAATTTGTGAAGTAAATCCAGTGTTGCCGGATAAATCTGTAGTTCACCGGTGGAAGTCAAACATCATTTTCCTTACCCCGATTTTCGCTAAAAAGGGTGAATTTCGGGGAAACATGCTCAATATCAAAAAGGTATTAATAAGCATACTCGTCTATGAGTCGGAAAACACCCGAAATTTTTCAGACGCAACGAAACCATTTTCCTCCCCCGTTTTCGAGGGTACTGAACACGATGGCGTATGGCAAATTTCTAAATTCGTTCTAATGCCCCCGGGTCGGAAAAAACGCGTGCAACTCTCTTCTGGGGAAGCCTTGTATCTAATGACAACTGGCCGTCACCCTACTCCCACCTTCTTGGCCAAGAACCACCCTCCAAGGGGGTTGAAAATGTGTTTTTTTTATTAGTCGAGAAATCTGCCTCATCCCCCCGTTTTGAAGGGTGGTGAACACGATGGTCACTACCTTAGATCTCTACCACTCGTTTTCATCCCCCCAAATCGAGGAAAACACCCTTCAAGGGGGAACATGCAAATGCACATGCAATACAAATAGAAAATATTGAACAAATATTATGTTTTTAGAGATATTATAATGGTAATCTTTTAATAAAGCTAGGGGGAAAACTAGTGTGTAGCCTTGGTCTTTTACAAGTGGAATTACATTGTTGATACTCCTCAAAATGAACGTCACATGCTTACGTAAGAGTAACAGAAACGTTGTCTCCATATTTTTCTATTTTATCCAATAGAAAAAAACACGCTAATTTATTCAGAACGCAGAAATATTCAGAATTATAAGAAAATAAAAAACATTTTCAACCCCCTTAGGGGGTTCTAGGCCAAGGGGGTGGGCGTAGGGTGACGGGCAGTTGTCATTAGCTACAAGGTATCCCCAGAAGCGAGTTGCAATCCTATAGGTGGGACGTTGCAAAGAAAAGTACCTTAAAATTCTCGGATGCAGCCCATTTTCACTACGTCGTATTTGGGGGTCCCAAGATTCGTCCCGGCCAAATTTCAATCCGATCGATGCTAAAAAATTGTGTTATCACTAGAGAACGGATTATAGGCAAAGTGCCTATCTGTGCCTTTTTTGCCTATTTGAGTATCTGGTGCTTATTTTCACAAAAATGCCTATTCTTGCCTATTCAAATAAATTTAAATTTATCCACCTCAAAATACATTTCATGCTAATAATTATTATTAACTTTGAAAGAATATTTGAAAATTTTACTACCCCACTTGAGATAATTTATTATAGGTCCTAAGTCACTAGCTATAATCCCTTATAGAAATAATAACTGACCTGGACAACTGTGGTCCGAGCTTTGTAGCAAAATGCTAAGTGTAATATTGTAACGGAACCACCCAGGGCCCGTTGCTCTTTCGCAAAAGCCACTGTGATCGTCTAGTTTTTCGAATTTCTCCCTAATAGGACCGCTGTGATTTCTTTCGTTGTGTTTACCGTTGTGTTCACGTAGTTACCCCTGCTCGTTGATTGAGGAATGCCAGGATTACTATGGCCGAAACGGATACGCAAAAGAACCTATTGTGACTCATTGTATCTCGGTTGATTGGGATTTATTTCGGAAAAGCGGGGAAATTTACTGAGACTTGCTGTCAACGGTGGACTTCCTATCAGATGTCTAAAAGCGAATGATGAGCGAGAGAATTCGTTTGCAGAAGCGTAAAATGGTGAAGGGCGAGAGGGGCTGTGATTTTGCATAGAGAGTATAAAACAATGGAAAGCGAATGATGGATCCCTTTCATGCATTTTTCAAACTCCAATCCATTTCGGATTCCACTCTTTTGCACACCTGTGCTTTCTTATTACTTCGTTTTGCTTTTGTTTCATTTCTTTGATTTCATTTCAAGCAACAGCTTGAATTAATTAAAGAATATAACCATGTTGATTACAGACTACCCGGGATATGGCGGAAGTGTCTGTCTGATTACCTATTCAATAATTTTCTTTGCCTCGATAGCGCGTGGCTGCGTTTTGATTTCCTAACAATTTTACCTTTCGGTAATTACGCACCTATTCCTGCACTGTTTGCTTTTTCGGTTTGGGTTGATTTAACGAGGGAGATGGAAATAATTTAATTCCTTATCATCCTACCTAGGTGCGATCCATTTCAATATTTGTAATTGTTTTATTTATCAAACAACGTGCTTGATGTAAAACAATATCTTAGGAAAATTGCTGTAAATTTTTGGAAATCGGCAGGAATTTTTAAGGCACATATAAACGTAAATTTCTGTTACTCATTTTTTCTCTGTAGTGAAAATTTGATAGTAAAATTTGCCTATTTTATTGCCTATTTGGTTCAAGTTTAAGCCTTTTTATGCCAAAGAATGTGCCTATAAAGGCGCCTATTTTGAATTTTTTCTTTGCCTATAATCCGTTCTCTAGTTATAACGCAATTATTTCCGACTCAACCTAAAGAAATTAAATTAATAACAAAATAAACGCGACCTCTGTAACAGTTGAAAACCCGCAAAAAAGGAATAGGTATAACTATTTATACAAATACAATTAATTTAGCAAATACGTTAAAATACAAATACAAACAATACAAATAATACAAAACAGATAATAAAAATCAAAGTTGACGCTCTCAGAGTCAAAAGAAACTCGTCAATATCGTAAAATGTTTTAGATAAAAGAATTTTTTTTAATTTTTTTTTTATTAAAAATTAAAGAAATTTAGCGCCAGTGTGTGTAAGTACGGCGAACAGCTGATTGTTTAGATTTGGAGGTTCATTTGTTTATATTTGTGAATTTGTATTGTAACTGGTTTAAATAAAGACATTGTATTATTGTAAAACTTTTAATTTGAAATAATAAAGAGTCAGAACGTTACAATATAATAATTCCCGAGTACTTTCCCTAATTACCTACCAATTCCTCTAATTTTACTAATTTCTCCACTACCTAGCATAGCTAGACCCAGGCTATTAAACTTAGAATTTCCTATAGTTTTGCAATAGACCACAAACTATAGGTAAATAAAACGAAAAGGAAAATAAGCTTTCCATTTATATGAGTTTTTCCAAATAAACAGTATGTTTCTGAAACAAACAAAAAATAAAAAAACAAACTGTTCTTAAAAGCTTTGCATTGGATCTGATCTTAATATCAAGTACACTCAGGTAAATAATTTATCATGGTAACAAATAAAACAAATCCTGCTAATGCAAATAAATTTAAATTGTAGATTTGCATTAACAAACTTCAAAACCTTGACTACGTTTATAGAACGATTTGATATCCATCGACAATCATTTTTATTTTCCCAGGAAATGAATCCTAAATAGCATAACGAATAGCTTATTGTCATAGTGACATATTAAACAAGATCGCATGGAAAAAAAATTAGCAATTCTTAATCGATATTCAATTTTTTGAACGTTCCATCGACTCCGAACATCTCAGTATCGAACTGACATTTCCCAATTCGCAACCTTTCGTTGGACTTCCATTTCGGTACTTGCTCCAGGAAGTCTTTATGATCTTTCAAGATCCTGTCCCATTGCTCTAAAAAAAGTGAACCATTTCATTCAGTTACCATTCAATTAATTTCGTAAAATTCAAAATAATTTGTATAAAATCTTCTTACCTCTTAATTCTTCCATGGGAAGTTGTTCGCCACCGAGATGAGGCGGTAGAGATTCTTTGGGTACAACTTTTGTCAAAGATTCCATGTCCTCATATAGATAAATCTTTAAAAAAATAACCATCATTATACAATTTAGAAATCATTACTACGGCTTGGAAAAAGATTTAAGCTTACCCTCTCGAAAATTTTACTTTTCAGAATTGGCTTCAACATGTTTAAAAGCAACCCCAAATAGGACGGTGGTTTGTAGTAATGCATTCCGCGAAACCGGTATGAATAAACATCCTGAAAATAAGTAATTTTTTCCAAATTTTATGATTATTTTTATGAACATACTTACGGCAACCCCCATAAGAATTTTCTTCAGTACATTGGGCGGGGTGAGTTTTAGAAGATCCATGTCGTAGTTTTTAAGGTCCACTACTATATGCACTGCGGAACAGTAATCGTATTTGTTCAAAATCTCTAATTGAGCGTAAAGTGCTCTTGCTGCTTCAAACACACTGTATTTGTCGGCTATATTTTCATAGAATCGTACGTTGATGATTCTTTCTCTATCCTTCGTCAATTTCAACGATGACAACAAGTCACTAAAAAAATATGCTTGAAATAATTCAATTTGGTAATTTCTCAATTATTAAAACTTTTTTTATTATTTTGAGATTGAAAAATTTGGAACTCTAATAAGTTCTTTCATTAAATTGTAGAAAACTCAAAATAAATAAGAATTTTACGGTCATCTTCAGTAGGCCATGACAATGAAGCGTCTAAAATAAACGTTTCGAATAAAATTGGTTACTTACAAAGCGAGATTAGAAGGTGAACAGTCCTGTATATTCTCATACATTTCAGGCCAGGCTGTCTTCATGGTGTAGTAACTGTCGATGTTTCTTTTTGCCTTTTCTACTCTGCCTTTACTTCGAATTAAGTAATTTTCGAAAAAGGCGTCATCTGCAACAAGAACAAAATTCTAATATTTCTTAACTAAAAGAAATGGATTATTAAAATTATTTATAATTTCTCACAAAAAAATTAACTTTTACCTTGAATTCCTTGCGGCAAATGAGGCTGTTTCGTTATCCACTCTTTGAGAATCTCCACATCTCTCTTAATATCGTCTTCAGTGAGCCCCAACTCCTTTCTAACAAAAGCCTTATCTTCTTCAGATATTTCTAATGGATTCATTTCTATTTTAGAAAACCAAATGACAATATGAGACAAAATTGTATTTTGAAACGCAGTGAGCAACTCCTTTTATAAAGGTGGAAAATTTATTCGCATTATAAATTAGTAAAATTAGTAAGTTCGTCCTTAATGATTAGCCAAACCATTAATGCATATTAGGCAGTCAGTAGAGTCATGAATGCATAATTTTATAGTTGAGTTTTTCAGAGACCTTGCAACAGTTGCACGCAAATAAGCGACACCTTATAATAATTATTACAAGACAGCATAAAGTGGAGTCAAACTAGAGTTTTACTCCGGAAAAATTGGCGAAAGAAGCAACTTTTTACTGAACATTTGTGAGGATGTTAGTGACAACATGTAAAAAGTTACAAACAGTAGAGCCATAGCTCAACTATTTATTCAACATATAAGAAGTTGAATATTCAGTTATTTTTGGAATACCTTCCTCAATAAATCCATTCTTCAAGAAAAACCTAATTGACATTCTTTTTTGCTTTTTTTTCAAATTTTTTTTCTGAAATGAAAACTGTAAACTGCAGAATTTTTTTTCTAACACCCGAAAATGGGAAATAGGGCAACGCTCCAGGGGCGCGCGGTCACTAAATTCTACTTAGGCTCAAAAATTTAATAATTCATTTGCCATGTAATTCAATGAGCTTCCGCAGAGTCGACTATGTACCTTGGCTGAACATTTATTTAGAACCTATTTTAAAATATAACAGAGCATTTAGAAAAATAAAGTTTCATGAGATCATTCTTCACTCCTATTGATTGTCTTATTTTGATCACTGGACACTCGCAAAGAAAACTGGGGATAGGTTACTAATGTGCTCTAACTGTCTTATCCGATGGAAGCTTAATTTTTCCCAGAGATAGTTTAAGAAATGAAAAATAGCTCTACTCACAGCTGAAGTTGTAGCAGTGCACACGAATTTACCATTTACCAAAAAGAGAGTCCTTGCAGGGGATTGATACTTACTTAATTGTTTCTCTTCCACTAGGTAAAGAAATAGGTACAGCAACATTTGTATTAGTAAAGTCTATATGGAAATCGGGTCTTGAAACTTCCGTTACTTTATGTAATCGCGGCCGGTTGCATGGATTGCATCGGATGTGAATAATTTCCAGAGAAACACTTTGTTTCTTCCCGTTTTTATTGTTTCAAATATCGCAATGCAACAACGGCAATATGGCCGCCAATTTATGAGAATCTTGTTAAAGGCGTAATTCGTGAAACTCGGTACGTGCGTTCGCGGACTTTACTGTTGTTGAGATAATTATGTAGAAACAATTGAATTGAGGTAACATACAGGTGAGGCTTCCCTCATCCGACATCGACGCTACCTACCACCATGACACTCTCCTTGCATCTTTTTGTTCTAGCTTGTTGGGCCCTCTCACCGCAGCTCTGGGTCGCTTCACCACCCATTTATGTCATCTCTACGTTATTCCATTCGCCACTTCGCGCGCGTCTGCCTTCTTCTCTTTCTGGTTATCATTTTAGGTACGTACGATGCCCGCTAGATGATATCGACATCGTAAACCGTGACTGACCTAAAAGATCCCTGAAATTATACAGGCTGTCGTTAATGTTGAAACAACTTTTGGGCGATAAAATAATTTTTATTTTGACGGTTAAATGCGCGTAGATAGACTTTAAGTCAGTGAGCAACCAGCGTTGAGATATATCGACATAGATTCATGTCAATGTTCTATGGGAAGGGGTAAGGGATGATTGGCTTGAACAGGGATTTGGAGGGATTTTTACTTCAGCCACGGAAGAAGAAAGTTACAGTTTCGTTGCAAAAACAAAACAAATGGTGGGTTTTTATTTCTTGTAAGTACCCGCACTCTTTCGTTTACATTTTGCCTATAATTAATTATTACTGAATTTTATGTCTGTCTAAAATAAGACAAAATAGATACCTACATATTGCTTCCTAATTAATTTTTTAAATATACTAACTATATGTATTATTTAACGCATGCACGTTCAAAAATAAGGGTTGGAATTTTATCACATTTTTGCATCCCATTGATCATTGTTACCTTCAGTTTATATCACTTATTTATTTAAATTGCTTTATCTTACAATATCTAATTCGCTCAGATCAATTCATTGGAAAACTCGAAATTGTCTTAGCGATTTGGGTCAATTTTTTTTTAACAATTCAAATTTGGAAAACAAAGAAATCTTCTGTGGTCACATGTTTGTTGGAGGGGGGAAGGGTGGTGTGGTTGATACGAATAATATTTTGGCGAATCGCTCTATATTTGGAAATATGGAAATATTATGTATATGGAAATCTCTAACCTGTGATATTTTTAATTATGTCTGCTGCCATGCACATGTTCTAACCATGTACCTATTGATTATGCTTTGCCATGCTTTTATCTCATGTCACATGTTCGAAAAGTTTTTCTTATTTATCTTGCCACTGATTTAATCGATGCCATATTTAAATTGTCTTCTCAACATTCCGGACTTAATTGTTATATATTGGTTTATACTTATTTATTTATTTATTTATTTATACTTCATGAACATATTTATTTGACATAACTTTTCAACTGATCATTGTTCATTTTGATTTTAAAATTGATATTTGAAAATGTAAATGCAGGTTATCTTATATTGTGATACTTTTCTGTGAATTCAATTAACGTAACGACATCCAGTTCTTGAGCTTCGTCAAACTCAATTCAAATTGGTCGATCATTTTGATTGAACTACGTATGAAAGGGCCTTATGTGAATCTAGGTAACGTTTTCGTCCGTGCCAGAGGGAGGCCATTTAAACAACCAAAGGGTAGTATCCTAAGCGGACCTCGGAATTGGGGCCTCTCCAACTCAATAGGCGGGTAGCATCCCCGCCAAATCCCGTTACCTTCAATGCGAATGGATAAAGTAACAAGACCCATTTCCACAGTTATCTTGAAGATTTAGACTTCGGTGATAATGCTTCAGTTTAAAATGATTCGCGCGACTTTCTCGGTGTGAAAGAGAGTTCATTAGATTTGGTGACAGTTGTCGAGACTATTGATCTACTCTTTTCAGAAACCACCGTTGATTTTTTTCATATTTTAGTCTGAAAGCGAGTTTTTCTCCGTCGGGCTCTTTTCTGGTCTGATGGGTTGAAGTGGCTTGTGTAGTTTGAGAATGCCATATAGTTTTGGAGCCTGAGGATTATTTATGATGAGACTATTATATGTTATGTTGTACCATACTCTTATTTCAAAACAGGAGAGAACCAGCGGATATTATAGCATATTGACGTAATAATAATAATAATAATAATAATAATATTAATTGTTGTCCTTATATATTTTGCAAATTTAACAATATCGCATGAAGTATAGTTATTTTACATTGCAAAGAAAAACATAACGTTATCAAAAATAAGTGTGATAGTTCTTAATCGATATTCAATTTTTTGAACGTTCCATCTATTCCGAACATCTCGGTATCGAACTGACATTTTCCAATTCGCAACCTCTCGTTGGACTTCCATTTCTGCACTTGCTTCAGGTATTCCTTATGATCTTTAATGATTCCGTCCCACTGCTCTGAAATAAAATAATTGGTTTTATCTCTCTCCAATTAATTTCTTATTAATTTATTATAAATGTTGTTATTGATTTATTATAAACCTCTCAATTTTTCAAGGGGAAGTTGTTCGCCATCGAGATTGGGCGGTAGACATTCTTTGGGTACCATTTTTGTCAACGAGTCTATGTCGTCATGGAGATAGATCTGTAACAAATGATCATCATTTCAATTGAGAAGATCGAAAGTCAAGGCTTAAGAGAAGAAGCTCGCTTACCCTCTCGAAAAGTTTATTTTTCAAAATTTGCTTTAACATGTTTAAAATTATCCCAAAATAAGGAGGCGGTTTGTAGTAATGTACTCCATGGAGTCGGTATGAGTAAACCTCCTGAAAATTGATCATGACTTACAAATTTTATAATTATTATATTCACGATTACTTACGGAGACTCCCAAAATTAGTTTTTTCGCTACACTAGGAGAGGTGAGCTTTATAAGATCCAAGTCGTAGTTTCTTAGGTCTACCACTATATGAATTCCGGAACAGTAATCGTATTTATTCAAAACTTCTAGCTGAGCAAAAAGTGCTTTTGTTGCGTCATGCGCACTGTATTTTTCGGGAATATTACTTTCGTAGAACCGTGCATTGATAATTCTTTCTCTATCCTTCGTCAAGTTCAACGATGATAACAAGTCACTGTAAAAAAAATATTGCGGTCAATGTTCTTTAGGAATTTTTATCATTCCCCAACCTAAGTTGTAAAGTCGTGACTAAAGGTCTGCACAGGGGTTATAATGATGGTGGAGAACGTCCGAAAGTGGACTCTTCGAAAGACCGTAAAACTCTGTTGTCGAGGTTGTATCTCGCGAACAGAGGAACACGGGGGTCTAGGCTTTTTACCGCCTGGACCAAAAGCAGTCAACCTTTAAAAACCTAAATCCTACGGCGGGAACCCAGGCTAAAAGGATGCGTGGCTGAATAGTAGATCAGTTCCTTCTGGATTCAACCATAAAAAGGGAAGGGGATTCTGAAAAAAAGACCCACCCAAAAATTCTCAGGAGCCGCTCGCAGGAAACTGAGAAAAGAGTAGAAACTACAAAACCAGGAGGAAACTGGAGAGCCTAGAAAGCAAGGGTTGAAGGTGAACCCGAGTGTAACAAAACCCGGGACCAGCAAGGAACCGGAACAACGTAAAAGAAGGAGAACCTGCACCAAGGTTCTCAGGAGTGCAGCTTACAGGGGACTTTCTCTTAGAGGCCACAGAGGACTGGCTGGTGCGGGTGGTCAGGGAACTGAACCCTGGTCAGGAGTGAAACTTGGCACCAAGGACGTTCCGAAATCTATAAGAGCACTAGTGTGGATACCAGGGACCCAAGAGGGACCAGAAAAAAAAACAAAAAAACTGGGAATTCACAACCAGGAATTAAAAACCAGAAACGTGGATCCTAGTGGACAGAAAACCTGACACAAAAGGTCAACAACTAGTTTCCCTCATGGGAGAAAATAGACCAACTTCAATGCAGACTTTACCCAAACACAACTGGGGTGCTGTTCAAGTGAGTAGGTGGGTAAAGGGAAGAAGAAGCAGAGAAGATGTAGCTGAAAAAGCTGAGTAAACACCGGCTGAGATGGGCAATTGGGTTTCTTGCCCACGAATGAAACACCTCTCAATAATAGGAGTGAAAAATTGGAGTGATTGCAGGAGATGCGGGGAGGGGGAGGAAACCCCATACCACCTAATGTGTGAATGTCCAGCACTAGAGGGAACTAGACTTCTAGTATTTGGGACCGAAATGGCAGAAGCAAAAGAAATGAAACAAGCACCCATTGGAATCATACTGAAATACTTTCGGACCAGGGCTTATTCACAAAGGTAGGTATTAACAAATGAAGCTAGGGTACAGATTGACAGTGAGTAAGGGTAAGGGTAGTGATTACCACGCACAAGAAGGAGATGAGGCTGATTTATTTATTAAACATGGAGACAATATTCAAAAAACCATGTCCATAAATTGTTTAGTAACCCATTGAAATGGAGCAGCCAAAATAAATGTTCTACTTACAAGGAAATTTTTGAAGGTAAATAATCCTCTAAGTTCTCATACATCTCAGGCCAGGCTGTCTTCATGGTGTAGTAACTGTCGATGTTTCGTTTTGCCTTTTCCACTCTCCCTTTACATCTGATTAAGTAATTCTCATAAAAGGCGTCATCTGCAACAAGAACATCCGAATCATTCATTCGGAAATCAATTGAACCCACTTTTTGAATAAATTTAAAAAAAAATCTTTCACCTTGAACTCCTTGCGGCAAGTGAGGCTGTTTTGTGATCCACTCTTTAAGAATCTCAACGTCTCTCTTGATATCGTCTTCAGTGAGTCCTAATTGCTCCCTAACAAAGGCCTTATCTTCTTCAGATATTTCCAACGGATTCATTACAGGTGTAGAATACTAAAATACTTGAGAAAATGATGTGGTTACCATGACATATAAAATTAGTGAGCGAACACAGTGATTATATTCATCTTTAAAGCTTTTATAAAGTTGTTCAGCCCATAAAATTTTTTTGCTTCTGATATACAGGGTGATTCAGGTTTGATCTTGGTAACTTCAGCAAGCGATAGAAACCACTACATAACGGTTTTTCAGAAACAATATTGTAGCTTGAAGGTGTTTCTTCTCATATCTTTTGAACGATTTAACGCCAGTGTTACTCAAAATTTCAAAAACTATTATTAGTGAAAACAAAAACTAGTAAATCAACCTCAGCTCTTATTTGAAAAGTATTCTGTGTTTCTCGGTTAATCATTTAGTTGTAGTTGTCTTATAAATATCATTTTGTGTATAAAAGTAAAAAAGAAGTGTTTCGGGGAGTATTCAAAATGATTTCATCCCCCTCTGACGCATAGAAATATTGCGTTTTTGCCAAAAACTCTATTTAAAAAAATATCATCAATTTAATCTGTTCTACCGATTTCTGCAGTTATCTAGGCAAGACATGGATAAATCACTCTGTATTTAACAAAATTTGTAATGAAAGTAATTTTTTGTACCATCGGCCATACCGATTTGTTTAATTGATTAATTAATTAAACAAAGAGTTAATTAATATTTAAATATAAACCAATAGGTACATCTTATAATAGAAGGTACGTCATTACGTTCAAGTTTAGTGATTATTTTTTTCAATAGAATTTATTTAAATGACTCTTGCCCGTAGTAAGCGTTCCTGCTCTGTAATAGCTCACAATTAATTGGAAAAAATGGGATGGAGTCATACAGTTTATATGCATTAGAATGAGATGAAATGAGAGGAAATTTCTTCAACAGTTCTGCCAATTTTGCACTGTAATATAATTGCAAGCTTCAGTTATTCTTGCCCTTAATTCTTTCACAGTTTGTGGTTGACCTCTTATGAGGTCATAAACTTGTGTTCCCAAATGCCCCCACAGGAAAAAATCGAGTGGCGTTAGGTTAGGACTTCTAACAGGACATTTGAATGGCCCATGTTGGCTAATCAAACTATCAGGAAATGTTTCATTTAAAAATTCTGTGACGGTAGCAGCACTATGGGCTGGAGCTCCATCGTGCTGAAATATTATTTCTCCGTTTGCTCTTAAAGCATCCAGATGTTATTCTATTCAAATACAAAAGCTTTTATTTACAAAAAATTACAAATTTTCAACATGTTCAGGTTACGATAACTAAAATCGGTTAGGCAAGGCAACATAAATCAATAATTTATTTGTTGATGTTTAGGAAATTTGTACTTTTTGGCCTGTAACCATGCTCGTCGGCGGTGTAAGTCACATGATATTCCGTTTCTTGCGGGGAAACTGTAGGTACTCGCCTTGGGCTTGAGTATAAAGCATCTTCACTACCGGGGTTTACTACTTTAGCGCCTTCAGAAGCAGAAATTCCATAACATAAAAGGACATAATTTAATTCAGTTAATTTGAAAATTCATGAATTGATTTAAAAAATAAATAAGAACTACTTGTAATAAAATAAATAATACTCTAATATTAATACAAATAAAATAAAATTTAGCTTCTATTATTGTATTTTTATTAAAAATATTTGATTTGCTCTGAAACTGGAAATTGGAATGAAATATTTGAATATAGTAGGTAAATGGCCTAACTGTGAAGGCCATATCGCTGTTAAAAAATTGTAACAAGAAGAAAGCTGACAAAACAATGCGCAAGCGCATCATCTCGTTATAATTTTTATTATTTCGGTCCTTATAATTATTATGATTTGTAACAATAATAATAAACGTTTTAGAATTATTATTATCTCGCATCTATATGTAATTATTTAATTAGAAACGATGATAAATACCTCCTAATAATTATTATTATTTACGATAATAAAATAAATGGCTCAATTCAATAACAAACAGGAATGAAGTTTGAATATGCGCAACGGAAGAGCGAAGTAGTTTTTAGGATATCCGGGATATCAATTTTTGAATTGGGTATGTTTGAAGAGTGCTTTGACTTTCGCGTTTCATGTTTCATAATCATAACAACAACTGTTTCGTCCTGTTCGTTTCTTTTCCTTCGGAGATCGGAGATTAATTTTATAAGAGTTTTAACTGCTTTGAGTTTTGAGTGATCAGTTTTCTCGTTTCTTTCGGGCTCTAATCAAGTTTTAGCTTCGTTTGAACGCGTAAATAAATGATAGTTTGTTCTAACTTTTATGTGTTAAAGTTTCCTTCTCAAAAGCTGGGTTTATACAAGTTGAATTTTGCAGTAGTTTTAACCCCAATTTTAAAAGCAATTTAGTTTTTACATTCAGCATTTATTTGGTGTTTATACAAATACGTATTAAGGTTTGTACAGCATGTTCGTAATTGACAAGTTGACATTTTTTCGTATCATTTATGAAAAATATATAATTATTATTGTTGAAAGTTGAAAGTACTAAGTTGAAAGTTGGGAAATTTCAAGGTCGCTGAATCTTAGTCAATGGCTAAAACCTAAAGCTAAGTTTGTGTAAACGCTAATACTGGAATGCTAAATTTGAACTTAATCTTAACGGCTTAATCCTAAATTTACAATTAAAAAAAGCTGTATACACCCAGCTTTAACTGTATGTTGGTGAAGTCGTGAAACGTTTAAAGTGATTTTGGTTGAAGTGCAGGATGCAAAGTCAGGTCAGGTCCTCTCAGGTCAGACAAGGCGAAATGCTGTCATCAACAAAGGTAGGATTCATTTTTCATTTATCGCAATTGATACATCAAAAAGCAGATCTGAGTAGAAAATTTTGGAAGGGGGCAAGAACGTATAGAGCAAGATCTCTGCCAGACTTTCCTCATTTTTATAAAAGCTGAAAGTTTCTGCGCGCATATGTGTGCGCATGAGATTTATTCAGATTCTATTTTACTATTTACTATTATTAATTTTTAAAAGTTTTTGGATTTACTATCCTGATTTTTGAGCAAAAATTTACTTTGAAAAAAAAATAAGTGTAAAGTTATCATCCCCTCTACTACAATCAGAGCTAAAAATTTGGGAATGATAAACGTTTTCAAACAAATGTTGCCATTTTTATTTTTCTAAGAGATTTCTGACAAATATTTTCTTAAATAATTTTTGGTAGGTACACTTATTGTTGAGCTCAAAATCCTGAAATTCATATTACCAATCTGATACAAAAATTTAGCACCTCTTGAGCAAAGAACAACGGGTCAATTCACGTCCTGTTATAACCGAATGTTCGTTATAAACGATTTCGTTCTTTCAAATTACGACCCCTTGTTAAAAATTTATTATGAGTGCATGATGTTACATTAATTAATACAGATATTAAGTCGATTTCAGATTTTTTGATAAATGTTGAAAGAGGGGAGGATGCTCAATTTAAAAAATAATTCCATCAAAAAAATCACTTAGTTGGTTATTAAATATTCCCAACTATTCCCAACTACTTCTAACTATTCAGAAGCCAGAAAAGAATTTATTTGGAAAATTTCGTGAAGCTCCTTGTGATCAATTGTGACACAGAAAAGAAACCTAATTGATAGCAACCCTTCGGAAAGTGAACGACCCCTCCTTTAACTCGCTAAAAAACACTAAACCATAATATAGAACCTCCCGAAGCAACAGAGAGCTGTTTCGGTATCGTTTTGACTTCATCAGTGTGACACATCTAGGAGAGAACTAATTGTATATTAATATATACAGGGTGAATTAACAGGGTGGGCCACGGTATACGAAACGGAAGATTATGGCCGTATCTCTGAACTTTAGGATATTTTTATTTTTGGAGTGGATAGAGACCCGGCAGAGGTATGTTTTAAAATTATATTCATAATGTACAGGGTGTCCCAAAAGCATAAAAAATATCAAAGTTATGTTTTTTTCGAGGTTTTTTTAAATGGAATGCTCCTATGTTATTGCATTTTTAGATTGTCTGAAAAGAGAAAATGAGATTGGCTTTTACAGTTGGTGCTTAAATTCAGAAGTTTTTGAGTTATAAACAAGTGAAAATCGTCATTTTTCAAGTTCATGGCCCTGTGCAACGAAAACGGCTGAAGATAGAGAAAAACGGCTTACATGTCCCTATTTTTACTTTTCATGTACTATCCTACGATATGTAGATGAAATGTTTATACAGGGTGATAAAAAATTTGAAAAATTCTGAGATTTCTCCACGCGTCGCCAAATAAAAAAATCAAAGAAAGCACAAATGTTTCTATACCATAGGATATAGTACATAAAAAGTTAATATTGGGACATGTAAGCCGTTTTTCTCTATCTTCAGCCGTTTTCGTTGTACATGGCCTTGAACTTGAAAAATTACGATTTTCACTTGTTTATAACTGAAAAACTTCTGAATTTAAACACCAACTGTAAAAGCCAATCTTATTTTCTTTTTTCAGACAATCTAAAAATGCAATAGAATAGGAGCATTCCATTTAAAAAAAACATAACTTTGATATGTGTTATGCTTTTGGGACACCCTGTACATTATAAATATAATTTTAAAACGTTCCTCTGCCGGATCTCTATCCACTCCAAAAATAGAAAGATCCTAAAATCCAGAGACACGGCCATAATCTTCCGTTTCGTATACCGTGGCCCACCCTGTATATGATGAATAAATTCATTTCCTCAGTTAATTTCAGTATTAAAAAATTTAAGTTGGTATGAAGACAAAATGAAGATACTCTTTCCTATGCATCACTTTATTGTTATTCTGGTAATTCGATTTTTCTTTCATCTTAAATATGCACTAACAGAAAATCAAATGCTAAAATTCTTGTTTTTTTTCTTTAAATTCCAAAAAACAAATTTTGAATTATTGTTGTAATGGTAAATGTGAGCAAGTTATATACAATTAACAGGAACGTTAGCAGTAACGAATAATCCTCAATCGATATTCAATTTCTTGAACGTTCCATCGATTCCGAACATCTCGGTATCAAACTGACATTTTCCAACTCTCAATTTTTCGTTAGATTTCAATTTCGATACTTGCTCCAGGTATTCCCTATTCTCTCTGATGATTTCCTCCCATTGCCCTGGAATAAAATAATTAATAAACGGAATGAATTATTCGTAAAACAGATCCAAATCTCCATCTTGTTGTTTTGTTTTTGTCTAAATCGCACCTTTCAATTTTTCCACTGTAGGCTGGTCCCCACCGAGGTGAGCAGGCAGGAATTCTATAGGCACAACTTTTGTCAACGATTCCAAGTCGTGATGAAGGTAAATCTGCAGAAATTTCAATTAAATTGGTGAGATAACCCAGTAAGGGAACCTGGGCACCCTTCTTACCCTCTCATAAAGTTTAGCTTTCAAAACAGGCTTTAGCATATTTAAAACCATCCCAATCCAAGCGGGCGGCTTGTAGAAATGTTGTCCCCGAAAACGGTAACAGTAAACTTCCTGAAAGTAATTATTATTGTTAATATTTATAAATAATTAGAATTTTTTTAAGGGAGGAACTTACGGTGAATGCTGTCAGACATTTCCTAATAATAAAAGGAGAGGTAACTTTCAGATGCTCCAGCTGATAATTCGTCATGTCCACCACTACCATTATACCGGAACAATATTCGTATTTATTCAAAATTTCTAGCTGAGCAAAAAATACTTTCATACTTTCCAGGAAATTAAGCTTTTCAGCGCCCGTTTCTTCGAATCGAACGTATACAATTCTTCTGTTGTCCTTCGTTAATTTCATTAAAGATAGTATATTTCTGCGAAGAAAAATCTTACGATGATTGTTTTAAATTGTTTTAAAAATATTTTTCCTACGACCACTATACAAAACACTACTTTGCGCATCGTTTTTTGTGCGCAAACTAGCAGATTTCTCACGTATCCAAAACTGTGCGACAAAGTGACATAACGCATAGCCAAAAATCGTTTCCGTACAGTTTTAATGTAAACAATAGTGATGGGCGGTAACTGAGAACTCAACTGTTACTTATTGTTAATGGAATAACTAAGTATTCATTTAAAGCTTCAAGGTAATAAAATAAACACAAATGGGATCACATAGAACCCGACAAGACTATAAAATATACTCATTATTCTCTTGTGGCAGTAATTATTAAAATTTACGAGTTGATCGCTAATAACAGCATTAGTAGCGTTCAAATCAAATTCACGAACGTGATCGTGAAAATAACTCGCACATCTCTACTAACTTCCATCGACGACGCACAGCGCCTGCGTTGTGTAGAAGTTGCATATCAATGATATACTAACCTCTCTTAAATCATTGTTATTATCTACCACGTCTCCACGATCACGTCACTTATTTTTAGTTTATACGGAGTCTAATAATAAATAATAATAATATTGTCGGTAGAATTCAATGATTTAACAGTATATAATAGTAATATTAAAAAGTCATTGGTAGAATTGAAAATAATACCTACTTTACCTAGGTAGTCTGACAAAATAATCTTTAGTTAGGTACCTCTATCATTATAATGGATTGTAATTCCTCTGAATCTGAAGCAGAAAATACACCACCTGAAGTCAGAAAACAAGCAGGTTTGTGTTCTTTGAATTTGCTACCTGTAGTTTCGAGAGAAAAATACGAATCTGCTTATAAGCATTTCATAAATTGGAGAAAAGGTCATAAAAGCAGAGCTTTGTCAGAAAAAATAATTTATGTGTTAAATTTGTTAAATAATTAATCTGTTAAATTGTGGTCGTAGGAAAAGTACTGTGTGTATCACGTGCGGAAAAGAAATTTCACACTCGTGTGAATTGTGACACTCGACTTACACTCGTGAGAAATTTTCTCTTTTCCGCACTTGTTTCACAATATACTATTAGTTACCTTCATAAACAGTGTTACTAATGACCTCGCTAGTGACATGAGGTAAAAAAGTACTAAACCAACAAGAAATATGAATTAAATGATCGGAAGATATCAAAAATTTCACGCTGATTTGATGTCAATAATTCTCGATTGGAATTAAAAATTACAATTACCCTATACTGATTTTTTTTTTAATTTCGAAAAAATAAATATTCTCTGTTTCTCTATAATAAACCATATAATAAAACACTTCAAAGTTTTGTCTAAAAGTTAAAAAAAATAAAATAAAATAAAATAAAAAATTTAGGAAAATATCGAGGAAAATATATTAGAACGTAAAATATTTTTGGATTTTTTTTAAAAACTTTTAGACAAAACCTTGAAATGTTTTATCATATGGTTTATACAGAAACAGAGAAGATTTATTATAGCTGTTGTTTTTTCAAAAAATGTCCACCTTTATTAAAAAGTTATTAGACCTCACTTTCTTACCCCTGAAGAAGAACTAAAATAAAGTTTGAAAGCTTGGGTTTTGAGAAAAAAGAGTATCCTTTTCATTATCGACTGCTGTCCCAAATAATTAATCCACATTTATAAATAATCAGTCAACAATTTGATCAATAAACTAATTTAATTTATAAAAAAAAATAATTAAAACTTACATGGAAGTTATTGAAGGAACAAAGTCCTGTAAATTCTCATACATTTCAGGCCAGGCTACCTTCACGGAGTAATAACTGTCGATACACCGTTTTGCTTTTTCCACTCTTCCTTTGCATCTGATTATATAATTTTCGAAAAAACTATCATCTGAAAACAGAAAAAATTGTCAAAAATTTTTATATTTGCTTTTTTTATATGAACCACCCCGCAATTAACGAAAAAATGGTTTACGGGGGTAGCTTTCTACTCGTAAAGCTGAAAGCTTCCACATTATCTTATTATTACTTATATGGTCATATGGAATATCGTCCAAAAGCTCTCCAAAAATGAAATAAAGATCTTCAATTTGGAGTCTTAGACAACTTAGACTCCCTTATAAAATATAAAAATGAATAAAACCAAATTATTTTGAATATATCAAAATGCTGGATATTTTTTTTAAATTATGAATTTCCCTATGATCACTCCGTTATATGGAGTATCATCGGACAGGTTTAAAAAAAGAAAACGTTGTGAACGTCCAAAAATGAATATTTTGGAAAATATAATAACCTGAAATATGTACTAAATTCTGCTTCTCATTTAACCTTATTAAATAATTGAAAAATCTGCTAAAATGTATCGTGGCAGATACTCCAAGTAACATTTTATGTTAAATTTACCTATATTCGACGTAAATTAGGACAATAATTTTATTTCCTTATCCTAAATAACGTAAAATTTACTTTTGAGTTACGTACCGAAAATAAAAATGTGAGTAAAAAGAACGTACAAGCCTTTTGTAATAACCAATTTTAACCCTCTAGGTAAATTCGACTTTCAATAAAGTAAAAACAGGGAAATTATTTCATAACCCAAATTTACTTATTAGGAACTGTGTGGTTAATATAACTTTGAAGTTAAAAATAGGTAAACAATACGATCAAATAGCCCTATACAGGGTGTCCCAGACTTAATTGACCAGGCCATATCTCATATACAGGTTGAGATAATCGAGCCGAATAAAAGGCATATTATTATAATTTTTCAAGCTGTATAACATGACAGCATGAAAACAACCCCCACTCCAACATCCCCTAAGTTACAGCCCCCACCCTTAAAAAAATGAATAGCACCCTGTATATATTTTTGTATATTCAAAACCAGTATTCGATTCTCTATTCAGATGATTTTTCAGATTCAAAATTGGTTTAGAAATAACCAAGAAAAAGATCATCAAGGTGGTCATGACTTTTTATCTTAACTTTCTCTGGATGACTTTTGCTGTCAAAATTTATTCATAGTTTTTAACAGGCAGGTCATAGTTATTATTATAATTAAAGTCCAAACAATTTATTTGATAATTCTGATTTGTTGGGAAATTTAAAAAAATAAAACAAGAGATAAAGCACTTTATCATGAACCTTAATGATGACTGTGACCTGCTAATTAAAAACTATGACCAAAATATTGATAAATTTTGGCAGCTAAAGTCATCCAGAGAAAGTTAAGATAAAAAGTCATGACCACCTTGATGAACTTTTTCTTGGTTATTTCTGAACCAATTTTGAATCTGAAAAATCATCTGAATAGAGAATCGAATACTGGTTTTGAATATACAAAAATATATACAGGGTGCTATTCATTTTTTTAAGGGTGGGGGCTGCAACTTAGGGGATGTTGGAGTGGGGGTTGTTTTCATGCTGTCATGTTATACAGCTTGAAAAATTATAATAATATGCCTTTTATTCGGCTCGATTATCTCAACCTGTATATGAGATATGGCCTGGTCAATTAAGTCTGGGACACCCTGTATACGTAAAATCAAATTTTCACCCTTTTGTTAAATCTGGCAATATGAATATTTTTTTTAACTATTAAAATTGGACAGGATTTCTTAATCTCCAAAGAAACACTTTGTAAACTAGTTCAACAGAAATTTATTTGAACAATAAGTTTTAACAACCAGTAGTTTTATTTAAGTAAATCGCATTTTTTTACCTTGAATTCCTTGCGGCAAGTGAGGCTGTTTTATTATCCACTCTTTAAGAATATCAACGTCTCTCTTGATGTCGTCTTCAGCGAGTCCTAATTCACTCCGAACAAAAGCTTTATCTTCTTCAGATATTTCTAATGAATTATTCATTGCTGACTTAGAAAAATAAATAATGCAATAAACAAAATGCAATACAAGACGAAACTGCAATTCGAAAAACACCGAGCTGGGTCTTTTATAAAGTGTCCATCCGCTAAAAAAATATTCAGCTATACAGGGTGATTCAGGTTTAATCATGAAATTTAGGAATAGATAGAACGAGTTAAAATAATTTCAACTTGACATAATATAACGATTTTTTTTCAGAAACCCTTTATTTTGAAGAAAGAAGGCGTCTAAGTAGGTTTTTTTCGGTTTCTTCTCATAACCTTTCAACAATTTTTTTCGATTTATATCTAGTTCCCCGAATAAATATTTATTTCAACGCGAGTTTCAACGTATTCTCAAACACAACGAGCTCTCAAATTTTGAAGGCTTCGAGCGGCTTCGAGGCTAGAGGTAGAAATTAATTTTCTTAAATGCATTTATTAATTTCTTGAAAACGGGTCTTTTTATTAATTTAAATTAATTTTGAAACTTTTTAGTCTCCGATGATGTTTCAAAATTTTGCTTTACTGATCTTGAGACCGTTCTACAAAAAAAAAAAAAACCGTTTTATTAAGATAAAATTATCTAAACCTAATGTTCTACCGATTCCGGTAGTCATCCAGACAAGACACGAACCACCCTGTATTAAATAAAATTAATATTGATCGTGTTTTTTTTTTTTTGTTACATAGGACTAAATTAAACAATTCGTAAACAATATTTAAATATATGCCAATCAATACGTTCAAGTTAACTCATATTTTTTTGAAGACACCTTATATATTTGAATCAATCTGACTCTTAAAATACGTGATAATTGCGTCTTAGTAACAAGGCTTACATGAATAAGGAAAATTGAACAGATTATTCTTAGCACGACATGATGTTACTTCCTGAATTGCAACGAATTATCATTCATCGTAATAAGGTTCATTTATTCAGTAAACTCAGACTCGATTAATTATTTATTACAGAGACATTATTCCTTTACACTAGACTACATGAGCATAATAATTATTAATTTACAAATTTGCTTATCAAGATTTAACTTCATTAAATTAAAAAATATTTTTTCCTACGACCACTATTTATACAAAACACTACTTTGCGCATCGTTTTTTGTGCGCAAACTAGCAGATTTCTCACGTATCCAAAACTGTGCGACAAAGTGACATAAGGCATAGCCAAAAATCGTTTCCGTACAGTTTTAATGTAAACAATAGTGATGGACGATAACTGAGAACTCACTGTTACTTATTGTTAATGGAATAACTATTTATTTAAAGCTTCAAGGTATATTAAAATAAACACAAATGGGATAACATAGAACCCGATTGATCGCTAATAACAGCATTGGTAGCGTTCAGATCAAATTCACGAACGTGAAAACTCGCACACCTCTAACTTCAATCGACTGCGTTGTGCGGAAGTTGCATATCTACCACGTCTCCCACGCTCCACGTCACTTATTTTTAGTTTAAATACGGAGTTTAATAATAAATAATAATAATATTGTCGGTAGAATTCAATGATTTAACAGTATATAATATTAATATTAAAAAGTCATTGGTAGAATCGAAAATAATACCTACCTAGGTAGTCTGAAAAAATAAACTTTAGTTACCTATCATTATAATGGATTGTGATTCCTCTGAATCTGAAGCAGAAAATACACCACCTGCTGAAGTCAGAAAACAAACAGGTTTGTGTTCTTTGAATTTGCTACCTGTAGTTTCGAGAGAAAAATAC
Organism: Malachius bipustulatus; assembly: GCA_910589415.1. Taxonomy (NCBI): domain Eukaryota; kingdom Metazoa; phylum Arthropoda; class Insecta; order Coleoptera; family Melyridae; genus Malachius; species Malachius bipustulatus. The sequence goes on along the minus strand of OU342638.1, from coordinate 31,499,818 downwards.
GAATCTGCTTATAAACATTTCATAAATTGAAGAAAAGGTCATAAAAGCAGAGCATTGTCTGAAAAAATAATTTATGTGTTAAATTTGTTAAATAATTAATCTGTTAAATTGTGGTCGTAGGAAAAGTACTGTGTGTAGCACGTGCGGAAAAAAAATTTCACACTCGTGTGAATTGTGACACTCGACGCACTTGTTTCACAACATACTATTTATAGTGTATTAAAAAAAATGTTTTTTTATCAAAAAAATACACTATTGAGGACGACACCACATCGATCGAGAAAATCGTCCAAAATCATCAAATGTCCACCGATCTAGACTGCCAGATCACGAACAAGTGGTTTTCTAAAATTACATCGCTCTAAGATATTTATACAGGGTGATTCCAAGTCGATGGTACCTCACACGTTTACGGTAAACAACTCAATTCCCAAAATGGCTAGAATATTCGTTATTGAATAAACTCAAGAACGATCTACGCAATCGTTGCACAAGAAGGTTTTTTTGTACTTTTAGTCAATGCTTGGGGATTATTCAGCAACAAATTATTTTGAGGTCGTTTTTAATCTTCAATAAGGATCTAGTTCAGTGGAAGTGTGAATTAAAAAAATGAAGTTTGTATGTTGACAAAATGAAGATGCTCTTTCCTATGCATCGCTTTGTATTCTTGTAATTTGATTATTCTTTCATCTTAAATATGTACTAACAGAAATTCAAATGTTAAAATTCCTATTTTTTTCATTTCATTTCCAAAAAACAAATTTCCAATTATTGTTGTGATGGTAAATGTGCATTAGCAAGTTTAACAATTAACACTAGCGTTAGCATTAACGAATAATCCTCAATCGATATTCAATTTCTTAAACGTTCCATCGATTCCGAACATCTCGGTATCAAACTGACACTGTCCAATTCTCAATTTTTCGTTAGATTTCAATTTCGATACTTGCTCCAGGTATTCCCTATTCTCTCTGATGATTTCCTCCCATTGCCCTGGAATGAAATAATTCATAAACAGAATAAATTATTTTTAAAACAGATCCAATTCTCCATCTTGTTGTTTTGTTTTTTTCTAAATCGCACCTTTCAATTCTTCCACTGTAGGCTGGTCCCCACCGAGGTGAGCAGGCAGGAATTCTATAGGCACAACTTTTGTCAACGATTCCAAGTCGTGATGAAGGTAAATCTGCAGAAATTATAATTAAATTGGTGAGATCACCCAGTAACGGAACCTGGGCACCCTTCTTACCCTCTCATAAAGTTTAGCTTTCAAAACAGGCTTTAGCATATTTAAAAGCATCCCAATCCAAGAGGGCGGCTTGTAGAAATGTTGTCCCCGGAAACGGTAACAGTAAACTTCCTGAAAGTAATTATTATTATTGTTAATAACTTTAAATAACTAGATTTTTTTTAATACTATAAGGAACTTACGGTGAATGCTGTAAGACATTTTCTAATAATAAAAGGGGAGCTAGCTTTTAGATGCTCCAGCTGATAATTAGTCATGTCCACCACTACCATTATACCGGAACAATACTCGTGTTTATTCAAAATTTCTAGTTGAGCAAAAAATACTTTCATAGTTTCCAGAAAATTAAACTTTTCAGCGTCCGTTTCGTAGAATCGAACGTAGACAACTCTTTCATGGTTCTTCGTTAATTTCATCATAGACAGCATATTTCTGTGAAGAAAAATTTGATAGCTTTACAAATTATTCTTGTAACTATTTTAAATTTTTTTTTCGGTTACCTGCGTTACCATTTACTAAAACACTTGATCAATTTCAAGCTGAATTGATTAAAAATTAAAATTTTGATCGATTTTTTACTTTCGGCAATTTTTATTTAATGGACTCTGCAGAATCCTTTTGAAAATTAACTCTCGGTCTTTGTTGTAATTTTACGGATCAGTAGTATCACTAAATGAGTAGATCACAAGTCTACATGGACGCAACCTCATGCACAAAACTCGTTTTCTCGAGATATTCGCCTCTGAAGATTGATTTTTTTAACGCTGTTGCTTTATCTGCTCTGATAAGTTTCCTGGTCACCTCCCAAAATGATAAATCATAAAACGTTTCAATTTTATCATTGCTTTAAGTGTGTGAAAACATATTTTTAAAACGGTGGTCAATTGAATTTTTTTTCCTCCAACTCTTTTTTTCTCTGCTCTCCGTTCCCGCTTCGACAATTTGTTTTCCCCTTCTTTGAAAAGAAATTCATTCCTGGTCACACTAGTTGGGCAACCCCACGTATAGTCCCACCAGGGCTTCGAATTCGCACGGATATGCATCTGAGCTGAGACAAGGGAACCACCCATCAACCCAGAAGAGATCACATCTCTATTTTTTCCTCTCTCTATTGAGACATTATTCTATCCTGAAATTGGTCAGGAGTAATTTGTGATACCACAGAGAACCTCGGCAACCTAATAGACAACGTTTACTTGAACGCTGTGTGTTAGAGAATAGTATATTGTGAAAAAAGTGCGGAAAAGAGAAAATTTCTCACGAATGTGAAATTTTTTTTCCGCACGTGGTACACACAGTACTTTTCCTACGACCACAATTTAACAGATTAATTATTTAACAAATTTAACACATAAATTATTTTTTCTGACAATGCTCTGCTTTTATTACCTTTTCTCCAATTTATGAAATGTTTATAAGCAGATTCGTATTTTTCTCTCGAAACTATAGGTAGCAAATTCAAAGAACACAAACCTGCTTGTTTTCTGACTTCAGCAGGTTTTTTTCTTCTTTTTTTTTCTGCTTCAGATTCAGAGGAATCACAATCCATTATAATGATAGGTAACTAAAGTTTATTTTTTCAGACTACCTAGGTAGGTCGTATTATTTTCAATTCTACCAATGACTTTTTAATATTACTATTATATACTGTTAAATCATTGAATTATACCGAAAATATTATTATTATTTAATATTTATTAGACTCCGTATCTAAACTAAAAATAAGTGACGTGGAACGTGGAGACGTGGTAGATATGCAACTTCCACACAACGCAGGCGCGCAGACTGTGCGTCGGCGATTAGAGGTGTGCGAGTTTTCACGTTCGTGAATTTGATTTGAACGCTACCAATGCTGTTATTAGCGATCAACTCGTAAATTTTAATAATTACTGCCACAAGAGAATAATGAGTATATTTTATAGTCTTGTCGGGTTCTATGTTATCCCATTTGTGTTTATTTTATTACCTTGAAGCTTTAAATGAATAGTTATTCCATGAACAATAAGTAACATTTGTGTTCTCAGTTACCGCCTATCACTATTGTTTACATTAAAACTGTACGGAAACGATTTTTGGCTATGCGTTATGTCACTTTGTCGCACAGTTTTGGATACGTGAGAAATCTGCTAGTTTGCGCAAATTCGATTTTTTCCACTTGATACCCATGCATGTGACCAAATGTGTCAAAATTATGACATCCAGCTGTTCAAACATAACCGTGTTAAGTAAAAGTCAACAAGTGAATGCGCTATCCTAGTAAGCGTTAGTGTCGGTAATGCAGGTTCCCTAGTCGCCAACTACCGATTTGTTTTTATACTTTTTCTTTTCTTCTTAGTCCTTGCTTTCTCCATTCTCATGAAAGTTCAGGTAAAAAAAACTAACAATGACCAATAACCTGACTTAGGTCACTTTTCTGCTCATTCTCGTTGTTCAATAAAATCGGTACGTATATCGTAAACTCAATTGTTGAGGAACATTATTTTGTGAAATTTGCTCTAAAAATGTATATTCCAAAATATAAGTCAACTTATAAAATGGGGCATGCGAAAAGGGTAAGGGGAAATTTCGAGAGGTGGTCATTGAGGTACATTATGGGCCGATTGGCGTTTTTTGTTGTTCGATTACAAATTAAATCGAACTTCGATTTTTGCAATAATAATGATAAATAAAAAATAAAACTATACTAATCACCAACTTGCAAAATTGTGATTGCGACTTACCCTAGCTGGATCAATGTGTTGCTTAAGAGGGCCCTCTTTCGATCCTGGAGAATCCCAATCTTCCGGCAACTTCACCAAACACGACGATTTCGGTTACACAGCTAATAAAATTCCCCAAAATAGGAATAATTGCACAAAATGAACAATAATTAACGGCGGTCTGCTCGCTCATCTGTTCGCGCTCGAAGACGGCAGTCGAATCTCGTCTTGCTCATTGGTGAGAAATGATAATCACTCCCGCGCTATTCAAACCTTATCGTAGCGGAACCGTTGAATCAAAGAAAACATGACAAGCATAATAACCTATGTATAATAATTCAACCCTTGTACCCCAAAAAACAAATCATCAACAAAATAAAAGGTCAATACCGAACATTCCGCCCACCAAAATTTCCAAAATTTTCCCGTATTAAAGAAACAAAAAATAAAAAAAAACAAACAAAAGCAAGCTGTAACAGGACAAGGATGACGATTAATTTATCGACTAAAATCGCTTGTACCCGGTAAAGGACACAGCTTAACAATAGGCCGGGTGAGGACTGAATCTGCAGTCTTAACACACGCTACACGGGAAACTCTATCTGCACCGACGTGTAGTTTAGTAACTCGACCTAATTTCCAATGCAACGGAGGTGCCTTCTCATCCTTAATGAGAACTAAGTCTCCTTCGTGTAATGGCCTTCCATCTTTCAGCCACTTCGACCGTTGTGTAAGACTATGAAGATACTCGGAATGCCAGCGCTTCCAGAAGTCTTGCTGTAACCGCTGAAGCAACTGCCAGCGATTCAAATGAGACATGTTCAAATGGCTGAGATCATGATCTGGGATGGCCGTTAATGGCTCCAGGGTGAGGAAATGACCCGGGGTTAACACGGATAGATCATGAGGGTCCGAACTCATTTCAACTAACGGACGGGAATTGAGAACAGCTTCAATACAGACCAACACGGTATAGAACTCCTCGTAGGTGAGGATCTGATCTCCGATAACTCTATTTAGGTGAGATTTTACAGACTTAATACCACCTTCCCAAAGTCCTCCGAAATGAGGGGCAGCAGGGGGATTGAAAACCCAGTCAATTCTTTCAATGTCTACTGCCTGACGCATAAGATCTGCGAGATACTTATTAGCTCCGACGAAGTTTGTGCCGCAGTCGCTAAACACTTTCGAACATCGACCTCGTCTAGAAATAAATCGCCGAAATGCGGCAAGAAAACACTCCGCGGAAAGGTCTGATGCCAGTTCAAGGTGGACTGCCTTGGTGGCGAAGCAGACAAAAAGGCACAGATAAGCCTTCTGAGACTTGGAGCCACGTCTCTTCCCGAGAGTAATATAGAAGGGTCCACCAAAATCACAACCCACACAGGAAAACGGCTTAACTTGTGAAACTCTTGCAGCTGGCAAATTACCCATAATTGGCTGACAGGGAAGAGGATTCACTTTGAAGCATCGATGACATTTTGTTAAGACTTGCCGAATGGCTCGCTTGGGCGATAAGATCCAGAACTGTTGGGAGAGAAGAAACTGCAATGTTCGCAGTCCTGGATGTAAATGCCTTTTGTGAAACGATTCGATCAACAAATAAGTCAGACGATGATGACGAGGCAATAAAATGGGAAACTTCTGATCATATGTCAGTTGAGAGTGAACCAACCTGCCTCCCACTCGAATAAGACCCATATTATCCAAGAACGGATTAAGACGACGAAGAAACTTTGGCAGAGGCTTACTATTTTTCAATTTTACTATTTCTTCGGAAAACACAGCTTGCTGAACAAAATGACAAATTATCAGCAAACTGGTGTCATATTCAACTGAACTAATCGACTCGTGGCCTGATACGAAGCAATGATAAATTTTGTTAATCTTGAAATCGGAACGACGTTCATTCGTAATCCGTAGAAGTGAGGAAATAAACCTCATACAATGCACGATAATTCTCTGAATTTTCTCCAACTTAGAATGCCTATCGAGTAACGATAACACGGGGTCAGAGATCAAAACAGAATGCAATACGCAGGTACGTTCCTCGAGGATCGCCTCTTCATTTGAGTCAATCAATTGTGAAGATACTGGCTCTGAAAAGGTTGAAGAGCACAACCATGGAGGCCCCGCCCACCATAAAGGATCCTGAAGAAGTGCCAATGGGAGTGCACCTCGCGAAGCAATATCTGCCGGATTCTCTCGGCCCGAAATATGATACCAGTTAGCGGGATTAAGCTTTTCTTGAATGTGAGAGACTCGATTGCTAACAAACGCCTTCCACCGATGTGGAGATGACTTGATCCAGTGAAGGGTGACTGTGGAATCTGACCAGGCAACAATTTTGCTAATAGGAAGATTCTTATAAGTCGAACTCACAAAATTTATTAGATCTGCTAGCAAAACAGCAGCACACAATTCTAACCGGGGCAACGACACTCGCTTGATGGGCGCCACTTTGGACTTGGCTGAAATTAAGAAGACCCTAGGTGTACACCCTTTAGCAACAACCCGTAAATAGACAACGGCAGCATAACCGCGCTCACTGGCGTCGGAAAATCCATGCAGAGCGCAATACGAACAACCCAGGACAGACAAACAACGAGGTATTTTCAACGACGACAAATAACAAGTTTCCGCGTTATATTGATCCCAACGGCTGATGACATCATCAGGAGGGACCTGATCCCAACCAATTCCTAACGCCCATAAGTGTTGCATCAAATGCTTCGCAAAAAATGTTAGGGGAGCCAGGAATCCCAGCGGGTCAAAGATTCGAGCCAATTCCGACAGAATAGTACGCTTTGTACATTCCTTTGACGATGACTTTACTTTATAGGAAAATGTGTCCAAGCGAGGGTTCCAATGGAGGCCTAGAACCTTGATAATCGAATCCTCATCAAAATTCAAAGGCAATTGTTTGTAATCATGAGGCATATTTTCTAACAATGATGGGCAATTACTAGCCCATTTCCGAAGCTCAAAACCACCACAAGCAAACAGCAACGCCAGCTGTTCGATGATGACTTTGGCTTCTTCGAAGGTATCACAACCTGATACGATATCATCAACATAGATTTCATCATTCAAAATAATTTTCGCAGCTAAAGGAAAACGATGACCTTCATCATGAACTAGCTGCTTGAGAGTTCGCAGTGCCAAAAAGGGTGAAGATGTAACACCGTAGGTCACGGTATTCAAGACATACTCCTGCAGACTGTCATTTGAGGAGAATCGCCACAAAATTCTTTGGTAATCTCTCTGGTCAGGAGAGATAAGGATCTGGCGATACATCTGGCGAATGTCAGCTGTAAAGACGACCGAATGAATACGAAAACGAAGGAGCACTGTTGCGATATCTGCTTGAAGTTTAGGCCCTGGCAAGAGAGTGTCATTCAATGAGACGGAACTAGGCGCCTTTGCTGAAGCATCAAAGACAACACGAAGTTTGGGAGTTGGAGCATCCATCTTAAAAACACAGTGATGTGGGATATAATAGACACGAGAAGGATTTTGCACCTCGGAAGCAAGGCACATGTGTCCCGAGTCCATGTAGTCCTGCATAAACGCGTTATAAGATTTCCGCAGGCTGTCGTTTTTCGAAAATCGATTTTCCAACGAGTAGAATCGACGAATCGCCTGGCCTCGGGACTCTTCCAATGAAGGACTCACTCCAGCACGAAATGGAAATGACACAATATAACGACCTTCCGTGTTTCTTGTGATAGTTTTCTTATACAATTCCTCGCACAACATATCTTCCGCAGAACTAACGATGTCATAAGGAATAGATTCTATTTCCCAAAACCTTTTTAGGGTGGCTTCTAAAGATTGCTCAGGGAACGAATTAACGATCAACGATGTCACAAGCGAATCAGCCTTTGCAGATAACAAAGATTGACATTGTATACGACCACTTAAGACCCATCCAAAGCTGGTATTAAAAGCAACAGGATCATTAGGACCACCTTCTATTTTGCCGTCACGTAAGATCCGTGCGTATACGTCTGCTGAGAGTAGCATATCTATTTGCTTGGAGTAATTAAATTTAGGATCAGCCAACTTCAGACCGTGAAGATGCGACCACTCTGTAGTCTGGAATGAAATAGTTGGCATGTCAGCACAAATTCGGGGTAATACAAAAAATTCCACCTTCAATTTGGGCTCTTGCAAATCCACAGGACGAATAACAGAAAATAATTTTCCCTTTGGACTGACCATCGACGAATCTCCAATACCACGCACCGATTGTGCAATGTTCGAGTAGCGCAGACCTAGACGTTTGCAACATTCATAAGTAATAAAAGATATTTGACTGCCAGTATCCAACAAGCCTCTAACGATCTGAAAATTTCCACTTCCATCTAAAACCTTCAGTTCGAGAGTCGAAAGTAATACAGTGATATTACTTGACCTAACAACGTCAGTCATCGCACCCAAGGTAGACTGTTGAATCGATGGTTCCAACTTAATACCTGGAGCAGCACTGACGTTATCAGCAACCAGGTCGGTGGTGCCGACCGCAGGAAATTGGTTCACCACTGAGTTCCTTTTAAAGTGTAACAGAGTGTGATGAGTATCTTGACAATTAAGACACCTTGATGTGGCAGTACAGCTCTTCAGATTGTGAAGACTGCTCAAACAGTTTAAACACAACCGATTCCGTTTGGCTAATAAAAATCTTTCATAAGGTGGTTTCGAGAGAAAGGATGCGCATTTGGATATGTAATGAGCACCCTTACATTCCACGCATGACTCAGTTGCCGAATTTTTTTCACCGCTCACATGCAAGGAGGATCGACGATACATACCCGTAGTAGGTTTTGTTGTACTCGAACCCGTATGTAATTTCCTATTTCCAACTGAATTTTGAACAAAACCAACCGTTTCTAACGCCTTACAATGGTTCGTTACGAATGACTGTAAGTCAGGGTAAGTAGGTGATTCAACTTTACTAAATTCCAATTCAAATCGAGTTCGGGTGTGGGTGTCAAGTTTTTCCAATAAAATATTAAAAAGAGGAAAATCCCAACGATCGACGTCGTAACCTAGTGCGTCCAATGCCGCGAGGTTTTCCGCAAACGTATTAATCAAATTACGGAGAGCGACTAGATTTTCCTTATCTATTTTAGGCGCATTGATTATTTCATGCCAAAACGAGGTTGCCAAAAGACGTTTATTATTATACCTCTTCTTCAGATTTGAAAACGCTACGGGATAATTATCGTTGGACAAAGAAACACCTTTAACAATTGTCAAAGGTTCACCAGAAAGACAACTAATCAAGTACTGAAACTTTTCGATTCCTGACAAATCTTCATTGCTATCAACCAGTGAAGAGAAAAGATCCACAAAATTTGACCAATGTTTCAATGTTCCATCGAAGGAAGGCAGAGAGATCCTCGGAAGCTTCACATTGCTAGATGCGGAGACAGAGTTACGAGAAGATCGATTTTGAGCTTCATTATCAACGGAGAACAAATCATGATAAATGGTCTTACTAGCAAAATAATTTTTATCCACTTCTACCTGAACGCGCTTTTCTACTTGGAGTTCCGCAGCGCTATTTTCTCCGAGGCTCACGAGAAGAATAATCTTCGTATGAAAGCTTTCGAACGATTTATATGATACGTCCAAACTGGCGTAACGCATTTTAAATGTTGTGTGATATGTTTGATCTTCACGAGCTCTTTCAGCGACTGCGAAAATTTCCTTTATTCTATCGATATGAACATCTCTTGCAGCCCTATGCTGAAGAATTTTCTGAACATTAGCCATTGTAACGAAAGAATCAAAATTCAAATTTTCAAATGTTTATAAGAACAATTCAATAAATAATTAGCAGTAGGCACCAAACTATACGATTAGCATGCAATAAGAAAGCTTAGACAATCAACAAACTATAATGTGCCAAGAAATCTTTCCAAATATAATAGACGCGAATAAGGCAAAATAAACAATTCGGAATTCAAGGTTAATATTAATAATTATATTAGGTACCTATATTTCGTTCAGTTAAGCAGAGCGATACTCTCGCTTCGCTGATAAGATGCTATCGGAATACAAGGCAGGCTGAACTAAAATTAAAACGAATTTTATATTCGAAATTATTTCAAATATTTATAATAAATTATACTATCGAATATAGCAACTATATCTATGATTCAACGATCCGGCAACGAATGGACCAAAATGTTCGATTACAAATTAAATCGAACTTCGATTTTTGCAATAATAATGATAAATAAAAAATAAAACTATACTAATCACCAACTTGCAAAATTGTGATTGCGACTTACCCTAGCTGGATCAATGTGTTGCTTAAGAGGGCCCTCTTTCGATCCTGGAGAATCCCAATCTTCCGGCAACTTCACCAAACACGACGATTTCGGTTACACAGCTAATAAAATTCCCCAAAATAGGAATAATTGCACAAAATGAACAATAATTAACGGCGGTCTGCTCGCTCATCTGTTCGCGCTCGAAGACGGCAGTCGAATCTCGTCTTGCTCATTGGTGAGAAATGATAATCACTCCCGCGCTATTCAAACCTTATCGTAGCGGAACCGTTGAATCAAAGAAAACATGACAAGCATAATAACCTATGTATAATAATTCAACCCTTGTACCCCAAAAAACAAATCATCAACAAAATAAAAGGTCAATACCGAACAGGCATCTTCGCGATTTTCGGGCACCGGGACTCGGGGATCATTTTCCCGAGGTTGTGAGAGAGTTGCTTTGTCGGAATTATCAATTTTTGTCGCTTAAATTTCAAATATGGCGGCGCTATGACTCTTTCAAATTGGCCGATTTTTGCTCGCGATTTTCCAATTTTCACGCTTAAAAAGTCGCAGTTTCGATTTTTTATTCCCGTTTGAAAAAAAAACTATTCATATACAACGTTTTAGTAAGTGAAAGAAGATTTTCAAATTCTCATGCGCTATGTATTATTATTATAAACAATAGGTGAAAAAATTATAAAATTCAAGAAAATTCAATTGAAACTTACATGGAAGTTATTGAAGGAACAAAGTCCTGTAAATTCTCATACATTTCAGGCCAGACTACCTTCACGGAGTAATAACTGTCGATACATCGTTTTGCTTTTTCCACTCTTCCTTTGCATCTGATTAAGTAATTTTCGAAAAAACTATCATCTACAAATTGAGAAAAATTGTCAATAATTTTTATTTTTGTACGATTTTTATATGAACCACCACGCAATTACAACGAAAAAATGGCTACGGGGGTTGCTTTCCACTCGTACAGAGCTGAGTTCCACATTATCATATTATTACTTATATGGTCATATGGAATACCGTCCAAAAGCTCTCCAAAAATGAAATAAAGATCTTCAATTTGGAGTCTTAGACAATTTAGACTCCCTTATAAAATATAAAACCGAATTATTATGAACATATCAAAATTCTGGATATTTTTTTTTATAATTATGGATTTCCCTATGCCCACTCCGTTATATGGAGTATCATCGGGCAGGTTTGAAAAAGAAAACGTTGTAATCGTCCAAAAATGAATATTTTGGGAAATATAATATCCTAAAATATGTACTAAAGTCTCCCTCTCATTTAACTTTATGAAATAATTGAAAAATCTGAGAAAATTAAACGCGGTAGATACCCCAAAGAAGAATTTTATGTTAAATTTACCTCAATTTGACGTAAATTCGGTCAATAATTTTATTTCCTTATCCTAAATAACGTAAAATTTACTTTTAAGTTACATACCGAAAATCAAAATGAGAGTACAAAGAACGTAAATTTTCCAACATATTTGGGAATTTTGCCTATTCATGATAACTTATATTTATTATTGACTGCATGGTTAATTTACCTATGAAGTAAAATAGGTAATACCATGGTCACAAGTCTTTTGTGATACCCAATTTTAACCCTCTAGGTAAATTCGACTTTAACTATAGTAAATATAGGGAAATTATTTAATAACCCTAATTTACTTATTAGGAAATGTGTGGTTAATATAACTTTGAAGTTAAAAATAGGCAAACAAGATGAATATTCTTTGACAAAAAAATTTACAAAAATACCCATTGCTGCTAAAAATCCTCGAACGTCGAAGCTTCAATAAAATATTATTTTTGACTACTAAAAAGCTATGATTTCCTAACCTCCATAGAAACAACTCCTTGGACCTATAGTAGCACTTTGTAAACTCGTTCAACAAGGTAACCAATTTTATTGACTACTGTGCTTTTAGCCATTTTTTTGTAATGTAAATCGCATTTTTTTACCTTGAACTCCTTGCGGTAAATGAGCCTGTTTCGTGATCCACTCTTTAAGAATCTCTACATCCCTCTTAATATCGTCTTCGGTAAGTTCTAATTCCCTCCTAACGAGCAACTTATCTTCTTCAGATATTTCAAGTGGATTCATTATACAGATTTCTAAAACTAAATAATAGGTAACAAAATCTAATTTCGAAGATAAATCTGCACTTTGAAACGCAATAATGGAGCTTCCTCCTTTATATACTTTTTCCTGCACAATTAATTCGGACAGCTAAATTATTGAAATATAAACATGGTAATTTTTTGCAGCATCGTGCATAAGGCTTCGATTAAAAAAACATTTTAATTGCGTAATGTATCAATTTCAAGTTAAGTTTTTCAAGGATCGTTTATCCACCTACACTGGCAACATTCTAATAATAATACGCATGGTAACTTCGTATACATAGAACAAAGTTGGAAATATGCCTAACTTGGATACCTTCTGGCGAGATAACTTAAGAATTTACATTCATCTTTATTATCATCATGTTATCATCATAACATTTCTTCCGTTTTCGAACAATAGAACTACAAGTTATACGACGTGATACGGGTTCCAGCGATTGGGGATTGGAGTCTTCTGTCACAAGAGTTCCCTCTGGAATACCTATCATCTGTAATTTATTTGCTTTCATTTTTAATTTTGGCTGTACATTTAGTTTCCCATACAAACACATTCATTACCATGCAACCCTGCAAAGGTAGAAAATATCCCTTTCCTACCTCACAAAAAAACCTACTGTATAGATATCGTGTTTCCACCCCCTTAGGGGCTGAATTAAAAAAAACAATTTTTAGCTTGACTATGTTTAGGAAAAAAACCTTTTCCCTGAATTTTGTATTTCTGACTTCAATAGCTTCAGCCTCGGCTTCAGCTGTGCGTTTATTTCCCATTACAAACGTAACAACTCCCTTTAGGTGCTGAATGTAAATGAAATCTGTCCTTGCCACGTCACAAAAGAAATCAACTTTCTGAATTTCGTGTTTCTGGTTTAAAGTATAGTTTCGAATATTCCTAATATTGCTCTGATAAGAGAAATTTCCAATTTTAGCAACGTAGGTGAAAACAGGAAGGTGCCTTACCGGCTTTCAGTAATCAAAAGAAGGAGCGGCGCGATACTCTCATACGTAGTTTCCACCGTTAGGATATAGGAAAAGCGGCGCGATACTCTCATGTGTAGTTTCCACCGTTAGGATATAGGAAAAGCCGGCGCGATACTCTCATACGTAGTTTCCACCGATAGGATATAGGAGGGAATGGACAGTCTAGCAGCAACCGAAGTCGAAACAAGACTGTCTGTTTACTCTCCTCTGATGTGTGCTTTTATAGCCAGATTTCGACCTCGCCCTTTTGTTTTCTTGGCGCGAGAATGTTCAGCCGCCCGCTTTCTACCACGACTTGCTTGCGTGATTCTTTAGTAATATCCCGCAGTGGAAACTGCCGTTGGTGCAGACGTTTTAGTTTGCCTGTCGTGCCGCCGTTGTTTAAGGAAGACGAGTGACCTAGATTCTGTTTCTATTATATAGGTACCTACTCAGGCCGACTATCCCGTGAATATGAAGGAGAGACGAAAAAAATTGTAATTATTTTACGTACCTAGGGCTGGTATATTTCAATAAAAGAAACATACTCTCTGAATTTAGTGTTTTTGGTTTAAGTTGTTTCGGTTGAGCGTTCGTTTCTCATTACAAACATTACAAACGTAACCATCCCCTTAGGGGCTGAATGTAAATAAAATCTTTCCTATTGCTTGACCACGGCACAAAAGAAGCCTGTTTTCCAAGTTTCGTGTTTCTGGTGAATAATCTTCATTCTGAAGATGACACGGCTAAGGTAAAGTAACAAAACTATACATTACAAGAATTATTATTATATTATTTTTTTATTCTTTAATATTTATTGTTCCTTTTAATCGACATTTAATTTTTTAAACGTTCCATCGATTCCGAATACGTCGGTGTCAAACTGACAATCTCCAATTCTTAAAGCTTCGTTAGACTTCAACTTCTGCACGTCCTCAAGGTATTTTTTATGATTTTCGATTATTTTATCCAATTGATCTGAAAACAGATATTAGCTTCATAGATTTTGTTAACTCTTATTAGGTATACAAACTTTCATCGTACCTTTCAGTTCTTCCAGTGGAGGTTGATTTCCGTGGAGATGAGCAGGCAGGGATTCGTTGGGCAAAACGCTTGTCAACGATTTCAGGTCGTTGTGGAGAAAAATCTGCAAAAATTATTGAAAAGATTAATAATTGACTTTATCTGAGGAGAATTTTTTTACCCTCTCAAATATTTTAGCTTTCAAAATAGGCTTTAACATGCCCAGAAGTAGCTCAATCCAGGTAGGCGGCTGGTAGAAATGTAGCCCGCGAAACCGATAACAGTAAACATCCTGAAAATGATCAATAATTTTCGGCAAGTAGTCGCACATTATCGATGTCTATATAAGCACTTACGGTGAATGCAGTGAGGCTTTTCTTGATTAAAAAGGGGGAGGTAACTTTTAGAAGATCCATCTTGTATTCCGTCATGTCCACTATGACGTGTAAGCCGGAACAGTAATCGTATTTATTCAAAATTTCCAATTCAGCAAAAAGTACTTTTATACAATTCAGCATACTGAAATTTTGTGCGCTGTTTTCGTACATTTTCAGGAAAATGATTCTTTCATAGTCTTTCGTCAATTTCAATATGGTCAGCATATCCCTGTAAAAATTCACACAATGTTACAGATTTTTACAGATCCTATTTTTAGAATTGTTTGTTTACATTAGTAACAATCATAAATAATAACGACGCAGAGTGAGATAATAAAAAATAATAATTACAAAAAATACAAATGACTACGTTAAGGTAATTCAAGGTTAGCTAAATTTATTCAGGTTTTTTTTTTAAGACTCGGTTCTCTAAAGCAACTGATGACTGAATTTGTCATTTTGAACACAAGTGAGACAATAAAGTGTCCCATATAAATATAAACCTTGAAGATTCGTGACCTCATCGTGTTTTTGACCCATAAAAATAAGACTAGCAAAACTAATACACATAACCAGGTAGATTTGATCTCTTTCTTTTTGGCCCTAAAACTATTTTAACTTATGTATAAGTGTCATACCCGCCTTATTAATATTTATTAACTTATTCCCATTATTTCCTAAATTATCCAAATTTTTACCACAAAATGCCACATAGGTTACCTCCCATTATTATTTATTAACTTATTCCCATTATTTCCTCAATTTTAAAAATTTTTACCACTAATGTCCGTAGGTATTCATCAAACTTCAAAATATAACTCTGGGGCGAGCTCTGGGGTTATATTTTGAATTTTCTGGCAGCTGATTGGTCTAATGCTCAAAGCCTACGAACGCTACGAATTTTAAGCCAATGACATGTTCCAAAATATAACCCCAGGGGTTATATTTATTGATGAATACTGGCCTAAATCTCACGTAAGTTACCCCCTCCCTATTATTATTATTATTCATTAACTTATTCCCATTATTTCCCGAATTTTACAAATGTAACAAATGAAACCACTAAATGTCACATAAGTTACCCTCCCCCTCTTATTATTATTATTATTTATTATCTTATTCTCATTATTTCCTCAAGTTTCTGAATCTTTATCACTAAATGTCACATAAGTTACCCCCTTCCCTCTTTATTGACCATTTTGATAAACGCGAAGTTTCCTGAACCACATCTCTTAATAGAAAGTCCTAATAGATTATCTTGTCACATTATGTTACCGACATTTATTCCATTTTGCCAACACTGTTGAGAAGTATCATTTTACAAGTATCAGTGATAGTTCTTGGTTTGTTTTTGTTGTTAACTCGTTGTCATTGGTAACTTAGGTGATCCTGAATAACGTTTTAGACTTTACCCAGGCAATGGCCAATACCAAAGATCCGTATTTTTCACTTATTCTGGGCTCTTGTTTCCTAGGTAACGTTTCAGTCGCTTGTCGCTTGGCTGGAAATTTTTTTTCTAGGTGTGTACTATTTGTCCCAACTAACTACCCCCAGCATAGTTCAGCAGTTTACACATAAAATAGAAGAAAGTTTGTCCAATCAGGGAATGAGGCACCTTAACTGAGTACTGTGATGGCTACAGTACTACAATACTATACTCTGAGTATTTCGAATAACTACAAAACAAGCTAAGAACCAGAAACCTAAAGAAAAAGAAGAAGAAGAAGACTTGATCCAGATAAAATTCCAAAGTTTCGAGTGCTTATTTTTACAACAACTGTTGACGTGTTTTGCAATATTTTTAGATCTTACTGTCACGTAAGTTACTGCGAGATGTTTTTTTTCTAAACCACATCTCTTAATAGAAAGTCTTAATAGAAATTTTTGTCACATACGTTACCGACATTTATTCTATTTTGCCAACAGTGTTGAGAAGTGTCATATTACAGGTATAGGTACCAGTGATAGTTCTTAGTTTGTTGTTGTTGTTGTTAACTCCCCTAAGTTACCAACGCCAGTAAAATAATTCTTAAATACTTTTCTTTCAAATTCGTTAATAATTATTTTTCTTAATATAACATCAAGATGTTTTTAAGAGACAAAAAAAAATGACCCTTGGTGGTTAGTATTGAGCAAATATCACATATGTTATGGTCACGTACGTTACCAATTCAAATGGGAAGAACTTAAGTGGTCACTGATAACTTGGGTGAACCTGAATAACGTTTTATACTCTACCCAGACTAAGACCAAAAATCTGTATTTTTTCATCTATTTTGGACTCTTGTTTCCCAGGCAACCTTTCGGTTGGCTGTCGCTTGGCTGATGCCCTCAAACATGAACAGTATTTTTCTTTGTGTGTGCCATCTGTCCCAATTAACTATCCCCACCATATTGCCACTGCAAGAACCAAAACAGAAGAAAGTTAGTCCAATCAGGGAATGAGGCACCTTAACAACTGAGTACTCTGATGGCTATACAGCATAAGAATAAAAGTAATGAATTGGCTAAATAGAAAAACAAGCTAAGAGAAAAAAAAAACAAAGAAGAAGAAGAAGAAGACTTGATCTAGAGAAAATGCAAAAGTGCTTATTTTTACAACGATTTTTGCAATATTTTTGAATCGTACTGTCACATAAGTTACAGAGATGTCACCCTAAGTTACCAAGACTGTTTTTTTTTTAAATGGTAATATAATAAATTACTAAAATACACTGTTCTAGTTGCGTGAGGTAATGCAGATACCGTTCATCAATAAATTTAAATGTCACATAAGTTACGAAGCTTTAAAATTCTGCAAATGAAAATAAAAGTTAACCACCCCACATTATTAGAATAATTAACCACCCCTCGTTTTCTCCTGTTTATTATGAATGCTTATGCTATCAAAAATCCCAGGAATAAACGGTCACAATAATAATTATTGAAGGAGTTGCTTACATTCTACATTGTAACTTTTGAAGGTGGGAAATCCTGCAAGTTCTCATATATTTCAGGCCAGGCTACCTTCACAGAATAATAACTGTCGATACTTTTTTTTGCTTTTTCCACTCGTCCTTTGCTCCTGATTAGGAAATTTTCGAAAAAATCATCATCTAAAAAATTAAACAGAGACAAATAACCAGTAAATCTGAAATAGTAATAATAATTGTTATAATTATTATTGTATTTTTTATTTTTTTTAATAATATCTCGACTGGTTTCGGGTTTTAATCCATCATCAGGCTAGGTGACAACATGAAACCTTGTCACTAAACTAAAGCTTCAACAATTTAGGATTTTATTGTTAATTTTTTTTTTTTTTTTTTGATTGGTAGGTACATTTAATTTTTTATTCATTGCTTACGTTGAATATTTTTTATATATTTTAATTTCCACAGTATTAGCTTAAATATTCAAAAAAATAATGAATTTTTACCTTGAATTCCCTGAGGTAGGTGAGGCTGCTTTTTAATCCATTCCTTGAGGATCTCAACATCCCTCTCGATGTCGTTTTTGGTGAGTTCTAAATGTTTTCTAACAATCGCTTTTTCCTCTTCAGTTACTTTCAGGAGATTCATTTTGACTCACATAAATATTAACATACACAAGAGTTTTATACCGCGAACGATGTATTTATGGTGGTTTCATAATTTTTATTGCTTTTTAAATTTGAATATTAATAATTTGAATATTATAAACTTGTTTACCTTTTTTAAATTAATTCTTTTACTTTTTTACACTGTAGTCTACCTCAATTAATTTTTTATTTCCGCTCTTTGTTTATCATCATTAATAATTAATAAAACTTTGGGAACAGTGGCTCTTAAGGCTATAATTAGAGTAAATTTGCTGCAACAATAAATGGTTGTACTATAACAATAGCAAGAAGGATTTTCAAGACATGTAAAAATGCTCTAATTTTTGGCGGTTATTCGATTTATAATTCCCGCAATTCTCAAAAACAAAAATGATTGGATCAGGAAATATTTAAATTAGGAAGAAATTAAACTATGTAATTTTAGTCATAGTAACGTTATCCTTTTTTCCTTGAAAAACTTGTATCTGGAACTTAAAAAAAAACACAGCAACTTCTAATTTTTAGGTATCGATATATAGGGTGTTTATTAAACAAATGGCTAAAATTCAAGATCGTTTTCTAGAGCAGTTTTCGCAAAAAGTTTTGCCTGGCTAAATTAACCCGCTAATAGGACCAGTAAAACTAACCGGAGAGGCGTATCGAAACGCATTTTGAGAACAACCAGTAACTAAGGTACCTCATTTTCTTCAGGATGTTTCATAATATATTACTTTGGACCAATAGAAAGTCAGCATGTGTCACTTCTAGAGCTTCGGCTCTCCGTCTTTCTCTCTCTCTTCATGCTCAGATAAATAATAGAGAAGACATTCACTTCCTTTTCCTGCTGACCTTCAAACGAGCAACAGGACACTCTTCTAATTTTCATTTATTAATTATTATTGAGATATAACTTGGTGTACGATCCAGTAAGTGTTTGTTGATTGGCAACTAGAATTTGTATGTGCAAGTCAAAGGGGATTCTAAGAAATCAATATTTAGTTTGATTTTCATCTTAGTAAATATGAATGCTGGCTCGAGAGATTCGACCGTCATGTAAGGGGACACCTAGGCACCGCTGTGGTTAGGTCCTTATTTTACTGCAAGCAGGGAAAACGAAGGAAGTGAAGAGTTGAGTTAGTAACGAATAGGGCATTGGATGCGTGACATCTTGTCCTGAAAAAAAAAGCTGATAGTTTTTTCTTGTAGTCCTCGAAACGATGATTCAGAATATGTAACAGTGAACTCTTTTTTTCTTATTAAGTTGCTTGTTATGAATTTTTTAGCATAAGTTTGATCATTGTTTCTTTCAGGAGTAACAGGAGGGTTGGCCACTCATCTCGTTATACTCATTTTGTTAATCTATTCTGTTGCCTCATTAAAACTTTGTACAATAATGGTAAACGAGCTAGTTATTTGTGTATTTAAAATCTGCCAACTAGTTAATATTCTGATAAGAAGTAGTTGTTGAGCACAGACCAAATTCCAAAAGGACCCACTCCCCGAATATAATTATTAATTAATTGGCCCTGGGATCATTAAAACCATCATTTGGTTCATCACAGTCCCCCTTTGAGTACAAAATGCAATGTGGTGAATACACGATGGTGCGCCAGCGCATTTTAATGTGGTTGCTCGACGGCAACATAGATTGAGATCGCTGGATTGGTCGAGGTGAACTTTAATAAGTTTACAATACTCTAGTAAAAAAAAATTATGGAAAAAATTTGAGGAATCGGATAATTGCTGGGTATAATTCAAACAATAATGTCCCTGCTGTTTTTGAAAGTGTTTTTGGAAAAGGCAGTCAATGAGAAGAAGAATAGTTTTTTGCATCTTAGCTGGAAGGGTACTTGTAGAATATTTTCAACAAATATTGTATAAGTAGATTCAAAAAAGAATTACTCCACTACTTTGTCTCCTGTACCGGGTGGTCCATCACTTATGTCCACCCCCGAAATAGAGGTTAATTTTAAATATAAAAAATTGAAACTTTGAGGATTTGTGTAATTAATATATGACCACATAATGGCATAATCAGATTAATTATTTTTTTTTTTTAGTTGAGCCATCAGCGATAAAAAACTGTAATTTGTTGTTAATGTGACCAAAATAAATTCGATTTTTCTTTAATACACCGATAGAAATCGATTAATAAACTCAAAATCGATTAAAATAAATATCAAAAACCTAATTACAAGCCTTTAATTAAATAAAATACTTAAAATATGGAAATGACAGGTAAAATGATTGATATATGGTAGAGCAATAAAACTGACAAATCTAATGAGGGTAGGTACCTACCATAAATAATCTTCAAAGCAGTCAGAAGAATGTGCCATTGAACTGGAATGGGGCTTCTTTTATGAATGTTTACTTAGGATATGTTTACTTAACATTTGTGCTATACCAGCCCTTCAAAATCCTGATAGTTTTATTGCTTCCGTAAATCAATCATTCTAGCTGTCATTTCCATATTTTAAGTATTTTATTTAATTAAAGGCTTGTAATTAGTTTTTTGATATTTCTTTTAAGCGATTTTGATTTTCTTAATTGATATCTATCGATGTATTAAAGAAAAATCGAATTTATTTTGGTCACATTAACACCAAATTACAGTTTTTTATCGCTGATGGCTCAACTAAAAAAAAAATAATTAATCTGATTGTCATTATATGGCCCTATATTAATTACATAAATCCTCAAAGTTTCAATTTTTTATCTTTAACATTAACCTCTATTTCGGGGGTGGACATAAGTGATGGACTACCCGGTACAACACTTTGGAAATTTCCGGTGGCATAAACAGGTAAACAAAGTAAGATTTGCGGATATTCGAAGCTATGATGTATCGTTTATGCAAAAAATTATGTATTCAATTTTGAGAACGCATAAAAAAATTACATATTACTCAATTTTGCTTATGCATATTTCATTTTGCATACATAAGTATGTGGGATTTTTTACATAAACGATACATCATAGCCCCTATTGTAACGAATTTATCGTACAAAGATTCATCTATAAGTGAATTCAGACTCGATTAATTATTTATTAAAGAAATATGATTTATTTACAGATATTTCATACTCGACTAATTATTTATTTACCCCCATTTACATACTATTATTTATTATGATTTATTTAAACATCTGTCACTTCATCAATTTCAGTTCTTTCACTTTATTTGCTACCTAATTAACAACAGTTCATGTAACTCCAACGCCAGACAATAAAGGTACTTTTCTTGAAGGGACGAATAAGGTGTTTATTTCAACTTTTTGCAAAATCATTTGGTTGATAGGCAAAAATAAATAAAAGCTTGATTTACGTTTTAATTTTTATCAATACACCTTTCCAAAATGGATTTGGTGGAATGGATGAACTTGTAAGGTAACTGGCTGATTCTCTCTTATATCTTAAGTAGTCAGGTGAAAAATTCTGGAGTTGATCTTGGAGGAAGTGATGACAGACGTACTTTGTTAAAAATAACTTCAAGAGTCTTTAAAAAAATAATAACTTCTTTCTTAATTTAGGTGTCACTTTAAATTATATCAACTTTAACGAATCCTACGCATAAATTTCGCGCGTTACCTTCGTGAGTTTCTTCCACGTCATTTATTCGAGTTGCGCTCCAGAAACCGTTCTTTCACGTTAACGTCGTCGAGACCTTCTCTCACCATTTCAATAATTCAAGATATTCATTAAGAAACTTTAACGCATTAATGCGTTACGACACAATATAGCATTTCATGAAATGCGCAATAACACTGTGCTAGGACTGACAGCTCAGCATCAGCGTCATGTGTGAAACACGCCATTGCTGCAATCACTTTTACTGCGCTGAATGTACCCTGTTAGCTCGGCTTCGACTGATGCTCGGTTTCTACGCGCCGATTATCCGTGCACGTCTGAAAGGATTAATGCATGACAATGTTCTAGAGCATCAGCGCTGACAATCAGAGCTGACGGTCAGTTTAATCTGAAACGGACCTTTGACATGACTACTTGACTTATTATTTAAAGTACAGATCAGAGGGGGAAACAATGGTATCAATAGAACAATGGCAAACTACGTTTAAATTTTATATTAGAAAAGTTACATTAATTTAAGTTAAGTCGATCTCTCAATCGATATTCAATTTTTTGAACGTTCCGTCGATTCCGAACATTTCTGGGTCGAACTGGCATTTGTCAATTCTTAACTTTTCATTTGACCTCAACTTCGGTACCCTTTCCAGATATTCCTCATGATCTTCTATGATTTTGTTCCATTGCTCTGAAAAAAAGTATGCAAAAATTGATTCATTACTGTCTTAGAGCCATTTTTGTAAATAATTGGTTCAAAAATTTTGTCACCTTTTAATTCTTCTATTGGAGGGTCCCCTCCCAGATGAGCCGGCAGATATTCCCTCGGTACCACTTTTTTGTCAAAGATTCCAGGTCGTTATGAAGATGAATCTTCAGAAATTAATACATTAATAACTGGATGTCTAAGATCAAAACATTTCTTACTCTGTCGTGCATTTTCGCTTTCAAAGCAGACTTCAAAATGTTTATAAACAGCCCAAACCAACTGGGTGGGTTGTAGTAATGTATTCCGCGAAAACGGTATGAGTAAACGTCCTGAAATTTTTTTTTTCTATAATAATTATTATGAAATCCTTTTTTTTTTTAAAGATACTTACGGTATAGGCCGTGAGAAATTTCTTGAATAAGTGAGGAGCTGTTATCTTTAGATGATTTATTTGGTAATTCGTACAGTCCACCACAACGCGAATGCCCAAACAGTAGTCATATTTACCCAAAACTTCTAGTTGAGCAAAAAATACTTTAACCACATCCAGCAGGGTTAAATTTTCAATGGGATCCTTGTAGAATCCCATGTAAAAAATTCTTTCTTTGTCCTTTGTCAGTTTCAGTTTAGTTGCAACATCTCTGGAAAAGAAATCAACTATAAAATATCGAGAGAGGGTCGAGGTCACTAAATGCTACCGGTGCTGGCACTGTGGACATGAAGCAACAGAGTGCACGAGTAGAGTGGACTGGAAAGATTGCTGTTTCATATGTAGAGGTAGCGGTCACAAGACCTTCTTATGCCACATGTCGGGAGAGTGTCTAGTTTTTGGCATGGGGGGGGGGCATATGATAGGAGCTTCAAGGAGCGCGTCACATGTGGATGCGATCAAAAAGGCTTGGAAGAGAGCTCAAAGAAGGAAATCATATTAACAGATTGAACCTACTGAATCTATGGAGAACGAAGTTTTCACAGAAGTTTCCATCATACAACAAGATATCCACGAACCCAGGCAAGATGACATACCTAAATGAACTATATCATTTCACTCTGAAACGAAACTGAGAAGATGACCTTAAATGACAGCGACAACCCGTTACACGATACGATGAAGCCCATTGTCAAAAAATGCAACCAGAATTTCCCAAGAAGGAGAAATAGGGTAAGAAAAATCCACCATAATACTGGTGGAATGAAGAAATAGCTACTGCGAGAAAAAAACGTATACAAGCACGCAAGAAGTATACAAGACAAAACAGGAAAAACCAAATAGAGACCAATAAAACAAAGCAGCTAGAAAACATATGAAGAAACCGATAAAGAAACACAAGACACAGAAATATAAATAACAATAAACAAAGAAAACTCTCAGCAACAAATAGCTTCCCTGGAATTTTTTTCCACAAAAATACCCAAATCATGAAAAAAGTGAAAGAAAATTATGATGGAAAATTAGACACCCCCCCCCCCCCCCCCCCGGTCCCGATGCTTTCCGATAGTAAAGACTTTCATCCATAACAACCCAGACTTAGTTGCCAGGGTCATTACCTACTGCGTACGTGAAGAAGTATTTTCTGCTGTTTGGAAAACATCTACTGGAGAAGCCCAAAAAGATCCAACCAAGTCAGTTACGTACAGGCCAAATTGTCTGCTGAACTTGATAGGCAAATTTTTACAGAAGATTATAAAGGCCAGAATAGAAGAAGAAATAGAAGAATAGAATCTGCTTCATGGGTGTCATCTCGGGTTCAGAGCGGAAAAATCTACAATAGACCATAAGAAAGATGTTAGAAACAACAGAAGAAATTAACAGAAAAGCGCACAAAAAAGAGATTTTTGCGACCTCATCACTCTGGATATTGAAAATGCGTTCAATACAGTAGCCTGGAGAGTATCCCTTATGAAAAAAAACATTGAAATCAAATCGGGAGTGCTACAGGGATCAGTCCTGGACCGACTCTGCACGACCAAGTGGTAAATCCCGGTGGGAAAGAATGTAAAGGTCATCCCCTATGCCGAAAACCTGGCTATTACGGTAAAAGCGAGAACCAGGTAAATGAGGCAAGCGGACGCACAAACGAGTGTGATTTAGATAACAGAGAAATTGCTGCTGATGGGGATAAAAATTGCCATGGAAGAAACGTAAATGGTGAGAAATGAAACAGAAATGACAAATATGCTTAAAGGCAAACAAAATCTTCATGCAGCTGCCGAGAATCATGCCGAACGTTGGAGAACCAAAAGCACAAAAAAACGGATTTTGATCACAGTTTTTTTCTCAGTCTGCTGTATGGAGTCAAGATCTGGGGTAAAGCGCTGAAATTATGAACACCGCCATACGTCAGAATGTACTTCCAGAGAAGACGAGAACAAAGGGCAGATATAAAAAAGGAGGTCATGGAGAAATGACAACAAGTATGAAGGAAGCGAGGGAAAAAGCAAACATATATATCTAGGACGTCCGAAAATGATGCAACAGGGGATTAGAAGAGGTAGATTATCATACAACGCAGGTTATGATTGGTTGTGGAGTCTTTTGAAAGTATTTATTGCATATTGGCAAACAAGATGGCATCAAGTGATGGTAGGGGTGGGTAGAAGTGCGAACGGTAGTGAGCATAAGATGCTACTTAGAGGAAATCACACCGGAGAATTTTAGGAATTGCTGCTAGAGGGGTGGTTTTAGTGGATACGCAACATATCGAGAGTCCCACACTAACCGCTCGCAGGGGTCCATAAAGGATTCCACCTTCAGAAAAAATGAGTATGGTCCTTCCGGGGAGCGGTTCCCGCTCGCTACTTCCAAACCGCTACTTCCAGCAACATTATTAGTAAATGAATGAGTCATGATCATGAAAAAGGAAACATTTACTTACAGTGTAACTCTAGAAGGTGGGTAGTCCTGTAGGTTTTCATACATGTCAGGCCAGACAGTTTTTATGGTGTAATAGCTATCGATGGTTCGTTTTGTTTTTTCCACTCTACCTTTGCATCTGATTAAGTAATTTTCGAAAAAAGTGTCATCTGCAATAAGAACAATAATTATTATTATGATGGTTAAATAATTATTACCTCTTTGGTGTAAAAGGGATATTTTGGCTAATAACTTGTTAATCGTTAAACTCCTTTTTACCTTGAACTCCTTGCGGCAAGTGAGGCTGCTTTTTGATCCACTCTTTCAGAATGCCTACATCTCTTTTAATATCGTCTTCAGTGAGGCCTAATTCACTCCTAACAAAAGCCTTATCTTCTTCACATACCTCTAATGAATTCATCATTGATCCAGAAAACTAAAAATGTAATAATAAGTTGCAACTTGCAATTTTTACAAAACCGATGTAATGAACTCTAATCAGACGACGTCTCTTGTATATGTACAAAACTTTTCCTCTCGCATTATCTATTTTAATTAATAGACCTTGATATTAATGCCCGTATTCACAAACGATAATTTCCTAAATAATTACGTAATCAATTATCCCCATCTCATTCTATTGCAAAAAAACTGCATATCTCCATCTCACTCATTTAAATAATTACGTAATTATTTAGGAAATTATCGTTTGTGAATACGGGCATAAGTGTCTGAACTTGCTACTTGTTTAATGTTTACAAACAGATTAATTAGTCAAATCTCAATTAAACTTGCTAAATGCAACTAAATGTAATCACTAAAACTGTTTTTTCTTTTTTTTTATTAAAAAAAGATCGAAACGTTCACATTTTATTTTACAAGCAACTTTGGCTAATGAATCTCCTCTCCACAAATTTGGATAAATTCCTTCGTATGTTTGAGGTCAGGCACAAAATGAAGCACCATAAAAAATGTTTCTTATTTTGGAAGAGATCTGATTATTAGAAAAAAAAAATTGTTCACATAAACTTGATAAATTTTAAGTTCGGCTTTGTAAAAAATATTTTCACAGTCCTGGGTGGTACCTTTATAATAATGCAATTTCTGTGGGTGATTATTTTGAAATCCAAACGCAAAATAGAAATTTAAATTCTACCATAAACTTAGCCATGAACCTCTTGCAAGTTTTGCACGATCATATATTAAGGGACGAAGTCTTCTAGTACTGGAGGAAAAAAGTTGTCGCCGGAAACAGATTTTTGGTAGCCTTTAATGACTGAATGAGAATATATGCAAAGGCTTCCCAAGGTCGTCGATGAAGGGTATAGTCACTGATGAAATGCCAGTGCAAGAATAATTAGTGTGACAAAGCTTGCGAATGTCGCAAGGTACGACTATTTGCCAACATTTCTGTGCATACACTTTCACCATTGATTAACGATCTGTTTCAGGAAAGATTGTTACATAGTCGCAATAAACGGTTAATTTGACAATTATTATTGGAGCGACTCTCAACTTTGAGTTGAAGTAAATTTCAATAATTTACTTTACCATGACCAAATCTCTATTTTAAATGTTTTGAGGTGTTGTTTTGAAGGTACTGAAGGTAAACGTGTATAAAAAAACTTTTCATTTTCAAATTAATCATATCACTCTCGTGTGATATTATGCTTTTCAACTCTAGAGTGATATTTGTCATTTTCGAAGTATAGTTTATTCCAAGGTATAAGGAAACTCGTAAATAATAAGTACTGTAAAATATGTGTAAACTGTCTGCAGATATGGTTTATGACGACAATGGACCGTACTAAGGAGAAGTTTATTTTACACTACCTTTAAATTCGGAAAAAGTTACAGGAAAGTTTGGAAATTGAAAATTTTAAAATTTAGTGAAATAAACACCATGTCAAAAACATTTTTATTTCAAAAAATTCAAAAAAATTCGAATATCCGCCCTTTTTCCACAAATTTTTTAAAGTTGAAGGTTTTTAGGATTTTTTTTCAATGTTGTATTTTTTTTATTAAGAAATGGACTAAAAAACCTAAATGAAGTCTAAATACCTAATAATATGTATAATAATATGTAAAATTCAGGACACATATTCTACTCCAGTCGTTTTTGTAAAAACGAAACCATGCTTACAACTTAATACGGCCCTGACCGGCTTCAGCAAGTCTGGCATCCAGGTGTTTATTTACATTCCTTTCTATTGTTAAGGGGTAATCTGTGCACAGCTTAATAATGGCAATATAATTTACGAGTTTCCTTGTACTTTAGAATAAACTTTACCTAAATAGTGTGCTATATGTCATTTTCGCAGGTGGTCGTCGGAAAATTATACTCGTATTACCCAATATTTCAGAAATAACGAGGAATAACACCAAAATGTCTTTGGAAGCAAAATTTTTTTCTCTCTTCTTAGTAAACAAAAGCAACCGTAGATCTTTTGGAACAACGACTTTGAAATCGGCATCGTATAGAACAACAAAAATAACTTCTCTCCTGCTTTGGCAAGATTTTTATTACAAGAACTTTCTTGCAAAAATATTGTAGCATTTTCGATAAGCTGAGGATTTTTCTGGAGTGTACTGCATAGTTTTGTTTTCCTTGATAGAAAGGAGCAGAAGTGGGATCACATGCACTGAAAGCATGCACAAAGAGTATAATACCTGGAGGATATTTTGTCACCTCTTGTTGACAAGAAGACGAGTTTGAATATGGAGCATAACCAGATTCAATTTTACTACTTTTTCGAAAATACACGTTCATAACCTGTACTTTTCTTGGAAACAGCTTTTATAATAATGTTGCGTTCATGTTATTATTTTTTTTTTTATTTTTTTTTAATACAAAAGCAGTAGATATTTTAGAAAAGATATACTTCAGAAACGACTCAAGATACAATAACGTTGTTTGTTAATTTTGTTCATAAACTTATTTTCTATCTGAAATCAATTTTTAAGAAACCTACAGGCGCGTTGCTGAAATATTATGAAAAAACTGAAAAAACGAGATTCTCTATTCCAATAATATCTTGTTTATGGTCTTAATGGTTTGAAATGTTATTTGGTACAAAAAATTAAGGAAGAAAACTATACAGGGTGGGCCATCGAAAAGGTAACAAGCCTAATAGTTTGGAAAGTGAAGATGTATGCGAGAAACGGCGAAACAGGTCGATTTTGTTATCGAGGGGGACATATTTTCGTGACAAATTTAACTACCCAAGTTCACCCCTTTGGCAGGGGTAGCTACCCCTTTTTGCTTATCATCATAGGGAACAGCTATCGGGTGATACATCATTTGAAAGCTACTTGAATTCTCTTTACAACGATATCCAACATTTTGGATTTCGCTTACATACAGGTTGGCCTACATACAAGAAGTGATTTCGTTGGGCCACCCTGTATGTAAGCGAATTCAAGTAGCTTTCAAATGATGTATCACTCACTCGATATCTTTTTCCTATGATGATAAGCAAAGGGGTAGCTACCCCTGCCAAGGGGGTGAACTTGGGTAGTTAAATTTGTCACGAAAATATGTCCCCCTCGATAACAAAATCGACCTGTTTCGGCGTTTCTCGCATACATCTTCACTTTCCAAACTATTAGGCTTGTTACATTTTCGATGGCCCACCCTGTATAATTATCATATTAAAAAAAAATCATTTCTTGTATAAATAAGTAAAAACCTTTCACCACCCAGGCAGCAAAGTCACGTTATAATGAAATAATTTTTTAGACGTCATTTAGACCTTATGTTTATGACGTCGTTCTAACGTCGTTTTTTCGTCATTTTCAGAAAAAATGACTGTTTTAATCTGGCGCGCTGTAAGATCTGCTTTACCATAAATTATTTTCATATAAAGAAAGCAATTTTAATACCTTCTTCTCCTTCTTGCTCCTGTCAATTTCACATCGGACCTAGTCTTGTAATTGTTGCAACATCGCGAGATCAGAAGAAAACTTATTTTTGTTATTCTATGCGATGCCAATTTCGAAAATCGTTTAGAACTTTTTGTGTACTACAAGAGAGAGAAAAAAGTTTTCTTCAAAATACAGTCTGGTGTTTTCTCTAACTATATTTCTGAGATATTAGGTGATATTATTTTTATAAAAATAAGTCTTTTCAAAAAAAAATTAAAATCAGAAAAAATATTAGAAAAGCTAATTTCAGAAACGACTTGTTTGACAAATTTGAAACTTAATTACAGGAAATTCTATTTTCTTTTTTCTTTGAATACATTTCACCAAACTTTCTGTGAATTGCATGGTTTGGGTGATATTAAGCGCAAAATGGTAAAAAAA
The DNA here is from genome assembly GCA_910589415.1 of Malachius bipustulatus. Classification (NCBI taxonomy): domain Eukaryota; kingdom Metazoa; phylum Arthropoda; class Insecta; order Coleoptera; family Melyridae; genus Malachius; species Malachius bipustulatus. The sequence goes on along the minus strand of OU342638.1, from coordinate 31,470,061 downwards.
AAACGAAACAGTTGCGCAAAACTTCTTGTTCTTCTGAAAGTTCAACGAAACGCGTAAGGCTTTTTTTGGTGTAAAATTGGTATTTGGCTTCTAGCATTGGTCCTAACAACATATCCAAAAATCAGAAATACGTGATTTTTTGCAAGGAATCATTAATAAATAATTGACGGACTATAATACGAGTAATAAACGGGAGATTACGAATTATGGTTGATTACGAATCGTCTGAAAATCAAACCACTTACCTTATTGTGAAGAGTTAGCAGTATCAGTTTCTAAGCCTGAAAGTCATGGGTCAGATGGTGTTCTTTTCTAGCAATGGTGAACAAACAAAACTATAATGACACTACTTAAAAACGTGTTGATTTAAGTCAATTGAAAGTGCTGTTAAGAACGAGTGAAGATATCTCCCCGTGTTGCAACGCAGTGCAACGACGACCTCTCTTCTTGCTCCACATAGCAAGTGCCGTTATAAAGCGAGTTTATCGCGGAAACAAAAATAAAATAAAATATCCTGAAAGATCTTCATTAATTCAAGAAATAGAAATCGTGAATATCGAAGTCTCCTAAGACATACGACAAAAAAAAAGAACAATGAACAAAAAGAATAACGACATTCCATATAGGGCATTTATAGAATTTTTATAGTATTTAATTTTTGAAATTATTTCAGGAGATTATAGATCGTAAAGGAAAATTGGTGACAATTTATTAAACAAAAGTAAATTCGTGTACATTTTACATTAAAAAAAAAAGAATAACAAAGGCAAAATTATTTTTCTTAATCGATATTTAATTTCTTGAACGTTCCATCGACTCCGAACATTTCTGGGTTGAATTGGCATTCCCCAATTCTTAATTTTTCATTGGACCTCAACTTCGGTACTCCTTCCAGATACTCCTTGTGATCTTTTATGATTTTATCCCATTGTTCTGAAAAAAATTAAGCAATCATTGTTTACCTACATATATCTTAGATCAAGTTAGTGCGTAATTGTTGAAAAATTCCCTGACCTTTCATCTCCTCAATTGATTCCTCCCCTCCCAGGTGAGATGGCAAAAATTCTTTCGGCACCATTTTTGCCAAAGATTCCAGGTCGTTGTGCAGATTAATCTTCAGAAATAGAATAATAATAATAATTGGATACTTAAATTCAAAACATTATTTCTTACTCTCTCGTAAATTTTCGCTTTCAAAACGGACTTCAAAATGTTCAAAAAGATCCCAAACCAGGTGGGCGGTTTGTAGTAATGTACTCCACGAAAACGGTATGAGTAAACGTCCTGGAATTATGTTTTTTATTTTAGGTAGGTATATGAAATACTTTTCATTAAAGACACTTACGGTAAAGGCCGTGAGACATTTCTTAAGTAAATGAGGAGCTGTAATCTTGACATGATCCAACTGGTAATTCGAACAGTCCACCACCAAGCGAACACCCGAACAGTAGTCGTATTTACTCAAAACTTCTAGTTGAGCAAAAAATACTTTAACCACTTCTAGCATATTGAAGTTTTCAGTGGGATTTTCATGGAATCGCATATTGAAAATTCTTTCTTTGTCCTTCGTCAATTTTATAGTAGATGCGACATCTCTGTGAATAAAAAATAGCAGATTTGCGTATCAAAAACAAACTAATTACAAGTAAAACGTAGGTAAGTTCTCATAATAAAAATCAGTAAAATCAATAATATTATCACACTAGAAAAAAAATCACTGAATGACGTCATTATGACGTCATATTGCTTCCCTGATGGGTTTTTTCAGGCAGCAGAGTCATAAAATTTATTACTTAATTAAACTGATCAATTTTCTGTCCGATGTACAATACAAATAATAATTACTACAGATGCTATTTTCTATAAATATAAATAAACAATTCTCAAATGTCTATCTGTAAACATAATACATAATTATGAACAAATCTTATGTATATTGCTGTGTAAGTACGTAGTTTGTAGTTTAGTAGAGCTTAGATTAATAATTATAGTATGAATAATTATTATTGATTAGACTGTTTATAGTTAGCGGAGATGTTATAAACGATACACCCTTGGACATGAACTAGGTTATTAGATTAGAGGCAACAGTTACATGACTAAGTCCGATGAGAAATTGACAGGAAACTTGTACAGAAGCATACAGAAAAAGAACTTGTGAGGCAGAACGTATAGCGCGCCTGATTCAAATAGTTTTTCTGAAAATAACGAAAAAACGACGTTAGACCGACGTCATAAAAATCTAAATCACATCTGAGAAATAACGACATTAATCACGTGATTTTTTGGTAATATGACGGCTGGAATGACTAAAAAATTACGTCATTTTTATGTGACTTTGCTGCCTGGGTTGTGAAATGTTTTTAGTACTTTATTATGCAAGAAAGAACAATATTTGATTTTTTTTAATATACATATGATAATTGTACTGTTTTATTTCTTAATTTTTTATACTGAATAACATAAAAAAGCCATAAAGACCATTAGTCCAGTCATTACGTCGGAAATAACGGGTTAGAAATGCAAATGAACCGAGAAAGCCAAATTTTGGATATTACGTAGGAGGGGCCTGGAGAAGCTTAACTTCAAATTGTCGACCAAAATTACCTTGTGCATTTTCCGCCATCTTGAAAAAAGAGTTAAATTCAGTTTTTTCATCATAACTCGGTTCTCCGTTGAGATACGAAAATTTTTATGCAATACTTTTTTGTTACTTTTCTTACAATCTACAATTAAGGTCCTTTACATTTTTTACGTATCATTCATTGTTATCGAGATATCGATCTAAAAAACCATAAATTTGGGTAGTGAATTTTGTTTTTTGCTATTTTCTTTTTTCTCATGAAAGATATCGAAAAAATGTCTATATAACAAACTTGTAGAGCGTATTCAGGCCTACAATTTTATTTTTTCATTTTTAATTTTCGACAAAAATTACGACCTCTAGCGCGCTGCGAAGTTGACCGGAGCGCGCCCGACGCTGCAATGTGCGTCTCGCCATACAATAATAATTGTACTAGATCTAGTACTTTTTCACTAAATCTAGTGATCTAAGTAGTACGTACTGATGAGAATCTAGTACTTTTTTGAAATTCGCCATTCTTATCTAAACCTGTAAGGTGCATGTGCATTCAGTACTTTAGGTTAATTAATATTAATAAATAATAGTAACCTAATAACAGTTCTAACAAAACAACAAGATTTTAATTTTTCTTTCGTGAATTTCTTTCATTTCTTTCCGACTGACATGAGACTTGCAGGAACTAAAACTTCGGAAAGGGTTAGACGTTCTAGGAAGAACCAATCACCAGAGTTCCATACGTTCGATGAAACTACTGCTTCGAAAGTTAGCCAGGAGAAGTTTCTTGCAAGGGACCAAAATAAAAACAACTTAATACAAATGCTTCGCCGTTATTTTACAAAAACCGGAATAAAAGAAGAGCAGGCTTTTGAGGACGCTGATACTCTCATTGTAACCACAGCAATTAAAGAAGCATCGATTTATGACTCTGTGGAAATCGTCGGCGAAGATATCGATCTTTTGGTTTTAATTACCGGACTTGCACAGGACAAAAACAGAAAATATTTTTTCGCAAACCAGCGAAAGGAAAAACACCGGCAAAACTGTACTCTCCGAATAGTTTCAAGCATGATAAGTCTGTTCTTGAGAACATTCTTTTCATTCATGCTTTCAGCGGTTGCGACACCACATCGTCTTTTTATAATATTGAAAAGTCGAAATTCATCAACACCCTGAGAAAAATCCGAACTTACGGTCATCGGTAGAATTATTTAAGCAAGAAAACGTCGATCCGAAGATGCTAGTTTGCGCTGGAAAGCTATTCCTTATCGCTCTGTATGGCGGTGATAAAGAGGAGACATCGGTTTATAATTTGCGGTTCCACCGCTTCGCAAAATCAATGACGCAATAATCTTTCACTACTCCCACCAACGGAAAGCGCAGTCTGCCAACACGTTTTCCGGACGTATCTAATGCAAGTACAAACGTGGCTCGGATTTTTCAAAGATCCGAGGAATAGGGTTGGTGACAGAATAATTACGGGCTTGAACCAATTAGCACCATAGCCCACAGCCGAACCCGCTCCACCTGAACTTTTAAAACTCACTTCATGCAAATGTAAAGGAAAGTGTGGGGCTGCTTGTGGGTTCAGGAAAGCAGGGATTAGTTGCTCCGTTATTTGCCAGCACTGTAGTGGACAAATATGAAACAACGTCGCCAGAGTCGACATTTTATTCAAGGACGATCACGATGATGATGATGATGATTTTGATGTCAACCGTCACAGCATCACTTCCTGCGATTCAGAGTCTTCACGACTCGAAGAGTCTGCCGAGGAGGAACTTCTACAGCCAGGACCATCAAAACGACAAAAAATGTTTGAAAAAAATGACCACCTTCTATAATTATTATTTTTTACTACACAAAAATTATTTGATTAATAAATCTCATGTGTTTGATTTATAATTTAGCTGGATTATTAATTTATTTTGTATTGCAATAATTCCCTGAACAACCTTTCATTCATTTTGACGTGTGGATACAACTGTGCGAGCGGCAAAAAATCAAAACTGCACAGTCTTACCGACTTCGCGGGGCGCTAGAGGTCGTAATTTTTGTCAAAAATAAAAAAATGAAATTGTAGGCCTGAATACGCTCTACAAGTTTGATATTACACATTTTTTCGGTATCTTTCACGAGAAAAAAGAAAATTGCGAAAAACAAAATTCACTCCCCAAATTTATGATTTTTTCGATCGATATCTCAATAACGATGAACGATACGTAAAAAATGTAAAGGGCCTTAGTTGTAGATTGTAAGAAAACCAACAAAAAAGTATTGCATATAAATTTTCGTATCTCAACGGAGAACCGAGTTATGATGAAAAAACTGAATTTAACACTTTTTTTAAGATGGCGGAAAATGCACAAGGTAATTTTGGTCGACAATTTGAAGTTAAGCTTTTCTAGGCCCCCCCTACGCAATATCCAAAATTTGGCTTTCTCGGTTCATTTGCATTTCCAAATGTATATAATGACTGGACTACATAAATTGGATATTATTGAAATAAATCACGTTTTTTTCAGTTTTTCCAGGATATTTCAGCAGGTAGTTTTCTTAAATTTTGTTTCAGATTCTTAATAATCATAAAAGAGTGCAAATAGAAAATAATTTCATGAACTAAATTAACAAAATGAAAAGCCTTTACTGTTTTACGAATCTTCTCTAAATTTTCAAAATAAAATAATTGATAGCCTTTTTTGTTCTTGTTTTCTTGGATTTCTTGGAATGAAAATATTTACTTACAGTGGAATTCTGAAAGGTGAATAGTCCTGTATGTTTTCATAAATTTCAGGCCAGATTGTCTTCACCGTGTAATAACTATCGATGGTCCGTTTTGCTTTTTCCACTCTGCCTTTACATCTGATTAAGAAGTTTTCGAAAAAGACGTCATCTACAATGAGAACAATAAAAGACCAGTCGGGTTAGCATATGACCGTGCAAAAACTACCAATTGAAATTTTATTGCTCTAACTTTAAGGGGGGGGGGGGTGAGGTGGTATTTATCGATCTAAATTGAAAATCGCTACGTAATTATGGTTTTGAAATGGATCGCACCTAGGTAGGATGATAAGGAATATTTCCATCCCCCTCATTAAATCAGCCCAAATCGAAAAAGCAAACAGTGCAAGAGTTAGGAAATTAAATACAGCTACGCGCTGTTACATCAATAGAAACGATTCCTGCCAGCACATTAAATATTCATAAAATAGAAGCGCTCTAGCTAGTGGAGTTCCAGCACTTTTAACAACATCGAAGAGACGGCGAAGCTAGGGTAGAAGTTTACCAGATGGTAAGGCAGGGTATTGTAAAAGACACTCTCGAAACGCGTGACGGAGAAAAGGATGACCTAGATACAGACCGGGTGAAAGAATGTGAAATCACGAATCAGACAATAACTTCATTCAAAGACAATAGTAACTCGTTAAGTATTATACCTACGAGAAGGAAAATTACACCAATCGATAAAACGAATAAATAAATGACAACAGCCGAAAAATCACTGCGGTCCCGAAACTGCAAGTAGGTGAAAATGCAAAATGAAGATGGAACCGGTGTAATTATAATAGCTAGACACAATGGAAAGGTGCAGAACGCGTCGGCCGATTTGAAGGAAAATTTAGGTAGTTCAGGTTTAGGACAATTCCGTAAGGTAGCCGCGAGGTCAAATCGCTAAGTCCCGTGATTAGGGAAATATGGTTAAGAAATAAATCACGGTATGAGACAGTGCCAATAAGGTGCATTGTTGCATGGTGTGTTTAGAAAGCGGGCGGCTGCTTCTATAAAAGCAGACGTCCTACCGCAGCTCCAGACAGATGAAGATCAGCTTCCAAGTACGAATTAAATCTCATAAAATAAAACCGTTTATAGTCAGGATCAGTGTGGAATCTCACCGGACAACACTCACTGGACAAACCGTACATCACGGCGTTAGCCGCCATCTTGAATTTGACGAGTAATCGCTTCTGCGCAATATCTCGGCCATTTTAAAATTTTTAAGTAAGGACTTAAGTTATTGAACATTTGATGTGTTATATACTTTTATGAATTGAACAGTCTTGGTTTTAATCGAGTCTTCAGAAATTGATAATGAAATACATATAGATAAAATGGAAGTGAAGGGAATAATTATTAAGAAATAAATGTCGAATTACTCTTAGCAAAATTATGAGTTTTATTTATAATTACTAAAAATAGTAAAATATCTAACAAGTTCCTACCTCGGTTCCTACAATTTCTATCGTGCGATCAATATTTGTTTAATATTAAACGATAAAGAAGTGGTAACTATAATCATGGCTTATTATTAACTTTAGGATATAAATGTATAAGAATAAAGTTGTATAGAATTGAATTTTCTACAATTTTGATTTTCACAATTTTTCCCTAGAACCAATATTAAAGGTTCTACGCCTATGGCAAGCCTAACTGGACTCGAGTGACTCTACAGTGACGTCTTTTGATTTATTTTTTTTATTTAATTTATTCATTTACTTTGTTTTTTATATTCATTTCTAAATTCATTAAGTATAAGTATTGAAAATTAAAAAAAAAATGATTGAAAAATAAATGAGATAATTGGATAAATTATACTTTATTTCTCGTTTAATTAAAAAAAAAAATTGATTTCATGGTAAAAATTGTTGAAAAGTGTTATCGAGCAACAACAACTCCTCGTCAAATTCAAGATGGCGGATAACGCTGGGATGGAATTGAGTCGCGATTGTGAATTTAGACTACCAGTGTCCTCCGCCCTAAAGGGTAGAGCAATAATTATGTCTGTCGGTATAGTTTTTGCACGGTAAAGTCTTTTTTGTGACTAACCTGACTGGGCTATAACAGGGTTAAAAATGGAAGAAAAATTCATTAGAAATATTTTTTAAACAGGGTGCCCAGTCCAGTAATTTAAGCCTCAAATAATAACCAGTTTTTCAAAAATTTAAAATTTCAATTTTATTTTCTTTATTAAGGTTTATTTTGGTCACGTATGTTGCACCTAAGAACTTGAATTTCAACATACCTACATTTATCAATATAACAGCAAAATATACTACTTTTCAAAGGAATTACGCCAATTTTTTCATATTGTCCCTTTTCAATTCTTTTCTTAGGTAATTTTAAATCTGCTGGGACAATTCAATAAACAATTTAAAAAATATCGTTTAAGCTTATTATAAACAGGAATTTCTGAAACGAATACTTTTTAAGTACACCTCTTGTATTATTGAAAAGAATCGATTAAAAAAAGTGGTGATTTTCTACCTTGAACTCCTTGTGGTAAATGAGACTGCTTTTGAATCCATTCTTTGAGAATTTCCACATCTCTTTTGATATCGTCTTCTGTGAGCCCTAATCCACTTCTAACAATAGCCTTATCTTCCTCAGATACTTCTAGCGGATTCATCGCAGATTCAAAAAATTAAAAAATGTTCTCTAAGTTGAAACTTTACAAATCCACTTCACAATAACCGATGTAATGAAAGCGAAAGCTAATCAAGCGATGTCTGTTATAATCAGTCTTAATTCCTTTCCTATTATTTATTCAATAATAATAGACCTTCACATCTAAACTTCTGCTTGTCTAATTATAATGTTTAAAAATTAATTAGTCAAATCACATCGTAATTATAATTGCTAACTGCAAATAAATTAAAACATTAACGTGTTTACTATTATACCTTTTATACATAAAAAAAGTATCGTTAACTTACATCAGCAAGTCATAATGAATTATTGTAAACAGATATACCACCTTTAAAGCCCGTATCTAGGAGTTATGATCTATCGCAAATCTATCCAAATAAAAAATAAAAAATAGGTATATAGTATTACCTACTTTGTATTAATTAATTAGTGGGGGGTATAGGTAGGTATCTATACAGTTTTTTGCATTTTTTTAATACACGGTGAATTATGAGGAACTTTACAAACTTCTACCATATGTACAGTTTCTTAAGCGGAATATCACGTGACCATTAAAACTGTCAACTCCCCTTCTTTGTTATGAGGGAGTTATGGGATGCCAGTTGACTTTTTAATTTTGAATTAATTTTGATTTAGTTTATGGCAGAAATAGCTCATAGGTGTTCATTAGTTTCGTCTCTGTTACGAACTAACTTAAAACTTCTTGTAAATTGTGTTCTGAGGATTGGCATTAATTTTCTGTTGATGCCAAAAAAGGAAAGTTCGGTTCGCTCTTTAAATATAGAGCTCTTCAGGAGTAAAAAAACCTTCTTGCGCATCAATCGCATAAATAGTGTATTTTTAAGCGATCCAATTTATAAATATTTTCACCGCTTTTTAAATTGGCTTTCTGAAAATTTCCCTAGTCAGGTCATATTAGTGTAGTGGTTAACTGTGAAAATTGCATTTCACTTCGTTTGAAAACGTGCCTTAGAATGGATTTTTAAATTTAACAAAACCAAAATAAATGGTAAAATTGAACAATTTTGCCCCTTTTCCTTTGCCCGCCACTGGCTGACTTTACCTAAAAAATATTATTTTTTACACTACCTTCAATAGAACTGAAAAAGTGAAAAGGGAGCTTTGAAAACTGAAAATTTGAAATTTTAGAGGAATAAACATAATTTAAAAATATTCGAATATCTCCGCCATTTTCCTTATTTGCTTCTTGAAAATTTTCAGAATTAAGGGTTATTAGTATAGTTATCTATTGGAAAAATTTCAGTTCGATTCGTAAAAAAATAGAAAAATAGAATAAACGGCTATAGAAATTTAGCCTTTTTTACCCTTTTCCTACCCATGCCACTGGCTTAATAATAAAAAAATGCAAATTTTATTGCAATAACTCAAATTTCAATAACTATTCTTCCAATAATGCTAATTTGGCCTAAAAGTTTTTGTTTCTAACTTGCTTATTTAGAGGTTCAAAATCTATCAATTTTTCCTAAAATTTAAAAGGCAGCCATTTTGGAACGGCTATTCCGATTTTACTCAAGACCGACTACTTGCAGTTATATTACTACAAAAAAAATTTCAGCCCCCTAAATTGAAAACTGCGACCAGAAACCGTGCCTCATGACCGGTTTTTTTTGGAAATTTGGAGGGACACCCTGTAAAAGTAACAAAACTTTAGGAAAATTATTTTTACGAAAATCAAACGTCATCTCTAAGTTTCACAAGAGTAAAAAATTTCGTTCATTAATCTTGAAAGGTGAAGCTACAGGAGCGTTTTTAAAACTTTAGAGAAATAAACATCATGTAAAAAAAATTCAAATAACTCCGCCATTTTTGTTATTTACTTCTTGAAATTTTTAAGGGCTGGAGGCTATTAGTATAGTTGCGTACTGTGAAAATTTCAATTTAATTCCTTCAAAAATGTGCTCATAAATTGTTAGAGAAATTTAGCGATTTTTACCCTTTTCCTACCCACGCCACTGGCTTATTAATAAAAGTAATGCAAATTTTATAACATTAAATCAAATTTCAATTAATTTTCCTCCAATCATGTTGATTTAGTTTCAAAGTTATTTTTCCATCTTACTCATACAGGGGTTCAAAAAAAAGCAATTTTTCCAAAAATTCAAATGGCCGCCATTTTGAAACGGCTCGGCCGATTTTGCTCAAGTACAATACCAGACCAGTTCTTATATATATCTTACTCCCACAAAAATTTCAGTCCCCTAGATTGAAAACTGCGACCTGAAATGAGATGACAAAAACGGGATATGGGGAATTTTGAAAGGACACCCTGTAGAAGTAACTCGACTTTAGGAATTTTTTTCAACGAAAATCTAACGTCGTTCCAAAGCTTTACAAGGATCCAAAATTTCATTCACTAATCTTGAAAGATAAAGCTACAGGAGCGTTTTGAAAATCGAAATTTCGCGATTTTGGAGAAATATATATATATATAAATATATATATATATATATAAATATATATATATATATCGTGGGCAGGTGAATTTTGGAAAACTACTTTTTCGTGATCTGGGGGTCATGATCGGTGGACATTTGATGAGTTTGGGTGATTTTCGAAAAGTGATGTCGTCCTCAATAGTGTATTTTTTGTTAAAAAATACACTAAAAAACTTTACTTACAATAGACGCTCCTGGAGTTTATTCTTTTCAGATACCTTCCCAAATTAAGTCGACCAAGAGAATGAACTTGTAGTTAGACAGCAATCTGTTGTTTTTCTATTACTCATTTTTGAAGATCAAGTGAATGATTGGAGATAGCGTCGCCGGAACAGAGTTATATGCGTCTTGTAGAATTTAAATCGACACGCAACGTTTGATGTTGAGGTCGTTCACTACCGGAAAGTCTATAATTACTTGCCGGAAACACTTTTATTTACTCGGGAAACATGCCGGAAAGTCGTCTTTTTATAATTTTGAAGAAAAAAAATAGTTGTTGTTACAAACCACTTTTATGGAAATTATGGAGAACACTTTTCACTTGCATTTATTTTCTTCGGTTTCTGATCATTCAAAATTTGCGAATAAAAAACTGGAGGTGGATTGAATACTAATTTACTTGAACTGTCTCATCAGATTTTAATTTGACCCCTTTTATTAGAAAAGTTTTTTGACATAAAAAATAGCTCTACTTACAGGGGGAGTTGCTGAAATTCAAACAAAGTAAATGAAACTTGTAGTTGCTCGATGGAATGATGACGTCACGCGGATATTTGTATATTAATTTATCACAAGTCTCTCAAAATCAATTTCCTATGTTGTATTTGATCGCGGCCGGAAAAATGGATTTAATCGAAAATGATTAATCACCGAGAACACTTTTGTTTATTCGTGCGTTACGATTCAATTTTAAGAAAATTTAGTTAATGCGTTTCATAAATAACAATACGGCAGCCAGTTACGAATATTTTGCTAGAGACGCAAATTCCCGAAACGGAGATAAATACTCGTTGGCCGTTCGGTCTCGAACTCGAATGTGGTTAAGATAATTTTGTAGAAGCGGTTTAACTTCTAAATATGAAGATAATAGGTAAGATAAAGTTAGTAGATAAAAATTCAGGTAATCCCGTTCTCTCCAGTCGCGCGTCCTAGGCGTTATTTTGGCCAAATCAGATCGCATCTTTTCGATCACACCACATATACGTGACCCTTTTTCGAACGTGCGCGACGTAGCCTTCGCTCTCTTGTCCAATCCGGAACGCTTATGTCATTTCTGACCTACGATATCCGTAAATCTATTGGTGCGTCTCTTCTCCTTTTAATTCCAAGTTATCGCTCTTGGTGCGTGCGATGCAATTAACCACTAGTACGTAATTATGAACTTGTGAGTATCGACGTGACAATTTTTCTATATTATTTCACAATGGCAGGAAAAAAACTGTCAACTATGTATAATTATTTCAATAAAATATTCCAGCTCACATGGCATTCGGTTTGAATCTTCTGGCAGCGAAGTGCGCAGCCGTGTATTGGACTGCAGTTGCCTTGATTCCTCCTGCTGTTCCCTATCGAATGATCGAGTTTGTAAGGTGATGAGATAAAAAATACATTTTAACATTAAAAGTGCAGTTAGTTTTCGATCTCTCAATCGATATTCAATTTCTTAAACGTTCCGTCGACTCCGAACATCTCTAGATCGAACTGGCATTTCCCGATTCTTAATTTTTCATTGGACTTCAACTTCGGTACATTTTCCAGATATTCCCGATGATCCTTTAATATTTTATTCCATTTTTCTGGAATAACACAATTTTTTGCAACCCCTTAAAGTGATTAAATAATCAAAAGAGATTATCAATTTCAAAATTTTCTGACCTTTTAATTAATTTACAGAAGTTTTATATTATTTAATCTTTGACATGTTTTAAGGAGATTATAGATCAGAGGCGATGGGTCACAATTTATTGAACAAAGGCAAATTCGTATAAATTTTACATTAAAAACTAAATTTCACATTTGTTTTAATCGATATTCAATTTCTTGAACGTTCCATCGACTCCGAACATTTCTGGGTTGAGTTGGCATTCCCCAGTTCTTAATTTTTCATTGGACCTCATCTTCGGTACTTCTTCTAGATACTCCCTGTGATCTTTTATGATAATATTCCATTGTTCTGAAAAAAAAAATGATTAGATCAAGCTAGTGCGAAATTGTTGAAAGATTTCCTTACCTTTCATCTCCTCAATTGATTCCTCCCCTCCCAGGTGAGATGGCAAAAATTCTTTCGGCACTATTTTTGTCAAAGAATCCAAGTCGTTGTGCAAATAAATCTTCAGAAATAGAATATCAATAATAATTCAATAGCTAAATTCAAAACATTATTTCTTACTCGCTCGTAAATTTTCGCTTTCAAAAGGGACTTCAAAATGTTCATAAAGATCCCAAACCAGGTGGGCGGTTTGTAGTAATGCACTCCACGAAAACGGTACGAGTAAACGTCCTGGAAATATTTTTTTTGTTTTAGGTAGGTATATGAAATACTTTTCATTGAAGACACTTACGGTAAAGGCCGTGAGACATTTCTTTAGTAAATGAGGAACTGTAATCTTGACATGATCCAACTGGTAATTCGATAAGTCCACCACCAAGCGAACACCTGAACAGTAGTCATATTTACTCAAAACTTCTAGTTGAGCAAAATATACTTTAACCACCTCAAGCATATCGAAGTTTTCAGTGGGGTTTTCATGGAATCGCATGTTGAAAATTCGTTCTTTGTCATTCGTCAATTTTAGAGTAGATGCGATATCTCTGTGAATAAAAAATACCAAATTTGTGTATCAAAAAAATTATAAGTCAAACGTAGGTAAGTTTTCCTACACTAGAAAAAATAAAAAATATTTCACCGAATGACGTCATTATGACGTCATATTGCTTCCCTTATGAGTTTTTCCCAAATAGCAGAGTCACTTCGCTGCAATGTGATTTTCTTGTCACACCCAACGTCATTACGACTTTAGAAATTACGGTGGGATGACGTGAATAAGTCACTAAAGACGTCGTAAGCACTTAATTTGACGTTATTATTATTTTCTATAAATATAGATAAACAATTCACTAATATCTATCTATAAGCATAATAATTATGAAAAAACCTTGCGTGTATATTATTGCAGCTTAGGTAGGTACCTACGTAATTTTTACAACCTTGCTGGAGAAAAACTAGAGGATATTATACAGCGACAGCACTTCTAAGAAGAAACAACAAATTGATACCTGTTGGGTTGTTTTGGCTTGCTAGTGCGACGTTGCAACACTTACAAGACTAAGTCTGATGAGAAATTGACAGGAGTACTTGTACAAGCAAGAAGGAGAAGAAGACATTAAAATTGACTTCTATAGAAATAATTTATAGTAAGGCAGATTAGAATAGTCAGTTTTTCTGAACATGACTAAACAAGGACGTCATAAACATCACGTCTGAGAAATGACGACAATAATCACGTTACTAAAAAATGACGTCATTATTACCTATTACGTGACTTTGCTGCCTGGGTGGTGAAAGGTTTTTATCTAAGAACAATTTTTGATTTGAAAAAATATGATAATAAAATTGTCTTCTTCCTTAATTATACCGAATAATATGAAAAAAAAAACACATTAAAGATCATAAATGAGATATTATTGAAATTAGGAATTACGTATTTTAAGTTTTCCAAGATATTTAAGCAAAGCCTGTAGTTTTCTTAAATTTTGTTTCAGATTCTTAATAATTATAAAATAGTGCAAATAGAAAATAATTCTATGAACTAAAATAACAAAAAATAAATATTTGATAGCGTTTTTTCTTCTTGTTTTCTTAGAAATTCTTGGAATGAAAATATTTAGGTACTTACAGTGGAATTTTAGAAGGTGAATAGTCCTGTATGTTTTCATAAATTTCAGGCCAGATTGTCTTCACTGTGTAATAACTATCGATGGTCCGTTTCGCTTTTTCCACTCTGCCTTTACATCTGATTAAGACACTTTCGAAAAAGACGTCATCTACAATAAGAACAATAATAGCCCAGTCGGGTTAGCATATGACCGTACAAAAATTACCGACAGAAATTGTATTGCTCTAACCTTTAGGGGGGGGGGGGGAAGAATTTATTGCTCTAAATTCAATCGCGACGTAGTTCCATCCCGGCGTTAGCCGCCATCTTGAATTTGACGAGGAATCGTTTCTGCGCCATTTTAAAATTTTTAACAAAAATAGTAAAAACTTAAGTAATTGAAAATGTGGTTATCCACAAGTTTAGTCCCTACAATTTCTATCGTTCGATCAATACTTTTTTAGTTAAACGAGAAAAAAATTTAACACTTGTAAACTATAATTATCGAATCATCTCGTTTATTATTAATTTTAGGACATAAGTGTTTAGAAATAAAGTTGTACAGAATTATATTTCCTACAATTATTATCCTACAACTTTTTTCCTAGAACCAATATTAAGGGTTATACGCCTATGGCAAGCCTAGCGGGACTCAAGTGACTAGCATACCCTAGAGTCTAGGGTCTAGACGATGACGTCTTTTTTATTATTATTTTTTAAAATTTAGTTTACAATTTACTTATTGTTTTTTTATTTTTTTATTTTATCTATTTATTATTATTTGTTTTTTTTTGTATTCATTTCTAAATTTATTTTAAACATTCAAAATAAAAAAAAATATTATACATTCAAAATTGTAGGAAACGCAATTCTATACAACTTTATTCTTCGTTTATGTTCTAAAGTTAATAACTATTAACGGGATAATTGGATAAGTATTATACTTTGATTCCCGCTCAATAAAAAAAAAAAAAAAATGGATTGCACGGTAAAAATTATTGTAGGGACAAAAGTTGTAGAAAATCAAATTTGAAACAACTTAAGTCCTTTCTTTTTTTTTAAGTTGAAAATGGCCGAGATATTGAGCGAAAACAACTCCTCGTCAAAATCGTGATTGTGAATTTAGACTACTAGTGTCTCCCGCCCTAAAGGGTAGAGAAATAATATTTCTGTCGGTAGTTTTTGCACGGTAAAGTCTTTTTGCGACTAACCCGACTGGGCTATAACAAGGTTTTAAAAATTAAAAAAAATCTTTTAAAAATTAAAAAAAGGGTGCCCGGTCCAGAGACACGTATGAACCAGAGTGTGATATTACAATTGCCCGTTGATTTTAATCCCAGCAATTTAAGCCTCAAATAATATACAGTTTTTCAGAAATAAAAAATTTCAATTTTATTTTATTTAAGGTTTATTTTGGTTTTAGACATAAGTCCTTAGTTACTCAACATACCTACAACTATCAATTTAACAGCAAAATCTATTACTTTTTATAGAAAGTAAGCCAATTTTTTCATATTGTCTTTTTCAATGCAGCTCACTTTTTTTTTCGTATATAGTTAATTTCAAATCTGCTGGGACAAATTAATAAACAATTTAAAAAATACTCGTTCAAGCTCAATATAAACAGTAATTTCTCAAATGATTAAAAAATAGTATATTGTATACCTAGGCGGTAAAGTGGCACTTTTCAGGCCTCAAGAAGATATGGCCAGGCGAGGCGCAGCCGAGGCTGGCCACTTCTTGAGGCCTGAAAAGACACTTTACCGCCGTGGTGTACACATAATTTTTTATCCTACACAATTACACAATTATTTATAATAATAATTATAATAATATTTTTTTTTTTTTTGAAAAAAAATTGTTTTGAAAGAAAATTTATTGAATACCTACATATGTTTGCTTAATACATTACTATCAGTAAGCGTAGATTAGTTAAATTACAATCAGTAATTAATTTTTTGACAATTCGGACAAATACGTTGAAATTACACTTTCACTATATTTCTTAATTTGCTTGGAAGCACACCATTCCATAAACAGTTTGTATTGGAGGTTATATTTTGCTTTCGATTTTTCTGGTAATAAATCAAGCGTGACTACCTTTGCTTTAGCTCTAATTTCTATGGCGGAATGAAATACAATATTTCTTCTGATTCATTATCCGTTAGTTCCATTGTAATTCAAATCTAATATCCTCAATAACTTCAAAGCTTAAATCAACAAATCTTCAATAAATAATTTTTAATTTGCTGGGTCTTGCTGGTCTATTGACATTGACAGATTGACATACAGCTAGCTTGCTTGCTATTGGTTCCCTCTGGAAATAGCTTCAATTGCAATTGGGTGGCCCTCTAGCGTGAAAATATAAAAATAATTTTACCGCCTAGGCAGGAAAAGTGGCACTTTCTCCGGGGGCATGCAGTCGAGAAAGTTCAATTTTCTTATGGGGTAGGATAAAAAGTGATTTTTTACCGTGAACTCCTTGCGGCAAGTGAGGCTGCTTTTTAATCCATTCTTTGAGAATCTCCACGTCTCTCTTGATATCGTTTTCTGTAAGCTCTAATCCACTTCTAACAATGGCCTTATCTTCTTCACATACTTCTAATGAATTCATCGCAGATTTAGAAAACTACAAATAATGTAAGTTGAGACTTTACAAAGCAATTTAACAATAACTGATGTAATGAAAGCCAATCAAGCGCTTTTTATAATAACTCCTTATAATTCCTTTTATGTTATTTATTTAATAGTAATAGGCCTTCACATCTAAAACTTAACATAATCAATAATTATTGAATATATAAACAGATGTAAATATCGATAGCCCCTATCTAGGGGCTATGATCTATCGTAAATCTATCCAAATGAAAAATGAGCATGTAAAATTACGTAGATGAGTACTTAGTATTAGGTACCTACCTACTTAGTATAGCTACTTATTTTTTTACATTTTAAAATTAACACAGTAAGATTTTTACCATAATAACTAAATACATAAAAAATACATTTCATGATAGCCGTGTGATGATTTCTTTTGGGCTTTAGCCTTCATTTTTTCTTGTGCCTATCCCTTTTGCTTCATGTCCCCATTTGGTCAGTCAAATCATGTTCTTACGGACTCATTTTTAGCTATTCGTATTGTAACGGTCACCCATCCTTGACTGCAGTCAGATAATATGCCTAGAGATTTTAATTAATGCAAAGTAATCACGGGATACCTTCTCCAGGTTTTCCCCCGGTCACACATTTACCACCTCGAGAACAACACTCCGGCATGTGGCATTTGCGTTATGACGAGAAAACTTGGGGAACGTGGTCGTGTTTACTGTACTTTCCGCCGCCCTTGGTTCCTTTACTTCACTCTCCGGGCATCGATCTCCTTTATTCAGAACAATAGCACTCACTATAAAGGAAAACGAGACCCAATTTGTGAAGCGCCGGCCTCTTTCAGTGGCCGGACGGTTAGCCGGACCCGCTCCTGAATTTACCTTGCTTGTTTGAAACTGTAAAATAGGCAATCGGGTACGCACAGCGCCGCCTTGGCGTTGGTAGTGTTGGCGTTGTTACATCGCGTCTCGGCTGTCCTACCAACTGCCAGTTCATGTTAGCATTTTGTGTACGCCCTTACGCCAATTTACCTGAATTGATTCTGAAGATTTATTACTTGATGTAATTTAAAAATAGATCCCATTACTTTTTGTTATGCTATTTAGGTTCAATTATCTTTCTTAATAATTAATAATCTATCTACTGATAGCGTTTTTATATTCTTATTGTCTTTGTCCGTAATCTCGATGACGCTCGAAGCAACACCAAAAGCATGCCTACCTAGATTCCGTGTTTTTTCCTTGAATCTTAATTATTTTTTGTATACAACTGAAATTATACTTTACATCCGTTAATTATGCTGTTTAATTTAAAAATGATCATTATTCTATTCCCTATCAAATAAGACTACTTACATTCCTTGATCGATTCATCTTATCTTTCTCAATAATTATCATTTCTTCATCCGCGGTGCACACAGTACTTTTTAGCGCGGCGGCTTGGTAACATGCGGGTATTAAGAAAATCATAGTAGTAAAGTCGAAATAATCTTTCAATATTTATTAATTAATTAGAAGTAATTATGAATTTAAGGGTACGTTATTTTTTAGCACAGGAAGGGGATAAACTGCCAACTGCGCTCAATTGTTTATTAAAATGTTCCAGCACATCTGGCATCCGGTTTGAATCTTCTGGCAGCGAACTGCGCAGTTGTGTGGTCTGCAGTTTGCTTTGATTCCTCCTGCTGTTCCCTATCGAATGGTCGAGTTTGTAAGGCGATGAGCTAAAAAATACATTTAAACATTAAAAGTGCAGGTAGTTGTCGATCTCTCAATCGATATTCAATTTTTTGAACGTTCCGTCGACTCCGAACATCTCTAGATCGAACTGGCATTTCCCGATTCTTAATTTTTCATTGGACTTCAACTTCGGTACATTTTCCAGATATTCCCGATGATCCTTTAATATTTTATTCCATTGTTCTGGAATAACACAAACAATTTTTTGCAACCCCTTGAAGTAATTAAATAATCAATATCAATTTCAAAATTTTCTGACCTTTCAATTCTTCCGTTGTAGGCTGCTCCCCACCTAGATGAGCTGGGAGACTTGACTTGGGCAACATTTTTGTCAAAGAGTCAATGTCGTTATGCAGATAGACCTGCGGAAATTATTAAATGAATAACTGATGGGCATTTAGTCTTAAACATTATCGCTCACCCTTCCAAACATTTTAGCGTTCATAACAGATTTCAACATGTTCATAAGAACCCCAAACCAGGTGGGCGGCTTGTAGTAGTGAAGTCCACGAAATCGGTAAGAGTATACATCCTGAGAACGATTAGGTAACTTATTTGTATATTTAGTGACTGATTTACTTATCACATACGGTATAGGCTGCAGTAGATCTCTTGATCCAATTAGGGGTGGTATGTTTTAGATGTTCCAGCTGGTAATTAGACAAGTCCACTATTAAGTGAATTCCCAAGCAGTAGTCATATTTACTTAAAATTTCCAGTTGAGTAAAAATTACTTTTATCACATCGGGCATACTGAAAGTATCACCACTGTTCTCATGGAATCGAACGATGAGAACTCTTTCTTTGTCCTGGGTCAATTTAAGAGTAGCTACCACATCTCTGTAAAGTACCTAAATTATTATTTCATTAATTTTATTTGCGTGGCTTTTTTACCGTTCGCCACATTAATGGTCAGGTCAGGTCAGGTCATTTTTATAATGTTGCTCAGTAGCATGACGTCAAGTTGGTGGAAATCGTTGTTTTTACTCGAAAAAAAAGCGCGAGAAATTCTTAACTTCACATCAAATTACCGGCAAAAAATCAGCAGACTCACCCCCTGATCATTTTTTCATATACCTCTCCTCTAAATAATTTTATCTTGCTAACATGACTTCAAGTTGGTGAAAATCGTTGTTTTTTCTCAAAAAAATCGTGAGAAATTCTTAATTTCACATCAAATTACCGTCAAAAAATCAGCAAACTCACCCCCTGATCATTTTTTGATATACTCCACCTCTAAATAATTTTATCTTGCTAACATGACCTCAAGTTGGTGAAAATCGTTGTTTTTACTCGAAAAAAAAGCGCGAGAAATTCTTAATTGCACATCAAATTACCGGCAAAAAAACAACAAACTCATCCCCTGGTCATTTTTTCATATACCTCTCCTCTAAATAATTTTATCTTGCTAACATGACCTCAAGTTGGTGAAAATTGTTGTTTTTACTCGAAAAAAAAGCGCGAGAAATTCTTAATTGTACATCAAATTACCGGCAAAAAAACAACAAACTCACCCCCTGATCATTTTTTCATATACCCCTCCTCTAAATAATTTTATCTTGCTAACATGACCTCAAGTTGGTGAAAATCGTTGTTTTTACTCGAAAAAAAAGCGCGAGAAATTCTTAATTGTACATCAAATTACCGGCAAAAAAACAACAAACTCACCCCCTGTTCATTTTTTCATACACCCCTCCTCTAAATAATTTTATCTTGCTAACATGACCTCAAGTTGGTGAAAATAGTTGTTTTTACTCGAAAAAAAAGCGCGAGAAATTCTTAATTGCACATCAAATTACCAGCAAAAAAAACAACAAATTCACCCCCTGTTCATTTTTTCATACACCCCTCCTCTAAATAATTTTATCTTGCTAACATGACCTCAAGTTGGTTACTCGAAAAAAAAGCGCGAGAAATTCTTAATTGTACATCAAATTACCGGCAAAAAAACAACAAACTCACCCCCTGATCATTTTTTCATATACCCCTCCTCTAACTAATTTTATCTTGCTAACATGACCTCAAGTTGGTGAAAATCGTTGTTTTTACTCGAAAAAAAAGCGCGAGAAATTCTTAATTGTACATCAAATTACCGGCAAAAAAAACAACAAACTCACCCCCTGATCATTTTTTCATATACCCCTCCTCTAAATAATTTTATCTTGCTAACATGACCTCAAGTTGGTGAAAATTGTTGTTTTTACTCGAAAAAAAAAGCGCGAGAAATTCTTAATTGCACATCAAATTACCAGCAAAAAAACAACAAACTCACCCCCTGATCATTTTTTCATATACCCCTGCTCTAAATAATTTTATCTTGCTAACATGACCTCAAGTTGGTGAAAATCGTTGTTTTTACTCGAAAAAAAAGCGCGAGAAATTCTTAATTGTACATCAAATTACCGACAAAAAATCAGCAAACTCACCCCCTGATCATTTTTTCATATACCCCTCCTCTAACTAATTTTATCTTGCTAACATGACCTCAAGTTGGTGGAAATCGTTTTTTTTTACTCGAAAAAAAAGCGCGAGAAATTCTTAATTGTACATCAAATTACCGGCAAAAAAACAACAAACTCACCCCCTGTTCATTTTTTCATACACCCCTCCTCTAAATAATTTTATCTTGCTAACATGACCTCAAGTTGGTGAAAATCGTTGTTTTTACTCGAAAAAAAAGCGCGAGAAATTCTTAATTGCACATCAAATTACCAGCAAAAAAAACAACAAACTCACCCCCTGTTCATTTTTTCATACACCCCTCCTCTAAATAATTTTATCTTGCTAACATGACCTCAAGTTGGTTACTCGAAAAAAAAGCGCGAGAAATTCTTAATTGTACATCAAATTACCGACAAAAAATCAGCAAACTCACCCCCTGATCATTTTTTCATATACCCCTCCTCTAACTAATTTTATCTTGCTAACATGACCTCAAGTTGGTGGAAATCGTTGTTTTTACTCGAAAAAAAAGCGCGAGAAATTCTTAATTGTACATCAAATTACCGGCAAAAAAAACAACAAACTCACCCCCTGATCATTTTTTCATATACCCCTCCTCTAAATAATTTTATCTTGCTAACATGACCTCAAGTTGGTGAAAATTGTTGTTTTTACTCGAAAAAAAAAGCGCGAGAAATTCTTAATTGCACATCAAATTACCAGCAAAAAAACAACAAACTCACCCCCTGATCATTTTTTCATATACCCCTGCTCTAAATAATTTTATCTTGCTAACATGACCTCAAGTTGGTGAAAATCGTTGTTTTTACTCGAAAAAAAAGCGCGAGAAATTCTTAATTGTACATCAAATTACCGGCAAAAAAACAACAAACTCACCCCCTGATCATTTTTTCATATACCCCTCCTCTAACTAATTTTATCTTGCAAACATGACCTCAAGTTGGTGGAAATCGTTGTTTTTACTCGAAAAAAAAGCGCGAGAAATTCTTAATTGTACATCAAATTACCGGCAAAAAAACAACAAACTCACCCCCTGTTCATTTTTTCATACACCCCTCCTCTAAATAATTTTATCTTGCTAACATGACCTCAAGTTGGTGAAAATCGTTGTTTTTACTCGAAAAAAAAGCGCGAGAAATTCTTAATTGCACATCAAATTACCAGCAAAAAAAACAACAAACTCACCCCCTGTTCATTTTTTCATACACCCCTCCTCTAAATAATTTTATCTTGCTAACATGACCTCAAGTTGGTTACTCGAAAAAAAAGCGCGAGAAATTCTTAATTGTACATCAAATTACCGACAAAAAATCAGCAAACTCACCCCCTGATCATTTTTTCATATACCCCTCCTCTAAATAATTTTATCTTGCTAACATGACCTCAAGTTGGTGAAAATCGTTGTTTTTACTCGAAAAAAAAGCGCGAGAAATTCTTAATTGTACATCAAATTACCGGCAAAAAAAACAACAAACTCACCCCCTGATCATTTTTTCATATACCCCTCCTCTAAATAATTTTATCTTGCTAACATGACCTCAAGTTGGTGAAAATTGTTGTTTTTACTCGAAAAAAAAAAGCGCGAGAAATTCTTAATTGCACATCAAATTACCAGCAAAAAAACAACAAACTCACCCCCTGATCATTTTTTCATATACCCCTCCTCTAAATAATTTTATCTTGCTAACATGACCTCAAGTTGGTGAAAATCGTTGTTTTTACTCGAAAAAAAAGCGCGAGAAATTCTTAATTGCACATCAAATTACCGGCAAAAAAACAACAAACTCACCCCCTGATCATTTTTTCATATACCCCTCCTCTAAATAATTTTATCTTGCTAACATGACCTCAAGTTGGTGAAAATCGTTGTTTTTACTCGAAAAAAAAGCGCGAGAAATTCTTAATTGTACATCAAATTACCGGCAAAAAAACAACAAACTCACCCCCTGTTCATTTTTTCATACACCCCTCCTCTAAATAATTTTATCTTGCTAACATGACCTCAAGTTGGTGAAAATCGTTGTTTTTACTCGAAAAAAAAGCGCGAGAAATTCTTAATTGCACATCAAATTACCAGCAAAAAAAACAACAAACTCACCCCCTGATCATTTTTTCATACACCCCTCCTCTAAATAATTTTATCTTGCTAACATGACCTCAAGTTGGTTACTCGAAAAAAAAGCGCGAGAAATTCTTAATTGTACATCAAATTACCGGCAAAAAAACAACAAACTCACCCCCTGATCATTTTTTCATATACCCCTCCTCTAACTAATTTTATCTTGCTAACATGACCTCAAGTTGGCGGAAATCGTTTTTTTTTTTTACTCGAAAAAAAAAGCGCGAGAAATTCTTAACTTCACATCAAATTACCGACAAAAAATCAGCAAACTCACCCCCTGATCATTTTTTCATATACCCCTCCTCTAAATAATTTTATCTTGCTAACATGACCTCAAGTTGGTGAAAATCGTTGTTTTTACTCGAAAAAAAAGCGCGAGAAATTCTTAATTGCACATGAAATTACCGTCAAAAAATCAGAAAACTCACCCCCTGATCATTTTTTCATATACCTACCCCTTCTTTAAATAATTTTATTTTGCTAACACGACCTCAAATTGGTGAAAATTGTTGTTTTTTATCAAAATATAAGCGGGAGAAATTTTTAATTTCACAAAAATTACTGGCAAAAAAGCAGCAAACTAACCCCCCCGATCATTGTTTGATACTGCCCTCCTTAATAATTTTGTCTTGCTAACATGACGTCAAGTGGGCGAAAATTTTTTTTCGAAAAAAAGCAATGCAAAAGCTTTAATTCATTCATTGGCGGCAAAAAAGCAACAAATTTACTTCCTGATGATTTTTTTGGTGGTAATTTTCAGTAATGTAGCGAGTCATTGAATCGGAGAGGGGGGATGGTACGAGGGGAATAGTACCAATTCGGGAGTAGGTATGCATTATTGAGAAAGTTCTGAGAGGCAAGATATTCAATTAACTTGTTAATAATCTTTTTTTTGTTTGTTATCTCTCTCTCTCTCTCATATTTCACATTCTCTAACATATTCAAACAATTATGTCACTGTGCTTGTGGAAGGTCTTTTCTCTCTCGAACTCAAGAATAACCACGTCGAAATACTCGAATGGTGGGAATAAATTTTACCTACGGCGCTCTTCCCTGAAATCGGTTTTTGTCCTTCACGGCCAAGTGTTGCCAAGTGAACCAAAAATGAGGAAATAGAGCCCAAAATGGGGAATATAAAACTCAAAAAAGGCTTCTTTGACTTTCCTTTCTGGAATATGGTTTTGCTAGAAATGAGGGTCAAAAAATCACCCATTTATGAGATGAGTTGAATTTACCACTTTTTTACAAAATGACCAAAATCTTCTTTTTGAAGACACCTGTGTAAAGGTAATTTTTTTTTATATTTTCCGAATTTTTTGCTGGTCTCTCTACAACAAATTTAACTACAAATTAATAGTACTTGGTAAAATTTCTGTGATTCAAGGTACACAATTTTGGCAACATTCAAACCTCGGTTGGAAATTGAAAAAAAACCTTTGGCAACTTAAAGGGGGTTATTAAACATTTTGGGGGGAGATTGAACTTTGAAAAAAAAAACCCATCCCCAAATAATATAGTGTTCGGTAAGGGGTGGAAAATGGGATAATCCGAAATTCCTTACCTGATTTTCGGAAAAAGCGACCTTAAATGCATTTTTTTTTTAATAGGATTATTTACTTACGCCGCAACTCGAGAAGGTGGATAGTCCTGTAAGTTTTCATACATTTCAGGCCAGACTGTTTTCACAGTGTAGTAACTATCGATGGTTCGTTTTGCTTTTTCCACTCTACCTTTACATCTTATTAAGAAATTTTCGAAAAAAGTGTCATCTACAATAAGAGTGTTCGTTTCATTTTTTACGACTTGATTAAAAGTAATCTGCGCTTCTTTACCTTGAACTCCTTGAGGCAAGTGAGGCTGCTTTTTAATCCATTCTTTAAGAATCGCTACATCTCTTTTAACGTCGTCTTCAGTGAGCCCTAATTTCTTTCTAACAAAAGCTGTTTGGGCAGTTTTGATTTAATTATTATTAAGAATGAACGCGGCAACAAGGCATCTCCGTGGTAGGCACCCGGCGGAAAAAAGCGAGATTGATAAGCGGAATTTTGCATTTTGAAAACTTCTCGAATACGTCGAAAAAAGGAGCAATCGGTTCGTGACGAGCATAAAGGCGGTTTAAATTATTGTTTTATATAGAATAATCCTAGTTGTGACCGGCGGGTTGGTCCTTCGAGGCGGTGGCCGTTTTTTTTGGGTGGTTGTAGCAATTGCACTTATCCTAGTTCTTCCTTCTTCTCCCCTTCCCCCTCATTACCAGAGTGCAGGAACAAGAGCAACTACGGGAGAACCGGGACTTCTAAAGGAAAACGTGAGTACCTAATTCATGCAATTAAATTTCCTTATTAAATAACAGATGGTAATCTCCTCAAATTATAATCGGAGGAAACATTTGGTTCCATTCGAGTCGGATTTCTAGCGACCTAGTCTCTATTATGTATTGTAGATAGATTTGAGTGATTACATTTGTTGTTTATTGATGCGGTATTTTCGGATTTGGAAATTAATATTTGCTATATCGGGCGTTTAACGGCGATAATAATTGCGATAGTGCGAGGGGAAAAAAAACGCATCACCTGAATTCGGTTTAAATTTAATTTTCGGAGTATAGCGGTATCAGCGGTGTTGTCGGATGCTACAAATCATCGGGATTTGTAGTTATTTTTTGAGTGTATAATTTTTTTCAATTTGTCACAACTAGGGGATATTTCATTTATTCGGATTAATGAGCGGTAATAAATGCGTCGTCGCGGTGGTATTTAAAAATAAATTGGTAAATTACGGTTGATTTATCATAAAGCGGAGATGGTACTTGTTGCAAGCGGATTTATTAATTATTAATTAGTTACATGCCTCCAAAGGGATTTTGGAAAACTGTTTGTATATGCAATATTGATTGGTTTTAGGGGATTTAATTAATAAGTTGGGATACAGCAATAGTTAATCTTTTGATAGAGCATTTTTTATTCTCGGTATAGAATTGGTTTTGTATAGGTAGATTAGAGCAGGTTTATGCAGCTTAAAAATGACATCGGCGGAGAGGGAGTTTAAAATGCTCACGGCAAAGAAAGAATCGTTGTTTGGGATCTTACAGGATCTTTATGAAATGTCAAAGGATTTGCAGAAAGAACAGGTTCGAACGCCGTTTCGGACGTTATATTTGAGTTTAGAGTCTACTAAAGAGTCGCTTCATACAGTCTTAGACGCAATTAATAGACTAGGGTTCGATTTGAAAGAAAACTATAAGCCGGATTATAAATTACTGAGGACTATTAGTGAGATGAGTTGTTATATTGAACGGGCGGCACGGGAGTGGGAAGTAACTCCAAAGGAGGAGGTAAAAACGGATACAAGCACGAGAGGCGGTGACCTTGGTAGGTTACCACCTTTGCCAAAAATTGATCTGCCGGAATTTTCGGGAGAAATACGGCAATGGGAAACCTTTCATTCGCTATACAAAAGTCTCATTCATAATAATAGGTCTTTGACGGATCTGGATAAGATGCATTATTTAATAGGGTGCCTTAAAGGAGCGGCTTTGGGAGTTTGTGCAGGCATTTCGTTGACGGGCGAAAATTATGAAATTGTTTATAAGGCTCTTCTAGATAAATATGAGAACAAACGATATCTGGCAAATAGTTATTTGCAACAAATTATGGATTTTAGGCCGTTCAATAATGAATCAGAGAAAAATTTAAACCAGTTTTTGGAAAGGTTCGATGTCGCGGTGTCGGCTCTGAAAAATATGGCTATTCCAGATTTATCAGATTTTATTTTCTTATACATAGGGTTAACAAAGTTGGATAACGATACAATGAGGGCATTTGAAGCTGATCATAGGGCCACGGAGATCCCTGCTTATTCGGATTTAATAACATTTCTAAAAAGTCAGTCCAGAATTTTGCATGTTAATAAACCTCCTAACTCTTCGGCTAGCAAAGGGCTACGGAGTCTCATTGTTAGGGAAGGAAGCGGTTACAAATATAATAAATGTGTGTTTTGTCAGAGAGAAGGACACTATGTGGGTAGATGTGACAGATTCAAAAATTTGTCCCCCTTTAAACGATATGAGGCTGTCAAAAATTCGAACTGGTGTTATAACTGTTTGTCCGCCAATCATGGGGTTAGATTTTGTCCTTCAGATAAGGGATGTTCGGTTTGTGCCAAAAAACATCACGTTCTCTTGCATGCGGGGAAGAGACAGGGTTCGGATTTCGGAGGTGAGACCAAAGGTGAGGTTAACAAAAATTCGACAAACGAGGAAGGTGATACACAGAGGCAAAGCACTCTGGAGACCTATTTATGTTCCACTCGCACAAATGTAGACAGGCAGATGTCAGTTGGAATTTCCTTACTTTCTACGGTGGTGGTAACTGTTGTCAATAGTCAGGTTCCGGGTAGTACAGCGCGGTTTATCTTGGATTCCGGCAGTCAGGCGAATTTGTTGACGGTGGAATGTTGTAGGAAATTGGGATTAAAAATTAGGAGGAATTACTCGTCGATAAAAGGGTTAGGTGGTATTCAGCAAGCGGTGCGTGGGATGACCACATTCTCGATCGCCTCACGTCATGATACAAGCAAAGTTTTCCAGATTGACGCATTTTTGGTAGATAGAATAACAGACAAGTTACCAAGGGCGCAGATAGACGTGCGCGCAATTTCGGGCCTATCGGGGGTCACTTTGGCGGATGATAATTTCGATAAACCGGGAGAAGTTCATGGTATAATCGGTGTCGAAATTTTTGCGATGATTCTCGGGAAAAATCGCATAGGCGGAGGGTTGTATTCTCCGGTAGCGGTGGAGACTGCCTTTGGATATGTGGTGATGGGAAAGGCGCCGGGCCTTTTGTTCTCACCATCGGTATTATTTTCACGGGAAGAGCTGTCCATCGAACAGCTTATAAAGCAATTTTGGGAAGTAGAACAGGTGCCAAATAAATCGCTGGTAAATCCGGCAGAGGTAGAGTGCGAGAAAATTTATCTCGACACTTATACAAGAGACAAAGAAGGTCGATTTACGGTGGCTTTGCCATTTAGAAGCACGCCAAAGAGTTTGGGTGACTCTAGGGGCAGCGCCCAGTGCCGGTTGCTTTCGCTAGAAAGGAGATTGGCCAAAGATCTGAATTTACGGAAAGAATATAATAAAGTTATGAAAGATTTTCTAGATCAGGGGCATATGGGACTAGTGAAAGATTTTTGCAAGAACGATATGTCATATTACCTTGCCCATCATCCGGTTGTTAAATTAAGCAGCCAGACTACGCCGGTACGGGTTGTTCTGGATGCGAGCGCACCTTCTGATAATGACGTAGCCTTAAACGATATATTGCACGGCGGTCCAAAATTGCAAACGGATATGATTACACTACTGTTGAACTTTAGGTTATTTAGGGTAGCAATGACGGCGGATATTAAACAAATGTATAGACAAATTAAGGTTGCAACCGAATATTGGCGGTTTCAGAGGTTGCTATGGCGGTTTGATCCACGGGAAGAAATTCAGACTTACGAGATACGGGTGGTTGCGTTCGGGCTAAAGTCATCCCCATATTTAGCTCTACGCACGGTTAAACAATTAATCGCGGAGGAAAAGGATAACTACCCAATGGCGGCGAAGTTTGCCTCCCGGGATCTATATATGGATGATTACTGTTGTAGCTTGAATACAGAAAATGAGAGTATTCGGCTATATGATGAATCGGTGAATTTATTTAAAGCGGGTTGTTTTGATCTTGTAAAATGGGCCTCTAATTCGGATCGAGTGCTCAAGAATATTCCGACGGAGAATCGATTGTCAGAAACGGTAGTTTTTGAATCAGATCATACGAAAATTTTAGGTATTCAGTGGGATCCAGGAAACGATTTTCTAAGTTTCAGGGTAAAGATTCCCGAAGCGAAATGCACGAAAAGAACAATTTTATCTGCGGTGGCGCAGTGCTATGATCCCCTGGGGTTATTAGCTCCTTTTATCTTGCTCTTGAAAGGTTTAATCAAAGAGCTTTGGTTGTTAGGATTAGATTGGGACGAAGAACCTTCGGGAAAGGTTCTAAACACTTGGCAGACGTTACGATCGGAATGGGGAGATCTGGTAAACTTTAAGGTTCCTCGACATATCGGAGCGACGGAACAACAGCCAGTTATGATATTGGCATTTGCGGACGCCAGTATCACGGGATACGGAGCGGTCGTCTATTTGAGAACGTTAAGTTCACAGGAAAATAGAGGAATTAAAGTGCAACTAGTTTGCGCGAAGTCCAAGGTTAGTTCAATTAAATCCTTGACAGTTCCACGTTTGGAACTCTTGGCAGCAGTGCTTTTATCAAAGTTAGTCAAGCATGTTATAGAAGCCTATGGCGAGCGGCTATTAATTTCGAAAGTTCTAGCATTTTCGGATTCATCAACGGTGATCAGCTGGTTGGGGGCACCTTATATAAAAGAAATATTTGTGGCCAATCGCATCGCGACAATCAAGGATAACTTGCCTGACGCGTTTTGGCATCATATAGATGGCAAAGGAAATCCAGCGGACTGTTTATCCCGCGGACTTACCCCTAAACAATTGCTGAATCATCCCATATGGCTTGGCGGTCCTCCGTGGATTAAATTGGAGGAAAGTGAGTGGCCAATAGTTCATGCAGACTCGGGCAATGATGAACATAGTTTAAAACTTGACATTAAACAAGTTTTTGTGGCGAAGGAGGAATGTGATATTTTTTCACATCCTTTGTTACAGTTGATTGAACGGACTTCGTCATGGTATAGGATACTACGCATAACGGTATATATTTTGCGTTGGAGAAAGGTAATTCCGAGGGGTAGAATTATCTCCGCAAAGGATCTCCAACAGGCGGAGAGGATTTTAATCAAATTGGTTCAACTTAAACATTTCAGGACCGAAATGTTGTTGTTAGAAGCGCACAAAAATTGTAGCGCGAAATTACGAAAGTTGCATCCCTTTATGAAGGAGGGTTTGCTTAGGGTCGGGGGAAGAATAGGCAATGCGAATTTGGGATTCTCGAGTAGGCATCCCATAATATTACCGGCCAAGGATAATCTTACGGAGCGGCTGATTGATTATCATCATAAGATTAATTTACATACCGGTCCTCACTTATTGGAGGCATTATTGCGGCAGAAATATTGGATTTTGGGTGGGCGAACGATGATAAGAAGCAGAGTCCACAAATGTAACCGTTGTTTTCGATTAAAACCCAGAACTTTACAGCCCTTGATGGCAGACCTACCGGCGGTGAGAGTTCAAGAAGCACGGGCATTCGAGAATACCGGGGTGGATTATTTTGGACCTCTTAAAATCACCTTGGGAAAGCGGAAAAACGCTCCAGTGCATAAGGCGTATGTGAGCTTATTTATTTGTATGGCTGTCAAAGCCATTCATTTGGAACTTGTGAGTTCTTTGTCCACGGCACATTTTCTACAAGCGTTCAAGAGATTTATCTCAAGGAGGGGACCTATCAAAACTCTGCATTCGGATCAAGGCACCACCTTTGTGGGAGCTAAGACAGTTCTCAAAGAAATCAACGAGTTTTTAAATTCGTCGGATTATGTGAAGGCGATGGAAGTGGAACTCGGAACAAATGGGATAGAATGGCGGTTCAATACTCCTAGGGCACCTCATCAAGGTGGATTGTGGGAAAGTAATGTGAAATCGGTGAAAAATCACATTTATCGTGTTATTGGGGATCAATTACTCACGTTTGAGGAGTTAAGTACTTTGTTGACGCAGGTTGAAGCCTTATTGAATTCTAGACCGTTGTGTCAATTGTCTTCAGATGCAACGGCCCCGGAGGCGTTGACCCCGTCACATTTTTTGACTTTGACCCCCTTACGAGGTTTTCCCTCGGAGGATGTTAGTAACTTGTCGATAGGTCGACTCGATAGGTTTCAGTTAATCGACCGGATGGTCCAAGATTTTTGGAAGAGATGGAAGTTAGAATATTTGACGAGCTTACAAATCCGTCAAAAATGGAATAAAGTGTCGACAAATGTGTCTGTTGGCACGCTGGTCATTTTGAACATGGATAATTCTCCTCCGTTACATTGGCCGTTGGGGGTGGTGACAGACGTACATGCCGGGAAGGATGGAGTTGTTCGGAATGTCACCCTAAAAACGGCGAAGGGCACATTCACCCGTCCAGTGGTAAAACTGTGCCCTTTACCCACTCAGTAGGGGTAATGTTGTTTATTCGGGTTAGAATGATTTTGTTTTCTTTTTGGGTTATGTTGGATATGGGTAGAGTTAGGATTAGAGAGTACTTAGGGGTTTGTTGTATCCCGGGTTATTGATATTTCAAGGGATACATGTTATAGTTATTATGGGCCATGTAAGCTGAAAATAAAACAGTTTTTCAGGGTCGGGGGTATGTTTGGGCAGTTTTGATTTAATTATTATTAAGAATGAACGCGGCAACAAGGCATCTCCGTGGTAGGCACCCGGCGGAAAAAAGCGAGATTGATAAGCGGAATTTTGCATTTTGAAAACTTCTCGAATACGTCGAAAAAAGGAGCAATCGGTTCGTGACGAGCATAAAGGCGGTTTAAATTATTGTTTTATATAGAATAATCCTAGTTGTGACCGGCGGGTTGGTCCTTCGAGGCGGTGGCCGTTTTTTTTGGGTGGTTGTAGCAATTGCACTTATCCTAGTTCTTCCTTCTTCTCCCCTTCCCCCTCATTACCAGAGTGCAGGAACAAGAGCAACTACGGGAGAACCGGGACTTCTAAAGGAAAACGTGAGTACCTAATTCATGCAATTAAATTTCCTTATTAAATAACAGATGGTAATCTCCTCAAATTATAATCGGAGGAAACAAAAGCCTTATCCTCTTCGCATACTTGTAATAATGTACTCATGGTAAATTTAGAAAACTAAAAAGTTAAAACTCGCAATTTTACAAGAGCGGATGTACTGAAATCTAGTCCAGATGACGTCTCTTTTATATAACTTTCCCTCTTGATTATTCTAATTATTTATTCTAATCAATTTAGTCTAATAAAACTTTATTACATCTGGACTTGTACCTTATTGTTTGATGTTGAATTTTTTTTAGTCAAATATCAATTTAACTTGCTAACTGCAAATAAATGCAGTAAGGAGAATTTTTTTACAAAGGAAGAAGGATATTGCGAGCAATTTGCATCTGATGTATGGGCATGTGTTTTATTCATGACTACTCGTTACCATTGATTGATTTTTTTAATAGTAAAGCCATACAATAATCACGAGAGATCACGTTTCCTTAGCCACTTTTGGTTAAAAAAGTATTTTTTTCATCAAGATAGCATAACAACGTATCACCATTACCATAGACAAATAAACCGACCACGAAATGAGAACAGCTACGTCATCAACTATAAAACGTCTATGAAATAACTAACTTCAACCTGTTCGCCTTTTGGTTGCTTCAGGACAGGCTACTATCAATTAGCGTTTCTGCGAATATGTCATGTTGTTTTTATTTCGCGTTCGGTCTTCCTATATTTTTTTACAATAGATGTTTGATCAACCATTAAGAAATCGTCATTACCTAATTCTGGATTAAGTAAACTATATTTTTTATTCAAAGAATTTTGTTAAACAATTGGTAGTTTGTTTACAGCTACCACCAACTCTGCTGGTATAAAATTTGGTAAAAAATAATCTCCTGATACCTCTGCAATCGTCATCGGGAAATCTTGGTCATAAAAAAGAGACTTCGATGACACCTATCATTAAGAAGAACCTTCCAAGGGGTCTATAGAAGTTATTATAGTGTCTCGAATTTTTCGGAGATGGAAAGCGAAAAGTCAAGAAGAAACCAATTCTCGGTTCATTTTAGGGGGTACTTCATTCTATCGGTATCTAAGCAACGTTGAGTCTAAATTTTAAATTCTAATCATATAACCTGGGGTCATTCTTTTGTCAATTTTTTTTTTCAATTTTTGTACCTTTTTATTTTAATAATTTCTACGCCACTAACTTTAACGCAAATACGACATTTTTGGTAGATATCTCGTGTTTTTTAGTGGAGAAAAGTCATGCTACTTTTTTGTCGTACGTTAGAGCATTTCAAGATTTCAAGATATTCCACAATGTAGCAACAATGGATGACCTTTCTTCTCTAAAGAATACGAGGACCAAAAAAGTGAAAAAAATTAGCAGATTTTTAATCACCCTGTATAAATGTTTTTTTTTATAAAAAATCACCCTGTATGATAAGTGTAATTTGTAAAAGCGTAATAATCAGTACGTAGGTACCTTCTTAAGTAATTACCTTGGGAAATGGTTAAAAA
Source organism: Malachius bipustulatus (assembly GCA_910589415.1). Taxonomy (NCBI): domain Eukaryota; kingdom Metazoa; phylum Arthropoda; class Insecta; order Coleoptera; family Melyridae; genus Malachius; species Malachius bipustulatus. The sequence continues at coordinate 31,436,509 of OU342638.1, read as the reverse complement.
AATATAAATTATTATTATTAAAAGCTGCTAATGTATAATTTTTTTTTAGTTTTTGGGAGAATAATCATTGTATCGTGAACAGGATCTCTTAATCTAAATAATAATTATTATAATGTTAAAAAAATAATTTAATGGTTTTTATTCATTACTAAACAAGTTTAGGTAGGTAGGTATCATGAATAAGATAATTTATTTTTTATACTCTCTCTGTCTCCCTCTAAATTAAAATTTACAAAGTAATTATTCTAAACAAACATAAATTTCTTTAAAAAGTTTCTTCAATTCTAAAACCTTCTTCGGACTTCAAAAGCTTTATTACTTCTTGTAAAAATATTTTTTATTGTTGTTAATAATTTCGACCCATTGTTCTAATTCTACCTTATACAGGGTGTCAATTTGAAAACTTGCCACTCCTGAATTCTCCCTTAAAAAATGTTTTTCATAGAAATCCCGATTTTATATCTAAGGGGGATATACAGGGTGTTTGGTGATTGGACAACCAAAACCGAACGGCATGTATAAAATCGTGAGAATAACTTTTTTCAAGATCCTCGTTTAGGAAATATCTCAGAAAATGTCAAATTAAGGCTGCTAAAAATATATTTTTTTTTAGTAACTGGACAGGGACAGTAAAAATCGAACACTATGTAAAAATCGCATTTTAAACACAAAAGAGAAAATAACTTTTTTCAAAATAAAGCCTCGTTCAAGAAATATCTTCAAAAATGTAAAACTAAGGCTGCTAAAAGATATTTATTTTTTAGTACCTAACTGAACAATTTAAATCGAACACTATGTATAAAATCGAATTTTAAGCATAAAAGAAAGAGTAACTCTTTTAAAGATGAGCCCCAGTTTAGGAAATATTTCCAAAATGTCAAATTAAGGCTGCTAAAAATATATTTTTTTTTAGTAACTGGACAGGGACAGTAAAAATCGAACACTATGTAAAAATCGCATTTTAAACATAAAAGAGAAAATAACTTTTTTCAAAATAAAGCCTCGTTCAAGAAATATCTTCAAAAATGTAAAACTAAGGCTGCTAAAAGATATTTATTTTTTAGTACCTAACTGAACAATTTAAATCGAACACTATGTATAAAATCGAATTTTAAGCATAAAAGAAAGAGTAACTCTTTTAAAGATGAGCCCCAGTTTAGGAAATATTTCCAAAAATGTCAAATTAAGGCTGCTAAAAATATATTTTTTTTTAGTAACTGGACAGGGACAGTAAAAATCGAACACTATGTAAAAATCGTATTTTAAACACAAAAGAGAAAATAACTTTTTTCAAAATAAAGCCTCGTTTAAGAAATATCTACAAAAATGTGAAACTAAGGCTGCTAAAAGATATTTATTTTTTAGTAACTGAACAATTATGTATAAATTCGAATTTTAAGCATGAAAGAAAGAATAAAGCTGTTAAAGATGAGGCCCAGTTTAGGAAATATTTCCAAAAATGTAAAATCCAAAAAGGGCTGCTACCCTGTTAAAAATTACAAATAAAAAAAGGGGTTAGAATCTCTGAGAATTCGGGGGTGGCAAGTTTTCAAATTGACACTCTTTAAAAAAACCGAATCCTGTGATTATTCCTTTATCTTCTCATTTTCTAAATTAAAAATAGTGTCCGCACAGTATGGGAATTTTTTTTGCCATAAATCTGTGCTTTTCAAAAAATCAAATTGGAGCACATTAGATTCATACGCGTGAACTTTAGTTCCGTAGAAAATAACGTTCATTTAAACCTGATAATTATAGAAAAAACAAAAAAAAAAAAAAAAATGAAAAGTATTTTGTGGAAAATTTGTAAGATCTAAAAAAAACGTTTTTTTCATTCAGATATACAAGAACTGGTACCTTTTAGTGTATTTTTTAACAAAAAAATACACTATTGAGGACGACATCACTTTTCGAAAATCACCCAAACTCACCAAATGTCCACCGATCATGACCCCCAGATCACGAAAAAGTAGTTTCCCAAAATTCACCTGCCCACGATATATGTGGGCAGGTATATTTATTTTTCCAAAATCACGATTTTTCGATTTTAAAAACGCTCCTGTAGCTTTATCTTTCAAGATTAGTGAACGAAATTTTGGATTCTTGTAAAGCTTTGGAATGACTTTAGATTTTCGTTGAAAAAATTTCCAAAAGTCACGTTACTTCTACAGGGTGTCCTTTCAAAGTTCCAAAAATCCGGTCCTTGAGGCACGGTTTCAGGTCGCAGTTTTCAATCTAGGGGGCTGAAATTTTTGTGAGAGTAAGATGTCCACAAGGAGTGGTCGGATATTGCACTTGAGCAAAATCGGCCGAGCCATTTCAAAATGGCGACCATTTGAATTTTCGGAAAATTTAGTATTTTTTGAACCCCTGTATGAGCAAGATGGCAAAAAAACTTTGAAAAAATTGAAAAAAATGTGTAAATTTCTATAACCGTTTATGAGTCCATTTTTGAAGAAGTTGAACCAAAATTTTACTTCTTTTTTTCTTTAATATGATGTCTTAGCTTCAATTCGTCTCGATTAATGTAGCACTTTAAGCGAAAAATAAAAAAGTTTTTCGCTTGTGCAAAATTAGCTTACACTTATATAAAATTATTAAATCGATGAAATGGTTCACAATTTCTTTTTTATTTTTTTTCACATTCAATTATGAATGGTTCTGAAAATTAGAGCAATCGCAACGACAATTAAATCACCTACATGCAGGTGAAAAAAGTATTCAAATTGGTATTTTAATAACTAAGATATGACCAGTTTAAAAAATAAAATGTGTAGGTGTAGGTACCTGACGTACTACATAATACCTACCCCATCAGCACTATAAATTTGAAACGCACTGTGGCTCAGTTTATTACACCCTTGCCTAGCAAACTGTTGGTGCGGGTTCGAACCCACGAGAGGATCATTCTTTTTTTTTGGTAGGTAGGTGGAGTTTTCCCAAAAGAAAATCGGATTATTTTTTCATTGTATTCATTATTAAAAAAAATAGGAAGACAATATTTATTATTGAATCGTATAAAAATACACTATTTCTGCGATTGATGCGCAAGAAGGTTTTTTGCTCATTAGATAGAGAATTAACTCCGACAAGGAGATCACTGAAATAAAACCTGATTCCAGGCTGTTGTCGTGGTTCGTGGGGATTTTCTCCGAGGGTTTCGTCCACAACTACGGCAGACATCACTCGTGTTTATACAACTGAAACCTAGAGACATCAAAGAAATAATTTTTCGAAATCTGAGCCACTTTCACAAAATGAGAAAAATCTAAGGACTTTTAGGGGAGAAATTCGATCTTTGATCGTTTTGTTTATTGATGTCGATTTTGTGAAATCTCCTTACATTGGTGGATATAAATAAACACTAAAAGTTATTGAAATTAACAGAAAACATCGGATTCACAGAAAAAAAAAATCGCCAATAAAATTGTTCATCTAGGTTATCGACAAATCCTATTAATTTTGATCGTAAAATTCTAATCTGCAATAAAAAAATAGGATTCCTAAATAAAATTTCAAATTCCCCCTTCCCCACCTTTCTTATATGAAGTGGCAAGGGGGAACAATTTTCTACGTATTTTCAGTCATAAAAGTGGGAGTCGGGGGGGGGGAGGGGGGTCGAGTTTGGTGTTATTGGATGTCTCCCTTCCAAACTAACAACTTCCTTATCACCTTTTTTTACCAAATGAGTTTTAAAAAAATCAATTTTAATGTCTTCAAAATAAATGAGCTACATATACATCAAAACTACATATTTTAAAAGCGCGTTTAGATATAGGTACATATAAGATTTCTGGTCGAGGCGGCATGCGCAAAGAAATGTAACGATGATCTAGATCTTCTTATTAAAACAACGATTTTTCAAAAATTTAAAACAAAAAAAAATGTATTATTTTTAATTTTTTTGTTCGAAAATTTTAGTCTAATTGTATCAAAATGATAAGGTAATTAATTTATAAAACTCAATTCTCAATCTAGATTTAATTTTTTGAAGGTGCCCTCAACTCCAAACATATGGGTGTCGATCTTGCTTTTTCCTACTCTGAGTTGTTCGTCCGACTTCAACTGTTCCACTTCTTCGAGGTATTCTTTCTGGTTTATAATTATCTCATCCCATTGCTCTAAAAAAAAAAACAATAATTGAATATCTCATTATCTCTCGCTACTAATCGACAATAATCATTGAAGTCGATTGATCGCTTGATTGATTGATTAAAGTCGAGTAAAAAAAAAAACGATTTCTCTAGGATAGTTAAATTTTGAAATTGTTTTAAGATTTCTTTATGGATGAAAAAATCAAACTCTGGTGCTCATTATTGAATTATTGATTTAAAGAAAAAATAAATGTCCAGATTTGAGTCCTGAGGTACTACACCAGAGGATCTAAATTTTTTATTTTTTTATTTATTTATTTAAAAAGTAAGATGAAGGAAGTTTCAATATTTTAGTCACCAAAACCGAGTTTTACCAAAAAATAATCAGTTTAACTTTTATAAGCAAGAAAATGCGTTTTCTTGCACTAAAGTGGTGATAAAAAAAGGTAAACTCAAGTAGAAAACTGTGCGGTTACGATCTGGAGGCTATTTATTCCGTTGGTGATGGCACCACACTATTTTTGTCAAAAAATATAAAGATTTTCTTACCTTTCAATTTTTTTACTGGAGGTAGTTCGCCACCAAAATCAGAGGGGAGTAGTTCTTTGGGAATTATTTTATTTAAAGAATCAAAATCATCGTGTAGGGCAATCTGCAAACAGAATAATTACCCTTTCATGTATATTTCAATTATTATCCTCAAGTACTTTTTCGATTATTTTCGCTTTGACAATCTGTTTCGACAAGTTCAGGAACAGCCCGATCCAACTGGGCGGCTTATAAATATGCACCCCGACGATAATGTTAGTATAGACTTCCTAAAAAAAGAACCAATTTTCCATCAACCCGACGTGCGAAAATATACTTACAGTTAGGGCAATGTTACATTTCTGTAATACGCTGGGAGTGATTAGTTTCATCATGTCCATCTGAAAATTGCTCATGTCTATTACGATGACCAGGCCGGAACTGTAATCGTGTTTGTTCATTATTTCCAGCTCGGCAACCAACGTTTTTAAGCCTTCCAGGGTGTTGTGTGTTTCGGCACTGTTTTTGTTGAATCGGGCGAAAAATAGTCGATTTTTCTCATTAGTTAGCTTCAATATGGGGAAGTAGTCGCTGCAAAAAAATACTAATGCAAGGATGAATGTAATAATGTAATGGGCCAGTATGATAAACACGACACTGCAATAATAAGCAATCAATAATAGTTTATCAACAAGAGTTGGACGTGACCAGAGCACAACGTCGTGTGAGTGGGTATGTTAATTTTAAAGAAATCGTTATTATTGATGTTACCCGACCACGTTTTCGGCCAGGGAAGTCTTCGAATATTTAACTTCACGGCCAGTTACACTTTCGGCATAAGAGAGACAGAATATGTATTTTGACCTTGGAAAAAAATGATTCTAAGAGCCAATCACCCTGTATAAAAATGTATTTTTATAAAACACACTCTCAGGCTCTTAGGATTTTGACATTGAATAAAATTTTTTTTCAGATTCTTACATGGAAAGTTTAGATAAACGAACATCCTGTAACCTATTGAACACTTCGGGCCAGGTTGTCTTTATAGTGTAGTACATATCGATGCGTTCTTTCACTCTTTCCACTCTCCCTTTGCTTCTAATTAGGAAACTTTCGAAAAACGAGTCATCTGAAAAAAAAAAAAAATTGCAATTCAAATTGGAAAACTTCATCATTTCGAAATAAATCAAACATGGTACCCTTAAATCGAAGGCGAAAAGTCAACAGAAATAAAAAATGACACCATATTATGTAATCAATCACAAAAAGGTTCATTAAAGGCTAATTGTGATTAAATTGACTAAATTGTTCCGCTAGCTTAAACTTAAATCAGCAAACTTAAACAAAAAAAGGTAATTAAAGGCTCATAGAAGTCTCCAAAAATGCACCAATGGCGAACTTGTTGTTGATTTTTTTTTTAAAGTTGAGCCAAAAGTCGTCAGAAAATGGTCGAAAAGTGATTCCAATAATAAAAGTCACTGTTTCCGTCATCAACCCATTTAAGGCTTATTAAAGGCTAATTGATTGCGCCAATTAGAAACCAACGACTGGGTGCATTTTTACCAAAAATTACTGCTTGCTAGATTAAAATCAAGTTTTATATTGAACCAATTAAAATAATTAAAATTAAGTGAGCAGAACATGCGCTAAAAAGCTGTTCAATTAAAAAAAAAAACAAATTTTATCTGCACAGTAATAATTAAAGTCCCATTAAAGACTCCCAAAATAAACCAATGGCAAATTATCGGGGATAATACCATTATAGCTCAGATTTACCTGATATTTGTATACAGTTTGTTCTCGAATACTTACTGACATTTGAAATTTTACGAAAGCTATCAAAAAAAATCACGAGGCTAAACAACTGCATAAAAATATTCCGCTAAATCTGAGCTAGAATGGTATTTGGTGAGACAATTCCTCAAATAAGAAGGTACTGCTTAATTTAACAGAATTTTCGATAAATTTATCCACTTGTATTCTCTCTTTCTTCCTCGATACAAAATATCCGGTAGCAACCAGCTCGGCAACCAGCCATATTTGAGAAATCGTCAAAATGACAAATCGTCTTATACGTAATTAAATCATTCAATTTCTTTTTATTTTTTTACAGGACAGGAAAAACCGCTGCTCGACTAGAAAGGTAGGTGACAAGCTTCCATGGTTTCCGGTATTTAGAATTGTAAAATTTTTTAAGTTAGTCTTAATAAAAATGCAGGTGGCCTCGTGAGCAAATCTACAAAAATTTAGACAAAGAGCGGAAAGAGCATCTCTTTCAATGAGTGCTGCGTGGTTGGTCATTCGATCTATCAATGTTCCCTTATTTTGTAAATAAAGATCTCGGTGATCCCCAAATAAAGGCTGGTCAATTGTCAATTGGCCAATTCCGAAATCCTCCATAGGAGGTTTCATTTACAAAAAATAACTTTTTCTCAAATAATCCCTTACAATAAATTCATTTAAGTGAAAAAAAAACAATATCTCAGAAACGGTTAATTTATTTGACAATATTTTATGTTTCTTTGATTTCATTTTTGATCCTTTGAGCACATCACTGTAGAAATTTGGGGGATTCCTCACAAGATATCTTGTATGTAAACCTAATCCTAGATTGCTTGGAGTTTGCAATTTTTTATGAATCATCGAACACATCACTAGAGTCTCATCAAATTACCGGAACTAGGTATCATTCTATTTTTAAGTTTCTCAGAAATCCTTATCATCAGTAATTATTATAAAAGTAGGTAGGTATATTGATTATTAACAACCTCAGGTGGATCATGATGGCCATAATAAGTGAAAAGTAAAAATTGTTTATCTTTTACCTTGAACTTCTTGCGGTAAATGCGGCTGCTTCCTCAGCCACTCTTTCAGAATTTTCACATCTCTTTTTATGTCATCTTCGGAAAGCTTTAACTGCGTCCGAACAAACACTCGATCGTCCTCACTTATGTCTAACAACGTCATGATTTTAGGTGCAACTGAACGAAAATATTAATAAATAATGTATTCTAAAATTATAATTATTTTGTCCTTACATCATTTTAACTGATCGAATATTAGACGACCTCGAACTGTTATCTTGAGAGAGAAGGATGATAATGTGTGTAGGTACTTTTTTTATTTAGATATCTCAAGATAATAAGTTTATTTGAAACAGTGGCGGCTCGTGGATTGCAAAGCTATTATAGTACTTTAGTGAAGTGTAAATTCTGCACAGGACAAGATTCGATATCGAAAATTCGATTTTTGCAAATTCCGGTCAGCGCGAATTTTTTGTGCAAGACCCGGCTAGCTCGATTTTTTTTTTATAAAGTCCAGATAGTTCGAATATTTTTTTAATCTATTTTTTAGATTATTTCGCAAGTTTGCCGAAAGCTTGATTTTTGCAAAATTTTGTCATCTTGCTTTTTTTGGCTAGATACATTCAGCTGGATTTTTTTATAAAAAAAAATGTTTTTTTAATTCATTTTTTTTGCAAATTATGGTCGGGTCGATTTTTTTTTTTTTGACAAGGCCCTCTTAGCTCAATTTTTTTTAATAAACTCCAATCAACTCAATTTTTTTAGGTCTATTTTTCTATATTTTTTTTTGCTTCAAGTTTGTCGAAAATTTGACTTTTTCAAAAGTCCGGTCAGCTTGATTTCTTTTTTTTTTGCAAGATACAGTCAGCTGGATTTTTTTATTTAGATTTTTTTTCAATTTGTTTTTGCAAATTCCAATCAGTTTAAATTTCTTTTGGAAAGGTCCGTTTAGCTCGATTTTTTTTTTAAGTCTACTTTTAAATGTTTTTGTCGCAAGCTTGTCGGAAATTCATCTTTGCAAAAATACGGTCAGCTTGATTTTTCTTTGACAAGATCCAGTCAGCTGAATTTTTTTATTTAAATTTATTTTTCTAATTTTTTGCCAATTTCTGTCAGCTTTAATTTTTTTTGCAAGGTCCGGTAAGCTCGATTTTTTTTTTGATAGTCTAGTCAACTTGATTTTTTGTGAGTTCAACTTTTTATATTTTTTTGTCGCAAGTTTGTCGAAAATTCAACTTTGCAAAAATACAGTAAGTATGATTTTTTTGACAAGAGCTGTTTTTTTTTAATTTGAAAAAATTTAATAATTTTTTTTTCGAAAATTAGGATTTTTTTTTGGCAAGGTCTGGTTAGCTCGATTTTTTTTTTTTATTAAGTTCAGTCAGCTCAATTTTTTTTTTGGTCTGCTTTTTAAATGTTGCTTTTGCAGAAAGTTTGCCGAAAATTCGATTTTTGCAAAAGTCCGGTCAGCTGAATTTTTATTTATTTGAAAAAATGTTTTTTTACAGGTTTTTTTTTGCAAATTCCGTTTAACCCGAATTTTTTGCTAGCTCGATGTTTTTTGATAAAGTCCAGTCAACTCGAATTTTTTTTTAGATCTACAGTTTGTATTTTTTTTGCCGCAAGGTCGGTTATGGACAAGGCCCCGTCAGCTCGTTTGGCACTGACTGGAACTTACAAAAGCTGTTCGGACATTGCAAAAACAAAAATTCGAGCTGACCGAATGTTTATTCTCGAGTTTATTGCACACCAGTAGGTAGTGATTTTTACAAAAAGCCGCCACTGAACTGCAACTAGTTTAATTTGCTGGGTTTGGACTTTGGAGGGAGCGTTACTATGGGGGATTGGGGGATTCTTATTACAACCGATTCAGATGTCGATCATGTTATTATCAGGAGCTGAGATGCCGAGTAGATTAATGTTTTCTTGACATTGATGCCGGTTTGGGCAGATTGTATGGCTTCTTGGTGATACTGACAAGCGGTGGGTATAATCCCTTTTATTCGTATAGGTATTTCGAATTCGAATAGGAATTTAGCACAACGAGGCCAAACTAGGTACTGTATAATCTCAGATTTAATGACAGTTATTTGAAAACATCGATAACAGCCATTTTTGGTCTGGGTGGCCTTGGAATGTAGAAGACAATTTTTGTAATCTTCCAGCCGCGAGAGACTTCACGACCAATTAATTGTTTTCAAATAAACATTCTGTGCCTTCTTCTATTTTTTTTTTCTAGTAAACTCGCTTTTCTGTCTGTCTATCTGTCTGTCTGCGATACAAATTTCCCCAAATTTCTCAGATCAGGCTGGGAAAATTCGAATGTTTTAATAGGGCATCTCCATAACTACAAAAGATATAGGTACAGATAAAAATGGACACCGGCATCTTCGTTTTTTTCTTTCTTTTTTTGAGAAAACGTTAAATGTAAAACTAAAACTGGCTATCGCCTTTTGTTTTCGAGCATTTCGCCAATTTTTTATTTTTTATTTTCGGTCTTTCACTCTCTTGAATGGTAATTTTACTAATGGTAATGTTACCTATATGATGAAGGACCAGGGCTTAGCCCAAAGGGAAACAGGAGTAGGTAGATGCACAGTAAATAAAATCGAACAAGCAGTTGTTATACTGACCTTCCGTCTGCTCTCTGTCTCTTGCTGTTTGGTTGTCACTTAATTTAATTAACGATTATAAATCGCGGTTGTAAGGCGCGGTTAATTTAAGTTCACGATACGACTATAATGGTTTCGAGTGGTATTAACACGATTTAGGAGGGTATCTGACGACCCGTCACTAATAACGAACGATACGAATTGCAAATCTCTAATGCGCTTGACGACTTCGACTGACCGAGTGTACTACTCTTCTCTTCCTTTTCGCTTCTCTTGTGCATGTGCATTTAGAGGGAAGGAAGGGATAGGGGTTGATTGTTCTTTGAATCCACGAACTGAAATTAGCATATCGCTCATCGGGATTGCGCTATCAATTTATAACGACTAAAATCAATTACGATGACGGAACAAAAAATAGAATTAGAAGGAAATGATTTACTTATTCTTCTTTCAATTTTTTAAAGGCATGCAGTGGCGTAGCAATTTGAAAAAAATAAATAAAAAATCGAGTTGTGACATAGTTATTTTTTTTAATAGCAGAGTATAAAAATTTCAAAATTTCACACACATACAAAATTAAAAAGTAGTAAAATGTATAAAATAATTTTCAACAGCTATCGAAAGCTCTTATGAGCTGAAAGTTTAAAAGCGTAAAGAATGATTATATTATTATGAGCTTAAAGTAATAAATAATAGTAAGATATGTGGAGAGTAAAGTTGATTTTTTTTATTAGAAAATAATTGAACATCAGTCTTAATTATGTAGCTAAGACAAAGTAGCTCCACTCCAATAATAACAGAGTTGATTTTAACTAGGAGGACAACAGCTAATAATTTTTTTAACCTTTTCATCAGTGTAATGGAACTTTAAAAGTGAACATCTTGAAAATTGTTTTATCCAAATAAAAATTTGGAATTATAATCTTTGGTTCAAAAAAGTGAAAATAAATGCTTTTCCGGTTTGTAATACTTCATAGTTTAACCAATTTTCTTAGAATTTTCTCAGGCGACTTTCCTTGCGAGAGTAGGTGAGCCTATACGTCGATTTTAAAATGTATAATCACAGTAAAATGTCTAATCGTAGAGGTGGTGCTACTGAAGTCTGGAGCTAATCTAAATTTAATTTCTTGAAAGTTCCATCGACTCCAAACATCTCAGTATCAAACAGACATTTCCCCAGTCTCAATTTTTCATTGGTCTTCTGTTTCTGAGTTTCTTGCAAGTATTGCTTATGGTCGATTATTATCTTATCCCATTGTTCTGAAAATTTGTAGCAATTAGTGTAACATTCAAGCGAGTTTTACCGTAAAGTGTACAAAAATTTCATCTTAAAGACTGACAGTCATATTAATGAAGAAATTGATTTTTTGAGTTCATTACTGGTAGAAAAAAAGATATGAGGCTTCGAGTTATTAATTAAAACTTCTTACCTAACATTTCTTTTATTCCCTGTTCTTCCCCGCCATAATCAGACGGTAGGGACTCTATAGGCAATACTTTCACCAGAGAGTCCATGTCATTGTGAAGAGAAATCTGCGGAAATTCCCATTAATTTTTAATCGAAATGCAAGTCATCATCACTTACCCTATCGTATATTTTGGCTTTCAAAATTGGTTTCAGAAAATTCAAAAACAACTCGATCCATGTCGGTGGCTTATACATTAACATTCCTGCAATGCGATGAGAATAAACGTCCTGGAAAGTTATTTCTTAGGGATTTTTTGATTAACAATGGTTACCACTTACTGAGATCGCCGTAAAACATTTCTTCATCAAATCAGGAGTAAATAGCTTAAGCAGGTCGAGCTTAAACTCGGTCATGTCAGCCACTATGTACAAAGAAGAACTGTAATCATATTTACATAGAATTTCTAGCAGAGCAAACAGCTGTCTAGTCGCTTCCAAAAAAACGAATGTATCAGCAGTGTTCTTGTAGCACTTGCAGAAGATAATTCTGCCTTTCTCATGGGTTAATTGGAATGTGGGCATCATTGTTCTGTAATCAGCAAAGTAATAATAGTAGTCGGTGTATAAATATCCGAACAAATCTTTTACTATAAAAGCTCGAGGACAGATTTCAGAGTTTTTTTTTTTTGCTTAGCAATTAAGTGGGGCTTAGTAGTCCGGAAATGAGGAAATTTGTCCCAAAAATGGAAAATGTCCTAGAAAACGGTTTTTGCGAAATATCCCGTTAACCGCGGTTTATGGGATTTTTTTGACCACCCTTTTCTTTGCTAGAAATTACGAGCAAAATACTCCCATTTTTGAGATACGATGAATGTCTAATTTTTTTTGAGAAAACGACCAATAATTTTTTTGAGGGCTTAATGGTTGATGTACTTAAGGGCAAATTATTAATATTTTCAACAATATTTTTTCCCGTTTAATTAATTATAGTATAGTTACTTTGTCGAATACTCTGTGTAGACTTAAAGAAGGCCTTATATTGGTAAAAAAAATTTTTTTTTATTCGTATAAAAATTATATTTTTTAATTTTATGTTCAATTTTATTTATTATTTAATTTTATTTATTAATAATATTTGATTATTTCATTCTATTATGCTGAATTTTAAATTTAATGTTCCCTTATAAAATTTCATTAATAATGTACAGCAGCTAAGCAACTTCTTTGCCCACTCAGCCGAGGTAAGTGCAATTATCTTTCTGGAATTACGTTTTCTTATCAGCGACACCCGGAGTGGAGAGAGCAAGATGGCTGGCGTGATTTTTCATGCGTGTATCTAATTAATTTATTTTTTCTTTTTGAAACATTGCTACTGTTCATTTTGCTATTATTTATTTTATCATTACACTATTTTTTATGGTGGAACCTCGTGGACGCCGTGGCGGTACTATCCATTGCCTGGTGTTACGTGCTAGTACCAGCACCTACCAGCAATGAATCGTTAAATTAATGGAAATTGTCATTTTCAAAAATTATTTTCTCCATCATTTTTTTCTAAATCGAAACTTGGAGATATATTCACAAAAAAGACTGAATTTGCATGTTAAAATCCTATGACCCATAATACTTACGTAGGAAAAAAAATAAATTGAAAAAAATGCTTACATAGGACATGTAGATGGTCGCACATTTTCCAAACCCCGATAAAGCTCAGGCCAGATTGTTTTCATGGTGTAATACACGTCAACGTTTTGCTTTGTCTTTTCCACTCTTCCTTTGTTTCTGATTAAAAAGTGTTCAAAAAATAAATCACCTGAAACATACCACAATGTATCATTCTACAAAAACAATACGTTCTTCATAGAGGAGTAGGCTAGTCGTTCAAGTAAAAGACGATATTTTCTCTACGGCTATTAGAACTCACCAAAGAGATTTTTAATAAAATTCAAGAAGGCCTATAGGCGGTTTTGAGAAAAATACTTTACCTTTTTTACGATTATCCATTTTGTACAGTGATTGTAAATTCATTGATTTTTTTCGGTAATAAATTTTTAGAAGTTGATTTGACAACCTTATAATTTTAAAGCGTTACACATAATATCAACAAGATTAAGAACTTTTCATTAAAAATAGTCGTAGATAAAATACAAGTCCACTGAATGAAATCGAAAGAGACTTAACAACTGGGAAACGGAAGATGTGCGCGGAAAATTCCGAAACAGGTAAGTAATCGAGCTTACAGCAAAGGGGTGTCCCCCTTTCAGGGGTATGAACCTCGAAAACAAAATTGAACTGTTTCGGTGTTTTACACGGGCATCTTCAGTTTCCACGTTTGTTTCGTTTTCGATGGGCCATCTTGTATGTTCGATTTGCGTACATACTTTGAATGCCTTGTGGTAAGTGACGCTGCTTTTTTATCCATTCCTTGAGAATCTTCACATCCCTCTTGATATCATTTTCTGTAACGTTTACTTGCCTCCGAACGAATGCTTTATCTTCCTCGGTTATTGCAAATAACGTCATTTTTGGTTGTATTTATAGTGGAGTAAAATCGGCCTGAAATTATGCCGTTTTTTTTTATGAAGGTATAACCAGATGAGACCTTCACTATCTTGTAGAGAATGATTTTGTCCATCCGAAATGGAATGTGACAACTTTTTTTAGTAGTAACGAATTTTGAAAAATCGAATTTTGTGCTCCCGAGAAATTATTAGAAATTTGTGTTTTTTAAAACATCCATCGCGCTCATAAAGCAACGGTTTGAGCTACGGTAATGAATTTTTCGGCATATACTCAAAAAACAAGAGCGCTTCTAGTGGAACTCAGCAAAATTCGAAAAGTTAAGGACTTTTTGAGATAATTGGCCGTAAAGTCGTCACAAGTAAAACCGAGCATTGAAAACTTCATCATGCGGGTAGCTATGTGAATTATTGGGAATAGATGTCTATATGTACGGACTTGAATGAAGAAAACATTATAGAAAAGTTTTTAAAAAAAGATTCAGCGAGTTAGGTCTCATAGTTTCCGAGAAACCGATTTTTCAAAATGGTTCTCGGAATGGGATTAACGCGATAGCGCACTATACTACCTATGCTGAGCGTTATATTATACACAGAACTTGCGGTTCGTACTGAAAGTGGTTGTTGCACGTGGTAGTGATTGTAATTATTGTTTTAAAACTCATTGTAGTGTGTTTAATAATAGTTACAAAGAAACGTATCGATTTTATAATTACGAAAAAGTTCGGTAAATAAGTTTATACTGAACACTTCAATATATTTGTAGCCAATCCGCTAAGCTAAAGTAACAATTTAGTAGTTCAATTACTTGGAGATGGAAGATAATAATAATTTAAGTTTGATTTGTGGACATCTTTGTGATTGCTCAAAAGACACAATTGTTAATAACCCGACTGAAAAGGGATTAAAACATAATAAAGGCAGCTGAATTAAGTAAAGATGATTTTGTGTTTGTATAAAAGATGGGTAGAGATGTTGTTCAGACTGCACTTCTAGAAATTGCAATAACTTGCAGAAAATTGTTGAGAAAGATGACACCGACGAAGATGAAGACATTTAATTTTTCATTATTATAATAATTATATAGGGTGTTAGCTACCAACTAGTACAAAATAAAAGAGGTGATTCTACGATCTATTCTAAGAAGAAAAGTTCCTATTAACATGGGGTCCACAAATGCACCATTTTCGAGATACAGGGTGTTCAAAAAAATTGTTTTTTCTTACTTTTTTTGCGATTGAAGCGCTTGAACCGCTTGAGCTACATGCTCCAGTAAGTACCTGCTATACAGGGTGTTAGTACCAACTAGTACAAAATAAAGAAGGTGATTCTACGACTTATTCTAAGAAGAAAAGTTCCTATTAACATGGGTCCGCAAAAGCACCTTTTTCGAGATACACCCTGTTCAAAAAAATTATTTTTTCTTACTTTTTCTCAAGAATCTCAAGAATCGTTTAAGCTACACAGGCTCCAGCTTTTGTACAGATTTTTACATTAATAATAGCTACTTTTAAGGCTCCAAATTAATCATCTAAAATATGCCAGTGGTGGAGATTTTAGGGTTGCGTAAAGGTTCCCTAACTTTTACGGAACTGGAAAAATTGGTATTTTGAGAGCAACTTTCAAAGCGCCAATGTTTTTTACACAAAAAAGTATTCTTGGTTAAATATAAGCCACCGTTCTCGAGAAAAACGGCATTTTATGATCATAAAAACGCACAAAATTGTTTCAATAGTTTCTTGGTAGATATGAACGGCCAAATGATCTTCATGTTCAGGTGGAAAGAAGCTGTTCTAGACGAAGTTTAAATCAATGTTGCTACTACCACAAGAAAAATTGGTGCAAATTTGAATTTGTGCCATGTTACAGTATGAAAAATTATGAAAACAAATTTTTTGTTCATGTTGAATTTTGTACGTTTTTGATCATAAAATGACTTTTTTGTGTAGAAAATATTAGCTCTGTGAAATTTGCTCTCAAAATAGCAATTTTTCCAGTGCCGTAAAAGTTAATGGGGTGAAACCCTTACCAAACCCTAAAATCTGCACCACTGGCATTACTTTGAACATTAGTTTCAAAGTAGCCTTCAAAGTAGCTATTATTAATGTAAAAATCGGTACAAAAGCTGGAGCATGTAGCTCAAGCGGTTCAAGCGCTTCAATCGCAAAAAAAGTAAGAAAAAACAATTTTTTTGAACACCCTGTATCTCGAAAATGGTGCGTTTGTGGACCCCATGTTAATAGGAACTTTTCTTCTTAGAATAGATCGTAGAATCACCTCTTTTATTTTGTACTAGTTGGTAGCTAACACCCTATATATTTATTATAATAATGAAAAATTAAATGTCTTCATCTTCGTCGGTGTCATCTTTCTCAACAATTTTCTGCAAGTTATTGCAATTTCTAGAAGTGCAGTCTGAACAACATCTCTACCCATCTTTTATACAAACACAAAATCATCTTTACTTAATTCAGCTGCCTTTATTATGTTTAATAATCCCTTTTCAGTCGGGTTATTAACAATTGTGTCTTTTGAGCAATCACAAAGATGTCCACAAATCAAACTTAAATTATTATTATCTTCCATCTCCAAGTAATTGAACCATGTTTTTCGTAATTATAAAATCGATACGTTTCTTTGTAACTATCATTAAACACACTACAATGAGTTTTAAAACAATAATTACAATCACTACCACGTGCAACAACCACTTTCAGTACGAACCGCAAGTTCTGTGTATAATATAACGCTCAGCATAGGTAGTAGTGCGCTATCGCGTTAATCCCATTCCGAGAACCATTTTAAAAAATCGGTTTCTCGGAAACTATGAGACCTAACTCGCTGAATCTTTTTTTAAAAACTTTTCTATAATGTTTTCTTCATTCAAGTCCGTACATATAGACATCTATTCCCAATAATTCACATAGCTACCCGCATGATGAAGTTTTCAATGCTCGGTTTTACTTGTGACGACTTTACGGCCAATTATCTCAAAAAGTCCTTAACTTTTCGAATTTTGCTGAGTTTCACTAGAAGCGCTCTTGTTTTTTGAGTATATGCCGAAAAATTCATTACCGTAGCTCAAACCGTTGCTTTATGAGCGCGATGGATGTTTTAAAAAACACAAATTTCTAATAATTTCTCTGGAGCACAAAATTCGATTTTTCAAAATTCGTTACTACTAAAAAAAGTTGTCACATTCCATTTCGGATGGACAAAATCATTCTCTACAAGATAGTGAAGGTCTCATCTGGTTATACCTTCATAAAAAAAACTACTAGAAATAAGCGAGATAGAGCAGCGATTTTACTCCACTATTAGGAAATATCCACGTAAACGTAGGTAAGTTCTCTATAAAACAAACAAATTTAAAATATTTTGCGCATCAATCGCATAAATAGTGTTTTTTTTTTTGTTCAATGATGCAAATTTCCGCCATTTTGGAAAATTGCATTCTGAAATTTTTCATGGTCTGAAGTTTTTCATCATATTAGTGGCAGTAATTGTTTACTGTAAAAATTGTAGTTCATTGCCTTCGAAAACGCGCCCTAAAATTGATATTGAAATTAAGCAATTTTTGTAGATTTTCTACCTTCGCCACTGGTAAGTTAATGACGAAAACGCAAATTAATTACTAATTTTTAAAAATAATGTGAAATTGCAATTTTATCCTAAGTACTTGGTCATGACTGTTATGTCCCCTAGCGGTCATTTCAGAAGTTCGAAACTAATTTTCGACGATTTTTTAATGCCACTTTTTTTTAATTTTTGCCTGAGGCTGCATGTACAACGCTTATAGTTTCTGAGATATAGTCCGGTCAAATTAGACCAAAAAAATAAAAGTGCCCAACAAGCTGAAAATGATTAAAATTGTTCAAAACATAATTAAAAATAAAAATTAAAAGTTCCTCATGGTTCCAGTACGTGGAAAAAAAATTACTAAAGGTTAAATGTCAAAAAAATGTTTTTTTTTTTGCAATTTTCAGCAAAACGGTAAGTTCTATCATAAAATTACCGCAGATAAAAGTTGTAGATCATAAAATTATCTATAAAAAATGTATTCAATTTTTTTCCTAAGAGCCACCGTTCCTGAGATATTATAGCTGGGGAAACCACGTTAAAAAAACGCGCCAAGTAGGTACACTAACCTTTCTGACGATTCTTCCTACAACTTTTTGAACTCTATATCTCAGAAACGGTGGCTCTTAGGAAAAAAATTGTTGATACATTTTTTATAGATAATTTTATGATCTACAATTTTTGTTTGAAATAATTTTATGATAAAACTTACAGTTTTGCTGAAAATCGCAAAAAATCCATTTTTTAACCTTTAACCTTTAGTATTTTTTTTTCCACATACCGGAACGATGGGGATCTTTTAGTTTTTATTTTTAATTATATTTTGAAAAATTTATTTTTTTCAGCTTGTTGGGAATTTCTGTATCTTTTAATGTCTAGATTGACCGAACTAATGTAACACCCCCCTCCCCCCATTTGCTGTGATCGTCAAAGTCGTGATTAGGATCCCTTTTTCGGTGTTGTGCCATGATGTAGTTAACCCTTAAATTCGATGGATAGGGTATGCATGAGAAAGGGGTCGAGAAATAAAATGCAAAATAAGTTTAATACATGTATTATCAGAACTTGCCCTTTTTATTAAATCACATCAGAATGAATTGGTATTACGTTTCATCCATTTTCACATTGAATACCAGTTCATCCCTTACAATGAACTAGACTACCTTAATTATTTCATTTTATTCTAACTTAAATATTTCATTTTACCTTATGTTAAATATTCAGTTTTGTAGCTACAAAAACCACATTATAATATTAGGGGGCGGACCTCACGCACCCAGACAACAGTGTTCTCTGTTTTTTAACCCTTTGCGTAGTTCTGATCGTGTTCCCCTTATCGTGAGTGGGTCGACTAACGGGACCTCACTTGCTGGTTTCAGTTACGTTTACCTTGTTGCCAGATTTCAGAGTTTCGATCGAGTTGCGTTCCAAAACCCATACACACGTGAAATGGTTGTTCAAAGTAGTCGTTTGGTTAACCGTTATGATTGTTTATTTATACCTCAGGTTTGTGAGACCTGTTTACCTAAATTGTTTATTTATACCTCAGGTTTGTGAGACCTGTTTACCTTAATTGTTTATAATCGTTTTATACCTCGGTGCAGGTTTGTCATACCTGTTTATATTTTATTTGTTTATACCTTCAGGCCTCTCACGCCTGTTTACCTTCATTTGTTTATACCTTCAGGCTTGTCATTCCTGTTTACCTTAATTTGTTTATACCTTCAGGCTTGTCATGCCTGTTTACCTTAATTTGTTTATCCCTTCAGGCTTGTCATGCCTGTTTACCTTAATTTGTTTATACCTTCAGGCTCGTCATGCCTGTTTACCTTATTTTGTTTATCATTGTTTCATACCTTCAGTTTATTACACCTGTTTATACCTCATTTTACCTTAATTCTGTTATGTTAACCAAAACAACTCTTTGAAACAGATCCACCTTGTTTTGCTTTCGAAATGTAAGATTTTGGACGTGAATGCTTTCCAAAAAACAACATCAAACGCCAAACCATTACACAGACCACACTCTCCCTACTATTCGAGACTTGTACGTACGTATGCAGCGTGTTTACAGAGTCACCCGCTCGAAGAAGTGCTCCACTGACTCTACGTACGAAATATTTTCCCCTAACAGCTAACCTTTTTAGAGTGTAGATGCAACAGTTTGTGAAGAAGTCATTCAGTTGTAAAGTATTCGTTGTCATGTTCCCAATGAGGAACAAATTGAAGTTGATTTGGAGATGGGAAGATCTTATTTCAGTGTTTATAAGTTCAACAACCCAAGGTTCGAAAGAAACTCATTTATCGCAACATAAAAATCAAAAATAAAGTTAATTTTGGATTCAACTTCAGGACGTCAATTAAATTTAGAAATTTACCAAACGGAAAATATAAAAAAACTAAAATAAACCAAAATCAGAACCAAATAAATTCATTTAAAGAAATTAAACAAATAAATAAATTGAACGAAATTATTTTAAGTTGAATTAAATGTGGCACCGCTGTTGTCCGAGTCCTGGGATCTCGTATACCTATTCCTAAAAGATATTTTATTTACAAAGTCACTAATCGTAAACAAATGTTGCCCTCATTAATTTACCAGGCTTGGTGTCAATATTCATGTCAGCAGGTTCTTTATGTATTGAAGGAATTTTATCTCCCCTACGGCTTTTAGCAATCTTAAGAAGTGTTAAATTTCTACCGCGCTGCTGCCAGTTCTTAAACTCGCCCCTGTGGTATCCATTGTATCTGTTGCTCTGAATTTCTTCATTATTTTGATCTATTATTTATTTATTTGAGTGTTTATTTATTTATTGATTCAAGAACAAATTGACTTACTGGTTTGTCAAAATAAAACATGGATACTACGAGAAACGAATTCAATATTAGCAACAATTATTTAGTTTACCAAATTTACGAAATACCAAATTTATATAATTTTGAAATGGAACCTGAAATGATTCATTTTTCCTGAAACTTATTGTTTAACATGTTTATAACACCAAAGCTAGTAAATAATTTAAAAATACGCAATATTACATTGAAAGTACACTTGGCAACCTAGCTTGCTCAAGCTAGGTCTCGCTGTTCCTCCGGCTTAAGGGTCGTTTCTCTGAAACAATGCATTGATTTTGTTTATAAAATATTTAAAATTAACCTGTAGGACATCTCGTCGACTCTCCGGCTGCTAGGTCGGGAACGTGTTGTTCTGCAGGTGCGGGCTCGGTCTCCAGAGGGTGAACAGACGGTTCAGCGGCCTGCTGGTGGTCCATGCTCTAGGTCTAAGTGGGTATTCGGCACAGCGGCAGAGGGTTGCAGTTCGTAATTTCGGTATAGCGGGTTCTCGGCCGGCGACGTCGTCTTCTACTGCTGAGCTGGTGGAACTGGATTTCACACTGGGGTTTACTGGGAATTTGTTTGGCGGATCGGAGCCGATTTTTAATACTTCGTCCTTTCGGACTTTCTTAACATAACCAGCAGAATCAGAGAGGAGCTGATTTCTGAGACATAACCCTTTCGGATTTTCTTAGCATAACCAGCAAGAGGCAGAGAGGAACTGATTTCTAAGACATAACCCTTTCGGATTTTCTTAGCATAACCAGCAAGAGGTCGGGAAGCAATCTTCTCTCCGACGGATCTTGCGGCTGTTTATATATGTTTCTCGCCTCCGATTATCGTAGTTCCCCTCATGTAAGCCTCAAGCTGTTTGTTATTTTATTTTACCCGTTCTTAAGGGTTAATATTGCGGTTGTGTGGGTCGTTATTTTCCTTATCTGCTGTTACCTTCGGATGATGCAACTTGTTGGTGTAGCTCGAGCTTGGTTTACGTCGTTGTTTGCTTCATTAAATTTCATTTAAGTAAATGAAATTTAAATAATTGAATTTTAAAATTTTTCTGGCTTTTGGGCGGATAAAAAAAAAAGAAAAAGGGTACCGGGGACCGGTATGTTACACTAATATCCCCAGTGACCATTCTTAATGACTCACTTTAAACTCCAACTGTAAAAACCAATTTTTTTCCTGGAGATTTCATTCTTGTTCAAAGAATATTTAAACATATATTTAAATATTATTTTATTATGCTAAGAAAAGAGTATTATTTATAACGACTTACCTTAATAAGATTTGAATTTATTTTCTTAAGGAAAGCAGAATCTCGTTCACTGTAAAGTATGTAATAATGAGATGCTGGATATCTTAATGCTCTAAATACAGGAGTAGGGGGTAATGTCAATGTATGCTCTTTGACTGATAATAAATCATTACTTGTAATTTTTTAATTGATTAGTAAAAATCGATTAATAGCGATTCTTGCTTTTTCACATTATAAAATTAAGTATTATTAGCTGCTGGTGCTGATACTCGTAACAAAATACAGGACAGAATTGGAACATATTTCTTTTAATTTAGAACGTGAACTGAGATTTATAATCACAGCCACCAATTAGAGCAAAAATAATTAGGTATATGATTGCATGTTATCTAAATTATGTTGTTAATGTTTTGCAGGTGCAATTACATAAAAGTTTTTCATATAAATCAGTTATCAATGTTTATTTACACATTATCTGAGATGCGTTCTTCATTTTGATTACTTGGTGCACAATAATATTTAGTCGTAACTGTAATAACGAGTACCAATTAGGATACCCGTTTTTTCAACCTAAAAATTTGCTGGGAAAGCTTCAAAAATACTCCTCTTCGTAACTCCACGACATTTAGTCCAGTCAAAATAGACACAAAAAAGTCCAAACCTAGATAAAACTCCCACAGAGCTAATAATTTACTCACACTCACACCTTTGAATAGTCATTTTAAATAAAATTTGAAAAGTCCCCATCGATTATTGCGTGTCAAAAGTTTCAAACAATACCATAATATGCGTAAATAGAAGAAATATGAATAATACAGGGTGTTCCAGTTTGTATGTTCATATTTTATATAAAGTATTGCTCTAAAATGCTTTATTTTTGAGATGCTAAACTTTTATTAAAAAATCATCTTTTACGAAAATATGTTAAATACACTTTACCCAATTTTGTTGAAATTTGGCAGTTTAATTTGCTATAGTAAGGGGCTTTAGATTAAAATTATTAAGTCAAGTGGTGTAGCGAGGATTACTTCAACGAATATTAATTTGAAAAAACAAAAACAAAAAAAATACGCCCTTGACTTTTTTATTTTAATTTTTTTGGTCAGGTTATTACAGGCAATAATTATTATTATAACAGCCACTTTTTTATTGCTTAAAAAAAATAGTTAAATACTTAAATGCATACTTAAAAAAATACTTAAATGCATATCCTGGACCACACAAGAAATATGGGAAAAATTTATTTTGGAATTTTTTTTTATATTTTTATATACAGGCTGTCCAGAAATTATGCGCAGAAAATTAAGGGTGTGATTCTACTTGATGAAATATTGCCAAAAGTATCTATAGTTTTTTTTCTAAAACTCACAAATAAGAAAGTTATAAGCCTTCAAAGTTGATTTTTTTAAATCAATATTTTTTTTATACCTTTTTTCTAGTGTACGGATTTTCTTAAAATTTGACACACTTGCCACTGATGTTTCTTTATATCCTTGGTCCAAATTAGACTTGAATCCCTCGAAATCGAAAGGCCTTAACTGCCCTTGACCTTCAAAAAAGGCCTATAACTTTTTTTGTATTATTTTTTTCTGAGTTTTGAAGATTGAAGAACATGAAGAAATCTTCGGAAAAGGTTCTTTTTGTCTATCACGATAAAATGATCCGTTTCCGAGTAAAACTGTTTTAAAAATTTGCTTGCACTAAAATTGATCACCATAAATTTATGATCATTTTGCAACAATACCAAAGCATACTTTGGAAACAGCTGCAGGGTTGCCTAGTTATGTACAAAACAGAGACATTCGTCAAAACAGAGACAAAGGGACCTTTTCCGAAGATTTCTTCATGTTCTTCAATTGTGCGTCTTCAAAACTCAGAAAAAAATATTACGAAAAAAGTAATAGGACAGTTCAAGGTCAGTTAAGGCCTTTCGATTTCAAGGGATTCAAGTCTAATTTGGACCAAGGATGTAAAGCAACATCAGTGGCAAGTGTGTCAAATTGTAAGAAAATCGAAGGCTCATAACTTTCTTATTTGTGAGTTTTCGAAAAAAAAAAATTATAGATACTTTTGGCAATATTTCATCAAGTAGAATCACCCCCTTAATTTTTTGCGCATAATTTCCGGACACCCTGTATATTATAAAATGTAACAACAATAACAAATAGGTAAACCCTAAATTGATAACTTTTTTCAATATCTAAACTAAGGAATTTCTTTTTTTTTTCATTTTCCCCATGTACCTTTGTTGATCCTGGCACAAGCAATTCAGTAGATTCTATTTTTTATTTCAAAAACGAAGGAAGATACGAAAAAATCTAATTAACAAAAAAGTTGCACTTATAATGGCCTAATCTGATCAAAATATAAAAATTAAAATAAATAAAATCATTAGAGTTTTTTTTTTTAAGTTTTTTTCAAAATAATATTCGTTGAGGTACTTACCGGGACGCCACTGGACTTAATTAGCGCTGAATTAGCCCCTTAATAGAGCAAATTAAACTGCCAAATTTCAGCAATATCGAGTACAGTATATATTTAATATATTTTCGAAAATGACAATTTTTTAATAAAAGTTTAACACCCTGTATCTCAAAATAAAGCGTTTTAGAGGATACTTTATAAACAAAAATACGATTATTTTTAGATGTTCTACCGTTTACCGGAGTTATGAACATGCAAACTGGAACACTTTGTATTATTCATATTTCTTCTATTTACTCTATTATGATATCCAACTTGCGACTCGCAATAAACATGCGAACGATCGTTTGTAACAGAAAAAATGTAAGAAACTTTTCTGTCAAAATTCGTACGCTCTGTAAATTTGATAATACAATTTTCACAATAAAACTAACCGTTTAAGAGATATTCGCGAAAAACCGACTTTCATGACCTTCGAACTTGTATAAAAATTTTAGCACAACATGTTCGATCGATAGGGACTTTTCACATTTTATTTATAAATAGAGAAACCCTGTCATGATTATAATATCAAGAAAACTATCCGACTTGCAAAGTGCCCTCTATGCCTAAACTCACCTCTTGTGTTGTTTATTTTGTTTTATATAATTGTCTTATGCACTCTCCTATTTTCTTCGTGATCTATGGTCAATAACGATAGCAGCCAACTGAGTTGGTAACAAGTGTTGTTGTAGTTCTTGTCGAGCAGCGCGACCCAGTGGCCGCAAAAGCAGCTCCCGATGATGATGGCTAAGCGGGTTTCTGTTGATGGTGGTAAGTGATCTGCGGAGTTGCCGACATGAAGGTAAATTACCGCAACCACAGGACATTTTCATATAAAAAACAGAGAAGACAAATGGAGTTTCTTGCAAATTTTCGAACAACAGAGGAAGTATCGGGAAATCAGTTAACTGGCAGGTCAAAGAGTGTCATCCGATGTTCATTAGCGGTAATTTTTTTATGAATAAAAAACATTAGTTTTGTTTTTGAATTACAAATGTTTATTATAAATGTCTTAATTTTTTTTTCATTAAGTCGAGAAAAAGATCACTATTCGCTTGTTACACGGGATCTACTCATTATGGAATCATAAACAGGACTCGATATTGTAAGTACAGTAGCTGAAAAAGAGAGGTCGCTAGCTGTTTCAATCTTGTAAATAACAAAAGTAACTTGCACTAACTGCTTTAACGCCTTTAGGTCGTTACAATACTGTAGTATAGTGTCTGCCTCTTACACGTTTTTGTTGCCATTGATAATCACGGGTCCTTTCCAGTACCGTTAGGTTCGATGCGTTTTGGCGACGTCAAAAGCTATTATTGTACTAGTAGACTAATGAAAAAATTGTTCCTAGTAACATAATAATAACAATTATACTGTCTCATCCATTTAATAAACGTGGTATTTTAAAATATATTTTTATCCAATAACAATTTGGAATTTATTATTTTGGTTAAAAGAAATTACAATTCTCTATGCTTTTTCTGTTGGTAGTAAAGCTGGTGGTACTGAAGGTCGCTAATCTAAATTTAATTTCTTGAAAGTTCCATCAACTCCAAACATCTGAGTATCAAACAGACATTTGCCCACTCTTAATTTTTCATTGGTCTTCAGTTTCGGAGTTTCTTGCAAGTATTGCTTATGGTCGATTATGATCTTATCCCATTGTTCTGAAAATTTATAATAATAATTAGTGTAACATTATACCAGGTAACTATAAGAGTCAAATTGACGAAGAAATGAATTTATTTGGTTAAAGACTCAAACTTGACCTTCAACGTGATATTATGAACTATGATTGTTATGGTTTTGTTGCTTAAAAATGAATGAATGAGGCCAAAAGTAAGGCAGTATAAAACAATGCAATTATCTTGGAGAAAGGTGCCAGTCGCTTGAATTCGCTGCTTAGCTGCTACTGCATTCGATGATGGCTAATCACTTTAATTACCGGTTAATGAGATGAGAGTCGAGAGATTTAGTTTAATAATTTTAGAGTAATTCGCAGGTTGAGTTTTAGTTTTAGTTTTAGAATGAGCGAGATCTTGACTTCTTCGAAGCAAATAGGGGAGAGAGTTCCTGTCGCGTCCAGACGTGTGAATGCTTTTCTTCGTGAAAACCGGGGAGAGGTTGGTAGGAAAAGGAACGGTAAACGCACCTGCTGTTCTTGCATAATATAATTTTGAATTTTACGCAAAGATGATGCTTGTTGTATGCAACCAACTTTTCGTGTACGAGTTTGCAACAATGATGGATGTGGTTAGGAGATTTGACACTTCGATTTATTTATTAAAAACTTCTTACCTAACATTTCTTTTATTGACGGTTCTTCCCCGCCATAATCAGACGGTAGAGCCTCTTTAGGTAACACTTTCAAAAGAGAGTCCATGTCATTGTGAAGAGAAATCTGTGGAAATTTTCATTAATTTTTTAACCGAAATGTAAGTGTACCTACACTTACCCTATCGTATATTTTGGCTTTAATGATTGGTTTCAGAAAATTCAAAAACAACTCGATCCATGTCGGTGGTTTATATAAACACATTCCTGCAATGCGATGAGAATACACGTCCTGGAAAGTTATTTCTCAGGGATTTTTTGATTGATTCAAAATTATCACTTACCGAGATAGCCGTGAAACATTTCTTCATCAAATCAGGAGTAAATAGCTTAAGCAGGTCGAGCTTAAACTCGGTCATGTCAATCACTAAGTAAAAAGTGGAACTGTAATCGTATCTGCACAGAATTTCTAGCTGAACAAGCAGCTGTCTGGTCACTTCCAAAAAGACGAATGTATCAGCACTGTTTTTGTGTAACTTGCCGAATAATATTCTACCTTTGTCCGGAGTTAGTTTGAACGTAGGGAAGAATGTACTGAAAATACAATCGAAGAATCAGCAACGTATTGAGTAGTTCACACATCTAATAACTGTAAATAATTAATAATGTACACTTTTGTACATATTATTAGCCTTATAGAACTTTTTTTAAACAAAATATGTTTGATCTTATTATAAGAAAAGTAACTGTTGTGTAAAATATTCAAACACAAATATTAAAAAAATTTTGCTACAGGATCTCGAAAGCCAGCGCTTGCAACTCGAAGGGCTACAACTTCAGCAGAGAAACTGTTTCAGACGCCTAAACCATGCAACTCGCTAAGCACTTCAAATCAAACTTAACAATGATCGAAAAGAACCTCGAGAAAAGTTGGAAGAAATAACCAACTAGTCAAAGTCTCTACAATCACAGGACTTTCTAAATTATGTTGTGTTGCATAATGTAGTATCGAAAAGAAGCCCTGGTGGAAGTCTCTCTCTTCATATAAAATTAAACGGGGAATATCTTCCACAAGTGAGTAGTTCGCTAATCCTATTAACCGAATTATTCCATAAAGTATTTTTTTGTCATTAAAGAGAGGGTTCCAAGTTCAGGTCCCAGCTCCAGGTTCCAGGTTTAGGTTTCAGCTCCAGAGTTTCAATTTCAAGATTCAATTTCAGTCTCAGAGATTTTTTCATTTATAAGTTTATTCTTTGGTTCCGTTTTGGATTTTTAACTCTTTCTACCCGGAATTCAAATTCTCCAGAACCAGTTAAGGAGACATAATCCGCCATTTTAAGTTTCAAAGGCAAAGAAGTATAAAGCAAAATTATTCAAGATTAGCAAGTCATGTGTTATAGCGGGCGGTATCAGCACCAGCGATGGACTGATTTCAGACTAGTTCACTCGGTCATGCAGTTCACCAGCAGCATAGTACCGGTTGCAGTTACATTCCTTTTTCTACAGACCAACGAGATGGGATTTATCTAAATTTTATGAGAATTTCAATTTTGACCAGTGAAGTTTCATCATCAAAGATAAATAAATAAATAAAACCAAAATATCCTTGTGTCTTTTCTCCGATCTAATTTACATTGAGTTATTTTCTGTTTAAAACATATAAGACATCCCCACAAAGAATTAGTAAAGTCAAATTTTTTCTCAAATTCAGCAATCATCATTAAATTTTAGCCATATTAAAAATATATATAATGTATATAATTCTTACACAGGACATGTAGATGGTCGTACATTTTCCATACCTTGAAAAAGCTCGGGCCAGATCGTTTTCATGGTGTAATACACGTCCACATTTTGCTTCGTCTTTTCCACTCTTCCTTTATTTCTGATTAAAAAGTGCTTAAAAAAAGAATCACCTGAAACATACCCAGAATGTGTATTCCTACAATAAAAGAACGTTTTTCCACGAGCCATATTTTTTCTATTTATATTTTCTCTACAACTACGAGTATGATGTCATTTAGGTTCTACTTTTTATGAACAGTAACTTTTTATCCTAAAAATAATGATAAAAGAGTTTTCCATATGATTCCAACCCACGTGGACACTTTATGGTTTACCCCATGGGCGAATATTCACTCTAACACAGTTTAAGGTAGGTACATACATCATTCCTAAATTAAAATCAACAACATAATTAACGTTTGATTTAATAATCGTAGAGAAAATACAACTTGACGATCGAAAATGAATCAGTCATAATAACTTGGAAACTGAAGATGTACTCGCAAACGCTGAAACATGCTCGGGGAGGGTACCCTGAGATAAACCGACCCTAGGTACGTAAAATAATTACAATTTTTTTCTTCTCTCATTCATATCCACGGGATAACCGGTCTGAGTAGGTATAATAGATGAGGAATCTCGGCCGCTCGCCTTCTTTAATACAAGCGGCACGAACGACAAGCCAGAAAATCAACGGGACGGAAAGTTCCACTGCATTGTATTACTTAAAATCACGCGGGCAGGCCGTGTTAGAAAGCGGCCGGCAGACCGTTCGCGCCTAAAGAAACAATAGAGCCTGGTCAAAATCTGGCTATAAAAACACGCATCGGATATAAAGGGTTGGCCAGTCTTACTTCGAATTCAATCGCTGTCAGACTGTCTATCTTCTCCTCTATCCTGCCGGTGGAAACTACTTAGAGTGTATCGCGCCGATTCTTTTCCGCATCCTGCCGGTGGAAACTACTTAGAGAGTATCGCGCCGATTCTTTTCTATATCCTGACGGTGGAAACTACTTAGAGAGTATCGCGCCGATTCTTTTCCGCATCTCGCCGGTGGAAACTACTTAGAGAGTATCGCACCGATTCTTTTTTACATCCTGACGGTGGAAACTACTTAGAGAGTATCGCACCGCTCCTCTTTTTGATCGCAAAATAAAAGTCGATTAGGCACCTTCCTGTTTTCGTCCACGTTTCTAAAATTAAAATTCTCCCTTAAAGAACAATATTAGGATTATTCGAAGAAGTGAGAAAACACTACGCTGACACAACAAGCATTTTCTAATTCACTCCATTCATAAGATTCGAATTTAGTTTCACAAAGAATCAAGCAGAGATCCGCGATTCATAAGGACAATTTCTGTCTCTAGCAAATAACCATGTCCGACCGCAAAAGAAAGAGCCCCGAGTCAAACACTGGCCTCAATCGCCGGCACCATAATAAGAAAGACGGCCCCGATAAATAAACGCCCGACTAATAAATCGACGTTAAAACATAAGGTAAAAGAAATAAGTTCCCTGTATAGGAAATCGAGATAGAGCTAGTAGGAAAATCAAACCCAGGTCAGGAATAAAATAACCTGTGAATAATTAAAGCAGCACGTTATTAGGAATGATTCAAGTTAGGCAGGAAACAGAAATACTTCAACAAATAAATTACAAATTCGCTGTACAGGAGATAAAGCTAGGAGGAAAAGGACCCAGGTCAGGAATTAATAACCTGTGAATAAATAAAACGGCCCATTATAAAAAATACTCCAAGTTAGGAAATTAACCACGAACACAATAAACAAATCATTCTATTTCTCAAAGAGTCCGAGTTTATTTAGCGCAGATGTAGGATCGACCGGATATTAGAGAAAAGAACCGTCCCTTTAAATTATACGACTTAGAGAGCGAAAGGAATTCCTTCGCTATTGTGTAACACCATGAATGAAGAAAAATTATAAACCGACGTTAAAATATAAAGCAAAGAAATAAATCCCTGCACTCTTGCAAATTGATCGGTCACAAATAAGAAGTTTCCTATTGCCTCACCAAATAAATCAAGTAGATGTAAAAAAGTAATAGTAGTGCCTGATTTGAGTAGTATTGTTATGTAGTGTAAACAAACCATAAAGGAGCATTGTATTCTGACGAAGCGACGAGACTCGAGTCCGCAATATCTATTAAAGGCCAACTTTTAGCGGAAATGAGCGGGTAGGGGGGCGACGTGTTACAACCCTTCTGCTTATTAGCATGCTTATTATTTATTTGAATACAATAATTACAGGTTATGGGTTAATTAATTAATTAATATGTTTTATTTTTTATTAAATTTGTATTTGAATTCTCTCTGCAACTAATTTTTTTTTGTTTACTGTTAAATTACAAGGTGAAACGACGAATCAACAAAACTGAACTGTTTCAGCTTCTTCAAGTACATCTGCAGTTAATTGGTATTAAACTTTGTATTTTTAGTTTGTTTCATACATACTTTGAATTCCTTGTGGTAAGTGACGCTGTTTCTTCATCCATTGTTTCAGGATATTAACATCTCTCTTTATATCATCTTCTGTAAGGTTTAATTGCCTCCGAATGGCAGCTTTATCTTCCTCGCTGATTTCAAATAACGCCATGTTTGGGTGTATTTATGAAGTATTAACGGAAACGTAAATTTTCTGCAACAGTAATAATTAACAAACACAATAACAATAACAATGGAGGAGATCATAGGAAACAATCTCCAGAGTTAGTTCGTTTTAATGGAATGGATAAAGTTGCTGTTTTAATCTCCTGAAAGCACATTCCTTTTTGGTAAATGGTAAATTTGTGTGCACTGCTACAACCTCACCTGTAAGTAGAGCCACCTTTCATTTTTAAACCACCGCTCTGGGAAAAATGAAGTTTCTATCTAATAATGAAGTAGGCAGAGAGTGTCACGTTAGAGTAGAAATTTGTCACCTAACTTAATCTCTCTTTAAAGTGGTGAGAGAAAAACTATCTACGAGTACCTTTTCAAAATTTATTAGCTCTTTCTCTTGAACATTTTCTTACCATTTAAAGGTGGCATGGAATTTTTATAAAAACAAATTTTTATTCTCTCGCGCCACCCCCACAAAATTATTGTTTTGTATTGTTATAAAAAACATCTTTTGAAAAAATTTTTAACAACTTTTTAAAAACTTTCAACTACGGAAACGTTTTGCGAGAATTATGTAATAATATTATAATAATATGCAATGCAAAGAGTATTATGAAAACGACTTACCTTAAAATTTGTATTTATTTTCTTTATGAAGGATAATGTCAATCTTTGACCAGAAATAACTAATTACTCGTAAAGTTTAATTAACAATTATTAAATAGCGTTTCTGGTTTCTTCATATCACAATAACTACTATGCTGATGTTGGTATTGTTGGTGCTTCAAACTGCAACAAAATAACGACTTTCTTCTTTTTTTTAGAACATGAACTGATACTTACAATTATTATTACAGTCACCTATCAGAGCCAAAAAATATATACATTCAAGTAGATACTCGTAATTAGGTATAATCGATTGTTATCTGAATTATGTTGCTAATTTTTTGAATGTGGCAGACTATTTTCATTGCATGAAAGTTATTTGTATAAATCAGTTATCAATGTTTATTTTCACATTATCTGAGATATCAGCTTGCCCTTGAACGTTCTTCATTCTGATTACTTGTTGCCCAAAAATAGTCGGAACTACAACAAGTACAAATTAATAAGATTGCTGTGAAGAGAAGGCTTCGAAAATGTCCCGCCTTGAACTCCACGACGATATGAAAAGAGTTCTTAATTATTATCATTATTTGTGGAGATATTAAGTATAATGATTTCTTGACTTTATCAAGGAAATATGTGAACAATATTAAATTTAAATAATTTTTTGCAACTTTATAATAAAATAAGACGATAAATATACAGGGTGGAAACTTGCAAGTAGGCCATAGGAATTTAACATGCAAATTCAGTTTTATGCAGATAATATCTCCAGGCTTTTCTTTAGAATAAAATGTCATGGGAATAACTTTTGACAATTAACAAAATCTTTTATACTGTCCAATTTTTGTAAGAAGCCGACGGCTAGGCGTGAACTGCGCATCTTGCGAGATTTGTTCACCACCACTAAGCATTTACATGGTCGATGAATGGCGGAGATACTCTTTATCAGTCTTATCTGATTGGTTGCTTCTGTAACGTGGACACAAACTAACATTGTTGTTATTGGACGAGAAATATTTATGGAGTCGGAGACGGTAACCAGCCTTTCTGCGCAATAAGAGCTTATTCGTCTTCCTATAATAACTGGACTGTACTTGTCATTTACATACATACATAATACAACAATGACAACTTTGGTGTGAAGTTTTGTGTGTTTCCCCCAACGAGCGCGTCTCCAGGTGGTGGATAGGTAAATGCCTTTCTCAACAACGGAACACATAACAACAAAAGTGATGGCAGAACAAAATACGCAGATACCCCAGGACGGTAGAACCACAGGTTCGGAATCCCTCCCTGGCCTAGTGTCAGGCTGCCCCACGGGTTCTTGGGGGAGGGGGGGCAATGTAACGCCAAAAGACGTCGTGGAATATCGTACGATGCAGAAACAAATACAACTGCCATGGAGGATGTTCAATCGGACCACGACAGCGAAGCATCGGCGGGAACGACTGCAACCGCTGACGCAATATCTGCAGGAATTAGTAATATTGGACTGCAGATAATAAAAGAAAAGAAAGAAAGACTTTCGGGAGCCCAAAAACGGAGCCTCAAGAACAAAAACTGGCTGCTGGGTCACGGACTGAATGAAAAACGTCCAACCATCAGCAAAGATATGAGAGAGAATCGGAAGAGTGAGAAAAGATCTCGGGATGACTCTAAAACTCCACCACAAGCCTCGAAGAGAGCAAAATGCAACAGTGTACAAACACTACCTGACACTACAGACGTCATTCTGAATTCACTCTGGATCAGGGGAAGATGAAACTGCTCCAAAAAAAAACTAGTAGATGTGATTGACAGCATACCCTCGGGGAGTCGAGGGTTCTGGTGTTCATCCCGGGGTCAGAGGAAGAAGAGAGGGGCCAGGTAAACGTGGGAAGCTGGCTAAAACTCAGCAAAAAAACAGAGAAGGAGGATGTAGTCCGGGCCTTCTCAATATACGAAAGGTCATTCAGAACCTTTGAGAGATCTCAGTTTCGAGCGTACTACAACCTCGGAAGGGTGACTTTCCGGGTGTTGAAGGGACTCGATGACGGGCAAAATCAGCGTCAATCAAGCGAACATCCAGCACAGTAGAGCGGCATCAGCTGATCTTGCTGTGGCAATGAGGGAGTTTGAAGTAACCCTCATTCAAGAACCTTGGATCAATAAAGGTAAGATAATGAGACTGGGGAAGGTGGGAGAAGGCTTATAAAAAAGATAATATTTTCCAAAATTTTATTTTTTCTCAAACAAATCCAAGAAAAGATTTATAATTAATTTAACTGTCTAATTTATCAAGCGATACTATTATGATTAATAATTATTAATTAATTAGAACAATCGAACAGCCACAGGCTATAATACAGTAGAGGTGGTGCTACTGAAGTCTGGAGCTAATCTAAATTTAATCTCTTGAAAGTTCCATCGACCCCAAACATCTCAGGATCGAATTTACATTCCCCCACTCTCAATTTTTCATTGGACTTCAGTGTCTGAACCTCTTCCAAGAACTCTTTGTGGTCCATTATTATTTCATCCCATCGTTCTGAAAATTATAATAATAATTAGTGCAATCTTACACCAATCTAGTGGTACTTTTAGAGTTTTATTCACGAAAACATGATTTTTTTGAGTTAAAAACTCAAACTTGACTTTCTTGAACTCAGAAAACGTATGTAAAGTTGGCCAGAAAAAAAGTCGGGCTGGGTGGTAAAACGTCATAATCGATTGTTCAACGTAGCACCACGTATTACCACCAATTATTTTCGTTTTACCGCCCCTAGTTTTTTTTACCATTTTTTATTTTATTTACGGGTCATCGTCACAAGTCCAAAAAACAACGCGGACCGGGTGGTGAAAAATACAATTCGATTGCACATCGTTAGACCATTTTTTACCACCAACCCATATTGTATTTCCACCTTTAGAAAAACAATATGGGGGTGGTAAATCAAAACTAAGGGGTGGTAAAAAAATTTGTCGGGTTGGTACAAAGTTGTACAACGTTTTTAACCACGTTATCGTTTTGGTTTTATCACCCACGTAAACTTGGCTCGAGTTACCACATACTTAGGTATCGGCTACGGAAAAATTTATTTCTTCCATAACATTTTTTCTAATGGTGGTAAAACAAAATGAGTTGGTGGTAAAAGATGGTCTAACGATGGGAAATCGAATGGTATGTTTTTCCACCCGGCCCCCGTTTTATTCCCGCTTGTGACGTTAGCCCGAAAATTTATAAGAAATTGGGAAAAAAATAAAGGTGGTAAAACGAAAATAATTGGTGGTAAACGTGTGGTCCTACGTTGTACCATCCATCTCGATTTTTTTCGGGTCAATTTCACGGACATATAAAACCAACCTCTTATTATGAACTATGATGGATGTGGTTATTATATTATTGAGTCTTAAAATTATTTACAAAAACTTCCTACCTAACATTTCTTTTATTGACTGTCCTTCCCCGCCATATTCAGACGGTAGAGTCTCTTTAGGAAACACTTTCAACAAAGAGTCCAGGTCATTGTGCAGAGAAATCTGTGGAAATTTTCATTATTTTTTATCTAAACGCATGTCTTTATTGTACTCACCCTGTCGTAAATTTTAGCTTTAACGATTGGTTTCAGAAAATTCAAAAACAATTCGATCCATGCCGGTGGTTTATAAAAATAAATTCCTGCAATGCGACGAGTATAAACGTCCTGAAAAGATATTTCTTAAGGCTATTTTCCTTGATCAAGGTTACCACTTACAGTGATAGACGTGAAAAATTTCTTCGTTAAATCAGGAGTTATAAGCTTAAACATATCGAGCTTAAACTCGGTCATGTCAAGCACTATGTAAACAGTAGAGCTGTAATCATATCTGCACAGAATTTCCAGCTGAGCGAACATCTGTCGGAACGCTTCCGAAAAGACCAATCTTTCAGCAGTGTTTTTGTGGTACTTGTAGAAGAGTACTCTTCCTTTGTCCGGGATTAGTTGGAACGTGGGAAACATTGATCTAAAAATACAATCATATGATCAGCACCCCATTAGGAAGTTGGCATACCTGAACTAGATCACCTTAAAAATAAAACAATCTCTAAATTGTAAAAAAAAAACGTCTTAAGAAACTAAAAGTTAAAATGTATTGAAGAGCGGACAACAAGAGTTTATTTATAAATTTAAAAATGCTTACACAGGACATGTAGATGGTCGTACATTTTCTGAACCTTGATAAAGTTCAGGCCAGATTGTTTTTATGGTATAATAAAGGTCCACGTTTTGCTTCGTCTTTTCCACTCTTCCTTTATTTCTGATTAAAAATTGTTCAAAAAATAAATCACCTGAAACATACCCACAATGTACATTTCCACAAGAATAATACGTTCTTCAACGAGTTTGAGTAAAAGACGATATTTTCTCTACAACTATGTATACCTGTTCAAAAGCCTTCATTATTATACAGAGCTATAAAAAAATCATTTTAGAAAAATCGTTATTTATATTTATCTATTTTAATAACTTTTTTCAAGATCAGTCCTCGTTAAGGAAATATTTCCAAAAATGTGTAACTATAACCCAGCAGGACCGGTAAAATAAACAGCTCGTAAACAGACCGGGGAAATCTATTTATTTTATTTTTTTCAGTCGATGGAGTCGGACCTTCCCTGTCTTTTGACATGTGTCTTAGGTTGGGTCGGGGTGGAGGGGAGTGGGGGCACGCTTTTAAAATTTACCTGAAAATGAATTTTATCGGAAAAACGGGTATATCTGAGCCGGATTTGATCTGACAAAAAAATTATGGTATCGAAAATTTAAGAGCTTGACTAAACACGGAAGTTCGTTCCAACCTGAACCCTTTAGCTCAACTGGTTCGCGAAATATTGCGATATTAAGGGTGCAAAAATGAATAAAAATTTAACTGACTTTTGCTCGGCAGGTGGTGGAGTTAGGGCGTCAATTTTTTGCGAGAGGAAGGGTGCCACCGTGTACTTTGACTGAGGGGGTGGTGGGCCAATTAGGAGGGGAGATATGGGGGTGCGAAGAAAAATACGGAAACGCTCGTAAAGTTTATTTATTGACCTACAGAGACCAGGCACCGCTCATTTTCTTCGTTTTTTTATCTACTACCTGGTAGTCATGGCAAAAAATTATTTTATTTATTTAAAAAATTTATGAAAAAAATTTGCGAAAATTTATTTTCGCAAATGCGCCCTTAGCGCGCAATTAAAAAAAAAGTCCTTTTTTTCTCGCGTTTTTGGGGGTGAAGGAAGGGGGTGGGGAAAATTTTTTTCACCACTGAACGGCATTTTTTTATATTTAATTTGAGCCCCACTTGAACCCGATCCGACCATAAATAAGGGCACAACGAACCGGCAAAGTCTAGGCTTTATTGCGGGCGAACGGAGAGGGGTGGGGGGTTCTTGTTAGGCTCATTGGAAAGAGAAAACATTTAGTCATCTATTTATTTATTTGTTTTTTTTTCGTGCGTATCTTGCCCGCCCGCGCGAGTTATACATGAAGATCTCTCTTTAAACCGGGCGAGAAAGATACCCGAGCAACCGTGGGCGGAGCTTACGCTCTGCGCTTGTCTATACTCCGGGCACGCACAGTCACGATCGGCCGGGAACGCGCGCTCGGAATTTATTTTCGAATGCTTGTTCGCTCGTACCTCGCTCAATTATGGATCGATTTTGAAAATTCTTGCTTGTTTTTGATCGCTGAACGATCGGGAATGAAAAAACAAATAAATAAATAGATAAATAAATGTTTTCTCTTTCCAATGAGCCTAACAAGAACCCCCCACCCCTCTCCGTTCGCCCGCAATAAAGCCTAGACTTTGCCGGTTCGTTGTGCTCTTATTTATGGTCGGATCGGGTTTTTCGATACCATAATTTTTTTGTCAGATCAAATCCGGCTCAGATATACCCGTTTTTCCGATAAAATTCATTTTCAGGTAAATTATAAAAGCGTGCCTTACCTCCCCCCCACCTCGACCCAACCTAAGACACATGTCAAAAGACAGGGAAAATGCTGTCCTGCTGGCTTATAAGGCCGCAGTAAAAATATGTTGTATTCAATAAATGAACAATAATTTTGGAACTATTTCCTAAGCGAACCCTGATCTGGAAAAAAAATTATGCTTAAAATACGATTTTATACAGGGCGTTCGATTTTAGCTGTCCAGGTACCAACCACCCTGCATACAGTGTGTCATTGTAAACAGAAATTAATTTCTTTCAAACAATATATTTATCATTCGATCCCTATTCCCCGTTATGATAAGCAAAGAGGTAGCTCCCCCTGATAGAAGGATGAACTCTGGATTACTCTCATGGTCACCCAAATTAGTCTCCCTCGAAAACAAAATTGACCTGTTTCGGAGTTTTTCGCGCATATTTTCCAAGTATTAGGTCAATTTCGCTTTCTATGAGCCATGCTCGATTTGCCTACATACTTTGAATGCCTTGTGGTAAGTGAGGCTGCTTTTGGATCCATTCTTTGAGAATCTCCACATCTCTCTTGATATCATCTTCGGTAAGGTTTAATTGCCACCGAATGACGGCTTTATCTTCCTCGGTTATTGCAAATGACGTCATTTTTTGGTGTACTTAGGAAATATTAACGGACACGTAAGTTATCTGCAACAATACGTCAGTCTTTTGCTTTTGGTTTTCCTCTTTTGTCAATTGCTTTTCCTTATTTGTCAAATGATTTTCTTATTTTTCTATCTATCAATGATTACAGTCATTGATTTAGCAATCAATTTCCTTTTATGTCAAATCAGTTTCACTTTATGTCAATTGCTTTTCCCATTTACGTATAGTGACATTATAATAAACATTGGAAAAGCATTTGATATAAAAGGAATCTCATTTGACAAAAGAGGAATTGGAATTGAAAAATCAAACTGACGTTTAATAAATGGGGGAAACTCATTTGACAAATGAGGAAAAGCAACTGACAAAAGAGGAAAACCAATAGAAAAAGACTGTAATAATAAATAAGAAACCCAATAAAAGGAAACTTTGAGGAAATCATATGGGAAACAAGTTGGTTTGGTTCTAACAGATAAACAGATAAGTCTAATTAAATGTTCAAATTGTAGAAAGTTTGTGTTACTTATAATCTTTTAGTGTATTTTTTAATAAAAAGAATACAGCACCACTTTACGAAAATCACCCAAACTCATCAAATATCCACCGATCCTGACCACCAGATCACGAAAAAGTAGTTTTCCAGAATTTTGATTTGAAAAACGTTCCTGTAGCCTTATCTTCCAATATTAGTGAACGAAATTGTGGACTGTTGTAAAACTTTTGGAGCAATTTCGATTTTCGTTAAAAAAAATTCCAAAAGTCGCGTTACTTCGGCTCGATCGTCGCACGAGCCCTATTGCAAATCGGTAAGATCATCGATCGACGGCGATATCATCTCGTTACCTTCTATCGAACCGTCATGGATGTCCACGAGTTTCGATGTCGGAACTCGGAATTTTTTGCTGAATTTTTCCCTAAATTCGGAAAAAACGGTTCTTGTCACCTGATTTCAGGCCGCAATTCTCAATCTAGGGAACTGAAATTTTTGTGGGAGTATATATAAAAGCAGTAGACTGGTATTTGAGTAAAATCAGCCGAGCCTTTTCAAAGTGGCGGCCATTTGAATTTTTGGAAAAATTGTTATTTTTTGAACAACTTTTTTTAATGACTTTTGTATAAGAAACATAGAAAAAAAACTTTTTACCCAAATTGGTGTTAATGCAGTAAAATTTGCATTATTTCTATTATTAAGTCAGTGGCGTGGGTAGAAAAAGGGTAATAATTGGTAAATTTTAATTTCAATAACTGTTTATGAGCATATTTTTAAGGGACTTGAACTGTAAACCACTACGCTATGACTTGAGTATGGAAAATTTTAGAAATCCAATTTAAAAAACGATTAATGCGCAAGAAGGTTTTTTGATGATGCTCACGTCGAAGTTGAATATAAACTTTGTACATGTTAGCAAATGAGAAAAACGCTTCAAAAATAGTATATTGTGAAACCAGTGCGGAAAAGAGAAAATTTCTCACGAGTGTGAAGTGTCACAATTCACACGAGTGTGAAATTTCTTTTCCGCACGTGATACACACAGTACTTTTCCTACGACCACAATTTAACAGATTAATTATTTAACAAATTTAACACATAAATTATTTTTTCTGACAATGCTCTGCTTTTATGACCTTTTCTCCAATTTATGAAATGTTTATAAGCAGATTCGTATTTTTCTCTCGAAACTACAGGTAGCAAATTCAAAGAACACAAACCTGCTTGTTTTCTGACTTCAGGTGGTGTATTTTCTGCTTCAGATTCAGAGGAATTACAATCCATTATAATGATAGGTACCTAACTAAAGATTATTTTTTCAGACTACCTAACCAATTCTACCAATGACTTTTTAATATTACTATTATATACTGTTAAATCATTGAATTCTACCGACAATATTATTATTATTTATTATTAGACTCCGTATAAACTAAAAATAAGTGACGTGAGCGTGGAGCCGTGGTCGTGGTAGATAATAACAATGATTTAAGAGAGGTTAGTATATCATTGATATGCAACTTCTACACAACGCAGGCGCTGTGCGTCGTCGATTGAAGTTAGTAGACTGTGGTAGAGGTGTGCGAGTTATTTTCACGATCACGTTCGTGAATTTGATTTGAACGCTACCAATGTTGTTATTAGCGATTAACTCGTAAATTTTAATAATTACTGCCACAAGAGAATAATGAGTATATTTTATAGTCTTATCCCATTTGTGTTTATTTTATTACCTTGAAGTTTTAAATGAATAGTATTCCATTAACAATAAGTAACAGTTGAGTTCTCAGTTACCGCCCATCACTATTGCTTACATTAAAACTGTACGGAAACGATTTTTGGCTATGCGTTATGTCACTGTCGCACAGTTTTGGATACGTGAGAAATCTGCTAGTTTGCGCACAAAAAACGATGCGCAAAGTAGTGTTTTGTATAGTGGTCGTAGGAAAATAATATTTTCTATAATCATCTCATTCTAATGCATATAAACTGTAAATCTCCATTTCATTTATTTAAATATTTCCGAGATATAATGTGAATATCTAAATAAGAAAATTTACTAATAATATTTCTTGTGACTTCTGGGGTAAAGCATTTTCCATTGCAATATTAGTTTGTGGTAATATTTGAGGTATTTTTAATATTAATAATATCAATAACAACTTCTAAATCATAAACATTACTGAATTAATAAGTATTTATGATTTTGCAATTTAATGGAAATCATTTTAAAAATACAATCATAATATTGCGTGTGCCACTCATTTCAGATAGTAGCAGGTTTGTGAATTGTATACCTTTTCTCTCATGCTTGAATTATTTTCCATATCGAGTACACGTACACCTACTTAATAATTGTTCTACCACAGCCGCTACTTTTGGCTCTGTTGGTTCATATGACTGTGTTGTAATGAAAAAAAAACAACACTGTTTTGACTTTTTATTTTCATTACACAAAAGGTATGTGCAAAGGCTCATTGTAAGGCTATGCAAATTGTTTTGTAATTGTCAAATTTCATATAAGGAGGTAGATAGAATATTTTTAACAATTATTTCTGTGCTGCATGAATTGCCCCCTGCAATATACCTACTATTAAAGCTGAAAATGCGACATTAAAGACTCACTTATATTTCTGCAATCTTCATCACATTTATAAAATTATTTTTGAGGTTGGTAGGTAGATATTATAATATGAGCAAAAATATTTCAAAAACATATTCAACAAATTATTGATTTTTATTGTGTATAATAAATAATAAACACGGTGTTAAAAAGTATCAATTACCAAAGTTGTTTACAAACTTTACTTTTAGTTTGTTTACTATCTTAACTTTTCTCATGATATCCTAATATCAGCCAATATTATAAAGCCTCATTAGGCTAACTTAATACCTAGGTAGATACATCCTACAAAAAATAGTCTTATTATAACGACTTACCGTAAAATCTGAATAAATTTTCTTAAGGACAGTTTAGATGCAATTTAGTTCACTGGAACTGGAGGTGTGATAATGAGATATTGGATGTCTTGAACGGTCTAAATATAGGGGATACTGTGTGAACTTTGTACGAAAAGAACTTGCTACTCGTTAATTTTTAATGGAATAATATTGTGCCATAATTTTTTTTTTAATATACATAATATAGTAATTACTGATGCTGGTGCTAGTGCTACTGCGAAATTGCAAGAAATAACGCACATAAGTAAAACTCTTTTTATTTAGAACTTGAACTGATTATTTTTTATTTTTTTACAATTATTATTAAAATTACCTATTAGAGGAGAAATATTTATTTATATAGGTACCTCGTTAGTTTTGACTGCTTTCTTATTAATTTTTGACAATTTTTATTACATAACCGTTAAAGTTATTCATATAAAACAGTTGTCAACTTGCTTGTAATTTTTCATTTATACGCAATATCTGAGATATAAACTTGCGTTTCTTCAGTGGAATTATTATACATGTTGCACAATAGTATTTACTCTCGTTTTTTGTTTTTGAAAAAACTCCTAATAAATTTTCTCCACGATTATTGAATAAAACGTTAATTATCCTGCTGATTTCATGTCAATAAATAGTACGAGAATAATCCTTACACGGTTGTAGGTAGGGGAGGAGGGCGGGAGGGGGGCTTGCGGGAAAGTGAAGAAAAAGGTATTCAATCTACTAGTGATTCATAAAATGCTCGTGTTTACACGTTCCTCAGTTCAAAAAATGTATGATTATCATGAAGGCATAAAATAAAAACGGGTAAAATTAAGTGTCGTAGCGGCTCATTATACATTATTATATAACGCTTCTGCGAGTGCAAGTGCACCGAGAAACGTCATAATTTATTCGTACATCTGCAAATCTAACGACGGTCAAACTTTCCAGTCGTGAAAAAAGTACCACTTTATGCACTTGTGGCATAAATAACTATTATTATCATAAGGTATTTAGGTAAGACATAGATAAGATATTGGTACAAGATAAGAGGTAATGAAATTTTGACAATTTACAATTATTTTCTTTCTCACACGCACACCAAAGTAGAGAGTTCAAATTAGGCGCCAAATTCCTGCACTAATGACAAAAATCTCTTCTACATAAAGAGTGGTAATTTAAATGAACATAAAGGTAATAGAGTGCGATGCCAGACAGATGCTTCATTTAATTTAGAATTATGATGTTTTCTACACGTATCTAAAGCTATAAAAAATAAGTATCAAAAAATTCGCTTAGGGTTTTACTTGTTTCTATTTTTCTGGATTATTTTAATCAGGTGATCCCTGTCTTGAAAAAGCCTTGAATTTAATAGAAATTATATTTACGTTAATACCTATGTACAATTAAAGGACAAATAGATTTTATATCTCATAAAATGTACTTATTGGGAATATCTCTAACTAAATATTTCAGTATTTCAATCAACAGTTTAAATTATCAGACTCTAGCTGAGTTAACTCTGGCGTCGCTTCACAAAATTTGTGATCTTAAAATATGACAAGGCAATTTAATTGTTCTATACAGTAATAATTCTCTGTTCGTTTACATACGTTTCAGGTCACTGTTTGTTTGTTTAGCGGGATCTACGGATTTACGGGATCGTGAACATTACTCGATATTATAAGTAGGGTCGCTGGAAAAGAGAGGTCGCTAGCTGTTTCAATTATTATTTAATATCAGCTTTAACGCCGACAAGTCGTTACACGTTAAGATTTAAAAGTATAAAAAAAACATAACAAGTACTTTAAAGGCTGTATGATA
Source organism: Malachius bipustulatus (assembly GCA_910589415.1). Taxonomy (NCBI): domain Eukaryota; kingdom Metazoa; phylum Arthropoda; class Insecta; order Coleoptera; family Melyridae; genus Malachius; species Malachius bipustulatus. The sequence goes on along the minus strand of OU342638.1, from coordinate 31,393,308 downwards.
TGATTATTTTTTCATAAAATCGTAGAAAAAATAGTGTCGACATCTCGCGGAGAATGGTCATTATTAAATTGGACGGAAAATTATTCAACACGAGCAATAATACTAGGCCTTGAAAGGCCTTAGAACGTACAAAATATGGTAATAACTCCGTTCGTTGAAGACTATTTTAATCATTTTGGCTGAAATTAAAAGAAGTTTTTATTATTATCATTAGTATTATTTTTATTACGTATTTTCGATATGGGTCTACCAGTTCAAATAGTGCGTTTTCCGCTATTTGAAGTCTTTTGTAGGTATTTTCTTCCATGGCGTTCGAAAGTTTGTCGGGTGTGGACTGTGAGTGTGTGTTCTGTTAAGTCTATTGGTCTTATATTAGGAAAGGACCAGGAAATTTCATGAAAAACATTTACGGACAAGATTTTTTCAAACTTTTATTTTTTCCAAGCACACCCAAGAAAAGTTTATTATTATAGCATACTCTTTAATTCAACAAGAGAAATCATTATGATTACTAATTAATTAGAACAATCGATTAGCTACTACAGGGTGATCAGTAACTCGCGCACTCGGAATACAGGGCGATTAAGAGCCCATTAAAATTAAGGATATTCTGCAAAAAAAAAAAAAAATGAATCCAACGGTTGGTTTTCAAGCTACAGAGTTTCCCTCATCCGAATTTAAAGCTAATTTTTTCAATAACCGTGATAAAAATTAATGAAAAATTCAGGTTACTGTAATGTCTGGAACGGATACCATGTAATTCAACAAATTTTTTTTCCACAAAACCTCTTTACAGAGGAATTGAGAATGTTGGAAATTGAAACCACACCTAAATCTGAACGAAATTTGAAGTTTGGCAACCGTCTAAACTCAACTCAGAATATAAAATATTCAAATGCCTAATAATTAATAAAAATCATAACAATACCATCTAACCCGAACTTATTCACATGTTCAGTGCAGTGTTGCCACCTTTTTTTTTACAAAAATGGTCATATCTTTGGAAGAAAAGAACTTACAACACTGCAGTAAGAAAATTTACCACTCTTAAAAAGTGAAGTTTACCCTAGCATGCTCCGAGCGCGAGTTACTGATCACCCTGTATATCGTTAGAGGTGGTAGTACTAAAGTTAGGTACCTACTTAATCTAAATTTAATTTCTTGAAAGTTCCATCAACTCCAAACATCTGGGTATCAAACTGACATCCCCCCACTCTCAATTTTTCATTTGACTTCAGTGTCTGAACCTCTTCCAGGAATTGTTTGTGGTCTTTTATTATTTCATCCCATCGTTCTGAAAATTAAAATAATAATTAATGTAACCATTATACCAACCTACCTGAAAGCTGCAACTTTCAAATTCCCTTTTCGGGAAAAATGGTAGAGATTACCTTCTCACGTTGCGTCCGAGTCTTTTCAATTTTTTTTAATTCCGGAACGGAAAGGAGATAAGAGAGAGAGGGAGAACTTAAAACTGAACTATCTAACAGATTTCTCGTTACCTATCTAAAACCGGTATTAAAAATTTGGACAAAATTTAGCCTGCCCTACGTTGTGTTATTTTAAATTTACAGGCTTCAATAACTTCATGAATCGATATTTACATTCAAACTTTATACATCAGCCTCGTCTGATAAAATACAAAAATTGTATTACCATGAACTTGAAAACACTTTGGTAACTTAAAATGGCCGCTCTTGAATCTTGAAGTATCCCAAAACAATCAGGGATTGGACGAGTCCAATCGTTGCAACAGGGTGAGGACACTGTCTGCACCGTGAATGTCTCCCTTTAATTCTTGATCACGAAAAAACGATCCTCCATCATTAAAACATTCTAGAAGAAAAAACATAAGAAACTCAGGAACACGGCAAACTAGTAGAAGAACCGAAAAACTTAAGACGAAAGACAAGAACAAGAACCCTGAAATACGAGGAATATTTAAGACCTTTATTAACATTTCTACGGGAAATAAATCCCAACCAATTACTGAATTATTTGGCTTCTCTACATTCCGATGGTCGCCGACGTAGAACAGAGTTTAACATCGTCTCCGAAACTCAATACTGCTCTTTCTTAGGAGAATATGATAATCCTAGTTGCTATCGAACAAGAAAAAACTAGATCGACATACCTGTTATCCATTTACCACATCACATTTGTTCAAAGAGATTAATTAACACACGAGGCTACATGTTTCATAGTTCACAAATAGGAGAGCGTTCCTTCTAGCAACGACTTCCTACAAGATCCTCTATTGCCAGACCTACTCCCTTATTAGGTAGATTTCAGGCGAGATTTCAGGTAAATTTTACTAACCTTTCATTTGGCAACATTGCCTTGCTTCTACTCAATTTCAGTTCAACTCTTAAGCACTCCATTTTCTCTCTCCGTCTTAGTTCTTTTCTTACTCTTCAAATCCTACCCTTACTGGCAGGTGACATGAGATACACTTAAATCTTACATTTTGAATACCATGAGATCAAATTTTCCAAGTCAAATAAGTTCAAGTTACGTGAACGAGAAGAAGTTATTTATTCAAACTTGACCTTCTTGACCTCAGAAAACTAACCTAACATGAACTAAGTTTGATGAATATGGTTGACAGATTTGAGGGTTATAATTATTTCTTAAAACTGCATACCTAAAAGTTCGTGTACTGTCAGTTCTTCCCCGCCATAATCAGATGGTAGAGACTTTTTAGGCAATACTTGCGACAAAGATTCCATGTCATTGTGTAGAGAAATCTGTGGAAATTTTAATAAATTTTTTAAATATAAGTGTACCCTACACTTACCCTATCGTATATTTTGGCTTTAATGATTGGTTTCAGAAAATTCAAAAACAATTCGATCCAGGTCGGTGGTTTATACATCAACATTCCTGCAATGCGATGAGAATAAACGTCCTGGAAAGTTGTTTTTTAAGGATTTTGTTGCATTGGTTCAAAATTTTCACTTACAGACATGGCAGTGAAACATTTCTTCATCAAATCAGGAGTATAAAGCTTCAACATTTCCAGCTTAAACTCGGTCATGTCAATCACTATGTAAAAAGTAGAGCTGTAATCATATCTGCACAGAATTTCCAGCTGAGCAAAATACTGTCTGACCGCTTCCACAAAGACGAATGTATCAGCTGTGTTCTTGTGGTACTTGCAGAACAATATTCTTCCTTTGTCCTGGGTTAACTGGAACGTGGGGATAAATGATCTGAAAATAAAATCGAATGTATTGAAGAGCAGGCAATAAGATTTATAGAAATTCAAAATTCTTACAAAGAACACGCAGATGGTCGTACATTTTCCAAACCTCGATAAAGCTCAGGCCAGATTGTTTTTATGGTGTAATACACGTCCAAGTTTTTCTTCGTCTTTTCCACTCTTCCTTTATTTCTGATTAAAAAGTGCTCAAAAAAAGAATCACCTTAAATTGACTCAAATTTAATTTTTCGGGGAAAAAATAATTAGCTCAAATATGCATACTTTGGATTCCTTGTGGTAAATGAGGCTGCTTTTTCATCCATTCCTTCAGAATCTCCACATCCCTCTTGATATCGTCTTCTTTAAGGTCTAATTGCTGCCGAACCAACACTTTATCTTCTTCAGTTACTTCGAACGGTATCATAATTTAAGAAAGTTGATAAAGACAAGAATTCCCTGAAACAACTAAGGAGAACAAATGATTTTAATTCCTCATGATCTATTTTTGGTCATAATAAAAACAAGTTTAGGGAAAAATGGTAAATTTAAAGGGTAAAAAGTTAAGTTATGGTAATAAATACTAACCGAGTATTATGTGAAAACTCTTTTTGTGGGTTTTTCAAAGTTCTTAGCCAGTTTAGAGGGAGATATTTGTCAACTAAGCGGAGGACTTCAGAATAACAGTGAGAATAACAACAGTAACAAGAAACTTTTTCTATGGCGATTCCTATTTTTATTTAGCGGCCATGGGAAATTTGGATCATCTTTTATTATAATAAGACAACAAATTAGCATTTTAGATACATATCAACAAATGCCAATAAATATTAAAATTTTTAACCTTCATTTCGCATTATGCTTAAAAAATACCGGATGTTTAATAATTAAACATCGAAGAAAATGGTCCATAAGGATTCCTAGAGGAAACATGTCGATTTTATTTGAAAAAAAGGCATTTATCAACATAAAATTTTTTTATAAAAAAAATGTCATTTTTGAGCTCTGACGTTATCATATTTTTTTTGTCAAGCCCTCTTCTTCGTAAATACAACGATACCCCATACTAGGAGTTTATTACAATTCGCTGACAAGATACAGGTGTTTTGTTATAAAAACATAAATTTAATAAATTAATAATAAAAATTAATTTAATAAGAAAAATAAGTTTATACTTGGATTTATTTCTAAATAGTCTGCCAAGGTCATATTTGTGACGCTAAAAATGACAAGTAGAATTTGAAGGTTATTAAAGGGATCAAATGAATAGACATTAGGAAGATTAAAAAACAATAATAATCGATTACAACATTGTCTTGGATTTGTTGTCTTTGAGATCTGGCCGGTGAAGTAAAATTATTCCAAATAAATCAAAAATTGTTACAGAAAGTGATAGATTATCTATAAAAGTAAAGCATTTAAGCAAAGAAGCGCAATAAATGGTCGCAAATTTGATTGAATATTTTGAAGACGAATGAATGAATGGGGGCCCCTTATTACCCCTAACTTCAGTTAGCGAGGTATAAATCATTTTTTAGCTTCAAATTTTACTGACATGAAGTGATAATTATGATTTAAAGGATAGGTGAAGCTCTGAAGTTGTCGCTTGGTACAATAAAAAAATCGAGCCGTAATGAATAAGGGTCAACCATTAGAAAGTCCCCAAAACGTCAATCGGCAGAAAACGGTCACCGGGTTAAGCGGAGCGAATGAAGCGGCAATGCGTGATTTTCTCTACGAAATGTATCAGCAGAGTGAGTAAGCAGTTTATGCAAAAATTCACATATTTATATTAATAAATAGGTACATAGGTAACTAAGACTTACTCTCTTATAATTTGTTTCATTACTATAAGTAATTTTAAATTTGTGCATAAACTGCGCATATACTAATAGTAGGGGAGCCCAATAGGGGATTTCGGGATTTACTCGAGCGCGTCAGATTAATATAAGGAGGGATACCTTGCACCCTGTTGAGTACCCCCACCTTATATAAGACCTCTATGCAGGGCCGCGCGTCAAGGGCAGCTGATCAGAATAGTAAAAAAAAATTGATCATTAGAAATATTCGAGCATGTCAGATTAAGGTATGGTGGGTTAATTACATACTGAAATGTGTACATTTTAATAATCTGACGATTTAAGCGTGACGTTAAGGAGTGGGAGGGTTACAAACTTGCAAAAAAAAAAACGTCACTTGGACATGCTCGAGCGCGGTTGATTTTTTTTTTAATTTGAAGGAAATAATTCTAGGGTATCGGGAAAAATATAATCTGCCGTTTTCCACAAGCCGAAAAAACGAAAATCGGTAATAACGTTGAGTGCGTGCAGACGGTGCAGACGCGCGGTAAAGTATGTATCCCCCACTCCACGCCTGTCTTTCCCTTTCTTGTTACAGATATGCAGGCTGAAGATGTCATTGATGACCAAATCGAGCCAGAGGAAGAAGATGATTCGACGGATGAAGATGAAGATTAAAAAAAAAAAAACATAAAAAAATTTGCATATTATGTAAAGATTCGAATCTCAATATAATTATATTCTAATTGAAAAATAGATTTATTTTTGTTTGCATGCTATTTTTCGTACGTTTTAGGTAACAAAATGCAGAAATTACAAAAAAATCATTCATATATTTTTTTCAAGTCGTCAGATTAAGAAAACCCCTCTAGATAATCGTCAGATTATTGGTCATCAGATCTGGGACATCAAGATGAACCGTCCATATCTTAATCTGACGCGCTCGAGAAAATCAAAATGGCGATTTTTTTTTGCAATTTTGAAAAGCTCCCGTAAGCTTGCGTCACCTCCAAATCGTCAGTCTTTTGAATGTGAGCATCTTTCGGGGTCACTTAACATCCCCTCTAAAAATCTGACGCGCTCGAGTGAATTTTTTTTTTTTTCATTTTGTACCCCCCCGTACGGCCACCCTCACTATGCGAACCGGCAGATTATCATACCTCCATTATCAGAGAGACGTGGGGCATACGCCCTATCATTATCTGACGCGCTCGGAGATGTCTATGTGACTGTTTTTTTTTACATCTTTGACCCCCCGTAGACGCTCCCCCCACCGGTGAACGGGTAAACATCATATGACTTTTTTTTCTTTTTATCATGTAATCTCTCAAATCTAATAGGTCTCCACGACGCTCGAGTAAATCCCCATTTAGCATCGTGGGCTCCCCTCCTATAACTGTGTTATTCTAAAAAAATCACAATGAAAACAGTCAATTAATCCTGATCTAAAAATTTAGTTTGCTTTGAAGGTTCTGAGGGAATTCTCTCTGTTATCGTGGTTTTCAAATTCGGTAATACCTACTCGTGCACTTTTCTTCTTCTTCGCTGGATTCATCACCTATAAGGTACCTGTACCAAATAAGACCAAATAAGTTCCTAATACGGATATGGCCTGTTTCAGCTAAGTTCCCTACTCTGTTTTTAAATTTTGAATTTCACACAAAGATAATAGAAAAAAAAATCGTCCTCCACTACAGTAAAAACCGAGGTAAAAACAGTCATTCATCCTTCACCCCACGACATACTATAATTTTATAAGATTAGAAGTTTGTGCGTAAAATTTTTTGGATAAAGTTATTTCTATTTATTATTTGTCAATGTATACAGTAGATGTTAAAGGTGGTGGACGTGGTAAGCAGTGTCAAACTAGTGAAATATTTCTTGCGAGTTCTTTTTTTTGGCGATTGGGCCACACTGGTCGCACTATTCTTGATGCATTGGTTTATTATGTGAATTTTTCTCAGAATTCCAGAAACTTTGTATTTCTTCGTGTCCTTTGTATGTACCTGAGGAACCTGTAAGTCTTACCAAAGAAGACCAGAACCTATTTTTCTGTATCATTTATGTTTACGGTGAAAGTTAATTTTTCAGTTTTTACACGTTTATCACAAGACACTTAGCGCCGCCACTGTCGCTGTGGTAGCAATAATTTCTAAATCTGCTGTTTAAATTTGTTAAATTTAAATTTTTTGTTCGCCTATAGTTCGTGCAAGACTGATGGCGAATGTTTGGACAAATAGTTCGGCCAAGATATTGGCCAACGTGTGGATTCCCATTAAACACTTCGTATGCTTTAATAATGAATAATGCTAATATTGAATGATAATTTTACATAATATAATCTTTTTTTTTGAGCACCGTAAATTGACGAATAATTAAATGGATATGCGTATTATGACTTTTCTCAGTTTTATTAATTTTAATTTCAGTTTTATGCTAAATGATTTTTTTTTGACAAATAAACTAACACACGCTTAGCTTATCTACATCACCAGTCTAGGATTTTTTTCGATCACCTTGGGTTGTCCTGTCACCTAATATGATCACCATTTCACGTTGATGATGGGATTTAATTATGCAATTATGCATAATAATCTCCGGAACACTAACTAAAAAAAAGGGATTTCTTTGAGTCTCCGGTACATGCTTAACCCTTCTGCATTTTTTTAAATAAATTTATTTTGAAGCTAGAATAGAAAAAAGATCTACACCGTGTTTTATATTAAGTCAGCACTATTGCTAACTTCGTTATTATTTGAGCTGGAAAGTCGGTTAAAGTAGCAAACTAGTAGTATTTTTTCTCCTGAATAAAATGGCGAAAGCAGAAAAACAATTAAACATCGCGATTTCGAGATATTTAAAAAATGGATATGTTTTAATGGAACACCCTGTATATTTTTAGATGGATCGGTTGCAATTTAAAAAAAAAAGTCTCTATGCACTATGATCCTAAAATAATAAAATTTTACAATACAAACAAGTTCTGTTATTTATTTATGTAAAATTAAATCCTTTTCAAGGTAATAATTTCAATTTTTAGTGTATTTTTTATTGAAAAAATAAATAAAGGAAACTCGGCCGGAGTCCGCTATGCCATCTCTGGTCGAGTTTTATTAGAATTGTGATTAGAAATTGGCGTGAAACGATTGTTTTGTCCCTTTCGGGTTTTCAACTGGAGTTTTTCCAAGGTAGATAAGGGAAATTCGACCGGAGTTCGCTATGCCATCTCTGGTCGAATTTTCAGGTTTAGATAAGGATTAGGTATCCCGGAGTCCGCTATGCCATCTCTGGGTACCGTATAAAGGGTTAGGAAGTCAGATTCGACCTGTTCGGAAGCTGATCTCTATCTGTCTTGAGCTGCGGTAAGACGTCTGCTTTTATAGAAGCGGTGGTCCGCTTCCTAAACACCACGCAACAATGCACCTTAGTGGCACTGCCTTATATCGTGATTTGTTTCTTGTCATATTTCCCTAATCACGAGACTTAGCGATTTGACCTCGCGGCTACCTTACTTAATTGGCCTGAACTTCAACTACCTAAATTTTCCTTCCAATCGGCCAACGCGTTGTCATCTTTTCATTGTACCTAACTATTATAATTACACCGACTCCACCTTCATTTTGCATTTTCACCTACTTACTGTTTCGGGATCGTGGTGTATTTCCGGCTACCTTAATTTATTAATTAGCTCTATCGATTGGTGTACTTTTCATTTTCGTGGCTGAAATACCTAGCGACTTACTATTGTCTTTGCAAGGGGTTATTGTTTGTTTCCGATTTCACCCGGTCTTGTATGTAGGTCAGCTCATCCTTTCAATGGGCGCGAGGCGCTTTTATAAAGACATCTGGCTATGTTTATTTCCCTTGCGGTGGCCGCTCTCTCGAAGGACCGGAATGTGACCAGCTAGAGCGATTCTATTTTTCTGAATATTTAATGTGCTGGCAGGGATCGTTTACTTGATGTAACGTCGGGTGGCTGCGTTTTAATTTTCTAACAATTTTACCTTTAGGTATTTACGTACCTATTCTCGCACTATTTGCTTTTTCGATTTGGGCTGATTTAACGAGGGAGGTGGAAATAATTTCCTTATCATCCTATCTAGGTGCGATCCATTTCAATATTATAGAATTATTATAGTACAATAATTGATTTGATTGATTGATTATAATAATTAGAATTAGTACGAAATAAATCATATAAAATCAAATCGTTTATAGTCAGGATCAGTGTGGCATCTCACCGGACAACACTCGCTGGACAAACCATACTTCTTAATATAGACCTAATTAATATTTATTTCAATTGACAGAGATTTTAATGAGCTTAAGTTAGATCGATCAAAGCCTTCCAGAGTTTATATCATAATATTGTATATTTTGTATATTAGGTAGTATCTTTTGATACAAGGCATCATTTTAGTTGCCCAAAAATATTAACCTTAAACTAAGTAAGAAACAAATTACAATTATTTTAATTCCGACATAAATTTTATTTGCATATAAATCACTTTCACAAAACAATCAATTAGTAACTTAGAGGAAATAAAATCGCTAATCTAAATTCAATTTTTTGAAGGTTCCATCAACACCAAACATCTCGGTATCAAAGCGGCACTCTCCGACTCTTAATTTTTCATTGGATTTGAGTTTTTGAATCTCTTTCAAAAACTGTTCATGGTCTATGATTAATTTATCCCATTCAGCTAAAAAAAAAATAAGTACATTAATAAATACTGTTCTTAATTGGCAACGCAAAACGTATAGGTATAGGATTGGTTAAATAAAAAAAAAGATAAACAAGAATGAATGAAAAGCTCTTGCATCTAACATGGTAAGTTATATTGGGCTATTATTAAAATAACAGTCAAGTTCAGAAACTCCTCTACAAAACCTGATGGTACATGCGTAACTGCTTGTATTAAGTACAAAATGTTCTTAGATCTAGGCTGATGAGTCGTCAGCGATGACTAATCGCTTGCTTTAGTTAATCGCTCTAAATAATTAATCGAGTCTGAATTTACTTTATAAATGAATCATAGGCGGATATTTCTAATTCCTAACACTGAGATTGTATCTTGTCGTATTTAAACAATACGAGTAGTGTCAGGACTACTTTGGTAAAAAAAGAGTTGGTCTTCACTGCGTAGTTAAGACATAGTCGCTTCGCTTTGGTAATTTGGCTTCGAGATCTAGCTCATATAGCCACAGACACATTTTTATTATATAAATAGTTAAATTAATGAGCACAAACAACCATTCTCTGCTGGGATTCGAACCCAGACGGTTCAACAGTTGTTTCTGTATAAGCGCTATGTTTCCAACTCCGGCAACCCAAAAACTGATAGGCTACTGTTTTTTTTTTTGTGGATACATACAAGAATTCCCCGAGGTTTTTCGCTAACTATCAAGCATCCCCTCGACCTGGCATCCATCGCAGTGACCTCGTAGTTGATAAGATTTTTTTTTACAGTAACACCATCTAATTGACCGACCCTCATGCAGGGCAGGTTAAAACCTGCTGCCTTTGGAGGTAGTTCCTGAATCAGGTCACAGGATGGTGTACCTCAAGGACCGTTTGTATGGTTTGGGGCAAGTTTTGCCTGAGCCTTTTTAGCAATGGCGGTGGAATCACCTTTGATTTGACCCAATTGCTTGTGGAACTTGGGGATCAATAATACATTTCAATAAAACTGCACCAAGTTAAGAAAAGGTGTCACCAAAGACAACAAGAAAAAGGATTCAAAATTTTGAATATATTCACAACTCACCTGCCATTTCTTTCATGGTAGCTTGCTTTCCACCAAATTCAGAAGGCAACGAATCTTCAGGCAACATTTTCAACAAAGATTCCAAATCATGGTGAAGGGAAATCTATGGACATTTTTAATAACAGTTTTCTTGTCCTCATTTAAATATACGCATGCGTACCCTATTGTATATTTTAGGCTTAACAACAGCTTTCAACAGGTTCAAAAGTAGCTCGATCCATTTCGGTGGTTTGTATAAATACAATCCAGCAACACGATGGGAATAAACGTCCTGAAACATGATTTCCTGCTTTGTAGTTCTCGGGGTTTATGATGACCACTTACGGAGAGAGCGACGAAGGCTTTCTGCATATAATTTGGAGTTAGAGTCTTCAAGGTGTCAAGCCCGAAATTAGTCAAGTCTACTATTATGTGTAAACCAGAGCTGTAATCGTATTTGTTGAGAACTTCCAGCAAAGCGCATAGCTGTTTGACCACTTCGAACATACTGCATGGCTCATCCTGGTCCTTGTAGTAGTGACCAAGCCAAATCCTCTTCTTGTCCTTGGTTAAATATGGCAACGGGAAGAATACCCTGAGAAAAGAATAATCATCAGTTTTGTAATTAATTAATTTATCACAGTTTCGTTGTATCATCATTGTCACGTATGTCAAGTCAAGGGAAAATAATTTAGGCCACTTTTTTTGTTAAATTTCTCGTTAAACCTGCACGATAAGCACGTTGTGGTTGGTCTTATGCTAGTCAGCAATGTTAATTTGTAAAAAATGAAAAAATGTTCAAAAGTTGAGCGCTCAGCGGAAAAATGCCTTGAAATGGTACTTCGAGGTCGACCAGGGCGCGTCAAAAGATGCCCGAAAAGATGTTCATCAAGAATAGCAGAAAATACAATGAAAGTGTGATTTAATTTTCAAATTCTTACATCGTAAACTTAGATGGTCGTACATTTTCAACTCCTTCAAATATATCAGCCCAGAGAGTTTTTATGGTATAGTACATGTCGATATTTTGTTTCGTCTTTTCCACTCTTCCTTTATTTTTGATCAAAATGTGCTCGAAAAAGGAATCACCTGAAATAGGCTCACGATTATTATCGCAATAAGAAAAAATTATTTATTTACTTTGACACCCTCGTGGTAAGTGGGGCTGTTTCTTCAGCCATTCTTTGAGGATCCTCACATCTCTCTTAATATCATCTTCTTTTAAACTTAACTGCTGCCGGACGAACACTTTATCTTCCTCGGTTGCTACTAACGGATTCATATTTATTAGTGGACTGCGAAAATAAATGAGGACAAGTAATAAAACTTGCCACTAGATTTCTCGAAAAAAAACCAATAACTTTAATCTTATCTTGGAGGTCATTGAAAAAAAGTGCCTGTTTATGTACATATGTAAATAATGTTGAGATAAATATTTATATGTAGTTGACCTTTAATATCTTAGCAGGTAGTTCGAACTTGTTTAATATACCGGGTGTGAAAAATAAATTCATACGATGGAATCTGGAATCGTTTGTGGCTGGAAAAAACTGAAACATCCAAATACTTTTTTAATTTTTATCAATTATTAGCTTTAATGCTTTATGGTCTATTTTGACCATTTCTTCACTACCATATAATTAATAGTGGATCTTCTAATGTGACATCAGTGCCTGATAATGATTTTTTGAATTGTTCCAAATTTAATTTGCCGGCATCTCTTTACAGTTAGTATATCCTAACAGTTCATACTTAAGTTGGACATTACGAAACTAATAATTTGCTTTGGGCCTTCGGCCCGGAGCTTCAGTAGATTCCCCTCAAAGTTCATGTTTTTTTTTTGTGTTACCATTTTTCTATATCGCTTCGGCCCTGTGATCAGTAGATTTCAGATCTTGGTTAAAATCTGTCATCTCTTTTTGTGTTCTTCCGAGACCGAGCGTTGAAGTTAGTTTCGCATAGATACTATGGCGTGCCAAATCTGACAAAAAAAATTACATAGCTAAATTATTTTAAATAATATCTTCTTTTTTTTAAGAAAAAAAAATCCACCTACCTTAAAAAAATGATTAATGATCTTTTCATGGATTTGAACTCGCACTCAGACTGTGAGGCAGCCTTGCCCTTTTCCCAAGCTCTCATCTGAATTCCATAGCGCTCAGCGGCTAAATTTCTTACATTTTTGATTTCTGGGTATGTAGGTACCTACACCACCATTACCACGTTTTTAATAAAAACTATTTTTTGAACTTATCATATATTGTTTTTATTAAAAGACCAATCTAGATATTTTTTTCTTATGTATTTAGGTGAATTAATTGTTGTTGCAATCGTTCTTCTAATTTTCTCAATAAAACATAAATATGGGTGAAAATAATAAAAAAATAAAAATGATAATTGATTTCAGCGACTATTTAATTAAAAAAGTGTAAGCTGATTTTCGAACAGCGAGGAAATTTTAATTTTTCGACAAAAGTGCCAACACAAGCGAGACGAATTGAAGCCAATAATTCAAATTATATGTTTAAGAAAAAACTTGTAAAAACAAAAAAGATACGATGATCTTCAAAGAGAACCTTTTTAAATTTAAGCTGCAGGCTTCCAAAATAATAAAAAAACGGACTTTGTTTTCAGATTCGCCATGTCTTAGAGTATCAGAGGCGAAAATTTCGCTCAAAAACAATGTTCAAATTAAAAAAATATTTGTTTATTTTTCTCAAAAAATCAATTTTCTAAAACGAGCTGATAGTTTTTTCTGATAGAGCTTGGGACGCTGATTCAGATTATATAAGGTATAAGGGGTCACCGAAGCTCAGAAATACGTTAAATCGAGCCCCAAAAAGAGTCAAAAATCGAGATTTTCAGGTACGATAGCAAGGTGGGCTTTTCTAAGTTTTTAGTTTTTCGTTCGCCACGTTTCTCGTCGGCGACCCATTTATTTTCTTGTCTTTCCACTTTTCTCGTCCGTACCATCGCTTCTCGGTTTCCAACCTCCGCGTTCAGGTCATTCACCAATCGGCGAAGGGTTACCTCATGTTACCTGGAAGCTATTTGTCAATATTTTGGCATTACCTACGGGCGACACCTATCCATGTTGGCATATACCTGAGCGAGCTCTAAAATTGCCCCTTTGCGTAAAAAATGGTCTGTGAATCTATACACGATATATTTTTTTGGAAAAGATCGTTAAAGTATTTTAACTAAAGAAAACAATTTCTTTTTCACCTTTTAATTAATGTAAGGTATACGTGTAGGGAAACTTTAACGCCATAAATGCGTTTCAGAATTTCTAGTATTTCTAGAAATAGCAGGATGACTCATCAACCGTAACAACTGTTAAGGGCTGCCTCTCTGCTCTGCTACCCTTCTCATTCAGGAAGGTGAAGAAGGTGGAGTTAGAGTTAAATAAATACGCATTATCCATGAAAAAAGGTTCAGGTGATTTACATTTCATCTTGCATCAATTTAGGTATACAACTGTACCTTTATACCTTCCATTACTATTAGTCAGCAAATTGTCCATTTTTTTTTCATTTTTTTATTTCAAAAATAGTTTTTTTCAAAATATAAATTTTATTCCACAATCAACTTTTATCCCACTTCGGAGGTGTATTCTGATACTCATATTCCAGCAAACAATTGCAGGTTGCCGGTTAAAAAATCCAAAACGGGGTAGGAGTAAGCGGTGCGCAAAAAAATAGATTTATTCAATAATAGGACATAAATACTGTCTAAAACAGGATTTGACGCTTTAGAATAAAAGTTTCCCGAACGTCAATAGTCGGCATTCGGTCGGAATCGATAGTTTTTTCTTGAGATTAATTAGCTGTCTAGATTAATAACTGTCATGTCATCATGCCATGAGAATTATTGTCGCGAATGTTTGGTTTTTTATTTTTTTATTTTATTTTTTTATTATTAATAACACAGTTATGTATTTTCATATGGTTTTGCTATCTTTAAACTTATTTAATTTTTTTGCCCGTGACCAATTACGCCGTGGCGCTGATCGTCAACTTATTATTTGTTTAACTAGGCAGCAAAATTATAATTTTCACTAACTATAAAACATATCTACATAATTTTATATGTTTGACAGTGTTGCGTAACGACTTACTGCCAAGAACTCAATTGTTCTATTTGTATAGTAAGTCACGCGGTTTGGAATTTTGATTAATTTAATTACTCGAAGGACCAGCGGGAAAATAATTAGGGGAGCAATTAAGGGGTATAATTTCTAGGATGATAATTATGCACCTACCTTAAATATCCCATGTAGACAGCTTAGTGAGCTTTCATTTGGCGACAAGGGCCGAAGATACTATCGCGTCGCATAGCACTTGTGGATTGCAATGTAAACACTCTTCTTATGTATACACAGACATGGACCGAACGCGACAGCGGTTCATCTCATAATCATGGGTGAGTGGTAGGCACCCTTTGGCTGTATGCCCAAAGGACATGGTCTCGCGCACCATGTTGTCACGTTCCTCTCCCCCCGTGGATAATTCAAAATAAGGAGGGAATTATATGGAAAAGGGAAACATGGGAACGGAACAGACAGGAATAATCAACTACTAATTTTATTGTAACTTTGTAACAGCGTTAATTTTCTTAATCTAAATTCAATTTTTTAAATGTCCCGTCGACTCCGAACATATCCAGATCTAAATGATGTTCTCCGCCAACTCGCAGTTTCTCGTTTGATTTTAACTTCTCGACATCTTTCAAATATTGCTTGTGGTATTCGAATATCATGTCCCATTTACCTAAAACAAACGATTAGAAGCAGTTTCAAAGCGGTTCGATACTTGGAGATAATGTACAATGACAGAGCTTTTCACTTTTTATCATTTTTCTCTTTTTGTAAGCTACCATTGACTAGAATTCCTAAATAAGTAACCTTCTTGGAAATATATCGGAGGTTGTTATTTTTGTAATTTCTTTGAAAAAAGGCATAAATTTAGTTGAATGATAAGTGACAGATCACCATATGTAAATAGTTTGACAGTTGTGAACTCGGTTGTGAAGATATTATATCAATAATTGAATTTTAAGGCATTTATGGTACTTATTGTAAATTTTTTTTAAATGAAGAATATTTCCTAATTGGTGATCTCGTCTTTTGAATTTTCCCTGTCCTACATCCTGGGATATATCCAGAGGCAACTTTTGGGTATATAAGTTCAAATATGTAAGAGAGAGAGAGAAGATTCGTTTCCTGTGTTGTCTTGTCCAAATACTAAAAATATCTCCCACAGATAGTTACAAGCTTAAGAAATTGGTAACATATTAATCCGGCTTAATCATTGAAACTCTTGAGACTGGCTGTATGCACAAAGGTGCTCAAGCCATTAATAAGAAGAAAAAGAATCATTTCAGGTTGCCATTAGGTTGCTATAGCGCATTTGATTGACCATCCAGAAAAAATGATATCCTTTTTTGAATTTTCTGATCCGGCTAACTTCACAATTCTCTCTGGAAGCTAAACGGTTTGTTTGCGGAGGTCGAAACACTCCCGTGAAGTTGGCACCCGAATTACTAATGAAACTACTATAAATTTTTCAGAGTTCTGAGTAGAACCAGAATAGTTCTAGGTTCAGAATTCTAATTAGAAAATTTAAAGAGTTCCAAGGCAAAAAGCCCTTTAAAAGCAGAAATCCCACTTTTCTCAGCAAATGAGTTCCGATGTGATAAGCAGCATCAAAACTAGGAGTTCTAGAGTTCCTGTATATTTTCGCGGATAATTCTGCGATTTTTTTTTGCAAAATTTTGAAAAATTCGCCGAAAATGAGTTCTAAAATGCGTTTTTTTTGCAAAATTTAGCAAAAAAAAATCGAAGAACCATTTGAGAAAATATACAGGAACTCTAGAACTCCAAGTTCTGTTGCTACTTATCGCACCATAACTCATGTCCTGATGAAAGTGGGGGCCCACTTTCATGTATCTTCGACTTCTCTCGGTTAAAATTCCCGAGAAGTTCTTTGGTTTGTCTCAACCCCGAGAGATTCCTCCAATGGGTTTCTGTCAGTTTTCTTCTTCCTTTTGGAGTTCTGCTTGAAGAAAGTATCTTCGAAGTCACAGAATGGTGCTGGTCCTATGAAGGGTGTCGATGCTCCATTTTCTTGCCAATGAGTGGGCATTCTTCTTGCGTTCGAGCTGGTCTCGAGCACAAGGATTGTTTAGATTGCCGACTGTCTTGACGGGCGACAAGCCCCGCTCGGTCGGCAGTCTGTTTTGCGGTGATGTCCCGCGATTTCTTGGTTTTTTGTTTCTTACCATGGTTGATCCCACGAGTAGCTAGGGAAGGGTGTTCCACCTATGCAGAGCCCCGCATGCAAAGGTGAGGGGATTGATACAGTGGGGTGCCCCCTGGTGCCCCAAGGTTGAATCCAGTAGGGCTGGTCTTCTATCCAGTCACGCATCCCATCAGCCTGGACCCCCGCCTTAGGATTTAGGTTTTTTAGTGAGGTTGTCTTCTCTTAGTTCCGGCGATTAAGCCCAGACCCCCGCATCGCTCTGTGCGCGGAACGTGCGACCACGACAACAGATGATACGGTAAATCAGAGATTCCACAGTCGGACGTCTCTGGCGCCGTTGTTCCTAGTGCAAATCTTTAGTCACGACACGACAACTAGGTTAAGGGAGGTGGTCCGCGGCAGGGCTTTCTGAGCTACCAGTCTAGAATTTTACCTCCGACGAGCTCTATCACCACTGCTAACCTTACTCACTTTCGCTCATTGTAAGGCCTTCCCCCTATCCGTCACCTGGGAACGCGCTCGATGGGTACTCAACCGCACGGGAATTATGGACTTAGCTAGGTATAGTTTCATTAATGTTAATATTTATTTCATTTAAGAGACTTTAATCCCAAATCGGGGTTGAAAATAAATATTTCACAACGTAGGGTAGACCATGTATTAATTTTGACTTCCCTCTGCGGTTCTGGTTCGATTACGGAATGAATATATATCTAGTCCCCCGTCTGAAACGAGAGAATAGCCCCCAATTTTTGTCTCTCAACTCGAACAATAATAAGTAAGGGCTACAAAACCACAAAATGATCAGTTTACAGGTCCTTACCTATAATCTCTGCAGACGAAAGTTGTTTCCCACCGTAGTCGGAAGGTATCGATTCTATTGGAAGCTCTTTTAATAGAGAATCAATATTGTGATGCAGTAAAACCTGAAAAAATACAACTAAAAATGTTTCATTAACAGTAAAAGTATTCTCACCCTTTCGTACATTTTTTTCTTCATCACAGGTTTGATCAAGTTCAAAAATAGTCCAATCCAAGAAGGTGGATTGTATAAATGGAACCCACTCAACCGATACGAGTATACCTCCTGAAAATCATAAGGATCATCGTTCTGTAGATCGACAGTTGATGGTAATGCTTACGGAAAGGGCCGTGAAAAGTTTCTGAATTAAACTTGGAACAAAGCGCTTCAAAAGTTCCATCCGGAAATCGGTTAGATCTACCACTAGATGCAAACCAGAGCAATATTCGTGTCTGTTTAAAATTTCTAAGATGGCAAATATTAGTTGCATCGTGTCCAATCCATTTGTGAACGTATCAGTAGTATTTTTTCTCACGCGAGAAAACATAATTCTTTCTTTGCGGTTGCTGAGCTCCAGAATCGCATAAAAATCACTGCAAATGGGCTATGACAGTCAATATATATTTTTTATTAGTGCAGGGCCAATTATGTTTAATATTTTTTACAAGTGATCGATCTATTTCCAACTTCATTAGAGTAGTTTTTTTTATATGTATGAATACAGATGAGTTTTCACTTAGTCTTTTGTCATATGTGCCAAATATGTCGAAACTGTCGAGAATTTTTCTAGTTTTACCATCCATATGAATAGGTGACATTTTTGAAGATTAAAGAGTGAACATTAGGGCTATTAAAAAAAAAAACAGCCCAGCAGTGCTTACATATTTATCCGGCAACACTGGATTTGCTTTTTAATTGCAATTAGTTAGTGAAAGTTAGATTAGTTAGATATATAGTGAAAGAAATGAAAAAGACCAATGAGGGTACCCATTATAATGCTTAACCACTTGCTCAACTGGCTTAAACGTTTCCAATCTGCTATAAAGCGTTGAATATGACAAAATCCTTTCCTATGTAAAAAAAAAATTCATTGAATTACCTAAAATAACCACGCATCAAAGGAGTTTGGCAACAACAACACCATCCAGACACACAAGGAAATAATGACGAAGATCACATTCAGCACTCGAGTGTAAGAAAAATAATATTTTTGCATACAGGGGCCAAATACACTTAGTATTTTTATGATCCAAATGTTCTGGAAACTCAAAACATCCTTGGTTTTAATAGAAAAGGATTTACTATTATAAATGAAAAAAAAATTATTTAATGATAATAATTTAGAAAAAAGTTACACACAATAAGAACAAAAACCTCGAACAAGTGTCTTTTCTTAACACTGAACTGATAGAAATGTCGCTCAACAGGCCATTACCACTACGACTGCATTGAGCTTCTCGAGAAATAGAACCTGAGGCGTGATGAAGCGGGCTGCAATGCGGAGAAGGTGGAAACGGGTTCATAAAAGTGTCGCGTCCTGAAACGTGGTCAAGCCTGAGACTAAGAGAAAACTATGGTCTTAAAGCTAAAAACAATCTTAGAAGATAGTTAAGTTTTCTTACATAGAATTCATGGACGGTTTAACAAGATGCATATTTTCAAACATCTCTGGCCAGGCCGTTTTCACAGTGTAATAACTGTCAATGCACCGTTTCGCTTTTTCCACTCTTCCTTTATTCCTGATCAAAAAGTTTTCAAAAAATGTATCATCTGCAACAATCATAAGAACCAATTGTTAATATTACTTATATTGACTGTGCTCTGCATCGCGCTCAACTTTATGGTGGCTGTATTTTTTAAAAGTACTTTATTCAATATATAAAACAGAGATGTGACTACAAGGTTGAGGTCTAAAGCGCGCGAGTCGTTTTTCGCTCGGATGTTAGATCGTACTGTGACTCTAAATAATACAGTGGTGACTGACGATAGATGAATATGCTCTCTGTCTCTCTGCCGGGTTGTGCCGATGATTTCGATGTAACATGGTCATCAGTGTCATCACCTATCGAGTAGAGTCGCTGATTATCAAATTTCGGATACGAGACAAATCTTTCGGTAGATAGCTCGTACACTCTGTAGTTCAGAGAGATGCGCGACTTAAAGTCGAAGCCAGGAATGCGCGCGTCGTCAATTGTCAACAGTGACAACTGACAATAAATGGATGCGCTGTCTGTTTCTCTGTCGGTAATTGATGCAACTTTTCGGTATTGTTATCGCTGTGTTGAGGGGACAAATCTTCGGTAGATGGGTGACTTCAAACGACGCGACAATTCTTTAAAAGTCACCTTCTGCTTCTGATTTTATCGATTTCGTCAGCAGGAAAAGAATGTAATGGTGCATCGATCCAAGCAAATCATAATTTCTCTTTCTCTCTAATAACGTTCTTTCATTCTATCTGGTGCTAGGTGAGATTGCTGATATTGTGCGATGCAGCTAAAAAATCAGCAGCATGCTATCGCCTCACCTCGATGTTGAATATTGGTGATGGTCAGGTTGCAAGAGATGAAAATGATGACAGCAGTGTTGGTATTTTTATGACAGCGGTTTAAATTGAAGAATTTACAATCGTGGCGAATGCAAATTTGACATTGAAATTGATTTTTCGCAATAAGTTGAATGATAATAATAATAACAACGTTTATTTCCACTTTAAGTGAACTTTTTATTTTAAAGATTGAAATCGTAATTGATTCCGGGCTGGTGTTCCGTGGTCCATGAAGATTTGCTACTAACGTTTCGTCGTACGTGTGCGCAGACGATAAGCAACAGAAGCCGGCAGTGAAAGCCTATACGCACATCAATAACTGTAAAGATATTGTTGGATTGTATCAGAAGTAGGTAGTTGATACCTCTTGAAACAATTTACTCAATAATTAATAATAATTATTGTACTCGTAAAAGGAGGTTTTTAAATTCGAGTTTCTCAAATAATTATTTTAAAAATAAAATATTATCGTATTTTACCCTGAACTCCTTGTGGTAAGTGTGGCTGTTTCTTAATCCAATCTTTAAGAATCTCCACATCTCTTGTAACGTCCTCTTCTTTCAGCTGTAATTCTGTTCTAACGAATTCTTTGTCTTCTCTCGTTGCTTCCAATAAATTCATTCTGGATTTTAACAATAAATTACGACTGTAATTAAAATTTTTTCTCTAACTCCTGTAAGGTATTAGGTACATACTCGTGTAAGGACAACATCAAGTAGGTAAATTAACTAAACATTTCAGGTGGACGCTACTATAAAATAAATATGCAATTTATTATTATTATCAGTTTTTTGTGTGAAAAAATACACTTTTTGTGTCTTTTCTCTGTTACTTGTCTTAATTATTCGCATCTATAGTTACTTACTTTGCATTTAAGCCTTAATTAAAGTGCCGAATAATTTTATAAAGATTTATTTCGTGCATCAAAGAAGCTGTGTTTTCAAAAAATAAAGCAGCTTTAACATAAATATACATGTGCGTAATTGTTAATTATTAACATTTTTGGGCCTCGCTGCCTTCTCGGGAGCTTAAGTTTCCATTCAACTCCATTGAACATTTTATTCATGTTTGCTTGTTGGAGTAAACGTTTCAACAAGGCGGGGTCACGGTAGCGAGTTGAGCTACGGAACAGATTCTAAGTAGTAGCGTAAAAAATTACGGATGGGCATCAAAACGGTGAATCAGCTTCTAGAAAAAGGCAAATCATCCCCCAGGGAAGACGAATCGGCTCCCAGAAAAGCCTTAAAATCACGGCTCAATCACTGAATGTTAGGCAACAGCAGCAAATCATTTTTTATGATTTTTTGTTTGTTTTATGTATTAAGTATTTACCTATCTTAATAATTACTTAAATTTATACCAAATAGATTTATAAATATTCATCTCGTGCGTAAAAGAAACTGAATTTTCCAAAAACAAAAACAGATTAAACATAATCACAGATACCTGTCGTGTAAGTGTAATTAATTAACACTTCTCGCATTGTTAATGATTATTTCATATCAGCACATGTAAGCATTTTCTTTATCCAGTATCGAGCAAATAAATAGCGCATGAAAAAAAAGCGCATTGAAAAAAACGTTGCGACAAAACAGCGCATGACAAAATATAGCGTTGCGACAGAATAGCGCATGGCCACAATAGCGCATGGCAAACTATGGTCAGGCCAGGCTAACAGAGTATTATTATAGGCTCTTCTTATTGGTTACCTTATCGACGAAACCAATCATATGTAATTTAATAAACTAAACAACATGTATCGTAAGACTGCAATTTGTAATTTCAAACGAATATATATATATACCTGAACCAGGTAGCCTGGATCATACCAGGATCATGAAATTACTGCCTACTTTTATTGCTACATCTGTTCGCTGGCTTGACTCTAGTGCATAGATCTAATAGCGCAGAAGGGCAATGAATGTACACGTTAAAGCAAAAAATTGTAAAGAAAAAAGTTGAAGCGACAAAAATACTGGTAAGCCGAAACGAAATGAATATTCTGGTCAAGTCTGATTTCATTTAACATTACGAATTTTTCTTCTATATCGCTATCTATTCTGTGTCGCTATTTATACTATCGCCTCGTTGTATCGCTCATTTATTATCGCTTATTCGCTTCCTTATTCGTTTACTACTTCGCAGTCTACACTGAACTGACTGGGGCACCGCTCGTTTGCTCCCCTTATAAACACTCTTGCTGTTTTTCTAGAACGCCTTCCAACTCCTGAATGTCTTCCAATAGTTTCGAATATTCTTTTCCTGTAGCATTCTAATCAGGGGTTTTCTAGAACCATAAATCTATTTATGAAAGGTAGTATTCGAACTTTACCTTTTATGGCCGAGAATTTCCCCGCCATAGATGCCGCCGCTGATATCAGAGAATCAAGAGTAACAGAAGGCATACGAAAAGTACTACATGCTCCGGTAGACGGTGCCAACGATTGATCCAGGTGTCAATGCAGTATTTTGTCGCAAAGCTAATTTACTCATGCGCTATTTTGACGCAAAGCCATTGTTTCATGTTCTATTTTGGCATAAAAACTAATATAAATGATCAGCCAAAATAAAACGCAATTATTAATCCATTAAGGAGCGGCATCTTCTGATCAATAAGGTCACCGCTTTGAATAATCCGTACGCCCATAAGACTTGCGTTACTCTCTTAAACCAGTATAGCCTGCAACAACAAAAAAAAAAACGCATTCAATGAATCAAAATAAATGACTAACGATTGTGGTGAACTTAGAAAATTGATGGCTAGATAATATTCTGACAGTTGACAGACGAAAACTGACACGAGACTTCTTAAACAAGCCCGACTTGTTTACGGAAAATAAGCGAGGAGTCACTCGAAATCTTCCAAACATGATGGTGAACAAAGTCACGGAACAGAGTGTCACGGAGTTTGAAAGAAATCTCACCTCTTCAACCTACGACGTGCCTGCGGCAGGGATGCATCGTCGTCTTTGAGGATGTAGCGACGCACGCCGAGCACGAAACCGCGAGCGTAGAGCTCCCAAGTGAAGCCGGCGCTTTTGCTCAAGTCGAGAGGAAAGAGGGAACCGTCCTTGCAAAGCCGCGTTGCACTTCGTAGAGCTGCCATGTTGCCAGCTGCAAACCTCCACTCGTTCAAAACGACAAAATGACCATCCCTCACAACGGATTCGAACTTGCGGCTCAATCGCAACATTCTAAAAAAAACATCAAACACGATCAACGTGACATGGTCATGTCTCTAAAGTCTGGATATCATAAATCACAACTTACCTGGGGCGTTGTCCGGCGCAAAATAGACAAATGTCCAAAAGGACGCTCGGCAGAATTTGGTAAAAGATGAAACAAATGGCGTGGACGAACCGGGAAGTACGAGTCGTGAAACCTGGATACCAGACCACGTATTTGCTGGGGAACTGCACCGAGTATTTCTGAACGAGACGGTTCCATTCCTCGAAAGTCACCGGATTGACAGGTCCGCTAACACAATTGTAGACTCGCATAGAATTGCATCTGTAAGAATATTTTAAAAGTTATTACTGAGGGCCTGAGAAAAAACAATTGGGCTGACTTGTACGCCTGCGTATGCCATGCTGCAGCAATGACACTATTCGCAACCACGTCCACTGGGATGATGTCCACGACCAGTCGATGATCGCACAAGAGTGACCTGATGGTGCCGCGTCCACATTCCATGTAAAGTCCGGTTAATCCGGACAGGGAACAATCCCATCCAGGGAAGGGTTCCTGCCACGCTCCCGCTACTGCAGCAAGAAAAAACAATATTTTTTTCTTAATTTTGGAAACACCAGGATATTACTCACTGATGCTGGGACGCACGATACAAGCGGGTATTTTAGCGGAATACTCATACACTACATACTCTGACAGTTCCTTCGCCAGAGTGTAGGTGTTCGGGTGTTTCCCCTAGGAAAAGATCCCTCTATTTTACTTACTCTAAAATAATAGGAAGGGGTAAATACTCACTTGAACTTGTTTGGAAAATGAGGCTGCTGCGTCAGGCGGTAAGATATTCATGCAGTCCATAATAGTCTTCGGGTTATATTTGGGTTTGTAGATCTTTTCTTCAATCTCCTTATGGTCAGCATTGTCAGAGCTGTATGCCGTGGACACGTGCACGAAGCTCTGTTTTAAATTTTACAAAAAAATAATTACTTTTATCTTTAAAGGGATCAGGACGCAGGTTACCTTAAGTTTGACCATTTTCTCGCTGATCTGCAACAGTGCCTCGGTTCCTAAAGTGTTGGTTTGGATAGCTTTTCTCAAATCCTCGTTGAAACTGGAAAATGAAAGGTTAAATCCGCTCTTATGACAATCGATCTAATATAATGCTGACCTGACGGTAGCGGCGGCGTGAAGTACTATGTCAACGTTGTCCAGAAGAAACTGCCGATCTAACTGGGACAATCCCAAACCTTCCACGGCCATGTCACCCTCCACCGGTCGTACCTTTCGGAACAGTTCGGGATCTTTTTCTCTCACCTTGTCGAAGCACTATTATCATGATTAATTAATTAATCAAGACGAAACCTGTTCACATTTTACTAACCGATTCTCGGAACAGCTGGTCCAATCTCTGCTCCACAGAGACTCCACGCTTCTCCCTAATCATCACGCAAATTCCCCGAATTTCCGGGCAGCTCCTCAAGAGTTTCTCCACAACAGCCTTGCCCAAGAAGCCGGTGGCACCTGTCACCAGTATCGTGCATCCGGCGTAAAAGTCCGTGATGCTGGCCTCGGAGGGCGATGATAGATCATCTGCCCCGTTGTCGGTATTGATGGAAGCTGGAAATGTCCCGTTCTGATTCATTTCCGGGACGCCCTACCTGCGACAGACAAGGTTATGGACGATTATACCAGAGTAGTCCATCATTTATGTCCATCCCGGAATGGGGGTTGATTTAAAAGATAAAAAAATGAAACTTTTATGCAATTAATATTATAGGATCATTCGTTGCTGCAGATCTTCGAGGTTATTCACAGGTAACTTTTTAAATTTTCCAAAAAAAAGAAATCAAAGGGGTAGTGGGGGCGGTAGCGTGATGGTTTAGGTTGCTGACTGAAATCGCTGATGCTGCCACCGTCTGAGGTTCGAATCCCAGCTCGACATGGCTGTTTGTGTTCGTTAAATTAACTATTTAAAAATTGAAAATTTGCGTCTTAGCTAGATTTTGAAACCAAATTACCAAAATGAAGCGACTATGTCTTATTTACACATTCAAGACCATCGCTTCCCCATTTATTTTAATAAAAATAATCAAAGTTGTTTAAATCAGAGGATCTTGCAGGCCATGATATTGAAAATGTTGGAAATTCTTCTCGTAAATGGTCGTGTAAAAACTTCAAATGAATAATGAGGAGGAGCACCATTAAGCTGGAACCACATTTTTTGCCTTAGGTCCACAGGAATATCTCTCTTAGGGACCCCAAGGTTATTGATTTTTTTTTTTGTTATTTTGGTCCATACTGTATATTAGCAGTCTAAAAATTTGTGAACAAAAATAGTCCCTCAATGTATGATTCCGTTCATGTGACGTTTTTAAAGGCCGATTTTGTTTTTTGAAATGCTATTTTCTGACGTGTCACCTATGACGTCATATGGATTTTGGTTAATTATGTTGTAACGCATTAGTAAAAATGTTAACAACTTTCTCTAAACAATAGCGTGTGTAAATTCACGGACCTTTTAGTTCAGTTACGGTTTACGATTGAGATATCACCTAGCGGGCATCGTACGTACCCAAAGTGGTATAACTAGAAAGAGAGGAAGGCAGACGCGCGTGAAGCGAGGCGTGAAGTAACCAATGGAAGAAAGGACCGATGACATAAAGGAACGGCGGAACCATCCAGAGCACGCGATCAGAAACTATTGAGCGGGGAACAAGGAGGATGAGGCTAGACTGCCAAGGTGGTAGGTCACGTCGGTGACGGATGAACGAGGGAAGCTTCACTTGTACCTTACCTCAATTAATTATTATCTAATATCTTTTACCTTTTATCTACATATCGAGAAACTAAATTGCTTCTACATAATTACCTCAACAGCTGTCAAGTAGGTGAACGAAAGTACCGAGACATAGAGAAAAATTATCTGTTTTTTTCAAAATTTATTACCTTTCTCTCTTGACCTGCCACTTTAAGGTCTCGCGTAATTTTATAAGAAATCTTTTCCTACGACCACTATACAAAACACTACTTTGCGCATCGTTTTTTATGCGCAAACTAGCAGATTTCTCACGTATCCAAAACTGTGCGACAAAGTGACATAACGCATAGCCAAAAATCGTTTCCGTACAGTTTTAATGTAAACAATAGTGATGGGCGGTAACTGAGAACTCAACTGTTACTTATTGTTAATGGAATACTATTCATTTAAAGCTTCAAGGTAATAAAATAAACACAAATGGGATAACATAGAACCCGACAAGACTATAAAATATACTCATTATTCTCTTGTGGCAGTAATTATTAAAATTTACGAGTTGATCGCTGATAGCAGCATTGGTAGCGTTCAAATCAAATTCACGAACGTGATCGTGAAAATAACTCGCACACCTCTACGTGCCTCTACTAACTTCAATCGACGACGCACAGCGCCTGCGTTGTGTAGAAGTTGCATATCAATGATATACTAACTTCTCTTTAATCATTGTTATTATCTACCACGTCTCCACGCTCACGTCAATTATTTTTAGTTTATACGGAGTCTAATAATAAATAATAATAATATTGTCGGTAGAATTCAATGATTTAACAGTATATAATAATAATATTAAAAAGTCATTGGTAGAGTTGAAAATCATACCTACCTATATAGGTAGTCTGAAAAAATACACTTTAGTTAGGTACCTATCATTATAATGGATTTTGATTCCTCTGAATCTGAAGCAGAAAATACACCACCTGAAGTCAGAAAACAAGCAGGTTTGTGTTCTTTGAATTTGCTACCTGTAGTTTCGAGAGAAAAATACGAATCTGCTTATAAACATTTCATAAATTGGAGAAAAGGTCATAAAAGCAGAGCATTGTCAGAAAAAATAATTTATGTGTTAAATTTGTTAAATAATTAATCTGTTAAATTGTGGTCGTAGGAAAAGTACTGTGTGTATCATGTGCGAAAAAAAAATTTCACACTCGTGTGAATTGTGACACTCGACTTCGTATCGTGTCACAATTGTTTCACACTCGTGAGAAATTTTCTCTTTTCCGCACTTGTTTCAAAATATACTATTTTCTCACTGAAAATCTTTTTTCTCTCACGCCACCCCCACAACGTCATCATATTTTTATGGCACCCCCTACTTATTGTGATATATCGTTGAAAAGGTATTTTTGAGGAAAATATTTTTCGTTAATTTTTTTTTTCGGGGAAAGGAAAAAATAAAAATTTTGTTTTGGAAAAAGTACACAGTTTTGAAGAAGAAAATTTCTTTAAAGTTTTTTTTTGAAAGATACTAAAAAAAATTCTTTTAGAAATGCCTTTCCCTAAAAATGCCTAAAAAAATGTTGCAAAAGCATAACTGCCCTTAAGAAAATTGTTTTTTTTTTTCGACAAAAACTACAATGAGATAAAATGACGCAAAATTGCAATTAGGTTCAACAAAAAAATTGCTATTAAAAAAAATGATGATATTGGCTAAAAACCAATGACGTCATATTAATATGTTACACGTCAGAAGCATTTAAAATAAATAAATAAATCCACCTGCATAAATGTAATCGAAGTTTCCAGTAAGAAATTCTGAAGTTGTAAAAATGTGTGGTAACTTACCTCGCGTAACTCCTTATGGTGATGCTGATTTTTACCCCAATCTTTGAGGAATTTCTGTGTTCTGTTAACACCGTCTTCTTGGAGCTATTGCGCTCCAACTCTTTGTCTTCTTTCGATACTTTAAATAAAATTAATACGAATTTGAACAGTAAATAATTATTGTACCACCTACCAAGTAAAATAAGTAATTAAATATTTCGGATGGAAGCTATAAATATTTCACCTCTTTGTGACTTTTTTTGTGTTTCTTAATTATTTAAATTTATAGTTAATTAACTTGTAAAGTAGTAAATAAAATGCCAAATAAATTTATAAATAATTTTCTACTCGCTACTAGAATCAAGAAATTAGCAAAAACCCTTTTAAAATAATTTGAACATTTAAACAATAACTAATAAATGAAAAATAAATATTTTAGGCAAACCAGGAAAACCGATAAAAAAAATAGGAATTCGGCCTTACCTACCTAAATACTTCGCTGCACTTCTGATGATAAGTGATAACCAACGAATACTCTAGTACCTGAAGAAGTTTTATATAAATTTATAGCCCGAGGTACCTGGTTCATATATCCTGTGAACTTTTCTCTGATAACAGAATATGTAAAACCTTGAAGTGTCAATAAAATTATAAAAACCTTCTTGCGGGTCAATTGCATAAATAGTGTATTTTTAGGCGATTCAATTAAGTATGAATACTTTCACCGCTTTTTAAATTGAATTTCAGAATTTTCCATGATCATATTACCATATTCGCGTAGTTGTTTAGGTACTCTGAAAATGTCAATCAATTCCTTCGAAAAGTGGCATAAAATGAATATAGCAGTTTAGCAAATTGGCCTTTTTTCGACCACCGCCACTGGCTTGTCAGTGCAGTTTTTTTTTACACTAACGGGCAAAATTTCGAAAAATTTTCTTCCAATTTAGTTTCAGAGATTTTCTCTATCATGCTCATACAAGGGTTAAAAAATAGAAAATTTTCCGAAAATTCAAATGGCCGCTATTTTGAAACAGCTCGAACTATATTTCTAGTCGCACTATACATAATATACAGTGTGTGCTATTTAAGAAAATAGACAATGTTATCATTAATGAGTCGCACCCTGTATAATTTTTTTCCATCAACAGGAGGTAAATTAAATTACAAAATTGACCTGTTTTTGAATTTTTTTAAACCTCATAATTTATGGATTTATTGAAGGTTACCGACACTTTTAAAACAAGTCACAGACTAGACGGCGTGGAACGAAAGCCTCGTTCCTTGCCGTAACCAATAAGTCTTTTACCTACCAATAATACGCATAAGAAGTCGACCGTGATCTAGATTGCGTAGTCTGCGCATTTTTCATTGAAAAATATAAAAAATATCCTATTGAGGACCACTCCTAAACTAAAAGATGAAAAAATCATCTAAACACGTCAAATGCCCATCGATCCTGACTTCCAGAACACGAAAAAGTGTTTCCCAAAATTCGGCTGCCCACAATATATTTATCTAAAATCGCGATTTTTCGATTATGAAAACGCCCCTGTATCTTTATCTTTCAATTTTAGTAAGGGAAATTTGACAGTCTTGTAGAACTTATGGAGAGAAGTGCCGCAGAGGCTCAACTCAGAATGTCAAGAATGGGAATTAGGGGTCGACTACCAACCGATGGGAATCAACCCCTGAACGTCTGTAAGAACCACCTGTAAATGCCAAAAGACAAAACTATTGAGAAATTCAGCTTCAAAAAAATTTTCATCATGGAACTGTCTACGAAAGAGGAATGGAGCAACACATCCATACACACTCTCAAAGAAATCCCCAAGCATACTTACTTCAAGCCGAACTACACGCAATAGAAGTGTGCGCCCAAATAAACCTCGACAGAAACTATAAAAATTGGGAACTAGCAATACTGACAAGCAGTCATAAGAACGCTGAGCTCTCCTATCATCAGCTCTAAAATGGGATGGAATTGCCTACAAAAACTCAAAAAACTTTGCAAAGAGGACAAAATTTACCTCAAACGGATACCAGGTCACACTGGGATTCAGGAAAACAATCGTGCCCACTCATTGGCAAGAAAAAGAGCAGCAGCTGGCTTCATAGAACCAGGGCCATTCAGTGGCATTGAAGACACGTTCTTAAAAGCAGAACTCCAAAAGTAAGAAGGTAAACTAAGAGAAGTCTCAGGCTTGAGGCAATCCAAGGAGCTCCTCGGGAACTTTAACCAACCGCGAAGGTCAAGAAAACTCTTGACCCTAAACAAAGAAAATCTCAGAATGCTGAATGGATTCCTAACAGATAATTGCAATCTCAATCAACACCTGAGGAAACTTGTCATAGAAAAAGATGGTGTTTGCAGATTCGGAAAAGTCGTTTCAAAATGGCGGTAAGTCGATTTTTCGTAAAAAAATGTTTTGTACACCTGTATATGCAAAACTAAACATAAGTTATAAGTACCAAGTTCTATGATATGCTAAAAAAATTTGCGTTTTATTCAAAATTGGGTCAAAATTGCTAATTTTCCATATCCATATTTCAAATGTTCCACTGCCTGTAGTTGCGGCTGTTTGTATGTTGCGGCTGCGCGTGTTTCTACCGTAATGGAACAGCGGGAGCTAGTATGTGAAAATAACCATCTGGCGCACGATACTAGCCCGCTTTAATTTTTTAGCCGCCTTTAGGTAAGAAAAAATGGAAGCGTGGCCAATTTTAATCAATTTTAAAATTTTATTGTAAAGGGCGTTTAAAGTACCAAAAAAATCAACGTAACTGCTTAGGTTTATGTTTAAATAAGGGTTTAGTTTTCTTATTTTTACGTTATAAATTATCTAAGGTTTTTAGTACTTACCCGTTTACCTTCGAACACTATGAAAGCATAATACCAAGTAAAAAAACATAATAAAAAATCAGTTTTATTATAATAAACCTTCTTGCGCATCAATCGCAGAAATAGTGTATTTTTATGTGATTCAATTCTGAATATTTTCACCGCTTTTTAAATTGGCTTTCTGAAATTTTCCATAGTCAGGTCATATTAGCGTATAGTGGTTTACTGAGAAAATTTCATTTCATTTAGTTTGAAAACGTGTCTTAGAATGGATTTTTTAATTTAACAAAAAAAAAAAAATTGACAAATTTAAAAAAAAATTTCCTTTTCCTGTGTCCGCCACTGGTTAACTTTACCTAAAAAATACTATTCTTTACGCTACCTTTAATAAATTCGCAAAAAGTGAAAGGGGAATTTTGAAAACCGAAAATTTGAAATTTTAGAGGAATAAACATCATGTAAAAATATTCGAATATCTCCGCCATTTTTCTTATTTGCTTCTTGAAATTTTTCAGAGTTAGGGGTTATTCGAATAGTTGTCTACTGGAAAAACTTCAGCTCAATTCCTTCAAAAAAGGCTCATAAACGGTTATAGAAATTTAGCCATTTTTACCCTTTTCCTACCCACGCCACTGGCTTATTAATGAAAAATATGCAAATTTTACTGCATTAACTCAAATTTAAAATAATTTTCTTCCAATCGTTTTGATTTGGTTTAAATTTGTTTTTCTAACTTGCTTATAGGTAGGTAGGTATAAAGGTTCAAAATCTGGCAATTTTTTCTAAAATTGAAAAGGCCGCCATTTTGAAACGGCTCGATTTTACTCAAATACAGTACCAGACGACTCCTTGCGGCTATCTTACTCATAAAAAAATTTCAGCCCCCTAGATTGAAAACTGCGACCAGAAACCGTGCCTCATAGACGGTTTTTGTTTTTAATTTGGAGGGACAGCCTGTAGAAGTAACGCAGCTTTAGGAAATTTTTTTTACGAAAATCAAATGTCATTTCGAAGTTTCACAAGGGTAAAAAATTTCGTTCACTAATCCTTAAATATGAAGCTACAGCAGCGGTTTTAAAATTTTAAAGAAATAAACATCATATGAAAAAAATATTAATATCTCCGCCATTTTTCTTATTTACTTCTTGAAACTTTCAAGGGTTAAAGGATATTAGTGTACTTGCCTACTGTGAAAATTTCAGTTCAATTTCTCTAAAAATGAACTCATAAACGGTTATACAAATTTAGACATTTTTACCCTTTTCCTACCCACGCCACTGGCTTACGAATATAAATAATGCCAATTTTATTGCTTTAACTCAAATTTCAAATAGTTTTCTTCAAATCTTGTTAATTTTATTTTAAAGTTTTATTGCCATCTTGCTCATACAGGTATTCAAAAAATAGCAAATTTTCCAAAAATTCAAATGGCTGCCATTTTGAAACGGCTTGGCCGATTTTGCTCAAGTGCAATTCCAAACCACTCCTTGTAGATATCTTACTCCCACAAAAATTTCAGCCTCCTAGATTCAAAACTGCGACCTGAAATGAGATGACAAAAACCGGATTTCTGGAACTTTGAAGGGACCTGTAGAAGTGATGGGACTTTTGGACTTTTTAACAAAAAACTACACTAATACTCTAATGGATCATTTTTTATTATAAATGGCTATGTATAAACTATGACATAATAAAATAAATCAGGATTAATCCTGTAAGGAATAGCTCTAATCGACATTCAATTTCTTGAATGTTCCCCCAACTCCAAACATCTCGGTTTCAAAAGGGCCTTTCCCCTCCCTTAATTTTTCATCAGATTTTAGTTTTGGAACTTTTTCCAAGAATTCTTTGTTATCTTCAAAGATCTGATCCCATTTCTCTGAAACATTAAGAATTGCAATGGAATAAAATTGTGAATTAACTCGATGAAATAATTATTAATTAATGCAGCTTGTAGACGGTAATATGAGACTAAATCAGATTTTTTTTCAATATATTTATAGACAATCGCACTCTTGAATATTCCACCATCATCTACTTTAAGTGGAATCATAAAAAAATCATCTTGTTTCATTTTCAAAGTGAATATATCCAGATCGTTATATTTTCGTTAATGCTTATAAAATGCATTGTTAATAAGATTATATTACCTTTCAATTCATTCAGTGATGGTTGATTGCCACCATAATCTTTCGGCAGAAACTCTAATGGAATTTTTTCAGTCAAAGATTTCACATCGTCATGGAATGTCATCTAAGACAAAAATACTTATAATGGAAATTTTTTATGTAGTAGGTTATAATTTACCGTGTCAAGTATGTCATTCTTCACAATTGTTCTAAACATGTCCATCACCTCTTCCATCCACGTTGGTGGCTTTAAATAATGAATACCCAAAAGCTTGTAAGAGTAAACACTCTAAAAAAATACATTTACAGATTTTGCTCTTGTTATATTAAAGGTGAATATTTTTTAATACTCACATGAATAAAGGTTAAAAATTTCTGCATCAACTGCGGTTTTAGAAGTTTAAAATTATCATATTTAAAGTCTGTTAAATCCACAAAGAATCTTAACCCTGAACAGCAGTCTAGTTTACTATTTAATATTTCAAGTTCGGCGAAGAATAGCTTTACAACTTCCAGTAAGTCAAACGTGTCTCCAGTATTTGTATAATATTTTGCGAAAATTAATATTTCCTTGACATTTCCCAGTTTAGTATTGGGTACCAGATCACTACAACAAAAACGATTGTTGAAATATTCAGAGGTATCCTATTTTTATAACGCCGTTGAAGTTTTAAAAACGCAAGTGAATTACTTAATAATATATCTGTCATCATGTCGGAAGGGGACTGACGAGCCTTAATAAAGGCGAAACATTTCCGTCTCTGTCTTCGGACTTATATAATTTGTATCATCGGAGGAATTAATTCTTTTTTCCCTAATAAAAACGGAAAGTTTACTTACAGAGGTAGACCAGATGGGCGAAGTTTATGTAAATCTGTAAATAATTCAGGGTAGAATGTCTTCACGCTGTAATAGTTATCGATGCAGTGTTCAGATTCCTCTAATCCATTATTTCCAATTATAAATCTTTCGAAGAAAGCATCATCTAAGGAAAAAACGTTTTAGGAAAATTAAGGTCTTAAGTAAGTGTTTCATTTTTGCAAAGCTAATTTTACGCACCTTGAACCCCTTGAGGTAAATGGGGTTGCTGTTTCAACCATTCTTTGAGGATTTTCACATCTCTTTTTATGTCCCCTTCTTTGAGCCCCAATTTAGTTATAACGAACGCTTTGTCTTCTTCAGTTACCCCTAAAAATTTCATTTCGAATTCTAGCAATTAATTGAGATTTTTTTGTTTTGTTTTCACTACTGTAGGTGCTTGTATTCAGACTGAGCAATCATAAATGAATTGGAAGTTTAACAGCCGCGTATTTTATTCAGATATAAGTTAGATAAATAGACAACAATAATTATTTTAAGTTGCCTTTCGCTTTTTTGTTGTCTTCTCTCTTCTGTGAATCTTAAGAGGTACTAAAATTTATTAAAGCTGCGGAGACGTTGACTGTTGTTAAGCTGAATGTTATTGCGATCAATATATTTTAAGACACAATATTGATTCTTAACAGTCTTAACACCAATCTTTACAACAGATAAACAAGCGTATCGATAAGGCAAATAATAATAACTTAAGAAAACTGAATCATTCTTCTCAGCCAACAATAATACTGATAACCGAACTAAGAATATTTCCAAGTTTGTTGGCCTCTACTAGAGGTGATAATCCAGTCAAATACCTCGAAATGGAAGGAATCTTGTGACTTGGAAGCTGTAGAAAATTAACCCAATTGCTATTACGTTCCTCGCCTTCAGGTGATTCTTCTGATGATGTAAAGTTCTGGGGGTTGGGAGAAATATAAATTATTTCTCGAATTCGTGATTTAAAAAAAATACTATCTACGATTTATCTGTTGCTTTTATCGACTACCATGCGATTACCAGTGTAGGATTTTTTGTCCATTACAAGTAATACTATTCATTTTTTTTAGACCGAGATAGCAATCTTGAGAGATTTCAATGTACACAACACAAACTGGATCAGACACTTTAATTTTAATGAGGAAGAATGGCCTGAAGTTGAACCTTTTGATATCATCATTTACCCATCTTATTGACGAACCAACCCCCATTCCCAATTAGCAGTGGCAAAAGCGCCCCAACGGCACAAACCACCATAATTTCATCATTGCTCGAAAGAGATGCAAAGGAATAATATACCAAAACCAAGAAAGCTCATAACAACGGTTCGAAATCTTTTTGGCAGTTAGCCAGAATTTCACCACATCTACCATTCCACAATTTACCAAGATAAACGAGACTATTGCATCGACGGCTACTGAGAAGACAACCTGTTGGCGGAATTATTTTCGACCAATGTTCATCGATTTTCAAGGAAGAGTCCAGCCAATACAATTCCGTAAAATCCAAAGTAAAAAAAGCGCAATACGTTAGCCTTGGATCCAAACAAAGATTAAATTTCCGAAGACGTGCCGGTTATACTTAAAAATTGCGCGACTGAGCCGTCACCCATTTTTTGTTGGCTTTTCAACATGTCTTATAAAACGGGAACATTTCCTTACTGCTGGAAATACGCACGACTCCAGCTTATTCTTAAGAAAGCCAAAAAGACCATAACAAACAACAAACGGCCAGTGGCACAGCTCTAAGTAATATCTAAGATCATGGAGAAAACCATTAACCCACACCTTTTAAAGTACTTGGAATGTAATCAGCGACGGCCACTACTACGGCTTTCGCAAAAATTTCTACTGACGACTTCCTCACCTACGTTACCGAGCTGTCGAATAACGTACTCGAACACCATGGGAAGTTCCGAGTGGTTGCACTTGATATTTCTAGGGCTTTTGATCGTGACAGGCAAAACTGCAACTTATGGCATTCCCGAGAAGTTCTGCTTGTGGCGAGTTACCTCGGAGATGGCTCCTTACAGGTAACAGCCAATGAAGTTCTTTCTGAGACTTTTACTATCAAGTACCCAGGGGTCCATTTTATCTCCGACTCTCTTTCTTATATCTGCATATTAACGATTTGCTCGCAACTGGAAACTTCAATGTGTTGTGAGCAAGTATTGAAACTATTGCTTGTTTGTGTGGATGTGAGGGCGCATGAGGTGGAATGGTGTTTACGGTGGAGTGGTGTTGTCAAAGAGAGTTACTCAATGACCATGGTGTTAATTATTGCGCTCTCATGGAGCGGAGCCTTCTCTTTGAAGGTGCTTGTGATGTCTTTTATGTATTTGTCTAGTGGAGGGATGTTTAGTTCTGATTGAATGTTTTTGTTAGACATGAGGTATGGCGCCCCAGAAATTAGTCTCAAGAACTTGTTCTGAATAGTGTTGAGTTTGTGTAGTTCTGGAGATGAAATTATGTGCCAAGCGGGGGCGGCGTATGTGAGTGATGGTCTTACGATTTCTGTGTAGATGTGTAGTTTGTTGTTTATGTTAAGTGGGCTCTTTTTGTTCAGGAGTGGATAGAGATTTCCCAATGCACCTCTACCTTAGTAGACTTTGTTTACTGTGTGGTTTTTCTATACGAGTTTTTTGTCGTAGGTCAGGTCCAATTATTTAACTTTGGGTGACCATGGAAGCATTCTTCCTTGAAACTCCACTATGTGGATTTCGTATTGCTGCGCCCATTGTGTGATGTCGTGTAGGTGTTTAGTTATGTGATTAGTTATGTGAGCTGTTACGTTTCTTGTGCTGGTGAATGTCTGCCGTGTAGATGTTGAACGAAAGGAATGTGTGAGTTTGATCAGGTGAGTGGGCAGGTTATGCTGTTTCATTTTGAAAAGAAGGCCGTCGTGCCAAACTTTATCAAAAGCTTTGGAGATGTTCAGCATAACCGCTCCTGTTTGACGTTTGAACTTGAATCCTTGTGTAATCTGTGTAGTGAGACGTGTTGTTTGGTCTGTGGTGAAGTCTCGGAAGCCGAATTGTTCCGGAGGGATGATGTTGCCGTCGGGTATTATGTCTTTGAGGCGTGTGACAATTATAGACTCCAACAGCTTTCCGATGCTGAGCAGAAGACTCATGGATATATAGCTCTCGGCCTGGTGTGAGGGTTTCCCCTGTTTGTGTATGAGGATGACTATTGACTTTTTCCACTGTTGTGGAAAAAAGTTTTGTGTGATGCATGCGTTGAATATGTCTGTGATTCGGTGTATGTATTCGTCAGGGAGGAGTTTGAGCAGAAAGTTTGATATCTCGTCTCTCCCTGGCGCTTTTTTGTTTTTGAGGTGTTTGATGCTGTGTTTGACTTCGTCCATATCTGTGAGTGCTAGATGTTCGTTGGTGGGTGTGATGAGATCTTGTAGTTCGATGTTTATGGTGTGGTTTATTGTGAATGTCCTTTAAGAGAGTCGGCGAAGAGTTCAGATTTCTCGAGTGTGTGTGCTGTCTTGTGATTGTGAATGATTGGTGGGAGGTTTGGTTTTTGGCTTTCGTAAGAGCCTTTACCCTTTGCCATTTTCCAAAGACTGTTGTCTTGGATGTCGATGACTTCTAGGGCTTTTTGCCATTCTTCGTTTCTTTGTTGTTTTATGTGATGTTTGACTAGGTTGTGTGACTGTGGCTATGTGTTGTGGATCTCGTGTATGTCTGGCTTTCCTGACTGCCCTGTTTTTTTCTCTGATGAGTTTTTTGATGTAATTTGGAATCTTAGATTTCTGATTGAATTTTTTATTAAATTTATCGGTGTTATGTGTATGGTGGTAGCTTTTAGTTTGGCTCATTGTATTTGTGTCGTGAGTGTGTCAATGGCAGCTTCTATCTCCTGTAGAGTGTTGGCTGCCATTGATTGGTGGCGTGTTTTCGAGTGTTTGTTTCATAATGTAGTTGTTTATTTTTGTTGTTTCGGTGTTTGTGTATGTTTGCTCGGAACATTAAAAAACTCAATATACAGTTTTGCCGATGACAGTACAGTTTTATCTTCCTATATCTTAGATGCGCGAACTTCGGCCATCGACGCACATTTTCACAGAGAGCAAGAAGTTGCCATACTTAACAATGACTTACAAGACATTCTAGCTTGGGGCGAAGGAAATAAAGTGCAGTTTAATGCCGAGAAAATACAGCCTGTCATCTTCTCCAAAAAGCTCAAAGTTTTGGAGCCAGATATGGTGATGGCGGGACATCCTCTTCTTCCATCACTTGGTGTGAGTGTGGGAGCGATCATGTCTTGGCATGATCTGGCTGCAGGTTTGGGGAAGAGTGCATCTCAAAAAATTGGAACAATGTTCCGTACAAAGAAATTTTACACACCTCAACAACTTCTCCTCATAAATAAGGATCAAATTCGACCATCCTTGGAGTAGTACTGTTCACATGTTTGGAGCTCAGCTCCAGTGTAGGACAAATGCTTTGTATTGAGCTGGTTAGATGTCTTTTCTAAACCATTTTCAAAGAGGGAGAAGGAATACGAACCCAGATTATCAGACGATCATCATAAGGGTGATTTCCGCGAAGACGGTGACTTTCACTAGACTTTTTTAAGCGCCCTAGCGGCGGAACGGTTAGTCTTACAAAAGAAAACGTTTTCTATGAGAAATAAAGGACATCTTGGAGCTTGTTGGTTTTTTAAGGTATGGGCCAAAAACTGAAAGGAGTGCCAAAGTTTTGACAAAAAGTGCCAAAAAACAAAGTGCCAGACAAATTTTTTGCCTGGAAATTCATGTTCAGTGATCTATAAAACAAAAAGGGTGAGAAAATCGAAAGTATAGCAAAACTTTCCTGTGTTCTCCCATTTCTCCCTAATTTGCCCAATCTATTCAACCTCGAAATGAAAGGAATGCTTGTGACTTGGAAGTTTCAGAAATTGAACTCTTTTGCTTTTACATTCGTCATCTTCAGGTGATTCTTCTGTTGATGAAGAGTTCTGGAACCTGCGAGAAATATGAGTAGTTTCTAGAATATATCTCTTAAGAACAGTATCTGTAATTCATATACTTCTGTAAATAAATACAAAAATCGTCAATAATTGTTAGGAATACAGAACAAGCCAACACAATCTCGTCGGAGGGAATTCCAATACGGCAGGTTGTCCTGGCGCTATATCGGGGGTTCCATCGATAATGGAAAGCCGTTCGTGGATTCGATTCCTTCATAAAGTTACGGATGCATTCTGAAGGTTAATCGCACTCGACATAATACAGAAAAGAGTTCCTGGGGGAATCAACAAATCCGCCAAGGCAAGGATTTTTCACATCGGCTCTGCTCGCCTGATAGGAAAGAGGGGGCAAGAGAATAGCATTCGCAGCGAGCTATTCCCTGGTCACTGGCCAGGGCCCGACTGCCTTGACGAACCGTCTGATCTTTTATAGTGGGCTCGTCGGTTGATAGCGACGTGGTCAGAAAAACTACTCCAAATCAGATCTGATTTCTGCTTTTTTTAATAACGAGATCCAAGGATCTTGTTATTTAATAAATTATGTGGAAGAAGTGGTTAATAACTTTTCGAGAGAATAATTTTTTGAAAAACTTCCGGTTAACAAAGCCAGCAATCCTTTTAATATATTGACTCAGTTTCCCTTCCTTAGGCCCTTTTAGCCTGCAATAAGTAATTAATTAAAAAATTCTATATTTTATATTGTAGCACTAGCTCCGTATTCAGGTAGGTAAGTCAAGATATAATAATTACCTGCTTTTCGAAAACTATGAAAGGATATACCAAATACAAAAAAAAAGCAATCAGTTTTATTCAACACAAGAGAATGATAATATAAGCACAAGTACAAAAAAACAGGCCACGTATCTTTTTTAAAAAAATTGAGTGTACTTTTTAGTGATATTTTGGTTTTCAGGTTTGACTTTTGATTTTTATTGATAAAGGCCTCCCTCCTGAACGATTCAAGAAACAATATGATACTACTTTATTCTTAGACTATATTAATAAATATGGACCAAGAACTTTTATTTTGTATAGATAGGTATAAGTATATATTTTCTTAATTTAATATCTATTAGTATTCCCATAATTTATGTTTTTTGTAACAAAAACTGCAAATAAAATAATAATATTATGAATATTGTGATCATTATTATAATTTATGTAATTATTATATTTCCTATAACTGAACTCGAGCGCGCCACTGCCGTTGCGTTCTGTTTGTTTACGTTTTACGTCGTTCCCCCTTACCCCGCCAGAAGCAGCATATGAGTGCGAGAGAGAATATCAACAAACCAAAACTGACTTGAAGCTAAGATAGGGAAGGCGCAGTCCATATTTATTTATATAGTCTAAGATTTTATTTCTTTATTAAACAATAACATCAGTTAGAATCATAATTGTCACCTATAGTCTGTCACGGTAAAATTCGAGGTAAAATCCAAGCTACCTAGCAACCGAAAAATGAAAACAATTGCAAAACACAGCCACTCTTTGCGAATTGAATGAATAATGAAACGTGAAATGATAGAATTTAAATTTTCTAACGTTGTTCATTTAAAATGAGAATAATTTTCTTTTTTTTATGATCCAGGAGGAGGAATTCCTTTATCATCGCAAAATCAAAAGTGTATACTAAAAACCTAAATATTCCAAATAAGTAGGTACCCAAATTTTTATATTCCAACGATTTTAATAAAAAATAATGAAAAAATAAATATAAAAATATGAAGCGACCCGGTTTTTTGCATCTAAGTGTATAAGCTGTTACAATTAATCCTGTAAAAATAGCTCTAATCGACATTCAATTTCTAGAATGTTCCGCCAACTCCAAACATCTCCGTGTCGAAACGGCCCTTCCTTAATTTTTCTTCAGATTTCAGTTTTGGAACTTCTTCTAAAAGTTCTTTGTTATCTTCCAAGATCTGATCCCATTTCTCTGAAACATTGAGAATTGCAATGAAATAAAATTGTG
This sequence comes from Malachius bipustulatus, assembly GCA_910589415.1. NCBI lineage: Eukaryota > Metazoa > Arthropoda > Insecta > Coleoptera > Melyridae > Malachius > Malachius bipustulatus. The sequence goes on along the minus strand of OU342638.1, from coordinate 31,352,408 downwards.
AACAACTCGATAAATTAATTAATTAGTACAGCGTCATTGTGGACGTTAATAGGAGTCATATCAGAATTTTTTTTGGATTTATTTATGGGCAATCGCCCTCTTCAATATTTTACCTTACTTCATGAAGGCACCACCTACTCAAGTAGATTTTTTTTTATCATAAAAAATCATCTTGTTTCATTTTCAAAGTATTTCCAGATCGTTATATTTTCGTTAATGCTTATAAAATGCATCGTTAATAAGATTCTTTTACCTTTCAATTCATTCAGTGATGGTTGATTGCCACCATAATCTTTCGGCAGAAACTCTAATGGAATTTTTTCAGTCAAAGATTTCACATCGTCATGGAATGTCATCTAAGACAAAAATACTTATAATGAAAATTTTAAATAAAGTAGGTTATAATTTACGGTTTCAATTATGTCATTCTTCACAATTGTTCTAAACATGTCCATCAACTCTTCTATCCACGTTGGTGGCTTTAAGTAATGAATACCCAAAAGCTTGTAAGAGTAAACACTCTAAAAAAATACATTTACAGATTTTTCGTTTGTTATGAGTTATGACAAAGGTGAATATTTTTTAATACTCACATGAATAAAGGTTAAAAGCTTCTGCATCAAATGCGGTTTTAGTAGTTTAAGCATGTCATATTTAAAGTCTGTCAAATCTACAAGGATTCTTAGTCCTGAACAGCAGTCTAGTTTACTATTTAATATTTCAAGTTCGGCGAAGAATAGCTTTACAACTTCCAGTAAGTCAAACGTGTCTCCAGTATTTGTATAATATTTTACAAAAATTAATATTTCCTTGACATTTCCCAGTTTAGTATTGGGTACCAGATCTCTACAACAAAAACGATAGTTGAAATATTCAGAGGTATCCTATTTTTATAACGCTCTTGAAGTTTTAACTACTCAAGTGAATTACTTAATAACAAAATATCTGCCATCATGTCGGGAAGGGGACTGTCAAGCCTTAATAAAGGCGAAACATTTCCGCCTATGTATTCAGACTCATATAATTTATATCATCGGAGGAATTAATTCTTTTTTCCCTAATAAAAACGAAAAGTTTACTTACAGAGGTAGACCAGATGGGCGAAGTTTATGTAAATCTGTAAATAATTCAGGGTAGAATGTCTTCACGCTGTAATAGTTGTCGATGCAATGTTCAGATTCCTCTAATCCATTATTTCCAATTACAAATCTTTCGAAGAAAACATCATCTAAAAAAAAATTAAACGCTTTAGGAAAATTAAGGTCATCGATAGTCATTACATTTCGTTTGAAGGGAAAATAATTTTACGTACCTTGAACCCCTTGAGGTAAATGGGGTTGTTGCTTCAACCATTCTTTGAGGATCTTCACATCTTTTTTTATGTCCCCTTCTTTGAGTCCCAATTGTTTTCTAACGAACGCTTTGTCTTCGTCCGTTACCCCTAGAAATTTCATTTCGAATTCGAGAAATTAATTGAGTTTTTAATTTATGTTTTTTGTTTTAGTAGGTGCTTGTAATATTCAGACTGAGCAATTATAAATGAATTCGAAGTTATGCAGCCGACTGTTTTATTCAGGCGTAAGTTAGATAAATAGACAATTATTTTAAGTTGCCTTTCACTTTTTTGTTGTCTTCTCTGTTCTTTAAATCTGGAAAGGTACTAAAATTTATTAAAACTGCGGAGAAATTGACTGTTGTTAAGCTGAGAATGTTATTGTGATCAACATATTTTAAAACATGATATTGATTCTTAGGAGCAATCTTTACAACAAATAAACAAGCGTATCGATAAGGCAATAAAAACACTCATTAAAAATACTATCTACGATTTCTCTGTTGCATATACCACCAAGCTATAAACAGTACGTATAGGGCAGTTTTTTGTCCATGACAACTACTGTTCATTTTTTGCAGACCGAGATAGCAACCTTGGGAGAGTTCAAAGCACACAACACAAACTGTCTCAAACACTCAAATTTTAATGACGAAGAATGACGTGAAGCTGTAGCTTTTACTATCGTATATGGCTTTACCCAGCTCATTGACGAACCAACCCGTATTCCCGATTAGCAGCGGCGAAAGAGCTCCGATGGCACAAGCGAGGGCACAAGCCACCATAATTTCATTATTTGTCTCAATGAGGAATCTCATAACCAAAGAATTGGGAACAAATTTCTTTCCTTCCCCAACGGTTCGAAATCTTTTTGGTTAGTCACTAAGGCAGTTGGCCAGAATTTCACCACATCTACCATTACCGGTTCTACTTAAAAATTGCGCGAATGAGCTGTCACCTATTTTCTGTCGACTTTTCAACATGTCTTATAAAAAGTGAATTTACTTTCACAAGTCCAGCTTATTCTTAAGAAAGCCAAAAAGACAATAACAAACAACTACCGGACAGTGCATGGCACTGCTCTCAGTAATATCTAAGATTATGGAGAAAGCTATTAACCATCACCTTTTAAAGTATTTGGAAGTATCTAATGTAATCAGCGGCCATCAGGACGACTTCCGCAAGCAGAGATCAACAGGTAACCTCCTTTCCTTCTTTCCCTCTCTCCTCCGGTAACCTGCGTTGCCGAGCTATGAAATAATGCAGTCGAACACCATGGGGAGTCTCTAGTATCATTTGATATCTCTAGGGCTTTCGATCGTGTCTGCCATTGTTGGCAAAACTGCAGGCTTATGGCATGCTTAAGAAATTTCGCTTGTGGGTTGCGAGTTATCTCAGAGATCGCTCCTTACAGATAGCAGTCGATGGAGTTCTTTCTTAGACCTTTCCATCAATGCCGGTGGGCCTCATGGACCCTTTTTATCTACGACTCTCATTCTTATAGGTATATTAACGATTTGCTTGTAAACAATAAAAAACCCAATATACCTACAGTTTTTCCGATGGCAATACATTTTTATCTTCCTATACCTTAGATGCGCGAACTTCGGCCATCGACGCACATTTTCACACAGCGCAAGAAGTATCAATACTTAACTAAGATCTACCAGAGATTCTACGTTGAGGCGAAGGAAATAAAGTGCAGTTTAATGCTGAGAAAACACAGTCGGTCCTCTTTCTTCAAAAGAGTTAACGTTGTGGAACCAGATATATTGATGGCGGGACACTCTCTTCTTCCATCGTTATCTCTTCGTTTGCTTGGCATGAGTCTGGAAGCGAACATGTCTTGGCATGATCGTGCTGCAGGTTTGGCGAAGAGTGCATTTGAAAAACTTGGAACACATTTCGGCACAAAGACATTTTACACAACTCAACAACTCCTCCTCTGATACAAGGCTCAAATTCGACCATCCTTGGAGTACTGTTCACATGTTTGGAGCTCAGCTCAAGTGTAGGTAAAAATTCTTTGCATTGAGAAGATTTGGTGTCTTTTCTAAACCATTTTCAAATAGGAAGAAGGAATACGAACCCAGAACGTCAGATGATCACCGTAAGGGTGATTTCCGCGAAGAAGGTGAATTTCACTAGACTTAATTTTTTTGGCGCGCCCTAAGGAACGATTAATCTTCCAAAAAAACGTTTTCTATTAGAAATGTAGGAAATTTTTGGGCTTGTTGTTCTCTTGCTGAGATTTCGGCGAAAAACTTAAAGGAGTGTCAAAATAATGCAATGATTGAATTTCAATTTTCTAACGTTGTTCATTTAGAAAGGGAATAATTTTCATTCTTTCTTTTCTTATGAAAGTGTATACTAAAAGCCTAAATATTCCAAATAAATAATAACATAAAAAACAAATAAATTAGTATCCACCTCCAGTTTTCTATTTGCAAGTTTCGATCTGTAAAAGCAGTTTCCTCCTAAACAGTTCAGACGGACGGTGAAGGATTTTTTTGTTGGGCAGAAAGGGCGTTCTACTCGGCTTAGGAATTCCTGAGCTGTATGTTTTGAGGGAGGTTAGGGGGACTGTAATAGAATTTGCAAAACTTCATACAGCCAATCTTTTGGAACACGGTAAATAATCTTCAGGGACGTTTAGAATATTTAGGATCTCTTTACTTTACCAAGGCAGAATAGCTCGCCCTCTCGAGTAAATTATAATAAAAATTATGAGTTTATTATGTAGTTTCAAATTCCTTCCTCCACTCCATATATACTTGGAAAGAGAGGCCAGATGGACAACGTACAGACTACTACAGGTAGCACGAAGCACACAAATGGCTTGTGTCATGGAACGGACCAGTCTACTGGACGACACTCAAAGTCACAGTCTTCTGGGTATGCCCTCAGACATGATGCCATACACAACAAACCACACTGCATACAACGTCCTCTTTCCAAGCAGAGACGAATGGGAGCGTAACTCAAACGACCTCCTCAAAGCAGACCTCACGTGGTTTACCGACGGTTCAAAGACTCCAACGGGAGTTGGATCCGGAGCGTACGACGCTGGGTCAAGACGAGAATTCTTTGCAAACCTGGGTCAGTACGCAACAATATTTCAGGCAGAAATTTATGCCATTGTACTCAGCGCGCAGATGCTGGATGAAACGCACTGCACGCGGAAAACAATTAAAATCTTCTCAGATAGCCAAGCGGCCCTAAAAGCCCTTTGCTCCATTCGTTGCAATTCCAAACTAGTATGGAACTGTCAAGCAGCACTCAATGAAGTAGCTAAAAACAATAACTTGACTCTGGTCTGGATTCCATCAGGTCACTCCGGCCTTGGAGAGAACGAAATAGCCGACTCTCTGGCTAGAAGAGCAACTGAATTCAAATTTACAGGACCGGAACCTGCTCTTGGCATATCCTCAAATACTGCCAAAACAACAATAGACACCTGGGCGGAAAACAAGGTACTTCGGTACTGGCAAACTCTACCAGGATTAACTCACTCTAAGACCTTCATTGAGGGACCCTCGAGAAACAGAGCTAAAAAGCTACTGGAACTCAAAAGGACTGACCTAAGGGCCCTAATAGGCCTATACACAAGACACTGCAAAGTGAACCACCACTTACACAGGATGAATCTAGCCGATAACGCAGAATGTCGCCTGTGTTTGGAGGATGTAGAAACAGCAGAGCATGTTCTATGCAACTGCCCCGCCTTAGGAAGAACCAGGCACTCAACGTTCGGAAAAGTACTTCTCTCTCCGAGAGACTTGGATACATTCACACCATCTAAGGTCATTAGCTTTTTAAAAAACAGTGGCCTGCTAGAGTGGATGTAAATTACTTAGGTATGAGCCACAATAGACCGCTTGGTCGCAGTGGAGGTGTCACTAATCGACCCACTCATTATACAGTGTGGAAAATCCAAATGGAATAAATTCGATAATAAATCAATGAAGATGGTTGCGAAAAAACGCTCGGACACGTCGATTAGTAGTTTTAGTTGCGCATTTTTTTCAATGAAAACTTTTTATACAGGGTGTGTCGTGTAACAGTGCTCAATACCAACTTTCTTCTTTCAAATCAAACACCCTGTATATTATTACATTTTCAGATTGCCTGAAAAATGTAATAATAATGCTGTTTATAATTCAAATTTGTCACGAGTGATTTTTGAGTTATAAACAAATGAAAATCGCAATTTTTAATTTTCAAAACAGTGTACACCGATAACGGCTCAAGATGTCGGAAAACGGCTTACATGTCCCTATCCTAATTTTTCATGTAGTATCCTATTGTGTGGATGAAATTTTTATACAGGGTGATTAAAAATCTGGTAATTTTCATGACCCTGTATAAAAATTTAAACTACCTAATGGGGCTCTAAATGAAAAGTTAAGATAGGGACATGTAAGCCGTTTTCCGACATCTTGAGCCGTTATCGGTGTACACACTGTTTTGAAAATTAAAAATTTCGATTTTCATTTGTTTATAACTCAAAAATCACTCGTTACAAATTTGAATTATAAACAGCATTATTATTACATTTTTTCAGGCAATCTGAAAATGTAATAATATACAGGGTGTTTGATTTCAAAGAAGAAAGTTGGTATTGAGCACTGTTACACGACACACCCTGTATAAAAAGTTTTCATTGAAAAAATGCGCAACCAAAAATACTAATCGATGTGTCCGAGCGTTTTTTGGCACCCATCGCCATTGATTTATTATCGAATTTATTCCATTTGGCTTTTCCGCACTGTATAACTAAACTAACTAGTTTCAAATTGGCTTAGAAATTTTTTTATTTTAGATTTTTTCGAGGAATTTTTAGAAAATTTTCAAACTGTATTAGAAAACGATCACCTAGTTGTAGGCCTTATATTTTGTAGAAATACGGTTGTAAAATGCAATGTAAATGGAATCAAAGATGTCTAAGGCGTCTAACAATCTTACTTCCACGCCACCGGGGGGGGGGGGGGGGGGGGGGGTGTGGAAGAATGCACCTCTTGGCTTGTCTAGCTTTTCGAAAAATACAGTTCATCAAGCGCTATCATTTTTTTATCATATGATCCAAAACGCTTGAAATTTTAAAGAGCTTACATCAACTGCATGGGTTCTTATCTTTTAACTCTTCAAATGAAGGTTGCTCCCCACCATAGTCAGAAGGTAGAGACTCTAAAGGGATTTTTTTCAATAAAGAATCGTAATCATAATGGAGAAAAACCTGAAAAAATTACAATAATTATTATTATCAAATTTTCGGTAATAAATGAAACTATCGCCACCCTTTCGTAGATTTTTTTTCATCACAGGTTTGAGCAAGCTCAAAAATAGCCCAATCCATGGAGGTGGGTTGTATAAATATGATACCCACGAAAGCGATATGAGTATGCGTCCTGAAAAATGGTAATACTCGTCATTCTGGGTTGAGAGATAATTGGAAAGACTTACGGTAATAGACAGAAATTTTTTTTTACTATACTTGGAGAAAGAAGCTTCAAAAGATCCATCGGGAAATCAGTTACATCCACCATTAAATGCAAACCAGAACAGTATTCGTACTTGATTAAAACTTCTAAGAAGACACAGACTGCTTTAATCAGTCCTATGTCAGTAAACGTCTCAGCAGTGTTCTTCCTGAGGCGAACAACTACTATTCTTTCTTTGTTCTTACTTAGTTCCAAAACTGGACTAATATCACTATAATGTAACGGGATTTTTCTGTGGGTAGAGGTGAGTTCCCAGGAGTAGATGATTGCCCCTTTGCACCCGTGACAAGTCGATTAAAATTTGTTATGGTTTATTTACAAAAGAAGTATATTTACAATAAATCGATCTAGTACTATTATTCATACGACTGATCTTAGGGTTGCTCCGTCCTCTGAGTGATAGAAAGGGGGCGGCCCTCGTTCTGGGGAGTGACCGGATTGGCTTCAGATAACCGCGTCGAAGGCGGCCTCGTTTACCATTGGCCTTTCCGGTACTGCTGCTGCTGGTGTCCTCGCTGCTCGCCGCTCACCATCAGTAATGCCGCCGCTGTCGCACGGTCTGTGCTGTCCCCGACCGTATGCAAGATACGCGTCTCGGGGCCGTCCGGGCGATCACCTTCGTCGACAGGCGGTCTCTGAAACAAAAGCCGCTCCCGATGCCTCAATACGACCTCGGGACGGCTGTTACTGGATCCGGCCCTCAATACAGGCCAGACGTCGGGACGAGGGTCTACCAGAACCTCAATGCAGTTCCGGTCGATTCCCTATACTGATCGGTTGCCGGCCAGAGCTCACTTCACTCTGGTCGCGCTCCCGAAGCCGGGTTACGGTTAGGGTCAACTCAGTTCATCGACCTACTCTATCCGGCTACGTATAAGTACTGTATGGGGCACTCACTCCATGCCCCAGCTGATCTCCGAGCTCAATTCACCCAGGAAAGAGAGTTGTTCGCAAGTCAACTCCTCACGATGTACTCTCTGGTCAGTCTTCCAGCTGGCGCTGTTTATATAGCCGGTGCTGGTGGAGATAACGCGTTTATCGCCGCCGTAAAAACTGTATCACTCCTGATAAACCCCTCTAATAATGAAAATAAATAATAATTATCAACGAAAGCCTTGGATTTCGTTACAACAAAAATATCAAAATATGACAGAAAAAGCGTTCGATTACTTTTTTGATCATGTAATATTACTATAACATTTAACGTTACATTTAATTTATGCAATAGGTAAATAAATAAAAAAAACAGGACCTTGGAATGAACCCCGCAGGCTGGTCCTGAACCGGATTTGTCCCCGTCGGTGTTGGTAGCGCGTCAAATCGCGTACTATCCGTATTTTACTTCGGATGAGAGTTTTAAGGTGCTGCCGAAGAGACGTGGTAGACCTATGATGTTTAATTTACGTTTTAGTGTGAAGAATACGACCCTTGTGCGATGAAGAGTCATGGTGGGTCGTTGGTAGAAGAGAGAACGGAAAGTGGGTATAGGGCCCAGGCAGCAGAGTCACGTTTTAATGACGTCATTTTTAGTCTTTTTTAGTTCCCGACGTCATATTATCAAAAAATTACGTGATTATTGCCGTCATTTCCCAGACGTGACTTAGAGGTAATGTTTATGACGTCGGTCTAACGTCGTTTTTTCGTCATTGCCAGACAAACTGAAAATTTGATCTAGCGCCTATAAGTTCTGCATTACCGTAAATTATTTTTATATAAAAAAGTCAATCTAAATATTATCTTTTCCCTCTTGCTTGTACAAGTGTTCCTGTCGATAATTTCCCATCGGACTTAGTCTTGGAAGTGTTGCAACGTTCCGAAAGCAAGCGCTAAATAGCATCTGTAATAATTACAGATGCTATTTAGCGCTTGCTAAATAATTATTATTGTTTGTGTTGTACAGCGGACAGAAAATTGAGTAGATTAATTAAGTAATAAATTTTACATCCATGAAATAAGGTCCTTCTCGTAATCAGTACTAAAATGTACCTAATAAATATTAATTACGAATTTTATGACGTCCGTAATACCTACTACGTCAAATTACGTACATACGTATTACGTCGACGGGCAGTGACATAATCACGTCATGATATCGTCATTTCTAAAGTCATAATGACGTTATGAATGACCAAAAAATCACGTTGCAATGACGTGATGCTGCTGTCTGGAGAATTTTCTGGCACGTATCATGGCGAGTGCAGCCATATCATGAGATACTGATACTTCTCAATATATTATCTCGGTCATGAAATAGAAAGCGCGGAACTTATGATTTGAAAAAGCTTTTCGGAGTGTCTAGAAGCTATAATGCCTCCATCCAGGAAGGGAAAAGTCATGAATAAATTTGTTCTCGAAGTTTTCAAAATTCATTATTCCAGAAGGCCCTAACGTTCTATATTATACAGGGTTATTCACGGTATACGCCACGGAAGTTTATGGCCGTGTCTCTGGATTTTTGGATTTTTTTATTTTTGGAGTGGATAGAGACCCCGGCAGAGGTACGTTTTAAAATTATATTCATAATGTACAGGGTGTCCCAAAAGCATGAAACATATCAAAGTTATGTTTTTTTAAATGGAATGCTCCTATGTTATTGCATTTTTAGATTGCCTGTGAAGAGAAAATAAGATTGGCTTTTACAGTTGGTGTTTAAATTCAGAAGTTTGTGAGTTATAAACAAGTGAAAATCGTTATTTTTCAAGTTCAAGGCCCTGTACAAGGAAAACGGCTTAAGATAGAGAAAAACGGCTTACATGTCCCTATTTTAACTTTTCATGTACTATCCAATGATGTAGATGAAATGTTTATACAGGGTGATAAAAAATTTGAAAAATTCTGAGATTTATCCACGCGTCGACGAATAAAAAAATCAAAGAAAGTACAAATGTTTCTCTATCATAGGATAGTACATGAAAAGTTAAAATAGGGACATGTAAGCCGTTTTTCTCTATCTTGAACCGTTTTCGTTGTACAGGGCCTTGAACTTGAAAAATGACGATTTTCACTTGTTTATAACTCAAAAACTTCTGAATTTAAACACCAACTGTAAAAGCCAATCTTCTTTTTTCTTCACAGGCAATCTAAAAATGCAATAACATAGGAGCATTCCATTTAAAAAAACATAACTTTGATATGTTTCATGCTTTTGGGACATCCTGTACATTATGAATATAATTTTAAAACGTACCTCTGTCGGGTCTCTATCAAGGAAAACGGCTTAAATAAGAGAAAAACGGCTTACATGTCCCTATTTCCACCCTTCCCTTGCATCGGAAAAAAAAATTTCAAAAAACGCGTCCTCTGAAACAGCCACATTCAAAATGTTTTTTTTTCTTATACATATTTACAATAATTATTACCCCTGAACATTATTTGTCAGTATAAATATTCATACCCCTTTTTTCAAACGATTTTTTTTCGTTTGAATCATTTCGTTTAATTTTAGATTTTCTAGCCATAACAAGTCGTAAAGCTTTGAGAATACAGGAATGTAGTTTACCTTGAACTCCTTGAGGTAGGTGAGGCTCCTTTTTGATCCAATCTTTGAGAATCTCCACATCTCGTTTAACGTCCTCTTCTTTGAGTTGTAAATCCGTTCTAACGAATTCTTTGTCCTCTTTCGATACCTCCAATAAATTCATTCCAGATTCAAAAATTGTTTTAAAATCACAGATGCGTATAGAAAAACTTTAAGTGCAAATTTAGAAAATTGAAATTAACCAGGGCCAGAAATCGAGTGTAGGTACCTTATGTTTTATACAAACAAAAATGTTTTTGGAAACTAATCCCTGTGTATTATTCAGAAAGAACTGTGCGTGTACTGATCAGGTCAGGTTTAAATTGGTATTTTGTAGGCCTTTTACTAATTCGGAATTGTGTTATCGAGCACCTTGAATAAGTAAAATGGGAATGAACAATTATTGTAAAAAAAATTGAAGAAAGTTAAATGGGTTTTTCTCGAATTCGGTCTCTTAATTGTTATATTACTAGTAATAGTATATAAATTGTATTTAAGATTTGCATTTGCTGGTAAAAATATCCTCATCATAATAATAAAACGCTATCTATGCCGACATAATGAAAATTTAAACGTAATGAAAGAAATAAATGTTAAAAAAACAGTTTCTGCAACTTAACGGAGAACTCTTAATGAGCAAACCCGTAAATAGAAACAGAGCAAAAAATTATTAAAAACAGGCCAGTTTTTCCATTTAAAAGTAGCAAATTTTATTTATGCGATAGAGAGAGATGCGATAGGAAAAAAATTAATGTAATAGATAGAAATAGAAGTCAAAAATAACTCCTGAATTGATGGTAAGAGAGATGGAATGACTTGGAGGACTGCTGGACAAAGAATGTACTGAGAGACATAGCACCCTGGATAAACAGAACTCATCGGGAGTAAATCACAATCTTACACAGATCCTGACAGGACATGAGATCAGGGAAATTGGCACCTCTAAATGCGAATTTTAAAAAATTCAAACGATATTCGTTTGTCCGACCAAAATTTACATTTGTCCGCCCTTCAAAAAAAAAAGTTACAGCTAAATTAAAAAATCGAAAAAAGCGACCAACAACAATTGCTGGTTCTACGACGGAGAAATAGTGCACCAGTCCAGAGCGCATCCTAAAATTTTGATTTAATTTTTTTTTAAGATTATGCAACCAATAATACAATTTTTTGTCTCTTGAGCTTTTTTCCTATTCTGGTTTGTTTAAGAAATAAAAAATAAAATCCACTCAATTGCATATCACTGGACAACACCAACACCAGAAACATAACGGGGAAAATTTTCTTTTGGAAATACACAAAAAAGTCAGTGGCGTACATTCTTCTTTGCAATAAACTGGGCCTAATAATTTTAACCTATATGGGTCTAAAGGAGCTCCATATTATCACAAATAACACTGCCAAATTTCAAAAATATCGGCCAACTAATGAAAAATTTACTTGCAAAAATAGATTTTCAACCCTTAACTTTAAGGGCTAATATCTTTCCAGGGGTGTCTCGTGGGAATAAACGTTATAGCTAATTTTCATTTATTTTTACTATATTTACTCAAATCCAGGAGATTGCCCACATATTATGGGGCACCCTATATAAACCAGGTCATGAACATTTAAAAGAGCATATGAAAAGGGAATAGAAAGAGAGCAGTGAGAGGGTAAAAGGAAGAGATGACAAAAAGGAGAGACCTAAAGTAATACCGAAATGTGGTGCAGATAAGCAATGGGGTGAAGGGTTAGCAGGTTAGGTCAGGACTCTGATCCTGTGATTCAGCTGTCCGAATTATATTCAGCAGAGCTCATAGCTCTCTTCTCGGCCTTTGCAGTTGTTTTGTTAACATGACTTCTCATCTTTAGTCCTTGAGCGTCACTCCTAGACAATTGAAGACACAGTTGCCAGTATTGAATCTGGTAAAGCTACTAGAAGGCACTGCTGAGAAGAATCGTCGCGAATGCTTGAAAAATTCTATAACAAGTCAAATCCCAAAAAATATATTTTTTAAAGACCTCTTAGCTGATCTGGCTTCTTTGAGTATATTGGGGTTTATTTGTAGCTCTGTATGAAGAATAATGGTAATTTGAACGTATTTATTGCATACTAATTCAAATAAAACAGGGTGGTATACAATAGTATATTGTGAAACAAGTGCGGAAAAGAGAAAATTCACACGAGTGTGAAATTTCTTTTCCGCACGTGCTATATACAGTACTTTTCCTACGACCACAATTTAACAGATTAATTATTTAACAAATTTAACACATAAATTATTTTTTCTGACAATGCTCTGCTTTTATGACCTTTTCTACAATTTATGAAATGTTTATAAGCAGATTCGTATTTTTCTCTCGAAACTACAGGTAGCAAAAATTCACGGAGACCCATTGCGAGGAACAATGATAATGATAAAGGAAAAAAGTCTTATTCTCGCTGAGTTTGAGACTTTATTTATTCTTTTATTTGGTTACATGTTTCGGCTCTTCGGCCATCATCAGACCATAAAATAAAAGTCGTCTCTATGTCATAACAGACAATTGATTGAGCCGAAATTGTCTGTTATGACATAGAGACGACTTTTATTTTATGGTCTGATGATGGCCGAAGAGCCGAAACATGTAACCAAATAAAAGAATAAATAAAGTCTCAAACTCAGCGAGAATAAGACTTTTTTTCCTTTATCATTACAGGTAGCAAATTCAAAGAACACAAACCTGCTTGTTTTCTGACTTCAGGTGGTGTATTTTCTGCTTCAGATTCTGAGGAATCACAATCCATTATAATGATAGGTAACTAAAGTTTATTTTTTCAGACTACTTAGGTAGGTATTATTTTCAATTCTACCAATGACTTTTATTATTACTATTATATACTGTTAAATCATTGAATTCTACCGACAATATTATTATTATTTATTATTAGACTCCGTATAAACTAAAAATAAGTGACGTGTGAGCGTGGAGACGTGGTAGATATGCAACTTCCACACAACGCAGGCGCTGTGCGTCGTCGATTGAAGTTAGTAGAGGTGTGCGAGCTATTTTCACGTTCGTGAATTTGATTTGAACGCTACCAATGCTGTTATTAGCGATCAATTTTATTAGCGTAAATTTTAATAATTATTACTGCCACAAGAGAATAATGAGTATATTTTATAGTCTTGTCGGGTTCTATGTTATCCCATTTGTGTTTATTTTATTACCTTGAAGCTTTAAATGAATAGTTATTCCATTAATAATAAGTAACAGTTGAGTTCTCAGTTACCGCCCATCACTATATTGTTTACATTAAAACTGTACGGAAACGATTTTTGGCTATGCCTTATGTCACTTTGTCGCACAGTTTTGGATACGTGAGAAATCTGCTAGTTTGCGCACAAAAAACGATGCGCAAAGTAGTGTTTTGTATAGTGGTCGTAGGAAAAAATAGTTGCGAAATGACTTTTTAATCGATGTTCAGCTTCTTGAAAGTTCCATCAACTCCAAACATCTCAGTGTCGAAACGGCATTCACCCACTCTTAATTTTTCGTTAGATTTCAGTTTTGGTACTTCTTCTAAGAATTCTTTGTTATCTTCGAAGATCTGATCCCATATCTCTGAAACGTTAATAGCATTAGAACAAGACAAAATTATAAATTAGATCGACATAAGCGTAACACAATTTTTTGTCCGATGGCAAAATATTTATGAAAAAAACATGACGTAACAGTGTAATCAGAATAACCAGGATACAACAAAATGTCAAGATCTCATAGCCTAAAAAAATTACCATCGCTCAGAGAAATTTTACGTAATTTAAACGCAAAAACTTCATACAGCTGCTTTGAAAAAAAAGATACGCCTTTTTACCTTTCAACTCATTGAGCGATGGTTGATTTCCACCATAATCTTTAGGCAGCAGCTCCAATGGCAATTTTTCAGTCAAAGATTCCAGATCGTTATGTAATGTGATCTAAGACGAAAGTTCACGTAATTATTTTATTTCAAGAAAGTTGATCATATTTACCCTGTCGTATAATTTGGCCTTCATAACTAATTTAAAAAGGTTCATCAACAATTCGATCCAATTTGGCGGTCTATAAAAATGCAGACCAACAAATTTGTAGGAATAAATGTCCTAAAACTAATTGTTACTTTTACTTGCCATGAGTATATTTTATATTTACTCACGGGAATAGCCGCAAAAAGTTTTTTGAGCAAACCAGGCGTCAAACGTTTCAGCATGTCGTATCTCATGTCCGTCATATCCACAAAAATTCTGACCCCAGAACAACAATCCAGCTTGGTTAATATCTCAAGCGCAGCGATAATCACTCTCACTACTTTCAATAAGTCAAATGTTTCTCCAGAATTTTCAAAGTATTTTGCAAAAATTAATATCTCCTTGCTATGTCCCAGTTGTGTATTTATCACCAAATCACTAGAAACAAAAAAACAATTTATAGCTATGTACTGAGCCCCTCCCATTGCCAAAAGTATTTCCCTCCCAATTGCACACACTTATTTATATCTCATAGGACCTTAATCTCGGGAATCGTCTTTATACTCTTCTTTCCTTCAAGGGTTTCCGAGAGTTGAGGAAACAAGAAAAAGGAGCAAGGTTGGGTGAGTAGGTGTGGTGACCTAGCAGCGACCTCTCTGGAGTCCCTACAGGCGATCTGGTCTAATTCTTTCTGAGTCTGGGATATCTTAAGGAGAGAGGCTACTAGGGAAAAGAGAAAGCACAATGGGGCTCTTGAGGCCTCAGGGCAGCGGACTTGTTCTGTCCTCTCAACAATCCAGAATCCAGTCTGGTTCACTGTGGAGCCTTGGGGGAGGCAATCGCGGTGAACTTTTGCATAAAAAAGTCTCCATCTTGGAGAGTTGGAGAGAACTTCGAGAGTTTTTTTTGGGTCCGGGGCACGTTTCACCCACTCATTGATAAGACTCGCTTAAGTCCGGTTCAGGGAAGATTGAAGATAAGGTCTTTCGCGACTTTCCGGTCATTATGTGCTCTACTCATGCGTATATTTCGCGGTTTCTACGCTTGTTAAAGTTCGCAATGCGGACTTTGTTTTAGTGAATAATGGAACTGAATTTTAAAATATTCCCGCCGAATTACTTTGAACCGGACAGGTAGTCTGCAATATTGCTCTAACGAAAGGTTACTATATCTTTCATGATTTCTAACTACTAGTAGGGCTATTCGACAAAAGATGGCGCTGCTTGTACAATTGTTTGATTTAAATAAATAAATATTCCTATTTAAGATATTTTCGACTATAAAATAGGGAATTAGAGAATGGCATGTTATTTTGCAATGTGTCATTGTCTAATAATTTAATTGTAATCATTTAACTTACACAGGTAAATCCGACGGTCGAAGTTGTTGTAAACTTTCAAACAATTCAGGCCAGATTCCCTTCATGGTGTAATAACTGTCAATGCATTGTTTGGCTTTTTCCACTCTTCCTTTGCACCTCATTAGGAATCTTTTGAAAAACAAATCATCTAAAAAAAAATTATTTGTTAATAAAATTAATCGCAATGGCTGGGGGAAAAATCAACATAACCTTGAATCCCTTGAGGTAGCTGGGGTTGCTGTTTCATCCAATCTTTGAGAATCTCCACATCTCTTTTTACGTCATCTTCTGTAAGGTTTAGTTGCTTCCAAACAATTTCTTTATCTTCTTCTGTTATCTTAATCATAATGTTGCGTTAAATAAAATAGCACCTCACAACCCTTTACTATTAATTTTGAGTTTCCCAATGCGCAACTAATATCTTTCAATATTTTATGAATGTTTATATACTTACGGAAATGTTTATTTAAATTTGTTTGAAGGACGAAAATGTAATAATAAATTTGTAATTATTAGTAATGTGCGGGTTCTAAATATCTTTATTGTTATTATTAATATTGATAAGGCTTGTCGATTTTAGAAAAATGACTAAATAAAAAAAAAATTAACCAAAGGTAAATAAATAAATTGCATACAAAGTATTAATAGTGATATAACCAACGTAAACAACAGTATAAATTTTAAATACACAATAATAATTATAAAAACAATTCTTAATCCTATTAATTCAATTTTCAAATTTTAACACAAATCGCTTTTAAATTTATTCATGTAATTTTTTCTTGTACTGGATAGAGAATTTCTTACTCTATCATACTTTCACCCTGAACATTGAAGCCGTTAAGGCTTAACGTATCCTTTCATATATTTAGACATTACTTGGCTAATCAATAAGGTCTCTGAAACCGAGTGAAACTGGTGACTTTGCCGCTTCATCTGGATTCTTATCACCCCAGCATCCTTTTTCTCTGATCATTTGCACCAACCACTGATGGATCCGCATTTTTGCAGATTTTTTTGGTTAAAACGGCGTTCAAAAATGTCAGATATCCATCTATATAATGGTGTTTCAAAGTTGAGCTATTTTTAATAATAATAATAATAATACACTTTCTTGCCCAACAGATTGAAAAATCCATTTACAGGACAAAATTACATTCAAAAATACAAAAACAGTATTATGTATTATATCTTATATCACTATACATATAGAGAATTTCATAAACATCCAAATTAATAAGTTACAACAATACTCTGCCTTAAAACAAAATTTGAGAAAAAAAAACGAAAAAATGAAAAATAACACAAGGATTGGCCCCCCTTTTCCACAAATCCCCTTTAATCCCGCCAGCTATGAATCGAACACTTGTCTGAAAGCGCTTAATGACATGTGGAAAATGTCGCATTCATCACAGATCTCATTGAACCATGAACACATTTTGAAAATGGGCGACCTGATCAGTATAGATTCGTCCTGGGTGTCGGTAAAATGAATGCATGTGGAGAACGAATACCAGTGCGTGGAATGCAAAATTTGAGCTCAACGATCAACCAATTTGAATCAACCCGGCCATGAATTAATTCAAATAGCCACTCAATCTAAATTCCAATGGTGAAAACCACCTGTATTCGATTTCTTCAGACATTTAAAAAATATAATATTTTACAGGATGTTCCGGTTAAAATTGTAGCCCTTTCTGCTCGCTTGATTTAAAATTTTGAATAAATATGCCAAAAGAAAAATGCGCGAGCAGAGGATGCTATTCCCTCTGGCTCCGTTCGGGTACTTTCAAATTTATTCAAATTTATTTGAACCCAAAGCGGAACAGAGGGTGTTAAAGATCTTAAAATGAAGTTACAAATTTTTAAGTGATCGTCTAGATCAATTTTGTCTCTAAAAAGTTTCCAAAAAGTTTCCAAAAAATTTCCAAAAAGCTTGACCTGCCCTACGTTGTGAATATTTAAATTACAGGTCACACAAAACACTAAAATAAAAGCCACACTAATAATTAACAGTTTATTGGAATGTTCCAATTAAACAAAATTAAATTTCCCAGAAATTGATAGTAATGTATCGTGAGATTATTTACTTAAAATTAGGATTTTTCCACTTATCTACTAACCGTTACACATAATATCAAAGATTAGACAAAATCATTATTCATTTTAAAAGATAATTGGTCTATAAATGACCACCATACCACCTTCACACCTTCAATAGGCATTCACTAAAATTTACACATCTAACCTTACTTAATTTGGCCAAATAATAACTTTACTAAATTAAAAATTTACCTTAATAAAAAAATTACAACATTATACCGGCTTGGTATAATTCAGTTTAGCAATATACAAAATTGTAATATCAATTAGATATTCAAATTCATCTACAGGTAACAATGATCCAAATAAATCACTCCAATAACATCATTTGGTTGATGTGTTTCTCATTTTAGAGAACATAAAAGAATTACAATATAAATCTGATAATATACCTTGCAGTCCAAATCGTACTTCAAGTTGAAAAGTGAGTGAACGGGAAGATTCAAAAGCGGGATGGAAAGTGACGCTGCGTCCTTCCACAACTGCTTACGTCATCCTCCTCGATGTTCCAGCCAGATAAAGCCAAATCGAAAAAAATGGAAAGGCTTCGCTTTACCCAAGGGACGCCATTCATCCAAACTGCTCAAATCAGCAAAACTCCTGCGCCAATGATGATCCCATAACAGAAACTACAATCGGGACAATCCTAAACGAAAATGGAAACAAAAGCCAAAACCAAAAAGGAAAAGCCCTGAAATTAAATTAAAATAATTACCATCTGAAATTTTACCAAACGCCATCTTATTTAATTCTTACCGAAATGAATTACATCATCCAAATCGGACTTCTTTATTCTTCATTTTCTGCTTCAATCTCAAAAACTACCTAATCAAGGAACATCATAAAACATTAGCTTTGCTAAATAACACCCAAACAATAACTTCATACCTGAGTCTTAAACAACCACTACACGAAACAATAAACTAAATAACTCACTTATTATACCATGTTTACTTCACTAGCATCTCAAAGAGAAAAGAACGAGGAAGGATGAGACGTTCAACTCCTCAGGTTCCGACCTCCCACTACCAAATCGATAAATAAGCGCATGGTCGGTTATCCGTTACATCTTCTTCTTCTTCAGGGTTTATGGCTTTTAGCTTTTATTAGCTATTTGGCCAGCACATTAAATCGGTTACATCGCTCGGTCACTTCGCCGACTGGCATGTGACAGACTCTAACTGACAGACTCATAATTCGACCTCGCTACAATGCCTCAGACTATAAAACCAGTGGAGAGTAGCATTCCAACCGGTCTATTTCATGCTCCTTTTTTGTTCGAAAAATTTATTCGAAACTGATGCGGAAAAGCGCACGCTACAAAATAACGAACTAGGTGTCAACTTCCAGTATTTCTGGAAGCCATCTTGAAAATATTTTCCTTGAATTTCTCATGGTCACTTTTGTCTGGAAAGTTTTTAATTTGAGGCTCTAGGACCAATAGTTACCGAGATATGGCCGCTCCGTACCCTTAACTGAACACGCTGTATATATTTGGGCTTCGTATTCGAAACAACATTTTTATTCGAAACATTTTTTCGTAACAAGTATAACCAGCTGCCACTGCCACTTATAGTCGGATAAAGTTTAAAAAGTTAGATGTGACGTCACACCAACCGTCCGAATTAAGATTTTTCAATTCACCAGAAAATACCAAACAGTTTATTTTGTTTATGATGTAGTTGTATTACTGGTTGCCTATATGCCTTAATTGACTCACGTCTGCTAAACAACTCTATTATTTATAAAATAATGTATAAAATAAATAAAGGCACACCACCTTCGCTGTTGAAAGCCATTCCTGTCTAAAAAGAGCTGCAGGTCGCGGGCACGTAGGATGGAGAGAGCGGTTATTCTGGGTTCCGTTGGCTCAATGGTTTCAGGCCCCGCAGGTATTTACCACGCCCAGTGAGGGATCAGCTGTGAGTGTATTTCTTAGACTTGTGGGGTGGGTGAATGGAATCGGAGACTTCACCCGACTCACTAAGAAAAAAATTTATAACAATTGAAACCACTACAGAAAGCCACACCATACTCCACAACTGTAACAGCACACGAAACTTTTTGAACAAAATGATAAATACCTTGGTTTGCTACCAAGAAATGCTGAGGAAGACAAGATGATAATAATAATGAGAATATATAAAAATAGACACAAATTCAGCAGAACTAATGGAGGCGGCACAAACGCTGCCTCATTTACCTAATAGTACCTACCCAACGTAAACAAACTATAAGGTAACCACGTCTTGGCATTCGCCCGACATGGGGGCTTGCCATATCAGGGCATTAAGACGCAAGTTCCATTCTCGGAAGAACGCAGAATAATAATAATAACAATAATAATATCTCTATTGCACAGAAATTTTCAACAGTTATTGATCAGTACAATAGCGTTAAATAAATAAATAGCGAATACACTGAAAAAGAAAAGAAAAGAAAATAACACTCACAAATGTCATGCCTATTCAATACGTCTTACACACGCGATTAACCACAAAATTTACAGAAATACATCCATCGGTGTTCAAATACATTATAATCTAGATCCTACAATATTTGTGAATTCTTCATTTAGGTTCTAATTAAACTTGTCACTATTGGTTCTTTACAGAACGAATTAGATCTTTCGCGCAGCATGCGAGAAGTTTAGGTCTAGATTAATTTATCGTGAGTGGGCTATTTTAACAACTTCACTGCGACCGAAGGTTTATTGTGAGGCTCACATCTAGTCGTGCTACATTAACCCCATCAGCCCACCTTCACTGTTGTTAATGTATCCAGGTCCTCCGGTGTGAGAATAAAGTCTCTCCGGAAGGTTTGTAATCTGATCTTTCCCAAAGCGGGACACTCACATAATAGGGTGTATTTTGCTCTTTCGTCATCCTCGAAGCATGCACAGCATGCGAGGCGAAGACTGAAAACTAGGACAGTACCGTTTCGCCTTTTTATGGACTCATCAGCATATCATATCAGTCAGATCCACTCTCTACATACTGTTGGAAAGTTCGAAATTAGTATTTAATCTTAACTGGTGTCCGGAGGTTGTAGTGACTTGTAACTTCAATGATTAATAGGGAACTATAGAAATAGATATGCGCTCTAACTTCTTAAACATCTGTGTTGAAGTCAAAGCCACAAACCTATGGGGTTTCTAAATAATACAAGAAACGTTTAGAGCACAAACTGTTTCTCTGGGTGCATGCTAATCATTGAAATTACAAGTCACTACGTACACCAGACACCATTGAAGATTAAATATTAGTTTCAACTTTCGTATACCTAGTACTTATGTGTATAGTATGTGTTTGCCTGATTGATGTGACATGCTAATGAGTTGATAATAAGAACGAAACGGTATCGTCCATGTCTTCAGTTTCCCCTCACATGCTGTGCGAAAGATTTCTAATTCGCCTTTAAGTGGAAGAGAGTTGAGTGGGTTGGTAGTTTGTATAGAGTGAATCGAGTATGATATTTATTGTGAGAGAACCGGAAATGATCCAGCTTAGACTGATTTTAAATTCTCCCTTACAAGACTGATGGAGGATAGATAAGCCAGCCAGCATCCTGGGAGCCTTCTTCTTCTGAAGAAACTTTACGGAGTGACTTCTCGCTGCTGCCCTAGACGGCGATGCCACACTGAACCAAAAGTTGACATATATACAATGAAAAAGTTCATTGAATTAATGATCGACTTCATTAATTTTGAACCGATGAACTAGTTCATCAATACAAAGAAAAGTGGTTCATTTACGGCAGGAATCTAATCTCATCATATCGATGAACCCTGTTCATTAACTTTAGGAATAACTTTATTGATACAATGTATTCACTTTATTGCATTGAGGAATACTTTCATTATTTCAAAGAACTTAAAACATCAATTTAATGAACGCTTTCATTGTTATAAGGAACAAATAACATTTATATAATGTTCGTTATTCATTGTTTCAAGGAACAGTTTTCATTTATTCAATGTATACAAAATCATACTAATAATGATCCTTAGTAATCTAATCAATGCATGAGCTTCTGGAGGATAATTAATTTTTGAGTTTGGTAAAAAGGGTAATATAGGTACCTAATAAAACAATGATATTTAAGAGTTATTTTTTTATTCTGTTGAAATTTGTTTTAAATATTCACATAAAATAGAACTTTACGATTTATATTTTTTGATGTACCAGGTACCAGGTATCCGTGAAGGGCCCAAAATAACGCAGCATCACGACCATCTATAAAAAAATTGACATATTTAGATAGGTGCTATGGATATATATTCTATATATTTATGTGTGTGTGTGTACGTTTTTCAATGTATACGTAATAGGTATTAATGAGTGCATTAATAATTCCAGTCAAAAAAATAAATAACCAAAATCAAAATGTTTAAGATGCTTACTCTGGGTCACTGATGTCGTGCTACCAATTAGTTCGTCTACCAATTGTTTAACATTGCGATCTTTGATGTGCGTTATTGTCGTTTTTTAAAAAACAAAGGATTTTCTCGTGCGTCTGCTCCCATTTAGTCAACAAACCGTCCTCTTTTTTGAAAGCCGTCTTAAAATCCATGTCAATCTAGAAAACATAGCTTGAGAAACAGAACAGATTTTTAAGGAATATAAGCAAATTTACCAGTCGATATCCAGAAGGCATTTTACAAAATGGCCATTTGTCCATTATTTGGGCTATGATGTCGTTGGAGTTAATGAACTGCAGTCGGAATTGGCAACATGCTTCCACGTATTGTTGAATCGCGCATATATAGCATTCGACCATGGATAAACTAAAAATCAAATAAACATTTATTTGTAAGGTATACTGATGCAAAATAATCGAAACATAATATTGTATAGTTGTGCACTTACCTATAGGTATATATGAAGGTGCGCATGGTAACTCGACTCACATAACTTTTAATATAGGCAATAATATTATACACTATAGTAAACTGAATTCTGATGGGTCTGAGAGAATTTCGACACCAGACACATGCAAGAAACATCAACGTAGCAAATTAATCAAACTCAAACTCAACTATGTACGTCCTATGTACCTAGTGCCTGCTTGTTTCCTGCCATGCTACTGAAATGAAAATGAAAATGCGTTTGCGATTCTGCGACGTAGTAGGTACCTAGGCCGTTTGTGACAAGACGCGGGAAGACAGGCTCATGCACTTTTCTTTTCATCAATTTGATGAAACTAATACATCAATACAATGTACAATTCGCTCTTGATTTTCTATTCCTTATATTAATGAAGTCATACATTAATATAATGTAACATTGTTCGTTTAGTTAATGATTATTGTACATGTATACAATGTTCACTTCATAAACACATTAGTGGTACATTAATACAATGAATACTGTTCATTAAAATTGAAGAAGTCAAACTTCGTAAACAATTCATGAAATTAATGAAACGGTTCCTCATTTTAATGAAGACTTATTTGTAACAACGAACATTTTACATTAATTTTCGGATATTTCTGATTCATTATATCAATGAATATGAATTCATAATATACATGAACGACGTTATTAATCTATGAACACCATTTCATTGCATCTATGAAGAAATTCATTGTTTTAATGAAATATGAGTTAATACTTGTCGTTCATTGATATAATGAACGAATTTTTTTTCAGTGCATAGGCCACATGACTATAAAAATGTTCATAATATGCCGAGGGCAGAATATTATGAGAAACAGTATCTTGTAGTCGTTTCAAAGGGAAACTAGCGAATCGGTGGCAAAAGACATTGGTGTGAGCTGTCAAGTTTATATTTTGGTCGATGTGAAAGCCCAAAAACTTCACGACCGCTCTGGGCTTAATCAGGACATTATCATTGAGGATGTCAGGCAGAGCTGGTAGACGTGATCCGGAAGAATGAAAATCTATCAACTCGGTTTTACGTTAGGGAAGTAGGTAGGTATATATCTGGAAAAAACTCCTGCACAAATTAGGCGGTTCAAAAGTTCCTAAAGGGAGACAGATGAACATTGGTGGTGGCTCATAAAATGGTAGGTAAAGCACAGAATGGAATTTGCAGGCGACCCGGGGGCGACGGTTCATTTTCTCAATCAAATGTCATTTGTTTTCATATTTGGAACCAACTCAAATTAATTCAGTTACCAAATTTTAAATTTTCAAAAAACTATTACCTCCTTAAATCTAGACAGCTTCTTGATCAAGGTTCAGCTACCACAAAACTGAATTCTAGCTACAAGAGGTTTTTCACCAATCGTACCGGTTCTTTTATTGATAATAACTAATGAATTAATAATTAATTAATTATTAATTATTAATTAATTTTTAAACCGGGAAAACAGTGAAATAAGACTGTCAATTCGTAATATCACATCTACCTAACTATGTAACTTAATTATTATAAGGTATGCCTAAACCTTTTCTACCGTTAGTTGTTAATAACTATGTATAGTTATATTCTGAGCTAGACATTTTCAACTCGACGTGAGATACCCACACGTGTAAGCTGAAGAGACGACCGAGGAATATTTTGTAATTACTGTAGATTGTAAGCATTTTAGCTTGTTTGTCCGCCGCCAAGAATACCTACATGTAATTTTTAGGTGAACTGGAAACATACTTCATGTCAATTGTCTATTATGAAGACATCAACGCTGTCGCTGCCTTTGTATGTTGTTGATGAAACTGCAGATCGACCTTTAACACGTTGACTGCCATGAGATGCAAGTGTGCTTCTCGGACACTATGATTTCTTGGGCCGTGAGTAGCACCATAGCATCTCATGCTTTAAACTTAAAATAGGCTCTGTGATGCAGTGGTGCTTCTCGTTACTCTCTTACTTATATGAGATTCGTTTTCTCAATGGCCCTCTGAACATTTCAAAGTAGTTAGCCTGCGTTTTCGGTGTATATAAAAGTGACTAGAAACTAAAAAAAAAACACTGACACTTTCTAAGGGTTTAGTCATATAAATGAAAAAGGAAACACAATAGAATTTGTTACACTGAATGCATTTGTAACTTGAAAAAGATGTTTTACACTGAGCAAAAGCCTACCACTCTCTTCTGAATTTTTAGCATAACAAACGACACACCTTCTTCTAGCAGAACTTTGAACTTCTTTTAAATGGTGATTTACAACAACTGGCACTTGTTGCTCTGGAAGAGTAGTTTTAGAAAAATCTATCATTTCAGATACGAGTTCTTCCTTGAAAGATGTGATGGACATTTTGTTGTTTGTAATCTTTTGGTGCAGGATGTATGCATTGACTATTGCTAAGCCTAAGATAAACTCTATCGCTATTTTACGATACCACTTGATAGATTTTCATAAATTAAAGTAAAGATTGTGAGAAGCAAGTGTGCATCACGTGGCTCCCTGAAACATTAAAACTCCAGAGGCCTTGTGATGCACACGTGCTTCTCAATTTTGGAAAATCTAAATGATTGAATAAAATTACAAAATGTTTACCTACAGTGATATAAATGTATTTTTAATACATAAGCAAACTATCAAACACATTTCATGATATGGCCTTCTGAACTTTTTTTTTACTTTCCATTGTGGCAGTTAACGTGTTAAGAAGTCTTGAAATGGAAAAAAAAATTAAACCTAGGTCAAACTATGCTATTTTCCCCATGTCGTCATGATTGTCTGGGAGTTTTGAGTTCAATCGCAATCCTTACAAATCTTCATTGCCCGTATCATCACTATCATCATAATCTGTTGAACTAGAATCGTTAGTATTGGTAATAATTAGTGGCTGAATATCGTTCACATCCAGTCTCCTTTCACGTTCCCACCATAAGTTTATTAAACTTTCAGTGTGTCTTATACAGTCACTCCAATTATCAGGTGTACACTGCTGCAGTGCACGCTCCCACATGTCTTTAACTTTTACATCTATATGCCCTTCATGGCTGTTTATGTGTTTATCGTAGTACCTTTTACAGTTAGCCCATATCAGTTCAATTGCATTAAACTGGCAGTGATAAGGTGGCAAGCGTAGAACTTCATGTCCATGTTCTCTTAGCATTTCATCTACCACATATTTATTTGTACATTTGTGTGCTTTTGCAATTGCAAGTAGCTCAGTTTTCAAAGAAGCAGACGAAAAAGCAATATTGTTTTTTTGGAGCCATTCTTGAATTTCGCCCTTTTTCCAGGCACTTGTTGGATTTTTTTCTATTAAGCGTGAATGGTAACTGGCGTTGTCTAATATAATCATGGAAGGTTGCGATAGATTGGGTATGAGTTGTTCCATCACCCATTTTTCAAATATCACACTATCCATAGTCTTGTGATAATCGATGCTGTCACATGAGGATGAAAAAATTAAACCGGCTCCAGGAATGAATCCATTTCGTGAACCTGCATGAAGCACAACGAATCTCTTGCCACCGCTACCCCTCACCTTTCCCTTTCGTACACTTTTACTTGATTCGTTCTGCCAAGCTCTTCGGTTGGTCCCATGCAAAAATATCCATGTCTCATCCAAGAAAACCGTGTCCCGCAAACCTTCATGTAAATGTTCAGTATATTTTCTCAAGAAATCAACCCTCTTGAAAATAATATTTGGCTGTTCACACAAGAACCGCCTGTTACACTCTTTTACGTACTTAAAACCTATGGTTTTTAATAATTTTGAAAGCGTAGGTAATGAAATGTGCAGTACATCACGGTTACGTAATTCCTCTTGTAACAGCTTAATATTAATGCTTATGTTTTTCGCACATAAGTCATAAATAACATTTCGAACCTCCATTTTCAGACTTTCAGCCAAATCTTCTGTTTTGGGCTTCTTTCTGATACGTTCTTTCGGTCCGCTTAAATTTTCTTTTGAATCAATAATTCGTGCCAATGTTCTTACATGTATATTACAAGCGTCTGGCTGTTCTCTGCTGGATGGCTGTTATTGGTGTAATTGGGCTACCATTGTCGGACTCTCTTGTAAAATAGTGAAATATATTTAAAATTAACTTTTTTGATTGCACATGCAATTGCCCTAAAGTATTCATTTTGAAGTATTTTTACAAAAATGCAACAATTAATTTAACAAGTTAGCAATCTGTCAACGAGCGTAAATTATTGAAGGAATGATTCAATTTTACCGACGATTGAACGGCTTACGTCAGTTTGAGAGCCACTGACAACTACAGAAAATTTATTCACGTAATGACACTCTATCCTTTGTGCTGTCCATTTAATTCTCATTCAAAACCAATGTTGACGTATACTTATTTATGCGGGATGGAGTGTTTAGACAAACTTGACGGTTTCTATGAGAATTATACGTATATGAAACAAAATGAATCGAACTATCAGAAGCATGTGTATTCTTAATCGATACGTATGACTTTTTAGACTTTATCCGACTATATAAGTATTTTATATGTAATATTAGACTATGTTTTTTTTTTCAAATATAAAAGTCCTGACTTACGAAAAAAGGTCGTAAATAGCCGTTTTGAATGCAAAATTACCATCCACCATCCACTGGATCTAAATTAGAGAAAAGCTGCCAAAAGTCAACCACATAACCCGGTAATGACCGAATAGCTATGTAATAAGTCGCCAAAAAATGCTGATTTTCACCAAATCTGATAGCTGGAATCACTTAAATTACCTGTGACGTCACAAGCAATAAAATAATTTTCAAAAACAGACACCGGTTCAAATTTTCTTTAATAACATTTTCGTTTGGCGCTTTTTTAAAAACAATTCTCTATAGGTATTCATTTCTGTTGTCGAGGAGTCAGGCTTTCATTTTAATACGATTTTCAAAATTTTACGGCCACTGTCGGTTTAATTGACGTTTAAGCAGAAATTTTGTCTTTTTCTTGGAATAGCTAGAAAGCTGCAAATTTTTCAGGAAAATGTTTCAAATAAAGAAAGTAGTAATCGAAGTGCCCCTCAAAAAAGCTATATTTCAATATTTCACTAGGACGCACTGTTTCCAACAAAATTTATTTTAGTGATTTTGAAAAAAAAAACCGTGATGGAGTTTTTTTGCAAAATTGGTTTTTGCCGACCTTTCACGTGAATAACCATTTTTTAGGCAATGAACGTCTTTATCACACTGTTTTATTATTTTTTCGATCGGTTCAAAATATTTGGAAAAAAATTCAAAAGCATGCGTTTAAACGATTGTTGCGTATGAACCGCGAATTTTCCGGGAAAATGTTTGAAATAAAAAAATAGCATTTCAGGAACTATTTAAAGAATTGATTTTTCGCTAGGATTTTCTGGAAATTTTTTTTATTTTTAGAAAAAAAACTGATTTTTTGTTTTTCGAAAAGTCGCTTTTGCCGTCTTTTTACGTGAAATGTCATCACCATATTTTTTGTAGGCAATAAACGTATCTAACATACCGTTTTGTTTCTTTTACAATCGATGTGAAAAATTTGGAAAAAAATTCGAAAGCATGCGCAAGGAGTTAAGCAACGTTTCAACTTTTTTCTTATTTTTATTTTGTCGCTCGCTTCATTTCTTTGTCAACCGATTTTAAAATCCTCAAGTTTATCTGCTTGAAGTTGAAATCTCAGGAGAGGTGCTGGAATTTTCATAACCGACTAAAATTAAATTCCTGGATAGAAGGCGGATGCATATCTAAATATCTAAATTCCCATATCTGAATCTTCGAGACTCTGTTCTGGTAAAGGATTTAACAACAATACAGTTGTTGATGAAATCATCTCATTACTAATGTTTCATCCTAAAATTAATCTTGTTTCGTGAAATTTCCAAGAATTAGAACTTAAACATTCATAAAGACCTTGTGACGTTAGGCCAGAAAAGTGTACGTTGGGACGCCATAGACGTGTGGGCAAAAATAGAAGGTCCATCACTTCTAGCGAGCAGCTACCGCAGCAGGATTTTCCTTACTCCTCAAAACAAGATCGAGGAGTTGACTCTATCGTTATCCTCAACGGAGATGATTAGGTCTAATCGTAAAATAAAAATGCTTAATTTAAAATAAAAATTTAAATGTTTCCATCTCCTCAATTTGGGACTCATCTTTTAAATGAATCCCTCGAAATTTTGGTTGG
Organism: Malachius bipustulatus; assembly: GCA_910589415.1. NCBI lineage: Eukaryota > Metazoa > Arthropoda > Insecta > Coleoptera > Melyridae > Malachius > Malachius bipustulatus. Next base: position 31,323,580 of record OU342638.1, on the reverse strand, counting down.
TCCACCAGGGAGAGTCTTACAATTTTTTTTTTTTTTTTATTAATTGCAATGTTTCTTGTTACCTGACCTGATTTATGTAATTAATCAAAATATTTTATCGAAAGCTTTATTATGTGAAGTTATTACAATTGAAGCATCCTGATGATAAATAAAACACTTAATAGAGTTGACAACATAAATTTTACTTTAAACGTCATTTAAATAAATTTTTTATTATCGATATTATTGGATCATAAACTCTTTCAAATCTGTGTCGGCCCATCTGAAAATCGCAGTGGTTCAAACCCTCCACGAAGATTTTTCCACTCTTTAGTTTATCTGGTAGACTTTCGTACAACATTTCGGTGTCCTAAAATTGTAAAATAAAATTTTAAAAACGAGCGTTTCTAAACCAAATCGATCAGGATGGCAATTTTCGAGTTTCTTCACGTAGGAGTCGATTCCCACGTGAAAACCGGTTAACCGCAAGGAATAAGGAACGATCTCCGGTGGTCGTTCCATTCTCACGAACTCGAGAATTGCCGTCCAGGAGATGTTAAATTACCTTCGGCAAAGCGATTACGTCTTTTTCGCCGTAGAAGAAAAAGAACGGAGCTCTGAAGTTTTTTATGTTATACTCTGGGGGTTCTGTTTGATTATATTTTTTCAGATTAACTTCCTCGCCATAATCGAATTTGCTGAAGCTTTGTGTCCGTATATTTTGAAAGTAATGTCGCCAAATATTGAACGAGAACCCATAAGAGACACACATAGGCATCACCAAATTATACTAAAATGTTAGAAAAATTTTCACAACTTAACGGATAAAGATGGCATAATTGATTTTTATATTTCCAACAAGTTTTTATAAACAAATGAATTTTTTTCATTAATTATTCTGGGATATTTTGAAAACATTACATCCATCGTCGGGAGTGGGCTACGTGGTACCACTTTGAGTAGTACCGGCCTTGCTGCAGTGATCCTGACATTCCAGACTCGCGGCCTTGCCAACCAGCGAATCAGCAGAGGCTTACGTCATTTTTCTTGGATTTCATTGTTTAGTAATTCCGCGTGTGCTGCGTGCGAACTACTAAGTCACCTCTGACCTCCACCTTGGCATAATATAACCTGCGCTCTCAGATAGTCCCTTCGAAGTAACTAAGGTCTGTGAATTTACACGTCATATTTTTGGTAAAAAGGTCGTCGAGATATTTATCTCGAGAATTTTTGAATGATGTAAGATATTCGTAAGGAAGCTTTAACGCACCTAATGCGTTACAAGTATTTCCCTAGCTATTAAAAATAATTTTATAGCTTTTAGTCCGTGTTAAAAACGTGGTACAAATATATAAAATGTACTTACCAAATCAAATTCGTCCACATTCATTCCGCAAATCATATTTTCAATAATAACTATAATTTCATTTAGAGGATAAAATGTCAATAGCTCTTTAATATCTATACGATTGTAAAATCCATAAATATTATTATTTTCATAGAGTTCCTAGAATTAATATTTCAAACTGAGATCGAGTAACCTTTATTATGAAACAACTTACAATTACACTAGACACAATTCTAGTTAACGTTAGAATGTAGGGTTGGTTAAATTGATATTTGAAACTGGGTGTCATGAGAATGAAAAGTTTGATGTATTTTTGCGCTTCCTCCGGCAATTCCGAAGAATAAACCATGGCGGCCATAGAAGACAAAGAATGGCCGACGTAGACGATATCATTTCTTCCTGTTTTCTCGGCCGCGAAACGGATAAATTCCTTCAAGTCATAGATGCCGAGTTCGTGGTAACTGAAAAATAAAATAAGAGTGACTTTACCTGAAGTGACTTTTACAATTCCTGAAAGGGAAAAATGGAAAGCGGGAGAAAAAAAACCTTCGGACCAGGAGAACTTATCTGTTACATAGACCACAGACGACTCCAGAAATTAAAATTGTCTCCGAGTCTCCCAAGCAGAGGTATACGCCAACCTATCTGAACAGACTGAGAAAGGTCCCCTAGTAGAGACTGTAAAGGATGGGCCAAAAAGGTTTAGTGCTGCATTGGGAGGCAGCAATCAATTACAGACACGCCAGAGTGTCCATAGCCGTTTTGAACGTACTTATAATTTTGGGGGCGAGGGGGGGGGGGGCATTGTTCCAAATATGGATCAAACTGTGAAGACACCTACCAATATATTGGTGTATAAGAGGTATATGGTAGCCTCAGACTTAATATCTTTGGGCTTTGGGTCAGAGTCACTACAAGAGGAAGAAATTGTACTCCTCTAATGGACAAAAGCTTCTGGTCTTATGAAAAAGGTCGCGAAGATTGATAAGGAGCACCACCATTTTGCGAAAATGGCGGAAAAGGCACTTGGTGGCCAGGTTGCTTGAGTCGTAACTCCTTCCCACTATACCCATACCATACCTGAACTCAGAGTATTTGCGATCAGTGACATTCAAATTGACGTGTTTTTGCGAATGAACGGTACCACGAAAATTTGGCATCCAAACGTCGAATCCAGCTTTCCACAACCTGAAAGCTGTAACGAAATAAGATAGATCGTGAAGCTAAATGATTCAGTTCCTTACGAAGGGATTTTTTTACTCCACAAATCCAGACAGCGAAATCGACAGAAAGAGGGTGCATTAAAATGACTACACCTTTTGGACTGCCAGTCTGCGATAACCTGAACATCTTCAGTGTGTACCCATCTTCCGTTGTCACTTCGTATGAATTTACATTTTCGATGTATGTACTAATTATTTCAATCTGCAAATAGTTTTAGGTTAAAAGCGACTTCCCATGCATGGCGCGGGACTTCGCGAATCGGCTTGACAAGTCGTACGCCCAAGTCACATTAAGAGCCTTCCCATTCTCATGCGCGTGACTTGGCGAGTTACAAACCAGGCTCGCCAAGTCCCGCGTTGTTGGAAGTCGCTTAACATGAGTCATATCGTCGTAAGTCATCTCTTGTAGATGATACTTATCTCGTCTTCTGGAGATGAATCAAAATATCTTCAAAAAGGCCGATTCGGCTTTTTACTGAGTTTGTGGTTAATTTGATTTTTTTACTTACAGGATCAGAAATGTCAACGATGGGGTCGTAGTAGCAGTCCTTATGGTGAGTGATGTTAATATAACCTTCATAACTTGTACAAACGTTATTTTTATTGGCCGAACAATTATTAATAAATATTATTGTAAAAAATAGAATGAAATCAATTTTTCGCTTCATGTCTATGTCTTTTCATATATTTCACACCAAATTATAGTTCTACACTGGAAAGTAAAAAATTGTTAACTTGCCCAAGACGTGACTTTTTAAGGATACCTCAATCTGGAACTGATAAAATGAACAAATTTTATTGGTTTTTAATATTCCTTTAAAATATTATCTAAATTGTTCCGGTAGTAACACTTACAAGGTTGAACAATACTTGCCAGAATATCTTGAAGTTTTATTAACTTGTTGTTAACAAAGTAAAATAATATGTAATCACTTTGAAGACCACGACGAACGTTATTACAACGGCGATTAATAATCGAAACAAGCAGGAAAACAGATCAGGACGTTCTGCTTCCTCTTGTCCTGCGGCTGTTGATTTCATACACCCTGCTAATGTCGACGCATTCTAGATAATAGACGGATAATAATAGATGCATTTTTTATATTGGTCGTAAAATGACGATTTTCCATAACTTTTTCTTTACAGCTACATTTCCTCATGAACAAATAGGGTATGAATGAATAAGTGTAAAAAAATTAGGGGATGATTTCTTGTTGAAAACTAATCAGGTTGGAGAGAATTAAATATTAATTCGTATGTCCTTATGAAACATAGAACGATTATATTATAGGGAGGTACAATCTAAGGCGGGTTCAATCTAAGTCATCTCCTTAGATTGTAAATGAAAGGATGTTCGATCGGTGAGTCAACTCCCTATCAGAGATGATAGAGGAGAGGTGCTATTTCTTGCTAAGCGCACAAAAAATCAAGGAGAATCTAGGAATAGCTAGGTCATCTCTCAAACTTAGGGATGGGCTCACCTACATACATACAACAGGCAGTAAGATCCATCTGTTGTTCTGATTCATTTTTTCCATCATTTGTGTACTTATAGGAGGTATCTTCTTGTTTTGTTAATGCATTCCGTACAACAGCACATAAAAAGTCTGATAATTTAATTTTTAAGCGGCCTTTTTTCTTCAATTATTGATAATTGAATTTGAAGCTGCCGTTCATCCACTGCTGTGGTAATTTCTACCCCTACCCTTACTGTTTTTTTTTTCAAACTATAAAGAAAAAACTATAAAGAAAAAACTCACCTACCTTAACCAGAAGAAGGTGGCCATTAACACATCTCAATGTGATTATTAAAATTTTTCTTAAACCACATTGGCCTGTCGCGTTGAACATGACATTTATTAGTGATCATCTTGTTGGCTCTTTAGCACTTTAATCCAGCTTTCTGCATTCACAGGCTCCTCGACATCCCTTTTTGCATTTGCAAAAAATAAGTTTAAACAAAGATTCCGGAGCTGGGGGCCCGAGCATATAGTGACAGGAATTAGCCCATTCTTGTTTTTTTTTACAATATAAGGAGGGAGAGGGCACGCCAAGACGACGCGTAACCTTATTCGCAGTAGTAGTTTCAACGCATAGTGGAAAAATTTTTCGTTTTATACGAAAAACGAGTGTTGGTGTAGATGTATCTTGGTTTGTGGGTCTTGTACGCTGAAACTATTGATTTTACGAAAAAAAAAATACTACATAAATTAGAAAATTTTCTCTAGTTTAATTCATTACGTTACTATTTTCATCGTAAAATGAGTCGGAAAGAAGATATTGTAAAAAAATGTTTTTAGGTGCTATTTTTTCAATACGGCGGCGCAAGCGGCAAAGATACAAGGTGACAAAGCTAAAATTCAGAAAGAGCACGTCAAAATCTATAAAATCACCAATTTTCAAAACTCCCTGAAAACTTTCCAGGTAACCCTCTTTTTGAACACCAAATGATAGTACTAATAGCATTTAGAGGTAGGTATTTCTCACAAGACAATGTTGTCTTAAGGAAGGAAATCGAATAAAAACTCTACTACACAACAAGTTTTCTCATTCCAGCATTTTTGAAGCTTTTATTATTTCACATGAGGTCCTCGATCCGCCTTTTGTACAATAAACTACTGAAATGGATCGCACCTAGGTAGGATGATAAGGAAATTATTTCCATCTCCCTCGTTAAATCAGCCCAAATCAAAATAGTGTATTTTTTTATTAAAAATACACTAAAAGCAAATAGTGCAAGAATAGGTACGTAAATACCTAAAGGTAAAATTGTTAGGAAATTAAAACGCAGCCACCCGCCGTTACATCAAGTAAACGATCCCTGTCAGCACATTAAATATTCAGAAAAATAGAATCGCTCTCGCTGGTCACATTTCAGTCCTTCGAGAAAGCGGCAACGGCGAGGGCAAACCATTGCCAGATGTCTTTATAAATGCGCCTCGCGCCGATTGAAAGGATGAGCTGACCTACATACAAGACCGGCTGGAAAGATTTGTGAAATCGTAAATTAAACAATAACCCCTTGCAAAGACAATAGTAAGTCGCTAGGTATTCCACCCACGATAATGAAAATTTCACCAATCGATAAAGCGACCAAAAAATAAACGACCATAGCCAAAAGTTTATCTCGATCCCGAAATAGCAAGCAGGTGAAAACGCGAGATGAAAGTTAAGCCGGTGTAATTATAATAGGTCGAAACAATGAAAAGACGGTAACCAATACAGAGTCCGCGGCAGGAAGCAATTCCTCAACAACAAATAATTGATAAATAGGAAACTGAGATAGAGCTAGGAGAGAAAAAAACCCAGGTCAAAAATTAATAACCTGTAAATAAAACGGCCCATGATTAGAAATAATTCAACCATCCTATTTATCAAAGAGTCCGAGTTTATTTAGTGCAAATGTTAGACAGGAAGCAGTCCCTTTAAATTATACGACTTTAAGAAAGTGAAAGTTAGCAATTCCACTCATTGTATATCAACGTGAATGACGCAGAGCACCCTCCGATATACAACAAGTCCAGATAGAACAAGGCAGCGTTGTCAGATGTAGCACCTGCTACTCGCATACATTATTAGGATATACCAGTTCCATTACAACACCCAATTAGGATTTATAATAGGTACTCGATTACCACACGTTGGGGGAGGCATTCATCTCGATGTCCAGATGGACACCTCGGGGACCCGGAGAAAGAGCATGACTCTTTAAAGTGGAAATCGCAGCACGCCACGGGGCAATAAAACACCCGCAATGTAGGATAGGTAAATCAGCAAATAGCGAATCAAAGTCATCAAAATTAGACTGGCCTCGAGAGTGGGTAAAGCTAATTTAGATTTCAAAAACCAAATTGATCATTATAAGGTCGTTTTTCCGAATCTCTTCTAACCAGATTTTATACACACCTGAATCTTATGTGACAAACGCTATTATTATGTTTCTCATCATACTATCTACGCTCTTTGGGGTGATAGGCCGACGTACTCGTGTTACTGGTGGCTTGTACCGATACAAAAGATTAAGTAATTTGTCTGTAAACAAGCCTAAACACGAATGATAAACAAAAGTCCAGCATTTTCAATCATTAACTAGATTAATGGTTAAAGAGTCGTGGTCTGTAGTATGGTCAGCTAATAATCATGTTGAGGAACAAAGATTTTTGAGAGAGAGAACGGAGCCAACATGCTCTGGGTAATTAATCAAGGTGTGTAGAAAAATCCACAATAATACAGTTGATCAAGGTTTCAATCTGAAAAGCACTCGAATGACGAGTAAGGTAATATAATTATGTGACGTAAAAGTCGCCTTACAGGGCAGCATCGACAGGTGCAGTAAAAGGTAAAACAGTGACAAATGCCTAAGGGCAAGGTAACATATGTGACATAAAGGTCGCCTGACGAGGCAGCATCGACGGATGCAATAAAAGGTAGAACAAGACAAATAACAACAAGGTATACAAAGTGATAACTAAATACAGTATCACCCAGGTTATGAATTAAATAAACGGAGGTGAAATAATTCACTCTCCCAGGTAAATCAACTGTGGAAATAAAATCATTAAATAAAAGAGAATCGGAAGGAACGATTTTATAAAAGATACGAAATCAAAATTCAGGAGATGTGGCAACCCTGTACTCGAATGAACCTCGCAAGGCAAAGAAAATCGTCGAATAGGAAACCAGACAGACATTCCCGTAATATATCGGGTAGTCTTAACCAAAGTGGTTATACTCTTTAATTAATTCAAGCTGTTGCTTGAAATGAAATCAAAGAAAATAGAAACAAAAACAAAACGAAATAATAAGAAAGCACAGGTGTGCAAAAGAGTGGTTTTTGAAATAGATAGAAGTGTGAAAGATATATGAAATATATCTATCTTCGCTTTCCACTTTTTTGTACTCTCTATGCAAAATCACAGCCCCTCTCGCCCTTCACCAATTTACGCTCTTGCAAACGAATTCTCTCGCTCATCATTCGCTTTTAAACTCCCTGACAGGAACTCCACCGTTAACAACAAGTCTTAGTCAATTTTCCCGCTTTTCTGTGGGAAATCCCAATCAACCGAGACACAATGAGTCATAGTAGGTTCTTTTGCGCATCCGTTTCGGCCATACTAATCCTGGCATACCTCAATCAAAGAGCAGGGGTGACTACGGTAGTGACAACGGTAAACACAACGTAGGAAAACACAGCGGTCCTATTAGGGGAAACCCAGAGGTAAATAGACGATAACACGGTGGCTTTTCGCGAAAGACCATGAGGCCCGGGTCCTCTTTGTTACAATACCAAGGAAATCTTCTGAAATTGTACAGTCGAGTACATTCTTTACAATTTCATAAAATTTACCTACAAAGACCGTCGCTAATTATTTCTTTTAACAAATAGCAAGCACGGCATGATACAGATTTATAGGACTGAATTCGTTTTTGGAAGTCCTGATTTTGATTCCTGATTGGCTAAAAGTTATGCGAGATGGGGCTTAACTGAATTGGTGGCCAATCAACGATTCCACTTCGCATACAACTTCTCGGTTTTTGGGGTGAATAGCCTTCCGAAAGGTAAAGATTCGAGAACAATTTCGTGATTACTTTATTGGATACAAGTAGTTTGATTATATTCATACAAATATTTGGTACATAGTGCAATCTAGATCATATTTTAAAATTATATCCCAAAATCCATACACCATCAGGAAGACGCCCGTGTTTTGTTAATTTATTAACATTAATTTCTTGGAAAATTTGTCTAGTTCACTACAAATCTTTCATGCAATGGCTCAGCTAAATGTTTAATAGCTTGTTAATGAAATCACTAAGTTATTTATTATCATTTAGTAATTATTTAAATTTAAATTAGGATCTATAAAACTTACGTGAGATGTAATTTATACAGGGTGTTTACTGTAAAGTTGGTCAAACTTCACAGGCTGATTCTTCAGACTAAAATAAGCAAAAATTTCCCATTAACGTGTGTCCGGAAATGCACCGTTTTTGAGATACAGGGTGTCGAAGAAATATATTCGCTTTCCAGTTTTTTGACGATATCTATGTTAAGCTCTTATACACACTATGTGCTCACTGATCCCCTTATTTTCGCCTTAAAATGAAAGTTTAAAAAAAATTCATCGGCGTAGATTTAGGGTATTTTTAGGGTTTCGACCCCCTAAATTCCACGCCACTGGAATAAATGCAATTTTAAGCAACGACTTTGAATCGCCCATGTTTTATATACTAAAAAGGTACTCTTGGTTAACGGCTCTAAAATGAACCGTTTCCGAGAAAAATGGCATTTTATGAGAGAAAACATCACTTTTTTAACGATTTTTTAACAGCATTTTGGAAAAATGAAAGTGAAAACTTATTCCTATAATTAATGTTTTCTCTCATAAAATGACATTTTTCTCGGAAACGGTTCACTTTAGAGCCGTTAAACAAGTGCCTTTTTGGCGTAGAAAACATCGACGGCTCAAAGGCGCTGCTTAAAATCGCATTTATTCCAGTGGCGTAGAAATTAGGGGGTCGAAACCCTAAAAGTACCCTAAATCTACGCCACTGAATATTTTTAAACCTTTATTTGACGACGAAAATAAGGTGATCAGTGAGCACATAGTGTGTATAAGAGCTGAACATTGTATCTCATACGGTTCCCGAGATATCGTCAAAAAACTGGAAAAAGAATATTTCTTCGACACCCTGTATCTCAAAAACGGTGCATTTCCGGACACACGTTGTTAATGGGAAATTTTTTGTTTATTTTAGTCTGAAGAATAATCAGAGTCATTAATTTTTTTTTTGTTCGGGCATCACCGATAGAAAAGCTCTAATTTAGTGATAAACAGTCGAAAAAATCTTTTCCATATGTCGGTAGACATCGACTAATAAAATCAATATCGCTGAAAAGATATTTAAAAAAATATGTATAGTCATACAGAAATTACAGGTAGAATGATTGATTTATGGCGTGTATTAAAAGGATCATTATAATCTGAAAAGGGTAGGTACCATAAATTCTTGAGTAAACTGAGTAAATAGTAGTGTAGTGCAAATTCACAGGGGGTATGTCATTGAACGCCAGGACACAATGGAAATTTACTCAGATTACTCAAGAATTTATGACACCTACCCTTTTCAGATTATATCGATCACTTTATTACACACCATAAATCAATCATTATACCTGTCCTTTGTATATAACTATATTTTATTTATTTATATTTATTTAGGGCCTCGTAGGTAATTAGTTTTTTGATATTTTTTTCAAGCGATTTTGATTTTATTAAGTAATCGATTTCTCCCGATGTATGGAAGAATAAACTCGATTTTTTCGTCACTTTATCACTAAAATAGATTTTTTAATTGCCGATTTCCAAACGAAATCTTTGAAATTAACCTCTATTTAAGGGGTGGACCTAAATGATGGACCACCTTGTATATCAAAGAGATTAAGTAACTATTTAGTCAATATTTAATTTCTTGAAAGTTCCATCAACGCCGTACATCTCAGTGTCGAAACGGCATTTTCCCACTCTCAATGTTTCATTGGACTTCAGCTTCTGCACATCTTCCAGATATTCTTTATGATCTTCGATTATTTTGTCCCATTCATCTTGAAAACATAAGTGATATAAAACATATTGGTTAAACATTATTGTCTGTAACTTATTGCGCATACTCCTTACCAATCATTTCTTCAAGTGACTTTTCCGTCCCTCCCAGGTATTTTGGTAAAGCTTCTTTAGGAATTATTTTTGACAAAACATCCATATTGGTGTGATGAGAGATCTACATGATTGTGAAACTTTGTTAATTTAAAGGATCATAAAAAGAAAAAATTTGGCATACCCTCTCGTATAATTTAGCCTTCAATAGTGGTTTTATCATGTTCAAAAGTAACTCAATCCACGATGGCGGATTATAGAAATGCAATCCACGAAATGGATACGAATACACTTCCTGTAAATTTTTTTTTTTAATAATTTCATTTATTGCAGATTATGTGACAGTTAGGCACTTACAGAAAAAACTGAAAGATATTTATTGATCAAAAATGGATCCGCGACCTTCAAGAAATCTAATGGGTAATCAGTCATGTCCATCACCATGTGTATACCGGAACAGTAATCATATCTGTTCAATATTTCCAACTGAGTAACCAGAAGTCGAATATCTTTCATCATGGTGAAATTCACAGCTGAATTCTTCCGCATTCTGTAGAATAACACTCTTTCTTTATTCGCATTTAATTGCAACAAAACTACAACATCCCTGCAAATAAAAACACAGATCAAGTCTCAACTAGTTCCCAGGGATATTTTTCTGAAGCAGCATCTTGAAGACGTCCCTTAGTCAAAATCATGATGAGATGGACTAATATAACTAGACCGGAAAATCGAAGCCGTACACTAATGAATCAAAAATGTTCTTACGTAGGGTGTTTAGATGGTCGAAGTTCGTGTATATTTTCATATATTTCAGGCCAAACAACTTTAACAGTATAGTAAGTGTCGATGCGCTGTTTTGCTGTTTCCACTCTGCCTTTGTTCCTGATTAAGATATTTTCGAAGAACTTGTCATCTGAAACATATAATAAAATATTCAAATCAAAACTTGACTTTTTTCAAGACAATCAAGACAAAAACGTGATTTTTTTTTCTATGGGGCTGCCGCAAGTTTCATGAAATTTTTATTTTTCAATCAATTTTTACCTTGAATTCCTTGTGGTAGGTGCGGTTGCTTCTTCATCCATTCCTTCAAAATTTCCACATCTCTTCGGATATCGTCTTCAGTGAATCCTAGTTGCTTCCTAACATGAGCTTTGTCTTCTTCACTTATTTTCAATGGATCCATTGATTACAGGTGTAGAAAATTATGCCCAGATTGATTAACAGTAGTTAAACATATACTGATCGAATCTGATTCGAAGAGGTCCTTTAATAATTTTTGCTTTTGAATTTATTTTCGCTTTATCTATTGTCATTGATAAAAAAATATTTTAATTAGTAATTCTCACATTAGTAGGTATTTATGCATAGAAAATTTACATTTCTAACTACAATTATAGAATAATTAGGACGTAACGTTGTACATTTTATCTTATTTTTTTGCATTTATATCTTAAGCCTATTTTATATTCTGAATTGAGATGTATATTTGGTTCCAGCAGTATTAATGAATCATTGTTATTATACTGTTACGTTCTTACTTTTGTTGTTTTAAATAAAAAGTTGTACAATAATTCAAATTGGGCGTATGCCAAAAAAAGATACCCAATTTTAATCCCGTAACGTCGAACTCAAGGATTAACATTCGTTCCGGTCATAAAACACGAAATTGGAGAATTTCCTGAAATTATGCACTGCCTACCTTACACTTTTATTCCATAGTGGCATCAGTCACGACTTCGTCACGAACATCATCAACTTTATTTAGTTCACACACATAATCATTCCTTTGCTGCTGAATAACTTTTAGCGTCTTCTCTTCGCTCTCTTTTTGTTGCAGCAGCAGTTTTTCTTCACTATCTTGGAGTTTTTCATGATACTTTTCTGTTCTTACTGACATTATTGAGCTTTAATAACATCATTTTCTCTAACATTTTCTTAGCCTTCTGATGCATTCTGTTACTTTCAGTCTCCTTTCCACTTCATAAAAAGTTCTACCATAATTATTAAAGTCTTTTTATTTTTATCAAGTCTGATTTATTCTAAATATAAAAGGTGTCGTATAATTTTTTCGTTAATTTAATGATCTTCAAGGAAAAAAATTAAATTCTATTAGGTACGTATTTCTTCAAAATTTATACCGTATGCTCTAGTCATGCGATGTGCCTACCTAATTAAAATTAAATTATAACGAAGTGTTTCGTTATAAAGGAATAATTTAATAAGTATTGTTAATTAAAATTGTAGCGTGCGCTTTTCCGCATCAGTTTCGAATGAATTTTTCGAATAAAAAAACGCGCATGAAATAGACCGGTTGGAATGCTACTCTCCACTGGTTTTATACTCCGAGTCATTGTAGCGAGATCGAATACTTGAGTGTCATTTCCAGTCTGCAATCTGCCAGGCGGAGAAGTGACAGACTGATGTAACGGATAACCGACCATGCGCTAATTTATCGATGAAGTAGTAAGAGGTCGAGAACCGATGAGTTGAACGTCTCATCCTTCCTCGTTCTTTTCCCTTTGAGATGCTAGTGAAGTAAACATGGTTTAATAAGTGAATGATTTAGTTTATTGTTTCGTGTAGTGGTTGTTTAAAACTCAGGTAGTTTTTGAGATTGGAGCAGAAAATGAAGAATAAAGAAGTCCGATTTGGATGATGTAATTCATTTCGGTAAGAATTAAATAGGATGGGGTTTGGTAAAATTTCAGATGGTAATTATTTTAATTTAATTTCAGGGCTTTTCCTTTTTGGTTTTGGCTTTTGTTTTCCGTTTTCGTTTCGGATTGTTCCGATTGTAGTTTCTGTTATGGGATCATCATTCGCGCAGGAGTTTTGCTGATGTGAGCAGTTTGGATGAGTGGCGTCCCTTGGGTAAAGCGAAGCCTTTCCATTTTTTTCGATTTGGGTTTATCTGGCTGGAACATCGAGGAGGATGACGTAAGCAGTTGTGGAAGGAGGCAGCGTCACTTTCTATCCTGCTTTTGAATCTTCCCGTTTCACTCACTTTTTAACTTGAAGTACAATTTGGATTGGAAGGTACCTTATCAGATTTATATTGTAATTCTTTCATGTTCTCTAAAATGAGAAACACATCAACCAAATGATGTTATTGGAGTGATTTATTTGGATCATTGTTACCTGTAGATGAATTTAAGAATATCTAATTGATATTACAATTTTGTATATTGCTAAACTTAATTATACCAAGCCGGTATAATGTTGTCATTATTTTTTTATTAAGGTAAATTTTTTATTTAGTAAAGTTATTATTTGGCCAAATTAAGTAAGGTTAGATGTGTAAATTTTAGTGAATGCCTATTGAAGGTGGTATGGTGGTCATTTATAGACCAATTATCTTTTAAAATGAATAATGACCTTGTCTAATCTTTGATATTATGTGTAACTTTAGTAGATAAGTGGAACAATCCTAATTCTAAGTATATAATCTCACGATACATTACTATCAATTTCTGGGAAATTTAATTTTATTTAATTGGAACATTCCAATAAACTGTTAATTATTAGTGTGTCTTTTATTTTAGTGTTTGTGTGACCTGTAATTTAAATATTCACAACGTAGGGCAGGTCAAGCTTTTTGGAAACTTTTTGGAAACTTTTTAGAGACAAAATTGATCTAGACGATCACTTAAAAATTTGTAACTTCATTTTAAGATCTTTAGCACCCTCTGTTCCGCTTTGGGTTCAAATAAATTTGAAAGTACCCGAACGGAGCCAGAGGGAATAGCATCCTCTGCTCGCACATTTTTCTTTTGGCATATTTATTGGAAATTTTAAACCAAGCGAGCAGAAAGGGCTACAAAATTAACTAAAGATAGCAAAAGTAAACTAGTACTAGGCTCCATAAATAAAGTATACATTTCAGTATATTATGTCGATCGGTATAGAGAATAAGATGAATAATAGATAAAGGCGGAATGCAATAAATAAGATAAAAAAGATCAGAATTTTCGAACAAACAAGGTAAGTTCAGGAACGGTCCAGCTAGCCAACCGGCCGCAGAAAGAGATGCATTACACATTTAGCTTTTCCCCTTTCCGCCCCTTCCCGGCACTTCACAGATCGGGTCTTGTTTTCCTTTATAAGTGAGTGTTGTTCTAAATAAAAGAGATCGGTGCCTGGAGAGATTGAAGTAAAGGACCCGAAGGCGGCGGAAAAGTAGTAGAGTAGAAACGACTGCGTTCCCCTAGTTTTCCTTCTAGTCGTTACGCGGATTCCATCTGGCGGAGTGTTGTTCCCGAGGTGGAAAATGTGTGCCGGAAAAGAAAGCCGAGTGAGGGTTTCCCGTGACTACTTTGCATCAATTAAAAGCTGCACCCAAGGGGGGTAATTTTTTGGTGCCTCGCTTGTGTAGGAAAAATTAGGTAATTTTTGTAATTTTTTTGTATGGGGAGTGGGGAGAGCTCACGAACACAATAAAATCACCTTTTTAACACTTATGCATTATACAATCTTTTTTTTTACAAACCACTACTAAAAGAATACAAACAATGCCCAATTTGTTATTTTTTAGAGAAGGTTACCAAATTTGTGTTTCCTTTACAAACATCAACGACGTATATTATACCAACGATAATTAATTATTTAACATATAAATGTGTTTATAAAATCGATAGAGTTGCAAATGTTTGTTACAAAATCATTTAACACTCTTTGTTATAAAATTCAATTTTTAATTTCGAGATAAAAGTGTCACTTTTGAGACCAGTTGTTGTATAAAATACCTAGTTATTTATGTATCTAGTATAGCATAACGAAACGACTTCTGTCATTTTATCAATTTTTGGATTATTGAAATATTGTTGAAGTCATAAAATAAGACAGTTTAACAATTAGATCATTTCGTTATATCTCTTGGTCGACTATACTTTCTTGAAATGAGCAAAAAAATCGAAAAAGAAATCATAAAAATGACGCAAGGAAACTTTTCAGTAATAATTGAGAAATTTTGAGGTTTAGGTTATAATTCAATTGCCACTATTATAGGCTGCTTTTACAGGTCGAATTAAAAAACCTTCGCACAGCATGTAAGGTGAAACTGAAGACATTTTAATAAGGTTTTACATTTTAACAAGACGTTTCGTCTTTATTTTGGACCGATCCTCATGTCACATCATTCAGTCGGCCACTTACTACACATACCATACGAAGTTTGGAACTAATATTTAGTCTTAACTGGTGTTCGATGGCTGTAAATTTAATGATTGGTAGGCAAGCAAAGAAACAGAGCTGCAAACGTCTTTTGTATTGTCTACAGAATAAACTTTTAATTTTAGTTCCAAGTGGATTGTTGCTTTGTTGCTAGGGAAACAGGGAAACAAACATAATACGAAATAGTTGTCGCTCTAGGTCGCAAAGCTGATTACCTATACAACAATTATAATAATGTGCCATTTTTCATTCGAATATTGATGAAAAAATGTGAACATTGTTGCTGTCTAAGATAGCTATTATTATATACAGGGTGTTTGACACTTATATTTGACATTTGGTGGGGTTGAATTACACATAAATACCTATACGTTGATTTGAGTTTCATTTTTTGTTTTGTGTGACAGGCTTTTGTCTGAGGCCGCCATATTGAATTTTTTTAAATGACAGCCTAGGCTTATTTTGGTGTCATTGAGCAGGTAAATGATTCAGAAATACAACTCGGATAATTTTCATCACCCTGTATTAAAATTTACTCCACATAGTGGGATAAAACATGAAAAGTTAGGATAGGGATATGTAAACCTTTTTTAGATATCTTGAGCCGTTATACAGGGTGTCCCATAACATGTGGGCAATCTCCCGGATTTGGGTATATTTCGTAAAAATAAATGAAAAAATAGCTATAAAATTAATTCCTCAGAGACACCCCTACAAAGATATTAGCTGTTGAAGTTGAGGGTTGAAAATCAATTTTTTGCAATAACTTTTTTATTTCTTCACCGATTTTGATAATTTTTGGCGTTATTTTGTATTATTTTGGACTGTTTAGAATAGTGTTTCATAATCTTTGATAGCACCTACATAGACCTCGGGATGGCATAACCCCCTCATTCACTTGAAAGAAAACAATAAAAATAATAATTTTACAGTTTTTTAAAGTTTTTTAAGGAAAGTTTCTTTTTATTTGATATTTTTTGCATAAAAAATGTATCATTATCTATTTCGATAGAGCGAACCGTTATCGAGATAAACGTCCTTCTAATAGGTGATGCGTCGCAGGAACTTTTCAAATTTCAAGTAAATTTTAACAAGATGGCTGACCTACGACAGTAAATTGAGCAGGAAACAAAACAATAACTTAATTAAATACACGTCAGTGTCAAAGATTTCATTTCATGCAGATTCTAACTGATTTTAAAATGAGTTACAAAAACGCTGAATACGCAGAAAATCAGTTAGAATTGAATCTACATGAAATGAAATCTTTTGACACTGACGTGTATTTAATTAAGTTATTGTTTTGTTTCCTGCTCAATTTACTGTCATAGGTCAGCCATCTTGTTAAAATTTACTTGAAATTTGAAAAGTTCCTGCGACGCATCACCTATTAGAAGGACGTTTATCTCGATAACGGTTCGCTCTATCGAAATAAATAAGAATACATTTTTTATGTAAAAAATATCAAAGAAAAGGAAAATTAACCTTAAAAAATTGTAAAATTATTATTTTAATTGTTTTCTTTCAAGTGAATGAGGGGGTTATGCCATCCCGAGGTCTATGTATGTGCTACCAAAGATTATGAAACACTATTCTAAACAGTCCAAAATAATACAAAATAACACCAAAAATTATCAAAATCGGTCAAGAAATAAAAAAGTTATTGCAAAAAATTGATTTTCAACCCTCAACTTCAACAGCTAATATCTTTGTAGGGGTGTCTCTGAGGAATTAATTTTATAGCTATTTTTTCATTTATTTTTACGAAATATACCCAAATCCGGGAGATTGCCCACATGTTATGGGACACCCTGTATATCTAGACCGCTTTGAAGTTGAAAATTTTCGATTTTCACTTGTTTATAACTCATAAACCGCTCAATCTAAATTCCAATGGTTGTACCGAATTGTATTTCTAAATCATTTACCTGCTCAATGACACCAAAATAAGCCTAGGCTGCCATTTAAAAAAATTCAAGATGGCGGCCTCAGACAAAAGCCTGTCGCACAAAACAAAAAATTAAACTCAAATCAACGTATGGGTATTTATGTGTAATTCAACCCCATCACATGTCAAATCTAAATGTCAAACCCCCTCTGCGTCTTAATCCCGCTTGGTGCAATACTTTTTACGCACCTTGTATACAGGGTGGGCCACGGTATACGAAACGGAAGATTATGGCCGTGTCTGTTGATTTTAGGATCTTTTTATTTTTGGAGTGGATAGAGACCCGGCAGAGGTACGTTTTAAAATTATATTCATAATGTACAGGTGTCCCAAAAGCATAAAACATATCAAAGTTATGTTTTTTTAAATGGAATGCTCCTATGTTATTGCATTTTTAGATTGTCTGAAAAAAGAAAATAAGATTGGCTTTTACAGTTGGTGTTTAAACTCAGAAGTTTTTGAGTTATAAACAAGTGAAAATCGTCATTTTTCAAGTTCAAGGCCCTGTACAACGAAAACGGCTGAAGATAGAGAAAAACGGCTTACATGTCCCTATTTTAACTTTTTATGTACTATCCTATGGTATAGAAACATTTGTGCTTTCTTTGATTTTTTTATTTGGCGACGCGTGGAGAAATCTCAGAATTTTTCAAATTTTTTATCACCCTGTATAAACATTTCATCTACATCGTAGGATAGTACATGAAAAGTTAAAACAGGGACATGTAAGCCGTTTTTCTCTATCTTCAGCCGTTTTCGTTGTACAGGGTCATGAACTTGAAAAATGATGATTTTCACTTGTTTATAACTCAAAAACTTCTGAATTTAAGCACCAACTGTAAAAGCCAATCTTATTTTCTCTTTTCAGACAATCTAAAAATGCAATAACATAGGAGCATTCCATTAAAAAAAAACATAACTTTGATATGTTTTATGCTTTTGGGACACCCTGTACATTATGAATATAATTTTAAAACGTACCTCTGCCGGGTCTCTATCCACTCCAAAAATAAAAAGATCCTAAAATCCAGAGACACGACCATAATCTTCCGTTTCGTATACCGTGGCCCACCCTGTATAACACGTTGCAAAATATAAGTGCTTCAAGCATTGGACGAAAATAATGAAACAATAGGCCGAGTTTAAAAATCGTCGAGTGCTTGAAACACTTTCTCTTGTAAGACGCGTATTGCACAGGATTTTTTGTTAAGGCGCCAAGAAACTACAATTATTTATGAATTATAAAGTCGCTAAAAACAAAAAAAAAAGTGAATTTTAAGAATTGGTCTTTTGTATTGTCAAAATAGAGGAAGATACTTGTATTACCGACACTGACGCTTACTAGGCATAATACAATAAACTTTAAAAGATACGGTATTGCGCAGGCTCCCCTTCTACACGCTAGGTTTTATGACGTCATCTGGGTCTCTAACTGTCACTTTCTCATTCGGTCTGTATAGTATGAATAGCATTGAATTTAGGAAGTATGGTGTTTTAGTAAGTTTGTTTTGCGTTTTTATTGGATACGCAAGAACTGTAAAACAATGCGAGTGTATTGTGTATCAAAATTATTGTAATAGCGATAACATTAGAGCGATTTAAAATACCGATAATGGTGATGTTTCTTCTTTTGCCGAGTGTTGCAGTGTTATTAAAGGCATGGTAGCATGCACGTCATCTCCAACACGAATTGTTGGGATATACAGTGAAGAGATGCCGGCAGATTATTTATTTTAAGTATTAACATTAACATAACATAACATTAAGATTAGTAATGTTGTCTTAAGGAAGGAAATCGACTAAATAACTCTACTACTATACGCAACAAGTTTTCTCATTCCACCATTCCTAGAGCTTTTATTACTTCACATGAGGTCCTCGATCCGCCTTTTGTACAGTAAACTACCAACGAAATGTTCTGGAATTTTACAGTCGAATATGTAGGTACATTCTTTACAGAATTTCATAAAATTTACCTACAAAGGCCCGTCATTAATTCTTTTTTTTTAACAAGTAGCAAGCATGGCATGCTACCAATTTATAGGATAAATTCGTTTTTCCAAGATCTGATTATGATTTTTCATTGACTAAAAGTTATGCGAGATGAGGCTTAACTGAATTAATTGTAGCCAATCAACGATTTCACTTCGCATGAAACTTCTCATTTTTCGGGGTGAGTATAGACTTTAGAAAGTCGAGAACAATTATTTCGTTATTACTTTATTGGATACGAGTAGTTTGATCATACAAAGATTTATTAGGTACATATAGTGCAATCTAGATCATATTTTAAAATTATATCCCAAAATCCATACACCACCAGGAAGAAGGAGGATTTGTGAAAGTATCAAGCGAATATTATTTAGTCAATATTTAATTTCTTGAAAGTTCCTTCAACGCCGTACATCTCAGAGTCGAAACGGCATTTCCCCACTCTCAGTTTTTCATTGGACTTCAGCTTCTGCACGTATTCCAGATATTCTTTATGATCTTCGATTATTTTGTCCCATTCATCTTGAAAATCATAAGTAATATTATTAAAAATAACTTAATATTAATTATTGTCTGTATTGCATATACTATTTACCAATCATTTCTTCAAGTGACTTTTGCGCTCCTCCCAAGTATTTTGGTAAAGCTTCTTTAGGAATTATTTTTGACAACACATCCATATTGTGGTGTTGATAAATCTAGATGTGAAATAGTTTGTCAATTTAAAGGATCATACAACGAAAAAATTTGTCATACCCTCTCGTATAATTTTGTTTTCAAAACTGGTTTTAACATGTTCAAAAGTAACTCAATCCAAGATGGCGGATTATAGAAATGCAATCCACGGAATGGATACGAATACACCTCCTGTAAAAAAAAATTAAATTAATTTCATCTATTGCACATTATGTGACAGTAGGCACTTACAGAAAAAACTAAAAGATATTTATTGATTAAAAATGGATCCGCGACCTTCAAGAAATTTAACGGAAAATCAGTCATGTCCATCACCATATGTATGCCGAAACAGTAGTCATATTTGTTCAATATTTCCAATTGAGTAACCAGCAGTTGAATATCTTTCATCATGGTGTAGTTCTCAGCTGAATTCTTCCGCATTCTGTAGAACAACACTCTTTCTCTATTCGCGTTTAATTGCAACAAAACTACAACATCCCTGCAAATAAAGACACATATCAATTCTCAACTAGTTCTTAGGGAGATTTTTGTAAAGCTGCATCTTGAAGACGTCCCTTAGTGAAAATCATGATGAGATGGATTAATATAACTAGACACTAGACCGAAAAAAAGGAAGCCTTACGAGTACTAATGAATCAAAAATGCCCTTACGTAGGGTGTCTGGATGGTCGAAGTTCGTGTATATTTTCATACATTTCAGGCCAAACAACTTTAACAGTATAGTAAGTGTCGATGCGCTGTTTTGCTGTTTCCACTCTGCCTTTGTTTCTTATTAAGATATTTTCGAAGAACTTGTCATCTGAAACATAAAAATGAAATATTAAAATCAAAACCATTTGAAATAATTATCTGCACTGTTTCCATGGTCTCCTGCCCCCCCTTTGGTTTTTTTCTTTGGGGGTTTCATTTAAATTTTTATTTTTCAATCAATTTTTACCTTGAATTCCTTGTGGTAGGTGCGGTTGCTTCTTCATCCATTCCTTCAAAATTTCCACATCTCTTCTGATATCGTCTTCAGTGAATCCTAATTGCTTCCTAACTTGGGCTTTGTCTTCTTCACTTATTTTCAATGGATCCATTGATTACAGGTGCAGAAAATTATGCCAAGATTGATTACCAGTTAAACAAGTAGGCATGAACTGATCAAATCTGATTCTAAGATGTCCTTTAATAATTTTTGCTCTTGAATTTATTTTCTCTCCATCTATTGATTGTCATTGATAAAAAATACTATTAATTAGAAATGCTTTACATTACTAAGTACTTGTACATTGAAAATTTGGATTACTAACTACAGTAATTATAGACTAATTAGGACGTAACGTTTGTACATTTCATCTTTTTTTTTGCGTTTATATTTTAAGGCTATTTTTATATTCTGAATTGAGATGTATATTGGCTCTAGCAGTATAATGAAACATTGTTATTATACTGTTACGTTCTTACGTCTTTATTTTAAATCAGTCATGACTTTGTCATTAATTGTGCCTTTGCTGCTGAATAACTTTTAGCAACTCCTATTTACTGTCTTTTTGTTGCAGCAGCAGTTTTTCTTCAGTGTTTTGGAACTTTTTCATGATATTATTCGGTTCTTCCTGGACATTTTTGAGCATTAACATCATTTTCTCTAACATTTTCTCAGCCATTCTGTTACTTTTGCGCATACTTTGTCCATAAATCACAACTTATTGATTTGGTACTTTCAACAAAAATTTGTTTTTTGTACCATCACATGGCTCAATAACTGAAGTAAATCTAAATAGTAATCGCACACTATAATTGAAAAATTAAAATTAAATTAAACTCAAGCCTGACAATAATTGAAGTGTCACTTGTACGTGTAAAATAAGAAGTTGGTATCATTTCTGGTTAAACCGGAAATAGGAAAAAAACTCAATTTTTTGTCAAAAAATGCGTACTATCGAGTGTCTACGGCACACCGATTTTGCAAACGATATCTCAAAAAATAAAGGAAAAAATATGAGTGTACCATGCCTCTCGAAAACTTCTAGGTTTCATACAGAGACAACATACTATAAAGAGACCGTCAGATCGACGAACGAAAATGGGTACACTGTTCACGCGCATTCCAAAATAGAAGACGCTAATTTGACATACCGTGTATTTATGTGTATCGTGATAAAAACCCTGTGCGGAAGTGGCAGCCTATCATCTATTTTAAATGTCTTATTTTTTTATTTTATGATTTTGAGTGGTGTGTTGTGTGTGCATAAATTACATGCTGCCATTACTGTGTTATGAAAAACTCTGGAAGCGTTCATAAACAACCAGTTCGCTCGATGTACAAAAATCTAGCATCGTTCATAAATAATAATAACTGTCGATGACAATGCTCGAAGTGCAATAGGAGTGTTGAAGAAACATAATATATGTAAATCACAGACTATCATACCTTAAAAGATCGCCGACTCAATGTAAATATTTTGGATACAAACTTGAGCGCCCCCTGCCCGCGAGGTGCCGTAACTAAAAAGCATTTATGGCGGTGGTGGGGGTATAGCGGTTGGCGGGATATTTAAATTTAAATTATATTTATGAGTTCTGGCTATTTGGAAGTCCACGTAATAATTAATTAATACAATTTTCAATAATAACGTCAATCATACGTTACTATTGAAAAGTGCATTAATATTATTTGTGCATGGTTAAATGAAAACAACAGGTACGTTTATTATTAACTTTTATTAATTAGTTTTTATAATGAAACATAAAAACTCCAGCAGCTCCCGTATTTCTTCTTGAAGTCCACCAGTTCACCATAATAATATGGAAACTTTTCTGCCATTCAGTGAACACGTTCATGTTCAGGGGACCCTTTCACTGCTAATGTGCAACCTGTGAAAGAAATTCTATATTCAAACAAACGTATAACATACCTAAATGATGAAGAATAATTGATATGAGTACCACAAAGCACATTTCTAACTATTTATATCTTTTACTTACCAGATTAAATTACTGCTGCCTTTCAGTGATATTTTCTGGACTTATTTAAGCACTGCAAATCACCCAAATAACATGCAAATTGTAAAATAAATGGTGAACACAACGCAAATTTAAATTTGTTTGTATTTATTTTATTAGTTGTCAAATAGTTTCCAAGGAAAAGAAAGCGAAGTCCGATTGATCCAACACCTCCTAGAAACAAGGCCTGAAAGCAGATTCAAAATGGCCGCCACATTAGGCTAGCACTGCTAGCAGGTTACGGTTGTCAACTGCTTGTTATTGAATTGATTATAATAATAATTTTAATTTAATACTGCTCAAGATGAAATATTCAGAAAAATGTTTTAATGTGTAATAATTATTAATTATAATTTGTTGGTTTAGTCATATTATTATAAGATTCCTAAAAATAAATCAATAATGGAAATGAGAAATAATAAGAAAGGTAGGTAGGTAACCTATAACACTTACATTATGGGTCAGCAGTTTTGGGTCTTGGAACTCTTGGGTATCATATTTGGATGGTATCACACAAATTATTATTCTTGGTATATATGTCTGTTTGTCTTCTTCCAACCCCCTGGCACTGCTTTCGATTGCAGACTCGAGCAATCTGTTTTCCAATTTCTGGCGTTTTCTTACAGGTTACAGGAGAGGATCTTTTCAAGGGAACACTTTGCTTGGAAGTTGAGCAGGAAATGGGAGTTAGGTACATCTGGAAATGATTGAGGAGTAAGGGAAATCCTAATAATAAAGCAGGGGATGATTTAATTTAGTTTTTCATTTTAAGAGGTTAGTAAGTGGACAAAATTTGTTGATAAGTGTCAAGATATTTTAAGAACTTACCATTTTTTAAATAAGGGCGTTCCAAATTAGAGACCATCAACTGTCCTGTTTCTTCACTAAAAACTTCCACTGTTCTTTTGATATCATTATCATGAAAGTGTAGTTCACATACCTAAACAATGAGACCAATAATCAACACTATAATAATAAATTATTTGAAGCTAGCAGATGTACTAAATACCACGTACTCGATAGTTCTTAAGATCCTTAATCTTCAAGAGATCGTTTCTTCCCAGTGCATAAATTCCCCAGCAACCATAAATTCTTCTTAATTTCGTCTTTTGGAAAAGAAAATACGGTTTTTTTCTTGCCTGGGCAGTTGGTGACACAGCACTTGAAAGGCGTTTTAAACACTGCGAGTTTATGTCAGAGCACTAAAACTCAAGTTCACGGACAATTACAACGTCTCAAAGTAATTATTAGCGTAAAATCACAATCTTGAAACATAAATTATATAATTTAAATTCAAATTTTAATTAGCCAGACCGCATACGCATGCCTCTGTAGGTAGGAGCAAAGTAACCTAATGATGCCGCCATCTTGACAGATGTGTCATTTAGCTTTCAGGCCTTGTTTCTAGGAGGTGTTGATTGATCACGATGCCTAACGGGTAAGAACGAAATTCAAATTCTCTTGACGGCAGCGCCCCCTGCCCCTGAGGTGCCGCAACTAAATTCAATGTTCAAGGTCATATATCTGAGTTGGAGGGCCCTGTGTAAATTTGACAGTTACATAACCTCATATAATTTTCAATTTTTTTTTCTCGTTCGAATTACGATTTCTCAGAAAATTGAAAAAAAAGAAAACACTCTGACGGGCAAATGTAAGGCATCAGAGTCTGGTTTTTATACACACAAACATCAATTATTTCTGTTTATGAACGCACTTCACCTTCAAGGCCGTATTTTTTGAACCGTACCACCTATCTGGACTTTTCTCGGTAAGGGTGTGATGCGACAAGATTTTGTTGGCACAGTTATTTAGAAGCACAGACGTGGCAACTTTACAGGAATGGTTTTTCGAAAAAAATTGGGCTAGCGGCTATCTGCCAAAAATGTATGAACATGTTTTCCAGACGAGTTTGCCCTCTTAAAACATGGCCACCACTAGAGGCACAGCCACAGAGAACAGTGAAATGCTATAGACGCCGACAGTGATGACGTCAGTGGGCGGGGCCAACGGCCAGGGTTCCATACAAACAAACGTTGTTTACAGGTTTGCCAGATCTGATGGAAGTTGTCTCGTCACTCTCATCAAACATCAAAGCTCTAATGAGATCTCTTTTTAGTAGAACTTCGAGTCGTTTGTATTCGATTATCGAGTTTATTTTCTTTGTATACGATAATATATGTATACCTACGTGCCGGTAGCGCATCGCGCATTGCGGACGATTTCTAAACTAAAATGAAGCTGTCTTTAGATCTAAATTCTCATTTTGACACAATTTTGACTCATTCTGACGTTTAGTTTTGCAATTGTGTAAAATTTGATTTATTTAATTTGAGTATTTTATCAAACTAATAATAAATTTTAGATGAAACTTTACCTTACAGGTATTTAGAAATATAATTTATATAAATTTACCCAATTAATAACAGTATAATGTAAAACTTTCGCATATTTGTTGACTTTTTGAAAGGTAAGTGCAATAATATGCTGTTTCATGCTCTTGTAAGTAATAAAAGTTATTTTAAATAAATCGAAAAAACTCTTTCTGAATGCGAAATAATTGTTTTAGGAACCACATTCTGTCTGCGTCTTGGTTTAAAAGCAGTTCTAATCACAACGATGGATTGATCAAAGTTATGAATCCAACACCCAAGAAAAACTGCATTAAAACACTATTAGAAGGTAGATAAACGAATACAAATCTTTTGAGATGCTGAGATTCTGAGGTGATACGGTGTGTTATCTTCTCTGTTTATACTTAATTAGTTTGGTATTGGTACATTATACTATTATTTGGCATTTTATTATGTAAAGAAGTTCATGTGAACGACGGGCCTTCTTCGGAGCTGGAAACCTCAAATAATGGGCCGCTTATTTGTTGCCCGAAAAACTTTCTTTGAAAATATTCTTTGATAAAAATAAGTATTTTTTGTTTCTTGGTGTTTATCTGCTAAAACTCTTCCTTCTCAGTAAAAGCATCAAATGAAGGTCTATGAATTCTATGTCTTGATATTTTTTACAAAAGAATAAGGAAGCAGTATGAAGAAAAAGTTTGCTTATTTTTGTCTAAAGAATTTGCGTGAATTTTTTCGTAATTTTTGAGAATAAGAGGGCTAATCATCTGTAGAAGGATAAATCGCCTTCTGACTCTTGGAGTTTTTCTTTAAAATACCTGCTGCTGCACTTGAAACTAATCAATCAAAAAAAATTATTTTTTTATAATTTTTTTCAGAGAGATCCTTTTTCGGCTTCCCTCTTGGAGAGGGAAGCCGACCTTCACATCTTAACCAAGCGACGGCGTCTGCGGTGCACGATCCAGCAGATGATGGCTGGAATGCTCTTTATGTTAAAATTAGTAACAACAATATTAATATAATAATATTTTTTTCCTGAAAAAGTCTTTCCATGTTGAGAAAACTGGTTAAATAGAAGCATATCTTCTGTAAAAACTGGACCTGTATTTATGTGAAGAAAATTTTGTAGGAAGCATTTGTTACAATTATGAAGTATACTCGCATATATTGTGCATCTATTAAGAATAAAGAAGTTTTATATTGATGCCTCGAAGTTTATTTGTCGAAGTGGCGACACTTTAACCGTAAAAATAATGTTTCAAATAATAATTAAGTATAAATTTAAATTTGAATGTCCCGCGCTTACCAATGATATCTCCGGTAGCCCAGGTAGTCGCCACCGTCGCAGGTTACCTAGAGTCTAACGTGTAATCGAACACTCTATTATATTATCTTTCTCTATGGTTTCATATCATATAGCGAATTCGAGTTGGCTGCACTTGCTCGGAGCGAGATCGACCTGTCTCTGAATCTGTTCTGCCTAGAATTCTGCTCCAGTCCGGAGCAGAACTTTCGCATTTCTACTCTGTATGGAACCGAACGGTGTCAGGTCAGACCAGAACCAGAGCCAGAGCCAAACCGCCATGCACCGGTGCAGTGCAGTGTGCAATCCAGTCTCCCTCCAGTCTGCATTTTCGTATAGCCTTCTACCTATCCCTATCCTATACCTATCACGGTTGTTTGTTGTTATGATGTTATTCTTATTATAACAGAGTCGTGGAACTATACAAGGCGTGATCCATTTTAATTATTGTAATAAGTTGTAATTCATACAATACGTAAAATGTACTTATCCACAAATTTTTGGTTTAAGGAATTACTAGGAATCAGTAAGGAATCAGTATTTAATTTTCCCGCTATTTCTAACCTCTAAATTTACGGGAGTGCACCGTTGCACCGTCAAATTTGACGGTGCAGTTTATTTTGCTCCGGGGCAGTTTCGCTATACGACTCGAACATATTTTCCTATGCACTGCCAGAGAGCAAGTGTAACTCGAACACAATTACGATATGCACCGCTAGAGTTCACTTTAACTCGAATACGATTACGAAAAGCACTGGAACAGAGTCCTACAAATCGAACACGAAATTCCGTCTCGGTGCGCACCCGGAGCAGAAAAGTGCAGTAACTCGATCGCTAATAGCTAGACACGGTCGCGTGCTTTCGAACACTATATGGAAATAATCTGGCATTCTGTATTATCAGAATGGTTGTCAGAATGTGAAATTCCTGCCATGTCAGCTAGAATTGTCATGACGTAAATCAGCTGACTAATATTATTTCAGAGAATTCTTCGTTATAATACTGTCACCTAAGTTTATTTTTTTAAATAATAATATTACTTGTAAAAAATTGATTTCAATATTATAAAGCAGAATTCGTATAATTTTTGATAAAGGATATTTCCTGATTAATACAACTTGCCACGATTCACAGCCAATGTGAATCAGTATCTCCGCTCATATGCACCGCTCTCAGAGCATCATGGGGATTCCCCTGCAGTGCATGTACTTTTTAGATGAAAAATAAATCAAAATGGCTTATCTCATCATATTAGTAACAATAATTTTTCTTCTATTAATTATATAGCCTTATTATACGTTATACATAATTTAACAGCAATTACCTCTTTGTAATTTGAACCAAAGAGTACGGTGGACAGGGGTCCAACTCTTTTACCCCCCAATTTCTACGCCACTAGATAAATTTTGGTTTTGACATATTATGTATTTAAAAAAAAAAACTAGCCATTTTTAGTAGATGTTTTGGTAAGCAAATTTTCAACAGTTTTTGAGATATGATACAATTAGATAGGTAAAATACGGAAATATTATTTACATATAATAATAAAATAAATAAATAAAATAAAATAAATTGAGCTTATAGCGCTAAGAAACGTGACTATAATTATTTGGTTTGTTTTTGGTTTCTTTTTGGTTTCCAATATCTTGAGACGAAGAAGCCCCACGTCAAATCCGTAAATTTCTCCAAAAATTTGAAAAACAATAACGAAAAACCTAAACTTTTTTTCCTTCTCGAATGTCTAAATTTACTTCGTTTCCGTTTGGTATGTAGAGGTTACAGATATGAATATGTTGTGGGAGCAGTACTCTAACTACTATTGCTTCTAGGGGTGTAATTATAGCGATTTCATTGGCTTCGAGGTTTGCAGATACATATGTAGCTACTCCGCCGCTTGCTTTATCATATATGGTGGTCTACTTTTGAAAAATCCCTGATACTACCTGTGCGTGTACGGTTTGTCGGTTTAACAAAATCGACCTGTTTCGGCGTTTTTCGCGTACATCTTCAGTTTCCAAGTTATTAAGGCGAGTTACGTTTTCGTTGGGCCACCCTGTATGTATTGGTATTGGTATTGGTATTTTAACTAAATGTGAGAGATGGTTTATGTGGTCCCAAACACTGAAGCCAGCGGGCTTATTGTATTTCTCACATTTAGATTTTCCTTGATCAGAAGAGCTCCGTTCCTTTGAGAAGGTTCAGCAGTCCGCTAACCAAGGTTTTTTCCGCCAGATGGCTCCCGGGACTGATTGGTCCCAAGACCGCATAGCGCGTTCTTGCGAGTGCTGGACACTCGAATATCACATGAGAAGCTGTCTCATCTACTTCATTGCAGAGTCTACAAACTGGTTCTTCTCTATATATCCCCAGTTTTTGTAGGTGTACTCTTAGGTGGCAGTGTCCTGTGAGAAGATCCACCACTGCATTCTGTTTAGTTGCATTATCCGTCTGGCAAGGTTTTGAGAGGGCTCCTTGATCATCGCCTTACCATGTTTGTTTCCTGTTATACGGTTCCAGTGTGCTCTATGTTGGGTTCTTACCAACTGAGCCACCACCCTGCGTACAGTGTTCCTTGGGATGCCAAACACTGGTTCGGCCCCATTGTAGTTCATCCCAGCGCCTTTCTTGGCTAGTTGATCTGCAGCCTCATTACCAGGCGTCCCACGGTGACCCGGAACCCAAACTAGTGTCACCACGTTGCACCTGGCTAAGTCAATGAGGTCTTGCAGGCATTCCCAGACCAGTTTTGATCTCATTTCATAAGCTGCAAGGGCTTTCAGGCTAGCCTGACTGTCGGAGAGGATGTAGATTTCCCTATCTCGATAGTTCCTTCTGGTATTCTCTCCAACGCATAGCCTAATTTCATTTATTGCAGCCTGGAAGATGCTGGCATGAGTCCCCAGTGGCACGTAAATATTGCATCCGGGGACCACCCCATGCACTCCAGCTCCGGTACCTGTCTCTGTCTTTGAGCCGTCTGTGTACCAGACCAGCCCTTTTTTCAGGCACAGGTGTTCCATTTGTTGCCATTCTTTCCAGTCCATTGTATGTAAGCGAAACCCAAAATGTTGGATATCGTTGTAAAGAGAATTCGAGTGGCTTTCAAATGATGTATCACTCGATATCTGTTCCCTATAATGATAAGCAAAGGTACCCCTTTGCTGCCCCTACCAAGGGGTGAACTTGGGTAGTTAAATTTTTCACTGAAATATGTCCCCCTCGATAACAAAATCGACCTGTTTCGGCGTTTTCGCGTACATCTTCAGTTTTCAAGTTATTAGGCCTGGTAAGTACGTTTTAGCTGGGCCACTCTATATTTATTTTGGTATAATATTTTATCTCGTTTTTATATTTTTATCTTGTTTACTGCATTTCGTTTAATAACACAGTCTGAAATTTGATGGCTTATTTCCTTTAATCAACCTATTGGGTTTATAATACGCGACTTAATTTCTTTGTCGACGTTTTGCTGTAAAACAAATCTCCCTGTATTCCTAAAAAAAAATTCCATTATGGTTGATCAGTGAAATTATGCATTTTCATTCCTGATTGGCTGATAAGAGTTATGCGAGGTGGGGATTAACTGAATTGGATCGATCAACGATTTCACTTCGCATTATGCAACTTCTCGTTTTTTAAAAAGGTAAACTAAGTCGAGAACAATTTCGTAATTACTTTATTGAATACAAATATAAATTGCACTTGAATATTTTAAAATTGTATCCCATAATCCGTACACCAACAGGAAGAAGCCCATAATTTGCTATAATTTCTTACCATACCTGCTACCTTCTAAAAAAACATGATTTAATTCTTTGGAATATGTTTCTAGCTCACCAAATGTTCTAATGTTCTACTCACTCTCATGCAAGAAATTTTAATTTAGAGGATCTTTCATGATCTCAGCTAAATGTTTTAATTATATTTTAATTATCGTAATTAATTATTTAAATTACTGTTTAGAAAACTTGCATGAGGTGTGATTTATTTATGAAAGAGTCATATAACTATATTTAGTCAATGTTTAATTTCTTGAAAGTTCCATCAACGCCGAACATCTCTGTCTCGAACTTGCATTTTCCCACTCTCAGTTTTTCATTAGACTTCAACTTCTGCACGTCTTCCAGATATTCTTGATGATCTTCGATTATTTTATCCCATTCATCTTCAAAATAACTTATAATAATTATTGTCTGTAACTTATTGCATACACTCCTTACCAATCATTTCTTCAAGTGACTTTTCCGTCCCTCCCAAGTATTTTGGTAAAGCTTCTTTAGGAATTATTTTTGACAAAGCATCCATATTGTGGTGATGGACAATCTACACGTGAAATGCTTCGTGATTAATTTAAACGATTATACATAGGTTAAATCTGTCATACCCTCTCGTATAATTTAGTCCTCAATAGTGGTTTAAACATATTCAAAAATAACTCAATCCAAGATGGCGGATGGTAGATATGAACTCCACGGAATGGATACGAATACACTTCCTATAAAAAAATTATCAATTTTTTTTCAATTATTGAAGACTATGTGACAGTAGTAGGCACTTACAGAAAAGACTGAAAGATATTTAGTGATCAAAAATGGATCCGCGACCTTCAAGAAATCTAACGGAAAATCAGTCATGTCCATCACCATGTGTATACCAGAACAGTATTCGTATCTGCTCAATATTTCCAATTGAGTAACCAGCAGTCGAATATCTTTCATCGTGGTGAAGTTCTCAGATGAATTCTTGCGCATTCTATAGAATAACACTCTTTCTTTATTCGCATTTAATTGCAACAAGGCTACAACATCCCTGTAAATAAAAACACATGTCAAGTCTCACCTAGTTCCCGTCAGAGAAATTCCTAAGAAATTCAGTCTTGAAGTCCCTTGAGCTAATTATTGATAAAAATGTTACTAATACTTACGTAGGGTGTTTAGATGGTCGAAGTTCGTGTATATTTTCATATATTTCAGGCCAGATAGTTTTAACAGTATAGTAGGTGTCAATTCGCTGTTTTGCCTTTTCCACTCTGCCTTTATTTCTAATTAAGATGTTTTCGAAGAACTTGTCATCTGAAACATAAATGGAAACAATCAAATCTAAACCATTTGAAATAATCTTCGCCTTGCACCCTAAGCCCGCGTAAACGAGTTTTTTTATAGCAATTTGTTTAAGTTTTTTATGTTTATTTATATAGCAACCGACAAAAATCAGCCAGCACTTCCATTAAAGGTTTTGATGGGAAGCAACCCCTGAACGTCTATAAGAACCTCCTGATGATGCCAGAAGCAAAACTGTCAAGAAATTCAGCTTCAATATAAATTTCATCATGGAACTGTCTACGAAAGAGGAATGGAGCAACACATCCACACTCTCAAAGAAGGTACAATAAAGTGGTACACAAACGTCAAAGAACTGGGGCAGAATAAGTATATGGGCCAGACACCAACTACTCCGAGCCGATGGAACATCCCCAACCATACTTCAAGCCGAACTACACGCAATAGAAATATGCGCCCATAAAAACGCTGAGCTCTCCTATCATCAGCTCTAAAATGGCATGAAATTGCCTACAAAAACTCAACGAACTAGGCAAAGAAAACAAAATTTACCTCAAATGAATACCAAGTCACACTGATGGGTTTGAGGGAAACGAACGTGCCCACTCATTGGCAAGAAAAGGAGCAGCAGCAACCTTCATAGGTCCAGAGCCATTCAGTGGCCTTGAAGACGCGTTCTTCAAAGCAGAACTCCAAAAGAAAGAAGGTAAACTGAGAGAAGTGAAATTGAGGCAATCCGAGGAGGTCCTCGAGAACTTTAACCGAGAAAAGTCGATAAAACTCTTGACCGTCAACAAAGGAAGTCGCAGAATGTTAACGGGATTCCGAACAGGTCATTGCAAGCTCAATGAACACCTGAGGAAACTTGGCATAAAAAATGGCGTTTGCAGATTCTGCAGGGAAGAAAACGAGAAGCATTTATTGTCAATATTTTTGTTATTTTTCATAAAATAAATCAAAATATCCCATTTTTTTAGGTAATAATATAAAATTTTGTAACGAAATCCGAAGCTTTCGTTGATAATTATTATTTATTTCATTCTTAGAGGGGTTTATCTGGAGTGATACAGTTTTTACGGCGGCGATTAGCAGGTTATCTCCACCAGCACCGGCTATATAAAGAGCACCAGCTGAAGACTGGACAGAGTGCATCGTGAGGAATTGACTTGCGAACAACTCTCTCTCCTAGGTGAATTGAGCCCGGAGATCAGCTGAGGCATGTAGTGAGTGCCCCATACAGTTATACATAGCCGGATACAGTAGGTCGATGAACTGAGTTGACCGAACCGTAACCCGGCATCGGAAGCGCGATCAGAGTGAAGTGAGCTCTGGCCGACGACCGATCAGAATAGGTAATCAACCGGAACTGCATTGAGGTTCCGGCAGATCCCTTCATTCCCTACCCGGCCTGTATTGAGGGCCGGATCCAGTAACAGCCGTCCTGAGGCATCGGGAGCGGCTTTTTGTTTCAGAAAGCGCCTGCCAACGAAGGTAATCGCCCGATTTGTTTGATAGATATAGCCAATGACAACTTTTAAAAATATCACCCTGTATAATACCTTTTATCTTTTATCTGATATCTATAATATATGTCAAGTGTCCAAACAGATGCTTAATTCCCTACGAAAAAAAAAATGGGTTGCAATGAAAAGGGACAATATAATAACATTTTCTTGCTTTCTTTGAGAAGTAATAGAGCTTTCTGTTGAGTTGATGTCTAGCGTCTAGCATTCATGACTAAAATACAGGGTGTATCTTAATTATTGTTAAAAATTATTGAAGTCATATTTTTTGATCAAAAATAAGCAAAAATTTTTTTTTACTAACATGTGTCCGAAAAAGCACCGTTTTTTACGTACAGGGTGCCAAAAAATATAATTTTTTCGGTTTTTTGAATAATGCCGGCTCAGTATTTTTTATGTGCCATAATTTGCGGAAATCTGAGGAATGAGAGAAGTTTTATGCCCTTCATTTTCCTATAGATGTTTTGAAACATCTAAAGCGAGTTTTTCGTCGTAAATGGCCGTTTTTCTCGAAAACGGCTCACGTTAGCAATTATGACCAAAAGTAACTTTTTTTTTTTGTAGAAAATATTGGCATAGAAAATAAGTGTCGTATAATAAGTTAGGAGCAAAAACCCCATAATACCAAAAATTATATCTCGAAAATGGTGTATTTCCGGACGCACATTACCTAATGAGAATTATTTTCTTTATTTTTTCTTTTAAATTTTCGCAATTTTAAGATAAACCGTAATTGAAATACATACTTATACGGGGGTGTCAGAAATTAGTAGGTGAAAAGGTCTTGGCCACAGATTATTCGTCCAAAAATTATAGTACTATTATGTCATTTTTCACATAAGCGTCCCTCTTTCATGATACAGGGTGCCAAAATGAAAGTTTAAAAATATATTTTTTTTTTATTAATACTCAGTTGAAATTTTGCACAAATTTATTTCTCATGAAGACACAATTTGTGCTAGATTTTGTGGGAGAATCTAAGAGCGGCGGGAATGCGGAGAGAAAGGGGGTTGCAGAACAAGTTGACTCCCCAAAAAGATGCCCTTTAACTGAGCGACGGGTGATGTTGACCTCACCAGGATGTGTGTCGAGGAACCAGAACAACTTAAATAAAATTAAAAAATATATATATCTCGCTAAATAATTGCCCTTTTTAGATAAAATAAACAGCTTTGCGTTGTTAAGAAATATTTCCAATAGAAAGAAAAAATAAATTAATTAACAATTTATAATTATTATTTTTTCAATGTCATTAGAACCTCATCACTTTATTTGACACTCTTTCATCGGTCCCCTGGCCTGTTCTTCTGTGATTCTATGAGGGTACCTCTCAAGTTACGTGTCATTTTTTATTTTTCAATTAATTTTTACCTTGAACTCCTTGTGGCAGGTGCGGTTGCTTCTTCATCCATTCCTTCAAAATTTCCACATCTCTTTTGAGGTCGTCTTCGGTCAGTACCAATTGTTTCCTAACTTGATCTTTATCTTCTTCACTTATTTTCAATGGATCCATATTGATTGCAGATTTAGAAAATTATGCCAATATTACTTAAACAGTTAAGCAAGGAGGTATAGGTTGGTAGGTAGGAACTGATCGAATCTGATTCGAAGAGGTCCTTAAATGGTTTTTGCTGACTGCTGTTGCATTTATTTTCGTTTTACTTATTGATTGTTGCTGGTAAAAAATATTTTTAATTACATATTTTTACATAGGTACATTTGTAAATATTCATGTATAGAAAATTTACATTACTAAGTGGAAGTTTATACCAATTAGGACGCAACCTTTCTTGTTTTTTCTTTTAAATTTAATGTCTTTATATTTACAGCTGATTTTATATTCTGAATAAAGTTATCAAATTAAAGGTGTCTGTCTATTGGCTCTATCAGTAGGTATTTAGAAATAATTATTCTCTCCCAACTCTCTCCCAGATTTGTTTTTATTACTTATACTGTATACTGTGCCCAACTGTGGAGAAAAACGGTAACTAGAAAAAATGCCATATTCGTTTTCTTGTGCTTTCATTGTATGGTTGAGGTGGTTAATTCAACACAGAAAGACAGTAAACCACCTGTATGTTATTAAAACCTATACTTACTGCTTTTTACGAAATCATAGTGCTTTCAAACCACAAAAACAGTAACTAGATTAACAGTTACTGTTTACCATTAGTTATCAATTAGTCAACTTATGATGCTGACTAAGTGGAAAAAACAATATTTTTGACTAATGAGTATGTACTAATATGTCAATATGTCA
Organism: Malachius bipustulatus; assembly: GCA_910589415.1. Taxonomy (NCBI): domain Eukaryota; kingdom Metazoa; phylum Arthropoda; class Insecta; order Coleoptera; family Melyridae; genus Malachius; species Malachius bipustulatus. Next base: position 31,288,076 of record OU342638.1, on the reverse strand, counting down.
ATAATATTGTTTATGTCACTTTTTAAGCATGAGAAAGTGTCCTTTGTTCTCTTCTATCTTTCCAAATAACTTAAGAAAAAATTAAAACCGAAATCGTATGATTTCGGTATACGAATATCTCCGGATCTAACCGAAATTTTTCGATTTTCTCAACGGAATACCATTGACCACTAAATTGCCCAACTTCTTGCTAATTTAACCAACATTGTATCCCTCACGGTTTCCGAGATCCCCATGCTGTTCATTCTCATCGTGGGCACACTACAATATCAGTATTACCCACCTACGAAAAATTGTTGTCAAAAAAATTACAAAGCAGACCTCGTATAATAATAATTATACGAATTCTGTTATAATTATTATTATTGATCGAGTATTATTGAAGGAGTCTTATATCCTATTAGTAGCGACAATCGATACTATGGAAAAAAATGCAATTACGTGGAATAGCATATTTTGCCATAGTCTCCTCCATGCAGACATGGAAAAACCGTCTTGTAGCTTCTGGTACCTTAACGAAATATCTGGATGTCGTTCCAGGAAGCAGTACAATCAATTCCACTCGGACATTATTTCTCCATTATTGATCCCGGTGCTGAAGACAGACATTATTTCTCCATTATCAGTCTCGGTGATGATGAAGATTATTGTTTTCGGCAAACTGGTAGGTATATCTTTGAAGTTCCATAGTAGTTGAACCGAGGAATCGCATTCCCATGTTTTTCTCATGTTCTACCTATTCTCCATGTCTCCCGATCCCAAACAGGTTTTCTCCATTATTGATCCCGGTGCTGAAACTTATTGTTTTCGGCAATTTGGTATGGAATATCTTCGAAGTTCCCGCATAGTTGAACCGTAGCATCGCATTTCCATGTTTTTCTTATGCTCTACCAACTCTCCATGTCTCCCACCGTGCTGGACTCTTACAGGCAACCATCTTTTTTTAACGAACAGTCTTAAATGCCCATTCCATGTCTTGCCGACTCCATTTTTGCGGTTGGGCTGTTCTTTAATAGTCATTTTTCTAAAAATTATATTAAAAGCAGAGTGAAAAGTGGGCTATATTTTAATAGAATGGAAGGGCCCGAGAAAGGGCCGTTCTGTATCAATCGTCTCCATTGCCTTTTCCACTTGCGGGGGTCAGAAACGTAAATTTTAACTTACAGCAATGCTGGAATCCTAATGGAGTGTGATCGTGCTACTTCGTTTTCTGTTCGAAGGTAGCTTGCTACCAAGTATCGCGTTAGTTTGCTATCGCTTGCGCACTCATAGGCGTCCGACACATTTTCAATTCAAACGTTTACATATTTTTATTACCTCTTCGGTTATAAAACCGCCGTACACCTCAACACAACGGTATCGGAACGCCACTGCCTTATCAAAGCGTATATTCTGATTTAAAAAGAAGTACATGTTCAGTTGTAATTATCTCTCACTCATGAGTTGTTGTTTATTATTTCACAGGTTGATGTTCTGTCCGTCAATAATTTAAAGCCCCCCTTATAGAAGTCAAATGACTTCCTACTCAGACGCCCGAGAGTAAACGGCTTTTCACAAAAGATGCGCATAATTAAGAGCGCAAGACTCCCCAGTGCCAGTAGATTGATGCGAAATATGTAAGCGTCTAATGTCGCTTACATGAACCACTTTCTTGGTTGAGAGAAGCCGCTTACGCCCGGATCTGTGAGTAGGTAGTGCCTGTGAGCTTCGAGGGTTAAATAGCCATACATTTCAGTATCAGACCACCCCCTGCAGACTTTTTTATTAAAAAATGCACATGCACTGCAGGGAAATCCCTATGGCGCTTTGGAAGTGGGAAATAGCGTTATATTCCTCAGGAAACACTTCGCTTGGAATGCTATTCCCAAGGAATGTTGTTCTGGACATGAAAGAAGTCTAAAATAAGGTGGTGCAAGGTGTAATGAGCTGAACCTGATAGGGATGAGCTGCTGCAGCTCGACGTGTATTATTTCTGCCCGGGATATAAATTTTTAGTCAAAGTCAAGTCCCCGATCAAGTGGATGACTCTTTTCTGGATCGAATCAAGTAATCCCAGCGTATGTGCTCCACTCCATACCGTCTCGCTTAGTCTGTGGAGTTGTAACTGGCTCTTCCTCGTGATTTTTCGTTTGATATTTCACAGGTTAAGCTGTGATTGAATCTTCGCCTAATATCTTACGTCATTATTAAACTGAAATGAACCTGGTGATGAATGTTTTATTCAATAGATAGTCGTATAGGCAGAGGGCAGAGACAAATGAAATGGATCGCACCTAGGTAGGATGATAAGTAATTATTTCCACCTCCCTCGTTAAATCAGCCCAAATCGAAAAAGCAAACAGTGCAAGAATTATGTAAGGTAATTGAAATACAGCTACGCGCCGTTACATCAATAGAAACGATCCCCGCCTGCACATTAAATATTCATAAAATAGAAGCGCTCTAGCTAGCGGAATTCCAGCACTTTTAACAAACATCAGAAGAGACGGCCACCGCAAGGGTAGATAAATATTTCCAGATGCCTCGATGAATACACTCCGAGCCGATTGAAAGGTTGAGCTGACCTAGATACCGCCGGATGGAAGATTTCGGTGAAATCATGATTTCACATAATAAATTCATGCAGAGACAATGGTAACTCATTAGGTATACTAACTACGAAAATGAAAACTTCACCAATCGATAAAGCGAATTAATAAAGGAAGGTGGCCGGAAAAGCATCACGGTACCTAAACGGCAAGCAGGGGTAAACGCGAAGTGAAAGTTAAGCCGGTGTAATTATAATAGTTAGAAACAATGGAAAGGTGCAGAACGCGTCCGCCGATTTGAAGGAAAATTTAGGTAGTTCAGGTTTAGGAAAATTCAGTAAGGTAGCCGCGAGGTCAACTCGCCAAATCTCAAGACAAGTGAGATACGATTTAAGAAATAAATCGCGGCATGAGGCAATGTCAATAAGGTGCATTGTTGCGCGGTGGTTAGAAAGCGGGCGACTGCTTCTATAAAAGCCGACGTCCTACCGGAGCTCAAAACAGATAGAGATCAGCTTTCGAGCAGGTCGTATCTGACTTCCTAACCCTTTTTACGGTACCCAGAGATGGCTTTGGCGGACTCCAGGATACCTCCTTATCTAAACCTGAAAATTCGACCAGAGATGGCTTTAGCGGACTCCGGTCGAATTTCCCTTATCTACCTTGGAAAAACTCCAGTCGAAAACCCGAGAAGGGCAAAACAATCGTTTCCCGTCAATTTCTAATCACCATTCTAATAAAATTCGACCAGAGATGGCATCATAGCGGACTCCGGTCGAATTTCCCTTATCTACCTTGGAAAAACTCCAGTTGAAAACCCGAAAAGGGCAAAACAATCGTTTCACGTCAATTTCTAATCACAATTCTAATAAAACTCGACCAGAGATGGCATAGCGGACTCCGGCCGAGTTTCCTTTACCTATCCCGGGAAATCCCAGTAAAACATACTTCATTCGCATCGCGAACCCAATATTCGCAGTTGGCAACTTCTCTTCGAACCAATTCACTAGTAGATGGCAAAGCGCCTATCCTGAAGAAATTTCCTTCACAAATTAGGGAAAATCCATTGATAAAATAGTTAGGGAAGATATCTCTTCGAAACAAAATCCACATCGATAAATAATTAAACCGATTCGCAACATCCACGTATGCAGGCCCCATTTTAAATCAGGCAAATAATTAGTTAGGTATTAAGCGGCACAACAAGTAGTAGGTACCTACGCAATTACGTCAATAAATAGAAATAAACCAAGTTAGGCAGGAAATAGGAATACTTATCCAACTAATAAATTACAAATTCGCTGTGCAGGAGATAAAGCTAGGAGGAAAATAAAACAACCCATTATCAGAAATGATTCAATTAGGGAATTGACCACGAAGATAAACACAAGCCATCCGATTTGTAAAGAAGTTCGAGTTTCTTTAGTACAAATAGTAGGCCGGCACCTGCTGTCCCTTTAAATACGACATTCTAGAAAACGAAAGTGAAAGGAGCTATTCATTTCATCCCATTGTAAGCGCCATAACTGGAACGAGCAGTCAAAGTAGGCAGGGTTGTCAGATGTAGCATCCGCTACTTCGCAAACATTATCAGAAAATACAAATTCCATTACAAGACCCAATTAGGAGTTATAATAGGTACTAGATTATCTCACATTGGGGGAGGCATTCACCTCGATTTCCAGGTGAAGACCTCCGTTGCACCAATAAAGATTATGATTCTCTAAAGTGGAATTCATAGATCGCAACAGGGCAAAAGCACCCTCAGACAGAGCTGGCCATGTACTCGAGTACTTTACTCGTATTTTTGTTACGAGTAAAAAAACTACTCGTAATTTTTTACTCACAAGTACTTTCCATCCAAAATACTTACTACTCGTACGGATAAGTACAATTACAACTACTCGAGAAATTTTACTCGTGAAATACGGATATTTTTACGGATAGTAATGACGTCATGCCGTCAGCAGGGAGCCGATCTGAAAACGAGTTCACCGTCCTGCGCAACTGCACTGTCACTAATAGTAATGCCGCATTTTATATTACATATTTTTATATAACATATAAAATATGCGCTATGTAAGAAGTTATTAATTTATTTACAATAAAATTTCTTTCATTGAAAAAATTCTTTCAAATTCAAAGCATTTGAATTTATGTTGGAAGATTAAATACTGCTTTTTCCCTTACCCCATCCCCCTAAATGAAAGCCTAACTTCGCCACTGGGTGCATCCGTGCATCGGGCGTCATGAAGCACTCTCGAACAGGGCGCCATTATCACAGTCACAGGAGCCGGCACTGCTTAGATTAGAATATGATACGATCTACGGAACGGATATACCTATGCTCTCACTCGTATTTAGCTATCACAAGCCTGACGTCATAGGCTGGTTGCGCCTTGGAAATCTTGGTATTTATTGGTATCATGATGGATCATGCGCACGACACGAATAAAACTACTTGTACTTGTTACTCGTGTTTTCACGAGTATTACTCGTACTCGTCCACCTGTTTGTGCCAAAATACTTACGAGTAAATACTTACGAGTACATTTTCCAAGTACTCGTACTCGAATTATTTACGAGTACTCTTTTCAGTACTCGTGCCCAGCTCTGCCCTCAGAGTAGGACAGCGTAACAGAAACCAAAGCAAGGTTGCCAGGTGTAATAACCGCCCTCACATATCAGGCAACCCAATAATCAAAATAAAGTTAGGATCATGAATTGCAATTCACAAATAAAAATCCAAAGCAAATCAAAATTAATCTCGAGTATGGGAAAGCCAAGCAAGAAAGTCCAGAAACCAAAGTATCATTATAAGGTCGTTTTTCCGAATCTCTTCTAACCAGATTTTATACACACCTGAATCTTATGTGACAAACGTTATTATTATGTTCTCATCATACTATCTACGCTCTTTGGGTTGATAGGCCGACGTACTCGTGTTACTGGCGGACCGGTGGCTGGTACCGTTACAATCAAATAAGTAAATATGTCCGTAAACATGCCTAAACACGAATGAGGGATAAAAGTCCAGCATTTTCAATCATTAACTAGATTAATGGTTAAAGAGTCGTGGTCTGTAGTATAGTCAGCTAATAATCACGTTGAGGAACAAAGATCTTCGAGAGAGAGAACGGAGCCAACATGCTCTGGGTAATAAATCAAGGTGTGTAGAAAAATCTACAATAATACAGTTGATTAAGGTTTCAATCTGAAAAGCACTCGAATGACGAGTAAGGGAAATCATCAGGTATAACAGTGACAAATGCCTAAGGGCAAGGTAACATATGTGAAATAAAGGTCGCCTGACGAGGCAGCATCGACGGGTGCAATAAAAGGTAGAACAAAACAAATAACAACAAGGTATACAAAGTGATAACTAAATACAGTATCACCCAGGTTATGAATTAAATAAACGGAGGTGAAATAATTCATCCTCCCAGGTAAATCAACTGTGAAAATAAAATCATTAAATAAAAGAGAATCGGAAGGAACGATTTTATAAAAGATACGAAATCAAAATTCAGGAGAAGTGGCAACCCTGTACTCGAATGAACCTCACAAGGCAGAGAAAAACGTTGAATAGTTAAACAGACAGACATTTCCGCCAAAACCGGATAGTCTGTAACCGAAATAAAAGTAAAACGAAATAATAAGACATTTCCGCAATATACCGGATAGTCTGTAACCGAAACAAAAGCAAAACGAAATAATAAGACATTCCCGCAATATACCGGGTCGTCTGTAAACCGAAATAAAAGCGAAACGAAGTAATAAGACATTCCCGCAATATGCCGGGTCGTCTGTAAACGAAATAAAAGTAAAACGAAATAATAAGAAAGCACAGGTGTGCAAAAGAGTGGTCTCTGAAATAGATAGAAGTGTGAAAGATATATGAAATATATCTATCTTCGTTTCCACTTTTTTGTACTCTCTTTGCAAAATCACAGCCCATCTCGCCCTTCACCATTTTACGCCCTTAAAAACGAATTCTCTCGCTCTTCACTCGCTTTTAAACTCCCTGACAGGAAGTTCACAGTTAACAACAAGTCTCAGTAAATTTCCGAAACCCCAACCAACCGAGACACAATGAGTCATAGTAGGTTCTTTTGCGCATCCGTTTCGGCCATAGTAATCCTGGCATACCTCAATCAAAGAGCAGGGGTGACTACGGTAATTACGGTAAACACAACGTAGGAAAACACAGCGGTCCTATTAGGGGAAACCCAGGGAAACTAGACGATCACACGGTGGCTTTTCGCGACAGAGCAACGGGCCTGGATCATCTATGTTACACAAATTATTAATATCGTTATAAATTTTATTAGGCATAGACGAGGTTCCGTGGAAAAATATTAAATTGTTATGACAACCTATTACAGGTATATTTGATTAATTACAAAGTAACATTTAAAGTGGGTAACAAGTTTTCCTTTTCAATCTTCTTCATGTTAAAAATAGACACAACACAATACAATAATTGCAAGGTCAGTTATAAAACAACGTATTATATAATAATAACATCTCTTGTCGTCGTCTGCATGCATCATATACAGAATCACGAACAACTAACAACCTTGATATGCGAACATAATGATACTTTAATAATAATTATTGCCGAGTCTATTTACCAAATCCACTTTCAAAAAATAATTAATCTTGATTCATCAGTGAAACTGTAACCAGCTTAATAAAACACTCTTCTAATTTTCTTAAAATCTACCAAAAATCGTTCTTCAATAATTATCATCAAACATGGCTTATTCCATGGCCCAGTGGTGCGGTAAAGTGGCAGTGGTTACAGGAGCGAGCTCTGGAATTGGTGCTGCCATTTCAGAAGCACTGGTCAATGAAGGTGTCAAGGTAAGCAAGAAAGGTTGCTTTATCTTACAACAGGATCAATTTTTCGGGGATAATTTTTAGGTAGTAGGAGTTGCCAGAAGAGTGGAAAAGGTAGAAGAACTAGCCAAGAAATTGGCAGGAAAAAAAGGGACACTGCACTCTGTTAAAGCCGACTTGACGAACGAGCAGGATATTGTGAACGCCTTCAAATGGACCACAGCTAACATCGGTCCTGTAAGTATCCATTTACTTCACTCTTCTATCGTGGCTTCAGGGAGGGACACCAAAATAATTACCAATTTCAATTTGAAGGTCCACATATTGATAAACAACGCAGGAACGGTAGCCCAAACGTCCCTCATCTCAGGAGACACCGCTCTCTGGAAACGCACCCTAGACACCAACGTGTTGGCTCTTTGTATTGCGACCAGGGAAGCGGTCCAGATCATGAAAAGCGGGAAAATCGCCGGACATATCGTGAACATAGCCAGCATAGCCGGTCATTACATGCCGGATATCCCTGACAACAACGTGTACGCTGCTAGTAAAGCGGCCGTTCTGATGTTGACGAAGACCTTGAAGTACGATCTGAGGCGAGAGAAATGCAAGATCAAAGTTTCTGTGAGTTTTTACTTTCTTTATTTAGTTTTACCCTACCAGTATGTCTTTGTTTGTTTCACCTCGTTTATAGGGTGATTTCCTGAATAATTCATCCCATATTTCAAACCCCTAATTAGACTCAATTGCAATAATACAAAACGACAATAAGATTAACAGTCCTCAGAATAAACAAATATTTTATTTCTTGATCAAGGTATATAACGCATGTAGTGCGTTAACGCTTCCTTACGAATATCTAACATTATTAAAAGGCGAAAAGAAATTATTTTCTCAAGGTAGAAAGTCTCGACGACCTTTTCGCTAAAAATATCCTGTGTAGATTCACAGACCTTAGTTACCTCGATTTTTTTGGAGCCCTATGTCGACGTGGAGGTCGGAGGTGACGTGGAATGTATCGCGGGCAGGTGATTCTTAAGCAATAGAATCCGGGCAGTATGACGTAAGCCTCCGTGAATTGACGGAATGGCCAGGACGAGGAGGCTGGATAGCGTGAAATAATGACAGAGGTCTGTTTACATTTTGAAATACGCACGCATGAAATGTAAGTTTGTTTGAGACCCACGTTTGAAACTAGAGAACTTATAAGATTCTTTTACCGTGAACAAAAAAACACGCAAGAGTTAATAAAATGATTTTTTCTTTCAGAGTTTGTGTCCTGGTCTTGTCAAAACAGAATTGCTGAAAGATCTGCCTTCCTTGGGTGCTGCACCGACTTTGAATGCGGAAGATCTGGCTCAGGCTATTCTATACATCCTTTCCTGTCCTCCACACGTTGAAGTAAGTTATAATTCCGATTCTTTTTGCAATTAATTTTATTAATTCTTAATTTCAGGTGAATGATCTTATTGTGAGGCCTCTTGGCGAGATGATTCCTTAAGTCACATCTGGGGGATAATGCTGCTACTCGCGGGAATAAGAAGGCGTTTCAGTATTGAAAAAATGTAAAAATATATTAAAATAGTTTATATACAAAATACAAAATTAACAATAATTATTACAATTATTAACAACAATAAATGGGTTTCTTTCACCTAAATTAATTCCCCCACTGGTTTGATTATCATATCGTGGACCTGAAAAAAAATTATATTAACAATGTAATGCAAATAAAAATACACAAAAAGTCATAAGATTAAAGGCCAGTGTACACTAGCCATTTACCAAAAAGTTCTGTGTTCAGAAAAAAAAAATCTGTGGCTAAATGCTTATCTTAGCGCTAGTTGCAGAAAAAAGTGACATTCAAAAACAGATAGACAACTAGATTGCAAAAAAAATATTTTTCCTTGAGATCAATCTCAATCCCAAAATTTCTGATGGCTATAATATAATATTACCTGAACATGGGGAGGTGTGGCTAATGTAAACAATACAGCATCCGCGATGTCCTTGGGTTGCAAAAGCGTTCCTCTGATCAATTTTTTCGTTTCCGGGTCCATCTGAAGACCGGAAGTTTTCACAATGTCAGTCTCAACGGCTCCAGGACTTATGCTCTGAAAAATAATTTTTACGACTTATCTAGTGACGCCACTCCTCCGTGAGATCCAAACCTACAGAAATTTTAATTTTGCTCCCGATGGTGTTGAGTTCTTGTCTTAAAGATTCTGTTAGAGCTGTGACTCCATACTTGGAAGCAGTGTACATATTCAATCCCGGTACCACCTGATGCCCAGCGACGCTATTAATGTGAATTATGTGGCCGTCTGTGTTCTCCAATCTCATCACATTTATGGCTTCTCTTGTAGCGATACATAATCCTGGAAAAAATTAAATGGTACCAAGTTTGGAACTCCTCCATTCATAATATTATTTACCTATTAAATTGGTATCGAGCACCATGCGCCACTTTTCAGTATTACCACCGATGAGAGTGTTATCTTGGAGAATTCCAGCGTTGTTAATCAGCACGCTCACAGGTCCCAAGTTATCCTTCGTCCATCGAAATCCTTCTTTAATTTCCTCTTCCTGGGTTATGTCGACCTTGACTGCGTGAAGAGCACCCGATTGGTCAGAGAGAGAACTTGCAAGGGCGGAGACCATCTCTGATCGTCTTGCAAAGCCAACCACCTGAAACAATCACAAGCAATTAAATTCTGAATTGAATTTTGTATTTATGACATGGTATGGATATGATGGAAGGGTTCGTGCGCCCCAAGCGACTAAGCCGCAGAAAGATGGAACTTCTACTCTTCATGAGAGGTGTCTCATTTCTTCCTCTTGTATTGCTAATGCTTACTATAGTGCATCTGACCCAAACATATTGTTTCTAAGGTTACTGCACACCTTGCATTCATACACCTTTTTTGGAGCTAGGCACCACTAGAGACAGATTAGACCCTTCCCCATTCCCACAAGTTTTTAAGTGTGAATTGTGAGCTGTGAGCACTACAACTAGTAGTCTGAGTCCCCCAGGTTTAGTTTGATCATTTTGACTAGCCTGTTTCTAGACAAAACAATATTGAACAACCCCTGTTTGCAGCCTGGTGGTACCTCCCAACACTTCTCAAAACTTTTTTGCGTCCAGTCATTAATATAGACTCGATTTGAAGACCTTTTTTGTCGGTTCAGTGTTATTCCCGGATCAGCGGGAAGTTAATAGGGTATGAGTCCAGCGCTTGTATGGCGGCCTGAGTATCGGTGTTTTGTCTGGTTTCTGTTACCTCCTCGATTCTAACTTCTTGCAGCGTGGCGTGCACTTTTGCTTGGAAGAAGGAGTTGTGGTTGATCCCAGTTCCCTTGATTAAAAGGTTACCTCGTACTTTCTCTGTCCTTTGACTGAGATAGGGATCTCCATCTCAGTAACCCTGGATCTCCTATCCTATTGGAACCCACAGGATTGACGCTAGAGGAGACTATGTACGTCCATGTTGCAACATTTTATGGCTTTGAGAAACGAGACATTCTCGCCTCTCCTTTTTTAGGCCTTACTGGAGAGGAACGAAATATTGACAAAATGGGAAAATGGTGATTAATTTACATTTTACACTGTGTGTATAAAGTTTGGAACAAAAAAAAATCCGTTGTGTTCTTTCTATGCAAATCGCTTTGACAGGTGGGTTTTTTATTTTAAAATAACGTCTTTTGGCGTGTATCACCTTAATATGACGTCATTGGATTTTGGACAGTGACGTCATCGCTTTTTTTAAATGGTTATTCCCTACTTGTGACACCGTTGCAAAGGTCTTTTTTAGAAGATTATTTTTCGCCAAAAATTAAAACAAAACTACATTTTTTTTAATGAAGGTCTTGTTTGGAAAAACATTTTCACAAAGTATCACATACCTAAGTTATGAAATAAAATTGAAAAAAATGTTTTAAATATAAATAATACCTAATTTTCTGAATATACAAATGACGAATATACATGTGCTTAGAAAGATCTTGTAAAAAAATGCAGAATGAGCTGCCTTTTCAAAAATAATTTTTTCTTCCTCTATTCTTTCACGAGAAAATTTTCAAATTTAGCTGAAAATGTTTGCCCTATAAAGATCCTCACAACGATGTATCACAAGTAAATAGGTGATAATTGAAATAAAAATCATGATGGCGTCATCGTATAAAAATTAATGACGTCATATTGATTGAGATCAAAATATGGCATTTATAAAAAAAACGGATCCTGTCAAAACATTTATTTAACAAGGCCTTTGCAGAGATGTACCACAAGTGAAGGCGCTGTAATTAAAAAATAATTTGATGACGTCATGGGCCAAAAACAAATCACCTCATAATAATGTTACACGTCACAAGATGGCATTTGGAAAAAAAAACGATCCTGTGAAAACAATTTCTACAATTTCTGCAAATCGCTTTGACAGGTCGATTTTCTGTTTTAAAGTGATATCTTATGACGTAGGTATATCCATATGACGTCATTTATTTTTGTATAATGACGTCATCAACTTTTTTTTAATCTCTATTTGTGATACATCGTTGCAAAGGTCTTTTTAAGGGGAATTTTTTTACTAAACTTAAAAGCGAAAAAAGAATTTATTTTTAAAAGAAGGTCCATACTGTTCATAATTTAGAAAGTCTTCCTTTAGAAGAACATTTCCTCAAAATTTAAACTTTCAATTATTGTTGTATACTATAAAAATTCAAAAAAATCGCTTAAAATTCGAAAAATACGCCATAACCTTTTTGAATAGACGAATATACGTGATCTTAAAAGGCCTTAGAAATAGTGTTGTACGTATAGCTCGAGCTTTTTGTTCAAAAGCAATTTTTGGTCTGCTTTTTTTCGCAAAAAATATTTATCTAAACAGGCCTTTGCAAAGATGTAGGTACCACAAATGGAGCGACTGTAATTAAAAAAAAAACATTATCATGACGTCATGGCCAAAAACAAATTTAGCATGTCAGAAGATGGCATTGAAAAAAAAAACGATCCTGTCAAAACAATTTCTGCAAATCGCCTTGAGGTCGCTTTTCTGTTTTAAAGTGACATCCTCTGACGTATATCAATTTGACGTCATTTATTTTTGTACAATGACGTCATCATCTTTTTTTATCTTTGCAAGGCAAAGATACATCGTTGCAAAGGTCTTTAAACAAGTTCTTGAAAAGACCTTAGAAATGATTTTGTGCGTATAGCATGATTAAGCTTCTTTAAAAAAAAAAATATTTTTTATTTTTTACGCAAAAATGTTTTCCCGAAAAAGACTTTTGCAACGACAATGGGGGGGGCTGTAATTAAAAAAATATATAATACGTCAGTTTCCAAAATCCAATTAAGTGCGTCTTAATTATATGTTAATCGTCAGAAGATGGCGTTTCAAGAAAATCGACTTTTCCACAGAATAACGAAATTATGAATTTTGTTTCAAACTTTCTAGACACACTGTTTAATAGGCTAAATAAGTAACTATTGTGGCGCCACCAAGTAGGCAAATTTGACACTTTCATGCAGCAAGTCCTGCGTGCCCGCTGTTCATTTTAATGTATTTGTTATTGCAAACATAAGGTCGTTCAGGTATAAAAAAATCGGGAAGTGTTTGTTGTACACGAGTACCTTAAATACTTGAGATTACATACCTATTTATTACTCCTGAATCTTTTTTTAGATAGTAAATTAAAGTTAAAAATTTTAGTTAATAATTTAAGGCATAAGTATAAGTAATACTAATAAAACAATAACTACTGCTATAATTTTTTCGAGCTGTATTTCAGACGAAGGGTAACATTTTCTTGCTTTACAGCTGCAAAATATGTCTAAAACTCTTCGACTTATTATACATAAGCTCAATAAAAACCCCGAAAACATGAGATGAAATATATTATGCGTTGATAAGAAAGGTGATATTTTTTTAATGGATAATTAATATATCACCTGAACAATGGGACAATAATAGGTTTTTTCATTTTTATGAGTGCTATGTGCACCAGGAGTCTCTCTAAATGAGCGGTTCCTTGAAGAAAAGTTCCATGTAAACGTATTCTCTAGCATCGCTCATGTGAAAACTCATCATGAGATTTCGCCCATTTCTCAACGATTTAAAACGAAAGCAGTCGAGACTGGGTGCTTGGAAATGACTTTTAATAATTATTGTAGTCATAATAAATTTAAAAATCTATAAGTTCACTGCCAAATAATAATTTTAAAAGGGTTTCATTATCCAAACGAGCTGTCAATAATAATTGCAAAACAAGGTTATACTGCCGCACGAAAGTGCGAAAAAAATCCACGAGGAGGCGCGCGCGCCGCAAAACATCCGATACTTACTTAGCCTATAAAATATATGATCGTTTAAACGAATTAGGCGATTTATAAACAATTTAGATAAATATTTTATATCTTATCAGAAAAGTGATTGGTACACAGCGAGGTTCCAGTTTCATAAAAAATAAATCACATATTTGCTTGTACTGTTCCGTTATTTACATAGACCGATTATGTTTAACGCTTTTCAGCACATATTTTCATAGGTACCTACAAAACAAATATTATATGTTCGTGTATATATTATGTATACTGTTATAGAAAATTGGATTCAGGTGTAGGAAGGTAGAGATTTCGAGTTTAAATTAGATTTATTATTGTGACAATGAAGTTTATGACTTGTAATAGATAAAAATTATTATAAATGTCAATAAGAAATAAAATTGGGATTGTTTGAAAAAAATGAGGAGTAGAAAAAAAAAAGTGAAGGAGGAGAATGTTGATAGCAACGAGAAATAATAAGGAGTGGAGAAAAAAATTTGAGAGAACGTCAGTGAGAAATAATGTTAAAAAAATGTAATATAATGATTTAGAAGAATTAAAGAGAAGCAGAGGGACTAGAGAAAGGAGAAATTAAGAGAGGAATAAATGATAAAAGAAGAGAGTTTTTTCAAAAGGAAATACAGCAGAATTTGAAAGCAGAAAGAAGATAAAGTAACAGAAAGCAAATATTTATTAGTAAATGGAAGAGAAGCAGAGGGACTAGAGAAAGAGCAGAATTTGAAAGCAGAAAGAAGATAAAGTAACAGAAAGCAAATATTTATTAGTAAATGGAAGAGAAGCAGAGGGACTAGAGAAAGAGCAGAATTTGAAAGCAGAAAGAAGATAAATAACGCAAAGCAAAGATTGATTAGTAAATAGAAGAGAAGCAGTAAGAAAAAGAGAAAGACTACGAGAACAAGATAGAAGCTTTATTTGGAAAGGACAAGGGATAATAAGAGACGGTGTCGGAGAGCAGTTTGAGAATTTTTGAAAAGTGCGGTAAGAGAAAGAGTTAAAAAAGAAGAGAAGCAGAGGACTAGAGAAAGGTTTATAAAGAAGAAGGAAATTGTAAGATTTGGAATTGTATTTAATTAAAAATTTTAGAGTATAAGAAAGTTTCAAATTCAGAGAGCTCGAGGTAGGTTAGATTTTCCTTTATTTAAAATTTTGTAAGTTACAAGTTATAAATAATAATAATAATAATTTCAAATTAATTTTTTTTTATATTTTATTTTGATTCAAACTTAGAAAATATATTGAAGAATTTATCTGAACCCACCTGAGAAAGAGAGTGTCCTCAGAGAATAACTTTATTAAAAATTTTGTTGTTTATGGTATTAATTTTTTTAAATAGAATTCATAATAATAAATTGAGATAAGGGGGGTAAGTAATACCATAACAATACATTAGCAAGTCAAATGTATATACCTAATTTATTCTCACTGCTTTTAGTCACCATCAGTTAGAGACAGAAATATTTATTTTTATGGACGTCTCCTTGCTATTATTGCTATTTAGATACATTGTATTTCTTTCACAGTTTGATTGAGGTAAGCACCTGTACTTGGTCTGACAAATAGTCTTTTAATCCTGACTTAATAGCCACGCTTATTAGCCAGGATTAAAAGACATTCTGTCATTTCTTGATAAGGAATGGGCTGAAAATGGTATTGAGAAGTATTTGTTCAGAAACAATCCATGATCCACCTGCACTTGAGCTTAGATTAGGGGTCTCCAAAATGTTTAGACTAAGGGTCAGATTGATTTAGACAAATAGAGAGACTGATAGAGACAAAGGGCCAAGGGAATAGAGTACCACAACAATCTGAACAGGTATATTTAAAAACTGTTGAGATTTTCTTGGGATGGTGAGGAGAATTCGAAATGTCTCTTCAAAAAATTTTGAAAAGACAACGGAGACTCCTCGTAACGTAGATGTATACGAGGTAAATGGTAGCTTCTGATTCAATATCTTTGGGTAAGGGGCACTAGCACTATAAGAAGAAAAAATGGTGCTGCTCTTATGGAAAAAAATGTTGGGAAGCTATAAAAGAGTTCCATTATGGTACGGGAATGACGAAAAGTGACCTTGATGATGCATAATCTCTTCCCACCAGTTCCATACCTATAGGCACATTTTGGTATTTTTTTTATACTGGACAAAAAATTAATTGGAGCACTCCAAAATTTTGATTTAGGTAAAGTGATGATATCTGGAGAAAAAATCGAACTATTTAACTATAGAGGGTTTTTGGTAACTATGGACAGCCAAAATGAAACGTTATGTGATAAATCGTATTTTAAGCCTAAAATAAAGAATAACTTTTTTCAAGATGAGGCCTTGTTTAGGAAATATTTTCAAAATTGTTGTTAAGTTACTGAATAAGCATTTTTTCTTGCGGCCTTATGCAGTTTTACATTTTTGGAGATATTTCCTTAACGAGGCCTCATATTGGAAAAAGTTATTCTCTCTTTTATGCATAAAATAGGATTTTATACATGGCGTTTGATTTTGACTGTCCAGTTACTATAAAATACAATTTTTTATCAGATTTAGTTTTACATTTTTAGAAATATTTCCTATACAAGGCCTCATACTGAAAAAAATTATTCTTTCTTTTATGCATGGCAAAAACGATTTTACGCATAGCGTTCGATTTTCACTGCCCAATTACTTAAATGAAAAATAAAAAATTTAGCAGCTTTAGTTTTACATTTTTGAAAATATTTCTTAAGCGAGGCCTCATATTGAAAAAAGTTATTTTTTTTATTTTCAAAATACGATTTAATACGTGACTTTTGATTTTAATTGTCCAGTTACTTATAATATACAGAGTGTACCAGCTCGATTTAGACAACGGTTAAGGGCCGTGTAGGTCTCGTCAAGACGAAACGTTTTTTTATTTGAAGTTTTTGGATTTGGACCTTCGTTGCGGAAATATGGCCGACTTCCGGTTTTTAGTTTTTTGGCTCCAGTTTCGGCATTTTTAGGTTCTCGCCCAAACTGAAACTAATTTTGGAAACTCCTTAGCTTCAGTTACAACTTTCATATTGAAGTCAAGGTTCTATCTCTGTTGGATTCAAAATGGCGACATGCCCAAAACTTTAAATTTTAAGTCTTTGAATCAATTCAAATTGAATCAAATTGAAAAATTAAGATTTTAAGATTTTGAATCCAACAGAGATAGAACCTTGACTTCAATATGAAAGTTGTAACTGAAGCTAAGGAGTTTCCAAAACTAGTTTCAGTTTGGGCGAGAACCTAAAAATGCCGAAACTGGAGCCTAAAAACTAAAAACCGGAAGTAGGCCATATTTCCGCAACGAAGGTCCAAATCCAAAAACTTCAAATAAAAAAACGTTTCGTCTTGACGAGACCTACACGGTCCTTACCGTTGTCTAAATCGAGCTGGTACACCCTGTATAGTTTTTTAGCAGCCTTAGTTTTACATTTTTGGAAATATTTCCTTAACGAGGCCTCATGTTAAAAAAAGTTTTTCTCGTTTTTATGCTTAAAATACGATTTTTCACGTAACTTTTGACTTTTAACGTCCAGTTACTAAAAAAATTTTTTTTTTATCAGCCTTAGTTTTACATTTTTGGAAATATTTTCTAAGCGAGACGTCATTTTGAAAAAATTTATTCTCTCTTTTATACTTCAAATACGGTTTTATACATGACGTTCGATTTTGGCTGTCCAGCTACTAAAAGAATTTTTTTTTAGCAGCTTTAGCTTTACATTTTTGGAAATATTTCCCAAAGAGGCCTTGAAATCTTGAAAAGAGTTATTCTCTATTTTATGCTTTAAAATAGGATTTTATATATGGTGTTCGATTTTGGCTGTCCAGTTACCAAACACCCTGTATAATAAAATTTTCTCAACCTCGATTTAGTAATTTTTGAAATATCAAATAAAGGACAATTTTAGATCACTCGATTGCTACCTTTTTGTACGGTATACTGGGTGATAACTGTAAGGAGTGCAAAAATGAACATACAGGGTGCACCATATGTATCCTTCTCTATATTGCTATCTCCTGAACGCTAAGAGATACAGGGTCGGTTGAATTAGAGAAAAGTTGCGCTATTTTGTGGCCATCTCGAATCCGTCAAAACATGGGAGATATCTGTGACAGTTCCTGGAATATTCTGAAAAAACTGAAAAATCGAGAAATCTTATTTTCGTCATATCTTTTTTATTATTGGAAATTAATAAATAATTTTTTGTAGGCTAACATAAGCCGTTAAGATCTATCCATCTGTCATCACAAAAATTTTCAAGGCCGACTAGAACCAAAAGTTTTCACAGTCAACTTTCGTTTTTCTTATGGCCGCCATATTATTTTTTTATGTCGTTCGATATGAAAAAAATAATGGAAACCAAAAATTAATAAACTTCAAAAAAAAATTTTTTTTAATTTTTATTCTTCTTTTTTCAAAGAAAAACAAAAAAAAAATCGTCGAAAAACGTCAACATTTGTAAAATACGCCAAAATAGTGCTTGCCTTATGGTTTTTTAATTTATCTATGAAATTCGGTCTTAAAAGTTGTCTTTTTTGTGAAGAAAAAAGAAGAAGAATTTTTTTTTTAATTTATTTTTTAAGTTTAACAATTTTTAGTTTTTATGATTTTTTTTATACCGAACAACATAAAAAAAACAATATGGTGGCCATAAGAAAAACGAAAGTTGACTATGAAAATCCTGGGATCTAGTCGGCTTTGAAATTTTTTGAAATGTTAGATGGGTAGCTCTTGCCGACTTATGTAAGCCCACAAAAAAATATCTATTAATCTCCAATAATAAAAAAGATATGGAAAAAATAAGAAATCTCGATTTTTCAGTTTTTTCAGGATATTTCAGGAACGGTCACAGATATTTTGTATGTCTTGACTGATTCAAGATGGCCACAAAATTGCGCTTCTTTGGACTTGTTTAACCGATCCTGTATCTGTTAGCGTTAATAGATAGCAATATAGAGAAGGATACATGGTGCACCCTGTATACTTCAGCAAGATTCCGTTTTAAGAAATTGCTTGCTGAATTATCTCTTAAGACTTATATTTTTTTAGATAATGTGGGGGGGGGGGATGATATTAATATTGACATTTTTTTAGGCGCAGTTTTTTCTGCTCGATTCTGTAAATAGAAATCAGCTTGAACAGACAAAGTCGTTGACAATTTTTTGTCAAAAGTAAGCATGGCGATTGCCTTATCAAAATAGCTATTTATGTACCAAGGGCATTAATAATAAATAGATAATAATGTCCGGGACATATAATAAGTATATTAAATATTAATGAGTAAATTACTTATTTAAATAGTTAGTGTCCTTGATTGTTTGGAACAGGAGCGACCACTGATTATTATTACTAGAAATTATTCCTGTTATAGAGAGCAACCAATTAGATGTTGAATTATTTCATTAATTAAGATTAATAATAATAAAAAAAATTAATTAATAAATCATTAACTTTTAGATCGTTAATAATTCAAGGTTGTGGGTACGTAGAATAAGTAAAGGAAGTTAATTATTATAAAAATATGTTTTTAAGATTGTTACAATACATCATGAATGCAATTTTTTTAAATGCATGGTATTTTTTATACGAGTGACTTATTGAACAAAAAATTTAATAATAATAATAATAATGAGAATAATAATGATGTCCTTCGTTGCTAGTATTTTTTCTAATCACATCCGATTTATTAAGTTAAAATTACTATCCTTATATAATAAAAAAATAAATAAAGGACAGAAATTAAATCATTTATGATAAATTAGTCATAGCTTATTTTTACACAAAAAAAATAAGTTTTCAATCCATTACTTGACTCAACCAATCAGAATAGCCGTTTTCTTTTAATAATAACCTGACTTGACAATCTTGACTTGTTTAGCAATAAGTTTGTACCTAATAGAAATCACGAGAAGTTTCGAGAATTCCGAGAAGATAAAAGAAATTAGGAGACAAATTTTTCATGTAGGTATACTATTGGCGATTCAAAGAAGTAGCATTTAAACGTAGAACTGACTGAAGTTTATAGTTTTATCCGAATCACCCGGAAAACCTGTCTACTTATCTTCTTCGCGCTTATCTTCATGTATTTCTGGCTCTAAATTATGATTAATAATTAAAAATTGGCAACTTAAAACGAATAGTGTGATTTAACTGCCATAGGCTGGGACAGGCTTGTGTCCTTAACTTTGAAAATTATGGCATAAATTGCCTTCTTGCTTGCTTCTTTCCATGTTCCAAGTTTTAAGTGATGCGGTAGTACTTATTACATTATTAGTTTCATTATTAGGATAACCGTTTCAATCAATGTGTTATTTATAACTTTTGAGTAAACGAAATTCAAAAGAAATTATAGTGCGTTACCAGCGAAAAAACGGCACGTTCTAACACAAGAAAAGCTTTTAGTGGTGAAATCTCATGCTGCTTTTTATAAGAGTCAATTCACACACCATAGTGTGCCGAAGATATCTCGTCAAGTAGGTACTAATCCGTGCTTTACGCGAAATGGGCATTCGCTGCCAGAAAAGAACCCAAAAATGGATATTGAACGAAATAAATAAAATTGATTTGTATGGCGTAGAAAATGTTTAAATGAAATTCGGGAACACCACGAAAAGAAAAATATATAGCAATCATATTCAGATGAACAACCCCTTCAACACTGGCAAGTCGTGCGCCACTGACATCTCTCTTCTTACGTTTATTCCCCCCAGAGCTCTCTAGCTAGTCGGCCAATTATATCTTCCCATTACGAACTGAACTATAAATTAGGCTATCCAAAATGAATTTTAAAATGTCATATTATGAAACAATTTTGTAGATTTTTTTACCCTTAAAAATAGCAGAGTACGAGTACTAAAATTTTTGTAAATGTGTTTTTTGAAGGGACACCCCCCCCCCCCCCCCCACGCTTTAAAATATGGTCCCAACAGAAGAGGAGCGAATGAATTATTTCTATTTTTGGAAAACAAAAATATTCTCAAATCAAGATAACAATAACGTCGTTGCCTCAAATGGTGAGTCACCTGGTTTTTTATTGACAAATTTCCAGAAATTTCAAACATTTCAAAACTGATTTTTAAAACATTTTATCATTATGTCGCTTTCTTGTCTGACTGTCTGCCTGCGCAAATCTTGCAATCGGTTTTAAAATACCTTCCAGAAGAGCTGGAGACTTCAAATTTCAAACATAGCTCATAACAGGATGGCAATGCTATACTAACTCGCTTTCTTGTCTCTCTGATTTTTTCGACAAAAAATTTGGAAAAATTTTCCATGTATGTATATAAATTTATCACTGTTGAGTTTATTCATTTGTGTATTCATTTGTTTGACCATTTATAAAATAATAATATTTTTAGCTTGAAAAAGTAGAAAAGTAAAAATTGTCTACATTCTAATTAATAATTATTATCCCTCGATTTTTGCTTCATCGTTTCCATACACTTCATAATATATTATGACGCAACCATAAAACGGTCAAAGTTCCTCGCTTTTTAGCAAAAAATACGTTATTATCAGACAATAATAATTAACGAATATTCATAGTTAAAAGGTAAGGTCATGCAGGTTATATAGGTAGGTATATAAGCGGGAAATTGTTTATGTTTACATAAACATACAGGTACACTTCATACATAATTAATATGTTTAAAAATATATGAAGCAATCTCTGACAAAAAATTTAACAATGACAATGCAAAAATTTAAAAGAAAACTAATGCTCGCTTATTGATTTTTTTAAATTTACCATGCATAGGTAATCAATATTAAAAGAGGTACCTACTGAAAAATAAACACACGGTAGACTTGTCTTAATTGAAAAAGGAAAGTTGGATGGCCTAGTTTTTCCCGACGTAATACAAACCTGGTTTATGGCGCGTCTCGACCCAACACCAAACTATATTCTCTTAGTTCTGGGTAACTTTACTAACCTGAAGGCCCTTCTCGACCAAGGCTTGACATATCGCAGCCCCGATTCCCGCACTCGCTCCTGTCACTATTGCAACCTTCCCGACCCACCTATTCATTGTACGAATCTACCTCGACTGTGTACGTCTAGTGCTCTAGTGCACTGAGTGAATCCAGTTCCAGTGAATACTAATATGTTCGGCTGTTTACCTCTGACAAGCCTTGGGTAACTGTCAAGGTTCATAGCTCTCCATGCACGTACGGATATGTTGTCGATGAGGCTGGTTAAGTACATAAGTTAGTAGAAGCCAAAAAACGAAAGGAAGAAGAAGAACTATTATTATTATTGGAAGCCTTTCAAACTATTTTTAGAAAAATACATAAAAAATGTAAAAAAAAATATATTGAGTGAAATTATTAAGTGCGTAAAGCGACAGAAAAAAATATTTAGGGTGACTCTCTCTGGATACATCAAAAATGTAAAACTTTATATTTTCACAGGCGAATACAAAAATAAATTAAAAATTTTTTTTATGGATTTTTTGGCTATTAAACTTTTTATTTATTGTATAGGTACAATTTAAAAAAAAAAATACCAACTCGAAAAATATAATCATTCTATTGTTAAAGACAAGAGGTAGTACATATGTACAAAAAGAGGGGAACTCCCGCCGGCTCAGCACGCCAAGCGGGGAGACCTTAGGGGGTGGTTGAGTCAACTCTTCAAATCAGAATGTAGCAGGTGAACGACATCGTCCTATCTGTCTGATTTTCTTTTGAAATTTAGAGCTTTTTCGCCTACTTTTTATGCGCTTATTGTTTCCATATAAATGTTTCAGGGTATTTTTTCAGTATTTTCGGCTTTTAAAAATGGGATGATATGGTCTATAGCGATACATTAACGAGACAAATCAGAATTAATAAGAAAGATATCTTATTAATTTATTTCAAAATTTATTTATTTAGCTATTTCAAAATTTAACTTTCAGCTTTTTGCATAGAAGTGAAATAAAAAAAATTCCAATAGCCATATTAATTAAATCGACCTTAGAACTTAAAATTCCTCTTTCTTTTATCAAAAAAATAAGAAATATAGAAAGTTGTTACCGGAGACGAATTTTTTTATTTTTAAGAATTTTTGTAAGTAATTTGATTTGTATTTGAACTATCAACATGATGTCATTTGGACAGATTATCACGTCTATGCTTACCTTTAGGTAATTTTAATTATCATCTTCTTGCCCATATGGCTTAAGTGAATGTAAACAACAATTTGGTCAAGTTGCCTAATCACTTTAAGTACAGAATTCTGCTTCAAATTCTTTTGAGCTTTTGTCCCAAACTTAATTTTTTCGTTTACTGTATTCGCCACTTAAGCGCTGAAGTCAATTATTTCAAAATCTTAGACAAAGTAGTTGCGGGCTGCATAGGGCTTATGCAAACAATAATTACATAAGTATTTCTGGTAATTTAAAAAATATCAAAAAGCGATTCATTGTACTTTTTTGTCGCATAACTCAAAAAAATATTGATTTTTCCTTAACAAAAAAAAATCAGTACGAACTATTTATTGAAATATTTGTAAATTGTAATAATATTATCCAATGAGGACGTTTATAGTCTCCCCCCTTGACCTTAAATTTTGATCCGAATGGGATAAAACTTTGATGCAAAAACTAAATCAAATGTCATGAATTTTACTATTTTTTTTACGGAAAACTGATTTGTGAAAGGTCAAAGATGATCTGACATCGCAGAGCCAATTTTTGACAGCTGTCAGTTATGTCAAATCTGATAGCGTAGAGCTGATTTTTGACAGCTGTCAAACGTGTCAGATCTGGCAGGGTCCAGAAAATTTTTGAGAGCTGTCAAATACGTCAATTCTGATAGCACCGGGCCGATTTTTAACAGCTGTCAGATAATTCAAATCTGTCAGCCCAGAGCCAATTTTTGACAGCTGTTAAACGTGTCGATCGGACATCGCCTAGCCAATTTTTAACAGTTGTCAAACGTTGTTGTCTGTCAGCGCCCAGCAAATTTTTGACAGCTGTCAAATACGTCAATTCTTACAGCGCAGAGCCGAATCTTGATAGCTGTTAGTTATTTCAAATCTGACAGAGCAGAGCCATTTTTGACAGCTGTCAAATACGTCAATTCTGACAGCGCAGTTAATTTTTGACATCTTTCAAACGTTTCAAATCTGACAGCGCCCAGCATATTTTTGACAGCTGTCAAATACGTCAAATCTGACAGCGCTTAGCCAATTTCTGACAGCTGTCAAACGTGTCAGATCTGTCAGCACCTAGAAATTTTTTTACAGCTGTCAAATACGTCAAATCTGACAGCGCAGAGCCAATTTGTGACAGCTGTTATAAGTGTCAAATCTGACATCGCAGAGCCCATTTTTGACAGCTGTCGTTACTCCAGTTAACTACACAAAAAATGTTAGTTTTAAATTGGGACGGTTTGTATGTCAGTGGAGGGTGTTTATAGTCCCCAGCCCCTTAAAAACCTGTGCAAGAGGAGATGTAACTTTGGTACACAAACTCAATTCAATGTTATGAATTTTATGACTTTTTTGACATAAAATAGTTTTACTTACGTCAAAAAGTAGTAAAATTTCAAGGATGGGTTTCAAGCGTGCTCACTGGCACAAAGACTGTTCAAAATTGACAACTACATAACATAATTTATGTGCAGATAATGTATTAAATAACTGCAAAATGAGGTCTCACATGAGACCCACACCATTTAAAAAACTGAAGTTGACAGTTGTCATCTGTTATATTTGACAAATCAGTTTTACGTCAAAAGATAGTGAAATTCATGACGTTTGATTTAGTATTTGCATCAAAGTTCTATCCCACTCAGATCAAAATTTAAGGTCAGGGGGGGGGGACTAATAAACGTCGTCACTGTAGCAAAAACAATATCGATGTTAAACAGCATTACCTATCTGGGCAAAAAGAGGTCCTCCAGTTTATGCTTTCCATCACTTGCTAAAAATGACACTTTCGGAATTGTCGTTCAAGTATGTCTTAGTTCAAGTTTTTAAAGGCCTACCCAAAAAAATTTTTATAAAGATTAGCTTCTTTCGCCACCGTATGGTCGAATTTTGTCATTAATAATAATAATCACATGCTGAAGATATCGTTAATGGAGTTCGGTGCCAGGACGTGAGTAAATGACGCAAAAGAGAGGCCTCAAGTTGTTGAGCGTGTCAAAAAATCGATCTTCAATACTGAAACCTTTGCTCAAAAACTGACCGCACTCTCCCGTGTCTCAAAACTAGGGACCATTACGAAAGAACCGATTAGGTACAGTTCTGAACGTCTCATAATATATAACGTCTAAATAAAAAGAAACTGATTTTTTTTTCTTTTTTATTACTTGGAACGGTTATATCTAGAAAGAGCAACAGAATCTTCATTGTCTTCATTGTCAAAGGCGTCCCAGCAAATTTTCAAAGCTCTGCTTAAGAATTTTTTTCGTCAAAATTCGATTTTTGGTGGATTTATAAAATTATAATCTAATGCTCGGGTAACCGTTTGATATTTTCGTTCGACGTCATGACATGAAAAAATAACACAAAAGATGTCTTGAGTTGATGAGCCGGTCAAAAAATAGTGTTTAAGAAATCGAGATTAGTAAAAACCTTCTCTGCAATTTTTCTTTCTCCTGTTTCTCGAAGGCGGGGAACTACAGAAGAATTTATTACAATTCTAAACTTCTCATAATTATTTATAACATCCAATTTTTCGAAAAATTTTTACTCCTGTGAATTCTAAATTTACATGAAAAAATCGATATCTTCAGAATGAAGAGCGATTTTGTAATTTTACGCAAGTACAGCTTTCAAAAATACGATCGAAAAAAATAAACCACTCTATAAGAGTTAGTTTTCTCAAAAATCGCTGATCAAAATTTTTTAAAGCCAAAAAAATCGAAATTTTTTCAACGTTGAACGGTTATATCTTGAGGCTGAAGCTGCAAAAGAAAAATCGCTTTCAGTTTCGAAATTTTAATTGCCCAATGCGTCCTCGAGCAAATTTTCGAATTAAAAAAAAAAAAAAATTCGACTAACTTTATTTTTTGGTAGATTTTTGTCGTAAATTTTAACCTCGTGCTCGAAGCACCGTTTGTTATTTTCGTTCGACGTCATGACATGAAAAAATAACACAAAAACGCCTCCATCGAGTTGATGAGGCTGTCAAAAGAAAGTGTTGAAGAAATCGACATTCTCAAAACCTTGTCTGCAAAAGTAAATTTGTTCCTGTTTCTCGAAGACGGTTTCTCAGAGAAAAAATTTATCGAAAAAGTTTTACTCCTGTGAATTCATAATTTACAAGAAAAAATCGATGTCTTCAGAATGAGAGCGATTTTATAATTTTATGCGAGCACAGCTTACCAAATTATGAGCCGGGAAATCAATCCACTCTAAAAGAGTTACATTTCTCAAAAATCGCTGATTACAATTTTTTAAAAAGAAAAAAATCGAATTTTTTTTCAATTTTGAATCTCGAGAAGCTGCGAAAAATAAAATCGCTTACAGTTTCGAAATTGTAATAATTGTCCAAAAAGGCGTCATCGACCAAATTTTAAAATCCCTGCGTACAAAAATTTTTTTCTTCAATTAACATTCTTTTTCTAACGATTGATGGATTTTTGTCATAAATTAAGTACTTATAATCATTCTCGGGACATGGTTTGTTATTGGCGTTCGATGTCATGACATGAAAAAATAACACAAAAGACGCCTGGAGTTAATGAGCGTGTCAAAAAATAGTGTTGAAGATATGGACATTAAAAACCTTCCACTGCTCTGAAGTTCTTGTAATTTATATAAAGTCTAAACGGTGATTTTTATTAAAATCGCAAGGTCTCAAAAATTTTTCCTGCTTTTATTATATTTGAGAGTTTATTTTATTTTTTTCAATAAATACAGAAGAATAATATTTTTCTTGCTGCAACAGAATTTTTTTTACAATGCAAAAATGGGGAGATTGAAGAGAGGTATGTGAATGTGAAGAGTGATTCCCGCTAAATTTTAGGGTAATTTTGAGAAAATTATTATAATTTTTTGAAACCTTCATTTAATAAAATTTTAAGTTTTATTAGGTATTCTAATTTATTTTCATGGTTCGCCTCACAGAATCGCGATTATTCCTGATATATTTTATCTTTTACGTTTTTCTTTTTGTATTTTTGTTTAATTATCGTCCTGTTCCGATTTAACCGTTGCAGTGTAAGTTGTGTTCTCGTCTTTAATTTTATAATTAAACCTGATTTTGTAGTAATATTTGTAAATTTGTGAGTAATAAATAATTTTACTATGAATCCTTGCGTGGTGCCCAGAGATAAAAGAGACGATGAACTAGACAGACGATGGGATTGCATGGTAAATATTTTTGAATAGAAAATTTTCAAAAATCCACTAATAATAATTATTATTATCTAATATATGTATATTTACAGCACTACCGTTATTCAAAGATGATTGAAAGGGAAGAACCGAACATTCTTTTCATTGGTGACGAGACCATAAAACGGTTAGAAATGAGCACAGTTTGGCCGGAGTATTTTAGAAAATTAAACTGCTATAATTTCGGAATCGAGGGAGACAAGTATGAATCATTTTTTCATTAAAGTACGTTATTAATTAAACCCGGTCTTGATAATTTGTTAATTATTACAGGATTGAAAACGTTTTGTGGCGCATCGAAAACGGACAGGTCAGTTACAGGAAGAAGAACCTCAAAGCTGTGGTTTTCTACGCGGGAGCGAACAATGTTCATTGCACCTCTCAGCAAATTTTCGAAGGGATATGCGTATGCATCGTGGCGTTAAGAAGAATTGTTGGAGACAAATTACCTATTTTTATACCGGTAAGTACCTATCTTAACTAACTCAATAAAAATCCCTTGACTAAATTTAGAGAAATCTGGTTTATATTATGAGAGTCAAAAAATCGCTCCTCTGGATCCTATTTATGGTAAATTAGGTACGTTTATCTGGCATGAATAACAAAAGATGTCCTCAAGATTTCGTTTCAAGATTTTTTTAGGCCAGGCCATTTTAGACCATTTTTTTAGGTTTCTAAGGATTTGAAAATCAATAGTTATGAAACCAGAAGGGGAGAAGATGATCCTTTAAACTTGTCAAAATTACAAACCAATTTTTTCACATGGTGGCTTGAAGATTGAAATTTCATTTTGAAATTTTTTTTATCGAAATTTTGAATTTTCAAATTATAAATTATGAAAATTATAAAAATTGAAGTGAATATGTAATATAAAAATCAGTTTTTTCAAAATTAAATTGAATCTAAAAAAAATTTAGAAGCAAAATTTTAATTTTCATTATTTTATGGAATTTCTCTTCTTCGGCTAAAAAAATTGATTTTCTGACTGATATATGCGCCTTTATAATCATAATTTCTTGATTTGCAAAAATATAAAAACCTCTGCATGGTAAAAATAAATTTCCAGGAAATTTCCTGTACCTAATATTTCCTAAATTTAAATAAATTTTCAAACAATGTTACATTTTCCACTCTGTGTCAAATATGAAAACGAGATCAGTTTTTTTTTCAAAGACATTATTCAGATTTCAAAATAAATATTTAAAAAACCAGAACCAGAAAGGGAAGGTTCCTCCGGTTGCATACAAATTTTAGACAGTACAAACAAATTTTTCCAAAGCTTTTTCGAACTGAAACTTAAAATTTCATTTTCGATTTTATTTCAAATTGAAATTTTGAATTTTCAAATGATGAATCATACTAATTATGAAATTCGAAATAAATAATCGAAAAATTCACTTTTTTCAAAATTTTGAAAATTATTTAATAAATTTGAAGAAGCAAAATTTAAATTTTACATTGTTTTTGGCATTTTTTTTCAGCTAAAAATCCGAAATAATGCATCTTTGGAATCATAATTTCGATTTGCAAAAATATAAAAACCTCTGCAGGGCAAAATAAATTCACAAGGAAATTTCTTATACCTACCTAATATTTCCTAAATTTAAATATTTTTTTTTTTTAAATAACATTTTTCACTCTATCAAATTTGAAAAGGGGATCAGATTTTTTTAAAGGCATTTCTTCAGATTCAAAATAAATGTCCTCAAAATCATCTCCTCCCCGGAAGTGGAGGAGTGATCCTCCAGCTGCATCAAAATTTTAACTTTACAGTACAAATAATATTTTTCCAAAGCTTTTTCGAGCTGAAACTTGAATTTTTTTTATCAAATACCAATTTTGAATTTTCAAATTATGATTATGAATAATTATAAAAATTATAAAATTTGAAGTAAATAATAGAAAAAAATCACTTCATCAAAAGCTTTTAAATGTGAATTTGAATAATTTGAAGAAGCAAAATTTTTATTTTTCATTGTTTCCGGTAAGAAAAATTGATTTTCTGACTGAAATGATGCATCTTTATAATCATAATTTCTTGATTTGTAAAAATATAAAAACCTCTACATGGCAAAAAATAAATTTGAAGGAAATTTCCTCTACCTAACATTTTCTAAATTTAAATAAAATTTTCAAAAAATGTTTTGTTTCACTCTGTGTCAAATATGAAAACGAGATCAGATTTTTTTCCAAGACAATTATTCATATTTCAAAATAAATATTTAAGAAACCAGAACAAGAAGGGGAGAAGATTATCCTCCAGTTGCATCAAAATTTTAGACTTCACAGTACAAATATTTTTTCAAAGCTCTTCGAGCTGAAACTTAAGATTTCATTGTCGAATTTCCTTTTCATATTGAAATTTTTTATTTTCAAATGATGAATTATGCAAATTATAAAATTCAAAGTACCTAAATAATTGGAAAAAAATCTCTTTTTTCAAAAACTTTTGACATTTCTATTCTTCAGGTAAGAAAAAATTATTTTCTGTCTGAAGCATCTTATTTAGAATAATAATTTTGATTTTCAAAAATACAAAAATGAATGCAGGGCAAAATAAGTTTCCCAGAAATTCCTTGCAATATTTACTAGACCTTAATTATTTTTTTTAAATGTTACATTTTGTGCTCTGTATCAAACCTGAAAACGAGAGCAGATTTTTTTTCAAGGCATTTTTTCAAGTTTCAAAATAAATGTTCAAGAAACCAAAAGAGGGGATGATTCTCCAGTTGCATCAAAATTTTAGACTTTACAGTAGTAGTACAAACCAATTTGTTTTCTTAGCTCTGTCGGGTTGAAACTTAAAATTTCTTTTCGATTTTTTTTCTAATTGCTATTTGAGTTTTATAAAATTATGAATTATGAAAATTCTCAACTTCGAAGTAAATAATCGAAAAATCACTTTTTTCAGAAATTTTGACTATGAATTTGAATAATTGAAGAAGCAAAATTTGAATCTTTCATTGTTTTATGGAATTTCTCTTTTCGGCTAAGAAAAATTGTTTTTTTGTCTGAAATAATGCATCTTTAGAATCATAATTTCTCCATTTGCAAAAATATAAAAACCTCTGCAGGGCAAAAAATTAATTTCCAGGAAATTTCCTGTACCTAATATTTCCTGAATTTAATAAATTTTCAAAAAATGTTACATTTTTGTATCTCTGATCATTTCTGAAAACGAGATCAGAAATTTTTTTAAGACATTTCTTCATGTTTCAAAATAAATATTTACGAAACCAAAAGGACGGGGGGGGGGGGGGGGCGATGATCCTTCATTTTGCATTAAAATTTTAGACTTTGAAGTACAAACCATTTTTTTTTTCAAAGTTGAAACTAAAAATTAAATTTTGTATTTTTTTTTATTATGAATTATGAAAATTATAAAATTCGAAATAAATAATCGAAAAATTACATTTATGGTTTTTCTGTCTGAAAAGCAATAATTGCATCTTTAAAATGAAAATTTCGATTTGTCAAAATATAAAAATCTTTGAAATCTTTGCAAGGCAAATAAATATCCAGGATATTTCCCGTACCTAATATTTCCTAAATTTAAATAACATTTTCAAAAAATGTTACATTTTTCTTTCTGTATCAAATCTGAAAGCGAGATCAGAATTTTTTCCAAGATATTTCTTCCGATTTCAAAATAAATATTTAAAAAACCAGAATGATCCTCCATTTGCATTAAAATTTTAGCCTTTTGTACTATAAACTTTTTTTCAAAGCTCTTTCGAGTTGAAACTAAAAATTTCATTTTCGATTTTTTTCAAATTATGAATTATGAAAATTATGAAATTCGAAATAAATAATCGAAAAAATCATTTTTTTCTAAATTTTTTAAATGAATTTAATAGATTTTAAGAATCAAAATTTGAATTTTCTAAATATTAAATTTTTAATATTAATTTTTAATTATTAAATAAAACATTTTCAAAAATGTTACATTTTTTACCTAATGTGAGTGAGAATTTAAAACTGAAAATATTGTCAAAACTTTTTTCCTAAAATTATTCATCAATTTATTGCCAAGAATGTATTTTTTATGCCCGTATTATACAGGGTGTAACATAAGTGGTGAATTTAATTTTATAGGGTGATTGCTTGTCACTTTTTTTAAGAAAAATGTTCCTATAATAAAAATGGTATCGTTATTTGCATCATTTTCGAAATACAGGGTGTCAAAGTTTTATTAAAAAATTACTTTTAATTAATTATTCAAAAATCTTTGCGTTGATTTTAATTAAATTTGTCTTTTTCATTAGCATTAATAAGACAAATTTTGGCGTTTTATTTTATGTTGCATTTCTGAAATTTACCTATAAAAAATATTTCGCTTCAAATGTGACATTTAAAACTAAAATTCGATAATATATCGAGATGAATAGGAAACTAAAACAGCCCTGTTTCGCTTTTATTAAAACTCATCACTTAGCTACACCGTACCAACTATTACATCACTCCATCGATCGTTACACATGTATGATATAGCTAACTGACGAGCCTTAATAAAGGCGAAACACTAATGTAGTGATTTGTAAAAGTTTACATTTTTTGTCGCATCCCTATTAAGTGAAAGAGGTTCTTAATTATTTGGTACAGGTGTCCCCGAAGTCTCAAAATTTTTTGATTTAACGTTATAGGGGTAACGTCATAATAATCTTAATCTTTTCATGTTTTGATCCAAATTGTTACCATTATAATAAAAAAAGGAATGACGATTCTAATCCAGGTTTCATTATTAAGGGTGGGATTGTAAATTTATTTCAGAGTTTAAAATATTTATCAATTTTCAAACAATCGTTATAATATCTGCTCATTTCCGATCGAAGAACTGGATGGAAATCCGGCTTATACCAAGACTCGGTCAAGCAAGGGTCCTGGGTCCACCATCCATAATCCATGGAGGTCGCTCCTGGGTACTTATACATATCCATTGGTCCTACAGGTTTGAACACTCCTTTTAATCGCATCCTCTTCAATCTGCCATTGGATTTGTACGCGTATCCATCAGTAAAACCTAAGTAATACGATTTATTAAAAATATTATTACAAGGGGCTAGAATAAAAATAATTTTTACCAGTGTATACATCAAGCTGTTTGATCAACTCCGAAAAACTCTTTTTGCTTTGTCCTTTTTCTGCCACTTCGATCAGGTTTGGAGGTTTCGTAGGTTCTTTCCAGTCAGCTCTCACCATGTCTTTGATTGTGTCAGGAGGACCGTAGCGTGTTAAAGAGAAAAATCCATCCATTGCTGATTTATTTTTCCCGTCACTTTGACAAAATACCTTAAACTATAATACAGGAAACTTCCTCTGAAATGGTCGAAGAACAAAACCACGCTGAAGTAATTTTGACAGTAGTTTCGTTTTATTATTTTCGAAAGTGATTGTTTAAATCGTTGTTATTAGGTCCGCCCCCAAACTCTAGATGGCGCTTACTCTTGTCGCCGCTTTTTCAGTTTAGCTTTTCGTATATTACGAATTTCTGTGACAGCTCTGTCATTATTCATTGACAATCTTCCAAAAATTGCTCCCCCAAGCAACCTGAAGGAAGGCGAAGAAGTAATAATGGATTGTAACCGTAAAACCACCTCCGACTCCACCTTATCCTTCTATGGTCAAACTGACGTCCTACCACCGAACACCCGTAATAAGGGAACCCAAACCACCATCTACGTACGCCCCTACATCTTGAACGATAATATCCCGAGTGCTATTCCTTTGGTCGATCGTGCCGTCCAGACTGTCATCTCCATCAAACCCACGGAGTCCTCTGAAAGTGCCTACTCCTTATTGGCGTATCTTCCTTTTCAGGTAACAATTTCCACTCTTACCTACTACTAGTTTTCTCTCTTTAATGCTATCCTTTTTTGGTTAAATCCCTAACGAAAAAATTGATTTCAACAGGAAATCATAAAAGATAGTATCCGATCAAAGGATTTGCCCAGAAAGACTACCCTTTATTTCCACAACTTGAGTAACTTGTGCTTGAGACCGAAGAGGGATGAATTCCTCGCTCTTTCGATGATCGATGATGATGCAGTAGCAGAATGGGTTTATGGGATGGCGACTTATAATAGTGGCAAGGAGGGTTGTGATAAAATGGAACAAACCAGCCTGGAGGGAGAAGACTGAGTTCTTAATTATTAAGGGGGGGAGGGGTTACCTACCTATTTAGTTGTACTTAAGTAGTTTTGATAATAATAAACTTTTAGAACAGTTGTTAATAATTATTTTTTTTACTTTTTGTGATCTTTTTTTAGACTCTTCTGCCACGAGGTCAGTACACCAACCCTTTACGTGAGCGTTTCATCCAAGCGAACAATCTCCTCGTGCACAAGTTCGTCGACGAAGCCCAAGCTAACAACGCCAATGAGAATGTGCATGTAGTGAAGATCGACGAAAATATTTTGGATGGTAACAATATCTCAATGGATATTATGTACGACTATTACCATCTCACCGATATCGGGTACCATATAACCTTCCAGACTCTCTATAATAAAATAGCTGAGATGTTCCCTGAACTGGCCAATGACAACAACTGAAGATTGAGCGTACCTACCTAGTTAAGTGTACAAAAATGTTAGAAAATGTTTGCGTCTTTGTATTAAGTACTTATTGTAACGTTTGTGTTCATGCCAATAAATAAGATGATGAATTTGTATTGTTGTTTTGACAGGTTGATTATTAAATGTCAGCAGTAGTGAATCTTTCAAATTCTTGTATAAAATTATGAGAGAAATAACGTCTCAATCAGTATGGCAAAAAATATAATCGAGTATGTACCGCTTATAATATTTAACAAGAAATAATTTTAAAACCATTTCTTCCAGTACCATATACAATCAAGTAAAAAAATCAGCCGATTATCTTCGACAAAACGTAGGGGAAGACTGTCTCCCAAAAGTTCTCATCGTTTGTGGATCTGGACTAGGTATCTTGTTATTACTCTAACACCCCCATACTCACTAGCCCCAACCCTACAACCATCGATCCATATTTCTAGGTAACTTAGCTGACAGCGTCTGCTCCCCGAAACCAATAAAATACTCCGACATCCCCGAATTCCCCCAAGCCAGCGTACAAGGACATGGTAGCGAATTAGTTTTCGGTAAACTTAACGATGTCCAAGTGGCCTGCATGAAGGGTCGCTTCCACTACTACGAAGGTCATTCTTTACAGAAAACTGCGATGCCGGTGCGAGTAATGAAGCTTCTAGGAGTGAAATACTTCATAGTCACGAACGCCGCAGGGGGTTTGAACGAAAAATTCAATATAGGAGATCTAATGCTGATAAAAGACCATATCAACTGGTTAGGTTTCGGTGGCCAAAATCCTCTGTCCGGGCCCAACGATGAGAGATTCGGGATTAGATTCATCCCGACCATTGAAGCGTACGATCGAGAATTACTGGAACGAGCAAAACAAATCGCTTGTTATTTGGGATACGGGAACTTCCTCAGGGAAGGTGTTTATACAATGGTAGGGGGGCCTAATTATGAATCTGTGGCAGAACATAAATGTTTGAGACTATGCGGGGCTGACGCGGTGGGAATGTCCACGATCCCGGAAGTTCTCACAGCAGTTCATTGTGGTATGAGGGTTTTTGGAGTTACTTTAATCACTGATAAATGTCAGATGAGCTATGACGATGTTAGCGAGACTAGTCATGACAAAGTACTCGCAGTTAGCCAGAAAAGATCCAAGGACTTGCAGGAATTTATTAAAGTTTTCGCTGGTACTCTAAAGTGTTAAGCGTCCAATTATCTGTCAATTATATAATGTGTCAAATTAATCGTCAAAATTTCAGTCAATACTTCAAAATCCTAGTTCGATGATGTCCATTTTAAAAAACTGGTTTTCCAGCGCTCCATCATTCCCGGATACGTGAGTAGTTCTTCAGGTAAAAAAATAAATCGTCTACCATTCCGTTTCTAGGATCACATACTGTGAAGTTAAAAAGGCTTCTGATTACCTGCGTTCAAAACTCGAAGAACAGGAGCTCCCAAAAGTTCTCATAATATGCGGATCAGGCTTAAGTAAATCAAATCGTTTCTTCTAAACACTTCCTTATTATAACACCCCAATTTTAGGCAACTTAGCCGACAGCCTACCTTGCCCGAAAGTGATTCCATACTGCGACATCCCCAACTTCCCTCAAACCTCCACTCAAGGTCACGGTAACGAATTAATATTCGGTCAAATCAACGGAGTGAAAGTCGTCTGCATGAAGGGACGTTTCCACTACTACGAGGGCTACTCGTTACAGAAAATTTCCATGCCAGTTCGGGTGATGAAACTCCTGGGAGTTCAATACCTGATCGTCACCAACTCCGCTGGCAGTTTAAACGAAACCTACAACATAGGAGATGTAATGCTGATCAAGGATCACATAAACTGGCTCGGTTTCGGCGGCCAGAATCCGATGAGAGGCCCGAACGATGAGAGATTCGGTGTGAGGTTTTTCCCCGTCAATAAGGTTTACGACCGAGACCTGCTGAAGAAAGCCAGGAAGATCGCTTGTTATACGGGACTCGGGAAGCACTTACAAGAAGGGATTTATACGATGGTAGGAGGGCCGAACTATGAAACCATAGCTGAAGTTAATTGTTTGAGAGCGTGCGGGGCGGACGCGGTCGGGATGTCGACTATTCCTGAAGTTTTGACCGCGGCGCATTGCGGGATGAAGGTGTTTGGGTTCAGTTTGATCAGTAATAAATGCGTTAATAGTTATGAGGATGAAAGCGAGCCTAATCATGAGGAAGTTTTGCGGGTTGCCAGGGAGCGATCAAATGATTTGAAGAAGTTTGTTTCGGAGTTTGTTACAACGCTGCTGAATTGAAGAGGTGCGTCCGAGGATTGAACAATCAAGAATTGATCAAATAAAGAGTAATTTTGAATAATAGGAAAAAACATTAAAATACAAACTTAAAACATATCGGTGTACTTTCTTTTGGGTATATATAGTTCTTCCTCTTAATACATTTTTGATGAGCGCATTCCAATTTCTGTGTTAATCTGCTGGGTTTCATGGAACGGAAGAACCAAAACGATTAAACATCTCAACTATTTTGGTACGAATCTGTATCGTTCACCTGACGACATGACAGAGGAAAGTATCTTCCAAACAAACTCTTAATTAAATCTCTGATCGCGGATCCAAACGATTTGCTTTCGATTTGGATCCAAAAGTTGCTTTGAGAGCAGGAAATGACAAATTTTTGGGAAACCTGGAAGAACTGAAGCAGCTTATAACCGAAATTAAGATCTGAGTACATACTTTTTGAAAAGAAAATTGGTGGATTTTTCCACTACAACCAATCAAAGGGTATTGGTCAAATATCAGAAATTCCACCCTCACAATACAGTTGTTGGTTCAGATTCAGAAGCTAAATCTTGAAGATGATAACATTTCAATGATGTCGTCAGGATACAATATTTATCGGGATAGTAGAGACAAACTCCTAATCTGTTCATCTAGTCTCCTCCCTCCGTTTTCCAGGATGCTGAAACCAAATCCGGGGTAAAAATACAGATTGGGTTTTAGAGGGGTTTTTTTACCCTAGGCAACACCTCGAGATTGACTAAAAATCACCCTTAAAGTAACCTTCCCGCACCCCCTTTTTCCACTCAGGTTTTCTGGCTGATTTTCATTCCCTTGAGTACCTACTTTCGAGAGAGATTACCCCAAACATCGCGACTAATTTTTACGAAAAAAAAGCTTTTCATTTGTAGAGAAAGGTGTGAAAGAAAGTTTTTTTAAGGGAGTTCACGGGGGAAGTTATATTTTAAGGGCGGTTTTTGGCTAGTTCAGAGGAGTTGCGCAGAGTAAAGGTTCTTTTGACTCGAGATTTCGTTTCAGGAATAACAGGAGAAGTGGGGGGGGGGGCATCGACTATATCATAATTAATTGGTCAAGATCACCTAGCCGTTACCAGAACCAGATTTTCCCAGCAAAATGGAGATGATTCCAAAAACAAGACCGGGCAGAAATACACGTCGAGCCGCAGACGCTCATCCGTATCAGGTTCAGCTCGTTACACCTCGTACGCACCCTATTTCAGACTTCTTTTATGTATAGAACCGCATCACTTTGGAATAGCATTCCAAAGGGCGTGTTTCCCGAAGTATACAACCTACAGAGATTCAAGGCCAACGTGAATCGATATCTCCGCTCATGCACCGCTCCCAGAGCGTCATAGGGATATCCCTGCAGTGCATGTGCATTTTCAATTAAAAAAAGTAACTTTTAGTTACGAATTCCCGAGGGCGATGGATTGAGAGAAACGAACATAGGTGTATACCAATAGGGCTTTTTCTCTACTTTACGGCCCGCTAGTCGTAAAATCATAGTTTCCGCCATGGTAACTAAGACGTAAACAACCAATTTTGATTCAGTTGTGCGTAAACAATTAAACGTAAACGATTCAATTGTTTAAGCAGCGCATTTTCACGTAAAGAAAATGTACACAAAAGTACACAATGTGAACAATTAATTTTACCATGAAATAAGGTTATGAAAGGGTGGATGTGAAAATTTATTATCTACTGGTCATTCACGTCCAGGGATAGATATGTAAACAATTCAATTCTTTACATGTTAGTAAACAATTCGATTGTTTACACAGTCCATTTTCATGTAAAGAACGTAAAGTAAGTAAACAATGTAAACATATAATTTTACTATGAAGTAAGGTTATGAAAGGTTAGATTTGAAAATTTAATTTATTATTACCTAATAATTGTCATTCACCTCCTCATTTTTTTGAAGGAAGTACGTAATTCATAAATTAAATAGTATTATATAACGATTTACCGGTTATATGTTTATAATAATTGAGTTCATTTGGCTTGGCTACTAAACTATCATCCTCTCAATCTTTTGCATTAAGTAAGTCAAAACTTTTTTTTAAAAGGGGGAGCATCGGTCTTCACTATGTAGTTAAGACAAATAAGTCGCTCCACACCGGTAATATGGGTTTGGAGCCTCTTGTTCATACACCCAGCCTCAAGTATGCCAAACAAATAGTAGAGCGGACAACACAGACACCCAGAGCCTTCACCGAGAATCGAACTCAGTCCGCCGGGTCCAGTGATTCAGCAGACCGCCCACTGAACCAGTCGGCCACCGGTGTGCTCTGAAAGTCAAACCTCAACAATAAACCTGTCTACATTTGACATGTGAAACTTTTCACAGCAATGGCAATGACACAATTGTTTACATTCTTTGCATTGTTTACGTTTCCTTTACATTGTTTATGTATTCTTTACATGGAAAGTGTAAAGAATATTTCTTTACACGTAAACGCCCATCTCTGGAACCATTTCAATCCAAGTAAAAAATTGTAACTCATATTATAAATCATTGAGGCGGCTTTAATTTTTTTTCCCGAAAACGAAGTAAGATACAAAAAAATATCAAGAGACAAAAAAGTTGTATTTTTAGCTGTTTAACCAGAAAAAAATGTATATGATTTGTAAAGTCAGTGACGTACTTACCTACTTCTTTTTTAAATATTAATTATTTGAGACTAGCCCCCGGGACTCCACTGGAACTCATAATAATCACCTAGTTGAGTGCTAACTTTGCGTCTTATCACAACGAACAACCCTGCTAAGTTTCACCACAATTTTGAAAAATTTTAACACCCTCACAGTATCTTGAAAACCATACATTTTAGGACGCATATATGTAAAAAAAATGTTTTGATATCATGAATGGCTATTTTCAAGTTATTCCTGAGACATCCTGCATATACGACGCGCAACAATGAGATTAAAATATTTAATTTACGCAATGGCTCAAACGCGTAGTCATGTGATCATGAACCCTCATCGTTTATTGATTGTTACGTCAATGAATAAGTATATCTGATTGTGCGTCTCGCGATACCCACTTATTTGAAGCTAAAAAAAGGTGCGGCGCATTTTATAATAAACATTTTCTAAAAACGTTTCCAAGCAAAATAATTAAAAACATCGCTAACTATCTATTATAAGTGCACCTACTCGAACTCCTCTTTCTTGATTAAAAAAAGTCCTCCAAATATTTCAAAAATTATTTCAGTTGTTTACGGTTAAAACGTTCTTTCAACACTGAAGATGGCCTATTAGACCGAAACTGGGAGGGTACTCAAGTTTATAATAGCGTAATAGTCATTTTAGAATCTCCAAATTTCCTTTTTATTACTTATTTATATTTTTTTATATCCTTGTTATAATATACAGGGTGTCTCTGAAAGGTGCGAAAAAAAAAGCTACCACAAATTCCTGAGGCCTAAATAAGCCGATCTAACCCAACTTATCTCTGTCCAAAAGTGGATGATTTCGGAGATACAGGGTGTCAAAAGTTCCATTTGGTTTCCGTTTTTCTTAAATAACTTTTTTAATAATTGGTATATTTTCACAATATTCGGCTGAAGGGGCTTTTGTGGGGTGAAAAATTAAAAACTGCAATCATTTTTATTGTAAAATCTAGAGGGCGCCACCTGCGGTACCTTGAACACATTCAAAACGAACTATCTTTTTTGGGCCACTCTGTATTTAACTTTTAAATAAAAATTCTTATTCTCCAACGTCTTTTCCCAAAAAAAGGCATACGTGGTAAGAGTTGATTTGAGCAGCCGTTTCTGAGATATCTGGATTTAAGAAAATCACTACGTGCATGGCCAGGCCTAAGTAAGTAGTTATTAGTAATTATTGTAATAATTGAACACAATTTGAAGCGAAGGCATTGAATTAAAATTATTTTACTTAAAGTGCCATACCAGGTTTCAGGTGTGAGCTACCTCTCACATATGCCTGTGGTGCGCGTACTGTTGAAGTTCACTCTTTTGGGGCCACCCTTTTTATCGGAAGAGTCCGAAAGGCACTATTTGAGAAGTATTACGAGGCAGAGTACTATGCGGTGCTTTTCCATTGCCTTCCACAAGGTGCATCCCGATTTTGGCTGGAGTAGCACAACAAATACTTTTCGGCTGCTGGTGAGTTTCCTTTAGTAATGGCCGTACAGTATACAAATGAAGAAATGAACGATATGTTATTGGTTTTTGGATATTGCCAAGGAAATGGTTTAAAATCTTGCAGATTATCAGTGAACGATTTCCGAATCGTCGTTTACCAAACCATAAAACCTTTAATGAAAGACGTCTTCGTGAAACAGGTAGGTTTACGCCTGTTTCTATTAATTAAGGTCGTGCACGTACGATAAGAACTCCAGAGGTTGAGGAAGATATTTTAAATTGAAGAAAATCCTAAACTCAGCACCAGACGATTGTGCTTAGAGCTAGGTGTATGCAAAGATACTGTTAACAGGGTGACCAGAGAACAATTACTGCACCCATTTCATGTTGAACTTTTACCCCATGATTATGAACCACGTCTAGCTTTCTGCCGGTTCATTTCCAAGAATAATCAGGATAGGAACTTTACACAAGGAATTTTATTCACAGATGAAGCCTGTTTCACGCGGAGTGGCATAACTAATTTGCACAATGTACATGTCTATGCTGGAGAAAATCCTCATGCGATTAAAGTAAGCCATTACTTATCAAAAGTAAGCCATTATCAGCATGAGTTTAAGATCAATGTGTGGGCAGGAATCATAGACACTTTCATAATTGGTCCTGTCATTTTACCACCTCGACTTAATGGCGAAAATTATTTGGAACATCTGCAAAACGAATTACCACACTTGTTTGATCCCGTGCCCTTGGAACTTCAAAGATGAATGTGGTTTATGCATGACGGTGCTCCTCCCCATTTTTCGATAAATGTACGTAATTATTTGAGCAAACAGTATCCAAATAGATGGATAGGTAGAGCCAATGATGCACCCACAAGTTGGCCAGCTCGATCGCCTGCTATGGATTACTTTTTATGCTGAACTTTGAAAACCCTTGTGTATTCTAGGCCATAGTAGATACAGAAGGTTAATTAAGGAGACGTATTGAAACCGGAATGGACGTTTTGAGAAATGATCACGAAATGCTCCAAAGAGTTCAATTTAATTTTTTTAAACGTATAAATCTTTGTATACACGAAAATAGAGATCATTTTGAACATTTGATAAAACCATTTTTTTTTTAATTAAATTAAACTAAATTTTTGTTTTTGATAAATCTCTTATTGACTGTTTTAACTAAAGTACCTATAAAGTTAAATCCACATTTATGTACCTAGTCGTTTTTTTTGTAGCTTTCAGTGACAGTTATTTTAATTCAACGCCTTTGCTTTAAATTGTGTTCAATTAATACAATTACTTACTTAGGCCTGGCCATGCACGTAGTGATTTTCTTAAATCCAGATATCTCAGAAACGGCTGCTCAAATCAACTCTTACCACGTATGCCTTTTTTTGGGAAAAGTCGTTGGAGAATAAGAATTTTTATTTAAAAGTTAAATACAGAGTGGCCCAAAAAAGATAGTTCGTTTTGAATGTGTTCAAGGTACCGCAGGTGGCGCCCTCTAAATTTTACAATAAAAATGATTGCAGTTTTTAATTTTTCACCCCACAAAAGCCCCTCCAGCCGAATATTATGAAAATATACCAATTATTAAAAAAGTTATTTAAGAAAAACGGAAACCAAATTGAACTTTTGACACCCTGTATCTCCGAAATCATCCACTTTTGGA
This sequence comes from Malachius bipustulatus, assembly GCA_910589415.1. Taxonomy (NCBI): domain Eukaryota; kingdom Metazoa; phylum Arthropoda; class Insecta; order Coleoptera; family Melyridae; genus Malachius; species Malachius bipustulatus. The sequence continues at coordinate 31,246,394 of OU342638.1, read as the reverse complement.
CAGAGATAAGTTGGGTTAGATCGGCTTATTTAGGCCTCAGGAATTTGTGGTAGCTTTTTTTCCGCACCTTTCAGAGACACCCTGTATATTATATTGTAATTTTTTTATTCTGACCATTGCCAGCTCATCTCTCCTTTGAAAAAAATATTATATTATTAGACCATACGGTTAATCATATATCTAATAGGTCTAAAAAGCCATTCCCCCTAATTAACCCCATAACTAGGTTACCTCACGACAATGCCCGCGTTTTAGGCGTGACAAGCTTGTACCTTTTTTAATAGATAAAAATAATGTCAAGGAATGAAAGAACATTTGTTGTAAAAATATCAATATATTTCTATCACTACAAAAAATACAAAGTAATTACTACAGATGTAGATACATACAACTTGGCGAGAATGTCAAAAACTACAAGCACGATAAAAAAATATACATAACGAACTTACGATGGCAAGAGTCTACAAAACAATTACTGTTACAAAAATATACAGAAAAAATATACAGAAAAACCTACCTACCTACTAATTTTCTAATTAACCGTTAATTAATCTTTGATTAAGATATATTCCAACGAACAATTTAAACATACGAAGTTGCAACCAGTCATTAACAAAAAAAATGTAACATGGTTCTTTCAATACCTATATTTTCAATAATTTGACACATTAATATAACAACAGACCTAAAACATATTAAGCGTAACTAATTACACACATTCACAGAAAATTGTTTATTCTAAAACACATCATATCGGCAGGTACCTATTATTGGCATAAACAGAACTCACCCTGTATGTTAAGGCAAAAATAGTTACGAATGCAACTCAACAATCAAAATCTGCTGAACTAGTGGAAGAAATAACGGAAACTTTTCTTCTAAGCTCAGTCTTCAAACAGTCTTATCGGTTTTAACTTTTCAACCCTTAACCGGCATGGTGATGTTTTGCTTTTTTGCTACAATTTTCTTTTATAATTTCGTGTTTAAATCGTGTTACTGGCAAAAAAATTAAATATTCTGGCAAGAGTTTGATGCTTAGATTTATAGTACAGATATCATTGATCTGTGCAGTATTGCTTCATAAAATAGTCCTTGGTTTTTTTGGAAACGTGGAATGAGAAATTATTGTAACTAGGAGATTCATTAGAGAAGGGTAGAGACCAATCACAACTCGCCAACTGGCTCTCTCAACTGATCCGACTCAGCCAGTCAACTTATGAAATGTTAGTGACATCCATTTTATAATCACCCCTAATCTAGTAGAGGCTGTTAATTATTAGAACCATCAGAATTTTAATTTATGTATCAAATAATTACAGATATGTTCATTTATTAACTAATTAGGTATAAATTATGAATATGGTAGTAGTAAGCGTATGCCCTGATTAGCAAAAACGATTATAAAATTCAATGGGGGAAGTTGGTGAAAAAAAATCTCGAAGTGAATTCCAGAAGAACTCTTAGGGTTATATAAGAAGAGCAACGAAGTAGTGAAGCGATAGTAGACAGAGTGCTATATAACAAGGTGCTAGTAGTGAAATTATAATAATTGAACTTGTACACTGGTTAAAGTAGTGTTTAGTGTGTGAATAATTGTAAGTATCATTCATGAATTGTAAACATCAGTTTATCATCAGCTAACCCACAGAAGGTAAATACGTAACAATATTCAAGATGCCAGTTAAGGGGTAACAAAAACCTAAAACATTTCCTAAATAAATTTCTTACTAATTATTGGTAATCTCGTAAAAAGATACACTCTTCGTTATTTCACCTTCTTTTTGCTGACAGACTTCTTAGCTTCCCCACATTTTTTCTTGTGGTTGGTAAAAGTACCCAAATGCTTGAATTTATCACCGCATAACGAGCACTCCATGACCGTCTTCGGTTTCATTACATCTTCATTATGGATATTTTTCAAATGCGATATCATCAAGCTACGGCCTATACAGTTAAACCTACACAGAGTGCAATTACAATAAACGGTAGAATCGATCTTTTTCGCTGAGAACAAGTAAGGTTTCAAGGTGACTTTATTAATTTTTACCTGTTTGTTTTTGTTATTATTAGTAGTAGTATTCGTTAAATGATTTTGTTTCCTACGACTTTCATCATGATTGATATTTTTGTTGTTTGATGATGATGTTGAATTATTCTTCCATCTCAGGATGTTTTTATTATGGACATTTTGCAAATGCGATATCATCAAACTACGGCCTATACACGTAAACGTGCACAAAGTACAATTGTAATGACGGACAGAATCTATTCGTTTTGATGTGAAGGAGTAACGTTTTGTGGTGTTTTCATTATTCTCTACTGATTTGTTTTTTTGTTTCACTTTACTTTGGTTGTTATTCTCGTTGTTTGAACTCTTCGCTCTCATGATGTCTTCATTATGGATATTTTTCAAATGCGATATCATCAAACTACGGCCTATACACTTAAACGTGCACAAATTACAATCGTAATGATGCACCGAATCGATTCTTTTCGATTTGAAGAAGGAACGTTTCACGGTATTTTCATTTTGTTTCTTATCAGTGACCAAATTTTGTTCCTTCTGATTGATACCGATACTACTTCTGCTACTTCTCGTGTCAGCGGTTGTGCCTTTGATGTGTTTAGCTAGATGGTTATCAAAAGACGCTTCGTCAGTAGACTTATAAGAACATTTATGGCAAGCAAATTCCCTTTGCGATCCCTTTTTACTCGCGCATTTTTTTAAAAACCAATCATCTGAATGGGCTGAATGTTGATGTTCTCCCATTTCTCTCATACTGGCAGCGGTTAAACCACAATTGACGCATTTGTAACATTTTTGGTCGCCGAACTTTAAGATGCGAAATTTAGAAACGGTTACATTGTGAACTGTCTCGGAATGGTACCTAAACCTTGAGACGGTCAAGAAACTCTGGAGGCAAATATTGCAAAAATAGGGATTGTTTTCGATGAAATCGTCATTACTTTTCCGCTTCCGGAGGTTAGGTGCCGTAGGAGTGGACTTGCTGATATTCTCATGTATTTCTTCCATGTGATGCAAGAGACTCTCTTTGGTAGGATAAAAAAAGGCACAAGTGACACATTCAAAAACACATTCCTTGCCAGTCCCGCTTTTTTTACGTGCTCTCTCTACACTATTGGGCTCATTTTTCTCTTCATTCTCGAGCACTCCTTGACCATTTTTTTGGTGAATTTTAATATGCTCTAGTATGTCTTTCCTTAAAGAGGCCATATATTCGCATATTTTGCATGTGAACACATTTTTTGACTCGAATAATATACTGGGATCTTCCAATTTCGCTTCGTCTACCGATACTGGTTGATGTAATTTGAGTGGACCGCTATCGGAAATTTCACACAAGCGTAATATTTGATGTTTTGAATCAAATGACAGATCGTTGCACTCGTTCCGCTCGTCAATTTCGATTTTAATTTCCCCAGTATCTTCGTCCGAATCGCTCACATAAATTGTCGATTCCTCGCAGGAATCCTCTTCGATGTCTAACTCGTTCGGCGATAACTCTTCATTGTCGCTGTCAGGGACTTCGCTAACTGTCGTCGTCTTAGTGTCACTGTTAACGTCGCTTTCGCCAATCTGAGGAGATCTGTCACTGGAAATGTTTTCCAAGCTTTCCTCGCACTTCATTTGAAATTTATGAATCTGTCTAACTTCCTCTCTACAGTCTGTACAAATCACTGGATTGAGTGTTGCTTGCAAGTTCTGAAATGACAGAATGCGATAATTATTAAGGGTGATCATGATCGAAAGCGCATTAAAGAGAAATTTTAGTGACATTTCATGTCAGGGTGTTCAATTATTACTATTATTTATTACTATTGAGCTATGATTTTTATGAAATTTTGCTAACCGGTTAACCGATGGTGTTACTAGCCGTCGGTTAACCGGTTAAACCTTTTCAATTTTCAGCAGTAAGAATTTTACAAAATAGCCATATCCATGTTTAGCGTAGACTTAACTGTGCCACTAAATCATGGTGTTGGATTTCATTTACTCGATATCACCAGCACATTCAACCAGAATTTACCGGTTCATATAGAGGGTGGTTCTATAATATTGCAAAAAATTTCAGAGAGTGATTCCTTGTCGAAAACTAGAGGGGGTTTTTCATAAAAACTTATTTCTAAAAACATCTCCAAACAGAGTTACACTCCACAAAGGGTAGGTAGAATAAAATGAGATGATTTTTTATTTTTCCCAAAATTAAAAAACAAAAATGAGAAAATAAAACTTTCCATATTGAAGTCTTCCCAACACTAATATCGTTATTCCTCTCTCACCCTCAGAAGGGGCTGAAAATTACAACTCTTTATGAGTTTTCTATTGCACATTTTTGTGGAGTTTCTAAATTGTGATTTGAAAATTCCCTTTCAAGACTCGATTCACTCTGAACCATTTTAGTCTCTTCCATTTTATTCAAAAAATGTACCTATCATTTTAGAGCAAACAGATCAAAAATATAACATTTTTATTATTTTCTTTATTCCACGACTTTTATACTATTTCTATGATCAAAAAAGGTACTTTTTTCCAATAAAATGTAAGGGACTAAAATTCTTTCAACTTTGAAGTGAGCCAGACTACAAAGGGGCATTTTAAAATTGTAATTTTGAAACTCCACAAAAATGTACAATGGAAAACTTATTAAGGGCTGCAATTTTTTAACCCCTCCTGAGGGTGGAGAGTGGAGACGAATAAGGATATTGGTGTTGGGAAGACTTCGATACGTTAAAGTTATGGATAATTTCATTCTTTCATGTTTTTTCAAATCTGTGAAATTAAATAAAAGCCTCATTTTATCTTACCCCTTTGGAGGGGTGTAACATGGATTGGGAATGTTTTTGAAAGTGAATTTTACCGTAATGAAGTGAGCAACGCAATGGAATAAGGCACCTGTGCTCCATACACGTTCGGGCTTGTCTCACTTCATTACTTTGAGAAAAAATACAAATGGCAAAAATTACACTTTTTTACCTTAACGGTTCAAGGAGTAAAAATTGATTCCCGCTTTTGTTTGATGAGACATGGCTCTTGAAGCAATACATCATATTCCGGAAAAACAAGTCCATAACGTCAATTTCATACGGCCTTATACAGGGTGTCCGGTAAGTACCTCCTAATCTCTCGGGAGCATACAGGGGAGGTCAAAAAAAACCTAGTCTGTCATAAAAAAAAAATTCCTAAAGTGTCCCCAAACGGAGATATGGAGCCCTAAAAGGGTGACCCGCAATTTACTTTTTTGGCTCTAACTTTTGAACCGACCTGTATAATTGGATGAAATTTAAACGCTTTATAGAGGCCACAGAGAGCCATCAGGCCATATTAAAGTCGATGTTTGATGTCGTCAGGGAAGTCAGGAACGGACTTACCATCATACTCATTGAGTCAAAATTTTGACAGGTGTCACTTTATAGAGCTAAAAACTATTTTTTTGAATAGTCTAATACTTCATCTTTAAAAAAGGTGCTCTTAATTTATTTCGGTAAAACTGACGGTTTTCGAGATAAATCGGTTTTTAGGTATGCGAAACACTAAAAAGTTACTAATGCTAAACACAAACACGTAAAAATCAGGTTTTTGTTGATAAACCTACCTACATAATGGATTGCTATTGACGGAACTTGCTCAAAATTCGCATAAAGGTCGATTTATCTTGAGAACCGCTAGTTATATCGAAATAAATTAACAGTACCTTTTGTGAAGATGAATGACCAGCGTATTTAAAAAATAAGTTTTCAGCTCTGTAAAATGACACCTGTCAAAACTTTAACACAATGAGTGTGGTGGTAAGTCCGTTCCTGACTTCCTTTAGGACGTCAAACATCCACTCTGATATGGCTTAATGAGTTTTTATGGCCTCTATAAAAAAATTAAAATTTCATCAAATTATACAGGTCGGTTCAAAAGTTAGAGCCAAAAAAGTAAATCTTAGGGTACCATTTTGGGGCTCTGTATCTCCGTTTAGGGACACTTTAGGAATGTTTTTTTCATGACAGACTAGGTTTATTTTGACCTCGCCTGTATGCTCCCGAGAGATTAGGAGGTACTTACCGGACACCCTGTATACTGGGGCTCCGCCGGGGGTGCTGATCGTGTCTTTATCGCACAAAAAAGAGTCATAAGATATATGACCTCGTCACCTAGCGGAGCCCCATGCAGACCGCTTTTTAAAAGAATGCAGATTATGACCCTACCATCCCTATACATATACTTGTTATTAGTTTATGTTAAAAAAGGTATTGCGTCACACCAAAAGAGATCAACTTATCATTCGTACGAGACTAAAAGTAGAAATAATTTATCTCTCCCTTTCTCTAGACTTAGCATAGGTCAGCAGAGTCCAAATTATATCGGAGTTAAAGTTTATAGCCATGCCTTATCTGTTTATAAATGCTTTGAAGAAACAGATTGGTACTGCAATTGTAAAATTCTGTTTGGTTGTCCTGTAATTGGGTATCTACCTGTTGGGCAATAAAGACTTATTATTATTATTATTATTAATACGAGTAGAATAATAGGTTTGTAACTAATGTGAATATTGTGTATGATTGTCAACTTATATATGTTTGTAAACTTATTAACGACGTGTCTGATAAGTAACACTCCATTTGTGTATTTACTTAAAATTGACGAATAAACAAACTGAAACTGAAACTGAAATTAATAAAAAATCAAAAAAATCGCTTCTGTTTCACAAACAAGTCGCTGGGGTTTTTCCAATTTCCTTCCTTTTTTTAGGGTAGAAGCGCATTGACATGTCGTTCGACATACATAATATGTGAAAATGAAAGCGACATGATATCATTATTTTGAGAAAAAACAATAAAAATCGCAAAAATTTCCTTTTTTGCCAAAACGGTTCAAGCGATAAGAATCGATTTTCATTTTTTCTTTTTTTATGAGACACGGCCCTTGAAGCTATTCATAATATTCCGGACAAACCGACCCCTAACAACGCCAATATTTTTGGGAACAAAAATAAAAACCCCAAAAAGTCGCTCTGGTGGACCGGTTTTCTCGATTTCCTGAATTTTTTTTCAGGGAAGACGCGAATCGACATTCGGTCCACATAAAATTTATGTCGACCGACATGTCGATTTTGCTAAATTTATTTAATGTGAAAATAAAAGCGACATGACGTCTTTATTTTGAGAAAAAAATCAAAAATCGCAAAAATTTACTTTTTTTGCCAAAACGGTTTAAGTAATAAGAATCGATTTTCGTTTCTTTTTTTATGAGACACCGCCCTTGAAGCGATACATGATAGGCCGGAAAAACCGGCTCCTAACAAAGCCTGTATTTTCGGGAAAAAAAAAACTAAAAAAAAAAACGCTTTTTCAGATAAAGGTGGCATAGCTAGTGGGACCCGATTTCCTTCATTTTTTCAGGAAAGAAGCGCCATCGAAATGTCGGTCGACATAGTGTAAAAATGGAACTGACATGATGTTTTAATTTTGAGGAAAAAAATAAAAAATCGCAAAAATTTTTGTATTTACCTGAACGGTTCAAGGGACGTGAGAAGCAATTTTTTATTTTTTATGAGACGATTCTTGAAGCAATACATCATAATATTCAATCATTCAATTCAATCATGACTTAAAAACAAACAAAAAATCGAATATTTTCACACAAAAAAGTCGCTGGTGGGACCGGTTTTCCCAATTTTCTTAAATTTTTCAGGATAGAAGCGCATTGACATGTCGTTCGACATACATGTGTGAAAATGGAAGCGCCATGACGTCATTATTTTGAGAAAAAAAAATTATTAATCGTAAAAATTTCCTTTTTTTTGCCAAAACGGTTCAAGGAATAAGAATCGATTTTCGTTTCTTTTTTTATGAGACACGGCCCTTGAAGCGATACATCATATTCCGGACAAACCGGCCCGTAACAACGTCTGTATTTTCTGAAAAAAAAAAATAAATAAGAACTCCAAAAAATCGTATTTTTTCACAAAAGTCGCCAGTGGGGCCGGTTTTCCCAATTTCTTTCCTTTTTGCAGGGATAAAACGCATTAAATGTCGGTCGACATTTATGTAACAATGAAAACGACATGACGTCATCATTTTGAGAAAAAAAATTAAAAATCGCAAAAATCTTGTTTTTTTTTTGCGTTGCCGGTTCAAGGTGGGGTAAGCGCACCGATTTTAGATTTTTTATGAGACACGCACCTTGAACCATCCCATAACAACGTCCGTATTTCCGGAAAAAAATAAATAAAAACTTCAAAAAATCACCTTTTTCGCAAAAAAGTCTTTTAGCTGGTGGGACCGGTTTTCCCAATTTCCTTCCTTTTTTCAGGGTAGAGCACATTGACATGTCGGTCGATATAATGTGAAAATGAAAGCAACACGACATCGTTATTTTGAAAAAAAAAAAAATCGTAAAAATTTCTGTTTTTTACCTGAACTTATAATCAAGGACTATCAAAGCACTATCAAGGACCCTTGAAGTGATACATCATATTACGGAAAAACCACCCCTTAACAACATCTGTATTTTCGAAAAAAAAAACAAAAAAATCGCTTTTTTTGCAAAAAAAGTCCCCCACAAAACCGTTTTCCCGATTTCCTTTATTTTTTCAGGGAAGATGCGCATGGACATGTCGGTCGGCATTACGTGAAAATAAAAGCGATATGACGTCATCATGGTTATCATCAAGCTAATGAAAAAACATCAAACAGCTTTAAAAAAAAATGTCTTTAGATAGAACGTTTTCAGAAACACCTTGTTACTATCATAATGGTTTCTCAATTTCGCGGGTAATAAACTTTTAAAAGTTACTTTAACAACTTTCAGAATTTCCAGAGTTGTATTTACAAGGTAATGAAACGATACATGAATTGATTTTGGAGTACGAACTTTGTGATTACAAACAAAATCATCATGAAAATAAAGGTATGGTTACGATTCCGCGTCATCAGTTTCCCTACAGTATCCCCCCCATTAATATCTCCGCTCGTGAAGCGCTGAAATCCTCTCAGTGTTGCCACATACAAGCCGTTCTCCTATTTTTTCCAGGCAATCTCTACTGGTTAGGCGATAGGCGCTTCTGCTTCTCTCTCGTGAGTTCTCTTCGCTAGGTAATCCGGCCGGTACCCTCTTTGTTACTACTATTTCTGAGAATATTATAAACAATGGGAATGTTTTAATGATATAAAAACTTAACGGTAATGTTGCTGATTGACACCCCGAGTACCCGTACGCTAGCTCTCCTCCACTAAGTCAGGTCTTTGGTCAGATTAGGTTTTTTCCCCTGAAATTTCAAGAAAATTAAAGAAGAAAAGTAAAATATAAAACATAGAAGATAAAGATAAGGACAAAAAACCTGACCTGACCAAAGACCTGACTTAGTTTTTCGTTATTACATAATTTTAATTTGGAAAATAGTATAACGAGACCGCTTTGGAAAAATTCTATTCGTTTTCTTGAAAATTCTAGTCCACCATTTGCTTGTTTACATTACAATCCTTTTTTGTACTGAGTTAGTCAATGACACGTTCGCGATAATTCCAGTCACATGTCATATGACCATTGACAGACAGTTGTTAGTTCTATGGATTACTGGAGTGGTCTCGCCGAACAATCTGACATTTCCAGAATCCACGGCCGGTGCGCCGGTATGAGTTCTGCAACCTACTAGAATGTGCCTACTGATGCGTCGGGGGACTATATAAAGGCCGCCTTATGGCCGCGTGAAGTAGTAGAATCTTGAGCGTGGAGTGAAGCTGAAAGACGACAGAGTAGTAGTGAAAGCTGAAGTATAGACAGAGCAGTAGTGAAGTGAAGTGTGAAGTAAGGAAGCCAGTAGTGACAGTACAGCGAATTATAAAGAATAGACAAGTAGTTAGTGTAGTGTAGTAGTATCTGTGAGTGAAGACAAGAGAACAGCTGTGTTTATTATTGAGATTTAGAGGTTATGTAACTTGTGTTAGTCAATAAGACAATAAAGTAATTTAGGTACAGACTTTTAACTGGTGGATTCCTACATATTTTTAATTCCGAAGCGAGCAGGGTAACCAAACGACCACATTGCCGTTGGGAAAGTAGGGGAACGGAGGCACGAATAGCATAATATGGCAACGCTGAGAGGATTTCAACGCGACACGAGCAGAGAAAGCAGTGGCAAAATACAAACAGTTCCATAAACGATAATTAAGCCGATACATACCATTTCAGGGATAAAACTAAGAATCGCTAACACTTGGTTAGAATTCACGCTCAGCGTCGTTGCTGCTTCTCTGTTTACTTCCAAGCATATCCTGCAGATACCGAAGTTATTTTTCACAGGCGGGTCTCTTCCCAGGCTTCGTAGCACATTCACCAATTTGACAGGATGCGGTTTACTCGTTTTGTTGCAGTAGTTTTTAATATGTTCTTCCGTTTCTAGCAAAATGTCCTTAAAGCGTCGCCCCTTCAGGAGCATTTGTTTACAAGGCAAGCATATGATCGGAACGGCAGTTAATGCTTTCTGAAATTTCAAGTAGATACGTGGGTAGGTATGTTGAATCGGCGGAAATTAATAGAACACTCACCAGAGAGGGGAAAACCTCCGCAGCTATTGTGGCCCATATATTATAGTCGTTTTCGTCTTGAATTCTGATCACTCCACATGAACACAATTCGCAAGACATTTTATTACCTTGTGTTTGGAAATTATGGGAGTTTTACCAGGACACATTAATGAATTATTAATTTATTTATAACAGTAACGTTGCTTTAGGCATTTTTTTCAGTTACGCGAACATTTTTCAAAAATAGCTTACGTATGAGAAAGTAGAAACGTTTTTTTCTATTTTTTCTTGGTCCAAAAACGTCAAACTAACTTCCTCAAACGAGAACACAGAGCACAAAACAAAACACATGTAGCCACCCCCACCAGCAGCTGAGTTTGACCAGTGACCACAGAATACAGATCATTATCTATTTCTATTGCCCCGAAGATCGTGACAATAATCCGGCCCTTAAATCCATGACCAGTGCTGTTTTCTTGTAATTCCAGAAAATAATAAAACTAACAATAATAATCAAATTAATAGAAAAAAATTGAAATTTCAGAGTCCCTGAAATTTACCTAAATTAAATACTAGGCTGGTGAGCGTGGATTTAGTAGCTTCACGTTTATCGGGGCGCTAGCAAACTCTCAGACCAAAAATACTTTGAGGTTAAGCTACGAAGCCACATAACGAGCGTCTAGCTAGCGGAAGCGGAAGGTATAATAATAGCAAATACCTTAAAATATTAATACCGGTCACTTCCTCTCAAAACCTCCGTCCATTTTTACAGCGCCCTCATGCAGGAACTGGGGACACTAAAGCTGTTTTTAAATTCAAAGTTAGGTAACTTTTCACGATTTTTGACAGCTGCAGTCAATCATAATTATTAATAATTTGTCATTAGTAATTGAACGTTTTAGTTTCAAGTATAATTTCAATTTAAAGTTACTCTCGAAGCATTATATCAGCGGATAATTGCATGGGTACCAGTTAAATAGGCATTTATAATGTACCGCTGTATTAAAGTGAACATAGGTATTATGTCTGGAAAATATGTGCTGTGTGCTGTGTGCGGTTGCTCCGACTATGGATTGGATTGTTAAGCATGTCCAGATCTTTCCACGGTGTTCCAAGCAGGAATAAAGAATTATGTATAAAGTTAACTTTAGAAGACGCGTAAATAAACTTATTAATATTTTATAACTATGCTGATGGAAATAGGAACAAGCAATAGGTTATATTAACATCGATGAGTGACGAAATTTTGAAAAAGTGTGGAGTGTCGAAGCCGATTTCTCACCATATTATTTTGAACTGATCATTTCAAAGAGGAAAATTTTGTTAATCCAGCAAATAATAGACCTTTAAAACTGCAAGGAAGCACATTATTGGAATTGCGGCAAATAAAAGGCTCACACTTAGGTATATAGCGATTCAATCTTTATGAAATATACCTACCTAAATATATTAATAATATTGTGTGTAATAGTAGTGATTATTGTTAATATAATAAACATATTGAAAACTTTGTTGTTTATTGTTGTATTATAATTCTTCGTCCCAATTTCCTCCGTCTATTCCGTCTAATTAATTTTAAGAGCTTTTCTATTCAGCGTTGATATTTAAAACTCCCGCTATGTTTCACCAAATTTAATTTTTAGTGTCCCCAGTTCATGCTTGGCGGCGCTGCTAAAATGGACGCAACCTGTTGCAATGCTATAGGTATAGGAGTGTCCGGTATTATTATTTTAGTGTATTTGATAATAGTATGAATGAAAATGTGCTCCTAAAACACGCGTGCGCATTAAGAATCATTTTTAACTTCATAATAATACCGGTGCAAATCACTGTTTTGAAACAGAGGGAGTCACATGCAAAATGTAGAAAGGAACTTTGGTAAATATTAGCTATTTGTTTTCAGAGATGATGAGAAATGTTTAATTGGCCATTAAGACTGCAAATAAGCTGCTTTCGTTGTTATATAGTGTGTCCAGTGTAAGTGGCATTACATGGGGATCTTGGAAACGGCTAGAGATACAGGGTCGGTTAAATTAGAGAAAAGTTGCACAATTTATTTTTAGCCATATCTTTTTTATTATTGGGAAATAAGGAATTATTATTTGTAGGCTTACATAAGTCGTCAAAAGCTATCCATTTGACATTACAAAAATTTTCAAAGCCGACTAGACCTCAGAGTTTTCATAGCCAACTTTTGTTTGTATTATGGCCGCCACATATTGTTTTTCTATGTCGTTCGGTATAAAATAAATCAAGGAAACCAAAAATTAATAACATTAAAAAAAAAATCAAAAATTGTGTTATTCTTTTTTCGAAAAAAAAATTTTTTTCTCACTCAATTACATTAATATGAAGTTATATTATTTTGCTTCATGGTTTTTTACTTTTCATAATTATGATATTCGGTATGAAAAGTTTTTTTTTTTCGAAAAAAGAATAAAATTTTTGAATTTTTTTTTTAATGTTATGAATTTTTGGTTTCCTTGATTTATTTTATACCGAACGACATAAAAAACCAATATGGATGCCATAAGAAAAACAAAAGTTGGCTATGAAAACTCTGAGATCTAGTCGTCTTTGAAAATTTTTGTAATGTCAAATGGATAGCTTTTGACGGCTTATTAAAGCCTACAAAAAATAATTCCTTGTTTTCCAATAATAAAAAAGATATGGCTAAAATAAGAAATATTGATTTTTCAGTTTTTTCAGGATATTTCATCAACGACTAGAAATATTCAAAGAAAAAATTCAGATTATTCTCATTAAGCATTAAATTGTGCAGCTTTTCTCTAATTTAACACATTCCCTGCCAAGCTAAAATCATAAAAATGTTCCTATACAGGCCATGACTGGCAGGTTATCAGTCTTGAAAAATCATTTTGAAATGTGTTTGAAGGTCAAAAAAGTGACTACGTATTGCATGGATTGTCCAATGCAACCTAGATTTTGCATGGATTATTTTAAATCTTACCACAAGATTGTGTAGGCTAACATATGTATTAAGTTTGAATTAATTGATTATTTATATTTTTTCTTATTGAATAAAGTTTTTTTTTCGTTGTCAATCATAATAAATGCTATGGAAAAAGTACCTAAACTACCTATCTAAGGAACTATTCGAAAATTTGAATAAGTGGTGTAGGCAGTAAACTATATTATCATTATTACGTGTCCGCCACGGCGGGTAGATTCCAGTGTTAGTTATCACCTAAGCTCAGCGCCAAAGCGGACATCTATAGCGGACACACGTATAAAATCTAATGGGAGGGGGGAATTCAGAAACCATGGGTGGCGAGAGATGCGTCCATGCCACAGCGGACACGTTCTCATTGCTTGTAATTTTAGCATTTGCTGTTATGTTAAAATATCAAAAAGCATCGGGCGGACACCGGTGTCCTCTCTGGCGTAGTACGGCCTTATAACAGCGGACACCGGTGTCCGCCATAGCAGCGAATGTGTTTAACCGATCCTGTATCTCTAGCCGTTTCCAAGATCCCCATTAATATATATGTAATACCACTTACACTGGACACACTGTATAGTTAAATTATTATAAGTCTGTTAAGCTATTGGGTATCAAGAAATCGAATACAATAGAATTTTTTTATTTGTGACGTCATTCTTGTCACAAATTTGAGGAACGCGAGTAGGCACATCAAAATAATTTCTCCGAAGTAAGATAACTTATAGGAAACAGGAAGCAGTGGTTTTATGCAATAAAAAAGAGGCCTTAAAAAAGAAACACATCAGTTTGGTTCTACAAATTTTTCTCGTATAAGTATGCAAGAAAAATTTTATAAATTCATTTTTTAATTTCGAATAAATGAACATTGAACATTGCAAAACACGTTGCAGCAATAGGTAATGTTGTTTCTCGTTACTTTTTCAAATTTCATTTGGTAAGTTTCTAAAACCTTCCGGCAAGCTAAGAAAGTATAATGTTGCAGCTGCAATGTTTCAGCAAACTTTCCGTTGAAAACCGCGCTGCAAACTTACTTCAGCAACGTGTGTATGTCATCTTAGCTAGAATCTTTGAATCAGCGCTGGCTTTAATGGTGAGGGAATCGAAACAAATACTCTGGTTTCATAGTACTTTGCAATTGTTCCTTATTCCGTTACAAATATTATAAAATTATAATAAAGAATACGGAAGCTAATCTTTCCTCTCTTTCCGATCGGTACCTATACATATACAGATGCACCATATATCCTTCTCGTATATTGCTATCTCGTAAACGCTAAGAGATACAGGGTCGGTTAAATTAGAGAAAAGATGCGCAATTTTGTGGCCATCTCGAATCCGTCAAGACACACAAGATATCTCTGTGACCGTTCCTGAAATATCCTGAAAAAAAACTGAAAAATAGAGATTTCTTATTTTCGCCGTTATTTTTTTTTATTATTATTGGAAATTAATAAATAATTTTTTGTAGGCTTACATTAAGTCACCAAGACCCATATATGACGTTTCAAAAATTTTCAAAGCCGACTAGATCCCAGAGTTTTTATAGTCAACTTTTGTTTTTCTTATGATGGTCGCCATATTGTTTTTTTATGTCATTCGGTATGAAAAAAATTATGGAAACCAAAGATTAATAAACTTCAAAAGATAAATTTCAAAAATTTTTGTTCTTTTTTCTTTAGAAAAAATACAATTTTTTAGACCGAATATCATAGAGAAATTAAAAAACCATAAGACCCGCAGGTTTGACTTTATATATGTAGAAACTTTGAGAATGGGTACCTGTATTAAAATAGTGAGCAGGGAGAAGATGCAAAATCTGGCAACACTGACGGAGAGGTTACTTAAAATTCGGTAGCTTTTTTGCAATTATAATAAACCTGCTATTACGTTTTTGTAAACATTTATTATACGCAAATAAATTTCGTATACAATATGTTAATATAATTACATACACGTATGCGATTTTTCTCCCTCAATCGGAATATTTTAATCGGAATGCAACATCTCTTTTGCATTCAATATTACTGACGCAAGTCAAATTTGAAAGAATTCAAATATGAGTTCTGCAAAATGTATAGCAATACTTGTTGAATAAAATTTAATATACCACGCATGTGCTATAGTTAACAACACTTAAGTCGCTTGAGAAACAGTGTGGCAGCGTAGCATAAATGGTGTGGCACCCTCATATATTTTCTTTTTTTTTTAACACCCCCAAACAGTATTGTAACATAGGGTAATATATGTATACGGCCAATTACAAGGATGGGGAACTCCAGGGAAATTTAAAAAAAAAAAGTTAAAAAAGTGATGAAAATATCATCAAAAAACTAATAGCACTGTCTAAATATAGCTACTATATACAGCGCCCATGCCTGCTCCGATAAGAAGAGTACAGGATTGAGTTATTGGTGAGTGGACCCCCTTGATGCTTGACATTTTCATCATAAAATGACAAAATCTATGTAAATTTTCAATACCAGTAGACGTAATCCAAGAATACCCCGTTTGCCTTTTTTTTACATAGCAGAAATTCCCCACCACGCGTTTGCTGCATTTCTGAGCGTTAGCGCTCACATATCTAATCTAACGACTTTATACAGTTGTGGCCAGAAAAGTATGATACATGAATTTGGTCGTGGGCCCTTTTTTCTATAACTCAGATATTTGACAACAACGCATAATAAGCAGTGGTCAAACTTAAAATGACCCCGACAGGAAGCATTATTATTAATAAAGCATTAGCGTGGCTTTAGTTTAACCTAATACCGGTAATTTTAATTAATCATTGAATACAATATAAAGTGAATGGCAAAATCATTTTACAGTGTTCGATTTCCAAAATACGTATTTCTCATATTAAATCAAAAAAACTTTCGCCGATCAGTAGCTAAAAATAATAGTAAAGTGAAATTAGTCAAATTTCAATGGAGTAGTGGAGGTTCCGATGAATAATTCAAAAAAAGTAATGTCCCGTTATGATATACCTAATTCCACTCTGAGGAGTTCAGTTTTGCGGCATTTTTAATTTACCAACAATTAAATTTTCAAAGTTTAAAAAAAAATCGCATTTTTAGGTTAAAAAAAGGTCAAATTATGGCAAAATGATGCATCCTGGCGAAAAGACCCCGCACGGGTCATATGAGAATCAGCCCCCGGTAAAACTTGCTGAAATTGAAATAATGTTATTCAACTGTTTATCGTGACCAAAAATCTCCATGGGCGTGAAGTAAAATCACCTATTTTCCTGTTTTTTGCAACTGAATAAGGATTTCAAAAATAATTCTTATACAGGGTGTCCCAGACTTAATTGACCAGACCATATCTCATAATATACAGGTTGAGATAATGGAGCCAAATAAAAAGAGGATTTTATTATAGTTTTTAAAACATGACAGAATGAAAACAACTCCTACTTTAATATCTACTAAGTTACTGCCCCCACCCTTAAAAAAATGAATAGCACTTTTGTATATATATATTTTCGTATTTTCAAAACAAGTATTCGATTCTCTATTCAGCTGATTTTTCAGATTCAAAATTGGTTCAGAAATAACCAATAAAATGTTCATCAAGGTGGTCATGACTTTTAATCTGAACTTTCTCTGAATGACTTTAGCTGTCAAAATTTATCAAAAATTTGGCCATAGTTTTTAATTAGCAGGTGATTATTAAGTCATTATTAAGGTTCATGATAAAGAGTGCTTTGTCTCTTGTATTATTCTTTAAAATTTCCCCATTAACCCAGCAGGACCGATAAAAGAAACAGCTCGTAAACAGACCGGGGAAATCTATTTTTTATTTTTTTTCAGTCGATGGAGTCGGACCTTCCGTGTCTTTTGACATGTGTCTTAGGTTGGGTCGGGGTGGGAGGAAGGGGGGTACGCTTTTAAAATTTACTAAAAATGAATTTGATCGGAAAAACGGGTATATATCTGAGCCGGATTTGATCTGACAAAAAAATTATGGTATCGAAAATTGAAGAGCTTGACTAAACACGGAAGTTCGTTCCAACCTGAACCCTTTAGCTCAACTGGTTCGCGAAATATTGCGATATTAAGGGTGCAAAAATGAATAAAAATTTAACTGACTTTTGCTCGGCAGGTGGTGGAGTTAGCGTAAATTTTTTGCGAGAGGAAGGGTGCCGCCGAGTACTTTGACGGGCCGGAGAGAGGGGGTGGTGGGCAAATTAGGAGGGAAGATATGGGGGTGAGAAGAAAAATACGGAAACGCTCGTAAAAAGTTTATTTATTGACCTACAGAGACCAGGCACCGCTCATTTTCATAGTTTTTTTTTATCTACTACCCGGTAGTCATGGCAAAAAAATTTATTTTCGCAAATGCGCGCTTGGCGCGCAATTAAAAAAAAAGTCATTTTTTTCTCGCGTTTTTGGGGGTGTCATAAATAAGGTCATATCCGACCATAAATAAGGGCACAACGAACCGGCAAAGTCTAGAGAAAGTTGGAAAACACTCTTTCATCCATTCTCGAAATAATTTTCTTACCTGAAGCAGCCATGTGCTGCACTTGCTTGACCATGAATAGATCGAGATGCAGTCTTTTGTGTAGCGCCTCTTTCTATTGTGTACCTGCCTATTGTTTTCGTGAACCCGGCGCGTCATCCCGGGAAAACAATAGAAGGCTAGCAAGATAAGAGACCGCGACTGAGAATGAAAAACAAGGCCAACAACGGCCCAAATGTAAGAAAAATCGACCCGCCAGCAGATGAAAAAACAGTAACTCGATGTGTTTTTTCATTTCCGATCGTTCAGCGATCAAAAGCAAGCAAGAATTTTCAAAATCGATCCATAATTGAGCGAGGTACGAGCGAACAAGCATTCGAAAATAAATTCCGAGGGCGCGTTCCCGGCCGATCGTGACTGTGCCCGGAGTGTAGACAAGCGGAGAGCGTAAGCTCCGCCCACGGCTGCTCGGGTATCTTTCTCGCCCGGTTTAAAGAGAGATCTTCATGTATAACTTGCGCGCGCGGGCAAGATACGCACGAAAAAAAACAAATAAATAAATAGATGAATAAATGTTTTCTCTTTCCAATGAGCCTAACAAGAACCCCCCCATCCCTCTCCGTTCGCCCGCAATAAAGCCTAGACTTTGCCGGTTCGTTGTGGCCTTATTTTATGGTCGGATCGGGTTCAAGTGGGGCTCAAATTAAAGATTTAAAAAAAATGCCGTTCAGTGGTGAAATTTTTTTTTCCTAATCCCCTTCCTTCACCCCCAAAAACGCGAGAAAAAAAAATACTTTTTTTAAATTGCGCGCCAACAGCGCATTTGCGAAAATATTTTTTTTTATATAATTTTTTGTCATGACTACCGGGTAGTAGATAAAAAAACTATGAAAATGAGCGGTGCCTGGTCTCTGTAGGTCAATAAATAAACTTTTTACGAGCGTTTCCGTATTTTTCTTCTCGCCCCGATATCTCCCCTCCTAATTGGTCCACCACCCCCTCCTTCCGGCCCGTCAAAGTACTCGGTGGCACCGTTCCTCTCGCAAAAAATTGACGCCCTACCTCCACCACCTGCCGAGCAAAAGTCAGTTAAATTTTTATTCATTTTTGCACCCTTAATATCGCAATATTTCGCGAACCAGTTGAGCTAAAGGGTTCAAGTCGGAACGAACTTCCGTGTTTAGTCAAGCTCTTCAATTTTCGATACCATATTTTTTCGATACCCGTTTTTCCGATCAAATTCATTTTCAGTAAATTTTAAAAGCGTCACCCCCCTTCCCCCCCCCCACCCCGACCCAACCTAAGACACATGTCAAAAGACAGGGAAGGTCCGACTCCATCGACTGAGAAAAAATAAAAAATAGTTTTCCCCGGTCTGTTTACGAAATACCGGTCCTGCTGTGTTACATAAATCAGAATGTTTAATAAATTGTTTGGACTTGAATTATTATAATAATTATTATTATAATAATAAAGACTATCATCTGTCTATAAAAAACTATGACTGAGTTATTGATAAATTTTGACATGTAAAGTCATTCAGAGAAAGTGGAGATAAAAAATGACCACCTTGATGAACCTTTTTCTTATTGGTTATTTCTCAAGCAATTTTGACTCTTGTCTTCATGCTGTCAAATTATAGAGCTTTAAAAATTATAATAAAATCCCCTTTATTCGGTACCATTATATCGCAACCTGTATATGAGATATGGTCTGGTCAATCAAGTCTGCGACACTCTGTATTTAAAGAAAAAGCACTGACATATAATTTTTTGTTCATCGGGAATGTTCAGTTAATATTTCGCACGAACGCCACTGAATATCATAAACATTTCTAGCTTTATTTGAAAGTTTTGTGAAAAAAAATTATGTTTTCTTAAAATTGGAACACCCTGTATCGAGAAAACTAAAGCTCCCACGACACATGTCTACCGAAAAGTTTCCGTCTAGTTTTGCATGCTCTACATGCCCTATAAATGTGTAATACGTTTTCATTCACCATAAGAACCAACTAATTAAAATAGAAGGGTTCAGCGTCTCATCTCGCGTTGAACACTGATCGCTCTCAATTCAGCTGATTGACAATAAAAATTATTATTATCACTAATTTCTATTGCTTATAGTGTAAGAGTATGCTTAGTGTAACTGCTCAATACTTTGTGACGAATGCTGGTGACTTCTGCGCACTGCAAAAGAACTTACGCAAGTCGCTGGGATTAAATGAAAATCAAAATTGAAAGAAATTAAAAAAAAATGCTTAATAATTTTAGTGTTAGTGTTGCTATCCCTAATCAGATTAGAGGCTTTGCATTTATTGGCATTCCCATTATCAAAATGCCACCAGGTTTTCTCTATTGCTCTGCATGGATCTCGGGAATGATTGGGTCACATAGGAACAACACCTCTGGGATGTGTCTTTCAAACCTGTCGTTGATCTAGAATGCAAGTCGGTTTTATTTAATATGGGATAGAAATATGGATTTTTATTTCTAAGAAGAGTGCTTTAGGTGAAAGTGGGTGCACTGGCAGGACTTAAAGAAGCAGTGCTTATTGATAAATTAGAAGAAATATGACATCGATGTACTTAATAATTATTATTAATAACCAAATTACCCTGGCGTTGAATTCTTTTGATATAGTTGAACCCAGAAACTGACCATGTTACTTTTTTGTAAGTTACTTCTTTAAGTAACTTTTTATTTAAATAAGTAACTGTATTAGGTATGGTGTTTTGATAACCATCGCCAAGGCTGTGCGAATATTTTTGATAAACAATGGGTAAAAACAAAAGCATGTAAATGAATACTTATAATTTATAATTATAAACAAAACTGTTGATTGAAAATCGCTACTAAGTTTGTAATATAATATATTTTGCGTAAATATTCATAGGAACATGTGTAAGTTCAAGGACTATTGCCGAAATTATATTAAAAAAGGCATTAATTTGACATTGGTCCCATTGTATTCAATCTACCCGGGTTGATATAAAAAGATCCAAAATGAGTTCTCCGATATTCGATCTCTTAGAGACTTAAGAGTGAGAACATCGGTCAATTTCCAATCAGTGGTTCAACTTCGAGGATCACAAACTTATTCATCTCGTGTGTCTCCCGGTAAGTCTATGCTTTTTTTTCACATAGGCGTACCAATTTTAAGGTGCAGGGTGTGTTAAAGTTAAAATTAAAAACAAAAAGTTTTTTATTCATAACTCCGTTGTTTTCTTTTTTTTTTTTCGTTTTTTCGTTGAACCTTTTAAACAATTTTGTTTCAAGAGAATCGAAATACGAACTGAGGAAACGAGAGTTATAGAACACATTGCCCTCCAACTTTTTCCTGCGCACGCCTCTGGTTCAAACCTAAAAAAAATAACTTGCAAATGTCTCGTAAACCAAACCCTAAATCAAAATTTTTTATAAGTAATAAAACTAAAAGAGATGAAGGCTTGATCTAAAAAGCAATACCTTTGAACCAGAAGCGCGTGCATAAAAAAATTGAAATCTTTGAACAAAATTTTGCACTTTCTTGTACCGGCTTAAGAAGGATGTATGTGCAAAATTTCAAGAAAATGTCTCAAGAAACATCGAAGTTATGAATAATTTTTTTAAATTTAAACTTCAATATCTTAAAAGCGGCATAAATATGAATAGCACAAAGGAAGTCTCAATATATTTTAGTGTCTATCAAAAAATCGGTAGCTAACAGCGGGAACTATTTTTTCACCACACCCTGTACACATATACATTGCTGGAGCAGGGATGCAGAAATGTCTTGGAAATTACGATAAAATTTGGTCCCCCTATTTAGATGAAAATTGAAGTTGGTTCATCATTAATTCGCCAAACAGGGATGAAATCGGGGATTTTACGTGATACAAATTGGTTGGAAAACTCTAGAGATCAGAGATGCGTAAGAAAATATTTCTCAGATCGTATATAGGAATGAATTTATGGGATTTAAAAATTTCAAAATATTTGCATTTTCAACTGAAAAATCAATATAAGAAACGATATAAAACTTCAACTACTGTTTGGTTCTCACACAGAGACTTTTATATTTACATTACAGAATGGTTAAATTATTACCTCGGACCTCTTTTGACCATGTTCAGTACCCTTATCAATCTGTTGATTAAAAAAAAAAACAAATTAGGTAAATCCATTTTCTGGAGATAATTTTTGTCATCAACATGGTGTAAGTTAGTACGTTCTTTACAGCCCAAAATTCAAAAATATTCTAATGACGCCTCAAAATATTATTTTTACTTTTTATGCAGAAAGAGCTCCACGTAAAAAATACGTTTAGCAAAGAAAAATATTTCAGAGTTAGGTTAGAAGACAAGAAAAATGTCCCCTCGAACCGGCAATGGTGCTTCATCTGAAAAAAATTCTACGGCAGTCATCATCCCACCGGGAGAAGAAATTGTTGTATCAGGTAACTTTTAATGATATGATTTTATATGAAGAAGTATTTTAATCAACAAAATTTCCAGGTTTATCCGGCAAATACCCCGAATGTGAAGACGTTCTTGAATTTATTGAAAAGCTAAACAACAAAGTTGATTTAATAACAACTGACAATCGACGCTGGGATAACATTTATCTGGATATTCCTTGGGCTTCTGGAAAACTCGACAACATAGAAAAATTCGATGCAGGATTCTTCGGTAACTAATAATCTATTTATTTATTTATAGGTTTATTTTGGCAGAAATTGCAAACTAATTAAAGGCAATGGAAATAATGATTTTTCTCAGTTGCCCATTGGTTCTGGCTAATATTTAACATGCACCTTCGAAACTTACTCTTTGAATTTCTGCAGAAGTGCCGCATAATGCCACGAATCGCATGGACCCGGAATTGAGAATGCTTCTGGAGAAATCATGGGAAGCCGTGATCGATTCCGGTATCAATCCCGTTGAACTTGAAGGTTCCCGATGCGGGGTCTATCTAGGAATTTCCATTTCTGAAAGCGAACGTTACTGGTACCATCAAACGCTTATTCCTGAGTGTAACCCAGTCACTAGGTAAGATTTTTGATAAAATTATAAAAAAAATTGAAATTTTATTTTCATAATTGAATTGGCTATTGACATCAAGCAGCAAATCAAGTATACCTAATTGCGAACCTAACTGAGAACAATATGTGTCTCGTTATGAATAATTGCGTATTGTTGGTTATGTAAATTATTGTTGATTACTGGAACTTTAAAAAAAGCAGTTTAAATTATGATCAAGCAATAATGAAGTAATTTTATATTATTGTTCATTGATACACGTGAATATTTCCTGTTGAATGTTTTGCAATAATTTGAACTTTCCAGATGTTTGTAGCAAATTTCTATATTTTTATCAGTTTGTCCTATATACAGGTGCTCATTTTATGCGAAGACATTGAAATATACAAAGACGAACAACTTTTATAGCCGACTTTTTTTGGTCCTATGCGTAGTTTTTGAAATATTTTAATTTCTTCAGATAAAATGAGTACCTACCGTGTATAAACGTCAAAGGTTTCATGTTCTTTTGAAGTCATCAGCATATCATGTCAGATTCGATTCAATTATGGAAGACTTGCAAAGACTATAAGTAGACGGAAATTATTTTAGTAAACTGAGTGGTTTACACAGTGGTTTGTAATATTAAATGACATTTAGGGAGCACAGAAAGATGAAAATGGAATATCTTCACTCAAAACACATGCATTTAAGCGTAAACGTAACTATTGTTAATATAGAATTCTTTTAGTAATTCAAGGATTATGTTTGCAAACCATATAAGTTATTTGATGAAACTAAATGGGCCATCAATCACAGTCGATACTGCTTGTAGCAGTTCAGCGCAAGCCCTTGTGGATGCTTATAATGCTTTAAGAAGAGATGAAGTAGATTACGCAATCGTTGGAGGATCGCATTTGGTTTTACATGAAAATAGCACATTACAATTCTACGGGTAATTTTCAGTCGACACTCAAAATTGCATCCATATTCAGTCAAAAATCTAAAGAATATTTTCAATTATTGTAGGTTAGGTGTTTTGAACAATAACCCTTTAGGCAAGTGCAGTACTTTCGATCAAGAAGCTAACGGGTACACAAGGTCTGAATCTTGCTGTGCGGTATTACTCCAGAAAGCTAAAACTGCCAAACGCATATATGCTGAGGTATTTCTTCATCATCGCTAATAATAAGAAATAATATGACAGGAGTACCTATATTAATATATTGATCTTTTCAGATGTTATATGCTGATGATAACAGCGATGGTTTCAAAGATGAAGGTATAAATTTTCCAAGTACGAAAGTACAGGAAGACCTGATGAGAAGGGTTGTGAATGAATCAAAAGTCGATGTCAGTTCTGTGGTATACTTCGAAGCCCACGGAACAAGTAATTCGATGTTCTAATTAAAGTGTTCAATCATAATAATAACGTTTTTCCAGGCACAAAAGCCGGAGACCCAGTAGAAGTGGAGGCGATAGACAAAGTGTATGGTCAAAACCGTGCCAAACCTCTCTTGATAGGTTCCGTCAAATCGAATGTAGGTCATTCCGAACCTTCGTCCGGACTTACCGGTTTGACCAAAGTAAGTCCATCTCTGAATTGATATCAGCATTTAATTTGCAATAACTTAATTTTATTCAAGCTTATCATTGCCATGGAAACAGGCGTCATTCCACCAAATCTTAATTTTAACAGGCCAAGAGACATAATGCGGCCCATAATCGAGGGAAGACTGAAAGTCGTTTCTGAGCCGACGCCTTACGATGAGGAAGAAGCCATCATGGGTACGGAATATTCCCTTTTCAATTCACTCTCTGAAAACTATTTGATTTTCAATTTCAGGTTTGAATAACTTCGGATTCGGAGGTGCCAACTGTCATGTATTGGTCAAAAGACACACTAAAACCAAAATTAACAACTCGACACCCAGAGACGATTTGCCCAGACTTGTGTGTATCAGTGGAAGGACTGAAGAGTCAATCGAAACACTTTTAGATTCTTTGAAAAAAGATTATTTAGACGCCGAACATGTAGCGCTGTTGCATAACATATTCAAGTAAATATATTGAATACTGAGTACGTGTGTGTCTGTGTGTCGATTCTGCAGTTTAAACACACACGGAAGCTTCCCTTATTGGGTGTATTTAATGATGAGAACATTTTTTAGAAAACCGGTTCAAGGATTTGCACAGAGGGGCTATTCCATATTAACGAAAACTGGCGAAATTCAAAGAACGTCGTTGTACTGCTGTGAAAAACGAGACCTACACGTTCATTTCTCTGAATTTGGTCCATTATGGCACGAAATAGGAAAAGCGTTGCTGGCTATTCCGATTTTCTCTGGTGCCATTCACAAGTAACACAATAAAATATTCACCGCCAACTTTATAACTTTTTAATGTTTAGTTTTCAGAAGATTCTGGACTTGAAGAACGTCAACATCACCGACATTATTTTAAACGAGACCAAAGATGAATCGTTCGGAAAGTACGTGTTGGGCACGGTGGCAATTCAAATGGGAATTGTCGATGTGCTGAAAGTTTTGGGAGCCGTTCCCGTTTTCATCTCTGGCGAATCGTTTTGTGAACTGACGTGCGCTTATTTCGACAATGCCATGACAACCGAAGAGGTCCTTCTCTGTGCTGCCAGTGTCGCCGATGTTTTCAAGGATTACTCTGAGGCGGCTCAAATCAAACATAAAATTAACGGACATGTAAGAATTGTTTTATGGTACTCCTATAACCTTATTTTTACAACTCTTTTAACGATAGCAAAACGAGTGGTTAAATTAAAAATACATAATTCTCGTGTATGACTTTTCTGAGATTATTTTTGATTTTAGATACCAAACGGTATTCCTAAGACCACCAATAAGATCATTTATGAAGAGAAAAGCAGGGACAAAGTGTACGGATTGTCATCGACAAAGAAAAGCGAAAGTATCGAAAAGTGTAGTAAGATTTCTAAATTATCACTCCTAGTGTCAATTTATTATAATAATTTCTCTTATTTTAGAGCCGATTTTGATACAAAAATTGAATAAAAGACTCATAAAGGACAAAAAGACAAGTAGCAGGTGGTTATCGATCGGTTCGAATGAAAACCTGAATGCCGAAAGCTTGACGGAAGCGCTTCTATTTAATTCCAGTAAAAACTTGCACAAAAAAGTAACAAAAAGAAGTTTTCTGCTTGGAATTGGCAAACCTATCACAGCATTAAACTACTCCTCTAACATCGTAAAGACTTTTAACCCAAAATCAGATTGTTTGGTAGCCTTCTTAGAATCACTGGGAAGGTACGTCATGCTCCTAACAAATTAATAACAATAATAATTGTGGAGAAAATTCAAACTAACATGACAACATCTCGCGCTCACAACTACTATAGAAAAGAGTCTGTGAGCGTGATGTAATAAACTTCAAAAGATTGCCGGTTAAAATAAAACGTTAAAACTAGCACCCTACTTCTGGCCACGTTGGGCGCCAGACAATCATTTGAAGTTTATTACATCAAGCACTCACTTCTCTCGTTGTGCTAGCTGCTATAGTTTTACGCACTTTTACTTCCGAGTGTTAAAAAAAAAAAAATAAAGCAACATTTCATTACGCCTGGCACTTTAACAATATAAAATACTAATCATGAATTCATAAACTGTTGTTTCTCGGCGGCGCAACAAAATACTTATGTACTATACGCGTTACAGAAGGAGTGTTGCAAGCACTTGACAACTGTCAAACTCGGTCTTCGACCTTGTTTGACAATTTTCGTTGCTTGCTGAAAAGACTTCTATTCTGCAACTTGTGACACAAATTGCCAATTTCAGTCTCTACCTCAACGGTTACGACCTAAAACTTGACGAGTTATATCCGAAAATCAGCTTTCCTGTCAGTCGATCTACTTCGATGATTTCCCCCTTCATCAGATGGATCCACGAAGATGATTGGTTCGTTTATTTGTCAAAAAATGAGAAAGTAAGTGAAAGAAAAGCCGTAATAAGTTCCTTCAAGGTCGATAGTAAGCACAGCACAATGAACTTTGTTTCTGGTCACGTGATCGATGGTACTGATTTTCCGAATCCCTTTTATATCATGTTATGTCTTCCTGATTTTTTATAGGTCTGAACTTGTTCCCTGCCACCGGCTACTTGTTCTTGGTATGGAAAACACTGTCCGATTGTAATGGCTGCATAATGAGCGAATTGAAAGTGGTGTTTGAAAATGTCCGATTCAACAGAGCTACGACTGTTCCCAAAGACGGCAGTTCGATAACATTGAGCGTTCTTATACAACGTGGCGGCGGTGATTTCGAGGTAAGTTATACACTTAATTTTTTTGTGTAATTAAAAAAATATAACTATTGCGGACCCTTTACGAAAATCATCCCAGACCGACAAAAATGGCCGTCGATCCTGATCCCCAGATCATGAAAGAGTCTTCTACTAGTCTAACCAGCTGGTGACCGAATAAAATTTCATAGGTATCGGAAGGAAGTACCGCTGTTGTGACGGGCCGGGTTCGATTAGTTGACAAATGCGAACAAGTTCCCCTTCCACCCCCTTCCGACGATATCAGTTTGGATGCACTACCATTAACAACAAAAGACATCTACAAGGAACTGAGACTACGCGGTTACAATTACAAGTAAGGTGACGTTAATGTGATGATGGCGGCATGTTAAATAATTAACAACGTTTGGTTTTAGAGATATGTTCCGGGCTATAGTTGATTGTAACACGACAGCCCAGAAGGCTCACATTAAATGGGTAAGGAATTATGTGGCACTTATGGATAACATGCTCCAGTTGAGACTTCTTCAATTAGACAGTCGTTCTGTATATGTACCAACTTTCATTGAAAAAGTCTCCATCGATGGTCCCAATCACACACACTTCCTGAAGAAACATCCCGATGGAATCCTTCCGGCTTATGCGTATGCTGATGCTAATGTTATGCAGTAAGTTAATCTTCATCATAGCTGACATGATTGTTTGAAGCTTGAGCATTAGGAAACTTTACTTGCCCATACTAAGGTACTTAGGCAAATTTTTATCAAGTGCACATAAGAAGTGCAACTTTATAAGTAGACAAGCTACGATGAGCTATTTTTAACAGGAAAATTGATGGAAACCGGAAATCATCATAGTAATGTGGTCACAATCGATCCGAGCTCAGGACGTAACTGTGAAGCGGGATATCCATGAATAAAAATTTACTCCTTTTGATTTATGCATTTGCCTCTGCACAAAATTACGTCCCGCTCCCGCTATCGCTCCCGCAGTTTCGGGTTGGTCTGTGAACACCTGTAGATTTGATTGAGATTCTGCGACTATCAAGAATTTCAAATTATTTTATTAAATTCTAAATTACTTATTCCAGATGTGGTGGAATCGAGATTCGTGGTCTTAGAGCAAGTTCAATTGTAAGGAGAAAAGAACTCAGCGAAGCGGTTCTGGAGAAATATGTTTTTGTTCCAAACGAAAGTAGTTTGCCATTAAAAGAAGCCATCAAAGTTAACATGCAAATCATCCTGGAGAATTATTACAGCGTTAAGTTTAAAGTGGTTGAATTGGTTGACGAAGCGTCAAATTCTGAACTGGAATCGTTATCGCCTAAAATTGCTGAATCGTTCGGGGAAGAACCTCTCATTGCAGCTGAATTATGCATTCTCTCCGATCAACCTATCGAAGTGGAAGGTGTGGCAGTGGAAAAAAAGAAACTGTCCGATGAAACCGACTGTTTTTTGATTATCGGGTCCAATTTATTAATAAGATTTGATGTATGATTAAATTGACAGACAGGAAGTGAAAAATTAATTTATTAATCTTATCGAGTTGCAGGTTTTGCAGCAAGCATGGGGATCTTTGAAGAAAAACGGCTTCATTCTTTCGAGAGAATCTTTAAATCTCGACACATTTAAAACCAACTATGAAGGTTTAGAGATATTAACCGTATTCACTACAGATAAAGAAAAGCTTGTGTTGTTTAGAAAATCGACAAATGAACAAACGACAACTCCTTCCATCATACCAATTCGGAACGAAGACTTTTCTTGGTTAAAGAACTTGCAATCTGCAGCCGGAAAAGGACAACCGATATTTATCTTATCACAAAAAGACGACTCTAACGGAATACTGGGTCTAACAAACTGTTTAAAACGAGAAGTGGTTAAGAGTCCTGTCAGATGTTTCTTTATCAGGGACAAAAACGCTCCTGACTTCGATTTGCAGAAAGAGTTTTATAAAGCTCAGTGCGAGAAGAATTTAGTCATCAATGTTTTCCAGAACGGACAGTGGGGCACTTATCGTCATTTACTATTGGAAGATTTAAGCGCAGTAGAAACAAAACATTGCTTCGTCAATACTTTGGTAAGAGGAGATCTGTCCACGCTGACATGGATCGAGGGTCCTTTATCTAACAGGCTGACAGCATCCAGCAATGATAACTGCATAGTTCACGTGAGTTTTTTTTTTTTTTGCTTAAGCAAGAACGAGAAGACTTTTTTTATTAACTCAATTTTTTTTTTTAAATTTTAGGTTAACTATTGCGCACTCAACTTCAAAGACGTAATGCTGGCATCTGGTCGTATGAATCCTGACGCTATGCATAGATTATCCCAAGAACAAACGATCGGTATGGAATTCTCAGGAACCACTGATGAGTAAGATTTAAATAATCCAAGAGTCCTAAAGAATTCATAAAAATAAAAACAAAATTTCAGCGGTAGACGTGTAATGGGTTCTTTTGAATGTGGTGGCTTAGCGACTGTCATCGAAACAAATAAACATACTTTGCTTGACGTTCCCGACGAATGGACTCTCGAAGATGCTGCGACTGTTCCGATTCTATACGTCACAGTTCTTTACGCCGTGTTTCATGTAAGATTCTTCTTTTTTTAGGAGTACAACGTTAATTATATAATTATATAATTTTTTTAGATTGGTAAGATGAAGCCCGGAGAATCTATTCTAATTCACGCTGGTACAGGAGGAATAGGACAAGCGGCGATTAACGTAGCGTTACATCATGGCGTCACTGTTTTCACCACTGTTGGTAGTGACGAGAAAAGGGAATTCATTAAGAAAAAATTTCCACAGATTCCAGGTAAGTATATAAGGTATATCCTATTCCAGATGTTTATAACGAGCTTGCTGCTTTTTTCTTAGAGCATAACTAAAGTGTCAATTATAAAAGAAAACAAATAACCATTTAATCGAATTATTTCCATTATTCATAATGAGTATCTTCCTTTAGGATCAAAGTTCGTATTATTATTAAAAATAATTTCCATTTATACTATTTTCTTAATTGTTTCCCAAGATTGCCGCCATCTTCCTGCCAAACAAGTCTTCATATCTAAGCTTACACAGCGCCGTACAGTTTAGAAAGACTAGAAAGATCATCTCGTACATTTTGCTAATTG
Source organism: Malachius bipustulatus (assembly GCA_910589415.1). NCBI lineage: Eukaryota > Metazoa > Arthropoda > Insecta > Coleoptera > Melyridae > Malachius > Malachius bipustulatus. Next base: position 31,216,010 of record OU342638.1, on the reverse strand, counting down.
AATCATTTTCTCCAGTTACGGGTCCTATTTACAAATCTCACGTTCGAGAATATATTTCGGGATCTATCTCTGAATGATGGTTTCTGGATTAATCTCTGAATTCGCTTCAAGAATGTGTTTTTGACCTCGCTTCAGGCGTTCCACCAAAGCTTGCTTTGATCCCCGCCTAGGTCAGCTTTACCAACGCCGCTAGGATCTTTTCGGATGCAATTCACCTCTTTAACCAAACGTCAGCAGGATACAGAGGCAATAAGAACCAAAATATAAGCTGGCAGTCCCCTTCGAGTTGTTACTGCAAGTTAGAAATAAACATATAGGTAACGTACTGCTCTTTAACCTCAGATCTCCGTTGCCTTACGGAGACCGCCTATCAGAGGTCATTACCTCACTCTACAAGTGTTGACTAAGTAATAGGAACCACTAACCAGTGAAATGAAGTTACTTTAATCCTTATTCAACCACCAAGTTCATACCAACAGAAGAATAAAGAAATTCTTTATATGGTTTAAATTATTGTATTTTAATTGATGTTAATGAATATCAAACCAAAAAAAGTTTTTGGCATCCCTGACAACGTAAAAAGAAGTGGTTTTGTCGTTTAGCGTACAAATTTGAGTTAAACGCTTTCACTTCGAATGTATTGTCTCTCGCAATAGGTTTGATAGAATATGAAACAAAGATCTTTTGCTTTTCTGCCTCTTTTTCATTTGAAACTAGCCAGTTTTGTTTTGAATTTTCTTTCAGAATTTTTGAAATATAATTTATTTTGTTTTTGAAAAATTGTCATTGAATTATTCAAAATTTGGTTTCTTTGATCTAACTCATTATTTTTCCAGATTTTTAAGATAAAGTATCAGTCATTTAACACTCTGATATACATCTGGAAAAGGATACCTTCATACACTATAGTCTCCCCCTCTTATATAAATAACTAATTCGAATGTTAAATGTTTAAGACTCTCACATTGGAAATTCTCGTGACTGTTCGTTTGAAGAAATGGTCAAAACACAAACAGACGGGCGAGGAGTGGACCTCGTCTTAAACTCTCTAGCTGAAGAGAAACTCCTGGCTTCGGTTCGTTGTTTGGCGCGTCGTGGAAGATTCCTCGAAATTGGGAAATTCGATCTGATGAACAATAATCTTTTGAATCTTTTATTCACTGAAAAAGAAGCGACACATTGCGGAATTAATATCGATTTGTTTTTTAAAAATCGACTCTCCGATAAGACTATTTTCATAACCCTAATTAATGACGGACTAAGAAATGGTTACATAAAACCGTTAGAAAGATACGTCTTCGAAGAAGACGATATTGAAAAGGCGTTCAGGTACATGGCCGGGGGTAAACACATGGGGAAAATTTTAATTAAAATCAGAGATGAAGAGAAGAAAATAAGAAACATCAAGCCTGAATTTAAAATAAGGAAAGCTTATCCGAGGTGCGTTTCATTTATTTCTCTTTGGATTTAAATCTATCCATCGATTTTTTAGATTTTACTGTGACCCGAGTAAAAGTTACATAATCTGCGGATGTCTAGGCGGATTCGGTCTGGAATTAGCAGACTGGTTAGTTGTTCGTGGTGCCAGAAAACTTGTCTTGTCATCCAGAGTTGGAGTTAAAACTGGTTACCAATCGCTTAGAATTAGGTATGTACCTAATTTTTTTTTTTTTTTTCTAATAAATTTTACAATCTATAAGAAAAATTCCTACTAAGACTACTCTCCAGAATATGGAAATCGTACGGCACTGAAGTAGTAATATCCACCTCAAACATAGCAACAAGAGAAGGCTGTGAAGAATTGATAAAGGAAGCGAGTGAGCTTGGAGAGGTTGATGGTATCTTCAACTTGGCTGTCGTTCTTCTGGACAATTCCCTAGCGGACCATACAGAGGAATCCTTCATTAATTCTTTTGGTCCAAAAGCAGTCGCTACGCAACATTTGGATGATATCTCTAGGAAACTGTGTCCTACTTTGAGGTTGGCTAAAGATTTCTCGAAACAGTTTGTTGATTATTCAAAATTTAATCATTTCAGGACTTTTGTTGTATTTTCTTCTGTATCTTGTGGAAGGGGAAATGTAGGTCAAATAAATTATGGAATGGCGAATTCTGTTATGGAACGGATATGCGAGAAACGACAAGAAGAGGGATATCCGGCTTTAGCTGTTCAATGGGGAGCAGTGGGAGATGTAATCTTATTTTTAATAAATATTAAGGCGATATCATTTGAATACAATTCTTAGGTAGGCCTAGTTGCCGAAATGCAAGAAGAAGACACAGTATTAGAAATCGGCGGTACGCTGCAGCAGAGCATAAGCAGTTGCTTGAAAACAATGGACAAATTCTTGAGACAGAGTCACCCGGTCGTGGCCAGCATGGTCGTCGCCGAAAAACAATACGGGGCTACCGCTGATAATTGCGTGACCGCCGTCGCCAATATTCTAGGTTTATTCCGCACTCACGTTTTAGAATTAAAAATTAATCCTGAGCATTTCAGGCATTACCAACTTGAAAACTGTAAGTATGCATTCCACCCTGGCCGAACTGGGAATGGAGTCCATGAGGGCAGTGGAAGTTAAACAGACCCTGGAAAGAGATTTCGAAATTATCCTAACGCCAAAAGAAATTAGAAATTTAACCTTTGCAAAGTGAGTGATAATGGTTTTGTTTTAAGTATAACAGTAACATAGATGTAGACTGAGTAAACGAGTAGACTTTCAATCATTTCACACTACAGCAGCGTTTGTTTAAGACCAGATCTGTTTTCATTACGTCACACACGGCACACAGTATTTCATTGCACCATTTAAAAAAATCAAAAGAATTGTTCCCATATTATAAAGCTAATAATCTTTTTTTCTATTTGCGACCCCATCAAATCGTCTTAAAAGAATCCTTTTATTTACTACTAATAATCATTGTCTTAATTCAAAGAATCGTGATCTCATTTGATTCGTTAAAACTGAATATATTTCATCTAATTGGCCTTAAATCACAAAAATTTTAAATTTCAACAAGAAATATAAAATTGGACAAGTCATTTTTCATTACACCTTCTTTGTTAATACAAACAAAGAATATATCTGACACAAAATTCCATTTAAAGACTAAAAGAGTTTGATTCCGATACCAAAGAACCAGGCACCCTAGAAACAGCCACAGAAAGAGCCGACACGAGCGAAGGGTTAAAATATTTCACAACTCTAATCGAAAAGGATCTTTCGATAAATGATCCCGTCTTAAAATTGGAGACAAAAATTAAAGGAGAAGCCTCGAAAGTGTTCCTATTGCCGGGAATCGAAGGTGTCGCCAATTTCCTTCTTCCTTTAGCTTCGAACCTGAACTGTACCGCCTACTGTATACAATTCGCCTACAAAAGCGGTGCCAACTTGGTCGAAATTGCTCAACGAGTCTTACCAGTAAGTAAATTAATAAATTTTCAAGCCCTTTCATGAATTTATAATCTTTACCGCAGTATATTCAAAAAGAAACTACTGAAATAGAACCATTCAGACTCGTCGGACATTCCTTTGGAGGTTTACTGGCACTGGAAGCTGCAGCGAAACTAGAAGCTCAGGGGTACTCCGGTAAAATTATACTGATAGACACTTTCCCTGGGATCGTGAAAGAATTTCTGAAAGACATTACTGAAGTCGCACAAACTGATGAAGATTTTGATAACCTCTTGATCCTGTTTATTGCAATGATGGCGACGTCACAACAGAACATAACTGGACACATTGTAAGTTTTTAAAGAACTTGATTTGAGTAAAATAAATTGATGTGGATGGTTTTCGGTTGCAGGAAAAAATCAAATCTGGCTCCTCATTGGAAGAGAAAATAAAAACGGCACTCGATATAAATTTCAAGGAGACGAAATATCCAAGGAAACACGTCGAAGAATTATTGGTGATAAAGCACAAGTTGTTAAAAACGACCGTAAACTATCAGCCGTCATTCTCGAAACTGAAGTCTCAGGTGTTTCTATTCAAAGCGGCACAGAAAACCGTACCGAATGCTGCCAATGATTACAACTTATCGGATCTCTGTGTGAATCCCGTGGAAGTGTTTGAGTTTGAAGGCAATCACGCCACAATTCTCGAAAATGAAGAAATGCATCAACATGTTAATAAAATATTGTTCGATTAACTATTAATCAAATTAGGTTGACTAACTATTATAGATCGACAACCCATTGTAAATTTATCTGCAACATAATATAGCGGGTAGACTATATATATTATAAAAAATATATACATATACTTAAGTTGTTACCTAGAAAAAAAAATTAAATTTGAAAATAAATTTGAGCTGTCATTATGAGTTGTCAAAATATTTCAAAAAAACTGAAATTTTCAATTTTTGTTTTTATTTTTTTATTCAAAAACCAATCAAGCAAGCCATTTTTAACTGAAACATTGTTGAGACACTTTTCAACAAGCAACCCAAAAATAATTTTACAATAACTCTAGCACTTGTGATAGAAGAAAATCGATGGTCAGCTTTGTTTTTTCTTATGGGCGCCATATTGGATTTTTCCATTTTTAGATTACGTTAATTTTTCTCTTTACATCGATGTATCACACATGTTATTTCATTATTGAATGTTTGGCGAAAATAAAATTTCTTATCTTGTGTCCAGAGTGCTTTGAAGAAAAATGTCAAGGGTCTTTTGTTCACAACAGAACTTTGACGATTCGACCAGTCGTCTGCGTTGACATTGAATTATTAATCGAGGAAAAAGCCACTTTTCAAACAAAGCAGGATGGGGCGCCGTCTTATAAATGCTGGTAGGGTGAGAGAATTCTTGTCAGAAATGTTTCCTAACGAAGTAATTACAAATAATGGCGTCGAACGCTGGCCAGCACGGTCACCTGACTTGTCCCCATTGGACTATTTTTTGTGGGGGACAATGAAAAATAAGATTTATAAAACATTGCCAGCCGACGTCGATGAACTTCGACAACGAATTGTTACCACACTCAGGCACGGCATTAGAAGGAGAGACGTGTTGAAAGCTGTAGCGAATCTTAGGAAAAGGGTGCAATTGTGCTTGCAATTAGTTAAGGGGAGTTTTTTGAACACATTACCTGTTGTTAATTTATTCGTCTTTGTTAACCATTGTTTAATTAATAATTTTATTTGAAAAGTGGCTTTTTTCTCGATTAATAATTCAATGTCGACGCAGACGACTGGTCGAATCATCAAAGTTTTGTTGAAAACAAAAGACCCTTGACATTGCTTCAAAGCACTCTGGACACAAGATAAGAAATTTTATTTTCGCCAAACATTCAATAATGAAATAACATGTGTGATACATCGATGTAAAGAGAAAAATTAACGTAATCTAAGAATGGAAAAATCCAATATGGCGCCCATAAGAAAAACCAAAGCTGACCGTCGATTTTCTTCTATCTCAAGTGCTAGAGCTATTGTAAAATTATTTTTGGATTCCTTGTTGAAAAAAGTCTTAACAATGTTTCATTTTCATCCATAAAAAAATAAAAACAAAAATTGAAAACTTCAGTTTTTTGGAAATATTTTGACAAGTAATAGGGAAAGCTCAAATTTCTTTTCAGATTATCAATCAGCGCAAAAATACGCTACTTTTCCCTAATTTAACCAACTTCGTATCTCTTAAGATAAGCGAGATCCCCATAGTGGCACGCGAAAAACGGACAGTCTGTATAAATAAATAAATATAAATATAAATAAATTATTGAATAGGTGAAGTGGTTACGAGTATATTTACCTAAATACTTAAGTAAAGAAGTACATTTTATCTATTGTGTATCTAATTGGCAGTGAGCCACAATAGACCTACGGCCGCTGTGGAGGTGTCACAATGGCCCACTTACGATTAATCTAATCTAATCTAATCTATCTAATTGGGTAGCTTAATAATAGGTGTGTGTTTTTATTTTAACAAAAAACATGGATTTTTTATTCAAAATATACACTTATACAGACTGACGCATACTTAATTAGGTGCTTAAATAATCTGTAACATAATTAACAATAAATAAGGCTATTGATTAATTTAAAAAAAAGAGAAAAAATTAATCAATATTCAATTGCTTAAAGGATCCATCCACTCCGTACATATAAGAAGAATCAAATTGATGTTTTCCGGATCTCATCTTTTCATTAGATTTCATCTCTTTTGCGTTAGTCAACAAATAATTATATTTTTGGTATATTTCATCCCATTCGTCTGGAAACGTTGAGCAAAATTAGAACAAACCTTGAAAAATTAAAGGATACTTACAAGTAAGCTCCTTGAGCGATTTTTGATATCCCCCGAAATCTGATGGTAATAATTCCTTCGGGATATATTCGCTCAGAGAATCCACGTCTGAGTGGAACGTGACCTTAATTAAAATTAAACAGGATTAAAAATATTCTAAGTAAGTAACTCAAAGATGATCATTCTTACTCTGTCAAGCACTTTTTTAGGTAAGGCAGCCCTGAAAAGCTCTACCATGTGTTCAGATCCTTTCGGACACTTATAATAATGCATTCCTTTTAGACTATTGGAAAAAATACTCTAGAAAAAGGATATTTCAGAAACATTGCTTCAAAGGAGATGATCATAATAATTATGAAATCTTACGAGAGATGCTTTTTGTGTTATGAAAACTTTATTCAAGGGGCACAGTTTAATAACGCTCCAAGAATCTAAATTTTCACAATCTAGAACCAATCGGATTCCTGTATTGTAATCCAATTTGAGGGATATTTCTTGCATGCTAATTGAAATGTCAATTATTTGATCAAAATTGAATTCGTTAATATCGAAGATGTGGACGATAAATACTCTTTCTCTATTTCTATTTAATGGTATCATCGGTAGAACTGTACTGCAAATGAAAATAATTTTAAGCTTCTTTAACTATCTCAAGTAAAGTAAAATTCGTAACCGATTGTAAAATGTTTATTTTTTTAAGATTTTGGATAATAATTAAATTTGACAATAAGTTATCGTAAATAACAGTGATACTCAAAGAGAAAAGAAAAGGTTTTATGCAAGAAAGTTCTATACTGTAACGACATTGACCCCGGTCCGTTCGTCTTTCGCGAAAAGCCACGGTGTGATCGTCTAGTTTCCCTCTGGGTTTCCTCTAATAGGACCGCTGTGTTTTCCTACGTTGTGTTTACCGTAATTACCGTAGTCACCACCGTAGTCACCCCTGCTCTTTGATTGAGGTATGCCAGGATTACTATGGCCGAAACGGATGCGCAAAAGAACCTACTATGCCTCATTGTGTCTCGGTTGATTGGGATTTCCCACAGAAGAGCGGGGAAGTTTACTAAGACTTGTTGTTAACTGTGGACTTCCTGTCGGATGTCCAAAAGCGAGTGATGAGCGAGAGAATTCGTTTGCAAGGGCGTAAAATGGTGAATGGCGAGATGGGCTGTGATTTTGCATAGCGAGTACAAAAAAATGGAAAGCGAAGATAGATATATTTTATATATCTTTCACACTTCTATCTATTTCAAAAACCACTCTTTTGCACACCTGTGCTTTCTTATTATTTCGTTTTGCTTTTGTTTTGGTTTACAGACGACCCGGTATATTGCGGGAATGTCTTATTATTTCGTTTCGCTTTATTTCGGTTACAGAATATCCGATATATTGCGGAAATGTCTGTCTTGTCTTGGATGTCGAGAGCAGTGTTGCCATGTTTGTTTGATTTTTTATCTTTTATAAAATCGTTCCTTCCGATTCTCTTTTATTTAATGATTTTATTTTCACAGTTGATTTACCTGGGAGAGTGAATTATTTCACCTCCGTTTATTAATTTCATAACCTGGGTGATACTGTATTTAGTTATCACTTTGTGTACCTTGTTGTTATTTGCCTTGTTCTACCTTTTATTGCACCCGTCGATGCTGCCTCGTCAGGCGACCTTTATGTCACATATGTTACCTTGCCCTTAGGCATTTGTCACTGTTATACCTGATGATTTACCTTACTCGTCATTCGAGTGCTTTTCAGATTGAAACCTTAATCAACTGTATTACCTATTGTAGATTTTTCTACACACCTTGATTTATTACTCAGAGCATGTTGGCTCCGTTAGAAAATCTTTGTTCCTCAACGTGATTATTAGCTGACCATACTACAGACCACGACTCTTTAACCATTAATCTAGTTAATGATTGAAAATGCTGGACTTTTGTTTATCATTCGTGTTTAGGCTTGTTTACAGACAAATTACTTAATCTTTTGTATCGGTACCAGCCACCGGTCTGCCAGTAACACGAGTACGTCGGCCTATCACCCCAAAGAGCGTAGATAGTATGATGAGAAACATAATAATAGCGTTTGTCACATAAGATTCAGGTGTGTATAAAATCTGGTTAGAAGAGATTCGTAAAAACGACCTTATAATGATCAATTTGGTTTTTGAATCTAAATTGGCTTTACCATACTCGAGATTAATTTAATTTTGAGTTGCTTTGGATCCCTATTTGTGGTATTGCCTATACTACAACTGCGGGTGCGTTTTACCCCGTTGCGTTCCACGATTTTCACTTTCCGGTACAACGAAGGTCTTCACCTGGACATCGAGGTGAATCCCTCCCCCGTGTGGTAATCGAGTACCTACTATAACTCCTAATTGGGTCTTGTAATGGAATTAGTATTTTTTATGATAATGTGTAAAAGTAGATGCCACATCTGACAACCCTGCCTACTTTGACTGCTCGAGCTCGTTCCAGTTATGGCGCTCACAATGGGATGAAATGAATAGCTCCTTTCACTTTCGTTTTCTAGCATGTCGTATACTTTAAAGTGACATTTATTGCCTCCATCTGCGATAAATAAAAACTCGGACTCTTCGAAGAAGAGGATGATTGAATCATGGGCCGTTCTGTTTACAGATTATTAATTCCTGACCTGGGTCTATTTTTGCTCCTAGCTCTATCTTGATTTCCTATACCGGGATGAAGTAGGTACCTAATATTATTGGTGCTGCCGTCTGTTTCCTTACTAATTGTTTTGCCTGATTTAAAATGGGACCTGCACACGTGAATGTTGCGAATCGGTTTGATTATTTATTTATGTGAATTTTGTTTTGAAGAGATCTTCCCTAACTGGTTGTATGTGGAAATTCAACTGGCGTTGGTGGGGGTTTATGAATCAGTATTTTTTATTTATTGATTTGAATTTCGTTTCCAGAATGATTTGTTCTAACTGATTGTATGTGGCAATTTCCCTAATCGTAAAAGAAAGAGCGTATGGAGTGCATAGAATCTACCATCTCGTTTACGCTCCTTTTGGATAGGAAAATTCACGGTTTTTCTGGGTTGATTGGTTAGGAAATTTGTAGCGAGTGCATAGAAACTACCATCTCATCTACAAATTTGGTTGAAAGAATGGCAGACCTGGAGTGCGCTAATAAAAGCCATCTCGTTGATCTTCCAAGCAAGGGTTAAGGAATATGACAGAGCTCGATCGAAGTCTGATCTCACTCTGTTCTGAGCTGTGGTAAGCCGTTTGCTTTTATAGATGCCGCAGCACGCCTTCTAAACACCACGCAACAATGCACCTTATTGACATTGCCTCATGCCGTGATTTCTTCCTTAATCATATCTCATTTGTCTTGAGGTTTGGCGAGTTGACCTGCGGCTACCTTACTGAATTGTCCTAAACCTAAACTACCTAAATTATATAGTACTTCTATTGTACCTAGCTATTATAATTGCACCGGCTTAACTTTCACTTCGCGTTTACACCTGCTTGCCGTTTAGGTACTTTGTGATGCCGTGATGCTTTTCCGGCTACCTTCCTTTATTAATTCGCTTTATCGATTGGTGAAGTTTCATTTTCGTAGTTAGTATAACTAACGAGTTACCATTGTCTCTGCGAGGTGGTATTGTTTAATTTACAAATCTTTCCACCCGGTCGGCGGTCGGTATCTCGTTCTTGTATGTAGGTCACCTATTATTCTCCGCCACGCGGACCGCGAGTGTCTCGACACAATTCCTGGCCCTAACATCTGGCTCGCCTCCATCCTAGCTCTGCTGGTCTTCGGATGTCTTTTTTAAAGCGCTGGAACTCCGCTAGCTAGAGCGCTTCTATTTTATGAATATTTAATGAGCTGACGGGGATCGTTTCTATTGATGTAACGGCGCGTAGCTGTATTTAATTTCCTAACAATTTTACCTTTAGGTATTTACGCACCCAATGCTTGCACTGTTTGCTTTTTCGATTTGGGCTGATTTAATGAGGGCGAAGGAAATATTTCTCTTATCATCCTACCTAGGTGCGATCCATTTCAATACAACAAAAATGTACATCCGTATACATTTCAATTGATTCGGAAAGACGCACGCGCAGAACTGTGTTTTTGTGCCCTGGGTGCTGATTAATCAAGTTCCTTTTGCTCTAAGAAATAATATTTTCCAACGAGGCGCACTTCCTCTTGAACAGGTACATGAACAAACAAAACAGTCTGATTTGGGGAGAAAGAATCCACCATGTTGTTCATGTGAAAACAACAATCATCATTATTTGGTTCATTTTTGGATGAAGTGGATGAGCGCCAGCTACGAGGCAAAAGCCGTCAAAGACAGTAACTCGTAAACGTTCTTACAGTACATGATGACGCAGTTTTATGGCCTGCATTGCTCGGTATGGTCGCAGATGATGAGTTGTAGTTTGTTAAGAAATCCAAGGCTTTCGTTGATAATTATTATTTATTTCATTATTAGAGGGGTTTATCTGGAATGATACAGTTTTTACGGCGGCGATAAACACGTTATCTTCACCAGCACCGGCTATATAAACAGTGCCAACTGAAGGACTGACCAGAGTACATCGTGAGGAATTGACTTACGAACAACTCTCTCTCCTGGGTGAATTGAGCTCGGAGATCAGCTGGGGCATGTAGTAAGTGCTCCATACAGTATACGTAGCCGGACACGGTGGGTCGATGAACTGAGTTGACCAAACCGTAACCCGGCGTCGGAAGCGCGACCAGAGTGAAGTGAACTCTGGCCGGCGACCGATCAGAATAGGGAATCAACCGGCGCTGTATTGAGGTACCGGCTGATCCCTTCAGTCCCTACCCGGCCTGTATTGAGGGCCGGATCCAGTAACAGCCGTCCCGAGGCATCGGGAGCGGCTTTTGTTTCAGAGAGCGCCTGCCGACGAAGGTCATCGCCCGGACGGCCCCGAGACGCGTATCTTGCATACGGTCGAGGACAGCACAGACCGTGCGACAGCGGCGGCATTACTGATGGTGAGCGGCGACTGCGGCGAGCAGCGAGGACACCAGCAGCAGCAGTACCGGAAAGGCCAATGGTAAACGAGGCCGCATTCGACGCGGTTATCTGAAGCCAATCCGGTCACTCCCCAGAACGAGGGCCGCCCCCTTTCTATCACTCAGAGGACGGAGCAACCCTAAGATCAGTCGTATGAATAATAGTACTAGATCGATTTATTTGTAAATATACTTCTTTTGTAAATAAACCATAACAATCTTAATCGACTTGTCGCGGGTACAAAGGGGCAATCATCCACTCCTGGGAACTCACCTCTACCAACAGAAAATCCCGTTACAAGTTTCATGCAAGATGAGACTAAACATGATCAAACTGCCACAGAAAAAAATCAGATGTCTCATGAGTGATTTCTGTCTCAGTAATCTCAAGCGCCGGCGACCAAAATTACATATGTGCAAACTAATGCCCAGCAACTTTTACTGAACGATTTTAGTTTAGTTTGATTTATTTCTGTCTTTAGTTTATGCCAAACAACCAACCATAATAATTCTGAAGCTGAAGACAGAAACTTAATTAATCATTATCCAAACTGACGGCTAAATATACGAAAATGTAATTATTAAGACTTTCTCTTAAAGAGGATAAGTGTGCCAGAAAAATCTAACATCTTTTGAAAAGTTTCGCTCTTAAACTCAAAGTCAGATTTGTAGAAATTGTTACACACCGCACTGGGATAGGCTAAAAGAATGTTCGCAGCCACCTTGACGATCACAATGACTTCAGACGAAACGTGTTATCGAAAAAAAACAGAACACCCAAGGGAGCAAAAACCAACCCCTAGGCAGAAGAAGATGGAGATTCAACCCCGGTGACGGGAAAAGGCTAAAAAATGTGATTCGAAGTTCTTTTTTTGATATTTTGTGATATAAAGTCTCTTGTAAAAATTTTAACTTTAATAAACTGATTTTTGAATGAAACATTGAGAAAAGGTCGTTTGGTAATTGAAAAAATGCGGACGACGTCATCGAGTAAAAATTAGGAGGGGTGGAAAGGTGAAATTGTTTTATACAAAAAAGAGACATATTTGAAAAGTATAAAAAGGTGTCGATACACTCACCAAGGTAGTTTTGATGGAGCGACTTTATCAATATTTGCAAAAATATCCGGCCATATATTTTTCATTGTAAAATACGCATCGATTTTTTCTTTAGTTTTTTCCAACTGGCACTTATTCCTTATCAACAGACTTTCGAAAATATAGTCATCTAAAAAAATAAAATTTATTTTGGATTTGATCCGTTATTTTGAAAAAGTTAGATTGAAAAATTTAATATTATTTACCAGGTAAATCCTGAGGCAGGTGCGGTTCTTTCCTCATCCATTCTTTCAAAATGCCAACGTCTCTTAGTATATCTGCTTCTGTTACGTTAAGAAAACTTCTCACAAACTTTTTATCTTCTTCTGTTACTCCGATTTCGTTCATCGTCAAGCGAACTGAAGGATTGTTTCAGATGTGGTTGGAAATTATTGTACACGATCTCGAAACTGGCTACCTGTGCTATGATATTGAAATGCGTCTGAGAATACAATAGGTGGGTACAGAGATCTTTTGTATGTTTATTAATTTTTTTTTTAATAGTTATCAAAGTAATCATTAAACACACTGACGTGTGGCTAAAGATTAACTGAGCTTAAGTTTATAGTTCATTGAATAATTCAATATTTTTTCCAATTACCTACAACACATGAACAAGAATATATCTGGGGTTGTTGGAGAAGTGAGAATCTCCAGGAAAAGAGCAAGAATCATCCTACCACCTCATCTATTTTAGTGGTACCTGAGATTACTTGACTCCATAGTTTCTCATATACGGCTAGGGCACACTCATCGTATATGCTTCCATGCTCCCACGCGATAATGGGTACAATTATTGTTTGTAATTAGTCTTTATTCAGTCACAGGACTCACAGGATAACTGAACAACTACATATATCAAATGAACAATAACCAACTAACGTCCAATCTAACTAACTGTAGCTACTGCTACGACACTCTTATAAACACGTTGGCCGTGGATTCTCGACAATTCTGGACATTTCAACGGTGGCTCCAGTCATGCGCGGAATTATTCTGGCATTCTGTATTAGAATATGACTATCCTGGTCATGGCAGCCAGAATTTACGTGAACCAGCTAACAGTACATATCACATAATTATGATGAGAGAACGTAAACAAATATGAACAATAATATAAACAAATATGAATACAAATGTTCCTTCATTATAATAGTAGATGCTTTGGGAATAGGCATGCAGATATTAAAATAGTGATAGTAGGTCAAGCGGGGAGAAGATGAAAAATCTGGCAACACTGATGGAGACATTATTCAAAATTCGGCACCTTTTTTGCAATTGTAATAAATTTATCACGTTTTGTAAACATTTATTATACGCAATCACATTTCGTATGCAATCTATTACACTCTAATGAGATTTTTATTGCGCCTTTTTGATCTACTTAATAAGTAATTGAACAACAATCCTGACCCCATTGAAGACACCTCTGTATTTCGGAAAAAGTCAAATATTTTATCCAACATCTCTTTTACCCAATTGATAGGGCTATAATTAGGTAGGTACCTACTTTTAACTGAACTCACTAATTTTAGCATTGTTTGAGTTGAGTGCCCATACTTCTTTGAGTGAGTACCTACTTATAAGTTTTTTTTTCTGCATTCATCACAGTGATAACATTCATAATGTCTCTTAGTTCAAATTGACAAAATGTATAGAATTTTTCTCAAATATTAAATGTAAAAAAAAAAATATAAAAAAAAAAACTCGCGCTTCCTCCTCTTGTAATAAACTTTCTCGCATGACATATTGAGCATTAAATAATTGTAACAACAATCTAACCTGACCAAGATCTCTGACAACAGCGCATATAAGCAGTGGTCAAGCTTAAAATGACCCCGACAGGAAGCATTATTATTAATTACGGGAATAATCGTGACTTAGTTTGACCTAATGCGGGTAATTTGAAAATTTAATGAATCACTGAATAAAGATTTGGCAAATCATTACACAGTATTCTATTGCCAAAAATGACGTATTACCTATGAGTACATCTCACACTAAATAAAAAAACTCGCGAATCAATCGCTAAATGGTCCACCAGTCAAATTAGTCAAGTCCCTATGGTGAAGTTCCGATGAATAATTCAATCAAAACTGATTTACTTACTGCCTTACTGCCGCTCGATAAAGTAATGTTCAGTTATGATACCTATATTCCGTTTTGTGGAATAATTTGTGGGATTTTTAATTTACCAACAATTACCAAAATTTCAAAAATCACATTTACGGCATAAAGGTTTAAATTATGGCAAAATGAAGCATCCTGGTGAAATGACCCCTCATGGATGGATGGAAATCAGTCCTCGCGTTGAAATTGCCGGAATTCAAATATGTTATTCACTGAAATCGCGGCTGTTGTGGCGTCGTCCATAGAGATTTGCTCTCAACGTTTCGTCTACCGCTGCGGTAAAGATCATCAGCGATTACGTGTGCACAAACGATTATTTCACGAGTGAACACGATCCAATCCTTCACTTAATTACACGAGCAGTGAAAGAATCGCTTATCACACGTAACCTCGTAACCGCTCATGATGTCTAACGCAGCTGTAGACGAAACTTTCGAAACAAATCGTCATTGCCCATCGCACAATACCCCGGAATCAATTACGATTTCAAAGGAAGCCGGTCGTGAAAGCCTATACACATCAATGTTATGCAACTGTTTGTGGCGATCAAAAATCTCAATGGACGTCATGTTAATATGTACACTATACAGGGTGATGAAAAGTCGGCTATTTCTATTTTCCTATTTTTTCTGTTCCGTGAAATTATAATTAAATTTTAATATAATATAATATAATATAATATATTTATTCATCCTTTAAGACATATGAATGTATAGGACATGTCAACAAATAAAAGAACGACATAAAAAATTACACGCAAAATCATCACATATGAACGAGTATACATGTATTTAAAACAATACAAAAAGCGGGAACTACATGTCACCATCGTTAAAATACTCCTGCAGGCTGTAATAACATTTTTCTAGCAGGAGCCCCCTCACTCCAATCTTGAATTTGGAAGTACTTAGTACTTTCAAACGCCGAGGAAGGCGGTTATACAACTTAGGGGCTATATACAAGAGAGAGTTGCTAAACTTTGTAGTCTTATGACTAGGCAGGATCAACAAATGTGAATGCCTAGTTTCATGGTCATGTAATTCCGAACCAACAGAGAACTTATGTATATTATCCCTGACGTACAGCAAGCTACGGTATATAAATATACATGGAAAAGACATAATCTTATGACCTATAAACACTGGCCTACAAGAGTCTCCAGGATACATGCCAAACATCCGTCTAATAACTTTTTTTTGTGCTACAAACACTCTTTGAGCATCACTAGCGTTGCCCCATAACACAACGTTGTACACCAGAATGCTGTGCACCAATCCATAATAAACATTCAATAGTGCAGTCAGTGGTAGAGACTGTTTTATCCTAGACATAGCATAGGAGATACTATTAATTTTTTTAGTAAGCTGGTCAATGTGCTCAACCCAACGCAAAGTTTCGTCCACATAAACCCCCAGGAACTTTGTACACTTGGACGAAATTATCTGAGTATTGCCAACAGCAAAGCTTAACGATGGATTGTAAGTTAAATTGAGATTTCGAAAACAGACACATACAGTCTTGGATAAATTGACAATCAGACCATTTCTTTCACACCAGGTAACAAAAGTTTGTACAAGATTCTTAGTCAATATCTGAAGCTCACCATGGGTTCCGGCAGAGACCAACAATGATGTGTCATCAGCAAAAAGTGTTATCTTATTTTTATCAAAAATATCAGGCAAATCATTCACAAAGAGTAGAAAGATCAATGGTCCCAGCACGGAACCCTGCGGAACTCCGCAATTCATATTGTGTAACTTAGAATATCTTTTGCCAATTTTTACAGTCACTTTCCTATCAGAGAGGTAACTCACTATCCAGCTCAAAAATACACCACGAAATCCCAGATTATATAATTTTGATTCCACAAACTTGAGGTCTAGGCAATCAAACGCGTTAGATAGATCAAAAAATAACCCCGCTACAGGTTCTCCTCTATCAAGATGTAAGTAAATGTCACCAATGAAATCACACGCAGCCGTCTGAGTTGATTTTCCCCTTCTAAAGCCGTGCTGAGAGTCACTGAGTAAATTAAATTTTCCCAAAAAATCAGATATTCTATTGTATACTATCCTTTCTACAATCTTGGATATTCCGCTCAGGATTGATATAGGTCTATAGTTAGTTATGTTCAGAGGATCATCTTTTTTATGTACCGGAACGATTGCCGCAACCTTCAGCGCAGCGGGAAATTTACCAGAGGTAACCGACAAATTTATCAAATATGCAATGTGCCCAGCAACTGAATTATTAGCAACCTTTAGAATTCGGGATGAGATGTTATCAATACCAGATGAATTCTTATTATTTATGCTGCCTATAATAGTTACTACCTCATCAGAGGTTACCGGCCAGAAAAAAAATGTTTTTGGAAAAACTTTAGAGACTGTGCACTCACTTGGACGTGAGTTGCCATAATACTGAGTTAAAGAACTTTCAGTCACATTAGCAAAATAATTGCCAAAGGCATCAGCTACAACTTGTGGATCGTTAACAACTACATCGTCTACTCTAAGTTCGATAGTTACAGAGGTTTTCTTTTTACCGGTCTCCTTATTTACTAGGTTCCAGATAGTCTTTGATTTATTGTTAGATTTATCTATTAAACTCCCATAAAATCTTGATTTTGTTTCCTTTAATAAAGCAGTATATTTTATTTTAGCTTCTTTATAAATAACCTGAATATTACTATCCTTGATACCTTTACCCAGCCAAAAAAGATTCTTAAGCTTTTTGCTAGCATCAATTATTTCAGGAGTTATCCAATCAGACGTTTTCCTAGGATTTACAGAATTTAATTTTTTTAAGGGACAGAACCTATTCATAGTGTAACCGATAACATCCACGAACATATCCAGCGCCAAGTCAACGTCTGTCTGAAAGTAGACTTCGTCGAAGTTTGAGCCCAATAGCGCATCACTAAACTGCTCAAGGTTAGTGACACGCAGATCTCTATAATAAGCAGCCTCTTTATCTACTGTTCGAGAACAATTACCTTTGACTAGAGTGTAACTCAAACAGAAAACCCTATGGTCGCTGAAGCCTGCCTCATAGACACTGGTGCTACAGAGATGTTTTTCCATATTTGTCAGTATATAATCAACTTTGGACACGCTAGTATGGCCCAGCTTATTCGTGAAGACTCTTGTAGGAGTTCCAGAAGTCACCCTTAAATTATAACAAGATAGAAGATCTAAGAGTAATGTTCTATGCATAGAAGTTTCCAAATAGTCAACATTGAGGTCTCCACAAACAAAAATATTACAATGCTGCCTATTGACATAGTCTAAAATAGATTCTAGCTTAGTTAAAAATATATCAAAATTTCCCGAAGGTGGTCGATATACACTCACTACACAGACCCTATAATTGGGGAGTATTACTCTTGTAGCAGAACACTCACAATGCATTTCCTCAGATAAGTGGCTTAGGCTAACTTCCTTAACTTCCATATCCCTCTTAGCGTAGATTAGAGACCCTCCATGAGTAGAGGAACCTCTACAAAAACTTGTCACTAGCTCGTAGCCAGGAACTGTCATGACACCAATGCTGTTGGGGGTACACCAATGCTCAACAACACTAATTACGTCAGGCTGTTCAATCCTTACTAGGACCTCAAGCTTATTAAGTTATTAAACAAAGACTGAGCATTCAGCTGCATTATTTTAAAAGTAAAAAATTTGTTTACCTTAGTCTGGCAGTAAACTGTAGATTCTACGTTGTTTGTGCTGACTTTTTTTCCCGGAAAAAATACCTAACATGAGACAGCTTAGGCCAAGCAGACGGGTCCATAGTTTTCCCATGAAGATCCCTCGATATCGCTACCTTGAATGAAGAATAGCTCTCTGGGTACTTAGATTGGAGCGGTTCACATTTCACGCCAGGAAAGTTGACGGCCAGAAATGAAGTCAGGTGCTCTGACGTTGTGTTGGGTTTCAGATTAGATACATGAAACATTATAGGTCTTTCAACACCCTCAACCGTCGATGGTCCAGCAAAATCACCTACAACCATGGTCTTGCCTCCCTTACGTCGTCTATTCCTGGGCGGTATCTGTTTCCATGACAAGCTGGTATCCTCAGTGGTGGCATCGGCATCCTTGAATCCACTATTTACAACTGGCTGATGCTGATGGTCAATAATAGACGGTGCCTTTTTTAAAACAGTTTTTTTCATGCAATTGGAACTGTTACTCGTCACCATCAACGGAGCTGATAGCGGAACACCTGTTCTCACTGATACATCACCAGTTTGTTTATCACCCACGTTATCATTACCGTCGATTGAACGGGTATTTCCTTTAGCCTGAATTCTAGCTTTACTACTCGTAAATTTGTCGTTTAATATCCTAAGTTTTTCACGCAATTCAGTAATTATCTCATCTTTTTGCTTTATTATACAGGGTGGTCCAACTTAAAACGTCAGGACTTTACCAAACGATAGATAACGTTAAAATAATGCCTGTTTCTCTAATACACTTATAGCCGGGAAAGCTTCCTTTTCAAGATACAGGGTGTTGGAAGTTTTGGGGAAAAAAATAATGTTTTGTGAATATTGTCAAAACGGGTGCTTTAAAAAAATTGAAATTTGGCACGCAGCATGAGCTAAGTATCTTTCATGATTTACGGCTTATGGTGATAAATTGCGAAAACCAGCGGCGGAGATATGGGTATGTGTCATCGCCCCTTTAAAAAAAAAAATTGACGCCACTGACTCTATGGTTACTGACAATTGTTACATTAGTTAGGTGTTGTTTATTTCTGTTATTTAATTATTTAAGTAAAAGTTATTTGATTAGAATTTGTCTGTTATTCTTATAATGGCTACGGATATTACCTAAGACAACCTGAATTATCTCGAAAACGGTGCGCCTTGTGAAAAAATTAGAGAGTACTTTTTTGTTCTAACAAGCATGGGGCATTGAATAGTATTATTAAATTTGCCATAGAGTCAGTGGCGTCAATTTTTTTTTTTGAAAAGGGGCGATGTCACACCCATATCTCCGCCGCTGGTTTTCGCAATTTATCACCATAAGCCGTAAATCATGAAAGATACTTAGCTCATGCTGCGTGCCAAATTTCAATTTTTTTAAAGCAGCCGTTTTGACAATATTCACAAAACATTATTTTTTTCCCGAAACTTCAACGCCCCCTGTATCTTGAAAAGAAAGCTTTCCCGGCTATAAGTGTATTAGAGAAACTGGCATTATTTTAACGTTATCTATCGTTTGGTGAAGTCCTGACGTTTTAAGTTGGACCACCCTGTATACTTGAATATATTAATGTCAATTTTATTGTCAGACAAAGTCGCTAGGTTTTCCATGGCATCAAAAAACCTGTTATCAGATTCTTCGTCAATATCAGTAGTTCTCTCACTAACTTGCTCACAACATTTTATGTAATGTTCGTCAATAACTGCAAATTTAGAACGCTTCGCACAGCTAGTATGATAACAGCTACCACAATTCACACATTTTACACACGAAACAACTTTATTTTTACAACGTTTGCATTGAATATCACCGGTGAGAGCGGCGGTTCCGTCTGCTGCCATGACTGCGCGAAGACTTAATAAAATTTAAATTTTAAAAAGTATAAAATATTGTGCCTGCCATATTTACACACGTGTTATTACAATTAAGTTTTTATTTGACAAAAATATAAAAAAATCTTTTTCAGTTTTTTTTCTTAGCCAGTGTTAGTTAATACTTATTTCAAAATAAAATTTCGAATATTTCGTAAAACGTAAAATAATCGGGGATCAAATTTATGAACAAACCATATAACTTTTTCTATATGACCCCGGATACTTTTTAGGCAGGAACGGTTTCGTTTTGTCCCAGTGAAGACGTTTATAACGAAATTACTGTTTTTTTTTTTGTAATTTTTCAGCTTAAATTGTCAATTTAAACAATTTTGATCTGTTTTCTACCTAGGTATATGCCACTCTGGCGTATAACTTTTTTTCATTTTTTTTTCATTGGAATAAAGTTTAGAAAACTTTCTTCCTGTTCAATTAATTGGGCTTTAAAGTTTTAGGTACAGATGTTCAAAAATACCAATTTTTAAGAAAGTTCAACTTTTTGCAGTCACTCGACCCATATTTCTCAAAAGTCTTGAAAACTTGGACTTGAAATGGAGTAACAAAACCGAGTTTTTGCGAAATTTTGAGGAACATCCTTTTACAATTAAATAGTTTTATAGTTAAAGGGGGGGGGGGGATTTTATCTTGGTTTCTTTGTTATAGAATTACTGGGAACCTATATCAGATAATGCGAATAATTTGACCATGTCGTAAAATGACTATAATGCTTTCACGCAGAAACCATGCATCGATTGAAGAAATACAAAAGGTCATGTCGACTGAGAACTGAATAAAGAGATCAAAAATAATTCTTATATTTCAAGAAAAAGCACTGGCATATACAGGGTGTCCCGTAATTAGCGTGCAATACTGAAACAGCAGATTCTATTTTCAAAAATATGAAAAAAAGTTCCTATAAAAATAGGTCGAGAAATGCTTCCTAAGGGGGCTACAGCCCCCGAAGGGGAGCCCATGAAGATGGTTTTTATTTAATACCTCCGAACCCGTTCAAGATAGAAAAGTGAAATGTTGGGAATTTATCAAACTTTTTATGGCCAATATGGCCAATAAGATGCAATTACAAAAATTAAAAAATTTCCATCAGGGGGGGTCAGATAGGTGAAGAGTGAGGTTAAATCACCCTAACTTTTTTTGTATGTACCTCGTGCCAGCATTTGAGATCAGATTATGAAATGTTGAAGTTTTTTACACAAAAAAGGTCGTCCTGCTGAATTTCGATAACATGCACGGTTTTCGCTTAAAATCGATTTGAAAATTAGCTTACATGGCATAAAAATTCATATTGAAACACAACTAGAGAAAAATATTCAACGTAGGCCATGGATCACGGGATGTAATAAGTAACAGTTTGTTTGAAAATTGCGTTTCACGCTAATTAAGTAGAAGAAAAAGAAAATTTATTGAGTACTGTTTTGTAAAAATGGAAAATTTCACTGACCAAGAGCTGGCTGAAATGCACTTCGTATATGGATTCTGCAATGGTCGTGATCTGGCGGCTGAGTATGAATACCGACGACGATTTTCAAACCGAAGAGCTCATACACGTCAAATGTTCACCCGCATATGTCAACGTTTACCGGAAAATGGCAATTTTTGACGTGCTCGCGATCAGGGGAGACCCCATCATAGGAATCATGCTGTTGAAAATTTTTGCCATTTTTTTGCTCTATAAATTTTCTTTTTCTTCTACTGAATTAGCGTGAAACGCAATTTTCAAACAAACTGTTACTTATTACATCCCGTGATCCATGGCCTACGTTGAATATTTTTCTCTAATTGTGTTTCAATATGAATTTTTATGCCATGTAAGGTAATTTTCAAATCGATTTTAAGCGAAAACGGTGCATGTGATCGAAATTCAGCAAGACGACCTTTTTTGTGTAAAAAACTTCAACATTTCATAATCTGATCTCAAATCCTGGCACGAGGTACATACAAAAAAAGTTAGGGTGATTTTAACCTCACTCTTCACCTATCTGACCCCCCCTGATGGAAATTTTTTAATTTTTGTAATTGCGTCTTATTGGCCATAAAAAGTTTGATAAATTCCCAAAATTTCACTTTTCTATCTTGAACGGGTTCTGAGGTATTTAATAAAAACCATCTTCATGGGCTCCCCTTTCGGGGGCTGTAGCCCCCTTAGGAAGCATTCTCGACCTATTTTTATAGGAACTTTTTTTCATATTTTTGAAAATAGAATCTGCTGTTTTAGTATTGCACGCTAATTACGGGATACCCTGTATAATGTTTTTGTTCGTCCGGAATATTCGGTTAATATTTTGCACGGACGCCACTGAATACCATAAACATTTCCAGCTTAATTTTAAAGTTTTTTGAAAATAATTTATTTATCCAGAATTTTGAACTGCGAAAACTAAAGCTCCCACGATATTTATGTCTACCGAAAATTTTTCGCCTATTTTTGCATTATCTATATGTCCTATAAATTTGTAATACGTATTTTAATTAACCAATAAAAATCAACTAATTAAATAGAAGGGTTCAGCGTCTCATCTCGCGTTGAACACCGAACGCTCTCAATTCAACTGATTGACAATAATAATAATAATTATTATCAATAGTTTCTATTGCTTCGTGTACTGGTTCGTTATAAAACGGCGGCGTTCAGATAAAATTGCTCAATACTTGTGACGTATGCTGGTGACTTCTTCGCACTGCAAAAAAACTTACACAAGTCGCGGGGATGAAATGAAAATTAAATTTTAGTGTTAGAGCTGGTGTCCCTAATCAGATTAGACACAGATTTATTGGCATTCCCATTATCAAAATGCCACTAGGTTTTCTCTATTGCTCTGCATGGATCTCGGGAATGATTGGGTCACATATAGGAACATTCCTCTGAGATGTGTCTTTCAAACCTGTCGTTGATCTAGAATGCAAGTCGGTTTTATTTAATATGGGATAGAAATATGGATCTTTCTTTCTAAGAAGAGTGCTTTAGGTGAAAGTGGGTGCACTGGCAGGACTTAAAGAAGCAGTGCTTATTGATAAATTAGAAGAAATATGACATCGATGTAATAATTATTATTAATAAGCAAATTACCCTGGCGTTGAATTTTTTTGATATAGTTGAACCCAGATACAGGCCTTGTTACTTTTTTGTAAGTTACTTCTTCAAATAACTTTTTATTTAAATAAGTAACTGTATTAGATTTGGTGTTTTTGCTAACGCGAAACTATCGCCAAGGCTGTG
The DNA here is from genome assembly GCA_910589415.1 of Malachius bipustulatus. NCBI lineage: Eukaryota > Metazoa > Arthropoda > Insecta > Coleoptera > Melyridae > Malachius > Malachius bipustulatus. The sequence continues at coordinate 31,192,693 of OU342638.1, read as the reverse complement.
CGAATATTTTTGATAGACAATGGGTAAAAACAAAAGCATGTAAATGAAGAATTATAATTTATAAACATAAACAAAAATGTTGATTGAAAAACGCTACTAAGTTTGTAATATAATATATTTTGCGTAAATATTCATAGGAACTTGTGAAGTTCAAGGACAAAACTATTGCCAAAATTATATTAGAAGAAGCATTAATTTGACATTTGTCCCATTGTATTCAATCTACCCGGGTTGATATAAAATGATCCAAAAAGAGTTCTCCGGTATTCGATCTCTTTGAGACTTAAGAGTGAGAACATCGGTCAATTTCAATCAGTGCTTCAACTTCGAGGATCACAAACTTATTCATTTCGTGTTTCTCCCGGTAAGTCTAAGCGAGAAGAATTTTTATGTCAAAAATAATTGATAGATTCATGTGTGCTTTATTTAACATATTCATGTAGGTTATATATTATTATATTATATATTATTATTATTATATTTTTGGATTCTATACATTTGTACAAATCCAACAATACTACATAAGTACCATTTTAAATGTCAAATTTGTTTTTATTTAATTTTTTATTTCTCAATTATAGTGTGCCATGACTTCAGTTGTATTCGTCACAGATGCAAAATGGGTACACCAAAATGTCTCTTATTAAGAGTACTAGTAGATGGTACCTCGGTACCAATATGGTACCATTTGAAAAAAATGAATCCGGCTCAAAAAATCATTCCGGTGCGCATAATTTATCCTTAAATCACTCAATTTAGTACTTTGAACAAAAATTCGATTTTTCTAGCATTAGATGATCCAATTGGAGTAAAACGAAATAGTCATGGCACACTATAATTGAGAAATATAAAATTAAATAAAATCAAATTTGACATTTAAAATGGTACTTATGTGGTATTGTTGGATTCGTACAAGTGTATAGAATCCAAAAATATAATAATATATAGGGTGTCCTATTTAAAAATAAAAAGTTGGTAACATTTCCGGAAAAACCGGATGCGAGAAAAAATTCAATTTTCTGCTAAAAAGTGCGCTCTATCGAGAATATGCGACGTACCAAATTTAAAAAAATTATCCCAAAAAAAAAGAAAAAAAAGGGGGTGTACCATGCCTGTGACACACACTGTATGTATACTTCCAGGCACGGTAATATAACAAAAAAAAATATCAAAAAAATAACATAATCAATAAATTACGCTGAATAGATAAAAGGAAAAATTAATTTTCAAGAAAAATCAACAATGAAATTTTTTTTTCTTTCTTTACTATTTTTCTCATTTATTTATCTAAACATATAAATTTACAAACAATTACTACAAACTCAAATAAATATCAAATTTTAGAAAATAAAAACAATTACGAATGGTGCCCAAACAAAAAATTCGTACAGGGTGTCCCAACTAAAATCTCCGACTTCTTACGATTTAATCTGAAGCAGTACCTAATCTTATCTTGGTTCAAAAGTTGTTGTTTCATACTTCTAGCGCCAAAAAATGTTGTCGTAAAAAAGTAGGTCAAGTTGGTCGATTGCTTGGTCAAAAACATTGGGACTTTTTTCAAGGCGTACCATTTTCAAGATGCAGGGTGTGTTAAAGTTAAAATTAAAAACAAAAAGTTTTTTATTCATAACTTCGTTGTTTTTTTTTCGTTGATCCTTTTAAAAAATTTGTTTCAAGAGAATCGAAACACGAACGGAGGAAATGGGGGTTATGTAACACTTTACCCTCGAACTTTTTCCTGCGCACGCCTCTGGTTCAAACCTTTAAAAAATAAGTTGCAATGTCTCGTAAAACAAGCGCTCCATCAAAATTTTTAGGAGCAATAAAACTAAAAAAATTGAAGGCTTGATCTAAAAAGCATTACCTTTGAATCAGAGGCGTATATGTATGAAAAAGTTAAGGGATAGTCAATGTGTTCTGTAGCGACAGTTTTCTCCGTTCGCGGGTCTATTCTCTGCAAGCAAAATTTTGCAAAAAGAGTCAAAATATCTCAAGAAGCAACGAACATATGAATTTTTTTTTAAATTTAAATTTAATATTTTGAAAACGGCATAAGTGTGAAACATGACATAAGGAAAAATCTCAATATATTTTCTGTCATACAAACAACTTGTGGCTAACAGCTTGACTTACATTTCCACCACACTCTGTATACATGTATAGGTACATTGCTGGAGCATTGCTGCGGAAATGTCTTGGAAATTACAATAAAATTTGATGCGCCTATTAGGTAAAAATTGAAGCTAGTTCATCATTAATTCGCCAAACAGGGACGAAATCGGGGATTTTAGGTAATACAAATTAGTTGGGACAAACTGTAGAGATTAGAGATGCATGAGATAAAGACTGAAATGGTGTTCAATCTTCAAATTCAAATTCAAATAAAAAATACTCTACAATGTAGCGCCTCAAAATATTATCCTTACGTTCTGAGCAAAAATAGCTCCACGTAAAAAATACGTTTAGCAAAGAAAAATATTTCAGAGTTAGAAGACAAATAAAATGTCCCCTCGAACGGGAAATGATGCTTCATCTGAAGAAAATTCGACGGCAGTCATCATCCCACCGGGAGAAGAAATTGTTGTATCAGGTAACTTTTTATTAAATGACTTTATACTTACGAAGAATTATTTTAATGTGCAAAATTTCCAGGTTTATCCGGCAAATACCCCGAATGTGAAGACGTTCTTGAATTTATTGAAAAACTCAACAACAAAGTTGATTTAATAACAACTGACAATCGTCGCTGGGATAACATTTACTTGGATATTCCTTGGGCTTCTGGGAAACTAAACAACATAGAAAAATTCGATGCCGGGTTTTTCGGTAACTATCAATCTATTTATTTATTTTTCGAGGACTATTATTAAACGTGCACCTATGAACCTAAATCTTCGACTTTCTGTAGAAGAGTCGTACAATCCCACGAATCCAATGGATCCAGAATTGAGAATTCTTCTGGAGAAATCTTGGGAAGCCGTAGTCGATTCCGGTATCAATCCCGTTGAACTTGAAGGCTCCCGGTGCGGGGTCTATCTGGGTATTGCCATTTCTGAAAGCGAACGTTACTGGTACCATAGAACGCTTACTCCTGAGTGTAATCCAATTAGGTAAGTATAAAAAATCTCTTTTGACAGGACCGAGTATCAAAAATAGAAATTTTATTGTCATAAGTTAATTTCTTCTGAATCTTCTTGGTTATTGACATCAAGGGGGAAAAAAGTAGTGAATTAATGATTGCGTATCTGTAATTATAAATAAATAAATGTAATTTAAATTATGATCACACGCAATAATGAATTAATTTTTTCTATTGTGTATTGATAAATGTGAATTTTTACGAGTAGATACGAGTAGATAAGACATATGAATACGAGGCCTAAGTATGTAATACGAGTATGAATTGAGACGAAATTCTTCCTAAGCTGCAGGAGCGAGACACATTTCGCTTCTCGCTGTACTTACGTGGTCATTTTATTCACCTGGTTCCGGTTGATTTACCTGGTTCTGGTTTGGTTCTGGTTCTGGTTCTGGTTCTGGTCTGGGTCTGGTTCTGGTTCTGGTTCGAGATCGATGGAATTTGGTTGGGAAGACTTTTAAACGAATTTCAATAAAACACGGAATTTCTCACGTAGCTCGATATATTCATTTGTTATAAGTCTGTGACTACAAATCATAATGATCTAATCAATATTGTATATAATTCAAACCGTACTTAAGAATTGTACTTCTAAGATTTGACTTGATCTGCTTGAACAATTTCTTATCAGTTTATCTTTTCTTCGAGCTACATGGAGGGGAGATGGATGGGTACTGTACTAGGGAAAACCCCTCGAAAACCTAGTTCATCATTGAAATGTTACATGCTTAGTTCAATGCTAATTTACAGAGCAGTGCTTCACGCTGCACGGAAAATGACTCATCGGCTGCTCATGGCTGGTAGGTACTTCCCGACAATATTCGAGCCATCAGGAATGGTCTTACTGTAACAAGGAAAAGAAACAGCGTACAGTATATCGTTTTGACAAACAAGTTTCTGTTTGAAACATGAAATGAACGGCATTCAATTGACTGGATAACGATGACTTGAAAGTCGAATTTTACTGATCTGTCTAATTTGTTTTCCATTTGAGAATGAAATTATTTACTCTCTCAAATTATTCAAGTGATTGATTTCGATTTATTTATTACTAATCATACATAAGTTTACTTCAGATATTTAAATTTTGTGTATGCTTCTTGTATAAAAGAATTCCTAGATGGTTTGATTTATTTAACTGAATCTATTCATTCCCGAAAATGCCATTGTTTGTAAGCTGAAATGCTTTTGCTTTCATGATTTTATTAGATTGAATCACAGTCTTGTTTCGATTTGGCTTAACGAAACTGTGTGTAAATTATAAATAAAAAGATAGGTTGTATTGGAGCTGAATGAAGATCCCGGTTTTTATTAATTCAAATAATAATTTACATCCGTTGATATTTCGTCATCTAAAAATAGTTTACACACACCTAAAGAATGCAGACAGCTATTGTATTGTATTATAACATTCCTCAGGAATTAATTCATCATTTTCGAGGGCTGCTGCGTATTATTACACACTTGTGCGGTCGGTTTCGACATATTTTATGAAATGAATGCATTGATCGTAAACTACAAAAAATATCTGCCTCGAGAATTGAATTTTATTGTTGAAGGACCGGAATTTTACACCAGCAACAGTTATTCATCTAGTCTTTATGAAATTATATTTTAGCATCATTATATTTTAGGTGTCTACATACACTGTGTTACACATACTGTGTCTACAGTATTTTACAGCAACTAACAGTTTCATTTATTTAAATCTGGTTCGTTTGGACTTTTTGTTTTAATGTATTTGATTAGTTATTTGTTTGTATTGATTACTTTACTCATTGATTTCTGTCTAAAAAGACATTAAAGGAAACTTATCCTTGTTTAATTTACAATTTGCAATCGGAGATTTCATTGATATGCTCCGTAAAGAATTATTATGACACTTGGTATTATTTATTGACGAGAGATTTTCCCATGGCTTTATTTATTGGATCTTGTTTGGAGGATCTTACAATCGAACTTAACCTAAGGGTGGTTTTAATGGTGCGCACAGAATGAATAATGCTGCTTATATAGTTTATTTATTTATTTATAGAGCCGTAGCTCCTCGAGATCGGAATTTAGCGTCGAAATCGGAAAATTTATCCCTCGTCGGTGCCTGTGTCCGTCAAGTGTTAGTATACGTACAGTGTACGCAATTTAGAGCGGAAGTGGGAAACAGAGCTAGGTCCAGGTTTCTTCAACGTTCCGGGATAATCCCACAGTGAGACGCTTTATCCTCCAGTCCATGTACCCCAATACACGACCGAAGAACAAACACGAATACTGGAACTGTATCCGATGCAATCTTACTATATACCATGCCCGTGGGAATAGAGCACGTATATTCTAAGAAGGCCCTATGAGTAATTACTAGAAAGGTGTAGTTTATCGGTGACCATAAAATCAGTCTGGGAGAATTACGTGGAAGAAGCATTTATTTTTCTTTTGTCAGGAAGTTTGCAGGGTTTTGGCTTTTGGTGAGATTCCTCTTCAGTGGAAGAGTTAGTATTTTTCCTGCTGTCAGGAAGTTGTAGGAATTGTGTTTTGGCTTTTGGGAGTAATAATTCATCGTTGGAGCGAAATTCGCCCTTTGTAGCGAACTTGGATTATAGCAAAACTTGGAAGAGTTTTATCTTCAGACTGGGCGGAGTTCGCCCGTTGTAGAAAACTCAGATGTCCGCGGAAAAGGCGGACACTGCCTTTCTCAAGGTCGTAGAAAGTCAGCAAACTACGGAAAATGTTGCTCTAATGGTTTGTGTTTTAGAGTACCAAGTCTGTTGTCTGCCCACTCACGATTTAGGTTAGTTTGCTTGCCAGCCAAAGGCAAAAGTTAGGATGCCAGGCACTCCTGCTGTAAGGGGGAAGATTGGTAAATGTCGAGAAAACTGTATTACAAGATCAAATAAATTGTTGAACTAGTTCGTGGACGTTTTACGCGAACAGTACTCTGGGTTTCCATATGAGGCGAAACATACTCTGCTCTACTACTCTACATGATACATGTAATAAGCGCAACACACACTCCTTTGCCTACAAATTAATTCGTTTTCGCTTTTCCTTTCTTAACGAAAACACCCTGACGAACTGCCGAGCAAAAATCCTTATCGAGAACTTTCCTTCATTTTAGGTGGTCCTCGAGCGCAGTCTGGGGTTCACGCTCTTGCCGTACGCGCAGAGTCTGTCATCCTTATTTTACATACAACTATAAAAAGTCGTTTTCTACGTTTTCAGTTTGAAGTCTCAAAATCCGTCCGTGTCGCATTCCGAGATGAATGACCCCGTTTGGTATTTTTACGAAATCCTCCCTAACTTGAACGCACTTCTATCGGATATCATAATAATATTCTCAGAGAGCATATTTATTTCCAGAGGGACCTATTTGGTCCGTCACAGAATAAATGACATCTAGCGAGCACAGAAAGGCCAAAACGAAATATAGCCACATTAAAAACACATTTATACGTGTAAACACTGTTTAACAGAATTTTTTTCTTTTTTAAGAAATTCGCGGATTATGTTAGCAAATCGAATAAGTTATTTCATGAAACTGAATGGACCATCAGCCGTAGTTGACACTGCTTGTGCCAGTTCAGCGCAAGCACTTGTGGATGCTTATAACGCCTTAAGAAGAGATGAAGTAGATTACGCAATCGTTGGAGGATCGCATCTGGTTTTAAATGAAAATGCCACGTTACAGTTTTACGGGTAATTTTCAGTCGATCAAACTTGCACCCAAGTTCAGTCGCCAAGAGTCTAAATATTTCCAATTATTACAGGCTAGGTGTTTTGAACAACTCCGGAAAGTGCAAAACTTTTGATCAAGATGCTGACGGGTACACGAGATCTGAATCTTGCAGTGCGGTATTACTACAGAAAGCAAAAACTGCCAAACGCATATATGTCGAGGTATTTCTTTATTATAGCTAATAAGAAATAATAATAATGACAGAAGGAGTATACTTACAGGGTGTTTCGCATAATAACCGACCAGTGCAGGGGCGTGTATTAGAGCACCTCAAAATAGGTTGATTTAACACAACTTAACTTTATACTAAGTTGCACCCCTGAGAAATTAAATGCCTTAAAATAGGGGTTTAAAATTTAAAAAAATCAACTTATCAGTTATAATCGAGCTTATAAAAACCAAACCAAATTTTTCAACCAGGTAAATCACAATATTCTTGGTTTTATATATGCCCCTGGTCTGTTTTGGTTCTTATGCGATGCGAAACACCCTGTATCATATAAATCTTTTTAGATCTTACATGCTGATGATAACAGTGATGGTTTCAAAGATGAAGGGATAAATTATCCAAATACGAAGGTACAGGAAGATCTGATGAGAAGAGTTGTGAATGAATCAAAAGTCGATGTCAGTTCTGTGGTATATTTCGAAGCCCACGGAACAAGTAACACGATGTTTTAATTAAAGTGTTCAATCGTAATGATAACGTTTTTCCAGGCACAAAAGCCGGAGACCCGGTAGAAGTGGAAGCCATAGACAAAGTGTACGGTCAAAACCGTGCAAAACCTCTCCTGATAGGTTCCGTCAAATCGAATGTAGGTCATTCGGAACCTTCGTCCGGACTTACTGGTTTGACTAAAGTAAGAGCATCTCTGAACTGACATTAGTAATAGTTTAGCCATAATCTAATTTTGTTCAAGATTATCATTGCCATGGAAACAGGCGTCATACCACCCAACATTAATTTCAACAAGCCACGAGATTCAATGCGGGCTATAATAGAGGGACGAATGAAAGTAGTCTGTGAGCCGACTCCTTATGATGAGGAGGACGCCGTTATGGGTACGGATTAAATCTTTCAATTTAATCTCGGAAAACTCATTGGTTTTCAATTTCAGGTTTGAATAACTTCGGATTCGGAGGCGCCAACTGTCATCTATTGGTCAGAAGACACACCAAAACCAAAACAAACAACTCAACACCCAGAGACGATTTGCCCAGGCTTGTGTGTATCAGTGGAAGGACTGAAGAGGCAATCGAAACACTTTTAGATTCTTTGAAAAAGGATTATTTAGACGCCGAACATGTAGCGCTGTTGCATAACATATTCACGTAAATATTTGTTTGTTTGTCTTATCGGTCCGTCTTGATAGTCCATCAAACACTCAAGAAAACTTCTATTGTTGTTATTTAGTGATGAGTTAATTTTTCAGAAAACCGGTTCAAGGATTTAAACAAAGGGGCTATTCCATATTAACGAAAACTGGCGAAATTCAAAGAACTTCGTCGTACTGCTCAGAAAAACGAGACCTACACCTTCATTTCTCTGAATTCGGTCCATTATGGCACGAAATAGGAAAAGCGTTGCTAGCTATTCCGATTTTCTCCGGCTCCATTCACAAGTAAACCGATAAAATATTCATCGCCAATTTTATAACATTTTTATGTTCAGTTTTCAGAAGATTCTGGACTCAAAGAACGTCAACATCACCGACGTTATTTTAAACGAGACCAAAGATGAATCGTTCGGAAATTACGTGTTGGGCACGGTTGCAATTCAAATGGGAATCGTCGATGTGCTGAAAATTTTGGGAGTCGTTCCCGTTTTCATCTCGGGCGAAACGTTTTGTGAACTGACGTGCGCTTATTTCGACAATGCCATGACAAGCGAAGAGGTCCTTCTCTGTGCTGCTAGTATCGCCGATGTTTTCAAAGATTTTTTTGAAGTTCCTAAAATCAAAAACGAAATTAACGGACACGTAAGATTTTTTTTTAATGTACCTACTAGTATAATCTTATTTTTCAAACGGTATTCCGAAGGCCACTAATAAGGTCATTTATGAAGAGAAAAGCAAGGACAAAGTGTACGCATTGTCACCATCAAAGAGAAGCGAAAGTATCGAAAAGTATAGTAAGATTTCCAAATTATCAATTCTAGTACTACCAATTTATAATAATAATACCTCCTATTTTAGAGCCGATTTTGATACAAAAATTGAATAAAATACTCATAAAGGACAAAAAGACAAGTAGCAGGTGGTTATCGATCGGTTCGAATGAAAAACTGAATGCCGAAAGCTTGGCGGAAGCACTTGTATCTAATTCCAGTAAAAACTTGCACAATAAAGTAACAAAAAAAAGTTTTCTGCTTGAAATTGGCAAAACTATCACAGCATTAAACTACTCCTCTAGCATCGTAACGACTTTTAACCCAAAATCAGATTGTTTGGTAGCCTTTTTGGAATCACTGGGAAGGTACGTCATGCTCTTAACAAATTAATAACAATAATTGGGAAGAAAATTCAAACTAACATGACAACATCTCGCGCTCACAACTACTGTTATAGAAAAGAGTCTGTGAGCGTGATGTTATAAACTTCAAAAGATTGCCTGTTAAAATAAAACGTAAAAACTGGCACCCTTCCTCGGGCCACGTTAGGCGCCAGTGTACACCCAGTCCCTGAAGGCGCCACCCATAACTAACTGACCATCTTCTGAAGTTTACATCAAGCTAACTCCTTTTCTAGTTGTACGAGCTGCACTAGTTTTACTCAGATTTACGCTCTAGTGCTTAAAATAATAATAAAAAAACAATGTAAAGCAACTTTTTATTAGGCCCGTTGTTTTTCGGTGGTTTAACAAAAAACTTATGTAACACGCGTTGCATAAGGAGTGTTTCAAGCACTTTAAATTAGTCAAACTCTTTCTTCGACCTTGTTTGACAAATTGCCAATTTCAGTCTCTACCTCAACGGTTACGACCTAAAACTTGACGAGTTATATCCAAAAATCAGCTTCCCTGTCAGTAGATCTACTTCGATGATTTCCCCCTTCATCAGATGGATCCACGTAGAGGATTGGTTCGTATATTTGTCGAAAAATGAGAGAGTAAGTAAAAAAAACGCCGTAATGAGATCTTTCAAAGTCGACAATAAAGACAGCACAATGAACTTTGTTTCTGGTCACGTGATCGATGGTACTGATTTTCCGAATCCCTTTTATATCACGTTATGTCTTCCTGATTTTTTATAGGTCTCAACTTGTTTCCTGCCACCGGCTACTTGTTCTTGGTATGGAAAACACTGTCCGATTGTAATGGCCGCTCGATGAGCGAATTGAAAGTGGTGTTCGAAAATATCCGATTCAACAGAGCTACCACTGTTCCCAAAGACGGCAGTTCCATAACGATGAGCGTTCTTATACAACACGGCGTCGGTGATTTCGAGGTAGATCAAATAAACATGCCGAGCTAGAAAAAATAGGAGTTTAATTTGAAAAAATTAAGCAGGAGATGATTAGTTGGGGGTTGAAAGGCGCAATAATGTAAAGCCGCAAAGCTTCAGGGGTATATTTTAAATTCCCCAAAAATCATTTGTCTCTGTTTTAAAATAAAGATATCTTTGGATAAAGAATATTTCGGACAACCTGCATATAGAGGGTAAATTAATAGATAGCTATAACTAACCGACTAATAAATAATTGCACTCATTTAGCGCGAGGATTTTTGAGTCTTGTACTAATGTAACCAGCTGGTGACCGATTAATATTTCATAGGTATCGGAAGGAAGTACCGCTGTCGTAACAGGCCGGGTTCGATTAGTTGACAAATGCGAACAAGTTCCCCTTCCACCCCCTTCCGACGATATCAGTTTGGATGCATTACCACTAACAACAAAAGACATCTACAAGGAACTGAGACTACGCGGTTACAATTACAAGTAAGGTTAACGTTAATGTGATGGCCGCATGTCAAATAATTAACAACGTTTGGTTTCAGAGATATGTTCCGGTCTATAGTTGATTGTGACCCGACAGCCCAGAAGGCTCACATTAAATGGGTGAGGAATTATGTGGCACTTATGGATAACATGCTCCAGTTGAGACTCCTTCAATTAGACAGCCGTTTTGTGTATGTTCCAACTTTCATTGAAAAAGTCACCATCGATGGTCCGAATCATGCATACTTCCTGAAGAAACATCCCGATGGAATACTTCCGGCTTATGCGTACGCTGATGCTAATGTTATGCAGTAAGTTAATCTTCATCAGTTGGCATAATTATTCGAAGCTTGAGCATTAGGAAACTTTACTTGCCCTTACAAGGTACTTATTAGGCAAATTTTTATCAAGTGCAGATAAGAAGTGCAACTTTTTTGACAAGCTCTAAATAATCATGCAAGCGCAGGAAACAGACTCGAGTCGATCTGTGAGCACCTGTAAATTTGACCGAGATTCTGGAGACATTAACGAGAATTTGAAACTATTGTATTAAATTCTGAATTACTTATTCCAGATGCGGTGGAATCGAGATTCGTGGTCTCACAGCGAGTTCAATTGTAAGGAGAAAAGAACTCAGCGAAGCGGTTCTGGAGAAATATGTTTTTGTTCCAAACGAAAGTAGTTTGCCATTAAAAGAAGCCATCAAAGTTAACATGCAAATCATCCTGGAGAATTATTACAGCGTTAAGTTTAAAGTGGTTGAATTGGTTGACGAAGCGTCAAATTCTGAACTGGAATCGTTATCGCCTAAAATTGCTGAATCGTTCGGGGAAGAACCTCTCATTGCAGCTGAATTATGCATTCTCTCCGATCAACCTATCGAAGTGGAAGGTGTGACAGTGGAAAAAAAGAAACTGTCCGATGAAACCGACTGTCTTCTGATTATCGGGTCCAGTTTATTAATAAGATTTGATGTATGATTAAATTGACAGACAGGAAGTAAAAAATAAATTTATTAATCTAATCGAGTTACAGGTTTTGCAGCAAGCATGGGGATCTTTGAAGAAAAACGGCTTCATTCTCTCGAGAGAATCTTTAAATCTCGACACTTTTAAAACTAACCATGAAGGCTTAGAGATATTAACCGTATTCACTACAGATAAAGAAAAACTTGTCATGTTTAGAAAATCAACAAACGAACAACTGACAACTCCTTCCATCATACCGATTCGGAACGAAGACTTTTCTTGGTTAAAGAACTTGCAGTCTGCAGCCGAAAAAGGACAACCGATAATTCTCTATTCACAAAAAGACGACTGTAACGGAATACTGGGTCTAACGAACTGTTTAAAACGAGAAGTGGTTAAGAGTCCTGTCAGATGTTTCTTTATCAGGGACAAAAACGCTCCTGACTTCGATTTGCAGAAAGAGTTCTATAAAGCTCAGTTCGAGAAGAATTTAGTCATCAATGTCTTCCAGAACGGACAGTGGGGCACTTATCGTCATTTACTATTGGAAGATTTAAGCGCAGTAGAGACGAAACATTGCTTCGTCAATACTTTGGTAAGAGGAGATCTGTCCACGCTGACATGGATCGAGGGTCCTTTATCTAACAGGCTGACAGCATCCAGCACTGACAACTGCATAGTTCACGTGAGTTTTTTTTTTTTTTGTTAAGCAAAGAACGGGAATACTTTTTTTTATTAACTCTATTTTTTTATAAATTTTAGGTTCACTATTGCACACTGAACTTCAAAGACGTAATGCTGGCATCTGGCCGTATTAGCCCTGACACTGTGCACAGATTATCTCAAGAACAAGCTATCGGTATGGAATTCTCAGGAACAACTGATGAGTAAGATTTAACTTTTTTTTAATCCAAAAATTCAAAGAATTCATAAAAGTAAAAATAAAATTCCAGCGGCAGACGTGTAATGGGTTCCTTTGAATGTGGGGGCTTAGCGACTGTAATCGAAATAAATAAACATACTCTACTTGACGTTCCCGACGAATGGACTCTCGAAGATGCTGCGACTGTTCCGATTGCATACGTTACAGTTCTTTACTCCTTGTTTCTTGTAAGATTTTTTTATGAGTACCTTTAGTTATAATTATTTCTTAGTTTTTTGTTTAGATTGGTAAAATGAAGCGCGGGGAATCAATTCTGATTCACGCCGGTACAGGAGGAATAGGACAAGCGGCGATTAACGTAGCGTTACATCATGGCGTCACTGTTTTCACTACGGTCGGTACTGATGAGAAAAGGCAATTCATTAAGCAAAAATTCCCACAGATTCCAGGTAGGTAGATGGGTATATCCTATTCTAGATGTTTTTGCAATTCCCTTCGATAACTACTAAAGTATCACTCGCAGAACTGATTTTTGTGGATCTATGTTCTATAACCTGTTCATTAACAGTTTTTGGGGGGAAATCTTAGAATCAAATTTTTGGAGTATTTTAATACGTAAGTAAGTACCTTTAATCATTATTCAACCACCATGCATTTTTATATTAACCGAAGAGAAGAAAAATACTTAATCAAGTTTAAATTATTTGATTTTTAATTGATCTTACCAATGTTGCGATCTAGGGGCAATAATCTAATTTTTTAACGAAATCCTTATCAACTCTGATAATAATATTAGGGATGAATTGATATAAGTAAAGTGCATTTAGTTGATGTTTTCATTTCGGTTTTCTTCTACCTACCTATTTTTAAATGGGGTAGTTTTATTATTGTAAGAGGTAATACTAAGACGATTATGATGCTTGATGATTTGAAGAGTCGTTGAGTTAATATTTTTGATGCTTAAGAGAATATAAAAACAAAGATCCTTTGCTTTTCTGCCCTTTTCTTCATTTGAACTAGACGGTTTCCTTTTTTTGGAACTGTCTTTTAGAAAATTGAAAATTGAATTTTTTTGTTAAAAATTCAAAAATTGAATAATATTCAAAATTTTGGTTGATTTGAAAATATCTAATCCATTAATTTTCCAGGTTTTAAGATAGAGTATCAGTCATTTAACTTATTGATATACATCTGGAATAGGATACCTACATACACTATAATAGTCTCCCCTCTTATATAAATAACTAATTCAAATCTTTAATCTTTAAGACTCTCACATTGGAAATTCTCGTGACTGTTCGTTTGAAGAAATGGTCAAAACACAAACAGACGGTCGAGGAGTGGACCTCGTCTTAAACTCTCTAGCCGAAGAGAAACTCCTGGCCTCGGTTCGTTGTTTGGCGCGTCGTGGAAGATTCCTCGAAATTGGGAAGTTCGATCTGGTGAACAATAACCTCCTGAATCTCTTATTCACTGAAAAAGAAGCGACGCATTACGGAATTAATATCGATTTCTATTTTAAAAATCGACTCTCCGGTAAGACTATTTTTATGACCCTAATTAGGGACTTATTAGGAAAAGGTTACATAAAGCCTTTGGAAAGATACGTCTTCGAGGAAGACGATATTGAAAAGGCGTTCAGGTACATGGCCGGTGGTAAACACATGGGGAAAATTTTAATTAAGATCAGAGATGAAGAGAAGAAAATAAGAAACATCAAACCTGAATTTAAAATTAGGAAAGCTTTTCCGAGGTGAGTTTATTTTATTTCTTTTTGGATTTAAAACCATCCATCGATTTTTTAGATTTTACTGTGACCCGAGTAAAAGTTACATAATCTGCGGAGGTCTAGGCGGGTTCGGTCTGGAATTGGCAGACTGGTTAGTTGTTCGTGGTGCCAGGAAACTCGTCTTGTCATCCAGAGTTGGAGTTAAAACGGGTTACCAATCACTTAGAATTAGGTATGTCCCTAATTTTTTTCTAACTTTTCTAATAACTTTTATAATTAATAATTATACGCATCTACTAAAACTACTCTCCAGAATATGGAAATCGTACGGCACTGAAGTAGTAATCTCCACCTCAAACATAACAACAAAAGAAGGCTGTGAAGAATTAATAAAGCAAGCGAGTGATCTTGGAGAGGTTGATGGTATCTTCAATTTGGCCGTCGTTCTTCTGGACAATTCCCTAGCAGACCACACAGAGGAATCGTTCATTAATTCTTTTGGTCCGAAAGCAGTCGCTACGCAACATTTAGATGATATCTCTAGGAAACTATGTCCTACTTTGAGGTTGGTTAAAGATTTCTCGAAACAGTTTCTTGATTGTTCAAAATTTAATCATTTCAGGACTTTTATTGTATTTTCCTCTGTATCATGTGGAAGGGGAAATGTAGGTCAAATAAATTATGGAATGGCGAATTCTGTTATGGAAAGGATATGCGAGAAACGACAAGAAGAGGGATACCCGGCTTTAGCTGTTCAATGGGGAGCAGTCGGAGATGTAATATTATTTTTAATAAATAAAGTTGATAAAAGGCGATATCATTTGAATACAATTATTAGGTAGGCTTGGTTGCCGAAATGCAAGAAGAAGACGCAGTATTAGAAATCGGCGGTACGCTGCAGCAGATCATAAGCAGTTGCTTGAAAACAATGGACAAGTTCTTGAGACAGAGTCACCCGGTCGTGGCCAGCATGGTCGTCGCCGAAAAACAATACGGGTCTACCGCTGATAATTGCGTGACCGCCGTCGCCAATATTCTAGGTTAGTTCCCTACTCATATTGTAGAATTAAAAATGAATCCTGAGCATTTCAGGCATTACCAACTTGAAAACTGTTAGTATGCATTCCACCCTGGCCGAACTGGGAATGGAGTCCATGAGGGCAGTGGAAGTTAAACAGACGCTGGAAAGAGATTTCGAAATTATACTAACGCCGAAAGAAATTAGAAATTTAACTTTTGCAAAGTGAGTGATAATGGTTTTGTTTTAAGTATAACAGTAACATAGATGTAGACTGAGTAAACGAGTAGACTTTCAATCATTTCACACTACAGCGCAGCGTTTGTTTAAGACCAAATCTGGTTTCATTACGTCACAATATGTTTTTGCACACAGTATTTCATTGCACCATAATATAAAAAAAAATCAGAAAAAATGTTCCTTATTGTAAGGCTAATCTTTTCTTCTCATCAAAATGTCTCAGCGGAATCTTTTTTTTTTCCTGATAATTATCAATGTCTGGATTCAAAGAATCGTGATATCATTTGCTTTGTTAAAAATAAATACATATATTTCATCTAATTCGCCTAAAATCACCATTTAAAATTTCAACAAGAATATAAAATTGCAATACAATCAATATATGTATGTGACACAAAATTCCATTTAAAGACTACAAGAGTTTGATTCCGATACCAAAGAACCAGGCACCCTAGAAACAGCCACAGAAAGAGCCGACACGAGCGAAGGGTTAAAATATTTCACAACTCTAATCGAAAAGGATCTTTCGATAAATGATCCCGTCTTGAAATTGGAGACAAAAATTAAAGGAGAAGCCTCGAAAGTGTTCCTATTGCCGGGAATTGAAGGTGTCGCCAATTTTCTTCTTCCTTTAGCTTCGAACCTGAACTGCTCCGCTTACTGTATACAATTCGCCTATAAAAGCGGTGCCAACTTGGTCGAAATAGCTCAACGAATCTTACCCGTAAGTAGTAAATTCATTAATTTTCAAACCCCTTCATGAATTTATTATCTTTATCACAGGATATAGAAAAAGAAACTTCTAAAAAAGAACCGTTCAGACTCGTCGGTCATTCTTTGGGAGGTTTACTAGCGCTGGAAGCTGCAGCAAAGCTAGAAGCTGAGGGGTACTCCGGTAAAATTATCCTGATAGACACTTTTGCTGGGATGGCGAAAGAAATTCTTAAAGACATTATTGAGGTCGCACAAACTGACGATGATTTTGATAACCTTTTAATTCTATTTATTACATCGATGGCTAATTCACAACTAAGCATAATTGAACACATTGTAAGTAGAAAGAAATAATTTGAGAAAAATAATTTAAAGTGCATGATTTTCGGTTGCAGGATGAAATCAAATCTGGCTCCTCATTGGAGGACAAGATAAAAATGGCACTCGATATAAATTTCAAGGAGACGAAACATCCAAGGAAACACATCGAAGAATTATTGGTGATAATGCACAAGTTGTTAAAAACGACCGTAAACTATCAGCCGTCATTCCCGAAACTGAAGTCTCAGGTGTTTCTATTCAAAGCCGCACAGAAAACTCTACAGATTGCCGCTAACGATTACAATTTATCAGATTTCTGTGTGAATCCCGTGGAAGTGTTTGAGTTTGAAGGCAATCACGCCACAATTCTCGAAAATGAAGAAATGCACCAACATGTTAATAAAATATTGTTCGATTAACTATAATATTAATCAAATTAGGTTGACTTACTATTATAGATCGACAACCCATAGTAAATTTATGTGAAACATATAGGAGCGGGTAGACTAGATTATAAAAAAAATTATATACTCACGTTGTTAACCAGAAAAAAAATTAAATAGTACGTAGTTTTCCTTTCGTTCTATTTTAAAACAGAAGAGATGACCACATAAATTGTAATACAAATTACACAACTCATGAATTAAGAATAAAGACGAACCTCGTTTAATTATTTAATTCTAAAACCATCAAAATGGATGATCCATTTCAAGCATTTCAAGCAAAGAGTATCTGCCCCTACCAAATATCACCCAAATATGTCCCCCTCGATAACAAAATTGACCCGTTTCGGTGTTTTTCAGGTTGTTTTGTTATCGATGGAACTTCTCTTATAAAATCTCAATTCATACCTGCACACAAGTATATAAAATTAAATAATAGTATATTATGCAACGAGCTTATAATGAAGGCTATTAATACGCGAGTATCATGGTTAAGATACGAGCCGTAGGCGAGTGTCTAAACCATCATAAGAGCGTATTAATAGCCATTATCTGCGAGTTCCATACACTATTTTTTCTACGACCCTTTTTTATTTCATAGAAAAGATTAAAAAATTATATATTTTAACAATGACCCGTGTACAATTGCGGATCATTGAGGTTAAGATACGTTGCTATTTGTTTACGCATATTACCAAATTTTCTCTTCGTCGCTAAGATTATTCTGCTGAGACATGTTTTAGTATCAAGTTTAAAGGGCACTACTCACTACTGCGTAATTTTTATTATGCGAAGTTCGAATTCCGAATTTTACGCTTCCATTTTGAGATTAATTAATAATTTTAATAACATTGACAGCCATTACTTACGATATTGTTTACCTGCGCAACGCGACGGTCGCAGCGTTGCCGCTTTGAATACTATCACGGAGCGCTACGAATGATATAATACTTTATCTTCCTATCTTTTACACGATATACCTACCTATCAGATTAATTAAGGTAACATAAAATCTTGATAAATTTTCTTTGAATGTTACTTATGTTCTAAATTAAATAAACGTTCAGAATTTTTTTTCAGAAATACAGAACTTATATCACAAGGCAATTTTTGTCGTGAGTATGACAACTCTGTGACTTCGGTTGGCTTGCCGACCCGATTGTGAGCGAAAAGGACCCGATTCGATTGCAAATGCTCTTCTGCCATTGGATAGCTTGACCAGTGCTTTAATGAAAATTTGTATTTTAATGAGACCCATTAAAGCACTGGTGATTCATATTTAATATGCACATTAAAGGTTGGGAGTAGAAAAAATTAAATAAAATAAATGAAAGATAGATAGAGAAATAGATTAGAGAGAGAATTGACGAGAAATCAAAAAGAGAATTCCAAACTTTGGAGATATAATTTTTCTCTACATCTAAACGTACCTATAGAGATAATATTTTCACAAACAAGATTTGCATGTGCAATTATGTGTTATAATCGTTGTGGTAAACTGGTTGTGGTAAACTCTTGCTCAATAATTTTTAAATATTTATTATGATTATAAATTACAATATTTCAATGTTATATTCTTATATGGAATATGAACCTGTCTTGATGCAGGCAATTATAATGTTAATATAAATAAATTATTGAATGGGTAGGTACGAGTACCTACGTAAGTATCTATGCATACATAATAATAATAAGCGTTTGTTTTGGTTCTAACAAAAGCATTGATTTTTTCAATACTTCAGACTTAATACTCAATACTTAAGTAGCTGCTTAAATAGTATGTAAAATAAATAAATAAAAATGAGTTTATTACTTAGTTGAAAAAAATTAATCAATATTCAATTGTTTAAAGGTTCCATCTACTCCGTACATATCGGAAGGATCGAATTGATGTTTTCCTGTTCTCATTTTTTCATTAGATTTTAGCTCTTTTGCGTTAGTCAACAAATAATTATATTTTTTGTATATTTCGTCCCATTCGTCTAGAAACATTAAGCGAAATTAAAACAAACCTTGAAAAATTAAGGCATACTTACAAGTTAGCTCCCTGAACGATTTTTGATATCCCCCGAAATCTGACGGTAGTAATTCCTTCGGGATATATTTGCTCAGAGAATCCACGTCTGAATGGAACGTGACCTCAAATAAAAATAAACGGAATTAAGAAATATTCCAATAAAGTAACTCATAATAACCATTCTTACTCTGTCAAGTGCTTTTTTTGGTAACACACTCCTAAAGAGATCGACTAATTTTTCAGAAAATTTCGGCAACTTATAATAATGCATTCCTTTTATGCTGTTGGAAAAAACACTCTAGAAACAGGCCATTTCAGAAATGTTGCTTGAAAAGGGATAATGATTATGAAATCTTACAAGAGAGGCTTTTTGTGTTATGAAAACTTTATTCAAGGGGCACATTTTAACAACGCTCCAAGAATCGACATTTTCACAATCCAGAACCAATCGTATGCCTGTACTATAATCCAATTTGAGGAATATTTCTTGCAAACTAATTGAACTATCAATTATGTGATCAAAATTGCATTCGTTAATATCGAAGAGGTGGACGATAAATATTCTTTCTCTATTTTCATTTAATGGTTTCATCGGTAGAACTAGCCTGAAAATTAAATAATTTTAAGCTTCTTTAACAATAAAGTGAAATAATAGTTATTTATGTATCAAGGGAGTTATGAGGATGTTAATTACAGACCGAGGGACGTTAGTCCCGAGGGATTGTTAAGTTGCCCGAGGTTATTAACATCCAATAACTCACGTGATACATAATTTATTTTATTTCATACAAAATGAAATATAAAAACCAAATCTGTTGGTTTTTAAAATCAAACGAATGTTTTTAATAATGGAGTAAGCATGATTACCATGGATATATCAACTGAAAAGTTTATAGAAATTGACATATGAAATCCAAATATTCAACCAACAATGCAATAACAAAACCAACATCCAATGGTTACCAGAATTAAACAAATAGTAACAATAGAGAGAGTTATGGATTAATAACAGCCCAGTATAACTCCCAAGGGAGTTATGAATATGTTTATAGTTACGGTAACCAAGCGTTTATCTAGTTATAATGTATTAGTATGAAATAAAAATCGTAACTGATTGTATGAATGTAAAATAATAATTAAATTTGATAATAAGTTATCGTCAATTGCAGTGTCACTGAAAGAGAAAAGAAAAGCCCTTATGAAAAAATTTTACATCCTATAGGTATAGTTCAATTGACCCGGAAAGACGCATGCGCAGGGTCGTGTCTTTGTCAGCTGGGTGCTGATAAATCAAGTAGGTACTCGATGTTCATTTTTGCTGGAAAAAATATTTTTTTCTACTCTTATTAAATAATGTTCCAATTATTAGAGCTTTTTGGATGAATTATGAAGGTTATTATTCGTATAGGTATTGAATTAAAGTTCAAAATACCCGCTCGTGGACCAATCAAAAGCTAAAAAAACTGTGTATTTTTGCTTACTTTACTGTGTAATTGTTTTTAATTCTGCACTGCTGTGTTTTTTATTATCTAATGTTCTGTAATTGAATTTTGTCTGTGGAAACATATTCAAAATAAAAAAATAAATAAAAGCTGTAAATTTTATGAACAGAGCAAAGCTGTGAATAGGAACGAACGATAACTGACATTTCTCATAATCCACGCATGCGCAGTCGGTACTCGATACTGGAAGTTGTTCCAAGCAGTAAACTAAATAAAAGATTAAAATTTGTTTTTTCTTATATAAAAGAGTAGAAAACACATACAATTACATCCGCGCTTATGGCCATTATTCACTTAACGATCAAATGCCACTCGCTAATCATCTCGTGAATAATGGCTTCATAATCGCTCATATAACAATACACTATTTCTGATGAGGCCTCAGACTAATAATAAAGATAAACCGATTTGTTTAAATTTAAAACCGTCTCAAACTTCTCGGACTAGAAAGTAAATAAATACATACCTAAATAATAACATAAACAATAACAGAAGCATAAAGCCTTGTCCACACCAAAGAAACACAGAAAAACATTTTGTTGCTGGTTGCCGCAACCTGTTTATGGAAACAGTAACAACAGCAAAAGTCCCGTAAAAATTCTGTCCACATCAAGGTACCTAATTCAGTTTTGTGAATGTTTCGTTGTGTTGCCGCAACAGGAAACGTTGTGTCTACACCAGTGCAGTTTATGTTTCTAAACAATGTTGTACGACGAAGAAGATTTACAGGCAGCAGCAGCTGCAATTGTAATTATTTTACAAAAACACATAAACGAGTCCGTACATGTTGGATTAATAGACTATTATAGACAGAAAGTCACATGGTGTCATACGTCACATTATATTTTCTGTCGTCCATTTAAACGGCATGATTTTTATTATTAATTATTGTTTTTTATTATTATATGTATTGAACTAAGTCGAGTTAAAAGCTGATGTTTTCGGCAACCACGCGACGGCTTCACGACGCAAGTTTAGAGCTTTCGGAACAAGCAACAACGTGTCCACACTGATAAAATACCGTTGAAAAACAAAAAAATGTTTACCAATGTTTCCATATTTTCTTTGATCTTTGCCGCTAAATATGGAAACAAGCAACTTATAGGAACTTTTGTTGCTGCAACCGTAAACAATGAGGAACTTAAATAAACTTTTGGCAACATTCAGAAACAAGTTCCAGGAACAAGCAACATAAAGCTGCGTACTCATTAGAGCATTTGCCCCGAACGAGCGCGCCGAACAGAGCAGAGCCGAGCATTCGGGGCGTTTATATTTTTCACCCGAGCCCCGAACGAGCATTCGGTTCGGCACTGATCCAGTTGTTCGTAGGTACTTAGTTTGGCAGTAGAGCTGATATAAACGCCCCGAATGCTCGGCTCTGCTCTGTTCGGCGCGCTCGTTCGGAGCAAATGCTCTAATGAGTACGCAGCTTTAACAGAATGTTCCTATGTGTTGCTTTCGGTGTGGACAAGGCTTAATGCTAACTAAAGCTATGATACCAGTTTAATACTTTTAAACCCAAGACATGCAATAAAGAAATATGTAATTTTGAAATATTTTTTATTAATTATTTAAATAATTCTTCAGACCAAATCAATAATTACAGAATGTGAAGAAAAAATTAATGAGTCACTAGCGCTACTGAATTTTTTCCTACTCGTAACTCGTAAGGCAAATTACTTAATATATAAGCAGTAAAAAAATACTAATGATTATTAATAATATTGAACCGGCATGCCAAGTAGGTATACAATAGGTCTTTAAGATAAAATTTTCAGCCTGGCAACAACGCCATCAGCTACCTGAAACCGCGATATCGCTTTTTTGCATCGAACTGATAAGAAAAGACGTGTAATAACATTTGACGAAACCTTTGTTTACTTCCATTTTATTTTGTTGTTTCGATTTTTAATTGTTTTTTGGCCGTTTTCTGTGATTGGCCGTAATTAAAAGTTTATAGCATATTCAAAAATGTTCAAGTGTAAAGTTCATCACACAAGAAGGATAATGCATCATTTTATTGGCAGGTATCTATAAATTTTGTATTACTTAATAAACTTCTTATTGGTATCAATTTTAATTTTGCTTCAGTGACGTTCATACTATTTATTCCATCGGTTAAATAATATTATTGTTATTTTTTTTTTTCATTAGGTATTAGAGATTAGTAATCACGATTCATGATTCTTAAAATACTTGAAATATTGAAATAATAGAAAATATTAGTAAAATTATTCCAAATGGCTTGAACGAACTATTAAAAAAAAATTGATACATTCACAAAAAAGTGAACATTCTTGCTTTATTTTGGATCTGAAAAATTAATTTTCCGTGTAAAAAAATGTTTTTAAATCAAAAAGAAAATGTGGAACAGCGAAATTATTAAGAAACAGAATAATAATATTAATTATTACGTAGATAAAAAAGTATGAACCACGGCAAAACAGCCCGAAATCAATTCTAATTTCTGTTATTATTTTGTATGAAACTTTAAAAAATAATCTCATGTATTTTAACAGGGTAATTCCTTTAAATCTCCCCCCCCCCTTGAGCTCTTCTATCCTGCTTCAAAATAAAGCTTAATGACAGTTTATATCATTTTTTTCCTTATTTTTCAACAAAAAACTACACAACGATATTAGCAGAAAATCGCGTGGAATTAAAAAAAAACCGAGGCAACGAAAGTAAATGCGACTACGTGATATAGTATTCACAAAAATATAAAATTTTATAGGTACTGCACATATTATTTTATCCACTACTAAAATATTTTCATTTCTAATTTATATGTTTAGGAAATTCATAAATGAATAATTTTTTTTGTTTTATTAAAATGTTATCAGAAAGAATCTTACATTAAAAAAATTATGATGAAAAACATACATAAAATATGTAAAATGTTCACATAAGAGGTCATTGTTCCTATGTTCATTGTAAAAGACGCAATATCGTTATTTTTTATTTGATTATTTTTATTGATCTCTCTTTAATGTTGAATTTCCGTCTTCTAATTTATTTCAGTTTAGGTTCTTCGATAAAAATATTATTTAATATAATATTAATTATTATTTACAATGTATAACTTTATAACAAAAATTTGACAATTACGATTACAGCAAAAAAATTGACAAACGAAAATTTTGGTTGGGCAAAAGTGGAAAAATCGTGGACAAACGAATGCTGTTTGAAAATTATGAAAATTCGCATTTGGGGCTGCTGACCATTTTTTTTCTTTGGTTTTAACTTTTTTTTGAGGGGCGAACAAACGAAAATTTTTGTTGGAAAAACGTGTAAAAATGGTGGACAAACGGATGCCGTTTGAAAATTATGAAAATTCGCATTTGGGGCTGCTGATGTCATTTTTTTTTTATATGACCGTAATTTTTTTAAAGGGTTGACAAACGAAAATTTTGGTTGGACAATCGTGGACAAACCGTGGACAAACGAATGCCGTCTATGTCTTAGGGGTGCCAACTTCACTAAGCTAATTGTCTGATATAAAATCTCGTGTAAAAATTTTAACTTCATTAAGAATGAAAAATTAAAAAAAGGTCGTTCGATATTTGAATAAAATGTGGATGACTTCATCAAACAAAAATTAGGAAGGGTGTATAAGTGAAATTGGTTTATACAAAAAATTGACATATTTGAAAAATATAAAAAGGTATCAATACACTCACCAAGGTAGTTTTGATGGAACGACTTTATCAATATTTGCAAAAATATCCGGCCATATATTTTTCATTGTAAAATATGCATCGATTTTTTTTTTAGTTTTCTCCACCTGGAATTTATTCCTTATCAACAGGCTTTCGAAAATGTAGTCATCTAAAAAATTAAAATTATTTTGAATTTAATTCTTTATTTTGAAAATGTTAGATATAAAAATTAAGTATTAATTACCAGGTAAATCCTGAGGCAGGTGTGGTTCTTTTCTTATCCATTTCTTCAAAATATCAACGTCTCTCTTTATGTCTTCTTCAGTAACGTTGAAAAATTTTCTCACAAAATTTTTATCTTCCTCTGTTACTCCGATTTCGTTCATCGTCAAGCGAACTGAAGGAGTGTTAACGCAGATGTGAGTGAAAATTGTAGACGATCTTGAAACTGGCTGCTTGCTGCTTTATATTGATGCACCTGAGAAGTTCGGTGATCTTTAGACGCCATAATCTTTTATTCGTTTAATATTTTTTATTTTAATACTTTTAGTGATAAAAATAAATTAAGAAAAGTGACGTGTAGCGAAAGTTATAGCTCATTAAAAATAATTATTTTTTTTCTGCGACGGGCTAAAAGTTTGACCTTTTTTCCCAGTTGACGGGTAGAAAAATGCCTCATTATACACTGTGTCTCTTGGATTTCTGGACATAGGGAATTCCCATGTTAAAATAAACTATTGGAAATATTAGCTCCCCTAATTATTTTACAGTAAAATGTCAAATGTAAAACTGCTTAAGGAAAAAAGCTGCTTCTTATTCTACAATTGCATTTTCATTTGGTTCATCCGTTTTCGAGAAAATCAGGAAAAACTTAACGGTTTTTCGTAGTTTTTCAAGGTTGCTTTGCTTTTGACAGATAATGCTAAAAATTATTAACTATTGTCAATAACTGATTGTTTAAAAGTAATTCGTTCATTATTAAAACTTTAAGTGGCAAAGTATTACTTTTTAAAGGAAAACTTGTTTATAAAAATGAATTATTGAAGAAAAACCATTGCACCAAAACACCATTGAAGAAAAAGTAAAATTTATTGACATTACTCTGGCAATTGCACTTAGAAATATTAGAGATTTATTATTATTTTATTAGCATTGTCTGTCAAAAGCAAAGCAACCTTGAAAAACTACGAAAAACCGTTCAGTTTTTCCTGATTTTCTTGAAAATGGATGAACCAAATGAAAATCCAATTATAGCATAAGAAGCAGCTTTTTTCCTTAAGAAGTTTTACATTTGACTTTTTACTGTAAAATAATTAGGGGAGCCAATATTTACAATAGTTTATTTTAACATGGGAATTCCCTATGTCCAGAAATTCAAGAGACACAGTGTATGAGCTGCATCTTATCGGGGAAATAAATGAATTAGCAGGGAAATAAATGAGTACTTATTTCCCCGAAATGGCGGCTTAGGTATAGCTTACTATTAACACTCAGATATCATTAAATTTATATCAAATATACGTAAAGGAAAGTTACCTTATTATCCAAATGGCAATTATTAAGGGATTTTCATAATAATCACCATCCATATTATTAAATTCACTCATCGAAAACTAACAAGAATCTTTGCAAAACTGTCTTCAATTTTAATTACATTAATATGACGTTTATCGAATTTTCGACATAATTTTCAGTTATCTAACTACGTTTTTCGACATTCTAACACTGATATTTCTTCTCGCAGAAAAAAATTGTATATTACACACGAGAAAAAAGTGCGATTTTAGCTCTCGATGTGTTTGTCCCCGACGCGTATCTCGAGCTAAAATCTATCACTTTTTTCTCTTGTATAATAAATAACTATTTTTACAATTACCTACCTTTTTTCCAAATAGTTTTTACAAAAAAGTATTCAGGGTTATTTGATAAAAACTCCACTTTTTCAGGTCCATTCTTATAAAAATCGATCACTATTCAAGTAATTTGTTGTCCTTTTTTCTTTTTTTAAATAAAAGAAAATACAACAAGAAATATCAACGTGATTTCGATACTTTTAATAAAAACACATTTTTATCTTATTTTTGTTGTATTTTATCCTTCAATACTCATTTGAATTATATGAAGAGTATTTGAATAGGTATCCATCTCCTAGACATAACATCCTGAAATCTCTCTTGACGTTTCGAGAATTTCTGCTGTCAAAACACATACCTAAAAGCGAGTTCGGCTGGCATAGGTAAATAATGACATAGGTAATGAAGTGTGGTACCATCAATAGCTGAATGGAAATTTTGCTGAAAAGAAAATTAATTCTAGTGAAAGAGCAACTTTCTTTTTTTAAGATGACAGTTCGCTGATGACCCGTTACAGACAGATCACAGATATTATGATCTATGGAACAATAAAAAACTATTTTTAGGTCTGCTGCCCCTCTTCGCACTTATTCTTTATGTCTTTAGATGTTCAATATGTTCATGCCACAATAATTTCTAATCGAAGGTGATCAACGTATGTTTTCAGAAATTGATATTTATGCGCCTTGTGAAGAAAATTATCTTGCGAAATTATGAAGGGGTTGACTGAACCATTTTTTTTATTTTTCCCATAACCCTATGTCTTATTTATCCTGCACGATGTTAAAGCAAAAGTCATCTCGTATTGAATTTGTTTAGCGCTGGTGTCGAGGCTGGTGTCGACGATTTTATGTACATCCTGTTTATAAACGTGAAGTGGGTGGTCTAAGGACCGATCCCTGTGGAAGTCCACAGTTATTAGTCTAGGATCGCGTGCTTTTGGGAGCCCGGTCGCTTTTTTCAGCACGACCTTGGGCCCTATTCTACAATAAAACTTTGCAACTTTGCATTTTGCACTTTTTAATTTTTTAAAAGCAGGAAATTTTGCATTTCATAGTCAGTTAGGTTAATTTAACACTGCTGTGCAACATAGAATTGCAGAAACTTTGCAAAGTACGGACATCCACGGCGGTTTATTGGTCTAGGATCATCTGCTCTACAATAAAACTATGCAACATTGCACTTTGCACTTTTTAATTTTTTAAAAGCAGGAAATTTTGCATTTCACAGTCAGTTAGGCTAATTTAACACTGCTGTGCAATATAGAATTGCAGAAACTTTGCAAAGTACGGACATCCACGGCGGTTTATTGGTCTAGGATCACTTGCTCTACAATAAAACTATGCAACTTTGCATTTTGCACTTTTCAATTTTTAAAAGCAGGAAATTTTGCATTTCACAGTCAGTTAGGTTAATTTAACACTGCTGTGCAATATAGAATTGCAGAAACTTTGCAAGGTACGGGAAATCCACGGCGGTTTATTGGTCTAGGATCATCTGCTCTACAATAAAACTATGCAACATTGCACTTTGCACTTTTCAATTTTCTTAAATCAGGAAATTTTGCATTTCACAGTCAGTTAGGTTAATTTAACACTGCTGTGCAATATAGAATTGCAGAAACTTTGCAAAGTACGGACATCCACGGCGGTTTATTGGTCTAGGATCATCTGCTCTACAATAAAACTATGCAACATTGCACTTTGCACTTTTTAATTTTTTAAAAGCAGGAAATTTTGCATTTCACAGTCAGTTAGGCTAATTTAACACTGCTGTGCAATATAGAATTGCAGAAACTTTGCAAAGTACGGACATCCACGGCGGTTTATTGGTCTAGGATCATCTGCTCTACAATAAAACTATGCAACATTGCACTTTGCACTTTTCAATTTTCTTAAATCAGGAAATTTTGCATTTCACAGTCAGTTAGGTTAATTTAACACTGCTGTGCAATATAGAATTGCAGAACTTTGTAAAGTACGGACATCCACGGCGGTTTATTGGTCTAGGATCATCTGCTCTACAATAAAACTATGCAACATTGCACTTTGCACTTTTCAATTTTCTTAAATCAGGAAATTTTGCATTTCACAGTCAGTTAGGTTAATTTAACACTGCTGTGCAACATAGAATTGCAGAAACTTTGCAAAGTACGGACATCCACGGCGGTTTATTGGTCTAGGATCATCTGCTCTACAATAAAACTATGCAACATTGCACTTTGCACTTTTCAATTTTCTTAAATCAGGAAATTTTGCATTTCACAGTCAGTTAGGTTAATTTAACTATGCAATATAGAATTGCAAGAACTTTGCAAAGTACGGACATACACGGCGGTTTATTGGTCTAGGATCATCTGCTCTACAATAAAACTATGCAACATTGCACTTTGTACTTTTCAATTTTCGAAAAGCAGGAAATTTTGCATTTCACAGTTAGTTAGGCTAATTTAACACTGCTGTGCAATATAGAATTGCAGAACTTTGCAAAGTACGGACATCCACGGCAGTTTATTGGTCTAGGATCATCTGCTCTACAATAAAACTATGCAACATTGCACTTTGTAGTTTTCAATTTTTTAAAGCAGGAAATTTTGCATTTCACAGTTAGTTAGGTTAATTTAACACTGCTGTGCAATATAGAATTGCAGAACTTTGCAAAGTACGGACATCCACGGCGGTTTATTGGTCTAGGATCATCTGTTCTACAATAAAACTATGCAACATTGCACTTTGCACTTTTCAATTTTTTAAAAGCATGAAATTTTGCATTTTACAATCAGTTAGGTTAATTTAACTATGCAATATAGAATTGCAAGAACTTTGCAAAGTGTGGACATCCACGGGTAATTGGTCTAGGATCACCTGCTCCACAATAAAACTATGCAACATTGCACTTTGCACTTTTAAATTTTCTAAAAGCAGGAAATTTTGCATTTCACAGTCAGTTAGGTTAATTTAACACTGCTGTGCAATATAGAATTGCAGAAACTTTGCAAGGTACGGGAAATCCACGGTTTATTGGTCTAGGATCATCTGCTCTACAATAAAACTATGCAACATTGCACTTTGTACTTTTCAATTTTCTAAAAGCAGGAAATTTTGCATTTCACAGTCAGTTAGGTTAATTTAACACTGCTGTGCAATATAGAATTGCAGAAACTTTGCAAAGTACGAACATACACGGCGGTTTATTGGTCTAGGATCATCTGCTCTACAATAAAACTATGCAACATTGCACTTTGTACTTTTCAATTTTCTAAAAGCAGGAAATTTTGCATTTCACAGTCAGGTAGGTTAATTTAACACTGCTGTGCAATATAGAATTGCAGAACTTTGCAACGTACGGACATCCACGGCGGTTTATTGGTCTAGGATCATCTGCTCTACAATAAAACTATGCAACATTGCACTTTGCACTTTTCAATTTTCTTAAATCAGGAAATTTTGCATTTCACAGTCAGTTAGGTTAATTTAACACTGCTGTGCAATATAGAATTGCAGAACTTTGCAAAGTACGGACATCCACGGCTGTTTATTGGTCTAGGATCATCTGCTCTACAATAAAACTATGCAACATTGCACTTTGCACTTTTCAATTTTCTTAAATCAGGAAATTTTGCATTTCACAGTCAGTTAGGTTAATTTAACACTGCTGTGCAATATAGAATTGCAGAAACTTTTTTATAAAAGTTGAATAAGATGTGGAAAAAACAAAGCTGTAAAGTTCTTTTCGGGGAATAAGGGCCCAGGAAGATTACGCTTCGATGGTTTGACGTCAGTAATTAGTAACCAAGACCCAAAAAGAACCAAATATCTTTCCCAAAAAGGACCCAGTCTCCTTATTATATTCTAGCTCGGAAAATTCTGACAAGCAAAACTTGGATGCAGCTTTGCAGTCAAACTTTGAAATAATGTTTAGCAATAAGAATGCCTTGTTGTGTCAAATGGTGGTCTATTTTTAATAATCACAAACTATCTACCTTTGAACTGGTGTCACAAGGGCTTGACTGACAAAGTCCAACAAAACATTTGCGTGTGAATTTTCCACTTTTATTGAGACAACTTTTATAATAAGTAGGTAGTTGATGGAAACATATGTAATAATTATTCTAAATTAAAATAGAAAATAATTGTCATAGCAATTTATTGCCTAAGAATAATTATTAACCAATGATAGTTAATAATAAGTTATTGGTAGTCGATCAAATGAACTTGCATCTAAGTTCAATGGTAACTAATTTCCATAAATCTACATTTTGTTAAATGAGTAATAAAAAATATAGAAGAACATAATAATTAAATTAAATAGTTTGTTTTGCTTATAATCAAAGTCATTTTCACATACAGAGAAAATACATACATGTGTTAGAATTCTCGAGAGAAAAAAGAATTTTCGCAATTAATTTGCCATATAAATAGCTTAATTAAGTATTCACTACAGTTGAAATAAGGACAGTGACAGAGACCATCGATTCGAGTGAGTTGGTTCACCTCTTTTTGGATTGGTACAGATGTACTTGAGATATTATTGTCCCGACAAAAAATATCCATCTGTATAGAGAGAAGGTATAAAAAGTCACGAGGAAGGGAGGGGGTTAAATTTTCGAGTTAGAACAAACAGCGTTGTAATTAGGATGGAGCCTTTTGGGGTACACCATTGTCTTAGTAGATATTTTCCATTTGCAGTTGAACTTTTTTCTTTCCTCATTCTCGCTAAAATTTCGATTTTACGACTTCCGTTTTTTCTCAAATGGTTGGAAATTTGATGTCATTTATCTTGTGTGTATTTGACTTTGTTAGGGATGGAGGACCCCTAAAATAAATTTTGTTATAGAGAGCCAGCAGTTTGACAAGACTGGACAGTAATAATTTCTTAAGGAAGATGAATGACATGGTCTGTGGCCCGATCTAACAGTGGAGTTCTTACAAGCGACAATGGCATTTGAATTAGGTGTTGTTGTTTTTGAACTCCTTGTTTTAGGTTATTGTTATATTACCTTTCCCCCCGGAATTTATTACCAGATGCAAATATAAACAAAACACTAGGGCGATTATAATAATAATAAGCAGGGATCCTACAGCCTGTGCCGCATCCCGCATTTCGATCGCCATTGATCCCTATCCTTCCAGTCATCGTCCTTAAGAGCTCGATCTCTCATACATTTTTTGATCCCTTCTCTCCATTGTGTTGTCGGTCTTCCTCTTCTTCTCTTTTGTGGTGTGTACACCAAGGCTCTCTTTGGCCATCTCGTCTCGTCCATCCTCATTACTAGGGCGATTATTTTATATAAATTACATTTACCTTTTCTCCCATATTACCCTTACCCCTTTTTTTGGGTTTGGGGTATTCACAATGGTAAGCCATTATGTAAGAAAAAATACCGAAAAGTCAAAATATATCAAATAACTTCCAGATTCCATATGCAACATTGTATACCCGCGTTAAAAAGACACTTGGAAAAGATGTAAAAGCAAAGGAACCCGCAACCGATATGTACCTCTAGCCGAAGAAACCAATTTGGCGAATTGATTGAAATTTCATAGAAAAATGCAGGTTTGGGTTTTCCCAAAAAGGAATTTTGTTCCTTTAATGAACAATATAAAGAAGTCATTTAAAAACGGTGTCCCATGAGAAGTGCGACAAGACCCCTAGAAAAAACAAAATCGTCTGGGAATCGATCTACCAGCATCGAGAACTAGGTACTAATACTTTTGGCAGAGAAATTCTACAGTGCTGGTAATGTGTAACGCTTCAAGGGGAAAAGGATCACCTTTAAAAATATGGATCACTGCGTGGGCCAAAAAGTTACACTATGGTGGTTTGTCCTTGCAGTACGAACTCGCAAAAGCTGTTCGCAAAAACGAGACCTGTGGAAAATGGAAGCAGGAGATCTGGGAGAGGATGTCAGGGGAGTCGATATGTCCGTTTAGCAGACCCTAATAGTAGAGAGGGTCTAACTTTCGAACCTCTAATCCTTGCCATTCTACAGAACCAAACGCGTTTAGTGACCCTGTGACCTTAATAATGGTCCGATCGAGGTCTACTGGAGCTCAAATCAAAGATAAAAAAAATTCCCGTCTGACGACGAAAAAATTTTTACCCCCACCCCCTTAATTCATGACAAAAAAACAGTTTTAAGAAAAAAAGGGGGGAGGGAAATCGGTTTTTCTGCGGGCATCTTGCCAATATTGGCGGAATCGAAAAAAAAAAAATACCATTTTAAAGTAGGCATTCCAAAGTGTCATCTCCCATTGGTTGGGCCCGCAGCCCCAATATTAGCGAAAGTTATAGCAATTTGAATTTTAATTATGATTTCCCCTCCCCCTCCCCCTCTAATCGAGATAGCGACTTCAAAATTTCAGGCATCATTGAGGACACTGCTGTCTGTCGATGAAAAAAAAAATTAAGTCCCTAAGTCGATTTTTTCCATGCAAAACACGCGAACAAGGACGGCGGTGTATTCGCACCGCGGCGGAACCCTGAAGAAAGGGCCTTAAAATTGAAAATGCGATATCTCGAGAACCGTTTGCCGATTTGGACCAGTCAAAGTTCAAATTACGCGTCTTCGAGAGCTCTTCATTTTTTGACAATTTACTATGCTCAGAGTTGAATTAGGCGAGTTATGTGCAAAAAACCCATTGCCGATGTCTTCGCATGCACATTTCTCCGCCAGGGCGTCGATTAAATTTTTGAAAATACCACCAAAATGAAGAGGGTTTTACCTAGTCCACTTTATGAAAAAAAAAAATAAAAAAAAATTCTCGAGTCCAAGGCGGATGGAGCCTTTTTTTTGACAGACCCTCTCCACTATAAAGGAAACGTAAGGATGTGTACACACGCCTAGCTTCCAGACTATTATTCTGAAATATATCAAGACATGACATCTGTAGCCTGAAGACCAGATAACAGAACCGTATTCAAGTTTGGGCTGGACAAAGTAATGAAAAATAGTCATGAGGGTAGTAATGTTTATAAAATCCAAGGCATTACGAAGACTTTAAAAGAGAAGAGGATGTATATTCAATATGTCTGTTAAAGGAGAGTTTGGCATTAAGGGCTACATCAAGGTCCTTGAATTCAGTGATCCTTTCAATAGAGTGTTTCCCAATTGAGTAGGTTGGTTTTATAGTATCATGTTTAAAGCTGTAGGACATGGCGTAGTATTAACAGATGTTCAATGGAAGTAGATTGTTAGTACACCAAGCATTTAGATGGTCAAGAGAACGTTAGAGTACGTGGCAGTCTTCAAGCGATCTCACCTTATAGTAGATTTTCAGGTCGTCGGCATAAAGAAGATGGTTGACCCCAAACCATCGACAATTTCGTTAACAAAGAATTGGGGAAAAGAACAAAGGCCCCAGCTTGGAGCCTTAGAAGAGCATCAGAAAAGCCAAAGCTGGGGCTTACGGAGTAGCAAGCCATGGTCTATCCTGTCGAAGGAGGCTCTGGAAAAATCCATACATATCATCACATCCACTTGGGATCGACGGTCAATAATTATTTCAGAAGTTAATTGGGTAAAAACAAACAAATTAGTGACAGTTTAACGACCTTTCATGAAACCATGTTGAGTGTTGGATATGTGAAGCTTGACTTGTGGGTACAGTACTCTATAAAGAATCCTCAAAGGCTTTTCCAAAATTAGGTAAGATTAGGTAAGCCCTTTTTGAAGACAGGGACCACCCTTGCTAGTTTCCATCGATCGGGGTACTTTTTAGAGAACATTGAAAGAAATTTTGGTAAGTGGACGGGAAAGAACCAGAGCACAGTCACGTAACAAGAACGATGGAATACAATCTGGGCCTGCATTTTTAGAGTTTTTAAAAGATTTCAGAACGTTTCAAACTTCATCAGTAACAAAAGATGAAATGATAAGACTAGAGCGGTGCTAGATATAGATAAAAAGGTAAGCTAGTATTTGTTCTATCAGTCGTAGGCCCAAAAGACTGGTTAAAAAAGTCATGGAAAGCATTGAGGATATGAGGAAGACCAGTAAGCCGGTTGCCATCGTACGTCATAGTGCCTGGAAGACCAGAATAACCAATGACCAAAGTATTCCCAACAAGACGTTTCTGTCTCGGCGATAAAGTTTTGATATGCCTGGGACATCTCGCTTTAGGGATGCCTTAAGGCGCTTAAATTCAAGAATCACCAAACAGTTTATAGGAACGATGGAGAGATGCTTTAATACCCAACTCCTCTTAATAAACCTGGTGAACCAAGGAAGATACCTCTTTTTTGAAGAAGGTCTAGTTTTTGGGACAAATAATTCGAACGCATTATGCAATTCAGAATCAAATAGATCACACGCAACGTCCACATCTGTACCTACAAGGACCCAATAAGGAATCCCGGTTAACACAAAACAGGTGTTCGTATGAAGGTAGGGCCTAAGAATTCGTGACTGTGGATGTAGAATTAGAGTTAGAGGAGAAATTCATTCAGTAAAAAAGTTGTTTATATTGATTGACTTTATTTATGATGTGAGTATTAGGGTTGTTTTTTTTTATTAAAATTACACAACGTAGGGGAAGGTCATATTACGTTGAGGTTTTTTTTAAACATAAGTTTAATTTCAAATGTATATCGCCCTCCCCCCGCGGTTATTTTTGATCAGAAATTTATGTCGACTTAATGGCGTTTTAAGTCGTTTAAGATTTTCTGTTCTGGTACCCACTGCACATATTATAGTTTATGCCTGTTTGGATGAATAGATGAATTGTTAATATATGGGCTTACGCATACTTAATACTTAAATAATATGTAAAAGAAATTAATAAAGAAATGCTTCATTTGTTAAATAAAAAATTAGTCAATATTTAATTGCTTGAAGGTTCCATTCACTCCGTGCATGTCAGAAGGATCAAATTGATGTTTTCCTGTTCTCAATTTTTCATTAGATTTCTGCTCTTTTGCGTTAGTTAACAAATAATGATATTTCTGGTATATTTCATCCCATTCGTCTAGAAAAATTCAGCAAGATTAGAACAAACTTTGAAAAATTAAAGGATACTTACAAGTAAGCTCCTTGAGTGATTTTTGATATCCCCCTAAATCTGATGGTAGCAATTCCTTCGGGATATATTCGCTCAGAGAATCCACGTCTGAGTGGAACGCGACCTTAATTAAAAATAAACAGGATTAAGAATATTCTAATAAAGTAACTCATAATAACCATACTTACTCTGTCAAGTACTTTTTTTGGTAAGGCACCCCTAAAAATATTGTCGACCAATTTTTCAAAGAGTTTCGGTAACTTATAATAATGCATTCCTTTTATGCTGGTGGAAAAAACACTCTAGAATAAGGCCATTTCAGAAATGTTGCTTGAAGAGAGGTGATAATAATTATGAAATCTTACAAGAGATGCTTTTTGTGTTATGAAAACTTTATTCAAGGAGCACATTTTAATAACGCTCCAAGAATCGACATTTTCACAATCAAGAACCAATCGTATTCCTGTATTGTAATCCAATTTGAGGGATATTTCTTGCATGCTAATTGAAATGTCAATTACTTGATCAAAATTCCATTCGTTATGATGGAAAATATGGACGATAAATATTCTTTCCCTATTTCTATTTAATGGTTTCATCGGTAGAACTATCCTGAAAATTAATTAATTTTAAGCTCTTATCTTTAATTTAAAACGTGTAATTTCGTTACCTATAGTAGTTACTTATCGATACACTTCACTGTAGTAGGCTAAAGATATGCTCTAAGGTACATAATGCATAATAAGTGAAATAAACCAGCCCTAGGTACGTAAAAAAAATACAATTTTTTTTCGTCTCTCATTCATATTCACGGGATAGCCGGCCTGCGTAAAATATAATAGGGATAGAATCTAGGTCGCTCGCCTTCTTTAACAACGGGCGGCGCGACAGGCAGCAGAACACCAGCACCAACGGAAAGTTTCCAATTTCCAATTGATACTACTTTTAAAGAATCACGCGAGCCAGCCGTGATAGAAAGCAGCTGCTAGGATGTTCCCGCTCTGGAGAACAATGGGGCCTGATCGAGATCTGGCTATAAAAGCACGCATCGAATTCAAAGGGTGAGCAGTCTCGCTTCGAACTCAATCGCTGTCAGACTGCTTATTTCCTCCTAATTCCTTCCGGTGGCAACCCCTTGTTTTTGGGCGTATCGCACCGACTGTTTCCGCATCCGTCTGGTGGCAACCCCTCTTGGGCGTAT
The DNA here is from genome assembly GCA_910589415.1 of Malachius bipustulatus. NCBI lineage: Eukaryota > Metazoa > Arthropoda > Insecta > Coleoptera > Melyridae > Malachius > Malachius bipustulatus. Next base: position 31,156,343 of record OU342638.1, on the reverse strand, counting down.
CGCACCAGTCATTTTCCGCATCCGGCTGGTGGTAACCCCCTGAGGGTATCGCACCGATTCTAATCATCATCCCGACGGTGGAAGCTACCTAGATAGCGTCGCAACGTTTCCATTTTTCTTTTTATCGCTAAATAAAGTTCGATTGGGCACATTCTGGTTTTCGCCCACATTGCTATTGCTGAAATTAGAATTTTCTCTCAAAGAGCAATATTATGAATATTCGAAGTAGCGAAAATTCATACGCTGAAACAACAAGCATTTTCTAATTCACTCCATTCGTAAGATTCGAATCTAGTTTCACTAATAGTCGAGGGGAAATCCGCGATTCATAGGGACAATTTCTGTCTCTAGAAAATAACCACGTCCGACCGCAACAGAAAGAGCCCCGATTCGAAACACCGGTCTCAATCGCCGGCACCGTAATAAGGAAGACGCCCCCGATGAATAAACGCACGACAAATAAGCCAACGTTAAAGTAAGGTAAAGAAATAATATCGCTGTGTAGGAAATCGAGATAGAGCTAGTAACCCAGGTCAGGAGTAAAATAACCTGTGAAAAATTAAAGCGGCACGTGATTAGGAATAATTCAAGCTAGGCAGGAAATAGAAATACTACAACTACAACAAATAAATTACAAATTCGCTGTGCGGGAGATAAAGCTAGGAGGAAAATAAAACAACCCATTATCAGAAATAATTCAGTTAGGGAATTGACCTCGAACACAATAAACAAATCCTTCTATTTCTCAAGGAATTTATCTAGTGCATATGTAGGACATCATCTGCTGTCCCTTTAAATTATACGACTTAGAAGTGAGAGGAATGCCTTCGCTGTTGTATAACACCATGAATGAAGATCGTATAGAATAGAATAGAGCAGGTCCAGATAGAACAAGGCAGCGTTGTCAGATGTAGCACCAGCCACTCATCTATATAATAGGTACTCGATTACACGTTAGGGGAGGGATTCATTTTGATGTCCAGATGAAGACCTCAGATAACCGATAAAAGAGCATGACTCTTTAAAGTGGAAATCGTAGCAAGCATAAGGATAAAGCACCCTCAGTTGTAGATTAGAGTAGGCCAAATCGAAGCAGAGCTGTCAGGTGTAACACCCGCTCTCAAATATCAGGAAATACAATAACCGAAATAAGTCTCAGATTATCAAAAGCAATTCAGCAAATAGGAATTCAAAGCAACCAAAAATAAATTAGTCTTGAGTATGTGAAAAGCCAAACAAAATCAATCAAAACCAAAACTCCTTTAGCACATCATACGAATGTCAACTCCAATCAAAATTTAAAGACAAACTCCGCAGAAAATTGCTATAAAATGTTATTGTCAGTCTGGACTGAGTTATCTGCTTTCTACACAGGTGTTAGGGGTAAAAACCTTGGACCACGGTGAAAGCGATGGTTGGTCTCGATTATAAAACTCACCGGCTCCAATATAGGTATTCATAAAAATTCCAGCATTCAATTATTACCCAAGCAAGCCCACGGGAACCCTGAGGGATAATTCTAGAATAGCGGCCTAGTTTGGTCAGTTGGTCATCGCATTTAAAATAGCAAAACAAAACTGCGAATTGCAGAGAACGTCGTATTCGAAATGATAAGGTATATTAACTCATCGCCTTACGAGGCCAGGTAGAACAAACAGGTTGCCTACGGGCAGAGATAGACAATCAATACCTATAAAGGTAGCCCAGTGAGGCAAAACGACAACACAACAAATAAACGAAATGAGTTAAAACAACTATCATGAGTATGACGTCAATTCAGGAAAAACGCTTTCAAAAGTGCAAAGAAATTGGAAAGAAATTCGTATAATGTTCAAAGAGGAGGTCGCAATCAAAACAAACATGGCAACACTGCTCTCGACAGTCAGGCCAAGCTAGAAACTCGACTAACAAACAAGTGGTCATAAAAGTAGGGTGGAGTAGCCTGTGTATCGGGTTAAAGCCCACAACAATTAACGCTCATAAAAATTCCCAAACTGAAGGAAAAGAACCGAATTAACGAGTAAAGCTCATTAAAATACAAAATGAGAATTCAATAATCATCGAATAGGTAATCAGACAGACATTTTCGCCATAGACCGGATAGTCTGTAACCAAAGTGGTTGTATTCTTTAATTAATTCAAGCTGTTGCTTGAAATGAAATCAAAGAAATGAAACAAAAGCAAAACGAAATAATAAGAAAGCACACAAACACTCGAGAGATGTGTTCGATATCGCAGAATGAAAAATATCCCATTAAAAAGGGAATTTTTCATTAACAAACCAAAACTTCTAGTCAAAGGATGAATATCACATACCTGAACCTTGCCGGGAGGTAATAAAACATTACTTGCTAATCAAGCTACGCCCGAGAATACAAGTTCAGAGTAAATCCAGTAAACCAAAACTTCTAGTCCACGGACTATCACATACCCGAATATTGCCGGGAGGTAATGCAACATTACTACACCCGAGCAATGCAAAGTTTCACAATCTTTACCTATAACCTTCTGTTCCACCCCGAGCAATTTTCGAGGAGGTAAGGAACGCTATTTAGCAGCCAACTAGCTCAAAAAAAAATTACCTATTGTTTCGGCAATGCACACAAATGAACAACGTCACAGGTCGAAGACAATTCACAAGCAAATTTTAACGGTTTTTATTAACAATTAAAGTAATTCACATAATAAATATAGAAATAATTTAACTAGGCAATTAATACAATAATAGACAATAAAAATATTTGAATATCACAAATTATTGTAGGTAAATGAAACAAATTCAAATATCAAAAAAAAAAAAATTGCAATAGATGGTAAAATGCAAATGGTATCACAAGCAGGAATAATAATAAAATAGGTAATTTATACAATCATGAAATAATTAAACAAGACAGATAAAATAATTATACCTTGAAAAATGACATTGAAACCCACACGATGACCATGTGAGGACGATAGTAATGATTAAAATGATGCTTGATTAAATAAGGGAAAAAATATAAAATGTGAAAATTATTGAAATAATGAGGCACTAGAGCTATGGAAATGAAATGATAGGTAAAAAATGACTTGAAAAGTAGCAACAAGGCTAGGTATATCAGTGAAGGGTTGAACCACTTAGCAATGTAAAACAGGTGGTGATGTTGCCTGTCTCCCAAAGGGGTTCAACACGACTCCCCGAGAATCCGCCATGGAATAACGGTGCTGCGTGGTGGGTGCATGGCATGGCGCTGCCTGTGGATCCTCCTGGTCCTGGTGCCGGTGCTAGCGCTAGCTGGTCATAGTCTTGATACTCTCATGTTGCTGGTGTTGATGGTCTTCATGTTTAATCAGGCATCCATAAAAAAGGGCGCGAACTCCCTACAGGAGATCAGAACAGTTCAGAACCAGCAGGTCTCAATAAATCGGCGCGAGTCCTCGAGAGTAAATAATTGATCGTATCGTGGACTTAAAATAACCGCGGTTTATAATCTTTAATTAAATTAAGTGATCTATAACCAAACACCAAGAGACAAAGAGTAAAACTGCTTATTCGAAGTTCTTTCTGCGCATCTACCTACTCCTGTTTCACATTTGGCTAAGCCCTGGTCCTTCATCCTATAACATCAAAATCGATTGATCCAAACATCATGTGACCCCGGATTCTGCGTCGGTGGGTACTTCGGTATTACCCAGAATTTTTCCAAATACGGGTTATTAAATAGAAAAATTGTGTACAAAAATTCAGAATTATTAGTCCATTCTTTAAAAAGATATAATAAAAGGTTCGTAAATCGGCACTTAAACCCCTGTATCTCGGTTGAAAGACAATTTTAATTTTCTCATCTACACGTCCTCCAATTTATGGTACCTACTTCATTTAGAAGCACCTTGTATATAACACACGTTATAATAACAATGAAATAATTTTATTTATTTATTTTTTCTTCTACAGTATGCTTGCATTGCAAGTGGTTTTCCCACTCCTACAGAGCTCAACAGGGAACTTAGCGTAGGTACTGGGAGGGAGGGGATGTCGTGGAAAGGTGAAGTGTCTGCAGGCGTTTTTTTTTATTGGGAACTATTATTCCGATATTTATATGGAGTCATCATGGAGGAAAACTGCAGTAAACATTCGTTAGCATAGCCGATTCGAGGGTACCTCATCGAATCTCCCGGTCACGTTAGAGAGATATAATTAATTATAATAATAATAATTATTCAAGACTCAGAGAACAGATGCATTTTATTTAGTATTATTATTATTACTATTTATATGAAATAATTTTTTAAACTATTATTTACCAGGTAAATCCCGAGGCAAGTGCGGTTCCTTCCTCATCCATTCTTTCAAAATACCAACGTCTCTCTTTATGTCTTCTTCTGTTACGTTAAGAAAATTTCTCACAAAATTTTTATCTTCTTTTGTTACTCCGATTTCGTTCATTTTTGTATAAGTAAGTATAATAGCACATACGTGGATAATTTTTCATAGATACTGGTTGCACTTGCATTTTGAAAGGAAATGCTAATTGAAACCGGTTTTGTGATCTTGAGACTTCATTATGAATAATTATTATTATATTTTTGGTTTTTTGTTTTTCCTCTTCTATTACATAATAATTGGCTTACCTATAAGATGCACAAGAATAAATTATAAAGCAGCGAACGTAGCGAATGGGGAAGGGAGCTCCTGTCCTCGAATTCATAAAATAATTCAACTTTGATTATTCTCTTTGATCAAAATTCGACGTTTCTCTGGACCTTGTTTATAAAAAACGATTAATTTATAAGCATCTGTGGAGATTTTGAGATGTAACAATGTAACACGAAATATGATCAAGATTTCGATTTTTTTATTTCTTTTACCCGTATCTTCATCTCATTTTATCAGGTACGTTGAGCCACTCCAGGAAAATTGGACATGATCTGCACTTGATGATCTAATATCCATTTGAATTAGATTTATGAGAAGTATTTCAGAATAATATAATATGGGAGCTATTCGAGCTAAATTATGTTGTTAACGGGCTCTTTCAATGCAAATAAAAAATAAAAAGAAAATGAATCTACCTATATTGAGATGTAGGATTGTTTCAATTGAGGAAAGCTAACATTTTTGACTAACACAAAAATCAAAATATTATTACTTATATGGACTCAGAGACAATAATTGATTGCTTAAAGGCATTGAAACTTAAAAAAAAAACTTTTCTTTAATGAAATCTTCTGAAGTTCTTGGTAACAATGGTGAAAACGGCACTTTGATATCTTCTTCCTATCTCGAGATATCAACATCCGTTCACATGAGCGACCGCGGCAGTTGTGACGTCAGAATTATGACTTCAACAGCCCTTAACTCGCTAATTTAACATCGCAAATATAGCAAACTTGGATAAAAATCTACCTGCATTCAATAATGTAATTTTTAATTTTTACTTTTATTTTATTAAAAAAAAACATTCTTCGTTTCTCATTGGCAGGGCCGTCTTAACCATTGGTCTAATAGGGCTATAATAGCCCAGGGGCGCAAGCATTTTAAGGGCGTAAATTATTATAATTCAAAATATTTTCCATTTTCCCCAAAATTCTTTCATTTTTGTTGGAAAATAAAAAAAAGGTAATTGTATACATCCGCGGCTCCTACGTTTCATCAATTTTTTCGGAACCGAGGAGCGAAATAGGGGTGCTGGGTGGGTAAGAAGCTTAAAACAGCCATTGCAAACTAATATCAAGGTCACCACTAAGGCCTCTTTGGCACTACGGTCGAATTTCTATTTTTTTTCACTTTCAGGGCAAGGAATATCTTCGAGATTAACAATAGCACAGTTTTTATTTTGAATTTTGCATTTGTTTTGCATTTATATTCCAAAATACGCGACATCGCTCGCTATTATGGTCCGACTACGTTTGAATGCAATTCGTATGTTGCGTATGTTACCAGACCGGCTCTGTTGTTGATATTACGAGTTTCCGCCGTTCACTCGACACTCTGACCTTGCATGTTTATTGTGATTTTCGCTGTTCTAAACAGGCCCGCACTCAGGCAGATCTTCTTTTGATGTCCTTTTGTTCGCTTATCTTTCATTTGCAAAGCAAATGAATACCTTCCTGGTGTTACTATAGGTATGTCCTCCACCCCTATATAGGTGCCATAGTGAAACTGTAGGAGCCGCGGATGTATATAATGACAAAAAAAAAATACATTTACCATGGAACTTAGTCCAAGGGCAATCATTGATTTATTAATTGAGTATCCATTCTCTAACGAGCCACAGCTCTTCTTATTTTCTTTTAACTGAAGCCCCCAGAGCCCCCCCCCCCCCCCCCAGCAAATTTTTTTTTAACTGCTACCTTTTTTTTTAGGCAAAGCAAGGTTATATGATTTTGGATATCATTTAGTTAATTTATTATTAATTGTTACATCTGAGTAAATTTTCAACTACTGGGAAATTTAGTGACCTTGAACATTAAAAAAAAATTGCCTGCGGCGCATCTGTACAACAACCTTCCCTCTTCCCTTGAGACATTATTAGGGCGAAGTTTAGAATCTACACTGCAATAATTTTCCAATCCTCAAGTCGCCACGCCCCCCTCATGCTAGCCATCAAAACTTATGTCTTAACTTGATTTTCTATTAATATGGAATAGTGGACTCATTAGAAGACTAGTCTATTCGACTTTCTATGATTGTGATCCGCTGTCACGATTAATAACCTGTAACTGTTATTTATTTCGAGTTGTTTCGAAATAACTGTATATAATTTTACTGTCGGTTCTTATAGTCTAAAATCATCGTATAGTCGTACTCAAATAGCCGTAAACAGTGTTTCTCACTGAAGAGAACCGACCTAAAGTCTGTACACTGAGAGTTGTCTGTTGTGAGAACTAAGGATACATCATCTCGTTATGTTTCTTGCTCCTTCTATTGCATTGCATAGTCAATCGAGTTAAAATGGGACGTATTGTCAGAAATACGTTTGAATCGTCAGCAATTCTAAAAAGATGAGCGAGAGTGAGAAGGAAGTACCGACTCGCGTCTTGATACGCTTAGATTGATACGATATTACGATAAGATTGTCGTCGTTATATTATCAATAGTGTCAGTGTCAGCGGTAAATATACTATATACTTAATATACTTAAAAATAGGTTTGTCTTGTGATTTGAAACGTTTTTAATACGAAATTAGCAGAATTACCTGTGTACTGTGATAAACTATGAGTAACTTATTATAATTGCTCGAATGCCTAAAAATCTACTTCCTTGCTTTGCCTGGGAAACGATTGAACTCCCTAGTACGTGGTCTTGTGGTAAAATTGCTGGAATATTTTACTTGCAAATAAGAAAACGGAGGTGTTATTCTTTCTTTTAAACGGCAACCAGCAGGTAGGTGACATGATATTTCTATCAAAAGATGATAACAATAATTATTATCATTCTTATTTACTTGCATTATATATATTTGTTATCAAAAAGTTGCAAGGCTCTACTTCGTCAATAACTTGTCGAAATAATATATTTATAGGATATTCATTATTCCTCAACACACGCCACTGACACGAACTGCGATACCACATCTGGTTCGACTTAGAAATAAGTGTACGATTCAAATCGAATTAAATGAAATTGTTTAGTCAGAATCAGTGTGGCATGACAAGGGACAACTCTCGGTGTACAGAGAGTATATAACAACTGCGCATGTTAAAAATTGTAAACTTTAGTTCAAGAAACGCACTCAATTTTTATTTTTATTTGTCAAGCTTTCAAAGCTAGAAACGTCAGTTCTGTCAATGTCATAAACCCAGAATTCAAGTCACACTGAGTGGTCATCTTTCACTTTTTATTGCTGACATCAAGAGAGTGAACACGAGTCGTCAGCTCAGCTGGTTTGGTTATATTCTCCCGCATTTTGGTTATTTGTTTATTTATACCTACACACGTGAGTTTATTTTTATTTTATTTATTGTTGTTACAATATTACAAGAGACTAGCTCTTACCTTTTACTGTTTATTTATTGTTTGAAACATCATCTATTTAAAAAGGACACGTGGCCTTTAGTTATTTTGTTACTCTCATGAAGGGGGCCCATGCCCATAGTGTTTTAATAATTATTTCTGTGTGCAAAGAGGATACAATTGCTATCTATTTTAATTGGTAAATTAACACGTGCTGTCCGACATTTAATTTTATCTCTTTGAAAATCATACAATAGGTGCAGGTAGTTTATAGTCAAGGAGGGCCCCATTTTAACACCACGTTTTACTGAAAGCATGATTTATTTTAACACCTCGTTTCATCCAATCTTTATGGTTATTTGAATTATTTGAATTTATTTATTGTAATCTTGAAACAGCACATTCTTTTTGACTAATACTTATTGTGGTTATTATTATTATGATCAAGCACATTTCTCTACAAACAATTTATCACATTTTGTCACATTTGTCACATTTTCTTTGTATTTTAAACCATTTTCTGCTCTCAACTATTTTATTTACATCTTATTCATGAAACTATTTAAACGATCACACTGTATAATTTTATTATGTCTTTGATTGCATTTTACTGATGAATTTTAACTTTCTTTGTCATTATCGTCAATTTAATGAACATTTGCCTTTTTTGATTTTAATCTGTTTTGTGCTAAATTAATTGCCATTGTGAGTTTTGATCATTAATCATTTTATTTAAATTGAAATTTTATTGTTTTGTAATGCGAGCGATACATGCACTGATTTATTTGATTCGTTTCTAAATTGTTATCGCGGACCGTCTTTTTACGGTTCGATAACGCCTCTGTTGTATGATATGTTTGGCCTCATTTTGTATTTCATATTTCCTGGACTCTAAACTATTTATTTATTTGCTGCTACTGATTTACTTGCCCGAACTATTTATTTACTTGCTGCCATTGATTTACTCGCCTGATCTATTTATTTGTTTTTATGCACTTTTGTGTGTCTTGTTTCCTTTTCAGGAGGTATGAGTCCCTGAAATAGAAAGATAAAATGTGGTCTTCCTGAATATAACAGATTTGTTTATCAATGTCAATTTTACACCAAAAGGGTGACGATGTCATCTATTGTGTCTCTTGTATTTTTATGTTTTTGTCATGGTGTATTTTTATGTAAAATCCTAAATGAAACGGCGAATGATTTTGTATGTTGATTCACAAATCGCAGCGTTAGATAACGACACTTCAATCTGTTGTATAGGTTATGTCTCATTTTAACGTTGGATGTCCTTTGGAATCGATTTTATTTATTTGGTATTAGTCCGGGGTGTGGAGATAAGTCGATTAGGCTTCTCGCATCAACAAGGTCTAATTTATGTGTGTTTTGTTATGTCTTTTCTTTACAGGTACTAAACGGTTCGCAAAGACTAACGTTAAAATCCCCTCAACGCCCAAGCAAATGCTTGATTCTATAACATGTCGTCGTTTCATTGTATGTGTTTCGTTGTGTGTTTTTCCTTGTATGTTTTTCATTTTATTTTTGGCACATCATACGGTCAGAGGTTTTTTTTATTTTCACGGGGTTCTTTTTTTACTCTGACTATAAATTTGCGTAGGCGGAGCTCTTTGCGGGCGGGATCAGTCGTGGGGGGGGGAGGGTGGTGTGGAGAGATTCAATAATATTCAAATCAATTCAAAAGTCAATAAATCAATTCATTTTTAAAGGAGAAACTCTGTCTTTTAAATTAAATCTCCTATATCTCAACAAAAGACTGACTCAAAGTATTTTCGTAGCTTTTGCTACGAACGAACCAAAATAAGGTTACTCCACAACAACGTAATGTCCAAACAAGGTGAAAACTAGACAGATCACGAGCCAAGGTAAAACTCACAAACACAGGTAAAAACAACGATCAAGTAATGGTGGCCATTTTATTTGAAACCAGGGCGGGATAACCTTAAATTCAAATCAAACACAGGGCGGGAATCCAAACAGTCATTCATGACAGACATGTTCACATTTCAAACGTCAAATGGGTTCTTCTTTTTCAAAACCATTCAGTCTGGGGGCCACATTACTGAATTTACTGCGCATGACGCAGAACCTCCTTTTTTGAGAGGTTAGGTAGCATACATCACAGATTCTTTACCGTCAACCAGGGTGCAGGTTTTTAGACATGTGTACACTACAGATTTGGTGCCTTGACCAGGACGTACAAGGTAACCATGTTTACACTACATCACCATGGGTATTTCAAAGTAACGGGAACATAGGAACTGTTACTGCTACCTAATTATGTTCTCCCAATTCTAGTCCAAGAGCAATTAAATTGATGTAATCTAAACAATATGACGTTAGTGATTATTGATTTACTGAAGTCCGTTCATTTTACAAAGGAAAGGTTAATTAATAGAAATAAATTGACAAATCTCGTAAATAACTGAAGTTTGGTTATTTATTCATATTTCTCAAATTAATTAAAAGCGCTCACGTAAAAGTGAAAAACTGCAATGGTTGAAAGCTATTTTCGCAATGGTAGCGTTGCTGTAGAAACCTGTTTACAATAAGCTTCTTAGAAAAGGTGCTCACTTTTGCCCTTATTAAGTGATATAGCAGTGAAAGTATACCTACTCCGAGACCAGCAAACTTAGAGTGTTCACCAGGTCTTTTTTGCAGGTTTAGCATAGCTTAGAATATCGTGTAGGTCAGTTCTAAGAGTTACAGAGCAAGGATTTGTTGGTTTGAAAACTGCCGAAGCAACCGATTTGGTAAAAGAGATCTGTGAAGATTTTGCAAGCTCAAATGATTTTTTTCTATGCGTTTACAATGAGGACTCCATAGTTTGTGTATTAAAATATATGTGACCAGGAGAGTCCTTAAATGGAAAATTCAAAATAAAAACTGTGCCGTTGTTAATCTCGAATATATTCCTTGTCCTGAAAGTGAATTAATTGTTGATTTTTTTATGTGTTTTTTTGCGTTCTGCGCCTGTTCGAGATCGCGTTGTATCTAGGAGAGCTACGTCATTGAAGCTCCTAGATGACTGCATGGCACCTTAGAAATCTACATAAGAGGGCGCCGCCGGGTCAGCAGTCAGTTATAGTTTGGAAGTTGATGAAAGCTGAAGTACCACAGAGTAGGGAAGGCAGTTAAAACATGAGTGAAGTGATTATGACAAGTGAAGTGAAATCAAAGTAGAGATTAGGTTGTATTGGCGTGTCAGTGTATGTGTAAATAAGATGACAGCTAGTTATTTGATTCGCAAATTATTGTTATAAGTTATATCTACTTGTGTTACTAAGAGTGAACAATTTTAAGGATTTTAATTTGTGAAGTAATAAAATGTGAGACCGTAACAATATTAATATGGACTTAGTGGCAATACTGGCAATGAACAAAAAAATGCTTTATTTGTTAAATTAAAAATTAAAAAAATTACAAAATTAGTCAATATTTAATTTCTTGAAGGTTCCATCTACTCCATACATGTCAGAAGGATCAAACTGATGTTTTCCTGTTCTCATCTTTTCATTAGATTTCAGCTCTTTCGCGTTAGTCAACACATAATGATATTTTTGGTATATTTCGTCCCATTCGTCTGGAAAAATTGACCAAAATTAAAACAAACCTTGAAAAATGAAGTCATACTTACAAGTAAGCTCCCTGAGCGATTTTTGATATCCTCCGAAATCTGACGGTAGTAATTCCTTCGGGATATATTCGCTCAGAGAATCCACGTCTGAGTGGAACGTGACCTCAAATAAAAATAAATGGAATTAAGAAATATTCCAATAAAGTAACTAACAATAATCATTCTTACTCTGTCAAGTGCTTTTTTTGGTAAGGCAGCCCTAAAAATATCGACTAAATTTTCAGAGAGTTTTGGTAACTTATAATAATGCATTCCTTTTAGACTGTTGGAAAAAACACTCTAGAAAAAAGCTATTTCAGAAATTCTGCTTGAAGAGAGGTAATAATAATTATGAAATCTTACAAGAGATGCTTTTTGTGTTATGAAAACTTTATTCAAAGAGCACAGTTTAATAACACCCCAAAGATCGACATCTTCACAATTTAGAACCAATCGTATTCCTGTATTGTAATCCAATTTGAGGGATATTTCTTGCATGCTAATTGAAATGTCAATTAATTTATCAAAATTACATTCGTTAAGATCGAATATGTGGACGATAAATATTCTTTCTCTGTTTCTATTTAATGGTTGCATCGGTAGAAGTGTCCTGAAAATTAAATAATTTTAAGCTCATTTTTTAAGTTAAAAAAAAGCCTGAAGACGGCTGAAAGAATAAACGTCTTCCCCAGAGGAGGTAAAACTGCAAGGAAATTGATTTATATTTTGCAAAAATCACGTAACTATCTTATCTTATATTATATACTTAGGTATACTTTTTCTACTCTCAATAACAGGGAAACATGTGAACGCCTGTGTGGCATGTGACCCTGGCTGGGCCCTTACCATTTCTTCAAATTCAAATGATCAAAAAAATATATAATAGAGTGGTGTGTTGATGGTGGTCAATGGGATTGGCCAAAAGGGTATTAATTGACAATACCTAGTCGCTTGAGGTGCATAACCCCTTATACCCGTTAGCCTAGTAACGCATGATACTACCCATGTTATAAAAAAAATACGTTTTCAAATTCAATGGGAAATCTTTCGCCATTATGGCCAAGTTTACGCAATTATTTCTGGAGGTGTTTTTTCCATTACAGTTTTCCTCTCACTAATTCTATATTTCATAATCTTAATTAATTATTAAATAATTTTAATACTCGTATAACTAGCTCAAATGACATCTGACGACAGTGCATAGAAACACACTACCCTTGCATGAAGCATGTCCATTGATTTAACCAATCAAACTACCTAAGTAGAGCACGTACTTTATACTTACACAGGTAATTTTGAGGGTATGATTTGATCAATATTTGCGAATAACTGCGGCCATATATTTTTCATTGTAAAATAGGCATCGATTTTTTTTTTAGTTTTCTCCACGTGGCATTTGTTCCTTATCAACAAGCTTTCGAAAATATAGTCATCTAAAAATAAAAAATACGATATCTTATTCTGGTATGATAATATTTAATCATCAAAGATATTTCCAAACACCTTCTAATAGGAGGCTCTGTTATAGAGGAGGGTATCTGTATTACCGACACTGACGCTTATTACTAGGCATGCGCATGATACAATAAACTCTAAGAGATACGATATTGCGCAGGTTCCCCTTCTACGAGTTACGTTTTATGACGTCATCGGGGTCTCTAACTGTCACTTTCTCATTCGGTCTGTATGAATAGCACCGAATTTAGGAATTATGGTGTTTTAATTAGTTTATGTTGCGTTTTTATTGGATACGGAAATTAAACATCGATAATGTGATATGTCTTCTTTTGCAGAGTGATGTAGTGTTATGGAAGGCATGGCAGCATGCGCCCAATCTCCAACACGAACTGTTGGGATTTACAGTGAAGAGATGGCGGCAGATTGATTCCGGAACAATTCCAACAGAAAATCTCCAGAAAAAATCTCAGTCGACTTCAGAATCTATTTCAAGTAGTCGAGAATTAGTAAATCGAAGTCGTCCTGTTGTGGTTAACAAAATCTTATACACGAGTCTACAAATCAAGAAAGGTAAGCTCACATTCTTTTGATAAGAACTTTTTGCCTGATATTATTCTTATTATTTTATGCTAATCTGATACCTACAAGGTAATATTAAAGTGTTGACTTAATCCTTACTAAAGTAATGAAATTGCCGTTTTTTAAATGAGCGCATGTGCAATTGAACAGACACTTGAACAAAAATAAGAAAACTTGATGAAAATAAGGCCGCATAGTATCATTTATGTCATAGTATCATACTTACTAAAACGTAGTGCATTCACTCGTTGACGTTCCCTTGACATGGAGATATTTAAACAAAAGGATGTCACATTTTTTGAAATTTTGGTCACCGGCGTAGGTAGCAAGTGGCAAATAGGAAGATTAAAAAAAGACATTAAAATATTTCAATGTTTGTGTACTTTTTGCCCCGAATATTCCAGTAATAGATAAATGTTGTTAGAGAATTATAAGGTGTTTCAAATATAGTTGCCTTTAGATAACGCGAACAAGTAGAAACTCCTGTTTTTATTGTTTAAACACCTCTAACGAGGCAAAACTTTACCATTTTTACGAAATACGCTGACTTTAACACCAAACTGTGTATTTTTTTTTCAATGTTCAAGGTTGCGACAACGTTCATGGAAAAACTGACTATTAATGAAGTTATTTTGACATTGCAAATTTTTTCTGATACAGAAAATGCGCTACCATAGTCAGCGCCAGAGTCGGTAATACAGGGCCCTATCCAGTGAGGTCATTTAATACTCCCCCTTGAACTTAAATTGTGATCTGAATGAGATAGAACTTTGAAATAAAAATTAAATCAAACGTCATGAATTTTACTACTTTTTGACGCAGAACTGATTTGTTAAATGTCAAAGATGACGTTGCAGTCGCTATCAACTTCATTTTCCGTCCGCATAAAAATTAATGTTTGTTTTCAATTTTTAGAATTTTTCGTCTTAAAATTAGGTCTCACACAGCCCCCCATATGATCTTTATAATTTTGAAATTGACAGCAGACTTACAGTCAACATCATCTTTGACATTTGACAAATCAGTTTTTACGTCCAAAAGAAGTAAAATTCATAAAATTTGATTTTAAGTTTTGTTTATATAAATTGAAATCAGGCGGGACTATATAAACGTCCTCGCTGTATAGAGATATAGGTGCGTAATAACAATGAAATAATTTATTAAAATATTATTTACCAAGTAAATTCTGAGGCAGATGTGGTTCTTTCCTCATCCATTCTTTCAAAATACCAACGTCTCTCTTTATGTCTTCTTCTGTTACGTTAAGAAAATTTCTCACAAACTTTTTATCTTCTTCTGTTACTCGGATTTCGTTCATTTTTGTATAAACGTACCTATCTACGAGTAATAGCACACACGCGGATAATTTTTCATTGCTACTGTTGCATTTTGAAAGGAAACACCAATGAAAACCGGTTCTATGATCTTGAGACTTGAGTATCTGACCGCGGTGAAGTGAGCAACGAATTCTCTAAAGTCCCCATACACGTTCGGGCTTACTGTGAACAATTTCTCACGGACAATCGCTCATTTTCTAACGTTCCGTAGGAAATTTACCTCATCAGACTGTTATCTTACTAAGACAACTTAAATGTTATCAAAGTCTTACAACCTGTAAAATAAATCCAAAGCGTAAATTAACGGGTTCGCAAATGAACATGATTCGCCGCCGCATAAAAACGCGTTGCTGGGGGAACTGGTGGGGGGGATTTTTTTTATTTTTTTACCGAACACAGGTATCAGTATTCCGACCAGATCGGGCGAAAATTTGGCCCGTATCAACGTCTGCGTTCCGAGGAAAAAAAAAAACACGACGAAAAACACGTTTTTTTGCAGTTTTTCGCTTAAACGGTACAAGTTTGAGAAGGGATTTTCGAGAATTTTCTGCAGAGGACGTGTCGTGACGTGTCACGTAATAATCCGGAAAATTTGGCCCGTATCAACGTCTGCGTTCTGAGAAAAAAAATAGAAACCGTCAAAAGTATCAGTCGTCGCCGCATAAAAACGCGTTGCTGGGGGAACTGGTGGGGGGGATTTTGTTTATTTTTTTACCGAACACATGTATCAGTATTCCGACCAGATCGGGCGAAAATTTGGCCCGTATCAACGTCTGCGTTCCGAGGAAAAAAAATAAAAACGACGAAAAACACGGTTTTTTTAGGATTATCTATGATCTTTTTGTTATTTTTTTGTAATAGTTTGCTTTCCTAAGCCGCCTTAGAATGAATTATAAAGCAGTGACACGCAGTGATGTGTGTAGCGATAGCGAGTGAGAAACGGAACTCATATCGTAGAATTGATTAAATAATTCTTCATTTTTTTCTAATTATTACCATCATTTAAAATATTTTCAAAAATGTTAATTATTCTTTGATAAAAATTCGGCGTTTATCTGGACCTTATTTATAAAAAGCGATTAATTTATAAGCATCTGTGGAGATTTTTTGATGTAAAAATGTAATACGAAATATGATCAAGATTTCGATTTCTTTTACCCGCACCTTCATCTCATTTTATCAGGTAGGTACGTTGAGCCATACCCCCCACTTCGGGAAAATGGGAAGTGAACTGGATCTGCACTTTATGATCGAATATCCATTTGAATTAGGTTTATGAGAAGTAATCTGGGACTTATGTTGTTGTAGGATTGTTTCAACTTTCAATGGAGGAAAACTAACATTTTTGACTAATACAAAAATCAAAATATTATTACTTATATGGACATAGAGACAATTGATTGCTTAAAGGCATTGCAACTTAAAAAAACAACTTTTCTTTAATGAAATCTTCTGTGAGGTTCTTGGTAACAATGGTGAAAACGGCACTTTGATATCTTCTTCCTATCTCGAGATATCAACATCCGTTGCTATGAGCAACCGCGGCACTTGTGACGTCAGAATTAAGACTTCAACAGCCCTTATGTCACTAATTTAACATCGCAGATATAGCTAACTCGGATAAAAATCTACCTGCATTCAATAATGTAAATTTTAGTTGGATTTTATTTAAAAAAAAACGGATCATAAAGTTTCCAATGCCTTTACCTAAAGTAACATTTATGATTGTGCTAATAAATGATAATAAATATGATAGTTTATAATAATCTACAAAATTGGATAAACGTCAATCAAAATTTAATTTCTTGAAGGTACCATCTATTCCATACAAATCAGACGAGTGGAATTGATGTTTCCCCGTTCTTCGTTTCTCATCAGACTTCAACTCAACAACTTCAGTTAAAAAGTCGTGATATTTTTCATATATTTCATCCCATTCATCTAGAAACATTGTGCAAAAATTAGACAAAACTTAAAGTTTTATTTTCAGTAAAAAAGTACACTTACGAGTAAGTTCCCTGATCGATTTTTGGTATCCTCCGAAATCCGACGGTAGTAACTCTTTCGGGACATATTCACTCAGAGAATCCACGTCTGAATGGAAGGTGACCTTAATTAAAAATTAATGGGATTTAAAAATATTCCAATTAAAGCAACATGCAACTTACTCTGTCGAGTACTTTTTTTGGCAAGACGACCTTGAAAATATCGACCATGTGTTCGGATATTTTCGGTAACTTATAATAATGCAGTCCTTTTATGCTATTCGAGTAAACAGTCTAGAAATGAATATATCTCAAAAAATATATATATAAAGCTAGGTACTAAAAAGATAAACTTACGAGAGCTGCTTTTTGTAACGTAAAAATTTGACTAAAATTGCACAGCTTAATAAAAGACAAGATATTGAGATCGCAATTTATTACCAGTCGAACACCAGTTTTATAATCGAATTTCAGCAGCATTTCTTCTAGACTGAATACTACATCCATTACTTGATCGAAATTAAATTCATTTAGGTCGAATATATGACAAATAAATATTCTCTCTCGGTTCTTATTCAAAGGTCGCATCGGTAAAATCGTGCTGAAAATTAATTACTTTGCTATTATACAACTTAACTCTCTACACGCCTTACTAATATCGATTGCCTTTTTTTGTTGAAAACGTTGTATATTACGCAAAAAATTAATTATTATTGTCGGAAAGAGCACGCGTGCTCTCATTATGGCGCTCTGGATTTTCCCAAATTTTTACCAAACAGACAAACAGAGAAGAAAGCCAGTTAGTATTACATTGTCATCTAGCTCTGAGCTAAGCTTGAAGATTCAAGTTTCTAACTCTTCGAGAAGTTCATATAAAATCGATTACAAGATTTGCGCAAACAGACAGGCAGACAAGAATGCGAATTACAAAAAAAAATCTTTACCGAGGCTCTTCCATAAGAACCGTAGAAGATCCAGGACCGTACTTGGAAAAGGATTTGTATGCAATTAGGAAAATTCGGTTTGGCAATATTATTGGAAAATGAAATTAAATTTATAGTGATCAGTTGATGTTAAAGTGCCGTATAATTGAAGAATTCCATTTTTGACGCCGTCTAGGCGTCCAAAGTCCAAAGAAGGCAACCAAAGTCCCACCGGCTGGTGGGTTATGAGGTAGTATTTTGTTTCTGTGAAAAAAACTTCAAACAATTTTTTTCCAGTACGGTTCTGGATTGTCAATTCTGCTCCTAGGCTATCTCGTAAATTCGCTGTATCAGAGCTTTAAAAATGGTTTCGAGTGAATTATGACGAACATCGGGAAAAATTTTTATTTAAAAAAATTAATTTCGAGGAAAATCGGGAAAAAAATTTATGGTATAAACTGTAAAGTGCATTAAAGTGATAGTGGTCGAAGCGTGCCGAAAAATTTTTAACATCTCATTTTTTCATATTTCCTGCATTTTCCGAACTAGGCGCTTTTTTTCAAAAAGTAGACCAGAAAATATGCTTTTCTCTAAAAAAAATCAAATAGTAAACTACGGTCCTGGATTTTCAATTCTGGCACTGGGCTATCTCGTAAATTCGCTGTTGCAGAGCTTTGAAAATGGTTTAGATTAGAGTGAAGTTGGAGGAAAATCAGGAAAAATTTTGATGACATTGTAAAATGTAGTAAAAGTTCTATTGATATGTTTTTGTGAAAGTGGTCGAAGTGTGCCGTGAATTTTTTACCTCATTTCATAGTATTTTTCCTGCATTTTCTGAACCGGATCCTTTTTTCCAAAAGTGAATCAGAAAATACGCTTTTCTACAAAAAAAAAAAAACAAACAAACAAACAGTAAAGTACGGTCCTGGATTTTCAATTCTGGTACTGGGTTATCTCGTGAATTCGTTGCAGCAGAGCTTTTAAAATGGTTTCGATTGAATTTTGAGGGACATCTGGAAAAAATTTTATGTCAAAATCGAAGTGTTTCGTACAATCTTATAGGATCTCACTTCATAGCATTATTCCTACGTTTTCTGAATCCAATTCCGGTTTTTCCAAAAGTGAATCGGCATGTGTGCTTTTCAAAGAAAAAGTTTATATAATTTTTTTTCAGTACGGTCCTGGATTTTTAATTCTGACACTGGGCTGTCTCGTAAATTCGTTTAACGAGAGCTTTGAAAATGATTTCGAATGAATTTTGAGGAAAATCAGAAAAAGTTGTAGAATACAGTAAAAGTTCTATTGATCTGCTTTTGTGAAAGTGGTCGACGTGTGCTGTACAATAATAATTTAAGGATCTCATTTCGTATCCCTTTTCCTTCGCTTTCCGAAGCGGCCGCCGTTTTTTTTTCGAAAAATGGATCAGAAAATGTGCTTTTATACAGGGTGTACCAGCTCGATTTAGACAACGGTAAGGGCCGTGTAGGTCTCGTCAAGACGAAACGTTTTTTTATTTGAAGTTTTTGGATTTGGACCTTCGTTGCGGAAATATGGCCGACTTCCGGTTTTTAGTTTTTTTAGGCTCCAGTTTCGGCATTTTTAGGTTCTCGCCCGAACTGAAACTAGTTTTGGAAACTCCTTAGCTTCAGTTACAACTTTCATATTGAAGTCAAGGTTCTATCTCTGTTGGATTCAAAATGGCGACAAGCCCAAGACTTTGACATTAAATAATTTCAAAACTGCAAAAAAAAATTTTTGCAATATTTTGTGGGCATGTCGCCATTTTGAATCCAACAGAGATAGAACCTTGACTTCAATATGAAAGTTGTAACTGAAGCTAAGGAGTTTCCAAAACTACTTTCAGTTTGGGCGAGAACCTAAAAATGCCGAAACTGGAGCCAAAAACTAAAAACCGGAAGTCGGCCATATTTCCGCAACGAAGGTCCAAATCCAAAAACTTCAAATAAAAAAACGTTTCGTCTTGACGAGACCTACACGGCCCTTACCGTTGTCTAAATCGAGCTGGTACACCCTGTATAAAAAATGTCAAACAGTAAAAGTATGGTCCTGGATTTTTCATTCTGGCACTGGGGCTTTGAAAATGGTTTCGAATGAATTTTAAGGAACGATAATTTGTATTTTAAAATATTAATTATGAGGAAAAACAGGAAAAATTGATATGATAAGATTGTAGAATGCAGTAAAAGCTCTATTGATCTATTTTTGTATATATATATATTCGTTTGAAATTACAAATTGCAGTCTTACGATACATGTTGTTTAGTTTATTAAATTACATATGATTGGTTTCGTCGATCATGGGGAAAAGAACGATCTGTAGGATATTCTGATGCGATGTTGACATCATGGTGAAGCATTTGCTTTGAGAGATATAGTCTAGGGAAAACCCCATTAAAAAAACCTAGACACACCATCCTGTTGAGATTGGTTTGAAGTATTCCAATCATTTTGCCCTTTTGAGGTTATCTGGCTGTTAATGTAGATTTTGTTTACAAGAGCTTCAAATTCTGTAACCAGTCTATTGTTTCGGTGGAAATTTTATGAATTGCTTGAAAACCTCCAGAAAATTTGGTTAAAGGACATTCATTGACAATGTGATTGATGGATTCTTCAGGATGTCCGCAAATACAGGAAGCGCTTGGTATTAAATTCCATTTATGTAACATTGAATTACATCTACCGTGTCCTGTTCTTAAGCGATTTACTTGTACCCAGACTTTCCTTTTTATTTCAAAACCGTTGACTACTGATGAAGGATCTTCGATTAAAGTGTTGTTGAATAAAGAAACACTTCTATTTCGCCAATCATTTCTCCATTCATCTTCAATTTTAAATGGTCGATCCAGGTATGTTTCTAGCCACACAGGTCTTCTTGATTTTAATCTCGTTGTTGGAAGATTATTCAGGTCCGATGTTATTGAAAAATCATCTGGAAATGTTCGGTATTTATTCATGATTTTATGTGTTGCTTGTTGTCTTCGGAGATTAGATGGAGCAATATTTGACAAAACAGGTAACCAAGGGATCGGAGTTGAGGAAATTGTTCCAGTAATAATTCGTAATGTTTGGTTCAGTTGAATATCCACTTTTGATTGATGTACACTGTTGAGCCATACGGGTGCACAATATTCCGCTGTTGAATAAACAAGTGCAAGAGCTGATGTGCGAATTGTTTTTGCATTGGCTCCCCAAGTTGTTCCAGCAAGTTTGTATAGAATATTATTTCTTGTTTTTAATTTTTGTTTCACTTTTTCTAAGTGTTGATTATAGGTTAAAGATATATCCAAAGTCACACCAAGATATTTTGGATTGAAATTATGATTCAGTGACGATCCGTTGAAAGTTATATTTAGCTTTTTAGATTTTTGGTGGTTATTGAGATGGAAACATGTAACTTCTGTTTTTGAAGAGTTTAAGCAAAGACGCCATTTCTTAAAGTAATCATTCATGATTTTCAAATCAGAGCACAGCGTTTCTTCTAATAAATTAAATTCGCTGTTTTGGTAAGTTAAAATAATGTCATCGGCATATATGAATTTTCTAGATTTGGTTGCAGGCAAATCACTAATGTAAATATTGAATAGCAGTGGAGATAAAACAGAACCTTGTGGGAGACCATTATTTAAGATTCTGTATTTACTGCTCTTTTCGTTTACGAAAACTTTTATTTTTCGGTCTGATAGCATATTTTCCAATAGATTCATAATCGTCTTACAACCAATGGTTTTATATAATTTATGTAAGAGACCTTCTTTCCACACAGTGTCGTATGCTGCAGATAGATCTAGGAAGACTGCTCCTGTTTTTAATTTTCTTTGAAAGCCACATTCAATGTGGGTTGTCAACGCCAAAACTTGGTCACATGTATTTCTGTTTGGCCGAAATCCACCTTGTTCAATAAGTAATTTTTCATCAACAATTGGTAATAGACGATTGTATAAAAGTTTTTCCAGTACTTTATAAGTGATACTAAGCAAAGCAATAGGTCTGTAGCTTGAAGAGTCATCATTTGGTTTCCCAGGCTTTAGAATTGCGCTAATTTTTGCTTTTTTGAAATCTTCAGGTAGTCGACCTGAAACCAGAATGTTATTAAAAAAAGAAAGTAGCCATTTTAATGAAAAACTCCCCAGATTTTTTAAGAATTCAGTTAAAATACCATCGAAACCAGGTGATTTTCGATTTTTCATGGAATTTATTGCTGCTTTAAGTTCTTTTAATTCAAATGGTTTAGACAATGTGTCAGAATTAATGGCATTTTTTCTTTGTTTTCTTAATTTATTTTTAATGTTTTTCTGTTCTTCTTTGGATACTAAAACAGAATTAGAAACTTTCACTATTCTAGAAGAAATAGAATTAGGTGAAATATTATATTTTTGCTGTTTTATTTGATTAGTAGTTCCTAATTTGCTAAGTAGGTTCCAACTGCTTCTACTAGAATGAGTGAAATTCATGTTTTCCATTAAAGTATTCCATTTTTCTTTCCGTGAATTGTTCAGACAATTCAAAATTGTATTTGCTGCTTCTGTAGTGGGAGCTTTTTTATATGATTCATAGATTTCCTGAGTTTCTTTGGTCCAACAAGGAATATATTGTTGTCGAAATCCTCTAGGTATTGTTCTTTTAGCTGTTGCTTTGATAATACCTACAAATCTAGAATAGTTATTATAAGTGGGCTTAATCCATCTTATGTTATTGTCTATTTGAGTTCTAAATTCTTTCCAGTTTGCTTTGCCAAAATTCCATCTTGGTTTTTGTAATGAATTAATATATTCAATACGAATTCCTGTTCTAATTAACGTCGGCTTGTGTTGGCTATGTGGAAAGTGTTGTAATACTTCCTTGATAATAGGTAATGGTATATCATCATTGTCTTTAGATATTATGCATAAATCTGGGTTATAATTTTTACGCCATCTAGAAGAATAAAAACTTTTTTTATCTTTCGGATTATATTTCAAATGATAATTATTTCTCTCAATCCAGTTGGACAAAGCAATGCCATTTCGGTCGTTGAAATCATAACCCCAAGAATTATGATGACAATTAAAATCTCCTGCATAAATAACTGGGTGTCCATAAACTATAGGAAAATCTTCTGGCCATTGAACTTTTGGAGGTTTATATAAATTACAAATGAAAGTATCTGAAACTTTTATGACAATTATAAATATACCTTCATAAATATTATTATATATGATTTCAGGATTGTGAATATTTTCCTTAACATAAGTAGCACATCCGTGTATTGCACTGTTTAATGATTCAACAAGTGTATAACTTGGAATAACACCTCGAGATAAAATTTGTTCATTAGAATTTGTGTGCGTTTCTTGAAGAAGTATTATATCTACATTTTTATCATTGCAAATTTTAGATAAAAAGTGGCACTTATCTTTAGATATTCCTTCAATGTTTAGTTGTAATATGGTCAAATTCGAGCCAAGTGTCAATTCTTTAGAGCTGCATGACTGGGAGTATTCCAAGGAATCGGTCCAGTCTTCACAGTGACGATCTTTGTGGATTTTGTTGTTGTTTAATCCATGATGGGCTCTAGTATTCAAGCTATCGTCTGCCATCAATATTATTCACTAATTTCTTTGAAAAAAGTAAATATTTAGGAGAGTTTTATTTTTATATGTGATCAATGTCAGTTTGACATCAACTGAAAGTGGCCGAAGTGTGCCTAAAGTGGACTGGAAAATGTGCTTTTCTGTAAAAAAAAAATCAGAAAAAAATTTATTGTGGTTCTGGATTTTCAATCTGGCGTCAGAGGCCATCTTGAAGACCCTTGGTAGAGGAGTGTTCCTGTTACATTTTGTTAGGTGTTATCACCATTTTGCAAAAATACCCTTTAAATCATAAGCTCAAAAACCTGCACCCTGTATCTTCTTGCACCAACTGTGAACAAAATTATTTTTCACAGATTTTGACATACTTGAATGTCCTCTATATATCTGACATTAAACAACATCGCATTAGTCTTGAGTCACCCTGTATAAAACGATAGAAAAACGCATCATACAATAAGTAAATAAATAAAATAAATAAAAAATATCACATGATCATATTTTCATCATAATTTCCATTGAAAAAAGTAGTTTCACATAAAAAAAATTATGCGAGTACCCTATAAAACAGCAAAACTATCACGGCAAAGAAAGTGGACTGCGGTCAACGAGTATAAACGGTAAACTTTGTTTTCCCTGTTGAGAGTATATTTCCGTCCCGTTGAGAGTTCTATTATTTTTATCGTGAGATAAAATAGACGAAGAGAGAAAAGATCTTGCTCGTATGGTAGAACAGTTTTTTGACAACATTTACAGGATAGAGAATTTTGGTAAGTGAAATATTGCACCTGGAAAATCGACTTGTACGATTTTTTTTTATTATATCGTACCTCCATGCACGTAATTGTCGAAACCTCCACAAAAAATCATTTTTCCGGGTTATTAATATTCTCATTTTTGGTATTTTATCAGAAATGCTCACAAATTCTAGATTCCTCCTATCAACTATTACGTGTTAAACGACAAGTTGCAGAACTCAGAAATTGAACTATTTACAAAACAAGATAAGTCTGGAGATATTATTTGTTTATAACCCACTTACAAGTTCACCCTGTATAAGAATGGCACATGACATGAACATAATATGATTTATGGTTAAGTCTACAATTAAAAAAAAAAATTGAAAGTACTCACAAGGGCAGTTTCGATGGAACGAATTTATAAATATTTGCAAAAATCTCCGGCCAAATATTTTTAATTGTAAAATACGCATCGATTGCTTTTTTGGTTTTCTCCACTCGGCATTTATTTTTAATCAATAAATTTTCGAAAATGTAGTCATCTAAAAAGTTATAATTAGGAAAATCTAATTTTAATTTAAAACAATAAAAATTTTACCAGGTAAATCCTGAGGCAAGTGTGGTTCTTTCCTTATCCATTCTTTCAAAATATCCACGTCTCTCTTTATATCTTCTTCTGTAACGTTGAGGAAATTCCTCACAAACTTTTTGTCTTCTTCTGTTACTCCGATTTCGTCCATTTTCTTTCAAGCGACCTTCATAAAAAAAATAATAAATTCTATAAGATTTTAAATTGTGTCGAGAAGCACTAGCACAGCCGAGAAGCAAGAGTAACATTAGCGGCTTATTTTCAATGTACTCGTAGGTACCTACGCATACATTGCACCAAACGAGCATCAAGTGCAAGGCGAGATGCAAGGTAAGGTTTGGAAACAGGTTCTTAAGATTTTTATCCAAGACAACTTATACATTACAATGTACAGGCAAACATTATTTATTTTTTTCCCGTTAATTAATTTAAAAAGCTGCGTAATTTTAGATTCAAACAATCAAATGTTCGTAATTAAGATGTATCTACTGTTGTGTTGTCCTTATCTTCATATGTCATTCCATGCTAATGTCATTGGTGAGTTATGCAAAATAAAATAAAATAAAAAAATATACAGGAATAATCAATAACGTCTCTTTGAATTTGATTTTTTCGAAAAGAAATGAAGGTTGAAATGAAGAAATGAAAAATGGTTGAGATGCAACATTCCCGCGCATATTATAGGGAGCATTGTTCATGCAATTAAAAAAAAAAGTTGAAAACGCGAACCCATTCATACCAAACGTAAACATTCTGAAAAAGGATTTTATTATCGTTTATCGTACGCGAATGGATCCTGCCGCAGGCGCCTGAACCGGCTACGAATTCTTATTTCGTAGCTACACTCGGAACGATGACCGCCAATGTCATTTTGCGGCCTTTACTTTCGTCCTTTTATGAAAGAACTTCTCGTAATTTTTTTTTATTGTGCCTCCCCTTCTGGTGTATATTTCTACAGCAACCCGTCTAATTCCTAATTCTTTGATGAAGTTTAGAATTTTTCTGGTTCTAGAGATGATAAATCTTCCTCCGTTTGTTGGTATGTGTCCAAGCAGCGGAATCTTCTTTGTTGTACTGCATAGCATTCTGCTAGGATGTGTATCGGAGTTTCTTCCCCTTCCTACAGAATCTGCATGTCTTGTCGTTTTGTAGACCTATCTTGTTGAGACATTCTCCGAGTCTACAATGACCCGTTAAGAAGCCTGTTAGCATTCCTAACCCATTTTTGTTGAGTTTGATGCAGGCTTCAAATTTTTTTTGGTTAAACTTCCCGAGCATTATCTTAGCCTGTCTTAGTCCCGGGAGGGTCCTCCAGAAGTTTTCCCTTTGGGTTTTTTCTTTCTTTCTTATCTTGTCTTTGAAGATATTTTCTCCTAGTCCGCAGAAAGGTTCTGGCCCTATAAGCGGCATTGAAGCTCCCCGCTTTGCCAGTCTATTTAACTTTATTAGGCATTCCCATACTATTCTTGCACAGATGACAAATGAGCTCAGTGCTTTTATGGCTGCTTGGCTGTCTGTTAAGATGGCAATTTCTTGCTTCTTGTAATTCTTATCAATATTAAATTGGGCGCATCTTTCTAAAGCATGAATTTCCGCCTAGAATATGCTGGTGTACTCTCCCATTGGCTCAAAATAATTTGTACCTGGTCCAAAGATTACTGATACCCTTCGTTCAATGGTTTTAGATCCGTTTTATGGTTTTGTATTTTTATATTTTTTGTATTTTTGTATTAACCTCTTTGAATTTTTACTTGACGCACTCATTTGTCCACTCCTGTCTGTTGCTGAACATTGTTATGAAATTTTTCTCAAAGCTATATTTCCTAGTGGTTGGGTCCACTTGCGGGCCTTTCTTGTGGGCATCGTTTTGTTGTACTGATCTGAATGGTCTTTGGTCCAATATTTGTCTTAGCTGTTCTTGTTCTTAACATTTCACGTATCTATGTCCTCCTTCTATGCTCCTCCTATGTCTATAAAGGCACAAATAGTTACTTCTTTTGTCTCCAAAGCAGTCTTGATCTTTCTTGTTAACTGATGCAAGGCTGTTTCCGTGGATTTTCCCGCTTGATATGCGTGCTGATTTGGGTGAAATGGCGCTTTTTTCAGTACTTCTGTCTTCTGTTCTTAAGTAATTGTCTAAAACCTTTTTATCGTTTTTAAAGTACACGATGTTGTTGATTCTTTTCTTCTTTTGGAATAAAGGTAACTTTAACCCTTCTCCTATCCTTCGGTATGTAGTCGTGCGCTAAGCAGCTCTTGCAATTTTGACAAGGTGTGGCATAATCTCCTTTTGCCCCCTTTGGGGTAGGGCTGGGAATATGTTGTCCACTCCTGGTGACTTGTTCGGTTGGAAGGTGCCCAACGTATCTTTGCTGTAGAGCAGATTTCTGTTGCTCTTTTCCAATCAGCTGTTACTGGTCTTCGTAGAGTCTTCTCTTTCTTCGTTAGAATTTTTCATGCTTCCCCGAAAGTGCGTTTCCTCACTCTCTGGTCTCCTTAACGACATTCGAGTCTCCACCTTGTTTTTGGCCATTGTCTTTTGTAGTCTGGCCGCAACTTGGGTGGATGTAATGTCTTCGCAGAGTTTCCTGGAATTCTTTCTCTTTGCTTTTCTAATTTCTCTATTATAGGTGGTTAGGCCCTTTTGGTAGCTTTGCCAATCTCCGTTGAGTTTTGCTCTATGAAAAAGCTTCCTCACTTCGGATTTCAATTCTGACAGGTGTTTGCCCCAGCCCCACCAGGGTACGTTCCTACTTCTTTGACTTGTTTTACTGTGGCAATTTGTTCGTGAGCATCTATAACTACCTCGTTCATCTTTCCCAGGGCTTCTTCCGGTTCTCGGAGATGTTTCGCTACTGCCCTGGTGTTGATGTATCCTAAGTGGGCTTGCAAATTGGTTTGATACCACTCCCAATTTGTATTTCCCGGATTTCTCTTAGAGATTTGCTCTAGTTGAAGTCCTCTTAGTTCGAATACTATTATTCTGTAACTTATAAACGAATAAAATGACTAATTTTTGGCATCCAGTTATAGTGTAACTACCTTAACTAAATAAGGATCCTGGGTCATGCGCATCAAATCTGTAATGTGGCCTTCTCGACTAAAATGTCCTAAGTCGAAGACCAAACTGAAAGATTTAAAAAGACGAGCCTCAACTCTAGCTTTAAATTTGAGGTTATCCCGCCCTTTAGAATGTTTAATTTGAGATTACCCGCTTCAAATCCCTAATTTCAAATATTTACACAAAATGGCCACATAGTCGTGTAATCTAGTGATCGTATAGTTTCAGGAACCCCTCGGACTCTACGTTGTGTTTTGTTGTTGGTTCTTCTATACACAGACATGAAGCACAAAGCGGGAAATTTTAAATAAATGTCCCAATTATTTTTTTTAAATACACCTACTTTATTTAACGTTCTTCGTAGCAGCCTTAACAGTCCTAGTAGTGCCGTGCTTTACCTGGCACTACCGAAAGAAGAGTACGACAGACAAAAACGACAGAGTTCGCGCAAATCATTTAAACAGCAGCATTACCACTGAAATGTAGGTCTTTAATATAACCGAGGGAATGAGTTTTATTAGATTAGCCGTTTTCACGAAAGGTAACGGGGTCCGGTTAGGAAGCTACCAGCCTATGAGATGTGAGGGCCCCTGTCCGAGGTCCGATTAGGAAGCGATCTGGCTGGTTCATTGGTCCTTATGGCAAGGACGAAAGTGTTAGTTAGATTTACATAAGGCCCTTTCATATAGCTAATAGCTTTTTTATTATTATTACTGTTATTATTTTTATCTGGTGCGTTCAAGCTACTTTCTTCTTCTAACATTGTTGTTTAATGCTGGATCTAATATTGCGATTGTTCAGTAGCAAAACCATTCGAGCTTATTTTTCGACTTTTTCTTCACGTTCTATCAACTTGAATTTAAAAACAACACTATGTAGTTGATAAGATAGTTTATTAAATTAATTGACATGTTAACTAATGAAATACTGCCAACATGACAGCTCATACGTAAAATCCACTAAGCGTAAATCTAAGATATAATAAACAGACTATGCTATGATGCAACTTCATACCATCTACACCTTATAAAAATAACAATCAATCTAAATTTAATTGCTTGAAGGTTCCATCTACTCCGTACATATCAAAAAGATCGAGTTGAGGTTTTCCTGTTCTTAATTTTTCATTAGATTTCAGCTCTTTCGCCTTAGTTAACAAACCTTGATTTTTTGTATATTTTTCATCCCATTCGTCTAAAAACATCGAGCAAAATTAGAGCAAATTTTGAAGTCTTAGTTTTAATGAAAAATCCTACTTACAAACAAGTTCCCTGATCGATTTTTGAGATCCTCCGTAATCAGACGGTAGTAGTTCTTTAGGGACATATTTACTCAGGGATTCCACGTCCGAATGGAAGGTGACCTTTAAAAATAAAGAGGATTAAAGCTATTTATGGTACAAGTGGTCAAATTTTAAATTATTCAGTGTCCACGCAACAGAGACCAAGTCACAAGTCTAAGTTTAATACAATACATGCGCAGCCGCGTCTATATTATTAGAATCGTGTTCTTATATCGCTGACTTCTTGTTCGTATCGTTTATACATAGCGCCTTTTGGAATGCACTTCGATAACAAGTATGTTCTTGACTTTTCGCTTTTCATTCCCGGAACATTCGAGGGAGTGATAGCTTCTAGATACCCTGAACGGCTTCTTCTAATGATAAGTTCTGGGTTACTTTCTTTAGTGGTGTACACCCGGAACTAGTATCAATATTCTTATTAGATAATTCTTAACTGCAACTCTTACCCTATCTAATATTTTTCTTGGCAGGACAGTCCTAAAAATTTGGACTACATGTTCAGACGTTTTCGGGCACTTGTTTTCGGGAATAACTCGAAAATAATTATACAGTAAGGACGTTATTTATATAGTTACCCCTGGCCTAAAATTTTGATCCGAATGAAATAAAACTATTAAAAAAATATTTCTTATTCTTTTTCTTGTTCGTTAAGTTTAGTGTTTTTAGCTTGTTCTCAGCTATTTAGCCAACGCCTTAAAACTTAATCAAATCTTATTAGTTTTACTACTTTTGACTAAAAGTGATTGTCAGTTGCAAAATAACGTTACCTTGTCAACTTCAATTCCTTAAATTGCATGGGGGGTGGTCATGAGACCTCATCTTGAAGGTATTTCAATTATCCTCACAAATTGTGTGTTAGTTAACAATTTCGACAGTATCTTTCTTATTCACTTCATTGTTCTTCAGCTCGATAACACAGTCTGCGGACCCCAGATCTCTCGAACAAGGCGTCTTCATTTCACTGAACTTTCCTGTCACGGTGTTCTGTTGCTTGGCTCGTCTCACTTTGCCTTTGCTGAAATCTGAAACGCCCATCAATCAGCCTTCCAAATTCGTCTTTCTTATGACGAACCATGCAGTTGTTGTCTCATCACGTAGTTGTCTCTTGTGTCATCAGTTTCAACGTTATAGCCGCCACCATCTCTCGTCCAGTTTATCCGCTTTATTGAGCAGTCGCTTGGTAGGCTTTACGCAAACTCGCGAAGTCTTCTGCAGCTTTCTCTAGGAGCTTTTTGTTCTAAAACGTCGTTAGCTTCCAAAATTTGTCACGTCAAACATTCAGGTTGTCACTACATACAAGCAGAATGATCTTGAAAGAAATTTTGCAACAAGTGTTCATTAAGCTTCCGCTTCAGAATATGTACAGCACCATTTGCACCATCAAGCTTGTATCATCGCGCGTATCAAACAAACAGACTTCTTTATCTTCTGTTATTGATGCCTGGGGTCGATAACCGTCAAATTGATCTTCATTTTTCACGTATATTTTTTCTGCAACTAGAATAACTAGAAATAGTTATGTGCCTAAGACTAAGGCGTATGAGGGCTGGGTTATGTAACATTGGGGTACATTTTCTGATGAGGGATGAGTTTAAAACTATAAATTGAAGAAAACTTCAGTTGAAGAAAAAATGTTCTATACTTTTAACTTCGTTATTTATGTCAATATCTTCATTATTTTGGTCTTCTTTTACACAAGTAAAGATCTAGGCACTTAGTTATTTTTTCACCGCATCAGCAATTTGGTGAATTATTTCTTGCAAGAGTAGCTTTAACTGTGGACCAAGAAATTTACTGAATCAAATCAATCCAGAGTCCAGTAACAATTAATAGACAACTTAATATGAGAAAAATATACAATAAGAACGTTTTTATAATAAGTTCCCCTCCCTTTATTGATTCTGAGCCAACAGAGATAGATCAATTAACAAGATAGAGATTAGATTTTCAATTCCAAAGTCAGTGAAGGTTTTTAGAATTTATAGTAACGTCTACAACGTCATCTTTAGCTCTATTTCATTTGGCTAAGAATGTAAGGGGAAAGAGGGGGGATAAACGTAATCGACGTATAGGTCCAGATAAGAAGTGGCAGTGGATACGTTTCCACGGAATGTATATCGCACACCTCCACAGGAATCGGATCAGGAAAAATTGGTGTTCAGGGCACGGGTCGGGAGAGTCTCGAATGTTGAGTCGAAGAATAACCGCAATAGTTAACAGCTAGCAACCAGTGGCGGTTCGTAGTTTGCAAGCTTGGTGTAGTGTAGATCTTATACGGGACAAAGTCCGGTCAGCTCGATTTTTTTTTTCAAGGCCCGGTTAGACAATGTCAGGTCAGCTCGAAAAGTTGATTTTTGCAAAATTCGGTCAGCTCGTAAATTCGATTTTTGCAAACAAGTCCGGTCAGCCGTTTTTTTTTTGCAAGGACCGGATAGACAAAGTCGGGTCAGCTCTAAAAATCGATTTTCGCGAAGTCCGGTCAGCTCGATTTTTTTTTCAAGGCCCGGCTAGACAATGTCAGGTCAGCTCGAAAAGTTGATTTTTGTAAAATTCGGTCAGCTCGAAAATTTGATTTTTGCAAACAAGTCCGGTCAGCCGTTTTCTTTTTTTTTGGAAGGACCGGATAGACAAAGTCGGATCAGCTCTAAAAATCGATTTTCGCGAAAGTCCGGTCAGCTTGATTATTTTTTCTTTTTGAAACCAGGTCCAGCTAGATAAAAGTAGGGTCAGCTCGAAACATTGTTCTTTGCAAACTTCGGTCAGCTCTAAAAATCGATTTTTGTAAAGTCCGCGGTCAGCTCGAAAATTCGATTTTTGCTCAAAAGGCAAAGTCCGGTGAGCTCGAATTTTTTTAAAAGTCCGGTTTGACCAAACTAAAAAAACATGATTCTCGAACTAACCGGACTTTGACGAGAGACAAAAAAAAATAGAGTTGACCAGATATTGTTGAACGATGTATCGAATAGAATGTGGCTTAAAAATGCCAAATAAAAAAAAATTATTACGAATTACTCGTACTAATATTAAGAGAAAATTATGACTAGATTTTTCAAAATTTGAAAGTAGGTACATAATGTGTTCATTTAGAAATACGTGAAGTGGCACTTCACTTACTTCAGAGGAATATAAAACTGCAATAACTATCAAAACCAAAAATTGTCTTCAATCAAACGTCTCCTCAATCGAAAATTTTGCTGCCATTGAACCCCTTAAGTGGGCTGGGATATTTGTGTTAACTTTCGCATGGTGGGGGAGTAAAAAAAACTAGAAAATTTTTTTAACTTTTTTTTTTGGTAATAAATCGCCTCTTAGATACCAAATATAAGTTTTTCCCCATTTTCAAGTGTTCAATTTTTCACGATTCCAGTGGCGGGTACCATAAAATCCATTAAAAAATTAAATAAAATTACTTAAAATATGAAATATGCAGAGAATAACATATATATTGCAGTTTTACTTTAGAAAATGAAGTAAGTAAAAAAGTCAGTGGCGTACCTAACTTATTAGGGTAACAATTATATAAAAATTTAAAATAAATTATGTAAAATAAATATGTGCAAGGAAAGAGTGTTTATTGTACAGTTCATCGGTTATTTATTGGCGGAGAATTCTCTGAATTAATCTGGACAGATAGCAAAAATATTGATTCAGGCAGTGGCGTGCAAAAAATGATGTTTATAACTCTCACTATGGACAAAATCTTGTTAATTTTCACCTGATAATATTCAATCGAGTATTCAATATCAACCACGCCGCCTATGGCAGGTGCAATTGGATGAACGTTTTAAATGATAAACACTCATTATCGAGACAATCACAAAGATAAGAGCGAACAAAAAATCGAATGTTCAAGGAGATCCATGCAAAAGTGTTAAATTATTTCTGTTCTCTATACATTTAGATACGACTTTTTTGAATCACGAGTATACCGATAAAAATTTTATTGCTTATGCACTCGATATGGGTTGCAGTCCTGGGTAAAAACGCCAAGTTACAGGAGTCCATTTTAGATTGTTGAAAAGCCATGTTGTTGTTGTTAGGGACTCGGTCGGTAATAATACTGGAGAGTAGACAGGAGAACGCGGCGTCAGCGGCGTCAGCGGGAGAAAAGCCAGCGTCTGATATATTATTGAAGAAGACCTAGAAGATCTATTAGATCAAGAATTTGAAACTATATTATTGAAGATAATTCTCCAAGAGAAATAGCAACAATACTGGACAAATTTCTTAGACTTCTGAAGGAAGGTAACATAAAACCAAATCAAAGAAGAATCATAATCCATACGGAGTACCGATGGAATAATATCATAGGGCCCAGAAGAAAGAAGCAAACTAAGTTTGTTATTAAGTTAAGATTTATGTTTGTATGGTAAGCACTGATTATAAATGTTAAAGTTAAAAGGGTTATCGTTTTGATTTGAGGGTTTCACATAACCCATGTGAACTGAGATAAGGATTTTTGTTAAAACTCATAAGAGTCTTTTGTAAAAGAGCTGGTCAAATTGTTTTAAAGGCGCCCAACATTTAGCACGAGCACACTTATCAATTTTCAAGAATTCTCCGCCAATAAATAATCGATGAGCTGTAATTAGAATAAATAAAAAAAACCTCAATGGCGTCTCTTGAAATATCAGTGGCGTTTCTTATTAGGGTAACTGTTATACAAAAATTTAAAATAAATTATATAAAATAAATATGTGCATATGGAGAGTTTTTATGGGTACTTATTGCACTTATAATTGATAGAATTTAGAAAAAAAATAGTCATTGTCTTTTTTTATAAGAACTTTCTAAAAAGTCCAAGTTTTCAGAAACAATAAACGTACCTACCTATCAAAAAAAAAATCTAAAACCGAAGAAAATAAATTTAAAAACTAAAAATTAAAAGCAACGTCGGTGATAAATATTATAATTAGAAACTAATACCTATAAAAACACTGTTCTTTTCCAAAAGGAATAATCGAGAATGACCCTGTAGTCTTTGCGCGTTTATTTCTTGTCCAAATAAATCAATTTCAAATTATAAATTATAAAGCAATACAAATATTGCCATCTATGCTTATGGTAAAAATGTTCCTCGACGTCCCTAAACTAAATTGTAGCTCCCTACAAAATAGTATACTCACCATAAAAATACATTTGAAATATTACCTAGGGAGATCTATATTTAGGTAGTAAAATCGATACCAATCTTGATCGATAAAATGTAGTACACTGTAAATAAATAAATAAATATCTTATGGCTGTGGTAAAGCCCAAGTGTCAGAAGTTTTCAAGTAGCCTCAAGGGCCTCTGACGTAACTTAACGACTGCTGTGAAGCAGCCGGGACCCCCTTTTTAACGTACCTCCCGGAGCACGATAATAATAGTACACTGTAATAGTTCCTAAGGGCATCTAGAAGTAAAACGTGTGTAGTACAATACAACTGGGATTCAATAATTCTATAAGCTAAAGTGCAGAGCGCAGCGCTCTAGTTCTACTCCGTGCTTAGCGCTGCAGTTGTTATTTCGGCGCGCGCCACTGGTTCCGCTCTTTGTTATAGATTTTCTTCCATAGATCCCTTATTTTTTTATGGATTTGGTTCAAACTTTCACTAATAGATGGCACAAATTAATACCTTTAAAATGAATATAGTTTTGCCTTTCTAACCTTATGTAAGATAGAGATAATCAATATACGACTACAATCGTCATGCCCACCGCGTGGCAGCAAGAACATGACGATTGTAGTCGTCACGCCCAGCTAAGGGATAATTTGATAAATTGGATGGAAGTATTCTGTTTATATGCAGATGGAGATTGTTATTACGTATCCCACTTCTGACGTCAATTGTGACGTTATTATTTTTATTAGGAAGTTAAATTTGGATGAGAGACGTCATCAGAATAATAATTGTCAATTTATAATGGAACCAGTTTTCATTCGCGTAAACAATTCTCTCGTTCTTAATATTTAACCACAAAACATCAGTGCAGTGAGTGACATTTTTTCATTGAAAACAAGTTATAGATGAAATCAATTAATTTAATATATTCATTCAAACAACCTTAGCTGAGATATTTCTTATTACAAACTCTGTGTTTCTTGTTTCATTTTCTATAGGTAGGTAAATAAGAAATGTTTACGTAATGGATAATTATTGTATTTATCTATGTTGAATTTTTTAATAAATTATTTATGTCTTTCTAACATAACTGTTTATGTATTTATAATAATAATAATAATACAGGGTGCACCATGTATCCTTCTCTATATTGCTATTTCCTGAACGCTAAGAGATACAGGGTCGGTTAAACAAGTCCAAAGAAGCGCAATTTTGTGGCCATCTCGCATCAGTCAAGACATACAAAATATCTGTGACCGTTCCTGAAATATCCTGAAAAAACTGAAAAATCGAGATTTCTTATTTTTCCTATCTTTTTTATTATTGGAGATTAATAAATAATTTTTTGTGGGCTTACATAGGTCGGCAAGAGCTACCCATCTGACATTTCAAAAATTTTCAAAGCCGACTAGATCCCAGGATTTTCATAGTCAACTTTCGTTTTTCTTATGGCCACCATATTATTTTTTATGTTGTTCGGTGTAAAAAAAAAAAATCATAAAAACTAAAAATTGTTAAACTTCAAAAAATAAATAAAAAAAAATTTATTCTTCTTTTTTCTTTACAAAAAAGACAACTTTTAAGACCGAATTTCATAGATAAATTAAAAAACCATAAGGCAAGCACTATTTTGGCGTCTTCTATAAATGTTGACGTTTTTCGACGATTTTTCTTTGGTTTTTCTTTGAAAAAAGATGAATAAAAATTAATTTTTTTTTTATGTTTATTAATTTTTAGTTTCCATTATTTTTTTTAATATCGAACGACATAAAAAAATAATATGGCGGCCATAAGAAAAACGAAAGTTGACTATGAATACTCTGGGATCTAGTCGGCCTTGAAAATTTTGAATTGTCAGATGGACAGCTCTTAACGGCTTATGTAAGCCTACGAAAAATAATTTATTAATTTCCAATAATAAAAAAGATGTGAGAAAAATAAGAAATCTCGATTTTTCATTTTTTCAGGATATTTCAGGAGCAGTCACAGATATCTTGCATGGCTTGACGGATTAGAGATGGCCACAAAATTGCGCTTCTTTTCTCTATGTAACCTCCCTGT
The DNA here is from genome assembly GCA_910589415.1 of Malachius bipustulatus. Classification (NCBI taxonomy): domain Eukaryota; kingdom Metazoa; phylum Arthropoda; class Insecta; order Coleoptera; family Melyridae; genus Malachius; species Malachius bipustulatus. Next base: position 31,120,046 of record OU342638.1, on the reverse strand, counting down.
ATCTCTTAGCGTTAAGGAGATAGCAATACAGAGAAGGATACATGGTGCACCCTGTATATTATTAAAAAGGTATAGTATTAATAATTCAAATTAAAACATATTTTATACTGGGGTAAAAAAATGCAGTTATCTATTTCTTATAAAAATAGATTTAATGAATGTTCTTATTAGAGGTAATATTATTGATGAAATGTTTTGTTTTTTTATAATCTGACATGCAAATGATATACAGGATGTTTCATTAATCTGTGCAGAAAATTCAACTGGAGATTCCTTGCTGAATTTTAAGGTGGGTTTGTCATAAAAAATGTTTTTCTTAAAGCCTCCCCTAAGAAGTTACAGCCCCTTAAGGTAGGGTAAGAAATTCACATTTATCGACTTTTTTCTGAAATAACTTTTTTCCTAATAATTTTTTTGAATTTAAATTCACACTTTGGAGGGCAAATTGAAAAAAAATTGTCTCTTAAAAATTTCACGGAAACTCAATACTTTTCCACTAAAGAAATAAAATAAGCGTACTTACATAAATTATAAATTGTGATTTTACATACATATTTATAAAAAATACCTATGTAAATATGCAAAATATTTATAGAAGTAAATAAACATTAAATAACAGAAAGAAAATAATAAACAATAAACACAATCATACTTATTTAATTTAAATTAACAATATTTTGTTTAAGGCAGTGATCAAAAGGGCACCATTTTCTTGAATACATGCCCTTATTTTATGTCTTTAGTGGAAAAGTATTCAGTTTCCGTGAAATTTTTAAGAGACAATTTCTTTTTCAATTGTACTGGCCCTCCAAATTGTGAATTTATAGATAAAAAAAAATTATTAGGATAAAATTCTGGAAAAAATATTTTTAGGGGTAGTTTGATTCACACCCTTGCAGAGAACAATAAGGGTGGATAAATCATGTAATTATGGAGGCTTCCAGGTCGTAGTATTCGAATACCTAGCCGTCTTTTTTCTACTTCAAGTCATTTCAGATAAAAATCTATAAATGTGAATTTTTTATCCTACTTTAAGGGGATATAACTTCTTAGGGGAGGCTTTAAGAATTTTTTTATGACAAACATCCTTAAAATTCAGCAAGGAATCTCCAGTTGAATTTTCTGCACTGATTAATGAAACAGCCTGTATACTTTAAGACATTCTTTGTACTTTTACCCGCAGCAACTTAGTCGCGTGAACGCTACTAAGCATCGGCGCCACCGCCCGCTCAAAAAAAAAAAAAGAAATGACGTTAATACTCACAAGTCTGGTTTCGATGGCATGATTTTATCAATATTGGCGAATATGTCTGGCCATATGGTTTTCATCGTAAAATACGCATCTATTCTTTTTTTGGTTTCCTCCACCCGGCATTTGTTCCTTATCAACAAGCCTTCGAAAATATAGTCATCTAAAATTATTTAAAAGCGAGAAAATATATATTTTTTTTTAATTATTAAAAATACAATAATTATTATTTACCAGGCAAATCCTGAGGCAGATGTGCTTCTTTTCTGATCCATTCTTTCAAAATATCGACGTCTCTCTTTATGTCTTCTTCTGTTACGTTAAGAGAATTTCTCACGAACTTTTTATCTTCTTCTGTTACTCCGATTTCGTTCATCGTCAAGCGATAATGATGTTATGAAATGATAAAAATAAAATGTTTTATAACTATAATGTAACAGGGGATTTTAGATAGTAAGTAGTTCGACTAACACAAACGAGAAGCTAGAATAGAATTAGATAAAATTGACAGCTCATGAACCAAATTAACTTTCAAGATACCTTGAAAACGGGTTCTATGAATTTTCAAGTTAAATAATTATTTATAATAAATTATTTAATTTTTTCTATTAAGTAAGTAATGAAAATTAGACTACGTGTAAATAATTTATGTCGGTAGGTAATTTGATTTACAAAACGAATCGTCTCATTAAAAAAATTACTTTCGTCTCACATTTCTTGTATTGATTGGATAAGCCTTCTTCCTGCAATTTTCGGTAACATGATGATATCCGCAACAGTTGAAACAGTTAATAATTATTACAATAATACGACTTCTGACCTGACACGTCGTGATTCCCTGGCTTGATTTGACCTCGCAGTCAATAACCTGACATAGATTTTCGCGAGGATTTTCGTTATCTTTTGGAGTCAAAATACGCGTAGGTACTGCTCGTTCTAGTTAATAACGAACGTGTTTGAGAATAATTGAACTAATGCGTATTTTTTTAAATACGTCTAAGCGAGCTGCTGCAATAAAATTGGAGAAATTCATAATTTCCCAAATCAGAAGACTGTATTTTTTGTGATTTTTTTGTGTTTTGTTGCGTTTTTTTTGTGACTTTAGCCAAGTTTTTGTGATTTATTATTAAGTGTGAAATATTTACACATTCATTCATTCATTCATGATATTATTTAAAACCTTTTTTGGTCATTATACAGGGTTAGAACTATTTAAAGGGCCACTACAGGGATATCCTAAACCATTGAAGATACGAGGTCGGTAAAATTAGAGAAAAGTTGCGCTATTTTGTGGCCATCTCGAATCCGTCAAAACATGCAAGATATCTGTGACCGTTCCTGAAATATCCTGAAAAAAACTGAAAAATCAAGAAATCTTATTTTTGCCATATCTTTCTTACAATTGGAAATTAATAAATCATTTTTCGTAGGCTTACATAAACCGTTATGAGCTATCAATCTGACGTTTCAAAAAAATTCAAAGCCTACTAGATCCCAGAATTTTCATAGTCAACTTTCGGTTTTCTTATGGCCGCCATATTATTTTTTTATGTCGTTCGATAATAAAAAAAAAAATGGAAACCAAAAATTAATAAACTTCGAAAAATAATTGAAAAAAATTTTTGTTCTTCTTTTTTTTTCTAAAAAAAGACAATTTTTTAGACCGAATATCATAGAGAAATTAAAAAACTATAAGGCAAGCAGTATGACTTATTTCAGCCAAAAATTTTCGGGTTTTCTTTGAAAAAAGAAGAAAAATTTTCAATTTTTTTTTTCAGAAGTTTATTAATTTTTGGTTTCCATTATTTTTTTTAATCGAATGACATAAAAAAATAATATGGCGGCCATAAGAAAAACGAAAGTTGACTATGAAAACTCTGGGATCTAGTGGGCTTTGAAATTTTTTGAAACGTCAGATGAATAGCTCATAACGGTTTATGTAAGTGTACGAAAAATTATTTATTAATTTCCAATTGTAAGAAAGATATGTCAAAAATAAGATTTTTAGATTTTTCAGTTTTTTCAGGATATTTCAGGAACGGTTACAGATATCTTGCATGTTTTGACGGATTCGAGATGGCCACAAAATAGCGCAACTTTTCCCTAATTTAACCGACCTCGTATCTTCAATGGTTTAGGATATCCCTGTAGTGCCCATTTAAATAGTTCTAACCCTGTATACATCCGCGGCTCCTACAGTTTCACTATGGCACCTATATAGGGGTGGAGAACATACCTATAGTAACACCAGGAAGGTATTTATTTGCTTTGCAAATGGAAGGGAAGGCCACAAAACGGCTTTAAAAACCAATTTTGAGAGTGCAAAGAAAGTACGGTCCTGACACAAGCGCGGAGTAAATAGCACTAGTCTCGATGTAATTAATCTGGATGTATCCACTTACAACACAATGCGAGCGCTTCCAAACGTATACAGTCCCGTATTCGCATCATATCCGCTTTTTCATGTCGTGAAAAGACCACAAGGATTGATGTTACGATTTTTTTAATAAAAATGCAAAATAAATGCAAAATTCAAAATAAAAACCGTGCTACTGTTAATCTCGAAGATTTTCCTTGCCCTGAAAGTGAAAAAAAAATAGAAATTCGACCGTAGTGCCAAAGAGGCCTTAGTTGTGACCTTAATATTAGTTTGCAATGGCTGTTTTTAGCTTCTTACCCACCCAGCACCCCTATTTCGCTCCTCGGTCCCGAAAAAATTGATGAAACTTAGGAGCCGCTGATGTATATAATTACCATTTTTTTTATTTTATTTCTTACATTCAAAACATTTTAATTTTTTTTTCTCACATTTTTGATTAATCAGAATATCACATTAAAATTGAAGTAAATATTGAAAAATTGAAGTTTTTTGTTCCAAATATCATGCTGAATATTTGTGTATTTTGTACATTTAAATCATTAAATAATAGTAACAATATTTTTCATGGGGAACATAAATATTTAAAATAATTAACGTTTCTCAATCATTGCTCAGTACAATAAGGTTAAATTGTTATAAAAAAAAGTAAGCCAGACTTTGCAAAAAAAAATCGTGCTGACCGGAGTTTTGCATTCTGGGCAAAAATTAAATTTTCGAGCCGAATTTTGTGAAAAACAATGTTTCGAGCTGGCTCTACTTTGTCTAACCGGACCTGCTTTCAAAAAAAAAAAATTAAATAAATTCGAGCTGACCGATTAATTCGTAAAAATTTAATTTTCGAGCTGACCGAATTTTTTGAAAAGTCAATTTTTCGAGCTGACTCGACTTTGCCTAACCCCGGACCTTGAAAAAAAATCGTGCTGACCAGATTTTTGCATTTTGAGCAAAAATCAAATTTTCGAGCCGAATTTTGCAAGAACCAATGTTTCGAGCTACTTTGTCTAACCGAACCTGATTTTAAAAAGAAAAAAATTTAAAAATTCGATTTTCAAAAATTTAATTTTCGAGCTGACCCAACTTTGTCTAACCGGCTTTGCAAAAAAAAAACGGGCTGACTGGACTTGTTTGCAAAAATCGAATTTTCGAGTTGACCGAGTTTTGCAAAAATCATTTTTTTTTAGATGACCTGACTGCCTCACCGGACCTTGAAAAAATAAATCGAGCTGACCGGAATTGTTTTCAAAAAGAATATCGTGCTGACCGGATTTTTGCATTGTGAGCAAAAATCGAATTTTCGAGCCGAATTTTGCAAAAAACAATGTTTCGAACTATTTGTCTAACCGGACCTGCTTTCAAAAAGAAAAAAATTAAATTAAATAAATTCGAGCTGACGGATAATTTTCGAGCAAACCCGACTATGTATCTAACCGGACTTTGCAGAAAAAAACGGGCTGACTGGACTTGTTTGCAGAAATCGAATTTTCGAACTGACCGAATTTTGCCAAAAATCAATTTTTCGAGTTTACTTGACTTTGTCTATTTTAATAATGGCGGCTCTAACGCTGGAACAAAAGCGACAACGATCTGATGATTCACAACAGGTTCGTCATTTGAAAGACGAATGTGTTGCTTCGAAGACACATTCTTCAAAGCAGGACTCCGAAATAAGGAAGAAGAAAAACTGAGAAAAATTGATTCGAGGAACCTTTCAGGGTTGAGACAAGCCATAGAATTCCATTGGAATTTCAATCGAGAAAGGTCCAAAACATCACTCAATTTCAGTCAGGAGATTCACATATCAGAACACTGACGGGATTCCTGACAGGATTTTTTAAGCTCAAAGAACACCTGAGGAAGTTAGGCATAGAAGAGAATGATATCTGCAGATTTTGTAGAAAGTGAGACGAGACACCTTGTCACTTGCTCCTAAACACCGATCTAGGGGATCTATTACCCGACCTTGATCTTTTCAAATTCTAAAGTTTCTCAAGGAAATGGACTTGGAGAAGGTGTTACATTATTAGGATTCCATACCAGGGGGAAGCATAGTAGAGGGAACATAAAAGATCTCTTAGGTCGCATAGTAACTCAATAATTACAAGATCCACATCTCTTTCTTGCAAATCTTGCAATCAATCTCTGAAACATCCCTCATCAGCTTCCCCAAAAAGTAACAAAATCAATTTTTTTCACCAAATATCATTAAAATCGAAAAAAAAAATTTTTGTCGAAAATTATGCTTGAAATGGTTGTTACCCCCTCTCCCTTTGTCGACTCTTCTGAAATCGAACACCGACAAAGAAGATAAATGTATTTATAATTTTTATTATTGTTTAATTTAACAGGTAAAAAATATAAAAGCTAATCAATAAATTAATCAATATTTAATTTCTTGAAGGTACCAGATGTTCCATACAAATCAGAATGATCGAATTGATGTTTTCCGCTTCTTAGATTTTCATCAGATTTCAATTCCTTTGCTCTAGTTAACAAACCATGGTACGTTTTATATATTGCATCCAATTCGTCTGGAAAAATAATGCAAACTTAGAACATCCCTTATTGAAGTTTCAATTTTAATAATTAAATAGGTATACTTACAACTAAGTTCCTTGATCGATTTTTGATGTCCTCCTAAATCTGATGGTAGTAATTCCTTCTGGACATATTCGCTCAGAGAATCCATGTCTGAGTGGAAAAATACCTTAATGACAAATGTAAAGAATTAAAAAATATTCCCATGAGAAAGTTGACGAAAAGAAATCTCACCCTGTCGAGCGCTTTTTTTGGCAAGACACTCCCAAAGAAGCTGATTAAATGTTCAGAAAATTTCGGAACCTTATATAAATGCAGTCCTTTTAAGCTGGTTGAATAAACACTCTAGAAAAATCTAATTATAGAAACATTGATGGAATTATTTATTAAAACTTACGAGAGAAGCTTTTTGGGTTATTAAGACTTTATTTAAATGGCACATTTTAAGAATGCCCCAGGGATCGTGATTTTCGCAATTTACTATCAACCGTACGCCTGTATTGTAATCCAACTTGAGGAATATTTCTTGAAGACTTATTGCCATGTCGATTATTTGATTGAAATTGGTTTCATTAAGGTTAAATATGTGGAGGATAAATATTCTTTCTCTGTTCTTGTTTAAGGGCCTCATCGGTAAAATTATCCTGAAAAAAAATTAAGAGTCATTTCACACACAAAAACTAATAGGTACTCAGACTATAGATGTGTCTTTTTTGCTCTAGATCTGTAAAAGTGAGATAAACTGTAATAATAATAATTTAAAAAAATAACTGTAATAAAGGAGATACAGCCTTAAATATAGTTTGAAAAGATGAAAGTCCATCCCTGGGATAAATTCAGGTAACTTTAGTTAAACAGAAAGCGATCGAACGAAACAAAAATTGCAAAACCAAAAGTTACCTACCCAGGAAACAAGAAAAAATAATGAAAAAAAAACTAAAATAACTAAAATTCAACCAAATTGCACTTTATACAGGGTGTTAGTAACTAAGTGCGATAAACTTCAGGGGGTGATTCTGCATGAATGACCGTTTGCTATGTGAGCGTATGTGCGCAAATGCTTCGTTTTACAGATATAGGGGTGCTATAGGTTTTCTTAAAAACTGACGATTTATTTTGCGCATTTTTTGACAAGCAATTAAGAATTCTATGTTCTCAAATCAAAGATCTCATGGTACGCCACTGAGATATATTTTATTATTTTTTTTGCATGCAGAATCACCCTCTGAAGTTTGTCGCACTTATTTACTAACACCCCTGATCTGAAAACTATTTTACCGTAAGATAGGAAAATTTATTAATTTTCATAAATGGGATTTATTGAAACAAAAGTATTTAAAAAAATCTTATCAGACTTAATTTTTGGATTAGAAATATCACAGGGCTGGACTCTCATTTTTTAACTATCAAAGGCTGTATCTCTTTAATTTTTGACTTGATTGAGAAAAGTTACTTAATTGAAAAAGTTGTTTGTCTTAATGAAACAAATCACCCTGTATATTTAGATAATAGATTTTCAAAAGAATTCAAAGTGAATTACCAAAATTCTCCAAAATAGAGTTTTTTCGATTTCCAAAACGGCCCTGTAGCTCTATTTTTCAAGATTAGTGAGCGAAATTTTGCACCCTTGTAGAATTTTTGAGGGATTTTTGATTTTCGTTAAAAAAGCTTCCTGGAGTCGCATCCCTGCGAAATTAAAAAAAAAAAACGGTTCTTGTGGTATCAGATTTCAGGTCCCAGTTGTCTGTATATAATAAAATATCCGTTTAGTAGTAAGAAGCCGTTTCAAAATGGCGGACGTTTGAATTTTCGGAAAAATTGTAAATTTTTGAACGCCTGTAGGAAGCAAGATGTAAAAAAATTGGAACTCAATTAACAGGATTGGAAGGAAATTTTTCGGACTTTACATTAGTGTCAAAAAATTTCATCATTTCTATAGCCGTAAATTTCTATAGCACATTTTTAATAAAGAAAAAAAAAATTTTTTTTTTAAATTGAACTGAATTTTTTACAGTACACAACCGTAAGTCCTAGTAATCTTTAATCGTGAATAATTTCAATAAAGCAAAATTGATAAAAAAAGTGTAACAAAAAATCCTAAAATCGCGTTACTTCAAAATTCAAAAATTCAAAATTCAAAAAAAAAGTTCTCGCCTCCCCAGTTCAGGTCTCAATCTATGGGACTGAAATTTTTCCGCGAGTAAGATATTTATAAGTAGTTGTCTGGTATTACATTTGAGCAAAATCGGTCGAACCGTTTTAAAATGGCGGCCTTTTGAATTTTCGTAAAAATTAGTATTTTTTAACCCCGGTAGATATGTAAGTAAATAATTGCTCTATTTTCCCGCGCAAGTACTTACATTAGGTCAATAAAGCAGCTACCAGATAAGAGAGAGCAGTTGCTGATATAAAAAAAACATTTGAAAGCTCAGAAAACCAGTTTTAAAAATGGAAAAGATAAAGGCCTCTGATCACTCAATAATTCGTTTCAAAAATTTGTTCTTTAGTTGTGGTTTTCTCTAGTTGTATCCTCGCAGCAAGTAAAGCGAGACGAAGGCAGCTGAGTTCAGGGTTTCTGATCCATTTTCTAACGTATACAGAGGTACATAACTCTTTCGGCTAACATAAAAAAAACTGAAAAACTATAGCAAAAACTTCAAATTTTATAAATTTTGTAGAATTTATCATTTGTAGAAATAGATCAGTGGCGACTTTTGAGAGAAAGTGATAGAAATGCCACGTCAACTATTTTTAATAGCTAATTGTCTTTTCAAAGTTGAAAAAATCTTGTCATTATTTTTTGTAGCCAGGTCCAGTTTGAAAGGTCCTACATGTTAGCTCGAAACTTATTTTATTATTTTTTAAAGGTCCGATCAATTCGAAAATTAGATTTTTGCAAGGTCGGTTTTACGATGTCCGGTCAGCTCAAAAATTCGGTTTTTTTTTGGGAGTCTTGTCAAACCGGACCTGAAATTTATTAATTTTTTTTTTTTTTTAAGGTCCGATCAGCTCAAAAAGTATTTTTTACAAGGTTCAGTCAACTCGAAAATTAAATTTTTCAGGACGGGTTTGAGGTTTTTAAGGTTCAAAAATTTATAGCTTTTTTTCCAGTCTTGTCAAACCGACTTCAAAAAAAGAAATTTTTGAAACTGACCGTACCATATTATGATATCAAAATGAGCCTTGCAAAAATAAAATTGAGCTGACCGGAGTTTGAAATTTGTCATAATTTTTTGTTGCCAGGTCGAGTTTGAAAGGTTCTGCATGTGAAATTTTCATTTTTAAAAGGTCCGATCAATTCGAAAATTAAACTTTTGCAAGGTCGTTTTTACGAAGTGCGGTCAGTTCAAAAATTCGGGCTTTTTTGCGATCCTTGTCAAACCGGACCTAAACATTTTTTTTTTTTTTTCAAGGTCCCATTAGCTAAAAAAAGTATTTTTTACAATAAGGTTCAGTCAAATAATTACATTTTTGCAAAATTTGTTCGACAAAGTCCGGTTAGCTCATATTTTTTTATTGATAGCGGTTTGTCAATATCAGTTCGTTCGAAAAAAATTTTTTGTTACGTCCAGTGTGAAAGGTCCTGTCAGCTTGAATTTTTTTGGAGAGATCCCGTCAACTCGAAAATTAAATTTTTGCAGGATGGGTTTGAGAAAATACGGTTTTTTAAGGTTCAAAAATTCGAGCTTTTTTTCGAGCGCACGCTCGAAAAAGCTTTTCAAAGAAAAACTGACCGTAGCATATTATCAAACCGGGCCTGCAAAAATTAAATGCAGCCGACCGGAGTTTGACAAACCGGCCATTTTCGAGCTGACCGGACTTTGAAAAAAAAATAGGGCTAACCTCACCTTGCAGCAAAAAAAATCTTTGTGTAGAATTTATAGTGAAGCGTAGAATTTACACTTCACCAACTTTACAATTAACGAGCCGCCACTGAAATAGACTCAAAACATTGATTATGTTAATAAACATTGTCAGAATCTACAAAACCGGAAGGAAAAAATTAGTCTCCCTAGGGAGGAAAACAATCACTATTGATCACTTTTCGACTCGATTCATAACATTTGTCAGCTTTAGCCGATTATTTTCATTTTTAGTGCGCTTATTCAACAGTTAAAAACATACAAGTAGGTAAGATACTCACATAGGTAATTTTGATGGTATGATTTGTTCAATATTTGCGAATAATTCCGGCCAGACATTTTTAATTGTAAAATAGGCATCGATTCTTCTTTTAGTTTTCTCCACTCGGCATTTATTCCTTATCAATAGGCTTTCGAAAATGTAATCCTCTAAAAAGGGTAAATGATGGAAAAATGAAAAAAATTGAAGAGATCAATTTATTTACCCATCAACAAGTCCTGAGGCAAATGTGGCTCTTTTCTGATCCATTTTTTCAAAATATCGACGTCTCTCTTTATATCTTCTTCGGTTACGTTAAGAACTTTTCTCACATACTTTTTATCTCCTTCAGTTATGCCGATCTCGTTCATTTTCAAGCTAAATGTATTATAAGATAAGTAGCAAATTCGAGGAAATTTTGGTTCGATAATAGTAACAGGTCGCGAACGGTGCAAGTACTATCAGTGAATAAATATATCCCAGACCGGCTGTTTACATAGTGGTCATCATCATCCGAAGAACAAGTTTCCTCACTCGTCAGCGGATAAAATGCGAACCAATCTGACTCAGATAAGAAAAAAATAGGTGCGTGCGTAAATGCGTAATAGGTACCCTTAACTGGTTTTTTAAGTAGTACTCGTATTTTATATGAAAAAAAAATTATAATAATAATTATTTATTTATTTATTCGTTTCTACGTTCTACAATATTCTTGTAAATTATCTCAAATTGTAAATTATATCTCATAGAGGGATTGAGATGAGATAATCGAGCAGAATCAAAGCGATATTATGATAAAAGCACCACTAAGTACACCCGCAATGTCAAAAAATAAATAACACCCTGTATAATGTTTATGTTTTACATATCGTTAGACTAAATATTTATTTCTCTAATCAAATATTATCAATAAATTTGTTTTTATTTCTATCAAGGTGGTCACGATTTTCTCTCAATGTTAATTCCCAATTTAATGATTCCCAATGACAGATAATTTAAAATCTGTAAGTCGTGACCTATGACACCTCTACCAATGATGGATGATGCCAATTTTGGGTATTTATGAACCGATTTGGAATTTGAGAAAATATTTGAATACAGAATCGAGTACTTAGTTTGAATATACAGTGTATCCCAGGATTTATAGATAAAAGGGAAAAAAAATTAGAGCTTAAATTTGATAATTTAGGATCCAGACCTGCTTGACTATATAGATAATCAATTTTACCGTATTTTCATTTTTTTTAATCTTTGAATTCGTTTTCGGTGTAGGTAAAGTACCTCTTCTGCATGAAATATCGAAAAATCTTATTGAAAAAAGTTGCTCTGAATTCAAAATTATGCGCCTATACCGAATTTCATAACAATCGGCCAATTTTGTGTTAATTTTGATTTCAGAAAAACCAGTAAAGAATATTTTTTGGAAAAATTCTTTCGGAAAAAACATTTAAAGACCAAATTTGACTTACTAGACAAATAGGCTATCAGTAAATCAAATAATTTTTAAAAACTGTCAAGGGAAATAATAAGTTTCCAAGGCATACTATACAGTATGTCCCATGATAAGCAAATTTATTGGTTTAAATTACAAAAAAATTTCGAGTTGAAATTTGACACTTTAGGGTCCAGGCCTGATTTAATAAATAAGAAATTTTACGATATTTTCATGTTCAATAAATCAACCATGCCTTGACAGGACGACAGGAGCATTTTTTTTGTCTTCTGAGTGGATGAAGTACCTCTTCTGCATGAAATATTGAAAAATTTTATTAAAAAAATGTGTTCTGAATTAAAATTTATGCGGTTATACCAAATTTCATAAAAATCGGCCTAGTTTTTGTTAATTTTAGTTTCAGAAAAACCAGTAAAGAATTTTTTTGAAAGAATTCTTTCGGAAATAATACTTAAAGACCAAATTTGACTTACTAGGCAACTAGGCTATTAGTAAATCAAATAAGTTTTGAAAACTGTTAAGTGAAATAATAAGTTTCCAAGGCATACTATACAGTATGTCCCATGATAAGCAAATTTATTGGTTTAAATTACAAAAAAATTTCGAGTTGAAATTTGACACTTTAGGGTCCAGGCCTGATTGAATAAATAAGAAATTTTACGATATTTTCATGTTCAATAAATCAACCATGCATTGACAGGATGACAGGAGCATTCTTTTTGTCTTCTGAGTGGGTAAAGTACCTCTTCTGCGTGAAATATTGAAAAATTTTATTGAAAAAGTTTCTCTAAATCCAAAATTATGTGCATAGGTATACGGAATTTCATCAGAATCTGCCTAATTTTTTTTGGTTTCAAAAAAACCTTGTAAAGAAAATGTTTTTGAAAAAAATCTTTCAGAAATAACATTCAAGACTGGAATTTTATATTGTTGGCTAATTTTCAGTATTTATTTATTATTATTAATAAAAAGTTATTGGGTTTTTGTCTCATAAATATGCCAAATAGAGAAACAAAAACAACACCTACATCTTGGATGAAGACCCATTTCGCTCTTTTTATGAACTCACCAGGATTCCATATCAGCCTGGTGTAAGTTTCTATAAGGTATCTTCTTTTTTTATTTTTCCTTGAGCCTAGAACTCAATAACTTTCCTATTAATTAGCTTATTAGTGTATTTTTTTATAAAAAAAATACACTATTGAGGACGACATCACTTTTCGAAAATCACCCAAACTCATCAAATGTCCACCGATCATGACCCCCAGATCACGAAAAAGCGGTTTTCCAAAATTTACCTGCCCACGATATATATATATATATACAGGGTGTCCCGTATCGTTATGTTCAAATTTTGTGAGCATATAGTAGGCTTATTTCTAAGGCTAAAAAACCCAAAAGTGGCAGGTCTATCTGCATTCGTTACGAAGTTAGAGGCCTAAGAAAATAATGTCTAATAAATACCAGATTTAACTTTGAAAACCACATAAAGCTTATGTTATCGACCAAATCTTTATTTTATCATGTGTTTAAAAATGTCCTATTCCTTGCTGAATACAAACTTGTGCTCGGAGGCCTATTGCAGAAGTATAACAGTTCTAATTTATCATCTTTTTCGCGACCGATCTCTTATTGACCAGCATTCTGATTACGATCCAATAATAATTGCTTTTTGGAATTTAGTTACAAACGCCAATTCCGAAATATGCTGGTGCCCCATATAATATTTGAATCCAAATGCCATTTTGTATGAGCAGGAGAACCTCTTCTAATGTTTATTTCGGTGACATTTACTCATGTCGTTACCACAACAATAAATTATTAGCCTAAACTAAACCACAACACATGTGGTTCTGTGGTTTTCAAAGTTGAATCTTGTTATTTACTAGTCATAATTTTCTTAGGCCTGTAACTTCGTAACGAATAAAGATAGACCTGCCACTTTTGGGTTTTTTGGGCTCAAAATTAAGCCTACTATATGCTCAAAAAATTTGAACATAACGATACGGGACACCCTGTATATATTTATTTCTCCAAAATCACGAAATTTCGATTTTAAAAACGCTCCTGTAGCTTTATCTTTCAAGATTAGTGAACGAAATTTTGCACTCTTATTAAACCTTAGGAACAATTTCGATTTTCATTAAAAAAAATTCCAAAAGTCGCGTCACTTCTACAGGGTGTCCCTTCGAAATTCGGAAAATCCGGTTCTTGTCACCTCATTTCAGGTCGCACTTTTCGATCTAGGAGACTGAAATTTGTGGAAGTAAGATATCTACAAGGAGTGGTCTGGTATTGCACTTGAGCAAAATCGGCTGAGCCGTTTTAAAATGGCGGCCATTTGAATTTGTTGGAAAAAGGACTATTTTTTTAACCCCGGTATAAGATAGATAGAAAAAGAGTTTTATATCAAATTCACAAGATTGGAAGTAAATGACTTGAAATTTAATTTAATGTAATAAAATTTGCATTTTTTCTATTAATAAGCCAGTGGCGTGGGTGGGAAAAGGGTAAAAATGGCTAAATTTCTCTAATAATTTATGAGCACATTTTTGAAGTAATTAAACTGAAATTTTTACAGTAGACAACTATACTAATAGACTTCAATCCTTGAGAATTTCAAAAAGTAAATAAGAAAAATGGCGGAGATATTAGATTTTTTTTTACATGATGTTTATTTCTCTAAAATTTTAAAAACGCTCCTGTAGCTTCATCTTTCAAGATTAATGAACGAAATTTTTTACTCTTATACACCTCAGGGCTGACGTTTAATTCTCGTAAAAAACATTTTTCTAGAGTTGCGTTACTTCTACAGGATGTCCCTCCGAATTAAAAAAAAAAAAAAAACCGTCCGTGAGGCATGGGTTCTGGTCGAAGTTTTCAATCTAGAGCGCTGAAATTTTTCTGGTAGTAAGATAGCCTCAAGTAGTCGTCTGGTACTGTATTTAAGTAAAATAGGTCAAGACGTTCCAAAATGGCGGCCTTAAGGAATAGAACGGAAATTTTGATAGTAGACAACTATACTAATAGCATTTAACCTTCAAAAATTTCAAGAAGCAAAATTCAAAAATGGCGAAGATATTCGAATATTTTTACATGATGTTTATTCCTCTAAAATTTCAAACTTTCGGTTTTCAAAACTCTCCTTTCAGTTTTTTTCCGAATTTATTAAAGGTAGTGTAAAAAATAGTATTTTTCAAGTAAGGTTAGCCAGTGGCGGGCATAGGAAAAGGGACAAAATTGTTAAATTTTGCCAATTTTTTTGATTTTTAAATATAAAAATCCATTCTAAGGCACGTTTTCAAACGAAATGAAATGAAATTATCACAGAAAATTTTTCACAGTATTCAGAAAGCCAATAATTCAAAAAGCGGCAAAAATTTTCATAATTGAATCGCATAAAAATACACTATTTATGCGATTGATGCGCAAGAAGGTTTATTTATATTTTTTTATTATTGTCATACCTGTCTAAATAAATTTCATATAAATATCAGTACACAGGATGGCAAGTACAAAGACGACAAAGATCAAGACATTTTTATTGACATTCCACCACAGTTTGTTTGTGGTACCTACCTATTATAAATATGTATGTAGGTACAACGAAGACGTCATGAAAATTCTTATTTCGCGTGGTTGTTCTGTAAGGACTTTCAAGTCACCGCAAATAAATCCCAGGGGGCATTTTTTATGATGGGTTTTTTTATTTTTCAACATGTTTTAAAAATAGCTTCGACAGATTATATTCGGATTGCCGGATTTATGCCAATGGGTGTTTAGGCTTTATAAAATTATTCATTCTGCTGACGGCTGTTCATGGGTTGATGCTGTTTATGGAATAAAGAAATGTGTTTGTTATGTAAATTATTTTCTTGTTGGTCGATAAATACCGTTGATTGTTTTCTGGTAATTCAGAGAGTTCAGACATCTTATCGAAATTGTCTTCAAAATTTATTTTGGTCAGATTCAAGTTTGACTTTACATGACCTTTAGTGCAAGCGAATTGAGCAAATTTTCATACTTTTTCTCTGATCATTATTTGGAAGGAGTGGTTGGATTCAGAAAATTTTAAAAATTCTTTTGACGAACTTGTTTTTTCATTTTGACGACCCTTTTATGTTTTGGTTAGAGTCAAGTCTGAGTTTATATTACTTTTAGTTTGACCGTCCTGAGCAAAACTCTCATACTCGGTCTATGGGCATTTTTTGGAGAGAGGAACTGAATTCAGAGATCTTTGAACATTTTTTTCATCTAGTCAGCTCATTTTTGCTTTTGTTAGATTCAAGTCGGAGTTTATATGGCTGTGCTTGACCGTATTGAGCCAATTTTCATACTCGGTCTATGATCATTTTTTTTTTGTAAAGAGTGGCTAAGATTCGGAATTGTTTAAAAATTCTCTTGACGAACATTTTTTCATTCAGACGACTCTTTCATGCTTTCGTCAGACTCAAGTCCGAGTTTATATGATTTTTATTTTGACCGTATTGAGCAAAGTTTTCATACTAATTCTATGGGCATTTTTCGGATAGAAGGGCTGAATTAATGGATCTTTGAGAATTCATTTGACCAGCATTTTGACATTCATTGTCCCCTCTTAAGCTTGGGGCAGATTCAATTTGAGTTTACATAATCTTTAGCTCAAACGTTGTGAAATAAACCAGCCCTAGGTACGTAAAAAAAATACAATTTTTTTTCTTCTCTCATTCATATTCGCTGGATAGCCGGCCTGGGAGCAGTATAATAGGAATGGAAATCTAGGTCACTCGTTTATTTCCACTGCAGGATATCACTTAAAGAATCACGCAAGCAGGTCGTGCTAGAAAGCGGGCGGCTGACCGTTGGCGCTCAAATGAAACAAAAGAGCCTGATCGGAATCTGGCTATAAAAACACGCATCGGATGAAAGGGGTAGTTTAGTTCTGCCTCGACTCTGTTCATGGCAAGACCGACTCTTTCCTTAGCTACCGGTGGAAACCCCTTTGAGGGTATCGCATTGGTAGCCTTCCTTCCTTGTTGTTTTTTGGAAACCCCTCTGAGGGTATCGCATAAACAAATTCCTATCTATCGGTGGAAACTCTTCGAGAGTATCGCACCATTTCTTTTCTGCACCCTATCAGTGGAAACCCCTAGAGAGTTTCACACCGTTCCTATTATTTTTACATCACTAAGTAAAAAATCGATTAGGCATCTTTCTATTTCCATCTACTTCGCTAAAATATAAAATTTTCTCTTAAAGAACAAATTTAGGATTATTCGGAGAAGCGAGAAATTGCCGGCACCGTAATAAGGAAGATGCCCCCGATAAATAAACGCTCGACAAATAAACCGACGTTAAAATAAGGTAAAGAAATAATATCGCTGTATAGGAAATCGAGATAGAGCTAGTAGGAAGATTTAAACCCAGGTCCGGAAATAAGTAACCTGTGAATAGATAAAACGACTCATTATCAGAAATAATTCAGTTAGGGAATTGACCACGAACACAATAAACAAATCTTTCTATTTCTCAAGGAGTTGATTTAATACAGATGTAGGATAGACCGGATACTATAATAAAAGAACCGTACCCTTTAAATTATACGACTTCGAAAGTGAGAAGAGTGCCTTCGCTGTTGTATAACACCTTGAATGAAGAAAAATTATAACATGACGAGGTAGATACGACTATTCTGACGTTTAATACAAGCGGCAACGCCGCACATTGCTTCAAAGAATCGATGAAAGTAAAAGTGGTTCTCCCAGCAGGGTCCCTTTATATTCGAACTCGAGTGTTGTTGACACACAGTGTTTAAAGAAACATGAAATTCACAAATAGAGAAATCTAACAAATTGTTAATTAACGATGAGGTGATAAATAAAGGATTGTAACGATGGGGAGAATCCTTCGTGTGTGAAACATGTTATGAAAATGATCCTTCACCTCCTACAATTTATTTGTTTATCATTTTGTCAAAATCGAAATCAAGAAATTCAGTTCAAACGTCAGAACGCAAATTCCCTAACTCCTCCCTTGCTTCCGGCATACTTCAATTACGAATCTCGATACTACACTACTACGAAACACAACGTTCGGTTCTACATCCAAAGCTAGACGATCACAAGGCCAACTTTCAGCGGGAATCAGCGGGTAGGGTTTCGGAGAATTACAGTTGAGCCCAACCTTCAATAGTCGTTTGATGCTGAATATTTCAGAGAACGTCAAAATTCTTTTGTCAAGAATGTTTTCATTCAGTTGCCTACTTTACACGTTTTGCTCAGACTCAATTTCTCATACTCGTTAGATGTCAAATTCATTTTTAAATGTAATTTTTGTGATTTAAAATTTTAATTTCTAAATTATCTGCTAGATACCTACACAATAAGTTTAACGTAATCACATAATGTAATTATCCCTTGTTATTTGACTTTGGTTTCATAAAACATTTTTTCTGAAAGCGCCACACTTGGCGAGTCACAGGACAGGCTTGCCAAGACCCGCGCCGTGGGAAGCCTACTTTAATAGCGTTTATATCAAAAAAACTTATTAAAACAAAATTTAAAACAATAACAATGTAGAAAAAAAGGTGAGTATTTTAATCATTGTCAATTATAATATAATTAATAAATATTTTTGATTTATTTGAGGTTGATAAGAACTAAGAGGTGTCAATAACATCAATCCAGGTTTAGCTTCTTGAAAGTACCATCAAGTCCGAACATTTGCGAATCATATTTACAAGGTCCTACTCTGAGTTTCTCGTCTGATTTTATTCCTGAAACTTTTCTTAAATAATCTTTATGATCTTCGAAGATTTTATCCCACTCTCCTGTAAAAAAAATTAAATTATTTCTGTAAGAAAAAAAAAATAGAAAAAGAAACAAACTCAATAATTCCTTCGTGCTTTTCTGAGTTCCTCCATAATCTTTCGGTAAGATTTCTTTCGATATTTCTCCATGCAAGGATTGCAAATCTGGATGCACGCTTATCTAAAAAAAATACGATATTAAATTATTATAGAAAATGAAATTGCCAAGTCCTACCCTGCTATGCATTTTCTGAGGTAAGACGCTTTTCAGTAGCACCAGTAAAGAAGTGATCCAGGTTGGGGGTCGGAAGAAATGTATGCCCTTTAGGTTGTATGAATAAGCGTCCTATAAAAAAATAAGTAGGTATTATAACGAAGGAACACACATTTATTCTGGATATGGATTCATGTCTGATTCACCAGCTTCCCTGACAGGAATATTCTATATAGGTGCCAGAATGAGTCTACGCATGTTCGAGATCGCGTGGCTGTGCCTACAGCTATGTCCGTCGTGTATATAAGAGCGCTGCCGTAGCAGTCGTTGTGATTGTTCTTCCAATTTTCACAATCATTCATAAGTGAATGTGAGAAAAAAAAAATTCATCGATTTTTATTTTTCGATAAAAGAGTCAACATACGCGAGACAAATTGAAGCCAATACTCCAAGTTATCTGTTGAAGAAAAAAAAATTTAAATAAAGTTCATGCTGTAGAAAATACAGGAAGATACAAATGGGGTAAAAAAGAAAACAGTCGGAATGACCTGCCGAAATTTTTCCCGATGTTGACAGTTTTTACAACGTGTAAAAAACTATGTTTTCCTTTATGTAGGGTAATGAACGTCTCTATGGCACTGTTTTGTTATTTTTTCGACCGGTAAAAAAAATCGAAATAAATTCGATATCATGAAAAAAAATTATAGGTGAGCGGCAAATATTTTTTCCTACGACCACTATACAAAACACTACTTTGCGCATCGTTTTTTGTGCGCAAACTAGCAGATTTCTCACGTATCCAAAACTGCTGTTCGACAAAGTGACATAACGCATAGCCAAAAATCGTTTCCGTACAGTTGTTTTAATGTAAACAATAGTGATGGGCGGTAACTGAGAACTCAACTGTTACTTATTGTTAATGGAATAACTAACTATTCATTTAAAGCTTCAAGGTAAAAAAATAAACATAAATGGGATAACATAGAACCCGACAAGACTATAAAATATACTCATTATTCTCTTGTGGCAGTAATTATTAAAATTTACGAGTTGATCGCTAATAACAGCATTGGTAGCGTTCAAATCAAATTCACGAACGTGAAAATAACTCGCACACCTCTACTAACTTCAATCGACGACGCACAGCGCCTGCGTTGTGTGGAAGTTGCATATCTACCATGTCTCCACGCTCACGTTACTTATTTTTAGTTTATACGGAGTCTAATAATAAATAATAATAATATTGTCGGTAGAATTCAATGATTTAACAGTATATAATAGTAATATTAAAAAGTCATTGGTAGAATTGAAAATAATACCTACCTAGGTAGTCTGAAAAAATAAACTTTAGTTACCTATCATTATAATGGATTGTGATTCCTCTGAATCTGAAGCAGAAAATACACCACCTGAAGTAAGAAAACAAGCAGGTTTCTGTTATTTGAATTTGCTACCTATAGTTTCGAGAGAAAAATACGAATCTGCTTATAAACATTTCATCAATTGGAGAAAAGGTCATAAAAGTAGAGCATTGTCAGAAAAAATAATTTATGTGTTAAATTTGTTAAATAATTAATCTGTTAAATTGTGGTCGTAGGAAAAGTACTGTGTGAAGCACGTGCGGAAAATAAATTTCACACTCGGGTGAATTGTGACACTCGACTTCGTCTCGTGTCCCAATTCTTTCACACTCGTGAGAAATTTTCTCTTTTCCGCACTTGTTTCACAATATACTATTTTGCCGCTCACATTTCTTTTTAACGATCGAAATAAAATTCTTGGATCCGGCCCATTTTCAATAGGTCGTATTTGGGGTCCCAAGGTTCGTCTCCGTCAAATTTCAACTCGATCGGTGCAACTTTCAGGCACTTAGAATGTTTCCAAGGATCTTCATGAAAAACCACGAAAAAACCCGAAATTTCCGAAAAAATACAATTCCCGTCCTGGTAACGGATCCCGCTCATTTTCAATAGGCATCGTGAGACTATTTTTAATATTTTATATTTCAATCGAGCCAAATTTCAACTCTCTACGACAAAAAACGAGGGTTCTACAGTGTTTCCTAGCAAAAAAAAATAGACAAACTGACAGACCGACTGTTTATTTAGGTTACTTGAGGATTTATGCTAGGTAACTACCCTCGTCGGATTATTGGTCACTTTTATTACAACCATATATCAATCATTTTACCTGTCATTTCCATATTTAATGTATTTTATTTAATTAAATTCTTTTAACCCGTTTTTTGATAATAATTTTAAGCGGTTTTGATTTTATTAATCGATTTCTACCGATTTATTGAAGAAAAAATACAGTTCTTCTTAGTGTTTCAATTTTTTATATTTAAAATTAACATCTTCGGGAGTTTACACTTCACATAAGTGATGGAGCTACCTGTACATTTTGGAAGATCTTCACCGTCATTTGACTGCATTATTCAACAATGCATCGACCGGTTCGGTTGTGTTCCGGAAGCGGGGCGGTCATTCCAGAGTAGGTAGCGAAAACTGCACCGGTATTGGCCAGTTTGCCTCAAACACGGTATCATAATGACAATCATTATAGTATTAATATTCAAAATGCATAATTAGGTTACCTATATGCATTAGGTTGCATAATAATAATTTAATTAATTATTTAATGATTAAAATCCTAAAAATATGTTAATTTTGCACGAATATAAATTTTTTTGGTAACCTTCCGTTCAGACAGGATTTTAACGACAAGACGTTGGAACTCTCGGTTTTAATTAAAATTTTGATAGATTTGTTGTGTCCTTTATTTCTTATCTATTTGTTTTAATTGCGTTTATTATTGTTTTATTGACGTTTGACCGATCTACAAACTGTACGAATTCTTAATTTTTTGTACATAAAATATATGACACCTGATTTTTTAAGGGCTTAACTTGAATTAACGACGCCTACGATATACAACTCGAATTAAATTGGAAAGTTCTGGTATTATAGTAAATATTCGAGCTAGGAACGGTATAATTTGCTATTAAAGCACCCTACCGTTTAATAATAATTGGAAAATATACCAACCTGCGCAGCTTTCTGCAGTTTGGCGAGAACATTTGGTGACATTTTCTTCATATGCTCGAAGGTGAAGTTCTGCATGTCTACAACGAAACGGAAACCGACGCAATATTCGTACTTCGCGAATAATTCAAATATGGAGAAAGCAATGTCCGGTCCGTCTCGGAATACGAATCCTTCAGTCTTGGCACTTCTGTGCCCGCATATAAATACTCTTTCTTTTTTTCCGTTCAGCGGAACCATTGGTACACATATCCTGTAAAAAATTAATTTAAATATTCAATTCCCTTAATTCATGATAATGATAATGATAATGATAATGATAATGATAATGATAATGATAATGATAATGATAATGATAATGATTATGATTATGATTCTTCTTCGATGTTTCTCTATATTTGTCAGCTCATCAGTCTGTCGTATCAACCGAAAATACATCAGGAGACGACCGTGTCGAACAAAGAGAGAAAGCAGAACGATAATGAATCAATCATATTGTCAATGAATATCCTTTAACCAAGTTTGCTGGTGGTTTTAAAACAATTCATCAAATTTCCACAGAAACAATAGACTTTTTTCAAACTCTTGTAAACAAAATCTACCTTAACAGCCAGATTACTTCAGTACGGGTGTTGTAAAGTGATTGGAAAACGTCAAACCAATCTAACCTAACCAGGATTGTGTGTCTGTTTTTCTTGGAATTTTCCTTAGACTTATCTTATAAAGATCGCCGTGATGTCAACATCGCATCATTTATAAATCTTGTAGATGATTCTTTTCCCCAGATACACTGTGTCCAAGATAAGAAGAAATAAGAAAATACAGGGTCAGTTAAAGGGGGAAAAATTTGAGCAACCAGAAGGACAATGCAATAGCAAAAATAGATTTAAAAAAAATCATTTCCAATTATTTCGAAAAAAAACAAAAATATTAATCTTCGTACTGACTTATTGACGTTATTATTGAAGAGAAAAAAATTGAAACCACATGGTAATTGCAGCTTTAAGCAGCTTTATTTTTGCAATGTCAGTTTTTTTATCCGACAATTCATATTTGCAGGGACTAAACTTCATTTTTTTAAATACGAACCTGGATTTTTTTATTGCAAAAATTGAAAAATGTTTTAATTCTGAATTTAATGATATGTCAACCATGGTGGTTCAAACGTGTTTCCGGACTAGGTCTTGCGGATTCTGATGACGACGGGTAATACAAATCCAGGAAGTTTAATAAGAGCACAGATCCGTATTAAGGTGAAATTAAACTGATGATGTCGATAGCGATTGTCCGAAACACGTTTGAACCACAATGTGTGACATATTCAATTCAGAATTAAAGTTTCTTTTAAATTTTTCTATAAAAAATCTAGATCCGTATTCAAGAAATCGAAGTCAGTCAGGCCCTGCAAATATTAATTGTCAGATTAAAAAAAAACTGACATTGCAAAAATAAAGCTGGCTAAAAACTGCAATTGTTAAAATGTGATTTAATCTTCTTTAGTAATAACGTCAATAAATGAGGAAAACGAATATTAAAGATTTTTATTTTTTTTTTAATAATTCGAAAATAAAAAATAATTTTTGAAATCTCTCTCTGCCATTGCAGTGTCCTTATGGTTTCCCAACTTTTTCTCTATTTACCCGACCCTGTATCTCCCACGATTTCCGAGATCATCATGCTGTTGATTCTTAAGCCCCGTACTCACTAGAGCACGAGCTCCGAACGAGCGCTCCGAACAGAGCTGAGCCGCTCAGATGTGGACGGGCATCCTAACAGAGCCGAGCACGTACGTTCAGGTTGTTCGTCGAACGCGCTCAGACCGATCCGAGCTCTGTCGGTACAAGGATGTTCGCGTTCAGTCTGGACGGGATTAACCAGCTCTATTGCCGAACTAAGTATACCTACGAACAACTGGATCAGTGCCGAACCGAATGCTCGTTCGGGGCTCGGGTGAAAAATATAAACGCTCCAAATGCTCGGCTCAGCTCGTTCGGCGCACTCGTTCGGGGCAAATGCTCTAATGAGTACGCAGCTTTATAGCACGACTTACATGGCGTATTGCCGGCTAACAGCTGACGTTTTTTGACGTTTTCCATTTACTTGTGTTAGTTTTGGAAACTTCAAACATGATTCTTAAGAAAACTCCTTGTTGTAATATCCAAAACGTGTTTGAACAACGCTCAAATAGCTCGAAAAAATGTTTCATGATTTTTTTTTGAAAATTCAGTATTTTCTTGTATCCCCTTGTCTTAATAATCGTTGGTCCTATTTCATATTTTCCTGTTTCTTTTTCTGTCTAATGCAGTTACCTGTACCTCTCACTTGTACACGATACTTTCTAAAATTAGAGAACTGGATTCGGAAACTGGATTGTATACATGGAAAGAATGCATGGAACTGGAGGCATGGAAAGAAGTAAACATGGTTTTAATACTCAAATAAGGAAAGAAGAAATCACAAAACTTTTGTGAACAAGAAACTGTACTTGGTCGGACAAAAAATCTTCTAATTGAGGTTAAGGAATGGACCTAAAAAAAGGCGTACAGAAATAATGGGAGGCAAGATCAGAGAGCAGACTTGCCATCACCAGTGACAACGGTTTGAACACGTAGGGGACTACAATGACACTGGGACTACAAAAGGGATGATAGTCCACTCATGGAGAGACTTTCTGGTTTTTAGCAGGAGTATAGGAGCTCCCTCATGATGAGTAAATGACGAAAAGGGACTTTGGTGGCCCAGTTTGGAGTACATAACCCCTTCTCACCAAATCCATAACATTCATTCCTCTCATTTATTTTGTCTCCTATTCTTCAAGTGCACCTCTACTTCTTGAGCATGTAGAATATTTTATATTCCTCAATACTATGAAGTAGAAGCAGGTAGTGTCATTCTTCTGCCATAGGTACATCAAAAAATATCTGACACAAGAGACTAATGCAGGGGTCCCACAGGGATCCATGTTTGAAACCTTTTTATTCACTGTATTTTATGCTCGACAATGTGGAGTCGGAACCAAATCGCTCAAATGCAAAGAATACAGAGTTCGTTAATAGATCAGGGAATCCAGAAGTTAAGTAGAAGACTTGAATCAAGAAGATTAGAATTGCCCAAAAATGGTTTGCAGAAAAAAAATCGAGAAAACTCAGAGAATAATATTCGACGGCAGTCTATTAAGCTTTGTGTCATTTTTATGCTTGAATACATCTACCTGAAGTTCACTTTGCAGAAAGACAAACAAACACACAATAGATGTACAAATAATCATACAAACAGAGGAATATAAACAAACAAATTATTTCGGGATGGGAAACAGTTCCTGGAGGTAAATTGTCAGTTCTGTGAACTAGTTGATAAAATTCTAAGAAAAGATAAACAAATTTCATGGTCGTATTGTAACTATTTTTATAGTAGTAATTCAATATTTGTTTTGCTGCGTTATTATGTAACTTCAGCGGGATTATTATTTTATAGTGATTATTAGAGATGACTGAGTACTATAGTTTCAATGCACATAGCTCCGATAAAGATTAATAATTGTTATGAAACACAACTATAGTTGCGCAAGCTTTTCGTCATAAAAACTGCCAGTCATTACGATACACATATCAACATATTTTCTTTAAATGGCTGCATCCCGAAACTTCTTCGTAGATAAATGAAACTGTCAAGCTAACATGAATCAATGTGGACGATGTCAACGTTTATTGTCGGATGATATGGTTAAGACATTTTGGAATGCTTGAAGCTCGCTCATCTTAAGAAATACTTGTCCAATCTCAAAGCCCATTTTTTATTATGGCAGTGCTACACAACGACAGGTACCTCTGCCTGTATGACGTCATCCAAGTGGAGGCCAACCAGAAGAACTGCCATACAAGATCGGTAACCTCTATAGAACTTTTTGATTTATTCCCCAATTATTACACGTCGTTACAGGAAGTGAATCTTTATTGTCGGCACCTTCTCCAAATACTTGGACACCGGCAATGAACATGGGAACAATGGTCCAAGATTTGGGCCTCAGATGAATCGCAACCTGGCAACAGGGAAAGGCGGAAACATGTCCAAGAAGCTCAGAGCTACAGAGGTATATACCCAAAGTAATGGTTTTGGGAGGAATCATCTTGGGCGAATAAACAGACCCCTTCTTCAACCAATTCGTGTCAAAGCTGGACACGAAAGATTCTTCAGCTTATATTTTATGCCATTTGCAAGAACAGGTAATCAAAATGTTATGTTCATGCATGATAATGCCCGTCCTTACACGGCAAGGCTTGTTGACGGTTTTTGGGAAGAAGCAGGTGTTGATGTTTTTCAGCACCCGGCACCATTCCCGGATCTTAACCAAATTGGCAGCTTTTTTCCCCAACATGGAAACCTCCTCCAAAAGAGACAACCCTAATTTTTGAATGGCCAGAAGGTAGAGATCAGTTTTAAATGCAACTTTGAACCAAAATGTTTTTCTTGCCTAGGCGGCTAAAGTGATTTTTGGACAGTACGTATTTGGATTATTTTCACATGAAGACAGAAGCAAATACGAGACTGGAATCGCGAGAAGACAATCTAATCAGGGAAAACTAGATTGGTAGGCTGGATTACTTGTTTTTTTTTCAAGGATGAGCGTTTGAGGAGCCATAAGAAGACTATTAAGAAAAAAACACCAGGAACCTCTAGGGAACAACCTACACTGGAAACGGTAAATGCCAGGGAATTATATTATGGAAAAATCAAGAAAGTGCTACGGATAACAAGAAAATGATCTTTGGGAGAGTTCGAGGAAAAAATAAAGAAAAAGTAAAAATCAAATACAAATCAAGGAAGTGTGAAGGTCTCAAAGTGGATTGTTCCAAATGATGGAAAAAAAGGCTCCAAGAACGGGAGAGGAATAAATTACACGAGGAAGCAGAAGTGGAGAGAGTCGTGGAGGATATTTCCAAAATCTTGTCGAGGCATGAAAAGATGGATGCGGCTACAAGGGAGAAGGAAGCTAAAGAAAAATTAATAGAGAGGAAAAATCGTCACACATGGACGCAGCGGTGTGCCACATGAATGACGTGATGGTTCCAACCATGACTCATGAAAATTATGAAGGAAGAGAGACGGAACTGTATCAATTATAGAGACTTATCGGTAGAATAATAATAATAATATTGAACACCTCAGAGAAGGAAGTGGCGCAATGAATGAAGCAATAAATTGGTAGAGCTTGGAGCGGACAAGAAACAACCAAGGAAACAGAGGAAGAAATCAGGAATGACTCAATGTAAAGGCGAGTGCAAGGGATAAACTTGGAACCTTATTGTCAGGTTATCAAAATTTATTCCAAAACAAGAGAAAATGATTG
The DNA here is from genome assembly GCA_910589415.1 of Malachius bipustulatus. Lineage (NCBI taxonomy): Eukaryota > Metazoa > Arthropoda > Insecta > Coleoptera > Melyridae > Malachius > Malachius bipustulatus. The sequence continues at coordinate 31,092,915 of OU342638.1, read as the reverse complement.
ACTGGCACCAACAAGGTGGTCCATCATGTAATAACGCTGATCGCAGCTACTAAACCCATTGCAAAACTTCCTACGCATATGACGGATGATACAACGTAGCAGTGGTGATGGCAGATGATACTAAGGCAGCCTTCGATATTACTCATCTGGAGGCAAGTGCAAGGAAAAAACGTCGAGCCTTATTGTCAGGCTATCAAATTTATTCCAAGACGAGACGAAATTGTTGACTGGCACCAACAAGGTCATCCATCCTATGAAGATGGTCCCAGGTATAGAGCCCATATTCAAACCTTACCAACTACCTGGTCATAAGACTAATAACAATAAGAGTCCAGCCAGAAATAGATAAAATTCTGGAGCAAGAGATGAGCTTCAAGTAGTCCTTGGTCAGATCAAGTTCGTTATTAAAAGACCAATGTAGATAATATTTTTACACGCATGCAGGTGAATGACTTGTCGTTGCAATTGTTCTTCTAATTTTCTCAATCAAACATAAATTAGTGTGAAAAAAAAAAGATATTAGGAACGATTTCACGATTTATTATTTTTAAATAAGTGTAAGCTAAATTTCGACCAGCGAGGTAATTTTTATTTTTCGATAAAAGCGCCAACATATGCGAGATGAATTAAAGCAAATACTTCAAATTATATGTCTCTACGACCCTAGAGTATTTCTTAGCAAAGACACAGACACACCGAACGACAGAGTGACGTTTTTAGGGCAGAAGAGCGCGTATAACTACCAAAAATCCACTTCGTCGGTCGCGGAAGTTGAAAAAGGTTCTTATTTATCAGACACCTTGTATGAATATAGGACAAGCCCATACGGTTTCTATGAGGTATGATTGTACGAGGTAATTTAAAACGAGTTAATTTTAAAGGTCACATCACTTGGTTTCAATTTGTTTTTTAATAACGCGCTTTTGATCGTTTTTAAGGAGTAGGTACTAAAGGAGTATTTGTTATGAAATGAGACACTTTCTTATGAAACTTGATCATGAAACTCCTTTCAACTGAAAACGCCTGATTTTAATGGTGATTTTGAATGATTTTTTTTCAATATAATACTTACACGCTATTTTTCGAGGGTACTACATACCCCAATCTATCAAACATATCAGGCCAGATCGTTTTCAAAGAATAATAAGCGTCAATGCATTCTTTCGATTTTTCCACCCTGCACTTATTTCTAAGTAATACTCTCTCATAAAAATCATTGTCTGGATTGAAAATAAGTTTTTTTATAGTCAAATTATAATTTCATCAGTTCTAGGTAGATAAATAAAACATACCCTCGATTTTTCGTGGCAAATGTGTTTGTTTTTTAATCCATTCTTTTATGATGTCTATGTCTCGTTTTATGTCATTTTCACTCACATTGTATAACTTCCGAATGCACTCTTTTTCGTCATTACCGACATTTAAGAAATCCATTTTTTTCTTTCATAAAAATTAGACCTAATCACAGTAATAATTCGTGTATTAATTATCGAACTTACAAATGATATATGCGCTGTATACGACAAGAGCAGAAATGATAATGCATGGTTTAAGTAGGAGAGACAATAATACTTAATTACTAAATAACGTCGGTAAATTTATTGCTTGCATTCTGAGACAGCGTCAACTCGTCGCCAACTCGTCTTGAGTGAAGTAAAATGAATTTAATATAAAGAAAACAACATATTGTTGAATAAAAAACGACTTCTGTCAAAATAGTTTGTAACGCATATATCTATTACTCTATTATTCTTGAGTAATAGATATACGGTGTAACGTACATTTTGTACGTACCGGCTAAACGCCAGCGACACGGAGACAACTGCGGTGCGCGCGCAATAAGTGGGTGATGGTGGCTTTTAGTGCAGTACAGATACGGCCGGCTGGCGGCCTCGAATTTCGTCGACATCGACTGTCGAGTTCCAACCTGGTACGCAGATACCTGCGTTCTCACCTTTCTTTCTCTCCTGGAAATTCGCGGAAGAAGGTTCTTGCAAACACCTGTCGCGAATAATACACATAATGGCGTCTTGAACTTACCGTTCAAATATTGGGAACATCACCCACGTTTTTGGTTTGCTTCTCCGTACCGAGGCAACTTTTTCGTACCGACGTCACTTCTTCATACTGATGAAAGTTTCCTGCGAAGTCCGCCTTTCGCCCCGAAGCAAGTTCCTGGAGCCAAACCTGAAGATCCAGTCTCCTACCAGCTGAACTTGTACCTCGCACCGAAGGGCCCCTGACCTAAAAATCGTCACCCTCGTACTGGAGAGCCATACGAAGATAAGTGCCTTGTGAACCATTAGTACCCGACCAAGTCATTCAGCTAAACCGCACGCTCTTGTTTTTATTGTTTGTTAACCGTGCTCAAGAGTCTGTGATATTATTAACATCTGTGATTTTTTTCTAAATATTCATAACTGTGATTTGTTTTAATAAAGAGTACCTGTTGTTCTGCTGACCTGCTTGTTATTGCTGACCCTCTTAAACTAGCGACTCAACCTACGACCCTTGTTGTCATGCTCTCAACGACTATTTTTCCCCTCTAGAGGTCAAATAGTTCGTTTCAAGTGTCTTTTAGAGCTACTGCGGAGACATCACAGATGACAGATGACTTTTTGGCTCGGTCTTCTTTCTCTCTCGATCTCTCTAAAAAAAACTAGAATAACAGACTGACCAGAATACTTAATAAATTCTGAGGCCATAAAACTGTGGAAGTTGTAGATTTTCGGAATACGTATATGCGGTGGCCTAGTACGAGGATGTCTTCGCGTATTTGTGAGACATGGGTTCGTTCCCCACTCGGGGCGTATTACTTTTTTTCTACAATTATGAGGACATCTCTCCTGCAATAAAATTTTTAACCGAATGAGTTAGAACTTTGAAACATTTTACTAGTTTTGACGTAACACTAATCTGTCAAATGTCAAAGATGACGTTGCAGGCGCTGTCAACTTAAACTTTTAGGGGGGAGGGTTGGGAGAACTATTATAAACGTACATAATTTTTGTGTAGATAATTGAGATACCTTTAAAATGAGATCCCACATGACCCACCCTTGCCTCTCAAAATGTTGAAGTTGGACTCAACTTCATCTTTGCCATTTGACACATCAGTTTTATATCAAAAAGTAGTCAAATCCATGACAATTTAGAATTTTTACCAAATTTCTGTCTCATTAGGATCAAAAATTCAGGGAGTGTGACAATATAAACGTCCTCACTGACACAAGTACTGTCAAAATTGACAACCAACATAATTTTTGTGCCGTCCTGGTCAGAATATTATCACCAGCAACCACATATTGTTTAACTGAGGCTATGACCCACTCAAGCATTCTTTCTCTTTCCCAAGCATGAGGTAAAGGTAGCTCGAGTACCAGCAAACCCAGCCATTTTCCTAGATCGACGAGATGTACCCTCGCGCAATTATTCTTTATTGATCCAAAGTGTCAGGCTAGATTGTGGGTCCTGAAGGTATAGCAGCACTGACGCGATCCTCCCAACTCCAGGACCTTCTCAATTCAACGGTCTTGATATTTGGTTGGTAGCGTCCAAGTTTTAACACCCCAGAGGGCCCAGTTCCCAGACCTCCACCCTTCAGACCACCATGGTTAAATCGTGGTCACGTTAAGAAGGACTTTAAGGGAGTGCTTGTTTCTTTTATGATCTGCAGGTGTTTGTTTTGTTTCTTGAGGAAAAGTTACAGTTTTCATTTGAAGTTTTTCATCCCCTCAACTTTTCTCTCTTTGTTCTAAATCTCTGTTTTCACGTTTATTTTTGCTTCTTTCTGTAACGAATTAGTGGCGTTAAAGTCTATCTACGCGTATTTTAGCGTCAAAATAAAAATTATTTTATCGAGCAAAAATTGTTGACAACCTTTCCTATAAATTCACGGACCTTAGGTCAGTTGTGATCTTGCGGTTGCGATATCACCTGGCGTGCATCGCTCACCAAAAACGATAATCTGGAAAGAGAAGAGAAGAGACGCGTGAGAAGTTGCGAATAGAATAGGTGAGAAATGACATAAGGGTTGTTGATTCGTCAAGAGAGCCGTCGAGAGGACACGCGACAAGGTATGACAGACGAGACGAAGGCGCGGCCGGAGAAAAACGGGTCGGTGAACGAGAACGGCAAGCCTCTCCTGCACATTATCTGAAATTTTTATCTATTACCTTATATCTTACCTCTCATCTTCCTTATCTTCATAACTAGAAGCCAAATCGTTTCTACTAAATTATCTTAAGCACACTCGAGTCCGAGAAGCGATTGAGTTGCTATTTGGTAAATTTATTTGAACCACAACTTCACCTGTAAGTAGGTGAAGACATATTCAAACAACCCTTCTAGTGAAAGGGGTGAAGTTTCGATCTGGCAAGACAGTGCAAGTAAATTAGTATACTGGCATCCCAAAATTTTCCTTTTCCTTTTTTCTTTTCTATTGAAGTGGGGAGAGAGTGTCACGTTAGAGAAGAAATTTGGCACCTAATTTGGTCTCTCTATTTTGAGGTGTTGAGAGAAAAACTATCTACCTTTTCAAAAATGATTGCCTTTCTCTTGACCCACCCTTTAGGTCTAACTTTTTTTATTCTCTCACGCCACCCCTACATTTTTTTAAACCTTTGTTTTTTCTCACTACAGCTCATCCTTCTTTAGATCTGAGTGGTCTAAGCTCATGTAAGTTTGATGGTTTAGTTTCTGGTATTGATTATTGATACCTGGTGAAGCAATTCCAAAAGAAAGACAAATATTTGTTTTATTTTTATTTCAAAAATTGTTTATCATAAATAAATAGATTTATAGGTGTTTTTGATTATCATTATTAAATAAATTAATTAATTTTATTTAGTCGAGACGTTCAAAAAATAGGTGGCGAAAATACAGATATAATAATTACCTAATCCTCGAAAGTTTTATTGATTTAAGGGCCTTTTTCGGCCATCTCAAACTTTTTTAAGTTGAACGGTTTCAAGGCGCTCTCCAGATGTGAGCACTCTCCAGATTGGGACGCTCTTTATAGAATAATAGAATCATGAAACCTCAAGTTTGATTAATGAATCTTTTTGCAAGTCTAAAACCACTCAACTTGAAAAAAAACGTTTTATGTTTACTAAAATTAAGACATCTTCCATGCTGTTGAAACAGAGCTTTTCTTCCTTGTGGTTACTTCGACGTGTGCGTCCAAGCCGTCTGATATTCTACTGAGTCTTCTGGCCCAGGAACCGCGCACCCCTGAAAATTATTAATAGGAAATATTAATTTCGAACTTTTTTTCTCTCCGAACGCCGCCACTGTCGAGGCGAAGCGTTCGTGTGGTTCATAATAATCAGTAGATAAGTAACGAGTGTAAATATTGCATGTATGGGTTTGTTATTGTGGTAGGAAATTTATAATTACATTTTTCAACAATATTGTTTCGTAGATAATAATAATAATTGGAGTTTTACCCACCTACTCTAGTATCAAGTCTGGATCCGTTATTATTTTCCCTGATTGAAGAGAGTAAATCTTCATAGTCGCCCTCAGCGTTCTTCTTCAAACTGTGCTCGTATTTGGCCTCTTTCGCTAATAGAGCTTCTCGTTGCATTTGCGTCTTTAACTGCAGAAAAATTTGATTGAGAAAATTAATTCGTGGAAAAGAGGTATGGTTTTCCTTTTCCATCAGCTAATGAGTGCAGAAAATCACAGCAACAATTATTTTATTAAAATCTAATTTAAATAACTACCATGCAAAGCATTATTACGTGATGCAAAAAAAGCAATTAGTAGATAAATTTAACGCGATGATTGCAGTCTGAGTTATTAGCATTTGAATTAGGTAGCCATCGTTATTTACTTATATAAACATTTGTGAGAGTTCAATCAAACAAAAGCTGGATTTAGATAAAGATGATGAGGAAAAGATAAGAGAATTGATCCTTGAACGGAACCTTGAATAGTTTCAAACCTCTTATCAGTGCGCCTTGTTTTGGTTCAATATTCTGTAAACGAGTTCCTGAGGAGATAATTTTTACAGTATTTGACTTGTTGTGATAATTCTCATCATTATAAGTGGCTTTCTTATCAATATTTCTCTATATCTGTCTGTCTATCTGTCTGCTCAAATCTTGCAATAGATTTTAAATCAACTTCCCGTGTAGAGCTAGAGACTTGAAACTTTTAATGTAGACAGAACTGGATGACAATGCAACACTAGCTCGCTTTCATTGTCCCTCGGTTTATTGTAAAATCCCGAGCGCCAATGAAGGAGCAATTCAATAGAAGTGATTTTCTCGAGAGAAAAGTCTAGACGACATTTTTACCAAAAATATCGTGTGTAGGTTCACAGACCTTATATGCCAGCGGAGAAGTAATACGTGGAGGTCGGAGGTAATGCGGCCATGGTTTCGTACAGGTGACGCCATAATTATAGCAAACAGCTTCCAGGCAGCATGACATAACGCTTCGCTGATTGAGGAATGGCTAGGATGCGGAGGCAGCAAAGCGGGAACCGTTGGACGGCCATGGAAGAAGGCACCGGCAGCAGGGAACTTTTCAGGTCAAGGGTGGAAAAACAGAGAAAACCCTACCTGTATCTTGCTATCGTATCTGAAAACCTTGAAACATTTACCTTGACCGTGTGTGTCGTCTTTTAAAGAAGTCTTTTCTTCGCAAATTAATGAACTTCACATTTTGTGGGTCTCGCCTGAATAAATTGCGTTTCTAAACGCAATTTCCTAATTTTCTGAAACATCTATAACAAATAGCCGACTAACTCAGTCAATTAAACGACAGTGTTTTCCCGTTAATAATCACCAGATTAATATCAACTTCCGTAGTTTTTCAATTTCCGACATCAGACGTTTTCAGCAGTTCAATTTTCAAGCTCTTCGCCTGACTATCGTGTGGTACTCAATTAAGAAACAACTAATTTCCGTTCAACTGCATGTTCACATATTGCATCACCTTAATTCGAAAAGGTACCTAAATACCAGCAACCGGCGAACTGTATTTTTTTAAAGGAACTTTTGCAAAATGGGACTATCTCCACTATATCCACTCCTCCTTGTCACCAGTCTCTTGTGCTGATTTGAGTGGCCTTTTTCTCATACCATTCTCAACTATTCTTGTTCTCAACATCTCACATATCCATTTCGACACTGTGTGTTGACTCGTTTTGATTAGAAGAGATGCCACCTCGAGAAAAATGTCATGTGAATAGAAAAGCTCCTTTTCTATTCAAAATGGTCCAAATGCTCAGGTTGAGTGGTTTGAAGAATTTTGGCTGCGACATTTCACTTCTTCTCGGTTTTTGGAGCGAAGGTAACCTTGGTCTCTCCCCAAGCCTTGGGGATGTAGTCAAGCGCTAAACTATTTCTTGCGATTTGGACCAAGTGCCATTGCGGCATAATCACCTCTTGCTCTTTTTGAAGAAAGGTCAGGATATGATGTCAACACCTGATTGGTGACTTATTGTATGGTTGGAAGGTGTTCATTTCCAAGTGATGATTTGTCCTAATTAATTGTTTCCTGGCCTATTTAAAAAATTTTCTCTTTCACTTGAACTTGTTATGCTCCCCGAAAAGTTCTTTCAAGGACATTTGGTCTTTAGCTTGTTTTGGTCATGGTTTAATTATGCAGTCTGGCCTCAATAGAGGTGAGCATGATGTCCTAGAACCTATTTCTTTCAAGTTTCCTAATTTCTTTAATATTTAAAGGTGGTCAGTCTTTTTTGGCAGCTACGCTGATCTACGTTATGCTCTGTTATAGAGCTTTCGATCCCACTTCTGATCTTAACTTTGATATATCTCTTCTCCACCCTTCTTCTCTTATTTATTTTAATGGGTAGTTCGTCTAGGGTGTCTTTTAATTCAAATTTTTTTTTCCCTCCCAGGTTAGGTCCAAAATTTATCTTGTTGCCAGTCCAGGTTAGGTCCTAAATTTATCTTTTTGCCAGCCCAGGTTAGGTCCTAAACTTATCTTTTTGCCAGCCCAGGTTAGCTCTGAAAATTATCATTTTTGTGAGTTTTTTCAATCCCAGGTCAGGTCCAAAATTTATCTTGTTGCCAGTCCAGGTTAGGTCCTAAATTTATCTTTTTGCCAGCCCAGGTTAGCTCTGAAAATTATCATTTTTGTGAGTTATTTTCAATCCCAGGTTAGGTCCAAAATTTATCTTGTTGCCAGTCCAGGTTAGGTCCTAAATTTATCTTTTTGCCAGCCCAGGTTAGGTCTTAAACTTATCTTTTTGCCAGCCTAGGTTAGCTCTGAAAATTATCATTTTTGTGAGTTTTTTTCAATCCCAGGCTAGGTCCAAAATTTATCTTGTTGTCAGTCCAGGTTAGGTCCTAAATTTATCTTTTTGCCAGCCCAGGTTAGCTCTGAAAATTATCATTTTTGTGAGTTTTTTTCAATCCCAGGTTAGGTCCAAAATTTATCTTGTTGCCAGTCCAGGTTAGGTCCTAAATTTATCTTTTTGCCAGCCCAGGTTAGGTCCTAAACTTATCTTTTTGTCAGCCCAGGTTAGCTCTGAAAATTATCCTTTTTGAGTTTTTTGCCAGCCTAGGTTAGGTCCAAAATTTATCTTTTCGTCAGCCCAGGTTAGCTCTGAAAATTATATTTTTTGTGAGTTTTTCCCATTCCAGGTTAGGTCCAAAATTTATCTTTTTGCCAGCCCAGGTTAGGTCCTAAATTTAGTTTTTTGCCAGCCCAGGTTAGGTCCTAAACTTATCTTTTTGTCAGTCCAGGCTAGCTCTGAAAATTATCTTTTTTGAGTTTTTTGCCAGCCTAGGTTAGGTCCAAAATTTATCTTTTCGCCAGCCCGGTTAGGTCCTAAATTTAGTTTTTTGCCAGCCCAGGTTAGGTCCTAAACTTATCTTTTTGCCAGCCCAGGTTAGCTCTGAAAATTATCATTTTTGTGAGTTTTTTTCAATCCCAGGTTAGGTCCAAAATTTATCTTGTTGCCAGTCCAGGTTAGGTCCTAAATTTATCTTTTTGCCAGCCCAGGTTAGGTCCTAAACTTATCTTTTTGCCAGCCCAGGTTAGCTCTGAAAATTATCTTTTTTGGGTTTTTTGCCAGCCTAGGTTAGTTCCAAAATTTATCTTTTCGCCAGCCCAGGTTAGGTCCTAAATTCATCTTTTTGCCAGCCCAGGTTCTCTGAAAATTATTTTTGCAACAACCTCAAAGTCGATGTGTATTAAGGTTATGTGTTATAGAGCTTTAAATCCCACTTCGGATGTTAACTTTGATAGATATCTGCTCCGCCCTACTTCTCTTATTTATTTTAATGGCATAATTCGTCTAGGGTGTCTTTCAATTCAAAATGGTGTTTGGTAACAGCTCCAAAGTCCATGTGTACTAAGTTTATCTTGCAAAATTGGTTATTTCGTATTTCTTAGATTTCTTCTTGAAGTTCAAACTTTATGATTCTATATCTGTTCTTTTCAGGCAACCCTTTCAGTTTTTTCTTCAAATTTTTTTTGTATAATTCCCGCCTATCCTAGATAAGTTTTATACAATCGCGTGGTGTTTTCAGCTATTGGTTGTAGATGTCATCGAGCAGAAGTCTTCTTTATCAGAAAGTCTTCCAAATATTTCTTAATCATTAATTTCTTACATTATTATGTTTATATTAAGAAGAATTACGTCATAAAGTACTACGTGGTGTGTAAAAAAATATCGTAAATAAATTTATTAACGCGGGAGGTGACTGTATTGACGTTTAAAAAAAAATAATTCTAAATATACCTACATATAGACGGAGGTAATCTTTTATTGATCTTTTATTATTGTTATATTATGAAAACCACTTTTTTTAATTAATGAATCCTTATTACTATGTAACATTTATTACAGGTAGGTCGTCAATGTATTCTTTTCAAGGACGTTTGAACACTTTGTTCGCTGTTAAACACTATAGTTAGGTATCTACCACTGTGATGGCACTATACATTCTGCGTTTCCTGATCATTTGAAAAATAATAAAATAATAATAATACTTTAAAGAAAATAATTAAAGCGAATTAACTGCATGCAACATGCTATTCTTAAATTAAATGAGTAGGTACGTACTTCGGAGGGAACATCCGGTATTACATACTGCATAATTCCCACTAATGAGAATACTACATGCTGCCGAAAAAATAACGAACAGTATTATTAAATTGTTAATTAGTTTTTAGTGAATGAGTAAGCATGGTACTGGTACTGGCACTACTTCTCTTTATAAAGCACGTGCCAAAATTGGGAAACCGGCAATTGTTTTGGGCGTTCCAAATACTCGCACACGATAGAATCAAAAATTGTTTTCTTGACGATAACCGATTCGTCACTACAAGAAGTAACATCTCAGAACTTTAGAGAAAGGGAGGGGAGAGTCATAAGGTTTCAAAATCAGTCAAACCAATTAATTTGACCTTTGGAAGCAGTTTTAAGTCTATATTAACTCGCTTTCCGTCCTGTCTGTCTATCTGTAGGCGCAAATTTTGCGATCGATTTTAAATTATCGTTACTTCCCGAAAAGTTAGAAGCTTTAAACTTTATTAAACATAGTTCAGAACTGGATATGATAGAGTAATACTAACTCGCTTTATTGTCTGTCTGTTTGCGGTACAAATCTTTGTAAAAACGTTGCAAAGCAACTCGAAAATAAAGATTGATTGCAGGATCTATTTATAAATGTTCCGCGACAAATTACCATAATCTCATCAAGGATGTTTAAAATTGATTGAAAAATTTCGTGCGTATACAGAACTCAGAATTAGAAAATAATTTTTAAATAAAAAAAAATTAATATAATTCCACGTTTATAAGACGGGAAAAAAAGTATAAAATAATTTTTAATAGCTATGTAAATACTTGTATGATTGATAACGAGAAACGTAAAGCGCGTGCTGTTGATAATAGTAAGATGTGTTGAGAGTAAAATTGATTTGAACTATGAAATGAAAGCTTATCTTCCACGTATATCGTTTTTGATCTTACAAGTATTTCCATATCTATTTTAATTTATTTTATTATACTTTATAGTCAGTTATTATAAATGTGGTCATTAAAATATATTTTTATTTGTATGATTTGAAAGATTTTTTAATTTCTTTGCCTCAATTTTTTTTACAATTTTAGTACCTCTCAAAAGGACCGTTCTGGTAAATTTTGGGATTTTTTTTAATTAGGTACTTGTTAAAAAATTATAAATTTTCAAAAAATCGCATAACTTTCTTGATAATGGTCAAAATTAAAGCTGTTTTTAATTTTTTTTCAGTTGGGCTTTAGGTACAGAAAAAAAACAAAAAATATTTGAAGTGTTTGTGATTAAGTTTTTCGAGTTTGAAATTTTAAATCGTGTTTTTGAATAATTTTCTTTCGATTTTTTTTTTATTTCTTTTATATCAAACTAAAATTCTTGTAACATTTTTTAAGCCGGTCCTGTCCTGGGCTCTTCATATTACCTACTTTTTTTCGATTTTCAATAATTTGAAAAAAAATCTCTATAAATCATCATCAGTACCAATTTTTGTCACTCATGTACCTATACTCTTTTTTTACTTATTTTAAATTGATTTTCGTTCTTTTTGATTGTTAATAAGTGTTTACCATAAAATTGAAATTGGTGAAATTTTCATTCAAATTTTCAAAAATCGAAAAACATAGTTATTATTGAGGGTCCGGTCTTAAAAGTTGTTAAAAGAATAGCAGGTACCTAGATTCTAATAAAAAAAAATTCAAAAACACTTTCAAAAACACGATTCAGACTTTAAAACTCAAAAATCTTAATCAAAAACACTTAAAAAAAAATTTGTATTATTTTGCGCCTATAAAGGTCCTCTAAAAACAAAAATTTAAAAACAAAAAGCTTCAATTTGGATCATTATTAAAAAAATTATGCGAATTTTTTGAAAATTTGATGTTTTTTAACAATAAAAAAATCCAAATTTACCAGAAAGGCTCTTTTGAGGGGTATCTACAAAAAGAAAGTGAAAAAATTGAGGAAATCAAAAATAAATTTTTTCAAATCATTCGATTTGGCGTGGAATGCCCCTTATACAGTGTGATTTCTGACTAATGCGATATAAAATTTATGTTTTCAACTTGCACCTGCCTAAATTTCAATTTTCAATTTTTCCGCACAAATTGTTTCTAATGTTCCTCAAAATTCATCTAAAATCATTTCAAAAGCTGTCGTACTACGAATTTATTATTAGATAGCCTACTGCCAGAATTTAAATTTAGTAACCAGGACCGTACTTAAAAGAAAATTGTTCGCATTTTTTTTATAAAAAAAGAGCTCATTTTCATATGGAATTTCGGGAAAAACGTCATCGGATTCGGAAAGTACAAGAAAAATGCTATGAAATGGACTTCTTAAATCAAATGGCACACTTCAAAAAGGTTCACAAAAAGAGATCAAAGTAAGAACTTGTGTAATCAAACTAAAAAAAAAATTCAATTTCTCCGTAAACTTGCTGCCAAAAAAGCTGATATTCCGCCAATTTACGGGAAAGCCTATTTCTAGTATTTTAAATCTCATAACCAGGGCTGTACTTGAAGAAAAATTTGGTCGCAAATTTTTAAGAAAAGTACATTTTTCGATCGATTTTCGGCGAAAACGTCATCGGATTCGGAGAGTACAGTAAAAATTCTATGAAATAAGCTTCTCTTATCGAACGGCACACTTCTACCAGCTTCACAAAAGTCGATTGTGAAATGCAATTTTCCGAAAGGCTATTAGAAAATGAGATTTTATGTCAAAAAATTTTCTTTTCAAGTACGGTCCTGGATTTTTAATTTGATAGGTCATCTTGAAGTGCCTCAATAGAAGAGTGTTTACTAAATTTTGTTGGATAGCATCAAACCGTTGCAAATATATCGCCGTTTAAAATTTAAGCCCAAACATAGAAAACACCTGTATCTTCGTACCTCGCCGCATTAGTCATGAATCACCCTGTATACTTGATTATTCACAAACCACTGCGACAAAAAATGACTTCCAAACTTCCAGGGCCAAATATAGGTGGGTGGGGGGAATATAATCAAGGTGGGGGGAAGAAGAACAGAAACAGAAACGTCAGATTAATTATTCATTGTTCCACAATTTGATGTTAAAAGCGTAGCTGTCATAAAAAGTAAAAAAAAGGCTATGGCATAAAAAAAAACCTTTAGCCAAAACTAAAAATTGCTTGTCTCAAGAAGCGGTTGCTGAAGAAGCGCAGCCAAGAGCGCTTTGTCTATATAGCGTCAGCAAATCTTGAAAATACTTAAGTCTAAGCTGGTTTCAGCGTAACGAATGTCAAATTAAAGTGAGAAATTAAAGATAGAGAGAGAGATGTATGAAAAGGGTCTAATGCTATAGAATCATAATAATTTATATTTTCCAATATTTTTCAGTACCCTAAAACTGTATTTTAATGATAGAAAATGCGACCCAAGAAGATCTTTTGGATTCTTCTGGTGACTTCTTCTGGTGAATATATTTGAAAAAATTATAATTTTGAATGATTCTAAAGATGTTAAGTCTTTTTCCGCTGGTTGATAGATAGAAGCCCAGGCAACCAAATCACTCAACTAAGAGATTTTTTTCCAGATTGTCATAATCCTGGGAGGACTCTCCAGAGATTATTTCTCTGGGTTTACTCTTCTTTCCTTATTTTGTCATTGAACTATGTAACGGGATTTTCGGTATGGTAGAGATGATTCCCCAGGGATGGATAATTACCCCCTTTTACCGGTGACAAGTCAATTAGAATAATAAAATCTTTATTTACAATTACGATATTTACACATATCTGTGCCTATTAAATTAATATTATTGAATCCTGAACAATATGGGCCGGCCTTTGTCCACGGCGGCCCGCCTGATTGGCGAGAGATACTGGCGTCGGTGCACGCACCTCTGTTAATTGGTCGATCTGACGGACGATTCACCTCCGGCTCTGCTGCGTCAGTAGCTCCCTTACCATCGCACGTTGCGTGTCGCATCTGCTGCTGCTGCGGCCTCCGGAATACGCGACGTGACGTGCCGGATCGACAACTCATTACATTGCGATCCGACGTCTGGTTTACCTGGCCCTCAATATAGGCCAGGCGTCGACTGAAAGGACCCGCCGGGATTTCACTACAGCCCCGGTTGATTCCCTGTTATGACCGGCAGTCGATAAGAGCTCAGTTCACTCTCATCGATCTCCCGACGTCCAGTTACAGCTAGGCTCGACTCATTTCATCGTCCTGCTATATCCGGCTGGGTACTGGACGGAGTGCACTCATTACATGCCTCCTGCTGAAGACCTCCTAGCTCAGTTCACCGGGAGGGAGAGTGGTTCTCGAGTCAGTTCCTCGGATCCATCTGACCTGCATCTCCGTTGGGTCTGCTTATATAGCCGGTGCCGGCGAGATAACCTGCTAATCACCGCTGTAAAAACTGTATCCTTCTGATAAACCCCTCGATTAATTAAAATAAATAATAATTAACTACGAATGCCTCGGAATTCGTTACAACTATTTTTTCTTAATAAAAAAAAAAGATGTTCTGGACCTAAAAGTTTCTGTTCATCCGTTAATACAGCGATTTCTAGCTTTACATTGCTTCTGTACATATTGTGGACTCGCGGTCACGTCACAACAATGGTAGCGCCGAGCGGAAAGATTATCGGGATTTGGCCATCTTCTCTTGTTCTTGTCTAATAAGGCTCTAGGCCTGGCTTATTCCACCATAGCCTCGGATTTTCGTTTTAGATATTTCCTTGAGTTCCTCGACTGTTTAAAAAAAGTGTTCTTATAAAACTTTTGTTTTTCTGATCTAGTTTTGAATTTTGAAAATTGAAGAACAAATGAACAGTTTGTGAATACAAACTGGTATTCACAGAAATTTACGCCTCGATTACAAACTCGGAATTACATAACATGGACATTGTTACCATATCTGATTAAATCTGTTTGTGAATATGATGGAAATGAAAACTTACTTCAAATATAACAACAAATGCTAATCGTGCTGCGAATACGTGCCAATATTGCGGGCTCAAATCGTAAGCTTCGGGACTCTCCGGGGGATTTCTATATCCTGGAAAATAATTCATTAAAAAAAAAAATGAAAAATGCGTCAAGAAAAAATCACCTCTGTATTGACAGATTTCCGGAATAGTCGGATTGTCTCCGCCCATGTCTTCTTGATAATGGGACGTATTAAAAGCTAAAATTAATTAATCAATTAATTGAGGTCAAATGTTCATTTAATTTAATTTACTCACACGACAAAGACGCGTCAATATAACCAGTCAGATCCGCAGTTTTCGAATATTTGTATTGGTAAACCATTCTTGGTATAAAGTCGCTCGTGTAAGCTATCACAAATGCCTGAAATGTGAATTTTCGTTAATTTAGTTATGACATAAATGTATACGATAGAATTATTTCCCCTAAAGTGGTGGATCGTTGCGCGCGTTGCATGTTTATGTTCGTGCGTGTTGATGTAATTTATATAAACATAGCACTTACATTGGAGACGACAGCTGCGTAAGTGATCCCTTTGAGAATCCCATACCAGGCTCCGATGTCTTCGACTCTTTCGGCCAGAGGTCTCCTGGCCTGCGTCACGTACTTGTAAGCGTCAAGACGGATTTCAGCGATGTTGTTGAGGAACGCGCAAAGAGGTGCCAGCGGAAAAGCTGCCACGAACAGGGTGACGAAACCATACTGAAGAACTGGAAATTATTTTTATTGCATCATTTTTGCAAGTCCCTCCTGAATTTTACACTCACTCATTTCCAAGTATTCATCGAACAGAGCCAAACGTCCAGGATCTTGCAGGTGATAATCTTGTTCCCATCTCGTGTGCTTCCGGCTTGGATCTTTTGTGTGGGAGCGATGTGACCGCCATCGCCACCAATTGTAGAAAGCTCTAGAAAAAGGTTCATCAGAACCTGGCAACGTGACCTCCAGATATACTCACGGGTTGAAAATTTCGACGAAATTATTGAAAATCTGTTTACCGATCATAATGATCGCCAGTTGTATGCAGAGTTCGCTGAGACATCCGGCCGGGTCACAGATGTCCGATTTCACTTTATGAAACCTCGAGAGGCGGCTCTCTTGATCGCCTGGATATTCAAAAAATCTACCCTGGAAAGATTTATCGATTTTTTATTCTATTATTCCTGAAATTTCTGCATTTTGCTCACCTTAAAGAACGCTATGTATATCAAAGACGAATAAAAGTTCATGAACTCGAATAGAAATATTTTAAAAGTGTACGAATCTTCATATTCAGTCTGCGTACGTGGATTTTCCATATTCGTTAAATAAATGGCTAACCTATGATAAAACTGTAATTGAAAATTGATTAATTTGAGGATATTGATTTGAGAAAAAGATGAACGCACCCTTGTTAGAAACATAATAATTATCAAATTAATCAAGGCAGCTGATACTGACGTAACTATTTTGGCATGTCGTTTCAAAAATTCCCCACCACCGCCATAAATAATCGACACTAGAGACAGTCTATAGATTATGGTCCCAAGAACTGCACACAAAACTACCAATAACTGAAAGAGAAACATAACATTATAGTGATTTCTTACTTTTTCGAATTTTCTAGGCCACAAAAACGGTTAAAGTCAACTTCCCTGACAAATACGGGTATAAACCCCCCAAAAAAAACTTAATCCCTGAAATTTAGCTCAAATGAACCCTACGTTGTGTTTTTTTTTCGTCTTCGAAATAGTCCTCTCCGACCAACCCCTCCCCTCCCCACGAGACCCTCAAACTTTCTCTTTTAGGAAATGTTTAATTGAAATAATTACCATGAAGAAAACCGCCGAGCCTGTAGCTGCGAATCGTGCCGCTTTTGACACCGTCGGCAAGTACGGTTCTTTCTCTCTTGTAACCGGGTTGGTTCTGTACGTTTTAACACTCGTTTCAAATTCTGAAAGTAAAATAATGAACAATTACCAGCGGAGGGGTCCAAGTCTACTAACCCGGTCTTGGTTCTTCATCATGATCCGTCGCTTGAAGATCCCACTCCCATTGTATCACACTTTGTTTTCTCCTCCACATCTCAAGAAAAACGGTCGCTGGAATTATTAGAGCTGTAGCGAAAAAAATTGGTATAATGGCTGCGAACTTTCTTACCCCACAAGCTCATAAAAATAGCAAAGAACACAGTAGCAGGATTATCGAACAAATAAGTAAGTCTTGCGAACTTGCAGCTATCGATCAATTTCTGATATCTGCACGCCTTATCGCATAAAGGGCATAGGGTAATGTTGCCTGGTCCTGCTGGATCGCAGATTTCTTTCCTGGAATCAAAATAATCATCCCTGGGGTCAGTGGGTCAGTGAATTGATTCGGGAAACTCACGTGGGGATGTTATCATCGCTGTCCATCGTAATGAGACCGTACAAGAAACAAATGGTCCCGACTACAGCGGGTGGTATGAGCATCTTGGTGTAAAAACCCAACCAGCAGAAATACAGGGCGATTTTGTCTCCGAAATACACTCTAACCAGATTCAAGGGTTGCCGTTTCATCCATTTTGATGGTCTCGCCCATTGCAAATAGAGCAACTTGAGGAAAATTATTATTATTGTGAAGAGAAGACACTACTGAAGATTGTTTCTTACCCTTCTATCTAAATTTCGGCCATCCGCTTCTGCTTTATCCCAATGACCTTCGTGCAGTGGAAAACATGAAATATAAGTACTATCGTTCAGAAGACGTCTGATACCAACCTGCGGATCAAAATTAAAATTTTACCTAAAGAGTTTTCTGTAGTGAAGAGGTTTTACCTTGTCTGAATCGTCAAACTTGACCCGGAGTAAAATCTGCATTACGATTTGACTTCTTTGTGCACTTGAGTATGAAGTCATTCGATCTTTCACTATAAATCTGGAGAGAAAAAAATTGATGTGTGTAGGCTTTCACGGTCATTGAAATCATAATTGATTCAGGGCTGTTGTGTTATCATCAGTGAACACGAGGAGTGGAAGCATCGCTTATCGTTTGCGCAGCAAATCTCCATGGACCACTGCACAACCGGAATCAATTACGGTTTCAAAAGAAAAAAAAATTATTTTGGGAGGACAGCTCTGATATTATTCGTGTTTGTAAGAATTAAAAGTTTTGCCATTTTGAGCTGATTTTTTATGCCTTTTTTGGCATCTGGTCCCTTTTTTGATTTTATTTTGGCTCTGTATTGAAGCTGACATCCCTAAAATTTCACAGGTTGTATGAATTTCATCTTATTTTTGATATCAAAGTAATCTCGAACATCTCGAATGTTTAAAATTAAAAAAAAAAACTCAAGAAGAAGCCCTAGAGAATCTCTCGTTCAACTTTTCGCTATAAAAAAGCATATAGAAGAGGCTTTTTTGTGTATAGACGATAAACTATGACTCTCTTCTGCTACTTTTACGATTTGGCTAGGAGATTTAAAAAAAAGAAAAACAATTTTTACAGAAAAAATTCAAAAATAATCGCAATTTCAGTTTTTGCCTATAGCTGCTCTCGTAATATTTTTTTTTAGAAAATGTTTATATAAAGTTAGTACGTACATGCTTCCCCTAAAAATTTTACCTAACATAATTTCGCCATTTTGTACCATTACCAAGAAAAAACTACATACGTGGTACCGTGTAAAAACAAATACGGCCCTGAACGGGGGCCTTAAAATTCCTTGATACGGTTCATTTGCCAATAAGTCATATTTGCGGGTACTATGGTACCCTCCTACGAAATTTCAACCTAATTCGTACATCTTTCAGACATTTGGAGCTATTCCTAAGTTTCTATAGAAAAATCCAGAAATTCCAGAAAAAATAATACTCTCCAGAAACGGATCTCGCTTATTTTCGGTACTCATGGTGAGACCATACACCGTTTAAAAGGAGCCAAATTTTAACCTCCCAGCGCGAAAAAATCGCGGGGGTTCCCTGGTGGTCCCACAACATTAGACTTACTGTTCTTCCCTGTCGGCTCCTTCAGTTGACCTATAAAACGACGGTTCCTCTTGGATCATCTCATGGTCGTACTCGAAGATATCGTGCCAAATTTGCTGCGATTTCGTCCAGAAAGTTTCCTGTCGATTTTTGTTCTCGTCGTCCTAAGAAACAATTTTTACCAAACGTTTCATGGACGTTTAATTAATGAAACCTCTTACCCATGCTTTTACTGATATGGTAATGAACCTCTTGATCGGGAATTTCATTCCCATGACAACCGCGTACCTAGTTTTAGTTTTCCACGGTAAATGTATTTTTAGAAAGAAAGTTTTACCATCGTAGGAGACGCTTTTATGTTCCAGCTCCAATTCTAAACCTTCCTTTACTAGGTTCTCCTAAAAATTAAATAATAATCACTTAAGCAAGATATGCGGTTATTATTTTTATACTTACCTGGAATATTTTCCTGTGATCTCTTCTTCTAGCTTCGGCTTCAGTCATCACGCCCAACTCTTCCTCCTCATAAACCAGCACCATGTCGATTTTTCGTCGTCCATCGCGGAAATAAAGACTCTCGGGATCAAGAACCTGGAACGATTTATTAACGATTTTGTCACGATGCATTAAAACGACTCACTTCTTCTTTTTCTCCAGGTGTCGATGGTGACGGCGGCACGTCGGTGAACGATTCATCAGGACTGTCTTGGACCAGAGAGGGAAGAGGAGTCCCGGGAATCGTCAGATGGGTTTCTGTACTTAGTTGAGGACCAAAAGCGTCTTTTGGTGAGTTGAATGACGTTATTTTTGGCTGTAAAATCAATTTTTTTGCGTTGAGTTATTATAAAAAAGGTAGTAATGATTGTTTGGTTGAGTTTTATTAAAATTTTTATTCTTCTTTTCAACCAATGTGGCTCGAGAAAGTAAAAATTACGCCCACTAAATTCACTGGACTACAAACAGTCCTATTTTTGGAACAACCCTGCTATTTATTGAATATTTGATCGGGTTCAATTATTTTTACCGAATGGAAAGTGAGTTGTAAGAAGAGAGTAACGTGGAATCGATTTTAAATCATTTCCACGTATTTCTTGTTGGCTGCACGTCATCGAATGACATGAATAATAAATCAAATTAAAAATTTACCCCACTTGGTCGTATCTGGTGTAGGTGGTTATTACGTCGTGAATAAATTAAGCTTTACGTAAATATCTTATATGCACCTATATGAAAATATTTTCATACTTACGAGGGAAAAAAATTATCACAGAAATCAATACCTAACCAGTTCGTGGGATACTTAAATACACTTTTTAAGGGTGCTTTCAGTTATAAATACTTCGGGAATATCAAAATTAAATGGGAATTTTAGCCCTGAGAAAAACTGGACAGCGAAAGTGACCTTGGTGGTAAAAGATTAAAAAAAATTGGAGAAAGATAAGGGCTTCATCTTAAAAGCAGGTCAGAGTATTCCAAGCAACAAGCCAAGAAAGTGAATTAATTCTAAATCCAGGCACCTTGGAGGAATTGACAATAAATCAGAATGTACCAGACAGGGGATCGTGAAAGATAAGAAAACAATCCATCGGGGCCATGAATTTTCGGGGGGAGGGGATGAGAAAAACTGAAGAATTTGGCTTGAAACAGGGATCCACTCGCACCAGGCACGTCTATCCTTGCTCGTAGAGTTGTCTGCTTGGGTCTTCTTCAGGTTGCTGTTAATAA
The DNA here is from genome assembly GCA_910589415.1 of Malachius bipustulatus. Taxonomy (NCBI): domain Eukaryota; kingdom Metazoa; phylum Arthropoda; class Insecta; order Coleoptera; family Melyridae; genus Malachius; species Malachius bipustulatus. Next base: position 31,072,282 of record OU342638.1, on the reverse strand, counting down.
CCGCCTGCCAAGAGGGCCAAGTATCTTTTCCAAGTCTCCTTTCAGCTGGTATCGAGTCTTGGAACTTTTTTCGACATATTTTGATCCACTCGCATTAGGCACGTCTATCCTTGCTGGTCGAGTTGTCTGCTTGGGTCTTCTTCAGGTTGCTGTTAATAACCGTTTACCAAGAGGGCCAAGTCTCGTTTCCGCTACTATCAAGTCTTGAAACTTTTTTGGGCATATTTTCTCCCACCACTTCTTAACATGACCACTCCACCGCAACCGTGAGCTTGTCTTCTATAGAGCAGAGTGGCCAAGTATGAAGAGAGAGTGAAGAGTTTGACTTGAAATAGAGATCTACTCGCACCAGGCACGTCTATCCTTGCTCGTCGAGTTGTCTGCTTGGGTCTTCTTCAGGTTGCTGTTAATAACCGCCTGCCAAGAGGGCCAAGTCTCTTTTCCAAGCCTCCTTTCAGCTGGTATCAAGTCTTGGAACTTTTTTGGACATATTTTCTTGTGACCATCTCATAACATGACCACTTCACCTCAACCGTGAGCTTGTCTTCTCTTTTATAGAATCTTGTTGAATCCCTCTGTCAAACAGGGTGACTCCTCCTTCATGAAGAACTTCCATTTAAATCATACTCGCTTGTCGCAGAGGACACGCGAGAGCTCTCTCCATTTCATCCGTCAGGAGTCGATGCGATGGGTGTCATCTGCAAACCAAGGCACTTACATTTCTGTCAACTTTCTTCACCTGATGAATATTATGGGTGATTGCAAGGTGTTGATTGGAGTTCGTATTTTGATCGTTTATCTTAAGCCCAGCGATCTCTTTTGCAGGCCTTCAAACTTACAGGGAATGGTCCAAGTCTTCAGGAGTTTCTCTGATAAGTAGGCCATATCATTCACATAGAGACGGTGGTTTCTTTGTATACTTTTGATCGGATGGTAGGACAAACTTTGTGTCCCACTTCCACTTGAAAGTCGTCTCCTGCGTCCTATTAGACTCCTTTCTCCGGAGCTGATGTTGTTGTACAATGCGCTACTTTTTGTGAACGTAGTGATTGCAGAGGTCGAAAGCCTTATCAAGAATTACCTTATGAATTCAAGGTCGTCCTTTTTCATGTAACGGGAACACGATACCATCCGGTCCCATTTTTTTCCAGCAGTTTTGATAGTAATTTTTTAGACTTCCATCCTCCTGGATAGGTTTCTGAATTGCAACCAAGGGAGCTGGTTCTTCAGATGGGTGTGTCTCATTCAGAAGTTGAGGGTGCTCTCTTCATATTTAATTTATTTATGAATTCGAGATTAGCAGTTGCTGATTTTTACCGGTTCTTTCATCCTGTCTATTCTACCACTAACAGTCCACCACAGAAGTCCCCGTTGAAGTGAGCTTTATTAGCATATGCTTGCTCATGTACGATCTTCGTTGGTGCTGGTTTCTTAGGTACCATGCCTATGAGGTGTTCTTCTTGGTTTTGACTTTCCTTTCAACGTCTATTTGCCATCAGACTGCTTTTTCGTTATTTCATAACGGTCCCTTTGAAAATCCAAAAATTTCTGGAGGTACTGGTCCTGAACCTCACTCCACAATACGTTAGTTCTTCGTCGGTTGTTCATTTCTCTGAATCAAACGGTTTGCCTCAGTATGAGGTAGTTAGTGCCAAAGGAGTTTATCAAAAACAATTGACTTTGATTCATCTGGGAACAATGAAGTCGGTAACCAGAAGTCGGTGGTGCGCTGTTAGAGGCTCCCCAAGAATCACCTTGCAATGCCTAAATTTGCTTGATCTCGGTAGCACCCTTCCCTTCTGTTTCTTGAGAGAACACGTTGTTTTTCTGGTCCCAGAAAAGTTGTTTTTCGGTGTTACCACATACCACTTGTGGTGCATAGACGGATGTATTACGTTCATACATGGTTGGTCATGCAGGGCAAAGCCATATTGCGTTTACTCGTTAATGTTGTTGATTCCAATATCTATTTGCCTTGGCTGAAGAAATAAATATAAGGCAATAATTACAATGTCAAAGTTGACAAAAGAAAACAAACGATTAAGACGATTATATCACTTGAAGAAGTGAACGGTTAAAGGTGGCGTGGGTAATGAAAAAGAGGCTAGGAAATCCCTTGATGTAAAGATATTATAACAGGTTCTGGCCAAGATGGTTGATGAGGCTGCTATCCAGATTTTTAACTTATCCGCAGCTGGCGGAGTTTTTTTTTTAAGAGCTGAGACTTCTGCACGATATAGTCAGCACATCACTAGTTCACTGATTGGTACAATCTTCAGTTAGGGCGTGGTCAAGGCATCAGGAAGGATATCATTAGTTGTGCCCTCTGCATCACTACAGGCAAAAATTAAAAAAAAAAAACTCATCAATGCGAGATTAATTTCCAGTCATTACGTTCATTTTTTGCAAGGTGAGGAAGTTTCGCGACATCGGCCATCTTGCGAGGGAGAGTAGAGGGCAGGGGTTGATGGTCCAGATTTGTAAAATTTGGGCCGGTAGAAATGAAAATCGTTGCCTGCAGGGACACAGTTTTCATCCACCGCTGGTAGAGGGGTACAAATTTGTACCTCTGATACCGCGACAATGTCACCTTTTATAACTGACAGAAAAACTGGTAGGGGTAGGTAAATGTTGGCAGTCATTACGTTTAAAAGAAATTGTGCTTCTTACTGCTGGTGAAATTGCCCTTTATCACGTTTAATCGTTTTAGGAACTCCGTGAAAACGATTTCTCAAAGGAAAATGTCGTTCTAATTTAACATGTTAATAACAGACAACAGCAACGTTTAGACGATCACCATTATTACGTAGATCCCATTCTAATCGCATTAGCATTGGCATTAAGCGGTGCTTTTGATTATCTCGTCCATATTTGAATAAAAATCAATATTTACCTTGGTTCAAGATCAATATTACAATTATTATTATACCAATTTCGTCCCAGACAAGTAAACACAACGAGAATTCCTCACAACGAACATTTACATTTCATTTTTGTATTTCACCGTTAATTTGGGTGGTAAAAACAAATCACATCTTGTGGAACTTCCTCATAAAGGAATATTTCCGTCAAAATAATTTATTTATCAAACTGCCCAGAGGTATAGTGTAAGTCTCTCTTGATAAAGTCGGAATTTTCCAAGTTTATAAGGATTTTATGTTAAGACTACATGGGAAGATGTATGCTGGCAAAAGGTTCCACAATCGGGAAACGAATTGGTTCATTGATGAGACGGATGACCCTTCTTCGATTGAAGATAAAGATGACTAATATTGATAGTGCAGCTCCCCAAATATGGCAACAATGGTCGGGAGAAAGACTTCTTTGAGAGACTTCACTCTCTCAGGATCTCAGGTTGGAGGCACGGAAACATTTTGGGCTCGATAATTCAAACTGCTCAGTTGGTGAAGTAGCCTCCGAAGCTTACGTCACCTGTGCTCAGATTCATTGGCAATAAAATTAGCCCTTTAGGATCTGTAAGATTTTACGAATCAGGTTTTTGCATTGATAAAAGTGAGCAAGATTTTTGCACCCCAGTCCAAAATAATTTGACTACTCCCAAAGAGATAAGTTTATAGGTCTGAGTTGATTGTCCAGTTTAGACGTTGAAATAAGTTGGGGAAAATGGATAAGGGAGTGGACAGTAGTATTGTCTCATAGCTGTAGGGAGAGTCGATCATTTAAAATGGAGTAAAAACTGACTTGGTACCAGAACTGACCCCTGAGGTACACCAGTATTGATCGAAGAAGACCAGAAGATTGATAATCAACCGGTAGGAAAGGAGGTTGCTGATCCAGACGTGCCGTTTGTTGAGTGGGGCGTAAAATTCAAATGAGAATTTAATGTCAAAGTCAATGTATTGGACACCTACACCTTTTTCTCCTGGGCTTTCTTTCAGAGTTACACCACACCAGCCTCTCAATTTTCATTTTCCCATTTCCAAACAAGGTTTTTCAATCGCGTAGCTTCCCAGTCGACTTTTTTCAATATCGTAATAAAATCCAAATTAGAAAATTTCTAAATTTAGGGAAAACGAAAACTTTAACTGAGTAAGTACTCACCTTATCGATTTGCAGCGATCCCCTCCTTTGATCCAACGCGCTCTTAAGGGTGCCATTAGGAGGACTCTCCTCAATTCCATCAAGAGTTCCAAGATCCTGATCCCAGAGACTTTTCTGTCTAGAGATGTTTTTGCCCAGGGATGCGATCATCGGAGTGGGCTCCCGTTGGTACTGCTGGGTGTCACTCGATGGTCTCCGCGATGGAGGTGAGACTGTAAGGAGAACGATTGTGGTTTTGTTGATCAGAAGTACGTGAGTGGTAGGGGGGTTTTATTAGTTTTATTCTTGGATTTAATTTAAATAAAACATGCTTAAACCTTAGAGTACTGACTGCTTATTTGCATAATAAAATACCTCAACATACTTGTGACCTAGTTGTAGGTAGGTTAGATGGTCTGTATCGATGTGAAGCCCATTATTCGATTCCAATTATCGTTTTCTATTTTGATCATTAATATTTATGCGCTTTCAGTTATGCGTGCTGCATTCTCTTTAGAAATTGTGCAGGGTAAATAATAAATGAAGAGCAAGGTGTGGAAGCGTACGGGGGGTTATCGAAACTTTCAGTCTTACTATTATATTGTATTTGATCGAATTAAAAAAAAACCTCTGGTCTGTTACCTACTCTTCTGTGCATTGACCTAGAGTCTTTTATGGAAATTTTGCAGAACTGTGCGAAGGTGTCAACATAGTTTGCTTCAAAGATAGAACTCAGAGTGATGTCTTCCAAAAATGGGGCTTGCTGTGAGAAAATATAAACCTGCTGAGATGCTCAAAGTAGATACTGAGATGTCTCAACTGAGATCCCAGTTACTGACAAGTGTCTTAATATTATTAGCATGATCTACACAAAGAAGTAGCAAGCATAAATAATTGGTAAGCCTCTACCCTAAAAAGTAGACGGAAAATGGAGATGAAAAGTCTTATAAAGGTTCATTAAGTTAACGGGCAGATTTTTGGGGCCGTTTCTAGAAAAGATATCGACCTTAGGTGGAAAATATCGCAATTCAATGGTTCTTGGCATGAAAGGGATTACAAAGGGATAAAAGTTATTTGACGTTAAAATTGGTACCAAAAATCTTCCCGTTAGCTTATTAATGGGCCTTTATAATACTGGCTGTTAGACTTTTTACGAGAAACTAACTTAAATCCAACGATCGACCATACGCTCAATAAATCGATGACCAAGTCATGATAATGGCGCAGAGGAGTTGACATGGAAAGGAAACTTCAGCCCAATATCTTGTTTTGGCTGTACAAGACCATAACCAAAGGAGTTGGCTGGAAAATTGCTTAAATCGGTTCAAGTGAAATATTTTTTGGTCAGGGTGTTAACCAAGGATGGTAGGAAATAAATACTTTTTGGCCTTAAATATGGGTTAGAGCTGGAAAATCGACCAAGCTGTGGAAATTACGCAGTAGCGTTGACGTAGAGAGGAGAATTGAACATTATATATTTTTTCTGACCCTCCAGGACCATGATGAAGGAGACTCCATTGGAAAACCATTTATGGCAGACTCAGGTCTAATTTTTTGAGCCTAATTGTTAGCTGAGAATGACTTAAAGAAAAATATTAACCATCCACGGTTGCTCGCTCAATGATGAAATGGTCCCTTGATGAGTCTTGGAGTTTTACTGCTCCATCTCAACACACATGCATGACCTTGAGCAGCAATCTTGAGCTATGTGACACGAAATACATACATCAAATATATGACTATAGTCAAATGTCTGCCTATTGGAAAAGAGTCTTCAGCTCTGAAGGCGTATTTTGATTTTTGAACAGTCCTTATCGTCAGATAAATTATGTATGACGTAGTGAAAATTGATTTTTTTAATAACTTCGTAAAATAAACTACTTAGGCTCAATAATTACAATGGTATTGATTAGGTTTGTATACAAAAATAGAGACGTTCTCGAATTAAACACAACCTCCGCAGGTCCTTGGAGGGACTCAATGAAATCAAATTTATTATTCAAATTATGAAGAGCTAGCGTGTCAATATACCCACTTTCGCTTTCTATCGTTTAATAATAATTGAAGAATTCTGTTTTCTTCACTCTCAAAAAATAATAAAAAACCCTCGTTAAAAAATATACATCTTCTGACGTTTCTTATCCTATTACTATGACGTCATTGAGTTTTGCCAATGACGTCATCATATTTTTTTAACCCCTACTTGTGATACATCGTTGGAAAGGTCATTTTATCGAGAGTATTTGCTGCGACATTTCAAACTTTTTTTGCGAAAGTAAAGGATAGAAAAATTTTTTTAAAGACGGTAACTTTTTTTTGTATTTATGAACGCACATCATTTATGTCCACCTCCGAAATAAAGGTTAACTTTAAATATAAAAAAAATTTATTGTTTGAAAATATTCTCCATAAAATGGCCTTTTCAACGAATGGCCGTTAAAAAAATATATAAAGAGACAAAAACCAATGAAGTCCTAAAAGTGTAATATGATTTTGTGCAGGCTTTCACGGCTGGCATCAACTGATTCCGGGCCGTTTGGCTGTGGTCCAGGGAGATTTTCTCCTAGCGTTTCGTCCATAACTGCGATAGTCATCATCAGTGGTGGTGCAGCCGTCTCTCAAATGGGATTAACAACGGGAAAATATCCAGGTATGTTGTTCTGAGCAAATCTAGTGTCAAAAAATAAATAAATCTCGCTAGACCACTTACCATCCGACTTGATCTCCGATTCAATGAAGAGCGAATTCGTGTCCTTGTTGTCCATTTCATGAAGCACTGTTAGTTTTAGTTTAAAGGGCATCCGATACTTACTAACTTCCACAACACTCGGTATAATTATTTATATCATCTGATGAGCTTAATAATAATTTTATATTTCATTTTTCTTAGACTTATAAGAATAGTAAATCGGGAATTTAATTATTTGACCTAAATTTATTAATTTTCAAAATATTTATTTATTTATTTATTTATTTATTATTAATTAATAAACACAAAATCTCACTTTACGTTATTTTATTATATAACTATCTACCTAACTATTTTTTTATTATTATTATAAGTTAATAATTAATTTAATTAAAAATTGTAAAGTTTTCCATGCATCCCCGCGCGACGCGTCGATGTCACACTTTCACCCGAACGTTCCCCGGAACTGTCATTTCCATATCTGAGAGATCAGCAGTGTACTCCGATATTATCGGTAAAGACAATTTAATAATAAATAAAGGAGGTGCCATAGAAACCGAACGTACACAACACAGAAATCAATTCCCCGGCCACCTACTATTAGTACTTCCATCTCGTTAGTTGGGAATTTTATTACATGGAAACATCATTAGAAAAAACTGGAAAGATAGTAATTTCGACTGGGACAAGCACGATCGTTAAAGGGCATTAGAGATATTATTCCCGTGAGGGTCATTGTCGTTGGAAATTTTACTTAAAAACTACTTCCTTATCCTTGGGGAGGGGGGGGGGGGTATATTTAAGGATCAAAAGAACCTGTTTTGTTATTATTTATTATTATTATTATTTTTTTTTTAATTTACTCATAAAATAATAATCAATTATTATCAATTGTTGGAAAAATTTAGATAAAAACAATATTTAAGCACTTGTCATCATGACCTAGTTTACTATCACTCCCTAATAGGGCAAGCAAAAAAATTAGGTAACTTTAATAATGAAAATTTCTTAACTTAACTTTATGAGTTGTTTATTAAGATCACGTGTTAGTTGGATTAGAATTAAATAAAGGGGCTAAAATAGGGGTAGTTTAATTAGGGGAAGTCCTAAATTCTAACTGGGCGTTTTTCTAAAATAAGTTCCTTTTTTTCCGCTTTTCCAAAATTTGTGTTTGCAGGACCAAAAGAATGTTTGCGTTAAAATGATACTTTATTTCGCACCCGTTGCGTTCCATTAATCAGTGATCTGCAGAAAGAAGATCAATTATCCTTCGGATCATTATGAGCGTAACTGAAGGGCGTCAACCCCCCCCCCTCTTTGAATTCTTTTAGCCCCCCCTCCTGTTTAAGTCGAACTTTTATTCAAAAAAATAATTTCAATAGCATGGATTTTACTATTTTTTTACATAACACTCATTTGTCAAATGTCAAAGAGAGGAGGGGGTCATTTGAGACTTCATTTTAAATGTATTTTATTTATCTTAACACAAAACTTGAAAATTGAGTTTTCAATTTTGACAGTGTATGTGTTAGTAACGTCTAAAGCGTCATTTGACACCTCAGTAATTTCATGTCAAAAAGTAAAATAATAACTCATGCCATTAAATTGAGCTTTGTTACCAAAATTTCATCCCATTCCGCTCAGAATTTAAATGGGGGAGGTTATAAAAAACAGAATGTCAAAATCAAAAACTCCAGGAACCCTCTCGCTCTGGAAGATCTGGAAGAACACCGTAACCTCCCTAACCCTCCTCCCCTCGGTTCCGTCAATAATTTCTTACAGTCGCCACTATATGTAAAAATTGGGGGAAGTTCTTTGTAGGAAGTTGGGGGGTTCCCAAAATTTGTAGTTACGCCACTGCTTGAAATGATACTGCCCGAGATTCTCGTGGTGAGCATTGACCAACTTCTTGATGAAGTCACTTTCATCTTAATGTGCTGGCCAAATAGCTGGTAAAAGCTAAAGGCCATATAAACACTACAGAAGAAGAAGTCCCTTTCATGCGTTATCTGTGAAATGAGAACGTATATAACCCACACCCCTTATTTAAATTCTGAGTCAAGTTTTTGTTGAAAAAAATAATTTCAATCATGGTTTTACTATTTTTTGACGTAAAACTGATTAGTCAAATGTAAAAAAAAGGGGGGGTCATGCGAGACACCATTTTAAACGTATTTTAGTTGTCTATGTATCAGTATAGTTTTTATAGTAACGTCTACAGCGTCATCTTTGTTATTTGACACATTAGTGTCAAAATTTTCAAAAAGTAATATAATTCATTCCATCAAATTGAACTGTGGTACCAAAATTTAACCTCATTCCGCTCATAATTTAAATGGAAGGGGCTATAAAAGGTCTCACTGAAAAACAGAATATCAAAATTGAAAACTCCCGAAACCCCCTCGCGCTGGGGGATACACCGTAACCCCTCTAACCGTTCTCCCCTCGGTTCCGTCATTATTTTCCTACAGTCGCCTCTGTTTATTATTTAAAAATCGGGGGAAGTTCTCTGTCGGAAGTTGGGGGGGTTCCCAAAATTTTTAGTTACGCGACTGCGTGAAATGATACTTTAATTTGGTGGGCTTTGACCAACCGCTTGGTGAAGACACTTTCATGCGTTATCTGTATAATAGGGACATTTATAGTCCCCCGTTTTTCTTAATCTTAGCCGAATGTTGTTAAAAAAAAATTTCAGTAAGGATTTTACAATTTTTTTGAGGTAAACCTGGTGTGTCAAATGTCAAATATCACGTGTGAGACTTAATTTTAAATGTGTGTTTATTTTATCTACATAATAATTATCTACAGAAAACTTATTATGAATTATGATAGTTTTCAATTTTGACAGTTTGTGTCAGTTAAGATATAGTTTATAGTAACGTCTACAACGTCATCTTTGTCATTTGACACATCTGTCAAAAAGTTATATAATTTAAGCTTTGTTACCAAAATCCAATCTCAGTTTGATCAGAATTTAAATGGGACGCTAAGGGATACTCCATAGCGTCCCTGACCCCCTTACCATGGTTCCGTGAAGCCTTTCCTATACAGCATTATAGATAACGACGAGCCGCCACTGTTTAATACGTAAAAATTGGGGGAAGTTGTTCGTCGGAAGTTCCTCAAATTTGTAGTTACGCTACTGCGTGAAACGATACTTTAATTCGCGCCAGTTGCGTTCTATCAATCAGTGATCTGCTTAAAGGAAGTCAATAATTATTATCGTTCAGATCATTATGAACTTCACTGAAGGAGTTGAAGGGTATCAGTCCAAGATCTGCTTGGTTGGCATTGACGCAATCCAATAAAAACGTTCATAGTCCCCCACCCCCTCTCTAAATTCTGAGCCAAATTTTGGTTAAAAAAAAATAATGTCAATAACATGGATTTTACTATTTTTTGACATAAAGCTGGTGTTTAATTATGAAATGTCAAATATGACGTCATGTGTATTTAATTTTGACAGTATATGTGTCAGTTGAGACATTTATATAGTTTATGGTACCGTCTACAACGTCGTCTTTGACACCTTAGATCAACTGGAAGTAGAACTTTTTCTAATGGGCGCGATAAAACAATCACCCTGTATTTTGATGACCTTATAACAGGTGAAACTGAAGCTGAACATGACAGGAACCTGAAATTGGTAATGGCCAAAGCTTTAAAATACAACGCGAAGTTTAATGAATAGAAATTACAGTTTAAAAACAACGTCATTGTCGGTAATACAGGTACCCTACTTTTTTGCTAATATCCAGACTGCAAAAACACTGCTACCCCTGATCTACCATCTGAACCCCTCTGCGTTTAGGGACGCTTATCCTTCACTCGATCATTTCTTTATAATTTCTTGACTTAGACAGTTATCTTTTTCATAATAATATAATATCAAACTCGATCAATTATTTCCGATAATGGATTCCTCTTTGTACAGTTTTAGTTTTTTATCCGATTTGTGTCATTCCTGAACCGAGACCTTGAATATGTCTACCCTTGTGCCTTGAACGATGTTAACTATTATTAAAGCCATTATCTCTTGAGTAGATTCGGACGCATGGATAAGCAAATTAATTACAAACTGTGGGGAATTATTATAACACAAAAACAGTGATACCAACTTACCGACTAAAATATTCATCTTGTTTCAAAACAAATGATAATCGATACCGCTGTATTAGATCTTTAGCATGAAAATTTAATTTACGAAATGACAGCGAGTAAATTAACTGGGAAAAAGAAAATAATACTCATCATGAATTTTTCAACACAGCAATTCCCATATAATATAAATTTATCTAAGGACACCTATTACACCTAAACTCCCTATAAAATCTTGTAACAGTACGTTCCTTCCATAACCTTCCATGATTTTCCATGACCTTCAACCCTTTTCTCCTCTTTTTTCATATTACTATTGACTACACACTAGATAATATTGCGACGTAGTTACCTATTTTACCTAACTTTTTTGCTGGACTGTATCTGCGACGGAATTTTCTTTTTATTATCCTCAACGAGTCAAAAGCTTATTTTCACCGTACATTGGACGGTGTTGTTGTTACCAGGTATTCTTAGATGTTTAGTTATCTAGCCAATACCCTCGAACAAAAAAGAAGGTTGAAGCTAAAACGAATAAACTGGTCTGCTGGAGGCGATGCCCTTTTTGGTTCCGAGTTGTCTTATTTTCTCTAGGGCCCATGTCTTTTAAAAAAATATCGCCCAGAGCTTCATTCTCTTTAACGGGTGAATGTGGGTATGTTTTACAAAACAAGCCAAGAAGAAAAGAACAAGACTGGGAGAGTAACTGCTTGGGACCCTCGACGACACTAGAAAGTCATCATACACAACAACATAGAAACATTTTTCTCCGGAAAATGGAGACTGGACGTCTCTGGAGCCCCTCCAAGCGCCCTGGTCCAGTTCTTTCTGAGCCTGGGATGGTTTAAGGAGTGAGGCCACTAGGGAAAGGTGGATGCTCAATGGGCCACATATGACCTCAGTGCAGCGGACTTGCTCTGCGCTCCTAAGAATTCCGGAGACTGACCGAAGAGTCTATTAACGGCGCCAATATCCCAAAACCTGACGCGATATCAAAGAGATAGGAACCTGTCAAAAATTTCTTACGATCGGAGCATAAAATCGCAAAAGTCAGCAGCAGATTCTGATTCTACCCATTTGCAGTCAATCGTATCGGAAAAACCAGCGACATTAGGTGCAATAAACTGCGGGAAAGCCGCCGGAATGGGCCTGGAACGTTCTTGTGAGACATCAGCTCCCAAAACTTTTCAATAGAAACCAAATTGTCCCTCCCATAAAGCTGCAGATCATTGTCATTACTAAGATCTTGGATACACCCAATTTGCTGCGAATATGTAGCATATATTCTCAATCTATATCGAACATCTACCCACCTAAGACACAGAAAGAAGAAATGATTATTGCTTCATACCCTTGTAAAGAGACTTCGCTTACTCAATGAAATGTTGAGGAGTGTTGAGAATTTCCAACAACGAGTCTACAGAATGGTGTGCCGCAGGGATCTCTGCTTGCACTTATAATGTCTTTTTTGTGGTGGAGGTGAAATCCATCATGGACGTGTGGTTTTTCCCTCCCGGAGTAGTGCCGGACTCTTACCGGCTAAAACCCCTCATTTTCGCTGCCGCAGGCACTGGCAACGCCTTTGATGTGGCTTATTGCATCAGTACCTGAGTCGTCTGTGGTTTCATCCTTTTCCGAGTTCTTTGTCATGTTTTTTCCCCATCCGTGTTTTCAATGGATTCGAGTAGTTTTTTCTTATGAACAGGGTTCGTTTTTCCCTGTCCCATCTGTGGCATTTCAACGCAGAATGAACCCGAGAACACACTCACACAAAAATGGGACCTTCGGCATAGTCCAGGGAAAACTGAAGTCAAGACTTCCCATCTTAATGGGTGAAGTACTTTCAGGTATTTCTCTTCGGTGGCTTCTTGTCCTGAGGTTATCTCCGTAGCTGCTCCTGAGTCTCGCCTCAAGAAGTACGACCAACTTTGACGTAGAAAAGATCTGGACCTCACAGTTGAGACTACCGGAAGCCACAACCTCTCATCTCATTCAAAACCTCAACATCCAAGACCTCTGGGCTCACTCTACCTAGAAGGGGGTGGCTTAAAGACACTGGATCCAGTTTGAACTACAATAAAAACGTGCAGAGATCGATCAGGTAATTAATTTTAGAAGAACCTTATCAGACTTTCAGAAAGATCATGAAATGAGAGCTATGCAAAAAATCGGCTACGGTCAATCATATAGAAACCACGCGAACTTGCGGCTATGGTTAGAAGAGATGCTGGCACTGGCAGGGTGATACAGGAAGTCTGGCATAAAGCACCTTTGCCAGAATGCAAATCCTCCTATTGTCTCTCTTATCTTCCTTCCTGAAGACAGGGATAACTTTAGAAAGTTTTAGAAAGGTTCCAGAAAGTTGAATGTCTTGAAAAGGTGGAGAGGACAGAAGAGAAGTCTCGTAACAGAAAGGAAGGAATACCTGGAGTATTCCTCTCCAGATCCTAGAGGACCTGGAGTTTTCTGAGTTAAGAAAAATAAAAATAAAACTCCGATATAATTTCAACATCATTGTTCTCTCATAATCATAAATACTAAGTTTCTAACTCAACGGGCAATAATAAATATTAAATAAATTATAACAATCATACAATAACAATAATAATAATAATTTAACAATTCAATACGAGTTCGGGCATATATTTTGCGTGTAAAACAATTTAAACCCCCTTCCAGTCACGTTGTTGTTGGTTCTTACAGGAATAATGATCGGTCCGGCGCTCGTATCTGAAATATTTATTGTTTAAACCAATTCTTGCCCTAATCTTCAGAAAAAAGGTACCTGTGACAGGAGCGTTGGCTGTCAAATCGGCAGTGATGCTACCATCGTTCAATTTATCCCCGCACACTCTGACTCCGTCTATAACTAAGTAATCGTCTGGACAATTGAAAACTTCAACTCCTGCTTGACCAGTGGGAGTCGTGCTCATGCCATCTGTTCGGAATTAATCGAAATTAATTAATGTTGATTTGGCTTTACGAAGATAAACTTACTGCTACCGACGTTTCTTAATTGGAAAGGATACTCGATCCCGTTCGGTGTATTAGTGTATGTTATGGAACAATATCCAGCCTCTTTTCTGATGCAAATTGCATAGTTGAGGTTATTCTGGAAAATATTTTTTATTATAAAAATAAGTGAGGGTCTGGGGAAGGTAAGTGGAGAAAGTGAAAGTCTACAAGGTGGGGAAGGGGCAATGGGATTATGTCGGTAGATGATGAACGAGCGGACCTGCGACAAAGGTGACAGTGAGGAGTGATAATCTGAAAAGGATTGGTAAAAGTGGCATTGGAAGAAAGTGGCAACGAAAGTGGCATTGGGAGCGAGAGTGAGAATAGGTGGAAGGAAATTAGGGAATGGTGAGAGTCTGGAGAGGGTAATGAGCAAAACCGATGTGTTTAGGTGGAAGGATCAATTAGCAGGTACCTCCGATCAAGGAGCCAGTGTGAGTGGGAGTGGGAGTGAGAGTCTGAAGAAGGGGAGTAGTAAAAGTGCGATTCTGGAGAAAGTAAGAGTTTGGTGATATGGTGAATAAAGAGCAAAGTGAATAAAGGGGCAGATAGGAGTTGGAGTGAGAGTCTGGGTAGATGACTGTGAAAAGTAATAGTCTCCAAAATGAGATTTTAAACACTGGGAGTCTGGGGAAGGGAATCAGGCAAAAGGAAATGTTATTAGATGAGAGAAGTGACAACGTCTGCGATCGCCCGATAATCCCGGAGTGAAAATGTGGGGAAGTGGAGTGGGCAATGTGAGAGTCTGGGGAAGCGATATGGGCAAAAAGCAATGTAACGAGATAGAGGGAATGTCAACAGGCAGATTCCCGCGACGAAAGTGGCATTAGGAGTGGGAGTGAAAATCTGGGAAAGGGGATTAGGGAATGGTGAGACGGACTGGGGAGGGTAATGAGTCAAACCAACGTGTTTAGATGGAGGGATTAACCATCAGGTACCTCGACCAAGCGGTCAATGTGAGCGGTAGTGGGAGTGAGAGTCTCTGAAAGGGGAGTGATGAAAATGAAAGCCTGTTGAAAGTGTGAGTTTTGGGATACAGTGAGTAAGGGGCAATGTGAACAAGGAGGAAGATACTTGCGACAAAGATGGCAGTAGGTGTTGTAGTGAGAGTTTGGGTAGGTGACTGGGAAAAGTGAGTCTCCAAAAGAAGATTTGGGACAAGAAGAGTCTCGAGAAGGGAATTAGGCGAAAGGAAATGTGATAAGGTGAGATGAGTGACAACGCCTGCGAGAAGACGAGCAGCAAAACGATCCCAGTAGGTATTTGGTTCTCGATTTCCAACAATTGGCAGACACCTGCGACCAAAGTTTGGGAGCGAGATAGCGAGGGAGCGAGATAATTGAGAGTGAGAATGAAAATCTGGGGAACAGGAGTGGGCAAAGTGGGAGTCTGCGGGAGGAGAGTGGGCAAAAACCATTTGACTATATGGGGGATTGGGGGGAATGTCAACAAACAGATACTTGCGACTAAGGTGCCAGCGAGAGTGGGAGTGAGAGTCTCGGGAAAACCGATTGAGAGTAATGATTTTAAATGCAACTAAATTTTGAACGCCGCATTTGCAATAATAGCTCTGAATGCGCATAAAGGCGCAATATTCAATGAGAATATGAAAAATCTATATTTTCCAAAAAGCTCTCGATCATCAGGACGTTCCCAAATCCTATAAAACAAAAATCAGAAGAGAGAAGAAGCAAACAACCCCTTCAATTGAGGCAATTCTGCTCTATCCAAGAAAAATTTAGACGGTGAAGGGGATTCAAGAAGTTTTAGTTGCTCCAAAATTTACTCACGAAATATCCTGGAGTACTTCGGTTGTAAGCGGCTGCTTGCTCATAGTTAAAAGAACTTATAACACCGGTGACTCCGGTATAATACTGCAGACAATTCATATTATTAGCGCAGTTTGTCTCCAGTTGACATATCCGTAACTTGTAACGTTTCCTCGAGACCATGTTCGCCAGGACCGAGATTTGTAGCGGCCCATTTAAAGTTGAAACGTCCACGTAAACTGAAACAACGTTTTCACTTAACTCCACTTAACTAGTGGTAACTGAATTAAAGAAGTCCCAACACTTACCATGTTGACCCGTATTGTATCCGCAAATCACCGGGATTTGATCGTTGATGTTTTGACCGGAAATCACGAGTTGTTCGTTGATGCAAGTACCTGCAGTTGGTCCCATTAACTGAAATAAAAACACTAACACTAAAACGAAAATGTTTTTTAGGTAGGTACCACTTACCTCTAAATCAATAAAATCGATCCTCATCTGCTGTATATCATCCGAAGCTTTGAATACACTGAACGTGCAAGATAAACTGTAAGCGGTATCGTAGCTACTCTGTCTAGCTTCACCCCTATATTCCCCCCAATATAGCCTAGGATCGGGGGTGGGTGAAGGGTTTATTGTGGTAACTGGAGGTGCTACTGTTGGTGGTAGCACGCTGCCGTCCGAGGGGATGTAGTTCGGGTAGCCGGGGCTTTCGAAATACGAGCAGTTTTGACTGGAAGTACTGCCGCAGGAATATTTGACTGGAGAGAAATTTATTTTATTTCGGGTAACAATAGGTAAAGAGTAACTTACAAACGCAACAGACGCCGTATTCGTTGGCGCAGTTTCCCAGAGGAGTTCCTTCAAGTTTTTCGCACTCGCTTGCGTGGTAGCATGTCCCTTCGTAGTAAGTTGAGGCGCTGCTGGCTGTGCATTGGGAGTTCGGGAATTGGACTATGGTAAAAAGGCTGAGGAACTGGTTAGCAAATTTGGCTGTTTTGTTCTTGAGAAACCAGAGCGAGCTTTCGTCGAAGATTTTACTTCTACCTTCGTCATCGAACATTTTATGGTCTACTGTCTCTTCGTTATCTGAGTATCTCTTGATGTATAATTTGTTGAAGTAGTTTTTCAATAAACCGGTTAATGTTTTCTTAGTATTTTCGTTCTTGATATTGGTATAGTTGCTGTGGTAGGTTGGAATTTTCTGGATGTAAGAATAAGAAGACATTTGATCGTTTTCTTGCACTTCGTTATTATTGGTAGCTGTGGTGGTTGGGGGGTGGGAGTTTGGTTTCTTATATCTCGGTCTTCTTCTGGTGTTATACTTGTTGTTTTGGAATTTTTGATTGTTTTTCTTGACGTTTTGATTTCCTGGATTGTCCACGTTTGTGAAGACACCATATTCAGATTCCAATTGATCATGTCTGTTACTAATGTGTTTGTTTGTGTTTTCCTCGGGTAGTTTTTGTGGTTCGTACTTGTTATTGTTGTGTGGTATTAAGGGAATTTTCTGTGGTTCGTAAAAATTGTCATGCGGCTTATATGGATGATGTTGTGGTTCGTATAAATTTTGTAAATTCTGTGGTACGTACTCACTATTATGATATGGTTCATGTAAATTTTGATGTGGTGTATTATAATACGGATCATGTAAATCCATTTCTGACGCGTATGGATTTTCGTTGGATTGATAAGGATTTTTTTGTGGTTGAGCAGAGTCGTAATAATTCGTAGAATACGGCTGAGGCATACTTATCTGGTAGGGATTTTTGTGTCGCTTATAGTTGGTGTAGCTCTCCAGAACGTCCCGGAGGTCCTCATGGTTGGTGTAGATGTCGAGATACTTCGAATTTGTCGGTGCATCTTCGGCCGGATCTCTGTCCCAATAGGACAAGTCCAGGTAAGTAATATCGTTACACCACACCACCTGAACGTTTATGAAGGCAAAAAACAATCGCACGGTTATCGACATTTTCACTGCTCTTCGAGTGACACTTTCGGAGCATCGGCTCGTTGTATGACACTCAACTGTTCCTGAGATTAATTCCGGGGTTTCTAGATCCAAGATTCCGATCAAGGTTGGGTAAATTATGTTTAACAGAGCATCTAATGCCGTGTATGCTCTGTAAACGATGCAAATTGGGCCATTAATGCTTTTGTTCTCTTGGGGCAATTTTACGGTTTGTGAATGATACTCGCCGAAAGAATAAGTATACCTGCGTACACGGTTCAAGGGTTTTAGAAATTGAGGTAGGTCGTGGGAATGTGAAAATATCTTTTGGCGACCAATAACTTTCGATTTGATTGATCGATTGATTGATTGGCACTCATTTTATTATTAATTAATTAACTCTTTCATGAATTTTTAGTGTGAATCGTTATCAATAAGACTCCCACTTCAGCTTCATAAAAGTCGACCTACATTTTATATTAACAATAATTATTCAAGCCCACGCGAAAAATATTTTGATACGTCTCGTTTCATGTCTACCTAAAGCCTTGTTCAGATCGATGGTGCTATTGCTAGTATTGCTAGTGCTAGTGTACTATTTAGGTTGTATAGTATGATGATAATAATAATTATAGTCTGCCTTTTTTTTATTAATATTTAATCTAATAAGTATCTGCGTATCTGAGATTAGCAAACGAGCTGTTTGCAACTGGCAACTTCAAGTCCTTGAAAGTCATCCTTGAACCGTTCTGAGCATGTCACTGAAATCTTGTAGACGTAGCTTCAGAGTGGAAAATTGGCCGAATGAAAATTTAATGAACGAAAATTACTATAAGCGGAAATCCACTGCAGTTTGAAATCAGATAATCCCGATAAATACACCCCAGTTTAAAAGGTTCTAACTATTTTTTTTCAATACTGGAGTGACCTATAAACCTACTCGTGTATTTGAAGTGTTCAATTTATTATCGGATATTGATTTGGTTATTAAATGCAGCTCGACTTTCTCTCTTTTACTCGTTGTCTGTTGTCTGTAATAAAAGTTTTATATTGATGATGTACTTAGGTATACTTACGTGGACGAAATGAAATTGATTTTAAATTTATATGCAAATAAGGTTCATCAACGTTAATTATTTATTAAGCATATAGTTACGTAAAGGCTTTTAGGTAAACGAGAAATAATTTAAGAATAAACTCTACAACGTTATATACACTATACTTTTTCTACGACGATAGTTAAACACGCAATCTGATTTTTCTAGTTGATAAGATAATGCGTACGTATCATCCGTACGCACCTCAAACATGCAATGCTGCTATAATAAAACGCGTTCCTATTGACGAAGTCCAGAGCGAAGTCCAGGAAAAATTGAGACATTAGATTAGAAAATGTGACTGGATCAGGTTAATCTGACTATATTAATGACCATTAAAGTAATTTTTTTCGGATCTGCGTAATCCCACTTTCGTTCCAGACTATCCCCTACTTCTACTATGGAGTCTAATACTTTTCATTGATTTCTAATGATATATGAAGCTATCTTAGATTCAAGTTGGTTAAGAAGAATACCATTTATTTTATTTTAAAATAATAGCAAAATTACTTATTATATTAATAGAAAACTTGATATAATTTTCTACCTGTAACAGACACTATTATAGTTACTGCGGTGATGTAAACAAAATAAATCAATAGAAGATAGAAAAGCTTCAGGGACCTGAGCAATTTTGTCTCCTTCATAGTTTTTAAAATTTTAATAGCTTTATATTTCAATATCACGTGAGAATTATTGAAAATTATTTGTCTACTTTATTATCATATTATAATAATAATTTGTCACAACCCTTTTTTTAAATTAACGAACCGCCTATGAGCGTTTTACTCATACATAGTGTCGTGAGTGTTTTACTGGTTGCCTGCCTTGCTATAGTATTGTGGCTGCGTTCAGCAATACGTACTCAACTTGGAGGTGCTTCGATCAAAACTGTATAGGTATCGTGTGTGATCCACAAAGTTTTTCATCAACTATTGCCTTGAATAAAATGATGCATGTCTGCTAGATAAAACACAAACAATTGGTAGGTGTCTAACAGCGGGTATTTTAAAGGCTCATTAAGTTAATGGGCAGATTTCTGTGGCCATTTCTGAAGTCTAAGTGGAAATGTTTTAAATTTATCTACTCTTGACACGAAAGTAATTACAGAAATGTTAATAAAAGTAATTTGACGTCGATATTGGCTTTAAAAATGGTCACAGAAATCTGCCCGTTAGCCTAATGAGCCTTTATAATATTGGCTGTTAGTGAACTACTCCAATCAATGATCTACAAATCATAGAACAATAAATAAAAACATGATTACTTTCATAATGAACTTTGTTAGAGTAAAGAAACTAACCTCTGGAACAGTAACGACATCTGCTGAGTACGTGTGGTGCTGAGTTTATTACTAATTTCAATTTGGCATTGGTTGTATTTTGTATTTCAAGGAGGATAAACAACGTGAGTCGTTGTAGGGTACCTGTATTACCGACACTGCCGCTTACTAGCCGTAGTATCGGTAATACAGGGTACCCCAAGTCGTTGTTATCTCAGAAACTTAGAATTATTCTGTCTTTCTGAATAAGGATAAAACAATATTTCAATTTCCGTTCGAGTTTGAGTTTTTGAATGATTCAATAACTATTATATCATTTACCATTTTATAATAATTTCTCTTCCAAAACACAAACAATAACAGAATTTATGAAGAATGGTGGTCTGAAAAGGCATGAATCATAAAAAGTGTCAATTAAGGTAGGTATTTAGTACCTAATATACCAGTAATTTCATCAGGTTCTTAAATTACAGTCTTGAATTATTGCTTTTCGCAATATCTTTAATATTTTAATGAATCTGACAGAAATTGAAATTATGACACATGAGAATTGGAACTACGGTACGATTAAGTTTAAAAAGTCAAATGTGACGTCACAGTAACCGTCCGAATTAATATTCTTAATTTCACCAGAAAATGTCAAACAGTTAAATGTCAAGTTGTGAACTAGTATAAATTATTTAAGGAATCATTCAAACAATGAATTGAACCGCTTACGTCAGTTTGAGAGCCACTGACAAGTACAGAAAATTTATTCACGTAATGACACTCTATGCTTTGTGCTGTTCATTTAATTCTCATTCAAAACCAATGTTGACGTATACTTATTTATGCGGGATGGAGTGTTTAGACAAACTGGACGGTTACTATATATGAAAACCACGTATAGGAAACAAAATAAATCGAACAATCAAAAGGATGTGTATTCTTAATCGATACGTATGACTTTTTAAACTTTATCGGACAAAAATTTTGTGGATCACACGATATAATGAATGACGTTCACAGTCTACTGCAGTGCATTTTTCAGTTTTTAAATTAATTTATTTTGGGTTGAGCTGAAGAAGTAGATAGGTACACTTAATTGACGGGAAAAAGTACTCTTCTTATGTGGCAATTAAAGCTGCTAAATCATTCTATGGTCATCATTTGTGGATACATTTTCGTCTAAGTATTTAATATACTTACAGCAAAAACATAAAAAATTAATTTTAATTCAAAAATCAGTAGGTACTCGTAATAATTTGGGCGCAATTTGCGTTATAGTTTTTTTTTTTTTATCATTTTTGTTCATTTCGATTTTTTTCGGAAAAAAACGGTCTTTTATCAACTGCCAGGTTCAGTCTCAGTTAGTTCATTTCATATTTTTAAACAAGCAAAAATTGGGCTTTTTTAATTTACCTTTCAACCCATAACAATTATTTCAATTCGAAATATTACACAGCGTATTCTTTAATCCACTCACGCTGAATCCCTGAAGAAATCCAATATCTTGCAAAAGTTTCGGCTTTTTCGGTATTTATTGAATTTAATTCCGATAATTGAAGCTTAGTTTATTCAGGCGTTGTTGACAATGATTTTTGTTCCGACGAAAACTGTATCATTATTGTTAAGTCACCTGAACGCGACCAAGTATGTGTTTTATTAGTTGCCTATCCTATTGGAAGTATTGATTCTGTACCCGCGTGCTGAAATGTCAATAAGTAGTTATGTCAATGTCAGTCGACTGTCAATCAATTGAGATTTGTATTGTGAGGTTAGAAATGCGATGTTTTTGTTTGTATTTTATATTGACAATATTTTTTAAATTTCAATTTAAAAAAATCAAAAATTATACTAAGCAACAACTCCCAATTAATCTCGATTTAATTTATTAGAGTGATGGCATTTAAGAAATGTTTCGTTCCTGATTGTCCAAACACCACCTACACTTGCCCTGATAAAAAGTTCGTGTTCGTTCCGAAAGACGAAAAAACCAGAAGTAAATGGTTTCAGGCTGCCGGAAGAACAAAATATTTGAAGACCAGATGCTACTGCTGCGATGACCATTTCGACGTAATTATTAGTTTACCGTTTTTCTTATACAGCAGGCTGAAAGTTTTAATTTCAGTTGTACAACGACGCTGAAAATTACACGAGCTATAAGTATCTGGATAAACCCCTGGAACTGAAAAAGAACGTTTTACCTCACAGGGGAATCACGAAAATTGTCTGTCGGATTTGTTTGAGAATCATACAGGACGAGAGTCAACTGGTATCGTTGGAATATTTAGAGGAAGACATGAAGAATATGTTCGAGGCTTGCTTAGCTGAAATTGTAAGTGCCTATTTGATATTTTTGACAGCTGATTACTCATACTGCTAGTTGCTACTAAGATCTCAATTCTCTGTTCTGTGTAAAACTTGTATAAAAGGGCGTAACAGTCTCATCTTGGTCATGTCTTGAATTATTTTCTCCCTCGCTATAAATACAGTGAAGATGCCAATACAAGCAATAAGCATGAAGTAATTAAAGACCCTAGTTCGTTTCATTGACATTTTGCTTTGTAGGATCTGTCATTGACAACATCGCCAGTCATGTGTACTAGATGCCACAACACGGTCATGTCGTTCCACGAATTAAAATTAAGAGCGCTGAACTACGAAATGGGGATCGCTTCGTTAATAAAATCAAAAATTAAAGAGGCCAAATTAACTGACGATGATTTTAAATTAAATTTGAGTCACGATTATAAAGATTTATTAAAACATAACTCCCCCTCTTGTAACACAACAAACAACCTGAAGATCAAATTGGAAGATGAAGAAGATCCGCCCAGAAGGAAACGCTTGAAGAAGAACCAACAGAAAAACGAAATTAACGACTTGATAAATAAGACCGACGATTATAACTGTGGTAGCGGAACGTCAAACGATTTGATCAATAAATCAGATGACGTATCGTTGCAACCGAAAATAAATGAAACCCAGTATGCTGTTTATGAAAGTAAAGACACTGCAGAAGTTTTAGCAACACCGTCGCCAGAGGACGTCACTCGCGCTCGCATATCTGAAGACAATAATAAGGAAGAGAAGAAGATTTATAATAACGAAGTATCCCAGGTGATGTATTTAAATGAAGACGGTACGGGATCTTGCACGATGGTCAACGTCATTCAAGTAATTAAGAAAGATAACGACGGGACTCAGAGTAGTTGTTTGTTCTGTAACGATTATGTCTTTGAGGACGTATTGAACCACTCGTTGACACACAGAAATACCGACATCGCCTGCAGTTTGTGTAATTTCATCGCTACGAACGCCACTGAAGACGACATAAGTAAACATATTTTAGTTCATAGCATTGTCAGTAATGAAATGGGTGAAGTTAAATAAAAAAACGTTAATCCGTGTCTCTGGTTTTATCTCTTAGGCCTCTTCACTTTTCTTGCAATATCTATAACAATAAGCTGTTTTTAATTGTTATTAAATAACTAAAAAAAAAAAAAGAAAACAGTAATAATCTTGAATTATTAACATGGAAATGAGTCAAGGATGGAAATCGCACATATTTATAGGATAACCCTGTATATTACAATGGAAAGGGATACGATTGAACCCACAAGAAGTGTGACGTATCACAGTTAATTTTATTGGGTCTGTGTTCCAATCCAAACAAAGCGAGTTCCACACATTAAATTTGTCATTTAGCTTATCTTTCAAATCGATTATTTTCTCAAAATTTCATAATTTTTTGTACTTTTGAAATTCTGTTGGCACAGCTTTTTGTGAGAAGTATAGACCTACAAACTTTGTGTTATTAGTTTTTCGGAAAAAAAACAGGCGAGCAGCTATCCGCCAAAAAATATATGAACATATTTTCCAGAGGAATTTGCCCTCTTAACAAATGGCCGCCGCTAGAGGAACCCCACTTTTGTCACGAATGCAGAACAAAGTAAGAAGTTCGTCATCTATTTTTTTGTACTCATAGTTTAATTATTATACAGGGTGAGGCGCGAGAACCTTTGGGCATTTTTATATGGAGAAGTCCTGGGAGTAGAAGTCTAAAAACTTGTACATGTATGATTTCGGTTTTGCCGAGCTGAACTAAAATATTCACAACCCCTCACCATTTCCGGTTATACCGGAAGTTGCTATCAACTTTCTTATTTTAAATGGGACACCCTGTATATTATTATATTTTCAGATTGTCTGAAAAAATGCAATAAAAATGCCAAAAATGGGGTTTACAGTTCAAAATTGTACCGAGTGGTTTATGAGTTATAAACAAATTAAAATCGCAATTTTCCATTTTCAAAGCAGCTTAGGTCGAAAACGGGTCAAGATATCGGAAAACGGCTTACATGTTCCTATCTTAACTTTTCACGTAGTATCCTATGGTGCTGATGAAATTTGTATACAAAGTGATGAAAAATCAGCGATTTTCAAAAAAAAAATTAATAATTTTTTTTTTTGTAGGTTCTAAAGTAGTATACAAAAAGTTAGGATAGGGACATGTAAGCCGTTTTCCGATATCTTGACCCGTTTTCAAGCTAAGCTGCTTTGAAAATGGAAAATTGCAATTTTTATTTGTTTATAACTCATAAATTGGTCGTTACAAATTTGAACTGTAAACATCATTTTTATTACTTTTTTTCAGGCAATCCGAAAATGTAATAATATACAGGGTGTACCATTTAAAAAAAGAAAAATATGGCAACTTCCGGTATAACCGGAAGTGGTGTGGGGTTGTGAATATTTTAGTTCAGCTCGTCAAAACCGAAATTATACACGCACAAATTTTGAGTCTTCTACTCCCAGGACTTCTCCATATAAAAATGCCCTAGGTTCTCGCGCCTCACCCTGTACATCTCTGAAATAAATCGACTTACCTTGAAAAAAGAGGAAATATTATTTTTGAAATAATCGCTCTCAAAAAAAATAAAGGCAATACACGTGTGAAGCATGCTTTGTTTGGGAGCACTACTAGAGCAATGTACAAGTTATAAAACCAGCAAAACGCTAGCAATAAACCTATAAAACACCTTAGAAATTTGTATTTCCCCTATAGGTTATGAAATCCCGCTTTGGCCTGTTAATGGCCGATGCAAGCAGTTTTGAGATAACGCTCCAAATATTTTTTAATTTTACCTTTTTAAAAATGACAATCGTATGTTGGTGAGTGGTGACCCTGTTTTTACATGCGCATTACACGTGTATATATATCCCAACTAGGTTTTGCCAATGTATTAATATGTCGCGTTTTGATTGATGGAAGTCAAATCTATGATCGAAATGCGTATCGTGATCGTTCATAACCGCTCGCGCGTGTGTTGTGTTCGGTCTTTTCTTTCTCTTCATTCATTTATTCTACTAGTTAAAGTACAGAACAGAAGAACAAACAATAATTAATTGTTCTTCCGTAGCTAGAGACTGTAAATAGAATGTAAACAATAAGGGATAAGGGCTGGTAATTCTATAATAGCATAAGGTGTGACCAGGTGTTTGTTGTTGTTCAGCGCCTTATCAGAGATTTTATTTCGTATTAATTTTACGCGTATGCGTTCTTCGGGTGTTGGTTGTTTTGTGTAGGTTAGGTATTTTATATAAAAATCGTTTTTCGGCTATTTTCCGATTACGATAATTAATTTATTAAGCTTTGTGGTATTATGGTCATTTCAAGCAAAATATCTGATTATATTTGGCAAAACAATTCGTAATTGATAAATGAAAAATGGTCTAATTTTCTTGTAATATAAAGAAAAAATGTATTAAAATTATCTATACTTCGTCATCACAATAAGTAAGTACCTACTCTTCTACTGTAATTTTTTTTCTCCAAATAATTACCACTAAATGTAGATTTAATCGGTCCTTAGTTTTGAAACACTTTTATTCTAATGATTTAGGTTTACCTTGATTTATTGTTGTAAGATTGTGTGTTAAATAATTGTCATTATAGTAAGCTCCAAAGTCCAGGAGGTAACGCAAAGCATATCCCGTGGTCCCATCAGTTAGTCAAGCTTGGAGTGCTTCTAAAAATACTTTTGGCCTGTAAGGGGAGCTTAGGCTGAGAAGTAAATTTTTAATTATGAATTTTTTGAACTTTTGTATTGCTTGTTTGTTTTCCTTTGCTCACATATTAATGTAAGGTTGAAAGCTGTGGAAATATAAAAACTCGATGATCGATACAAACCGTGAAGCAAGCTGTTTTCTGTTTCTTCACTGGTTTACCTTTATGTTACGTTATACCTCGACCAGTTCAAAAGTGCGCGCGGTAATAAAATTTGTGAACAACCAATAGGAGAGCTGGGAGGTATAACTTGGCAAAACCTAGTTGGGATATCAATAAACGCGCACCTACACAGGTTATCAGGTGTTCTCAGTCCCTCTCGAGTTTTGCTTTTTTATTAATAAATAATTGTCCTTCAGGCAATTAGTTTAAGTCTAAGAAAATCAGAGAACCTTCATCAAGACAAGAGAAATTTTTATCCTGGTCCCGTGAATTTAATTATTATTATTAGATAAAATGTAAAGAATTATAGCACTGCACTGGAGGATGTTAGTTTAGTCTTAGTGTTTCATTGGTTGCCTACCGGTGAGGGGTAAAATGTTTACAACTGCAAGATTATTTATTTTAGAGAAAGTAAGTAATTAAAATTCGCTAGCGCTAGCGCTACCAAATCATAAAATAAAAACACTCGATTTAAGTATTTATTTATGCACTTAAAATAAAAGATAAATAACTTAAATGTAAAAATAACTACTTAGGTATGATAATAGTCACGTCCAAACTGAATAACGTGCAGTGTTAATAACGCGTTAAATCAATTACCAGTCCTCAGAATTAAAATCAAAGCCCAGAATAATTGAGCCTTAAAAAGCCTTATAGGCTTCAAATAAAACACCCCCCCCCCTCTTCGCAATTGTTTTCGATTACATTAGGTACTTAGGTACATTCGGTCGGACGTCATCATAATTATTGTTTACTCTGGGCTCCTTATTTTCATTCATTACAATGGGGTAATTTAAATTTAAAATGTATTCGTCTCGTTTAAATAATTTTTCTGTTGAATAAGGTATGAGTAAAGTACAATGGGAAAGGAATTTTGAATTCTTTCCAGTTTACTTTACTTACGATGTATTTAGTACTATGCGAAGTACACGGGCGAATTATTCGGATTTAAGGTTAAGTGAGGGTGTTAGTGTTCAGTTTGTTTTATTTTCAAAATTGGGAACTTCATCGGTAAGTGACACCTCTTCTTTTTTCGCGGCTATTGAGTCGCGGTTAATTTATTTATAAGTTCCATTGTTATTGGTACGTTGTTAAGATCATATTGGGATTAAATAAAAATGTCAGGATGATTTGCTTATTTTATTATTCTTTAAAAATGACGTGATAATTCAAATCTAGCTGGCCATGATTTAATATATTAAGTCATGGCATTAGCGTCTCTAACGATCAGCTGAAAAGGTCTTTTTTGCGACTTATTTTATTCAGAAATATAATTTATTCTTATTCTAATGTACCTGCTACCTGGCTGTCAACTTGCATATAGAAATTTTCTAATTGCCTAATAACTATCATTATTCAAAATTCATAAATACCTACATTTATATGTATATTATAAATTTATAAATTTTCATTTACAAATGAGGATTATCTATCTATACATAAACCTATACCAATTATTATAATTAATAATTTCCAAATGAAACTTAAATTATTTAAAATAAAAAAAGAAGTCCTACCTATATACAGGGTATCCCAAATTTTCTTTATCAAGTGATATCCGCGTTATTTCAAAACAGAAAATTAAATGTGGGAAATTTCAAATATACCCCTAAGACTTTTGCGACTACTCCTTTCAACCCCCAAGTGACCATCGCTGCTTTTTTTTTTTAATTACACCCTCAAGTTTTTTGCTTAGCAGAATTACTGATTAATGAATTATTCTTTTCAACCCGAAGCGTATGGCATTTAGACTTATGGATATTGTTATTATTCATTGCCATAGTTACGCTTAATTGCCGTCAAGTGTAACCGCATGGAAATAAAAGTTTGGCGTAGCATAATAATTTGAGCTTCCCAAACGCTGGTTTGCCAAAGCTATTCAGTATGCGTAGATTTCCTGAAATCGCATGTCATTGTATTCAGAACAAGGTCAGTAATCCTGCTGAGCAAAAAAGTACTATAGTCCAATAAAGTCTAAAAAGTCATACGTATCGATTAAGAATACACATAATTTTGATAGTTCGATTTATTTTGTTTCCTATACATGGTTTTCATAGTAACCGTCCAGTTTGTCTAAACACTCCATCCCGCATAAATAAGTATACGTCAACATTGGTTTTGAATCGAGAATTAAATGCACAATACAGAGGATAGAATTTCATTACGTGAATAAATTTTATGTAGTTGTCAGTGGCTCTCAAACTGACGTAAGCGGTTCAATTAATTTTTTGAATGATTCCTTCAATAATTACGCTCGTTCACAACTTGACAATTAACTGTTTGACATTTTCTGGTGAAATTAAAAATATTAATTCGGACGGTTAGTAAGACGTCACATCTGACTTTTTAAAGTTAATCCTACTATAGGACTGTAATCTGAAAAAAAATAAGTAGGATCGGATGATTACTTATTTGGGGTTGAAAGGTGTAAATTTGTATTGAGGGTGCAGCCGAAAAAGTCTTAAGGGGTGTATTTGAAATTTCCCAAATTTCATTTTTTTTCATTTTGAAATAAACGCAGATATCCCTTGATAAAAAAAATTTGGGACCCCCTGTATTATTCTAATTTATTATTTATATACCTCTATAAGGTACTAAAATATTGCTTACTCCTACTACTCTATCATTTAATATAAAATCAAGTTGCGACTTGAGGTTCTTCGACTGTGGTTGAAGCCTGAACTACGAACTTCGTGTTAGATTGATTGTACAGTGCCTCTAAAACAATACAGTGGTGAGATTGATGGATAAGCTATCAAGGTACCTAGAAGGGGTTTTAGGTAAGTTTTCAGTTTTCTATTATTATCATCATTATCATCATCACTATGTGGATTAGACTCACTTGTTATCAAACCTCGCACGCGACAAATCTTTCGGTAGATGGCGTATAAGCTCTGTAGATAACAGACAGAATATTATATGTGCCTAGATGGTTGAAGCCTGAAATATGCGCTTCATTTTCCGCTTGTGTTTACGAAATTTAATAATCCTAATCGGGCGTCGATTTATTGGCTGTTAGTTTACATTAATTAATAATAATTCTGAAGTTTGTTTCTTAAGATTTTGATGGCTTCGCGGTATTTGAAGCGGCTGCATCGTCGGTCGACAAATAGCTGGGCTTCCCCGCAAGTAATGCGGTTGGAGGGAGGTTTATAACTACTAATTTTTTATCCTACACTATAAGAAAATTGAACTTTGTCGACTTCACGGAGACAATGAAAAGTGCCACTTTCCACGGCTAGGCGGTAAAATTAATTCAACCATTCTGTTTCTTTATTATTTATTGAGGTTATGTTATGTTCTCTTCTTGTTATGTTATACTCTTCTTTTTATTTTTGGTTTTCGGTTAGTTTAGCGCTTGCGCCACTCTTTTAGGAATCTCCTTTCTTAACTGTACTATACAAAATCCAACTTTTACTATGAATGTTATAAATTAAACAATGACTTACAGTAATGAATTTCATTTATATTATGTATATATTAATAAATAAAAAATAATAGTATATTCTTCAACGAGCGAAGAATGATAGCTATTATCCACGAGAACTGGCTCGTGTTGGAACGTTTGAGTGGATAATAACTATTCTTCGCGAGATGAAGACTCTATTTTCTCTTCGACCTTTTGAGAAAATCGTTGAAAAAAAAATAAAACTTTTCAATAGACTTATTTTCTTGATATTTGCGTTATCATCTTTTACTAAATTCCACTATATTCCCAGTCATTTCAATTATTAATAAAGGATATTCCGGAATGCAGAGCTACTCCGAGGTCATTTCTTATCACACCACCACCCAGTCACTATATATTTTTCAATATTTTCATGAATAGATATTACCTAACCTGCGTTATTATGATCTGTCTGCTGTCTGGTCAGGTCAGGTCAGGTGCGCTGGCGACTGGCGTTGATTGAAGCGCATATAATGCGCGCATCTAATTATTGATTTTTCAGCTTTATTCACAATAATTCACATACATACCTATTTACACGGGCACAATAATGTAAGTCAAGAGCGTTTCAATAGTTAGTCGGGCGATAGGTGGCTGTGGCGTTAAATTCCGAATTTAATTTCTCAAAATGCCGAGCAGTGATTGGCTTAAATAGAACATTCCCTCATCGCATGGGAAATGTACGTCATTAGTTAACTGAAATTTACAGTATAAAGAACGTATTAATAAAAAATGGTCGAAGAGAAAAAATAATATTATTATTGTGTAGGATACTTGAGGCCTGAGAAGTGCCACTTTACCGCCTAGGTATACAACATACTACGTATTATGCTAAAATAGCGTAAAAACAATAATGGCCGTTTGATTCAAATGCAACGTTTTTGTTTCAAAAATAATTTTCTATTTCTAGTTTGAGGGAATTTGGCTATTGTAAGTAGATGTCTGAAAATCTATTAACTTCAATAATAAGCAATGACGAAAAGGTACATTATGGAACAAGAAGCTTATAATGAATGGAATAATGTGCGAGTTCCATACATTACTTTTACTACACCCTTTTTTTATTTCATATAGAATAGATATGTATGTAATAATAAATTCTCATGAAATGAATTTAAATATTAAACTTGACATTTCATGTTGACATTTCATTGAAAAAGAAGAAGGTTGGAGCGAAAAGCGAAATATGGAACCTATTCGATTTTAAATAACTACTGTACTGCTAATGGTCATCAGATATTTTCCCAGTAATAATAATAATTAAATAACGTATGAACAAGAATATCAAGTGGTAAGTAGCGATTCAAAATGCTCTCTTCTTATTGGTTGTTGACCTCGCCTGACTGCAACACTGACCTCTGATTGGTTATTCCGAACTACTGGGATTTCAAACTATTTCAAGCGATACTTTTTTATTTTTGATATCAAACCGGGTGATCGAAAAACTTCCCAATAGGTGGGAAAGTACCCCCTATATTATGTCAAGTAGGTACCTACATAAATACCCATAAGAATTTAAGCATTCCACCGAGTTGTTATAAATTAATTAAATTACTATTAAGCAAAAGGAGAAAGTATCTTTTTGAAATCCAGTCGTTAAACTTTGTACTTTGACACCGAAAATTTTGTAACACGCTAGAAAAACCCGCGCTCACCTACCTGATGATGGTTTATTAGTTTATTTAAAAATCACGCGTCTTCTTCTTGTTCCATCTCCGTCAGCTGATGGCATGATTGTTGGACCAGTGGCGTTACCTGCACCTGGGTCCTGAGTGGTCAGACCGCAGCACTTGAAATTTTCGAATAAATAATGATTAAATATTTACTGTTATTGTTGAACTTGGAACCTTGGAGATTCTCACGGGAAGTACTATTTGTTATTATTTATATAATTATTGTCTGCATTATTTACATTATTTATATAAATGAGAAATGGTTCCATTTTGCGAAAAAATCGAAAACTATAATTTGTCAAATAAATTTAAATGCAAGTCATTCTACCTACTTTGTATCGATTTTTGTAGTATCGTAAAATAATAAGGGGGTAGGGGTAGACCGAAATAAATAGGGGCAGGTTGAATTTCTCATTATTCTGAGGGGCAAAAAATTAAAATCTAAATTTGGCGTGCAAACATGCGGACGTCTTGAAATAATTTGGAATTGTTTTTTTTAAGAAAGTAGCATTTTTGTCACAATACATATCTTCCTGTCTCAATTAATTAAATTCCCAAAATCAATTTTTCCATATTTTGACCTTCAAAAAATTATTTCAACCATAAGAGACTTTTTGATTTGTAGTACTTACTGACTTCTCTAGTAGCACGCTAACTCTGTGCTCTATAATTTTCTTTAATTTCACTAACACGCAACTGTTTTTTCGAACTCAATGGTTCACTAGCCTTATTTCTTATAGTTCACAATCATTCGTCTCTAACTCAATTATTGAACTAATAAAATTTATTAGAAATGTCTGCTGAACGCGTCCCTTACATGGTAAACGACCTTCTCAAATAAATAAATGTGGAATGAACTTGTATTATTTGTAGACCGGACACGTCGCCATTACTTTTCCGCTGATCGCGATGGTAAAAACAAACAAATATCGACTTTCCGATACATTCCGAAAAAACTTCTTGCGATTGTTCCTATTTGTTTCTATCTCTTTGTTTGGACAGTTCGGAAATTCGGCTGGTATGGTCTTGCGATATAACTTGAACAGATCAAACAAAAATTTATTAATAGGTAGGTAACTGATAAATAATACTAGGAAAAGAGACCCCTAAGGTCTCAGCGGTACAGCATAGATTCGACAGAGTACCTACATACTATAAACTCGAAATATCCGAAATGTTGTCCTGGAAATACGGCCCTGGAAAAAAATTTCTAATGAAAATTCGCTTATCCCTCCTGGCAGAAGTATTTTGGCCATTAATTTTACCAAGTCTTCCAGTATCCACGGTCAAGCATCCTAAAGTTGACCACGTTCGAAATCACGTAGATAAATTCGTTATCGCTCATTACAAAAGAGAGTACGACTTTGATGCGCTAGCCTGACCACGCGTTTAGACAAATTAACTAACTGCTGAAACATTAATAACAACCGACCTAATCAAATAATTTGTTTTATAAATAACAGGCCGTATAACAGATAAGACCAATTTTATTAATTTCCATCGACCGAGATATCCGAATTGTTTTTACCACGTTATCACGATGCAAGACTGACATAATCATCACACATGTGAAACGTTCTTATCGTCAGATCGCCGTGATTCTTCGTGGTGAAATGTCAAACAAAGGGTAACGTTTGTTCGTCCAGATCGTAATAAAAGGTCATTCTTGGCGGAACTTTGAAACGGCAGTCGTCTCTTGGATTTCGTATTGTATGTTTGTTTCACTGGTGTTCGTCACTATTTTAGTGCTGCTGTATGTGTGGTCTAGGTTCTTATCGTAAACCAGAAGGAATATTTCCAGTGAGTTTTTTAATTATATTTAAATTTTTTAATTGTTACATATACTCATGTTCAATCGCAATTATGGCGTGATTGAATGGAAAGTCCCTGATTAGAAAGTTACATGATGGTGCCCATTATGGAGTACCTCAGGACACTCTTACCAAGTCGATAAATTTTTCGTTATTACTGGTATTAACGATTATTTCAACTATTAGTGACTTTTTGTATTATAATAACGCTTCTTTAGTTCATTTATTTTATAATTCTTCTGATATTCTATGATTTTGATACAAAAACAAGTTTACATCCAATTAATATAAGAGCAGGTTATTCGAACTCGGGTTTGGACAATTCAAGTTTTTTATAAAAAAATAAACACTATAATAATACACGAGCACGAAATTCTTCTTTTTTTACTAAAAATAACACGACATATACATAATACTTATAGTAGGTACCTATTCATTAGTCTTGACATTGAATAAATGACCGAAACGATTGACCTTTACATCAAGATACTGTATAAGTGGGTTTATAATCAAACCTTTATAGATATGTATGTATATGGAACTATTGCGTATGTATGCGGTCATTACATATATTATACATTACCTACTTACATAATGTACCTATGCCTATGCATTTGATTTTCTTCCATGCAAAAGCCATGATTTCACCCTCTGTGTTTCGTGATTTTTTTTCATCTAATTACGTGTAGTCTCTTTTAGTAGTCTCTTGAATATATTTATTTTATTTAGGGTGTCCTTTTACCATGGAGTACCTCGAGAACCTATTCTTTAATCGTTTTTATTCCACTAATTTAAATAGACATCAATAATTATTACCTATTCATTTATGCTCGCTGCAAAGGTGAAAATTCATAAACGTGTACTTCATCAGTTTTACATATAAACTGCAATTTATTATCCTCTAATTTGCATTCAATAATTAATTAACAAAAAAATGGCTTTGGAGAGTGCCTCAAGCTGATTTTACATCAACTGATTTATGAAAATATGTGAAATAATCGTTTATAATTTTTACAATCACCCTGTAGATTATTATTTTTAACCCGAATTTAATAATTTCAATTTCAGGGACCGCCACCACCTCAGACCAACAAGAGGTGGCCAATCTCGAATCGCCAATCAACCAAGAACAAACAAATACCGATCTATTAGTGTTGGCGGAATTACCGGAAACGTCATCAGGAAAGGAAAATCACGAAGAAGATTGTCGCAGTTCCGAAAATAAAACCGTGAACGCATCAGAGATGGCCGAAAGTGAGCGGCCCCAGGAAAACGGCGTGCCGGTGCAATGGACCCTCGGCGACGAAGACGAGGGCGAAAGGGAGACGGACATCTTCCCCGAGGAGGACGATGATAATCAACCCCCGGCTGCTCCCTCTGACGGTCAGGGGGGCTACACGATTCAGCAACAACAGCTGCTGGTGGAAAAACGAAGACGGCTAAAGTGAGTATTTTCGCTAAATTTGGGGATGATTGAACTAAATCGAAATGGAATTTTATTAAGAAATTTCCGTCTAATAAAGAGAAGGTATCAATTGACGTCATTGGCTGCTGTTGTTAACCTCTTGTTCTTCTAGTTTTTTGTACGCTTTAGAAATTCTCTCGAGGTCAATAGTTGCCTTCTTGAGGTGGAGGATCTCTGCTAATATATCGACCAAACTATTATTTTCATTTTTAATATATCATTTCGCATGATGGAAAACTTTTATCAATTTAGAACAGGCGTTTATTAAGATGTTTATGTATTTTTTTCCCTAGACGTTGAAGAAATAGATTTTTTCACAATTTTAATAGTTTTTCTGATCATTATTTTATAATTTATTATCATCCAAGGTTAGTAACTTTATTAACCAGAATTACAAAAGTAACTAGGTAATTAATGTAGGCAAATTAATTATATCGACGGCCGACGCGTTTGTGGTTTGTGTAATAACAATATCCACGGTTGGCTCGTTTGATTGGATTTTATAGCATTCGTTTATTCAAAATTTACCTGAAAGTAATTTTTCAGAACGCACCACTCTAGCTAGGGTCTTAACGAGCAGGCGCATTTGGTTTAATGATATTTCAGAACGCGCCCCTCCAGGAAAAATTTCACGCGCAACGCGCAGATCATAAATAAATAGCATTGCATTTTTTCTCACACGGTGTGACGTGTTTTCCGTATAATAATTCTGACGCTTTTATTATTACCGAAAGGTACTTTTTACGATAACTGATAACCATTCTCCATGCGCTTGAATATGTCGATCTTAGTATTAATAATAACTTCTATCTTTTTTTTATTCTTTATTTGACATTTTTCCAATTTTTACCAGTCATCATCTTCTACAAAGCTGGTATAGAATTCACTCAGTCCAAGCGCTCAAAATTTACCAAAGAGCGATTTTTCAGAACGCACCCACTTTAGAGTAAATTTGATTTAACGAGCATGCGCATTTGGTTTAATGATATTTCAGAACGCACCCCTCGGGGGAAAGCTTAACGCGCAGTGCGCAGGTGGAATCTCATCTTATCTCATCTCTTCTTCCTCTTTTATTGTTACCGAAGGCTACTTTTTACGATAACTGGTCAGTGGTCACTATTATCCATTTTATGTTTCGACACTGATGAATGCACTTGAATATATCGATCTAAATATTACTGTCAAATTCTTTTGTGCCTGAATATTTCTAACAATTTCTTCATTTAATTTTTAATAAAATGCTTACCTATTTTCTTTTTTCCGTCCTTTTTTTCTTCTTTATTTAAAATTTTTGAAATTTTTACCAGTCATCTTCTACAAATCTGGCATAAAATTCACCCCCAGTCCCAGCGCTCAAAATTTACCAAAGAGCGATTTTTCAGAACGCACCACATTTAGAGTAAATTTAACGAGCATGCGCATTTGGTTTAATGATAATTCAGAACGCACCCCTCGAGGCAAAATTTAATGCGCAGCGCGCAGGTGCAGTCTCTTCTATCTCTTTTCTCACACGGTTTTCCGTGTAAGTCTGGCTCTTTTATAAATTACCGAAGGGTACTTTTTACGATAACTGATAAATATTCTCCATGTTATCTTTCGGCACTAAATGCACTTGAATATGATGTCGATCTAGATATTACTCTCAAATTCTTTTGTGTCCATAAATATATTTAATATCTTTAATAACTTCTTCATTTAATTTTTAAATAAATGCTCACCTATTTTCTTTTTTTCATCTTTTTTATTCTTTATTTGAATTTTATCACAAATCTGATAAAAAATTAACCTTAGCCCCAGCGCTCAAGAAATGTTTTTATTTTATTTCTACAGCTCTACAAATCTTCAAAAATAAAATTTAAGGAAAATAATTTAAAAAATACGATTTTTTTTAGTTTATATGTACCTAATAAGCGGTTTTAGTTTGTCGTTCGGAAGTAGGTAGGTACGCCACTGACTTACGTGCGGAATTCACCTGCTGGATATACTTTGGGAGATTCTTTTAATTCATTGAACATTGGCCTGCTTATCCATTTTCCTTCCCACTTCCCACATTCGCTTGTTTATCTTTCGCGAGTGTACTTGAATGTTATTGTGTGATCTTAAATTCCTTCCTATAGTATTTTTAATAACTGTTACAACAAACTGTTAACACCGTTTTTGTTTAATGTTGCCAGTATTTGTTTTAAAGTACACACCACACATCTGCAACGTTCGAAATAGGAACTTTATTTAATTAATGTTTTTACGAAAAAATATTAAAACATATTTTCCGAGGTTAGTGTTAAAGGTTACCGAGAATATTGTGTCAGTGTTATAGTGTGATTCAAGTTCACTGTGACGCGAATTTGACTATTATATACGTAACTGAAAGTGAAAACGCCGGTGAAAATTGTTTGTTTCTTTTTATCAGAAGCAAAAGGGTACAATAAAGGGTGTTTTTTTGCAGAAAATTATTCAGTTTATATCGCTTGAATGTTTCAACTTCGTCAAGCCTGAATTATTTGCAAATTTTTGACTATTTTTGTACGGAAACTTACTTACAAAATCGTCCAAACCAGTTACTATATAATTATTAAATGTATAACTTGTATAATGGAATAACACATCGAATCGAACTGTACTATAAAATTAATTCAAAAGTGACAGGTAATAATGGTACTTCTCACAATTTGACATTAATAAGGGTGGTATATTGTTCTCATTCAGTTGCCAATTAACTCGGCTAAACATGTCAATGTTCAAACATTAAACACCAGTCCAAACAAGAAAAACGATGAAGGACATATTTAATCAGTACCTAATAAAATTAATTGCGAAATTTTGGCTACCCCCTTAGACGCTATATACAGCAATGTGCGCCAAGGACAGGTAAAGATGCGCATGAGCAAATTACTGAAAATTGCGCAGTCAGGTCAGGGGTTAATGAAAGTTGCCCGCATTAGAGTGAATAAGATTTTTGACAGTTTTGAACGTTTGATTTGATGGATCTAAACAGTATGATTTATAACACTAATTTGAATATTTAGTAATAATTGATTACTACACTGCAAATTTCTCTTAATTTATTTATGGATATATAATGTAAATGAGGTCCATATATTATATCAGAATTTGCTAACATAGTGTGAAACAAAGCCGGGTTATACCTAATACATAATACATTTTGCGCGTTATAGCACCACACCAGCGTAATGAAATCTTAACACAATGTAATGAAGTAGCTCAGATTTCTCTGTCTGATGAGTTTGTTTGAAGATATTTATCGCGAAAATTGTGAAGAAATGAAATAGTCAACTTCAATATTATATTGGATACATTTTATAACCGAAAATTCTTGTTTCAAATAAAACTTTTTTGAAATCATCCATAATGGCGTTCTACTACATTTCAAATAATTGTTCTTCTCTGTTTTGTTGTAATAGGTATGTATTTTGTATATTTTTTTATGTTTTTTTATGATACAATTAAATTATGTTGATTTTGGAATAAAGTCATGCAGCATGACATATAGGTATAGGTACTACTATAATAACGATAGATTATGTTAAACAAATAATAATATCAAATTGGACGATAATTTAAATTTCCAATAATGATTGTTATTTTAACTACGTAAGTAAGCTTAGTTCGGTAAACAAATTACCTATTTAAAATAATATTCTAATTTTTCTTCCAATAATTAGTTTTTTATAATAATCATGTAGACATGCAGTTAACTAGTTGGAAGTTTTTAATAATGTTAAAAATTAATAAAAATAAACAACTAACAAGCTACATAAAAAGTAAGTGATTTGTGAACACGACGTCATTAATATTTTTTTAGCTCCCTGAGAAATTTGTAATACCAAAACCAAAATACCCGAAAACACCCCCTGGTAGGTACCTAAATTCCTAGAAGCTGGAGTCCAAAATTAATATTAAACAAAACGACCTAAATCTGTCAACCGCCAACGCCGTTTTCGGTCAATTCCGCCAACCAATCCCGTAAAAGGCCTTCCCTGATCATACGATTATGTAAGCCAATCGTCGTCCAGGTGCCTTAAGCGGTAAATTCAATTTAATATTTATAATTATCATTAAAAGTGGTTTTTATTGTCCGTAATAATTAAGTTCTGCTTTTTATACGGCGCCGTGGTAATTATTCACGTGTGCCGCGGTGCATAATTGGACGAAATGTGAGAGATTTTCGATTTGTCGGAGGAAAATAACCTTCAAATTTCGATTCGACTCGACCATCGACCACTGCCCAAAAAATACACCTACCGAGAAACAGTGTTCATTTAATTTAGTGTTAGTGTTATTAAATAGAGGAGTGTTAATTGATTTCACGTAGAAACAGTTCGATAATGCTAGAAGTATGATCAGTAGCTTAATTTACAGGTAAAACTATAGAATTAAGGCTTGTTTGGAATGAGAAATCCAATTCACTATCACCATACTCAACAACACAATAATAACATTTAAAAATATTTGAAACTGAGTGTAATTTCCTGCAAAGATCGAAAAAAGACACCCTCTTGCTTAAATAAAAATAAACAAACAAACAAACGATCACTGATTAATTGAAATTAACAGATAGGTTGTCATTGTTCACTTAATTCGTTGTTAAAGTTAATCGTGGGAGTTTCCAAAAAAATATCTTGAAGAATGTATTCGAAACCGTCCGACAACAACTCAGTGCCTTAGTTGATTGTATAAACCCTACGGGACGTTCTGGAGAAACGTTACTTCGATCTAACCGGCCACCAAGCGTTTTAATTGTTATCACTGTGAAGACCGTTTAGTAAGGAACGATGAACAAGAACAGGTTAATGAGAAGGAACAGTAAACGGTTCGTGATCGGGGGAGACGAACTGGACGATCGTCCGCTCTCCGTTCCCGACATCGAGTTTACCATTAGCGAGGACCCACCGTCCCAGGGCAGCTCGGACCTGCACGCGGAAAACGGTACGGAATGGCTCAAGCAAGCGAAATTGCTGAAACCAGGCGCCACTCTGACGTAAGTTAGTTATCGCTTATCAGTGGTTGGTATTTATTTTGAATTGGTGGTGAATATGAATAATAGCGAATTCGAGTTGACTGCACTTGCTCGGAGCGAGATCGATCTGTCTCTGAATCAGTTCTGCCCAGAATTCTGCTCCAGTCCGGAGCAGAACTTTCGCATTTCGACTCTGTATGGAACCGAACTGTGTCAGGGCAGGCCAGAACCAGAGCCAGAGCCAGAGCGCCATTCACCGGTGCAGTGCAGTGTGCAATCCAGTTTCCCTCCAGTCTGCATTTTCATTATAGCCTTCTACCTATCCCTATCCTATACCTATCACGGTTGTTTGTTGTTATGATGTTATTCTTATTATAACAGAGTCGTGGAACTACAAGGCGTGATCCATTTTAATTATTGTAATAAGTTGTAATTCATATACAATACGTAAAATGTACTTATCCACAAATTTTTGGTTTAAGGAATTACTAGGAATCAGTATTTAATTTGACGGTGCAGTTTATTTTGCTCCGGGACAGTTCCGCCATACGACTCGAACATATTTTCCTATGCACTGCCAGAGAGCAAGTGTAACTCGAACACAATTACGATATGCACCGCTAGAGTTCACTTTAACTCGAATACGATTACGAAAAGCACTGGAACGGAGTCCTACAAATCGAACACGAGATTCCGTCTCGGTGCGCACCCGGAGCAGAAAAGTGCAGTAACTCGAATTCGCTATAAGAATCGCTACTTAGTTCTAATAAGTCATTTTTGTACCTACTACTACTAAGTACCACTGGGAAGTGTAAATGAATTATCTACATTTGTATCTAGACTAGACTGCTGATTCGGTCATCTGTCAATTTGTCAATTACGTATGACATTTGACTTGTTTAAGTTTTGTATTCTGATATCTGATTGGTTAGTTCCCAGGGGGTGGAGCTAAAATCATGTTTGAGTCAATCTGATATGTCAAGATGCAACATTTGACAAGTCAAATGTCATAGCCATTTCTGGACTGTTATTGTAAGTTGTAAGTAATTGTTAAAGTACTACTAGAAGTATTGATTTTCCCTTATTTTATTTTAATTTATTAATGTATTAAAATGTATGGAAACGTATTTAGATCAGTAGGGAAACATTTAAAGGACTGTTTTTATTTTAATTTTTATATTTTTTATTGATCTTTGGTCACATTAAAAAGGGCTCTTTAACTACTGTCATTTGTCTAATGTCATTTGAATGACTATAATTACCGAGTAGTGATGGAATATTTTATAGCTAGTGCCCCATTTGTGGACAAGGACAAATAAATAAAATTCACTAGCGGATAATTTTGTAGCATCAACTATTCCGAACTTATTGATTACACACAATAATAGTTAATGATAACGTAATGCGAAATGCATGTTTAGATGTAAATTAAATAATTGTAGAGTAAGGTAAAATTTACATTTGGAAGTTACACAATCATGTTGTGTATTATTTACGAGGTATTTAGTAAGATTTTCCAATTTTCAGCACCCCCGATAGTTCATTCTTTCTCAAAATACCAAAGAGATTTTCTAATTTATCTTCCTGATAAAGAGAGGTCCTCTAAACATCTTCAGCTGCAAAATTAAAATATAATGACAGTTGTGGGAAAATTCTGATTCCAATCAGGTCAGCTGTCATTTGTCATTATGATTCGTTGTCATTGGTGTCAAAATCAAAAGCTGATTCTGTTTCATTTATTCAATTTGGTTCGTTGATATTTACAAAAGTGCACAGAAAGAGAAAAAAATCAATGTGTAGAAAAGGGTGATATAAGAAAAGAGAGAAAATGATCATTTTAATATAATTTTTTTTTTTAATTAATCATCAGAAAATTATTGGAATCTTGTAGCAGCTGAAACAAAAAAAGACAATCAAACCTAACCTAACTTGATGACAATTACAGCATTAACGGCTTTAGTGACATCTGTCGTTTTGGTAAGCACAATTAAACCGCCATTTTAGAAACAATTTTTTTATCAATTACAGTGAAGAATTTTGGACGTGTACAGATTCCCAAAAACCACTTTATCTGTCGGTTTGGTCTTTGCTAAGAGATTCTTATTCAAATCGGGTCAGCTGTCATTTATCAATAAGATTCGTTGTCATTGGTGTCAATATCAAAAGTTGCAGCAGCTGAAACAAAAATAAAAATCAAACATAACCTAAGATGACAGTTAGTAAGCACATTTTAATAATTTTTTTAGCAACCATTGGTAACGGTGGGATTTGCTTTGGAAATGCAACGCGCCCTTAGTCTTTACATTTATTATAAGGTGTCATTTTTGACGTTTTGTCACCTGTATTGACACGACTGTCAAACTAATGACAGACAATTCCAGTTTTATTTATGAGTTAATTTTTTAAATAGAAGGTTACCATTTAAGTGTTCTATTGTGTTCTGTTAATGAATTAAATGTAATTATTATTGGAAGTTGATTAAATCTATTTATGTAAAATAATTCTGCTTAAAAAAAATTATAAATAAAGATATCGATTAATAGCATAACAGGATAATATAATACTGGTAAACGTATCGTTAAATAATTTATGTGTTTTTTGTGTTTGCATAATTGCTTCGAAATTATTTATGCTTTCTTGAAACAAATTGTGTTAACAAAAATCAATAGCAAAACAATGGATGTGAACTTTTGTTACATTTTAAATAATTTTGATGCACCCGGTTTGAAAACTAAAACTTAAATCAGCAGCTCTATGGAAAGCTCTGTCAAAACATTATTTGTTGAACAGTTGATTTTGGTTACTATGGTAGAGCTACCATTATTTTTTGACACTGTAGTACTAATAATTATCCCAAAGTGTAAACAATTTTTCTTCAGTCTATAAATTTCAAAAAATTTATTTGTGTTCACGTCTGTGGTTTACTGTCAATTCGACAAGTGTCATTAAAATGTTAACTTCAAAACTTGAGTTATTATTAATTGGTTGCTGAATCGACTGCTCTGTTATCGTTATTATTATTATTATCAATTAATATTACACCTTGAAATGTAAGAAAAGTGATAATTAATTTTTTAAATCGATTTGTAACAGATTATAAAATTTATTTATTCACATCAGCTGAGAACACGTTACTTTTGATACTTCAAGATAAGATACCTCCAGACTACTTAATAAATTACCGTTTATTCTCTTATCAGTACTGAGTGAGTAGTAAACTGAATCGTTGCAGCAAACAAAACATTCCCATGAAACTCCCGTTTATTATTTATTATTAATTCTCGATTTTCGGTATGCTTTTCAGGCCGAGCATGTCTCAGGGCACGGTGATGGCCCACAACAGGCTGCAGGAAAAAGATTTCACCATCGCCACGCCCGAGGAGTTCGTCAAACGTTTCAACGGAACCAGAGTCATCAACAAAGTAAGACTGCGGCTTCCCCCTTGACACCCGATCACTAAATCGAAATTTCTCCAGGTTCTTATAGCGAACAACGGTATAGCGGCTGTGAAGTGCATGAGGTCGGTGCGTCGTTGGTCCTACGAGATGTTCAAGAACGAGAGGGCCGTGAGATTTGTGGTGATGGTGACACCGGAAGATCTGAAAGCCAACGCTGAGTACATCAAAATGGCCGATCATTACGTCCCCGTGCCCGGCGGTGCCAACAATAATAACTACGCCAACGTAGAACTAATCGTCGATATAGCCGTTCGATTACAAGTACAGGTGAGTGATCTTTTTTTATAATTTAATGACTTCAATAATATTCCGCTGTGGTCTTTGTTTAGGCTGTTTGGGCCGGTTGGGGCCACGCGTCGGAGAACCCGAAATTACCGGAATTACTGCACAAGAACGGCATCACCTTCATCGGCCCGCCCGAGAAAGCCATGTGGGCTCTCGGTGATAAGATCGCCTCGTCGATTGTCGCACAAACAGCCAATATACCCACTCTACCGTGGTCCGGATCCGGTAAGACGAACCCTCTGTTTTGTTGCATTTTTACTAAGACAAATCGTTCCCAGAACTGAAGGCCCAGTACAGCGGAAAGAAGATCAAGATCTCGTCGGAACTATTCGCTCAGGGCTGCGTCCATTCGGTGGAGCAGTGCGCCACCGCCGCCCTCAAAATCGGCTATCCCGTCATGATCAAGGCTTCGGAGGGTGGCGGAGGGAAGGGGATCAGGAAAGTCGAGAATCCGGACGATTTGCCTGCCGCGTTCCGACAGGTCCAAACCGAGATACCCGGTTCGCCCATATTCGTGATGAAGTTGGCTAGGTGCGCGAGACATTTAGAAGTACAGCTCCTGGCCGATCAGTACGGGAATGCCATCTCCCT
The DNA here is from genome assembly GCA_910589415.1 of Malachius bipustulatus. Lineage (NCBI taxonomy): Eukaryota > Metazoa > Arthropoda > Insecta > Coleoptera > Melyridae > Malachius > Malachius bipustulatus. The sequence continues at coordinate 31,028,414 of OU342638.1, read as the reverse complement.
GTTTGGCAGGGACTGTTCTATCCAGCGTCGTCATCAAAAGATCATCGAAGAAGCTCCTGCGGTCATAGCTGAACCTGAAGTTTTTGAAGACATGGAACGGGTAAGTGTTCGCTGTTTTGCCTCAAAAGTATTTTAACTCAGAATTAGTTGGTGTGGGAAGACTTTGGTTCATTAATACTAAACATGGGAATTCTCCTGAATAGTTCAGGGAACATAAAGGGGAATCTATTACTATTCCTCTCAATTATCTTCAGTCTCTATTTAACATACGAAACAACAATAAACCTCAAAATGGTGTAACCACTTCTGTTTCTTAATCTTGTCAATTCTACTGTCTCTGGTAATACTCAGAATTATACTGTACTGTTCATTGGCTCACTGGGCCTCTTTCTTGCTCTTATCAACTCCACCAACTGACTTCTCTCTCTCTAATGACACTCTAGACTACACAGTTCACTGTCTCTAACCCTTTAACTTGGCTGTCTTTCATAACATCTCAAACTATACCGATTTACTGTATGCAGATCCTTTAGATTCCTACAGTCCAGAACCATATGAACAAAGAACAAAATTCATAACCTCAGCTTACAAAATGTAAACAGAATTATTGAGAAATTCTTATCTCATAGCTTTGAGGTTAATATTTCTCGTTTTTGTATGCTAAAATAAAAAGTCTATTGTAACATCTGAGGTTGTAATTGGTCCCTCTGCAACATTTTTTTTATAAAATAAAATAATGAAATACAGCAAAGTAAATAAGTTGGGCACCACAAAAAATTCCTTGACATTCTAGGCGGCTGTTCGTCTTGCCAAAATGGTCGGCTACGTGTCTGCCGGGACGGTCGAGTATCTCTACGACACGTCCGGTCATTACTACTTCCTGGAACTGAATCCCCGTCTCCAAGTGGAACACCCGTGCACGGAGATGGTGTCGGACGTGAACCTGCCCGCCGCGCAGCTGCAGATCGCGATGGGTCTCCCGTTGCACTACATCAAAGACATACGGCTGCTGTACGGGGAGAACCCGTGGGAGAGCACCGAGATCGACTTTGACAATCCCCGGCAGAAACCGCAGCCGTGGGGACACGTTATCGCCGCCAGGATCACTTCTGAGAATCCTGATGAAGGTAAATGAAGGATAATAAAAAGTTATATGGTAATAATTGAGTTTCTGTGGGTAGGATTCAAACCGAGCTCGGGAACAGTGCAAGAGCTTAATTTCCGCTCGTCGAAGAACGTCTGGGGGTACTTCTCGGTGGCGGCTTCCGGCGGGTTGCACGAGTTCGCCGACAGTCAGTTTGGGCACTGTTTCTCGTGGGGAGAGAACAGAGAGCAGGCCAGGGAAAATCTGGTTATCGCCCTGAAAGAACTGTGTATTAGGGGCGATTTCAGGACCACGGTGGAGTATTTGATCACGCTGCTGGAAACCAAGACTTTTCAGGTAAGAAACGGGGACTCGTCAAGTTAATCAATTTAAGATCAAATTTATTTATTTATTTATTTATTCAAGCCAACAGGGTAAAACCCCATACAAAAATAATAAACTATTATACATATTAAAATTAAATAATTAAAATAATAATTATAACATATTAACATATTATAACATATAAAATAATTAAATTAAATAATTGTATTAAATAATACAAATTATTTAATAATGTCAAGAATAAAACGATTCCAGATCAGATTATTCAACAATCTACTCCGATAGTTATTTAATAATCTGACCTGGAATAAATGTAAATAAAATGTTATAAAATTTAAGTCAATTCCAGGTCAGATTATTAAATAACTGCTGGAGTAGATTAGTAAATAGTCTGACCTGGATTGTAAAAAAATTATTGCAGTTATTTTTACAAAAATCTAATTATCATGCCAACGTGCATTGGCATCAAGTTGAATTTGTAAACAATATTTCCTTTGCAGGAGAACTCGATCGACACTGCCTGGCTTGATATTTTGATCTCCTCTCGTGTACAAACAGACAAGCCCAACGTCATGTTGGGCGTCATTTGCGGTGCCCTTCACATCGCCGACAAGACCATCAGGAAGTCTTTCGAGGAGTTCCAGAACTCGCTGGAAAGGGGCCAGATCCAGGCCTCCAACACCCTGACCAACGTGGTCGACGTGGAGCTCATCAACAGCGGCTACAAGTACAAGGTGCAGGCGACCAAGAGCGGACCCAACACTTATTTCCTCGCCATGAACAACTCGTTTAAGGAGATCGAAGTGCATTGTCTGAGCGACGGAGGTAAGATTTCAACTCTCTTGTTGCTGTCTTTCTAAACTCTTGTGTTATAACCTTTTCTCAGGAATATTATTGTCGATGGATGGATCGTCGTTTACGACATACATGAAAGAGGAAGTGGATCGATACAGAATCGTGATCGGTAACCAGACTTGTGTGTTCGAGAAAGAAAACGATCCGACCATATTGAGGTCTCCGTCGGCGGGTAAATTGATTGGATTCCTCGTGGACGACGGAGGTCACGTTGAAAAAGGTATGCGGGAACCAGTTTAATTCCCCCTCGAGCCCCGTTACATTCGTGGTTGTTTTAGGTCAAGCCTATGCGGAGATCGAGGTGATGAAAATGGTGATGACACTGACTTGCAGTGAGGCCGGAAACTTGACGTACTCGAAGAGGCCGGGAGCGGTCCTGGATGCCGGGTCGGTCATCGGGGTGCTAGAACTGGACGATCCTTCCCTTGTTACCAAGGCACAGCTCTACATCAACCAGTTCCCCGAACTGGACGTCTCGCAGCCGGTGCCCAATCAGAAACTCAATCACGTACACAACAACTACAAAGCGATATTGGAGAACACTCTCGCGGGTATGATTTTATTTGTCTAATAGATGTCCCTGTAATCGATCCCTTTAAATTCAGGTTACTGCCTGCCGGATCCGTACAATGCGCCTCGTCTTCGCTCTACCATTTACGACTTTATGTCCTCCCTTCGAGATCCCTCTCTCCCTCTCCTCGAGCTGCAGGAGGTCATGGCCAGCATCTCCGGAAGAATTCCCGTGGCCGTCGAGAAGAAGATCCGTCGCTTGATGGCTCTGTACGAGCGTAACATAACCAGTGTGCTGGCTCAGTTCCCTTCGCAGCAGATAGCCGGCGTCATTGACAGTCACGCCGCTTGCATGGTCAGGCGGTCAGAACGAGATGGCTTCTTCCTGGCGACCGAGGGGATCGTGCAGCTGGTACAGCGATACAGGAACGGAATCAGGGGGAGGATGAAGGTGGCCGTGCAGGAGCTGCTGAGGAAGTATTACGACGTCGAGAGTCAATTCCAGCTCGGTTCGTACGACAAGTGCATTTCGATGCTCCGCGACCAGCACAAAGACGATATGACGACCGTCATGTCTATAATCTTCTCCCACGCACAAGTCGCCAAGAAGAACATGCTGATAACAATGCTGATTGACCATCTCTGGTCGAACGAGCCCGGCCTGACTGACGAACTGGCCTCCGCTCTCACCCAATTGACAACGCTCAACCGCAGCGAGCATTCTCGAGTCGCCCTCAGAGCCAGGCAGGTTCTCATAGCCGCGCATCAACCCGCTTATGAGCTCCGACACAACCAAATGGAGAGCATCTTCCTCTCGGCCGTTGACATGTACGGACACGAGTTCCATCCGGAGAACTTGCAAAAACTGATCGTCTCCGAGACATCTATCTTCGATATATTGCACGATTTCTTCTATCACACGAACCGAGCTGTCTGTAACGCGGCGTTGGAAGTGTACGTGCGTCGCTCCTACACCAGCTACGACATTACCTGTCTGCAGCACCTGGAACTATCCGGAGAGGTCCCGATCGTGCATTTCCAGTTCATGTTGCCGCCGTCGCATCCCAATCGGCTGATGAAACTGGATGTTATGAAAGAAACGAAAGAGGACAGGAAGAAGGTGGTGGACACGTTCCAGAGGACCGGCTGTATGGCCGCTTTCGAGAACATGCAACAATTTGAGCAGTACGCCGACGAGATTCTGGATCTGATCGAGGATTTTGCCAATCCCGGACAAGTTTCGGCGAAAGATCTGGTGGCAATCGAAAGCGGAAGTGAATCGAGGAACAATAGTACATCGATCAATGTCAGTTTTTCCGTTGAAGGTGAGTAATTAATTATTAAAATGGCTAAAATTGACTAAACTAAAAATAAATAAAAATCAGGTACCCATGTCGTAAAAGAAGACAACACGATCCACGAGCCGATCCACATAATACACGTGGGCATCAAAGACAAGGGCGACACGGACGACTCGACCATGGGCAAGACTTTCGGGAACTTCTGCGCCCGTCACCTCGAAGAGCTCCTCTCGCGGAACATCAGAAGGATCACGTTTGCCGCCTTGAAGCACAAGCAGACACCGAAATTCTTCACTTACAGGGCGCGGGACGGCTTCAAGGAGGACAAGATATACCGCCACCTGGAACCAGCGTGCGCGTTCCAGCTGGAACTGAACCGGATGAGGAATTACAATCTCGAAGCGTTGCCGACCAGCAATCAGAAGATGCATCTGTACCTGGGGAAAGCCAAGGTGAGCTGCTGCCGGATTTTTGCTTGAATATGATTCGATTCATTTGTACTCGTTCTTAGGTGCCGCCGGGAAAAGAAGTGACCGATTATCGTTTCTTCTTGAGGACCATAATAAGACATTCCGATTTAATAACCAAAGAAGCCTCTTTTGAGTATCTCCAGAATGAAGGTGAACGCGTCCTGCTGGAAGCGATGGACGAGTTAGAGGTCGCCTTCTCTCACCCCCATTCCAAACGCACCGATTGCAACCACATTTTCCTCAATTTCATGCCGACTGTCGTGATGGACCCCGCCAAGGTAATTTTTAATTTCGATCATAGTAATTGTTGATAATTAGAGTTTTTGTTAATGTACAGATAGAAGAAGCTGTAACATCAATGGTAATGAGATATGGACCTCGTCTGTGGAAATTACGGGTGCTCCAGGCTGAACTGAAGATGTTGATCAGATCGGGACCCACGGCCCCAACGACAACAATACGATTGTGCCTGGCCAATGATAGCGGCTACTATTTGGATATCAGCATGTACACGGAAGTGGTGGACGAGGAAACTGGTATTGTAAGTATTGATTTATTGACCTCCAAAAATATAGTAACCACTTCTTCTTGTCTCACTGCTACTAAACACAACTGGTAGATCTTCTCCAATTTCCTCTACAATAATTGTACTTCCTTCTCTCTTGGCCTTCTAGTTGGCTCTGTGCTCTTCACTTACTAGCCTTCTGTTTTTAACTGTCTTACCATAACATCCCAAACTATATGGTGATGACAGTGACTGTCTAGAGGGATGTCCTTGAATATCAAATGTCGTGTCGCATTTTCTGGACAGGCCAGCTGAAACATGCGAGAGCCTCACAGTTATTCAGGAAACATAGCCTGGAAACAGCTGAATATTTCATACAACTGCATTTCGGAATTGTAACAGGACCAGATTGTATGAGTACAAAAAAGAAGAACAAATACCAGATGTTCATAGCCCAACTTCTATTTTTACAATTGTGTGCCACAAAAAGAAGTTGTAATTATTTTCCCTTGCAGATCAAATTCCAAGCTTATGGAGAGAAACAGGGTCCCATGCAGGGGTTACCGATATCGACCCCCTACCTGGCCAAAGATTATCTGCAACAGAAAAGATTCCAGGCTCAGTCGGCGGGGACGACTTACGTCTACGATTTCCCGGACATGTTCAGGCAGATGGTCGATTTGCAGTGGAAACAGTTCAGTATGGCAAGGATCAATGGTAAGCTGTCAAAACAGTCAAAGTCAAACTGGAAAATTGCGACCAGGGAACACAATTTTCTGATTAATTTTTAGAGCCTGTCAAGATTCCGGATAAACTGATGGATTTCGTCGAGCTGATCCTGGACCCCGAATCCGAGTCCTGTCTCATCGAGCAGAAACGTGTGCCCGGCGAGAATAACGTGGGCATGATCGCATGGCGACTCACCCTCTACACTCCGGAATATCCGGACGGGCGAGACATAATTGTGATCGCAAATGATATCACCCATTTCATCGGTTCTTTCAGTCCGAGGGAGGATAAGGTAAACAGCTATCAATATTTGTTCGTCTTCTTATTCAGATTGTTTAGCTTTTAACCTGTTTCCTAACTATTTGTTTTACAATTTTTTTATTTTTATTTTTTTTTTTATTTTACATAATTTTTACATAATTTTACATAATTTTCATTTTACATAATTAGGGAGTCTGTAATTTCACAATCCTGCGGCATGAACAGGCACGCTAAGTGATTTAACACTTGTGTTGTGCTCTGCACATGCAATGACACATCAGCTCATAGTATACTGTGCACAACCGCATAGGTACCCCGGAAGCACGCAAAAAGCACCCTGTGCATCTCAAAGTTCAAGGTCAGGCATCTAGTATTGCAACAAATTTGGTGTAGTTCTGGTAAATAAATCTTCTCGATATCACAGAGAACCCCCGAGCACTCCCGATGCCCCTCACATCAGATGGCAGAAGGTTACAAACCTTAGGCAAGGTGTATATCAGAAATCTATGACAAATATTTTTTTTAAATTTCGGGGTAGGTAAGAGTCCAGCAGCCGTACTACGGGTGTGATACCAAGAAGATATCCCACCCTGAAGCATTTTATTTTTATGAGCATACATACAAAGGCTTTGAAAATATAGTGATCTAATGTCAGAAACATCCTCCGTATACAATAAATTAGTGGGATATCTCCTCTGTTTCCTAAATATTACTTTCAATATATAGTTCTGTGTTGTACTCAATCTATGCAGTGTGTTTTGGTACATTCCCCCCCAAACCAAAATACCATAACGAAGAAGAGATTCAGCGAGAGACTTGTAAACTAACAGTAATAAATTCTTTGAAAGAATTTCACGCAGTTGATAAAATTTGTAAATCAGCTTTCTCACCTTGTTCGTCAGGTAATTCACATGGTTGCCCCACTTCAGATTCTTATCTATAATTATACCCAAATTAAACAATAGTTTATAAGAATTATTTTCAGTCTCTGTTTACATTAAAATTACCTCAAAATTATAACCCTTATTTCTTCATAATCTCACTACTGTCACTGTACATGATTATAATTACTCAGTGCACTAAACACAACTGGTAGGTCTTCTCTTCATTCACTTTACAATTATTACTGTACTAATAGCCGCTCGAGAGCCTCAGTCCATTATAGAAACTGTCGTTTAGCAGCCATTACGTCACATCACATGTCGAGCAAACACTTCCAAAAAAGGAAATATTCCAAATGACCATATTCCAGATTCTATAAGGGCCAGAATTTTTTTTTTTTTTTAACAAAAGAAAACCTTTAACGTGCAAATATTTTCAGGTGTTTGGTCTGGCAAGCGAAATGGCCAGGAAACTGCGAATTCCAAGAATTTACATATCAGCCAACAGCGGTGCTCGTATTGGCCTAGCAGAGGAGGTGAAAGCTTGCTTCAGGATTGCCTGGGAGGATCCGAGCGAGCCCGACAAGGGCTTCCGGTATCTCTACCTGACGCCGGAAGATTACGCCAAAGTCGGTCCATTGAACAGCGTCAGGGCCATATTGATTGAAGACGAAGGGGAGTCACGGTACAAGATTACAGATATAATTGGTAAGTGATTCCCCTAATTTTTTCTAAGGAGAAATATATTGACCTGTGGTGGTAATTTCAGGCAAAGACGACGGTCTGGGCGTCGAGAATCTGCGATACGCCGGCATGATAGCCGGAGAAACGTCCCAGGCTTACAATGAAGTGGTCACGATTTCGATGGTGACTTGCCGAGCGATCGGAATCGGTTCTTATCTGGTGCGACTCGGTCAGAGAGTGATACAGATCGAGAATTCGCACATCATATTGACCGGTTATAGTGCCTTAAACAAGGTGAGTGCGCGTTTCTTACTAAACTAGAACTCTGAGGTTTTGATCGCTTTATATTGTTTCAGCTTCTCGGGAGGGAGGTGTACGCGTCCAATAACCAATTGGGCGGCATCCAAATCATGTACAATAACGGCGTATCTCATAAAACTGAACAAAGTGACCTTGACGGTATTTATACCATACTGAAGTGGCTTTCTTACGTACCAAAGGTAAGGCTTGCCTGTTGCACGATCGAAGCTCAGTCGTTTGATTTTTCACTTTTCAGGATAAATTTTCTCCAGTTCCTATGGTCCCGCCGATTGATCCAATCGATCGGGAGATCAGCTTTACCCCGACAAAAGCACCGTATGATCCCAGATTCATGGTGGCGGGACGTTTGATGGGTAAGTTTTAATAGCTGATTTTTCTTCTTCAGTGTATTCTTCAGTCACGTGTCTAATCTAAAACCGCTGACTACATTTTAGATTTCAACAGGCCAAAATCTATACCAACAAGAAGAAGAGTTGTTTGATTTTCCTAACCTCACTTCAGAATAATTAAAAAACACGATAAATGTTGACTGACATAAAATGTTTTACAGCCGATACTAATGAATGGGAGAGCGGCTTCTTCGACAAGGATTCCTGGTCGGAGATAATGCAGCCGTGGGCGCAGACCGTCATTACGGGACGGGCAAGATTGGGCGGAATACCTGTGGGAGTCATTGCAGTGGAAACCAGGACAGTTGAATTAAACCTACCCGCCGATCCAGCCAATCTGGATTCTGAAGCAAAGGTAAGGTGTTTTTGTTTTTTAAGATGCAATTAAATTTTTTTCGGTGTTATAATGGTTGGGAGTTGAATAATTGAGTTCCACCTGGATGTTCATACACTGACTTCTATGCGTGAATTGGCGCTCTTGCGGTCAAACAAATTTCTTCAATTATTGTATGTCGTAGGAATATGAATAAATGGCAAAATTCGTTTTCAGACTGTATCGCAAGCAGGCCAGGTCTGGTTCCCCGATTCAGCTTACAAGACTGCCCAGGCCATCAAGGATTTCTCCCGGGAAGACCTACCTCTGATGATTTTCGCCAATTGGAGAGGATTCAGTGGTGGCATGAAAGGTGGGGTTGTTTCTTAAAATTTTTAGTACCCAATTCTATCAATTTTTGATTTTTTTGCAGACATGTATGAGCAAATAATGAAATTCGGTGCCTATATCGTGGACGGCCTTAGAGAATACCAGCAGCCGATAATAATATACATTCCACCCATGGGCGAGTTGAGAGGAGGTGCCTGGGCTGTCGTTGATCCCACAATCAATTCCAGGTACATGGAAATGTACGCGGACCCTGACTCCAGGTAAGTGAGTTCGTACATTATGATGACTATTGAAAAATACTAACAGAGACTTTTTATTGTTTGCAGAGGCGGTGTGTTAGAACCGGAGGGCATCGTAGAGATCAAGTATCGAAAGAAAGACCTCGTGAAGACGATACACCGGATCGATCCTGTGATAAAAGAACTGGACGAGCGACTTCGACAGCTCAACCAGGCGCAGCCGGAACGAGAACGCTCGGCCAGTATCTCACAACCGATGACGGAGAGGAAGAAGCCACCCGAGATAGTCAAGCTGGAAAAGGAGATCGCGGAGCGAGAGAAACTCCTAATGCCCATGTACCATCAGGTGTCTGTGCACTTTGCTGAACTGCACGATACGCCCGAGAGGATGCACGAAAAGGGCTGCATTCAGGTTAGGTTCGCTTAAATTGCTTAATTCTTTGATAACATGTCAATTCTTGAGACACTGAAGAAAATCTTCTAACGTGTTTTTTTACAGGATATTGTACCTTGGAAAAAATCCCGTAAGATTCTATATTGGCGTCTGAAGAGACTGCTGTTACAAGACAGGGTGATACGGGGTCTGTTGAATGCTCAGCCAAACCTGGGAGTGGGTCAGGGAGAAGCGATGCTCAGGAGGTGGTTTATAGAGGACAAGGGAGCCGCTCAGGTGTGTGATAAAAGTTGCAATGAATTGTATTTCAACGATTTGAAACAATATTTTGTTGCAGGGCTACAAGTGGGACTGTAATGAGACTGTGGTTACTTGGTTGGAGGATCAGTTGAACAGGCCGTTGCACCAGTCGATTATCCATTATAACATCCATTGCATCAAGAAGGACTCTGTTATCACACTGATTAAGTCATCACTGGAGGTAAGATGATCTGCTCATTTATTCTATTTTCGAACATAATGAAGTGAAACTTCTTTGTGGAGAGTAAATCGACTAGTGGCATCAATCTGACATTTTTTGTAACAGGAATGCCCAGACGTTGCGCTGGATTCTGTCGTGGAGATCATCCACAAGTTGAACGACAGTCAGAAGGCCGAAGTGTTCAGGACGTTATCGCAGTTGGGATCATCGGAGAAAACCGATTGAAGCACACAGGGAGAACCGATTTAAAAGACTTGTAATTTTTTAATACAACCAGAACAGAGTCTATTTTTGCATAGAGATTTAAAAACGTGTATTTTGTACCTTTACATTTTTTGAAAAGTTGTTATACATATTTTTTGTACTATATTTAATGTGTAAAAATATAAATACAAATATTTATTATTTGCTAAATGCAGCTTAGGTTGTTAGACTTAACTTATTTGTTAATTAATGATCATTTTTAATGATTTTAAAATGGCTTGTAGTGTCATGTTTTTGTTAAAAATAAAGTTCTTTATATAAAATGTTGAATGTTTTGATGGCATCCAATCAACCTAAATAACTAACATCCCTCCCTGCCTAATTGACCTTTAATCTAGAGCTCCCTTGTGTTTTGGTGAATACAAGTGGGAGATTTAATTTTAATTTGAATACTACTACTATACAGTTTTCCCTCCAATTCGGCAAAAAATCTCCTCGCGTCTCTGCGATCCTGATAGGAATTTTTCAATTTCACTCATACATGGCTGACAACGAATTTCATAAATAATAATTGAAAAATCCTCGACCAGGATCACAGAAATGCGAGGAGATCTTTTCCCTCCAATTCGGCAAAAAATCTCCTCGCGTCTCTGCGATCCTGATAGGAATTTTTCAAGTTCACTCATACATACATGGCTGACAACGAATTTCATGAAATAATAATTTCACAATCCCCGACCAGGATCACAGAAATGCGAGGAGATCTTTTCCCTCCAATTCGGCAAAAAATCTCCTCGCGTCTCTGCGATCCTGATAGGAATTTTTCAAGTTCACTCATACATGGCTGACAATGAATTTCATGAAATAATAATTTCACAATCCCCGACCAGGATCACAGAAATGCGAGGAGATCTTTTCCCTCCAATTCGGCAAAAAATCTCCTCGCGTCACTGCGATCCTGATAGGAATTTTTCAAGTTCACTCATTCATGGCTGACAACGAATTTCATGAAATAATAATTTCACAATCCCCGACCAGGATCACAGAAATGCGAGGAGATCTTTTCCCTCCAATTCGGCGAAAAATCTCCTCGCGTCTCTGCGATCCTGATAGGAATTTTTCAAGTTCACTCATACATGACTGACAACGAATTTCATGAAATAATAATTTTAAAATCCCCGACCAGGATCACAGAAATGCGAGGAGATCTTTTCCCTCCAATTCGGCGAAAAATCTCCTCGCGTCTCTGCGATCCTGATAGGAATTTTTCAATTTCACTCATACATGGCTGACAACGAATTTCATGAAATAATAATTTCACAATCCCCGACCAGGATCACAGAAATGCGAGGAGATCTTTTCCCTCCAATTCGGCAAAAACTCTCCTCGCGTCTCTGCGATCCTGATAGGAATTTTTCAATTTCACTCATACATGGCTGACAACAACTTTCATGAAATAATAATTTCACAATCCCCGACCAGGATCACAGAAATACGAGGAGATCTTTTCCCTCCAATTCGGCGAAAAATCTCCTCGCGTCTCTGCGATCCTGATAGGAATTTTTCAAGTTCACTCATACATGACTGACAACGAATTTCATGAAATAATAATTTTAAAATCCCCGACCAGGATCACAGAAATGCGAGGAGATCTTTTCCCTCCAATTCGGCGAAAAATCTCCTCGCGTCTCTGCGATCCTGATAGGAATTTTTCAATTTCACTCATACATGGCTGACAACGAATTTCATGAAATAATAATTTCACAATCCCCGACCAGGATCACAGAAATGCGAGGAGATCTTTTCCCTCCAATTCGGCAAAAAATCTCCTCGCGTCTCTGCGATCCTGATAGGAATTTTTCAATTTCACTCAAACATGACTGACAACGAATTTCATGAAATAATAATTTCAAAATCCCCGACCAGGATCACAGAAATGCGAGGAGATCTTTTCCCTCCAATTCGGCAAAAAATCTCCTCGCGTCTCTGCGATCCTGATAGGAATTTTTCAATTTCACTCAAACATGACTGACAACGAATTTCATGAAATAATAATTTCACAATCCCCGACCAGGATCACAGAAATGCGAGGAGATCTTTTCCCTCCAATTCGGCAAAAAATCTCCTCGCGTCACTGCGATCCTGATAGGAATTTTTCAAGTTCACTCATTCATGGCTGACAACGAATTTCATGAAATAATAATTTCACAATCCCCGACCAGGATCACAGAAATGCGAGGAGATCTTTTCCCTCCAATTCGGCGAAAAATCTCCTCGCGTCTCTGCGATCCTGATAGGAATTTTTCAAGTTCACTCATACATGACTGACAACGAATTTCATGAAATAATAATTTTAAAATCCCCGACCAGGATCACAGAAATGCGAGGAGATCTTTTCCCTCCAATTCGGCAAAAAATCACCTCGCGTCTCTGCGATCCTGATAGGAATTTTTCAATTTCACTCATACATGGCTGACAACGAATTTCATGAAATAATAATTTCACAATCCCCGACCAGGATCACAGAAATGCGAGGAGATCTTTTCCCTCCAATTCGGCAAAAACTCTCCTCGCGTCTCTGCGATCCTGTTAGGAATTTTTCAATTTCACTCATACATGGCTGACAACAACTTTCATGAAATAATAATTTCACAATCCCCGACCAGGATCACAGAAATGCGAGGAGATCTTTTCCCTCCAATTCGGCGAAAAATCTCCTCGCGTCTCTGCGATCCTGATAGGAATTTTTCAAGTTCACTCATACATGACTGACAACGAATTTCATGAAATAATAATTTTAAAATCCCCGACCAGGATCACAGAAATGCGAGGAGATCTTTTCCCTCCAATTCGGCGAAAAATCTCCTCGCGTCTCTGCAATCCTGATAGGAATTTTTCAATTTCACTCATACATGGCTGACAACGAATTTCATGAAATAATAATTTCACAATCCCCGACCAGGATCACAGAAATGCGAGGAGATCTTTTCCCTCCAATTCGGCAAAAAATCTCCTCGCGTCTCTGCGATCCTGATAGGAATTTTTCAAGTTCACTCATACATGGCTGACAACGAATTTCATTAAATAAAAATTTCACAATCCCGGACCAGGATCACAGAAATGCGAGGAGATCTTTTCCCTCCAATTCGGCAAAAAATCTCCTCGCGTCTCTGCGATCCTGATAGGAATTTTTCAATTTCACTCAAACATGACTGACAACGAATTTCATGAAATAATAATTTCACAATCCCCGACCAGGATCACAGAAATGCGAGGAGATCTTTTCCCTCCAATTCGGCAAAAAATCTCCTCGCGTCTCTGCGATCCTGATAGGATTTTTTCAAGTTCATTCATACATGACTGACAACGAATTTCATGAAATAATAATTTCAAAATCCACGACCAGTATCACAGAAATGCGAGGAGATCTTTTCCCTCCAATTCGGCAAAAAATCTCCTCGCGTCTCTGCGATCCTGATAGGAATTTTTCAAGTTCACTCATACATGGCTGACAACGAATTTCATGAAATTATAATTTCAAAATCCCCGACCAGGATCACAGAAATGCGAGGAGATCTTTTCCCTCCAATGCGGCAAAAAATCTCCTCGCGTCTCTGCGATCCTGATGGGAATTTTTCAATTTCACTCATACATGACTAACAACGAATTTCATGAAATAATAATTTCACAATCCCCGACCAGGATCACAGAAATGCGAGGAGTTCTTTTCCCTCCAATGCGGCAAAAAATCTCCTCGCGTCTTTGCGATCCTGATAGGATTTTTTCAAGTTCACTCATACATGACTGACAACGAATTTCATGAAATAATAATTTCAAAATCCCCGACCAGGATCACAGAAATGCGAGGAGATCTTTTCCCTCCAATTCGGCAAAAAATCTCCTCGCTTCTCTGCGATCCTGATAGGAATTTTTCAAGTTCACTCATACATGGCTGACAACGAATTTCATGAAATAATAATTTCAAAATCCCCGACCAGGATCACAGAAATGGGAGGAGATCTTTTCCCTCCAATTCGGCAAAAACTCTCCTCGCGTCTCTGCGATCCTGATAGGAATTTTTCAATTTCACTCATACACATGGCTGACAACAACTTTCATGAAATAATAATTTCACAATCCCCGACCAGGATCACAGAAATGCGAGGAGATCTTTTCCCTCCAATTCGGCCAAAAATCTCCTCGCGTCTCTGCGATCCTGATAGGAATTTTTCAAGTTCACTCATTCATGGCTGACAACGAATTTCATGAAATAATAATTTCACAATCCCCGACCAGGATCACAGAAATGCGAGGAGATCTTTTCCCTCCAATTCGGCGAAAAATCTCCTCGCGTCTCTGCGATCCTGATAGGAATTTTTCAAGTTCACTCATACATGACTGACAACGAATTTCATGAAATAATAATTTTAAAATCCCCGACCAGGATCACAGAAATGCGAGGAGATCTTTTCCCTCCAATTCGGCGAAAAATCTCCTCGCGTCTCTGCGATCCTGATAGGAATTTTTCAATTTCACTCATACATGGCTGACAACGAATTTCATGAAATAATAATTTCACAATCCCCGACCAGGATCACAGAAATGCGAGGAGATCTTTTCCCTCCAATTCGGCAAAAACTCTCCTCGCGTCTCTGCGATCCTGATAGGAATTTTTCAATTTCACTCATACATAACTGACAACAACTTTCATGAAATAATAATTTCACAATCCCCGACCAGGATCACAGAAATGCGAGGAGATCTTTTCCCTCCAATTCGGCGAAAAATCTCCTCGCGTCTCTGCGATCCTGATAGGAATTTTTCAAGTTCACTCATACATGACTGACAACGAATTTCATGAAATAATAATTTTAAAATCCCCGACCAGGATCACAGAAATGCGAGGAGATCTTTTCCCTCCAATTCGGCGAAAAATCTCCTCGCGTCTCTGCGATCCTGATAGGAATTTTTCAATTTCACTCATACATGGCTGACAACGAATTTCATGAAATAATAATTTCACAATCCCCGACCAGGATCACAGAAATGCGAGGAGATCTTTTCCCTCCAATTCGGCAAAAAATCTCCTCGCGTCTCTGCCATCCTGATAGGAATTTTTCAAGTTCACTCATACATGGCTGACAACGAATTTCATTAAATAAAAATTTCACAATCCCGGACCAGGATCACAGAAATGCGAGGAGATCTTTTCCCTCCAATTCGGCAAAAAATCTCCTCGCGTCTCTGCGATCCTGATAGGAATTTTTCAATTTCACTCAAACATGACTGACAACGAATTTCATGAAATAATAATTTCACAATCCCCGACCAGGATCACAGAAATGCGAGGAGATCTTTTCCCTCCAATTCGGCAAAAAATCTCCTCGCGTCTCTGCGATCCTGATAGGAATTTTTCAAGTTCACTCATACATGGCTGACAACGAATTTCATGAAATTATAATTTCAAAATCCCCGACCAGGATCACAGAAATGCGAGGAGATCTTTTCCCTCCAATTCGGCAAAAAATCTCCTCGCGTCTCTGCGATCCTGATAGGAATTTTTCAAGTTCACTCATACATGGCTGACAACGAATTTCATGAAATTATAATTTCAAAATCCCCGACCAGGATCACAGAAATGCGAGGAGATCTTTTCCCTCCAATTCGGCAAAAAATCTCCTCGCGTCTCTGCGATCCTGATAGGAATTTTTCAAGTTCATTCATACATGACTGACAACGAATTTCATGAAATAATAATTTCAAAATCCACGACCAGTATCACAGAAATGCGAGGAGATCTTTTCCCTCCAATTCGGCAAAAAATCTCCTCGCGTCTCTGCGATCCTGATAGGAATTTTTCAAGTTCACTCATACATGGCTGACAACGAATTTCATGAAATTATAATTTCAAAATCCCCGACCAGGATCACAGAAATGCGAGGAGATCTTTTCCCTCCAATGCGGCAAAAAATCTCCTCGCGTCTCTGCGATCCTGATAGGAATTTTTCAAGTTCACTCATACACATGGCTGACAACGAATTTCATGAAATAATAATTTCAAAATCCCCGACCAGGATCACAGAAATGCGAGGAGATCTTTTCCCTCCAATTCGGCAAAAAATCTCCTCGCGTCTCTGCGATCCTGATAGGAATTTTTCAAGTTCACTCATACATGGCTGACAACGAATTTCATGAAATAATAATTTCAAAATCCCCGACCAGGATCACAGAAATGCGAGGAGATCTTTTCCCTCCAATTCGGCAAAAAATCTCCTCGCGTCTCTGCGATCCTGATAGGAATTTTTCAAGTTCACTCATACACATGGCTGACAACGAATTTCATGAAATAATAATTTCACAACGAATTTCATGAAATAATAATTTCAAAATCCCCGACCAGGATCACAGAAATGCGAGGAGATCTTTTCCCTTTCCCTCCAATTCAGCAAAAAATCTCCTCGTCGCGTCTCTGCGATCCTGATAGGAATTTTTCAAGTTCACTCATACATGGCTGACAATGAATTTCATGGGAAATAATAATTTGAAAATCCCCGACCAGGATCACAGAAATGCGAGGAGATCTTTTCCCTCCAATTCGGCCAAAAATCTCCTCGCGTCTCTGCGATCCTGATAGGAATTTTTCAAGTTCACTCATACATGGCTGACAACGAATTTCATGAAATAATAATTTAAAAATCCCCGACCAGGATCACAGAAATGCGAGGAGATCTTTTTCCCTCCAATTCGGCAAAAAAACTCCTCGCTTCTCTGCGATCCTGATGGGAATTTTTCAATTTCACTCATACATGACTAACAACGAATTTCATGAAATAATAATTTCACAATCCCCGACCAGGATCACAGAAATGCGAGGAGTTCTTTTCCCTCCAATGCGGCAAAAAATCTCCTCGCGTCTTTGCGATCCTGATAGGATTTTTTCAAGTTCACTCATACATGACTGACAACGAATTTCATGAAATAATAATTTCAAAATCCCCGACCAGGATCACAGAAATGCGAGGAGATCTTTTCCCTCCAATTCGGCAAAAAATCTCCTCGCTTCTCTGCGATCCTGATAGGAATTTTTCAAGTTCACTCATACATAATAATAATAATAATAATAATAATAATAATAATAATAATAATATGTTTATTGCCCAACAGATTTAAAATCCAATTACAGGACAATTTAGACAACATAAGATTGTGAACCAATTTAACAATTAAATATTTCAACATAATAAGTTTCAGAAGACATAATTACAGCGAAACATATCAAAATGCACAATATATCAGGCACATATACATTTTATAAATTGATATCAAAACCAATGATAATTTCACAGTTCTACAACGACGAAAATAAATCCTATAATTCTCGAGCAGCGATCACCAAGGTATCTGACATGCTATTCATGTTAAGATCGCAAATGGTCGAAATGCGGTTGAAAAGTGTCGACATTACGTACACGGGTGACTTTACAAGTACATTAGACCGCGGTATCCTCAGTGAAAGTGTTCTTGTAGTCCTTAAATTCTGACAAGGGACGTGGAAACTAAAAAGCGATAACATCAAAGGACAATCTATGTGATTATGGAAGAGTTGATACAGGAACTTAATTGCAACAATCTTCCGTCGCTTTTGTAGAGTCGTGAAACCGAATCTCTCCAACAAAAAATCACAGTTCATATCTCTCTGTGGATAAACACCATACATTTTATAATTCAGAAATCTCAGAAATCTTCTCTGTACACGTTCCACTTCATTGACCTGACAGAAATAATAGGGGGACCAAACCAGACAACAGTATTCTAATTTAGATCTTATGTAAGAATAGTATAAGACCTTCAGACAGTGAGAGTTGTTGAAATCTCGGCAGTTTCTATGCAAGAACCCAAGCATCCTCATAGATGACTTGGTGATGAGGGTCACATGGTCAGCGAACGTAAGGCCACTATCAAATGTTACACCGAGATCCTTCACAGTACTGCTACGTGCTAATGTCTCGGACCTGAACTTATAGTCGTATGTTATGGGATTCTTTTTCTTAGTAAAAGTAACTACCCGACACTTACCCGTATTCATCTGCAGCCTATTATCCTCACACCACCCTTCAATATTGTCAATATCGTTCTGTATCAAAAGACAATCATCATGACTATTGATTACCGAAAATAATTTCAAGTCATCCGCGAAAAGAAGCTTAGAAGAATCGATAACATCCGTAATATCATTTATGAAAATCAGAAAGAGCAACGGCCCCAGGTTCGAACCTTGAGGTACACCAGATGTAGGGGTAAAAGAACGCGAACTATAGCCGTTATACAAGACGCACTGTTGTCGACTCGATAGGTAAGATGCAAAAAATGATCTCAGACGTGAACTGAAACCAAAATATTCAAGTTTTCCGAGCAGCAAATCATGATCAAGTCTATCGAAGGCCTTCGAGAAATCGGTATAGACCACATCAACCTGCCCCTGCGAATCTAAAGTCTCAGCAGCAAACTGCGTAAAATAAGATAAATTTGTCACCGTAGAACGTCCATTCATGAAACCATGCTGCAACGGTGAAATTGCCTGATGAATAGCAGGATAAATACAAGAATACACCGACGCCTCAAAGACCTTAGCGAAGTTATTAAGGATGGAGATTGGCCTGTAATTGCTGATCAAAGCTGGATCACCATCCTTCAATACCGGACACACCTTAGCTGTCTTCCAAATAGTTGGAAAGATTGATGTTTTGAGAGACAAGTTAAATATAAGGGTTAGAGGTTCAACGAGGACACCTTCGCAATCCCCAATCAAGAAGCTAGGTATCTGATCGGAACCCGCCGTAGTCTTACGTTTGAGCTTCCTTATAGCATTAATGACATCGTCCACAGATAGCTCAGGGACATCAACGAACAGCGAGTCGAACTGGGATCTGGCAGTATAAACATTTCGTTGGGAAGATGATGATGGTAAGTATACACTAGCGAAATATTTAGCGAAATTTTCCACAATATCAGTGGGATTATCACACTTCAAACCTTCACTGTCAATCACAGAAGCCGGTATCCTAGATGTTCCCCTCTTACTCTGAATATACTGCCAAAATCTCTTGGGCTCATCCACCAAGCTACCCTGTAAATTATCAATGTAACTCCGATATGCATCTTTTATTTTGTGCTTAATTACGGCTCTCAGTTCTGTGAATTTTTGAAAATGAAATACTTTCCCCGTACGCTTAAAACAGCCATGATGCCTATGCTTGAGTTTGATGTAATTTATAATCTCTTTATTAAACCAAGGTGGATAAGTACGAGATCCCGGTCTAGTGCTATTATAGTGAGGTACAAACTGGTTGAAAATCGAGTATATTCTCTGGTAAAAATAGGAGCAGGCCTCATTCACATCATCATAAAACCTCAGCTCAGACCAATCTTGAATGAGGAGAGCCTGATACAATCCTGGGAAATCAGCCCTTTTAAAATTATACTTCTTAGTACCTGGATTACATGAAAAAGAGCCTACCCTGGAAACGACAAAATCCAACTCAATGCAAAGGGAGGGATGGTGTGTGTCCTCGGGGACAAACGGTATGTTGTCACGAGATACGTCACAGTCAATGTTCCCCATAATTAAGTCCAACACGTGATCATTACTGTTTTTTACGTGATTAAATTGCCTATAGTCGTTATAATCTAGAAAACGACTTAATGCCCGACCCTTAGGACCCCTGCTCAATCCGTAGTACCAGTCTGGAGCATTAAAATCTCCCAGTAGTAATACATGACTGACATTTGACAAATAGTTACAAAGCATTTCAAAGAAAGTCTCATAGTCGGTGACGGTGACGTCCGGTGGAATATAGATACAAAATATATACAGATAAGCAGTATTTAATCTAACTTTACACCCAACGCAATCAATAGAAGGAATCTCCTTTGATAGGAAACCAAGGTCCAAATAAGATGCAATATATGAGTTTTTCAGTGCCAGGAGGACACCGCCACCGCGGACCACATTGAGCCGGCTGAACTGGCGGTCCTTTCGATATACAAAAAAATTATCAGAGAAGTATTCAGAGCTTGATATATCCTCAGACAGCCAAGTTTCAGCCAGACCAACACAATCGTAGCTCGAAGCAGATGAACTTACATAAAAGTCTGACGTTTTAGTCCTCAGACCACGCACATTCTGGAAATAACACCTAATATTGGATCCTCTAGGTTGGGCGGCTACATGTTTTTTGCTCGGTCCAAAGAAGGGCCCTTAAATTTTGATATATAAGGGCAATTGTCTCTGTACTTCAAGGTGATATTCTGCTCCCCCTCTTCAATCCTCTTTTTAAAGTCGTGTACCACCGCTGCATTGGTAGTGCGCTGAACATGCGTCAGATCAGCGTGGAAGAGGTGCTTGCGATCCTTGTTGCGCTTGTTCGAACGCAAGACCTCACCAGCCTCCCTTTCGGTATCATATATGATCTTCAGTGGTCGAACTCTGTCCTTTCTGGTCGCACCAATACGCACGATTTTCCTGGGTTGTGCAAATTTCCCCAAAGGTGATAGAATCTCAACGACACACGGTCCAGATCATCCCGCACCCTATCAGCCACAGATTCGGATGCTGACTCAGGAATGTTGTAAATTATGACATTGCGGCAACGCTTTCTTCGGTCATCCAATTCCGAAATTACTTCAGACACCCCCGGAAGCTGCATCTCGGTTGGAACGGCAGCCTTGATTTGTTTCAACTCTTCTTTCACTATGATGACATCATTTTCAAGAGCATTTAATCTGTCATATATCTTCTTAAATTCCTCAGTAATAACCTGCATTATATTGGACTTGAATGTCTCATACATGGCTGACAACGAATTTCATGAAATAATAATTTCAAAATCCCCGACCAGGATCACAGAAATGGGAGGAGATCTTTTCCCTCCAATTCGGCAAAAACTCTCCTCGCGTCTCTGCGATCCTGATAGGAATTTTTCAATTTCACTCATACACATGGCTGACAACAACTTTCATGAAATAATAATTTCACAATCCCCGACCAGGATCACAGAAATGCGAGGAGATCTTTTCCCTCCAATTCGGCCAAAAATATCCTCGCGTCTCTGCGATCCTGATAGGAATTTTTCAAGTTCACTCATACATGGCTGACAACGAATTTCATGAAATAATAATTTCAAAATCCCCGACCAGGATCACAGAAATGCGAGGAGATCTTTTCCCTCCAATTCGGCAAAAAATCTCCTCGCGTCTCTGCGATCCTGATAGGAATTTTTCAAGTTCACTCATACATGGCTGACAACGAATTTCATGAAATAATAATTTCAAAATCCCCGACCAGGATCACAGGGATGCGAGGAGATCTTTTCCCTCCAATTCGGCAAAAAATCTCCTCGCGTCTCTGCGATCCTGATAGGATTTTTTCAAGTTCACTCATACATGACTGACAACGAATTTCATGAAATAATAATTTCAAAATCCCCCACCGGGATCACAGAGATGCGAGGAGATCTTTTTCCATCCATACAAGTAAGGTGTATTTCTCTCAATAAAAGGTCACATATAAATTAAATACGTTTATTAATTCACTAGTTCTACATTGTTTCATAATTATTAAAATTAATCTAAACTCTAACATATGTACATACACACAAATATCTCATTGTTGTGTAATAAAGTCTACAGATTCTTACACCCTAGACCCGTAATAAGTTTTCAATACTCACTGAAAGAGGATTCTCGTACATCTTCGCGTCGAGGTGAACGTCATCGAGTGAATGCGCTACCCTAGTAAGCGTTAGTGTCGGTAATACAGGTACCGTATCCAAGTTTATCCATTTACACAATGCAAAACTCTCCAAGTTAAATGTTCCTTGTAACCTCTTGACTTTTAGAATTATTGCAGCCATATTCTATTTCGACGTTTCACGTTTCAAAAGTAGAGGTTTCGCTGGTTTGAAACTCTTTTAAAACCATTGAACCAGTTTCAATTCTGACGTCATTAGTTTAACACGAAAATGATATGTTTCAAAATCATAGAAGTGTTTTGAGACTGCGGTAACAAGAAAAACCACCTAATTAAGAAGCAAAAAGTTACATATACACCGTTCACTTATTATAAAAGAATTGGGTTATGGTGTAGGGTGATAGAAATCACTGGGTATAACCGCTGTCAATCATTGGCTGGAGTTTGGTTATGTCTCTTTTTTCTGAGGTTGAAGTTTTATGGCAAGGAACAGGACATAGTTGCCAGATGGATTTTTGATATTTTTGGTATTCTTATTATATTTATATTTGCATCTTTGGGGGCTTTTTATTTTGAATCATTTAGTCACATATTGCAATCTTTAACTATAGAACGTAATGTCGCTGGATCTAAGATCTTAAAATCTTAAGCTTTTCATAAGAGTTTGAGAAAAAGGTTATCATGTAATTTTGCCAAGTTAGGAAAATACACCAATGTACTTTTTGAATATAAAATAAAAAACTTGAATCAATTATATTAATTTACTTTTAATAAATAAATACATAGCAGGTAATTAAAATATATCGGTACGTTTATTAAAATATTAAAATATAGGTACGTAAATGAAAAATATTTTTCGTCAATTCGTCGGTTATTCGGTATCGTAGTAGTGTGTCGGAAACCAGTCAAAGATTCTGGACTTCTGGCTTCTGGCCCAAAATTATCCCCCATTATCAATAACCGCTACTGCATCCTGCTTAGAATCAGAATCATCTTCAGCGCTCTGATTTTAATAAGATTTTCACCATGTCCATTTGTTTCGTCCAGTCCTCCGAAATAAGTTTTTCACAATGATTATATTAATTTTGTCACATGTCAGGTGTACTTACATTTTGAAAGCTCTTCAAGACATACATTCTTTACTTTATCCTTAGAGGGAAGCTGCTAATTTACGTGCTTGTATATCGAAGTTTGCAATACCCCCATGATTTCGATTGGGTTTGTATTGGAAATAGATTATTGCAAATCTTTCGGAAACACAATATTTTCATAATTAGTGCCTGTTTTAGGCGGGCTGCCCAAATGTGTAATTTCACATTTGACCTGTCAAATAATACTTGCTAATGCACGGTCTGACTACTATCAGAGACCGCATTACTAGCAATTTAACAGATACACATATTTTACTTAATACTTACATCCCAAATATATTTTACCTTCAGAGAATGACTTAAATGTTTGCTCAAGCTTGGACTTTCTGGATCTTAATCATTGAAATGCTTTCCTAATGTGGATTTATCCATCTAAAGATATTATTTTCGTCATTTTGCTCTTTCGAAATTTAAAATGTCAAAAATTTAATAATTTTATTTGTCAGTTTGAAAAAATTGATCAGAGTAAAAAATTACCTATCCTAGATACCCCTTCTTCTAAAACTTCAATTTGACAACATGGCTGTTAATCAGCTGAGACACTTTGAGTGATTTGACAAATGTCAGTCTATACTTAACCTTTAATATCTCGATCAGCTGATATTGTCAATCGAGATCTAGGGAGTTTTCATTTTTGCAAACCTAAAAACAAAAGTTCATGGCCACCTAGTTCTTTTTTAATGTGAACGGTGTATATGTCGTACGCCCAGTAGTGCATATTTTAGTAGAAACTTTTTAGAAAAAGGACTTTCTAGGGCGGCGCACTCGTATCAGGTTGCCATTTCATACCGCCACTCATTCCGCTGAACGTGGCCATTATCGTGGTGACAAGTTTTTGACGACTGACATAACAGAAAGTAAATACCGACCGAGTACGAAGTTGATTGACGTTGTTGCTTTCCTGTTATATGGCCTCATACTGTTAATACATTTAGCAATAAATTTATGATGACAAATTGACATAAGCTTTGATAAATAGAAAAAAAAGTCTCAAACCCGATTGACGTCACTAGGCGTTGCGTCATTGCGCCTGCGCGATATGCAACCCAGTTCACTTATAAACCGAAACGAAAAGCCAGAGATTTGTGGTGTGTGTGTTGAGTAAGTGTCTGTTCACATGTTCATTAAAACAGTTAATCTTAGGAAAACAAGATGCTAATTAAAGAATAGTGAGTATACAAGTATTATTCCCAGCACTGTCAATGAAAAATCAATTGAGAAATTCGACGGTTTAAGTGAAAACTCCCCGAGCCGTGCACCTGCTAGCAAGTAGTGACAAAAGTAGATATTACTCATTTTCGGGGTCTGTTTTCTCAACGTGCAATCGTTGGGCGTGCTTTTCGACGTCTCGTATTAACAAATAATAAATTTATTAATAGCCTGTAAATAATTGATAGCTCAACATTGCTCCTCTGCGATGTAAATGTGGCCCAGAATCACGGACAGACCTTGAATTTTCTCGATTGTCATTGAAGGTTTTATTACTATTTATTAAATCGTGAAAAATCAGTGACGTATCCTCATTTTAATTACCGCTTTTTTCTATTTCAGTCGAGTTACTTTGCCCCTTACAGTGGAAGAGGTAAGTGCAATAATTCCTATAATTTTATCTGCCTAATTACAGGTAATGTCCATTTACATACATGATGTCTTGTTAATGTCCAGCAAAATGATAAAAGCAGATTCATTGAAATGAACTTTGCATGATTCAAGCATTATTTATAATCAATATTATTACTATAGCTGGCTACTGAGTACTGTTTTAACCATCGTTGTTGTTACCTTTATGCTCACATCCACAACTAAAATGTGCATCCCATATTCACAACGAACTGTCATGGATCAGTACAGACGCATCATAATGTCCCCAGAATTTAATCTACCTAAATCGGTATCAATATTACAGGTCCTTGATTATAATAGGCCACATTTATTTTATAATCTATTGGCCCTCATGTTATTATCGGTAATCCTGTTGTTTAGTCTTCCAAAACACCCCTCTCATCCCCATTCCACTTTTTCCACTGGCGTCGCTCACAGCATTGCTGCATTAAATCAGGTCTTTGGTCAGGGTAGGTTTTTTTTTATTTTAGGGACATTTAAAGGGAAAAAAAACCTACCCTGACCAAAGACCTGATTTAATGCAGCAACACTGTTAGCGACACGAGTAGAAAAAGTGGAATGGGCATGTGAGGGGTGTTTTGGAAGACTAAACAACAGGATTACCTTATTATCTGTCTCTCAAATTTAGCTGAGAAATTACATTAGCAGAGGAGAGGATGATTCCCTCCCTTGTGAATTTAGACAAATCAATCCCCATTACCTCCTTTACAGTTAAGATCCTTTTTCACACTTGTGAAGCTTGTGCAAGTTGTAGCGTGAAAAACAGAAACGTTCACTTGCACACACCAGATCACCAGAAAGCTTGACTTGAGTAAAATCTCGTTGGTCATACAATTTGCATCTGGTTGGAGCACACAATCGCTGGTGCTAATTAATTTGTCTTGCTGGTCCATCAATGTTTTATTAACTTTTCACAAAGTCATACAAATCTTAACTGTACCGGTGGAAAAATTTGTGCAACATGGACTGAAATGTAAATTGAATACAACAATTATTAAGTTCTTTTGCGCAAAACGCATGTTGTATGAGTATGAAAAGGGACCTGTATTCAAGTCGATTCTCAATCTGACAGTAAACTTCACTGTCCAGGTTTTAAATTGAATTGAAATTTCTAGGTTAATGTCATGGCACCGAAATTGCTATGCATGTTATCAAAATTCTGTAAAAGAAAATAATATCATGGCATCCTGTTAACCAAAATTTAGTTTCTGCACTGCCAGTTATAATTTCTGACTTTAGAGTGACACATAATTGGATTCCTAATTTATTTCTGAAAATGTAAAAATCAAAGAATGAGCCTATCAGGAAAAAAACCCGACTTTTTACATGGTGTCGCTAAACGGTAGGTACCACGAACAGCTCTACCACAGATTCCCAAGTAAAAAATATGACGATTTAACCGAAATTATCCATTTCCAAAATGACACCCTTTTCAAGATACAGCCCTTAAAAGGGGGTTACCCTTTTTTACACGTTTTCCAAATTTACACGTACTAAATACACGTTTTCCAGAAAAAGTCAAAAATGTATCAAAAACTGCGAAAACACATGTTAGGTAATTAAAGTAATTTGAAAATTTGTATTTAGTCGGCCATTTTTTACATAAATAATTGCGATTAAATCGGCATATTTTTAACCCAGGAATCTGTGGTGGAACTTTTTTTTTAAATAATATTCAAATTAAAAAAGAGATTCCCAAAAAATACGTTTCGGTAGTGTAGGTCCATCATAAAAAAATAATTACTGGAAAACGATGTCAAATACTAAACTTTTATAAAAGAGCAAAAAGTTGAGTAATACTTCAGCCTTTGGATAAAAAACACAGAATCAATCAGTGGCTTGTGGATAAAAAATTCTGAAGTAAAAGGTGAGACATGATATCAAAAACAGAAACACGCTTCGGTTAAATCAGCATATTTTTTACTTAGGAATCTGTGGTAGAGTGTTAGTGGTACCTTTTAGCGAAACCCTGTATACATTAAGGTTTTAGAACACAACCAGATTTATCATAAAAAAATAAATAAACAATAATTGTGTAATGGTGCAAAAAATATTGATTTTTCCTTTTACTTCAGGATATTTAAAAAACTATTATTGAAATTTCAAATTTGTTTTTCACAGAATACTAATCTTATAATTATGCAACCTGTGCGCCAGAAAATTAGAGTGCATTCCTTGCATAATTCTAAGCACTTTTGTCTTTTGTGATTTTTCTCAAAAATTTAACATTTGCGAGTAATAATCAGATCCTGTTAAAAAAAATTGGCCTTGGCTGACCTTAAACTCTCCCTTCTAATGTCAAAAGTAACAGAATGTCTGCTTTCAAACTGAGCAAGTTTTATCTGAACTTTTTTCCTAGAAATGTCCTCCTTGAATTTTTTTCAAACATAGCTGGAAAATCGGGCACTCGGTATACAGAGTGAACAGAGAAAATGTCAATTTCTTTCTTTTTTTTCCCACAGCCCAGAAGTAATCCTTTTTTATGGTGGCTTTCTTGCTTTAGGCTTAGATGATTGCAGTGAAATATGAGATATGGAATATGCACCCCATATATGAGATAAGAGTATTCCACACAAATTGGGCATTGGAAGAGGATGAAGTATCCTACTTTTTGTCCATCCTTTTATAGAGGAAGGCTACTTGTGAGATTTTAATCGTTGATGATGAGCATGATCCTGGCAAGATCTAAAAGTCTGAGGGCTGAAGATGGTGCTGCATCCCAAATAAAAAACCATTCCTTGAATTTCACAAATTTAAAGGAATGAAAAATTTGTCTTATAAAGAAAAAAATCGAGATGCTTGGATGCCAATGTATGAAGACAGGGGGTTTTCTATTTTCTCGTTAATTCATTTAGCTGGGTAATAATATTAATTCGCATTTAGGAGACCTGAATCTGTTGAAAGTGGAAAGGAGCTCCTCTTTCCATCATTTTTGAAACGCTTTTCTCTCATTAATCGTCAAAAACTTCATTCCTGCTCAGATTTTTGACACTTAAAAAAAGGGAAGATCTGAACCTTTTGAAAGTGGAAAGAAGCTCATCTTTCCATCATTTTTGAAACTTTTCTCTCATTCATCGTCAAGAAATTCATTCCCTCAGATTTTTGACACTTAACAAAAAGGGGAAATCGGAATCTGTTGAGAATGGAAAGAAGCTCATCTTTCCATCATTTTTGAAACGCTTTTCTCTCATTAATCGTCAGAAACTTCATTCCTGCTCAGATTTCTGGTACTTGAAAAAAGGGGAGATCTGAATCTGTCGAAAGTGGAAAGAAGCTCATCTTTTCATCATTTTTGAAACGCTTTTCTCTCATTAATCGTCAAAAACTTCATTCCTGCTCAGATTTCTGGTACTTGAAAAAAGGGGAGATCTGAATCTGTTGAAAGTGGAAAGAAGCTCATCTTTCCATCATTTTTGAAACTCTTTTCTCTCATTCATCGTCAAGAAATTCATTCCTGCTCAGATTTTTGACACTTAACAAAAAGGGGAGATCTGAATCTGTTGAAAGTGGAAAGAAGCTCATCTTTCCATCATTTTTGAAACGCTTTTCTCTCATTAATCGTCAGAAACTTCATTCCTGCTCAGATTTCTGGTACTTGAAAAAAGGGGAGATCTGAATCTGTCGAAAGTGGAAAGAAGCTCATCTTTCCATCATTTTTGAAACTCTTTTCTCTCATTCATCGTCAAGAAATTCATTCCTGCTCAGATTTTTGACACTTAACAAAAAGGGGAGATATGAATCTGTTGAAAGTGGAAAGAAGCTCATCTTTCCATCATTTTTGAAACGCTTTTCTCTCATTAATCGTCAAAAACTTCATTCCTTCAGATGTTTGACACTTAACAAAAAGGGGAGATCTGAATCTGTTGAAAGTGGAAAGAAGCTCATCTTTCCATCATTTTTGAAACTCTTTTCTCTCATTCATCGTCAAGAAATTCATTCCTGCTCAGATTTTTGACACTTAACAAAAAGGGGAGATCTGAATCTGTTGAAAGTGGAAAGAAGCTCATCTTTCCATCATTTTTGAAACACTTTTCTCTCATTCATGATAAAGATCTTCATTCTTGATTAGATTAACACTAAAAAAAAATACTTTTTTGTGTAATATGATCAGTGGTTGAATACTCAATAATAAAGTCTCGTGGTCTCTGTGATATAACCATTTTGAT
Organism: Malachius bipustulatus; assembly: GCA_910589415.1. NCBI lineage: Eukaryota > Metazoa > Arthropoda > Insecta > Coleoptera > Melyridae > Malachius > Malachius bipustulatus. The sequence continues at coordinate 30,999,408 of OU342638.1, read as the reverse complement.
ATGGTTTATAAAATTTGGTAAACTCGATTAATAAATAATTTAGAAAACAACATAAGAGTGATTGGTCCCAACACCAATCTCTCGATCTCTACAATCTACAAACTGTCATATTCCCTGAAGGCGATTTTGATCTCCTTTATTTTATTGTCTATCTAAAAGGGAAGCCAGTTTTATGATGTTGGTTTTAAAATTTTTGTACATACAGTTTTTGGTAAAAATAAAAATAAATACAGGGTGTTTCATTTTTCATTGGTAAACAGACAAACGGTAACTGTGGATAGAGGAAGTTTGAATACAGGTCTGTACCAGAACAAAAAATATTGAAATTTATGTATATTTTTCTTGCACCCTGTATAACAAAACTTGTAATATAGTATTATGTACATCAACCATTTATTAATTATTGTAAAAGCTTATCTACTCGCTAGTTTTGTGCTACGTGTTAATGCACAGTAAAAACATCCATTTACATAAAGTTGATCTATACGTAATTTTTTGTGGTGGATGTGTACCTAGAGATATTTTTTAAAATTTTCGCTGAACATGGCAAAAGGCGTAATTAACATTATGACCAGCTCTTGCTGCATTTTCATTTTGATAATTTTTTACCATTATTTGATTAATTCTCATTGATTGTGGCCAGTAAATGTAACAGTAAATATACAGTGTTGGAAAAATAAACAAGAACTTCAATATTTATTCCGGATCCGGAATGGACCTGTATTCAATTTTTTTAAGAGTTTTATAAGATAAAAAAGTACTGCCAGACATGATACTCAAATTGCAATAGACTACAATAATTTATGTTCTTTATTCATTAAAAAAGTAAACATTTTTGAATGTAATGAACTGGTTATAAGCAAAAAATCTGACTTCGAGATCAAAATGCCACTCGTTGAATCGGATGTGGAACTACAAAAAGTACATTGTTTAATTCAAAATTTTCTGCTCATTTAAAATACAAAAACGAATTTTGAACATTCTGAAATACAGGGTGTTGTTTTATGAACACTAACATTTAATAATTTTTTATAAGCTCAAACCGGAATTTTTCTTCCGGCTATTATGTCAAACGTTTGTGCAGGAAAATGGACACTTCAAAAAAACAGGGCGGTTCATTAGTCCATAAAATCGATATCCATAAAAACACCCTGTATCTATATTACTAAGGACGTGAGATCTATTAACCATGGGTGTTTTGTCCGTTTACCAATGAAACACACCCTGTATAAATAGTAGGTAATATATAAAAAGAAATATAATAATAATAAATTTAAATATAGATTACAATTTTTCTAAACTATTAGGGTCGTATGCTAGAAAATCTTATTTGGCGTTGTTAACGTAACACCGATGTTAATCTGACGTTGTTGTTAAAATCAATTCGGTATGCTAGAAAGAAATATTCATGATTTGACACTGTTGTTAGGTAACATCATCATGTTAAAAATGTAACATGAACAATAGCGGCAACGTTGTATATTCGCTCATTACAGGCTAAGAACAATTCACGAGCTAGATCGAACCCGAACCGAAGTTCCATTTCGTAACAAATCGGCGATCCGAGATGGTCGTGGTTGATTTTGGTTTCGCATTGTTAGATGTTGGCTAGTGCCTACTGAACGCATGCGTACCTATGAGCTAGATAAACACGAAACTCGTCGACCCGTCGACCGTCAACGTCATTGCCATCCGCCGCATTAGCCATATTGTTATTGTGGTGTTGTAACAAGTAACAAATAATAACAAACGTAAACGTTTCAGTTTTCTTTGAGTGAATTACTTTGGTTTACTGTAAAAGTATAAATGGAAGTTGTCGTGAAATCAAGAAAGAACTTCTCTGAAGTTGAGAGGCAGATTTTGTTATAAATAATCAACAGGTAAGTTAATAATTACCTAATTATTATGTATCTTATGATTGTAGAATGTAGAATAACCAAACCTAACCCAATAGTCGGTTGAGAATTTGATGAAGAGGGAGAAGTTTTTGAAGATTATGTTCACAATTTTCTGTTTTAAAACCACTTCAGATTGCCAGAGGTGTTGCAGACAACATTACTTACTTAATTAAAAATGATTTTTTATTTGTTCTAGTTTGGCTCTGATCATGGTTATATAATTATTATTTTATTGAGTGTAATAATATCGAATAAATTATTTATTTTACATAAATATGTCTTATGTTGTTCAACTTATTTTATTTTATTGTCACCTACCCTATTTATACCGCCCATGGTTATATAATATGTTATTAAATATAAATATAAATCAATAAAATAAATTTTGTTTTATTTATTCTGCATCTAAATGAAGAAAATCTAGGTAAGTAGTACAGTTAGGACTACTTTCTGGAAGAAAAATTTTGGAAATAAATTATAGTATAAAAATACTAGGTAGGTACCTACTTGGTTAATTTTAAATTTATGGAACAAGATTGTTGATATTTATGGTTGTAATGGCACTGTAAATAAACATAGAAAAAAACACTCCACTCTGGAATAATACGGTATTTATTAAAAATCTTCCTAAAATTTGACAGCTAATAATAATTAATCGATCCATACCCTGTGATTATTGTAACATGGCCATTTAACATTGACATTCAACTGTTCCTACTCGATTTTCCTTTCGAGCATACCAAATTGGATGATTTCAGCTTTAACGCCGTTGTCAACATGAAATTTGACATGGCTATGTTAAAGCATTTAACATGGTCACGTGACCATGTCAAAGTGATTTTTAACAACAGTGCCGTTGTTAACAGCGCTGTCAAATGCGAAATTTAGTTTCTAGCATACCACCCTTAGAGTCCTAGTTAATGATTATAGCTTGAACAAGGTTGATGGTACATTAAAAAAATTTAGTGTTGTTTTATGAATCCCGTTGGTGTCTAAAAGTATTTCGCTGATTATTGTTTATTTATTAGTTCCTATTCGTTTGTTTGTGCCAAAGGTTGAGTAATAATAATTAGTCTAGTTATCATGTAGGCATAACAAAAGAATTAACAGAAAAGAAGGTAGTGGAACTACTACTGCTAAAATAGGATATTGTATTACATAATTGTACGTTTTTAATACTAAAACAATATTTATTGTGTTTTATGACTCAGAAAATGTAAACTTGTTTATTCTGTGCGTGTGTATGTAATATTTTTACTTTGCAAACTTTTCAAAGGCGATTTTCTTCTTGAATTGTAATTTTTTAGGTGCACATAATTTTTTGCTGTCATTTTAATTAGTGAAAATCTACAAGTCAATTTAGGTATTAAATTTTAATAAAATGACGTTAAATATTGAACACCCACTGATTTTAAAGTGGTTTTTAAATTTTTGCACTTTTTTTGCTTTTTTACGTAAAACTAACATTAGTCGGTTTCTGCGTTTGTTATTAACGGTACAATTATGATGTATTTACCTACTCAAGGTAACGATTTAAATAATTTATTTTTAAGAATAATGAATCCTAATGACAAGGCAACTAGTTTTACTTCATAATTAGAGATAGAGTGTATTATAGTAGTAGTATAGATGGACTACCAATCAAAGTTTAATTTATAATATATAATTCATTAGTAAGAGTCATGAAAAACATTAATAATTCTATTTCATCATTATTTCAGTGTAACAAAAAACCCTTACTGAAACAATGGGTCATATAAATGAAATCAAGTCATTAAATTATCTCTGTCTTATAATACACAACAAAGAATCAGCATATATTCTTATTCAATCTAATCATAATTAGTAATACTGATAGATAATCAATAAGCAATCAATCAATTATTGTATCAATCAGTAGACTGTACTGTTACTGTTGTCCAAAAATGAACTTAATGATCTTTAATGAATACACCTTTTTTTTTATCTCGACTTTGGAATAATTATTAAAAAGTAGTGACAAAAGGAAATTAAGCAGGAATCATAAACATAAAATTAACACAGTAATCATTAAATCAGTTTAACGAGGTTACTTGAAAAAATTAACACATTTAAATATAAATAATATTGTAACAAGTTCACAAGATGGTTGCATTCCTCATTATGTTTAACAGAGAAAAGTTTCAAAGCATTTTCACACAATTTTCAAATAGCTCATCAAAGCAAATTCAGTTGTCGACTGTCAAGGGCTTTTCGAGGTCACGTTGACAGATAACGAATTGTTTAATGGATTATCTCCAGAAGCAATTATTTTCAAATAATTTTCTGTTGCTTTTGAATTATTCAGACCTCAAAAATTCAAAAAACACTGAAAAATATTAGAATTGTGTTTATTTCAATCGGTAAAAGATTCTTTTCATACTCTTATTATAAATGAAAATTTGTGCCAAGAAAGAATTCTGAGAAAAAAAAGCGGTAACTATTGAACTAAGAAGTCCAAGACTTTCAACAAAAAGCCAAAAAAAGGGAGAAAAAGCCCAAAAATAAAATTTTATCAAAATTGGTTCTCTGGCAACGACGTGGTGTGCCAAATTTAATTTTTTCTAGTCTGTAAAAATTCACTTTTCTTACAGTTTTGTACATTATTATGGAGTGATTTTTATTAAAATTTTTCCTAAGATAAAACGTGGTGTGCCAAATTTAATTTTTTCTAGTCTGTAAAAATTCACTTTTCTTACAGTTTTGTACATTATTATGGAGTGATTTTTATTAAAATTTTTCCTAAGATAAAATCCAGTATGTAGAGTTCATAAAATCAATAGGATATTTTCTAGAATATACAATTTTAAAAATCCAGGCTTCATTTTTTTTCAATTTTAAATCATCTTGTAGCTGAAAAATAAAATAAAAACAAATTAAAAAAGTCAAAATATTAAATTTTATCGAAATAGAATCAAAGGCAACGATTTGGCGTGCTAAATTGAATTTATTCCAGTCTATAAAAGTTCACTTTTCTTACAGTTTTATACATTATGGAGCGACTTTTGTGAAAATTATTCCCAAGATAAAATCCACTCTGTAGAGTGAATAAAATAAATCGGTTATTTTCCAGAAAATATGGTTTTAAAATTCCAGGCTGCAATTTTTTTCCAATTTTGAACTATCTCGTTGATCTCAAAAATATAAAAAGCAAATTGAAAAAGCCAAAATGTAAAATTTAATCGAAATTGGATCTCTGGGAACGAGTGTGTGAACCAAATTTGATTCTTTCTAGTCTGTAAAAGTTCACTTTTCTTACAGTTTTATACATTATGGAGCTGCTTTCGTGGAAATTACTACCAAGATAAAATCCACTGTGTAGAGTTCATAAAATCAATCTGATGTTTTCCAGAAAATACAGTTTTAAAATTCCAGGCTACAATTTTTTACAATTTTGAATTATCTCGTTGATCTCAAAAATATAAAAAGCAAATTGAAAAAGTCAAAATGTAAAATTAAAATTTAATCGAAACTGGATCTCTGGGAACGAGTGTGCGTACCAAATTTGATTCTTTCTAGTCTGTAAAAGTTCACTTTTCTTACAGTTTAACACATTATGGAGCTGTTTTCATGAAAATTATTCCCAAGATAAAATCCACTCTGTAGAGTTAATAAAATAAATCAGATATTTTCCTGAAAAATATGGTTTTCAAATTCCAGGCTACAATTTTTTTCCAATTTTGAATTATCTCGTTAATTTAAAAAATATAAAAAGCGAATTCAAAAAGCCAAAATGTAAAATTTAATCAAAACTGGATCTCTGGGAACGAGTGTGTGTGCCAAATTTGATTCTTTCTAGTCTGTAAAAGTTCACTTTTCTTACAGTTTTACACATTATGGAGCTGTTTTCATGAAAATTATTCCAAAGATAAAATCCACACTGTAGAGTTAATAAAATAAATCAGATATTTTCCTGAAAAATACGTTTTTCAAATTCCAGGCTACAATTTTTTTCCAATTTTGAATTATCTCGTTGATCTCAAAAATATAAAAAGCGAATTGAAAAAGCCAAAATGTAAAATTTAATCAAAACTGGATCTCTGGGTGTGCCAAATTTGATTCTTTCTAGTCTGTAAAAGTTCACTTTTCTTACAGTTTTACACATTATGGAGCTGTTTTCATGAAAATTATTCCCAAGATAAAATCCACTCTGTAGAGTTAATAAAATAAATCGGTTATTTTCCAGAAAATATGGTTTTAAAATTCCAGGCTGCAATTTTTTTCCAATTTTAATTTATCTCATTGATCTCAAAAATATAAAAAGCAAATTAAAAAAGTCAAAATTAAAATTTAATCGAAACTGGATATCTGGGAACGAGTGTGTGTGCCAAATTGAATTCTTTCTAGTCTGTAAAAGTTCACTTTTCTTACAGTTTTACACATTATGGAGCAATTTTCATGAACATTTTTCCCAAGATAAAATCGACCTTGCGGATATCATAAAAGTAATCAGATCTCTCCAAAACCAATCGGTTCTGGATAAAAAAAGTTTTCAAATTATAAGAAAAAATGTTTAGCCAATTTCGATACGATAATAATTTTTCAATATTTCCTTTTCATTTTTCAGTACCAAGTTGCTCAGCTTTACAGCGTGGCCGAAGCGTCCAAGGATAATACGGGCGGCGGCGAGGGAATCGAGGTGCAGAAAAATGAGCCCTTCACCAACTACCCGTTACTGGGAGGCAAATACAATACCGGCCAGTATACTTATAAGATCTACCATCTGGCAAGCAAGGTGCCCGCCTTCATACGACTGCTCGCTCCCAAGGGCAGTCTCGAGATACACGAAGAGGCCTGGAACGCTTATCCCTACTGTAAAACTGTCATTACGGTATGAAGGAGCTTGAATTGAAATTCGACTTTTCTCTGTTTAATTAATGTTGATTCCGATAATTATTATTAGTTTAGGGTGGTTTTATGCAGCTGCAGTTATAAATAGAAACTTTCTGAAAGTTCTTTGAGAATATGAACCGATGATATTTGTAATGTGGACTTTTTAATTTATGACTACAACTGCTTAAAATTTTGAATAATTTTTTTGGTTTACTTGAATTGAAACCGAATTATTGATGTGTCCCATATTGTAAAATAAACTAAAACTAATGGGCGAATATCTAAAAGTTAAGTGATTTTCAGAATCCAGGTTACATGAAAGAGAAATTTCGTTTAGTAATAGAAACTTTGCATGCTCCAGGCAGCGGAGGCGAAGACAATGTAAGTAACTAACTTTTTTCTTGTATTCTTTTCTCGGTTGCCATCGTTGGGTTCTTTTGGTGACGGAAACGCTACTTGACACTATCTATCATCATCATCTGTATTATATTCACTGTGGTGTCCTTGTGTATATGCGTCTCATACTCTGTGCCTGTCGGCTGTCCTGTTTGTCCTTTTTTGGTGTCGTCGTCGTTGTCGTCACTCTAGAATCCCGGATATATGAAGGAAAACTTTGTGATATGTATCGAAAGTTTACATGTCGGCGATAAAGGAAATCAGGAGAACGTGAGTATTCAGCTTGCTCTTCCTACTGTTGTGCTGTGAGCTTTTTTTCATACCGTTTAGTTAGAGTGTTACTTGAGCATGAGGCATGAGAGTAGTCATTTTTATTGCACATCCGCTTATTGAATAATATTTTATTAAACATCTTACCATACCTAAAAGTAGTTTTGTATGATTTTTCTGTAAATTATTAAGAAAAGTATCGTCTTAACTTCACTCTTTGCATGTTGAATTATTCAATTAATTAATACCCTTATAATAACGTAACTTTTTTGCATACAATTAAGTACTTAATAATTATTAATGTTGTGAAAATTTCTACTGGTTTTACATAATTTTTTATTATAATTTTTTTATCAAGTAACTTGTTGACAAGGACATTTCTTGAACCTTTGTGCCATTGAAAACTGTTTGTCATATTCTCAGTTTTGCTGTTTAGTTAAATTATTCTGCTTAAACAATACATATAATGATTGCCAATGACAACCCTCATTACACCGCCACTGTGGTGTTGAGATTTTTCTTTTACTTCTCACCTTATTAGCTCGTATTGAGTTATTCATGGCTCTTATTAAACACAAGCTGTATTTTTTTCATACAAAGGCAACTCTTTTTCAATCAGCTGCTAAAAATGAGTGGCTAATGGCCGTATTTATTAAACTTTTAGCTTAAAATCACAGCTTGTTTCTTTTTTTGGTCGTGGAGATTAGCTCGTATTGAGTAATTCATAGCTCTTATTAAAAAAAATCCCAAGCTGTATCTTTACCATACAACATAAAGGCAGCTTCTGATTATCTCAAAACCAGCTGCTAAAAATAAGAGACTCAGTCGTGTTAATGAAACTTTAAGCCCAAAATCGCAGCTTGTTTGATTTTGGATCTTGGAGATTAGCTTGTAATGAGTTATTTATGGTTCTTATTACAAAAAATGGATCCTAAGCTGCGTTTTTATCATACAAACACAACTTCTGAATATCTCAAAATCAGTAGTTAAAAATGAGAGATTCGAGGTCGTGTTAATGAAACTTTAAGCCCAAAATCGCAGCTTGTTTGCTTTTGGATCTTGGAGATTAGCTTGTATTGAGTTATTTATGGCTCTTATTGCAAAAAATGGATCCTAAGCTGCATTTTTATCGTACAAACACAACTTCTCATTATCTCAAAATCAGTAGTTAAAAATGAGAGATTCGAGGTCATGTTAATGAAACTTTAAGCCCAAAATCGCAGCTTGTTTGCTTTTGGATCTTGGAGATTAGCTTGTATTAAGTTATTTATGACTCTTATTACAAAAAATGGATCCTAAGCTGCATTTTTATCGTACAAACACAACTTCTGATTATCTCAAAATCAGTTGTTAAAAATGAGAGATTCGAGGTCGTGTTAATGAAACTTTAAGCCCAAAATCGCAGCTTGTTTGCTTTCGGATCTTGGAGATTAGCTTGTATTAAGTTATTTATGGCTCTTATTACAAAAAATGGATCCTAAGCTGCATTTTTATCGTACAAACACAACTTCTCATTATCTCAAAATCAGTAGTTAAAAATGAGAGATTCGAGGTCATGTTAATGAAACTTTAAGCCCAAAATCGCAGCTTGTTTGCTTTTGGATCTTGGATATTAGCTTGTATTAAGTTATTTATGACTCTTATTACAAAAAATGGATCCTAAGCTGCATTTTTATCGTACAAACACAACTTCTGACTATCTCAAAATCAGTTGTTAAAAATGAGAGATTCGAGGTCGTGTTAATGAAACTTTAAGCCCAAAATCGCAGCTTGTTTGCTTTCGGATCTTGGAGATTAGCTTGTATTAAGTTATTTATGGCTCTTATTACAAAAAATGGATCCTAAGCTGCATTTTTATCGTACAAACACAACTTCTGATTATCTCAAAATCAGTTGTTAAAAATGAGAGATTCGAGGTCGTGTTAATGAAACTTTAAGCCCAAAATCGCAGCTTGTTTGCTTTCGGATCTTGGAGATTAGCTTGTATTGAGTTATTTATGGCTCTTATTACAATAAATGGATCCTAAGCTGCATTTTTATCGTACAAACACAACTTCTCATTATCTCAAAATCAGTAGTTAAAAATGAGAGATTCGAGGTCATGTTAATGAAACTTTAAGCCCAAAATCGCAGCTTGTTTGCTTTTGGATCTTGGAGATTAGCTTGTATTAAGTTATTTATGACTCTTATTACAAAAAATGGATCCTAAGCTGCATTTTTATCGTACAAACACAACTTCTGATTATCTCAAAATCAGTTGTTAAAAATGAGAGATTCGAGGTCGTGTTAATGAAACTTTAAGCCCAAAATCGCAGCTTGTTTGCTTTCGGATCTTGGAGATTAGCTTGTATTGAGTTATTTATGGCTCTTATTACAATAAATGGATCCTAAGCTGCATTTTTATCGTACAAACACAACTTCTGATTATCTCAAAATCAGTAGTTAAAAATGAGAGATTCGAGGTCATGTTAATGAAACTTTAAGCCCTACTTTGTTTGCTTTTGGATCTTGGAGATTAGCTCGTATCTTATTTCTTATACATACTTACTTACCATAATCTTTTCATCAATAACTTTGCTGCAACTGGCATGTCGAAAGTTTTTATTATTCTTACCTGCACCTAGTAAACTACCAGCAAGCTTTCATCATGGAAACAGTTTGAATCTAACCGTTAATTACCCGTCCAGGTACATGAACTAACCGGCAATAAGCTGAAAATGCGAGAAGTGGTGCACATCGACATAGCAAACGACCCCATTCCAAGCACCGACTATAAGGAGGACGCCGATCCGACTAAGTTTAAATCACAGAAGACTGGCAGGGGGCCCTTGACGGGTCCCGACTGGAAAGATAGTGTCAATCCCGTGATGACGTGCTATAAACTCGTCACCGTCGAATTTAAATGGTTCGGCTTACAGGTGAGTTCTTATCAAATCGTCGATATTTTAACTTGACTCATTTTTCATTGCAGACACGTGTAGAAAATTTTATTCAAAAGTCCGAACGGAGGCTTTTTACTAATTTCCATAGGTGAGTCGATTTGTGTTCTCCGTCTGTCCGTCTGTAATAATTTTATTTAATGTGCGATGTTTTGTTGCAGAGAATTGTTCTGTTGGATGGATAAATGGCACGGCCTGACAATGGAAGACATTAGAAGAATAGAAGATCAAACTAGGGAAGAGCTGGAAGCGCTCCGCAAGAAGGGCGAAGTAAGAGGTTTGAAAGCCGAGTCCGATTAGACAGATTATAACTACCAACGTCAACATCCAGTACCATTTAGGAAGCCGGAGGCTGTACCGATCAACTTTTCTTTTAAAAGCGTTTTAATCTTAAGTGCAAAGTCCTATTTTTTACTTTTGGCTGAAGTGCTAGGTAGAATAATTATTATTGCTGAGTTACCAAACTTGAAGTTTTTCGGCGCAGATTAGTATTATCATGTTGAAGTGTTCGAGCGGAAAGGAAAATAATGATCAGCCCGATTTCTAACTCCGTTTTATTTTTATTATTATTTTTTTCATTATTTTCCTTTCGGTTGATGCCCATTCCTTTTAAAACTTGATTTGATTACATTATTATATTAATTAGTACAATTTTTTTTAACTCTAATAATCGGGGTTGGAAGTTTAACTTTTTTAGATGAAATTTATATTTGAAGGGTCATGACTACTTTTATAAATAAATATTTAGCAGGTAGTAGTTTTTGTTGGTTTTTTCTTTTATTTTTATTTGGTTTTTTTGAGTAATTGCACCGAAGGCCATTTTGACAAGATCCTCTAGATTTAAATCGTTCGCAATCAAGCTGCATAGGAAACTTTAACATAATTATACGGGGTGCTTTATAGTGATGAAGTCTTGCATTCTGTATCAGATTACATTCAGTTTATTTAAGCTAAATAAATAAATAAATATCGTATGGCTGTGGTGAAGCCCAAGTGTCAGAAGTTTTCAAGTAGCCGCCTCAAGGGCCTCTGACATAACTTAACGACTGCTGTGAAGCAGCCGGGACCCCTTTTTTAACGTACCTCTATTATTATTTAATCCTGTGAGATAGATGTAACAAATCACAAATTCCAGAAGTTCGTTATCCGTGAGAAAAGTACAGTTAAGTTTCACTTCTTCTTACAGTGCCATACCCACAGTTGGGTGTAGGTTACCTCTTCTATATATCTGTGATGTGCGAGCTGTTAGTTCACACAGACAAAGCTCACTAACCATGCCCTGTTGAAGACTATAAGGTGCAGGATAATTGGAATATTCAAATTACTGAATTATATAAGAAAATTCAAGGTTAATAAAATGAATCGTTGAGAGGTTCAGCAATAAATATACGTGTGTGAGCAAACTCTACTTCACACCGAGGGAGAAAACACCTGGGAAAGGGAAGTTAATTTTATTTTTGCCTTTACAATAATAATTATTTTCCAATAACAATAACTATTAAAGTTGCAACACGAATTAAACAGTAATATTTATTTTATTTCATAAATCAAGAATTGAAACCTGATGAAATTACTTTGGGTCAGGTTTATGGTCTTATTACAGCCTCTCTAGATTCTTTTTTTAATTGAATGAAAACATTAATAATGAAAAAGTGACAGATAAACCTTTCTATAAATAATTTAAAAGAATCAGTTGCTGAATGTGAAATTAACTTTTTAAATCGCCCCGTATACTTCCTTCACAGTATGTTATAAGAAATATTATGGTCTTCATGATATTGTGCATTTAGCTTGTATATTGCAGTAGTTTTAATGATTTAGTTAAGGAGAGAGAGAGAGAGAGTTTCGAAAGCATTTTGATTGTGAATGCGGTATAACAGTAGCGTTCAAAATGTTTGCTAGATCTTAATCGGTGCCTTACAGGTATTTTTGTCTTTGATTGAACCTGTACATCCGCCTAGAATGTTATATTAACAGATATATAAATCCACTCAAAGACATGCAAAATATTTATTCACCGGTCATGGTTGGAAAGCATTTTGAATCCTCGTTCGTTCGTTCGTTCGTTACTATTAATTAAGTATTTGAAATTGTATAAGTGTTGTAGCTAGCCGTTGATTATTGCTAGAATTCGGGATCATTGTTGACAATATAATGTTAGGGAAATGTAAAAATTCACTCTAGTCATCTAGTTTAAAGAAAAAACAAAAAAAAATCCAATTGAACGCCGATAAACGGGTTTACGAGTAAAACAACAGCCAGTATTGTCAAAATGGTTTATCAAAACGTAACAAGTAAGGTATTTCTATATAAGTGGTATTGTTTACATTTACAGGGCGGTCGTAAATTGAATCGGACTCGATTTTTTTTACCACGCCAACTCGATGACTTTATTGTTAGACCGGGGCGTTTGTCGAAAGAAAGAAAATACGGGAAATCGAGAGGACTCTTAAAAGCGATTTTATTGCTTAAACGGTTATAGAAAAGGGCTCTTATTGTTTTATTGAAATTAAAATCGATAATGCACTTTTCCTGAGGTGTTGGAAAAATCACCGGTCTGGAAAAAAATTAAGGGTGTGAGATTTATGCGTGATAAAAATGCCTACAAATTGAGACTTACTAAATTAAAATTGGTCAAGAAATAAAAAAGTTATTACAAAAAAAGGGCTTCACTTATATGTGGAAAATAATAATTGAATTAATGGAACAAAGATCTTTAGATTTTGCATAAAAAATTTAATTTTTGCTTTTTTTTCTTATCAGCAAATAGAAATCTTTATTGCTATTATTTTCAAAATTTGATCTTTTTAATAAAAAGCATTGGAAAAGCTGGTTCAAGGGCAACAATTTTAACAGTGGTGGCTCGTGACATTCTTCATAGGGGGTGTTAAAAGAAATTTAGCTGGGGGGGGGTTAAGCCTTTTGAAAGTGCGTCGCAGGCGATTGCAATCATGAAAGAAAGAAAAGTTTATTATAAGAGTCACGCAATTTCTCAACATTTAAAATTTTACTCCCAAAATGCTGGTCAGAAGAGTTTTTTGAACATTTTTGTGACTTTTTTTATTTGGTAGCTCACCAGTAGGCCTATTTTGCACATTAAAAAAAACTAAACTGGAATAAACTTCATTATAAATAAAGAAAAACGATTCTTATAAAAAAAGAAAAACTATTATAAAAATTAAGATAAATTCTGATACCTTCCCTATGACCAAATTTCCCAAAACATGACATCCGGCTCTTCAAACATCTTCATGTCAAGTAAACGTCAACCATTCAATTAACGTTCAATCAAACGAGTGAATGCGTTACCTTTGTAAGAAGTATCGTCAGTGTCGGTAATACAGGTCCCTATTCATGATGCTTGGCGATCGAGATACTGCAAAATTTTAACCCGATTTGAAGATTAATTTTTTTCCATGTTTTTTTTTATTCTTTTTAATTATTGACCGATCTTTTTAAAGTTTTCTCAATGTGTAGGTTTTTTTAATAGCGCACAAATCTCACTATGACCGGAGGTTCTTCCAATATCTCGGAAAAAACGACTACTTTAAATGACAGGCCTTTGCTATCATCGTCCCCAAGCAAAAAAATTGCTTCCAAGAACCCTAATTTTAAAATTACATACGCCCCGGACTAAATTATTTATAAATGAATAAACAGTCAATTGTTATTTATATCAAACGTGGTTTATTTAATTTTTTAATTGTAATATTACTTGCCTAATAAAAAATGTATTTATTGGTTGATTGAGGAAAAAAGAATTGTTTTGTACTGCTTTTCCGTCGTGATGTAATGCAATATAGCGTTTACTTAAATTCAGAATAATTACTCTGCTGCTACGTACCTACGTACTTACACGTATCGTAACGTAACGTTAACTTTCTTCAATTATTATTAAATAACAAGGAATTGTGTTTTTAAATATTTCTAGAGTAAATTGTAATAATTCTTATTTCATATTATTAAACTTTCGAGATGAAAGTGTATCGAAATGTCGATATAGCTCTACAATAAAACGATACTTATTATACATGTTGCATTTCTGTGTGTACGTGTAGATAATTTTAAATAATTCTAATGCATTCGCTAGTTCAAAGAATGTATGTAATGTGTAAAAAAAAGTAAACTGTACACAAATGTTAAATATAGTAATCAGTAATGTTTATCTTTGATTTTATTTCTCTCTTCATCAATATTTCCAAGCCACTTCTCTCCTGTTAATTAATCCTTATCTGTTAGATAAATCGACCTTGAAAACAATAATTATTATTAGCCGAATATCATTAACAAATACATTTATCAGTAACGTTATTACATAAATACGTAAATCGAATTGACCTTACTTGTCGCTCAGTTTCTCCTTGGCTGCTTATAAAAACGGTCCTCCTGAAAAAAAAATCAGTAATAAAATGGAAGCCCTGCAGTTCAGTCTGAAAAATAAAACCTTACAACTGGTCAAGAAAGATATCCCATCTGTCAGTAACCCTAAACATGTCCTCATTAAAGTAGCATATGCTGGAATATGTGGAACTGATTTACATATCATTCAGGTACTTGTATAAGTTGACGAGTGTTATTTATTACTGTAAATTGAATTTTTAGGGTGAATTTCCTTGCGAGCAAAATCACCCTTTCACTCTTGGTCATGAATTTTCTGGAACCGTCGTGGACGTCGGTTCTCAAGTCACTGTCTGTAAAAAGGGCGATAAAGTCTCTGTAGATCCAAACAGGTATGTAATGAAAATGTAAATATTAAGGGTTGATTTTATTATTTTTGGTCATCAACGTTTCGCCTGATAAAGTATTTTTTGAGTTAAATATGTTTAGATGAGATGTGATTCTTATCTTTTTCCTTCGTACAATACTAGTGAAGCATTTTTTCGACAATAATTATTGTCAAATCCTCACTTCCGATTTCCAATTTTCCACTCACATTGTTTATAAAAAAGAAAATGGAGGATTTTTTCTCTTTATCTTAATGCATTCATAAACTTATAGCACGACATCAATTGTTAAATTAACACTGAAATATTTATAAGATCACTATACAAATAATGAAATTACTTTTTGTGCCCTATGACTCTGTCTAGCTCTAGCCATTGCAGTAATTTTTATTTTTATTTGTCTTAAAATTCAACCCTTTCATAAATATAATCAAATTAGACTTCATAATTGGCGCCCAACGTGGGGCCTATTATAAGTGAATGCTAAAAATATTCGAACACGTGAAGAAAACGGCAAGTTTGAATAAAGAAAATACTCAGAACCATGAATAATAAAGTTAATAACCTCGCTCGTTGTTTCAAATTTTCAGTGGCTGCATGAGCTGCAACTTCTGTCATTCCGGCCGGCCTCACTTCTGCAAAATCGGCGGAATAAACAACACGATAGGAATCTACAGAGACGGCGGTTGGGCCGATTACTGTCTAGCTCCGGAAAGACAAATCCACAAACTACCGGAATCCATCACTTTGGAGCAAGGTAAAGGATCAATTCCACCACCATTATCGGTTAATTTTTCCAATCGTTCCAGCCGCTTTATGCGAACCGGTATCGTGCATCACCCACGGTTGGGACATCATAAGTCCAGTCACGGTGGGGCAGAAAATCTTGATAACCGGTGCGGGAATTATTGGAAACTTATGGGTCTGCATTCTTCACGTTCAAGGACACAAGAAGGTGACGATCTCTGAACCGAACAGTACTCGACTGGAAATGATAAGAAAATTGGGTATAATTAATTTTTACGTATTAAACGGATCGTTTGTATTTTTTTTTTTGATCACTAGATACGGGGTATGATCTAGTGACACCTGATGAGTTAAAAAGAAGACAAAACGCCGATCCTAATTATCTCTTTGACTTGATAATCGATTGTAGCGGTTTTCCACCTGCAATAGAACACGCCGTATCTTTACTAGCCAGCGGGGGCAAACTGTGCTGTTTTGGGGTGTGCCCGCCGCACGGTAAAATTAGGTAATAATAACGCTCTTCAAGGTTCTCTTCCCGTGTGTCTACATTTTTTTGATCAATGTTTACAGCATTTCTCCTTTCGAAATTTACATGAAAGAACTGAAGATATTTGGTGTTAACATAAACCCATTCTCCTTCCCAAAGTCTCTTGGAATGGTAGAATCAATGGGAAACAGGTACATATAAACATTCCTAGAGTGTGAATTAAGTTTTTAATGGATTGTTTTTCAGGTACCTGAATTATGAAAAGCTGGGTATTAAGACGTTTTCTCTGAACCAGTACAAAGAAGCGATCGAGCTTCTGAAGAAGGGATCGATCTCTAAAGCGGTTTTCAAAATGTGATTTTATTATGCATTGGAAATAAATTCTATACAAACAAAATGTTGTGATAAATTATTTCAGTCCCAGTAAATGCGGCGCCGGCGCTTGGGGAAAAACTAAATGGTCCATCTGCAGCAAAATATCAAAAATGTCAACTCGACCTGACCTGGTAATCTTTTTGAACATTTTGAAGAAAATAACATTGAAATCAAATAATTTTCCCTTTTCTCCACACAGACCGAATAATTTGGCATGTTACAGTAGCGACAGTTGTCATCTATCGCAAGATGTCAAATTATTTTCCCTCTCACTTGGATTTACTCATTTCAATCAAACACTGGGTTTTATTGATTTTTGTACATTTCCTCGATTCAGTTATGTTGAATGAAGATAGAATCTCATAGTTATTTTAAATATCTTAGTCCCTTATTAATCATAATAATATGAGAATCTCAGCAAAAATATATTGCTCTCTATAATGGATTCTGGTCACTGGAGAATTCAAAGAAAATGGGAGAGTTTTTTACAAAAATATAGTTAACGATTCATGTTTTTGTAAATTAAATCTTATCGTATACACCTCTTTCAGGGTAAAAACTATTGATCCCAAAAGTTATGCTGTAAATTTAAACTTTTTCACCCTCTCAATATAAATAATAATGAACATTTAGATCATTGTCACATTCTATTGTGATGAAGAATAATAGAGCTGCCTTTATAATGTAGGATCATCAAAACTCAGACTTATGCATATTTTATGAAGACCTACTTTTGTTTGTATTATCACAAGGATCCCCTACCTATAAATGTATAAATGAGGGGGAAAGTCTCATAATTCAATCCACTTGAACAAATAAATGTAACAATAAGAATCAACCATGGAAAAAGAATCCATGGTCAGATACTATGTCTTGAATACATCGTTCCACGGTTTCAGGTTCATAGCAGAAAAAGAAAGACACTGGACAGAAAAGTAGAGACGGGTAATTGAATAAATAAATATCCTAATAAACATATTTATTCTAGAGCTTTCTGGACTGTATGCTGCATTCTAAGTTGGATTGCGACCGGTTTCTTATTATATTCAGCTTGGGATGATTTCCAAAACAACGCAATCAGTTTTGTGGTGGAAACGAGCTACCTAGAATGGGACACCAATTTCCCAACTATAGCTCTGTGTGAGACGGATAACCAACAGAAAATAGCCGAAGTTACTGATAAGTCTGAACTTATCTCTGACTCTTGACAATTTAATTATGCAATAATTATTTTTTTTAGAATTTACGGGGATCCCCACGATTATAACTTTGACGAAATCGTCAAAGAGCTGGTATTTTTTAGAGGACTCTCTTTCTACACTCTGCAGATCTGTGGACCTGACACCGGGTTCGAAAACCCCGATTGTAAAAAGAGGAACATAAGCGATTTCTCCACTGAAGTATAGTTACCTTACCTAATTTTTCATTCCCTCTTTTAGTTACGATTCTCGTAATTGTAGGTTCGAAGTGTCTGCAGTGAGATATTCCGTACGTGCAAATGGAACGGAGTAACTTTCGATTGTTGCAGATATTTCAATGAAATGTTAAGCGAAATGGGATTATGTTTTGCTATCAACTCTGACCAGACTGTGAGGTATTATCCACCTATCTACTATAATAACAATACATAAAAAATATTATTATTTTTAGAGGGAAAAAAGCGGAAAAATATCCAATGATATCAAACAAAAGTGCAGGACCGGGCACCCTTTATATGGAGATATACGGTTTTGCTAATGTACCTATCACGTATTAATTTTTCACCCCTTCTAAGTACGATTCTTCTAGATTTACATTCTCGGAGACCAAGAGGTTCCCTCCTTGACTACTCTCCAAACAGATGTCCTACAAATAAACCCCCACATCTATTACCATCGGTTCATGGCTATCAAAGAAATAGAAAATCAGCCAGAGGTTTAAGCAAACTTTACTAGGTACCTCTTTTTTAGAAATACATTAATTTATTTTATAGGTGAAGGATGTAAGCGTGACTCAGAGGAAGTGCAAATTCGCTGAAGAATCTGACCTGGACGTCTACAGTTATTACAGTTACAGTGGTTGTTGCGTGCAATGTAGAAAAGATGCGCAAATTAAATTGTGCGGATGCGCTCATCATCTCATGCCTAATCTTCGTATGCTCTCAAGTTTTTGCTTTTAATGTATAACATATAAAATTTATTCTCATTTTAGATCCGAGTCAGTATTGCAATATAACAGGCCTTTCTTGCTTGAATAAGCATTACAATGACTTGGCTGTCTTGAAAGCCTCCTGGGCAAATCGAACCGGGCTAGTGTGCGATTGTTTGCCCAGCTGCACAGAAATCGACATGTCTGTGGTCAAAGATGATAAAATTGGGTAGGTTTAAGTTTACAAAAATTCTCTCGTTATCAATAATAAGCCATCTTGCCCATTTTTTATAGAATATCAGAAGAATATGCCATAGTTGAATTGTCTCTAGAACGTCTACCGACAGAGAGGTTCAAGAGAACTGTTGTAAGAGGAAAACTTGATTTAGTCGGTAAATAAAAATGGTTACTTTATTATAATTTTTTTTCTTGTAACTAATTTTTTTGCAGTTTCAATGGGAGGTTCTACTGCTTTATTTTTAGGTGCTAGCATTTTAAGTTTCGTTGAAATTATTTATTACTTTACTCTGAGACTTTTCTGCAACTCATTTATGACTAGGAAGAAGCCTTTGAACAGGGACAGGAAAAAATTTGTGTTGAAATCTAATCTACCAACGGTTTCTTAAATAAAACAAACTGTAGGTATTAGTAAGAATTGTGTCACTATATTTAATAGAAATAGATGAATATTTAAATTCAGCTGTGTTTTATTATTTCAACTCCATTATTGCTAAGACCCAGAAGGAAATAAAACATGAAAGAGGCACAGTTATTATACAGGGTGTTAGTTAAGTACGGGGCCAAACTCCAAGGGGTGCTTCCTTGAGTGATTTTAAGAACAAAAGTTCAAATAAACATGGGTCCGAAAATGCATATTTTTCAAGATACAGGGTGTCAAACTTTTATTTTTTTTCTCGAAAACAAAGCAAGATATGAAAAAGACTCAAGAGATAAAATAGTTGTATTTCTAGTTGCTTAATTCGAAAAAATACAAAATAAAAAAAAAAGTCAGTGGCGCCCAATTTTTTAATCAAAAATATTAGTTAGACTGTCTTCTGGGACGCCACTGGAATTAATAATTTTAATCTAATTGGGGGTAAATTACCCTCTTGTTATTACAAACAGAACTGCCAAATTTCAACAAAATTGATTGAACGAGTTTAGAGATATTCACGAACATTCAAATTTTTTTTTTAAGTTTGACATCCTGTATCTTGAAAAATATGCATTTTCGGACCCATGTTTATTTGAACTTTTCTTCTTAAAATCACTCAAGGAAGCACCCCTTGGAGTTTGGCCCCGTACTTAACTAACACCCTGTATGTTTCGTGTTTCCTCTATTTATTATTGCTCTGAATATGGAGGTTTATTTTGTCCAAAATCTGCTTCTTGTAGCGTGCTTGCAGTATATCCAAAGATGCATTTTATTTAACGTTTTTCAGGTTTGGTTTCGCTCATTTTTTTTTTGTTTGCTTAATGTAAGTGATAAAAAAATGAATACAGGGTGCCTGTTTTTATAGAAAATGCATGGGGATGCTTGGTTATCTTACGAGATATGAAGTAGGTTAGCGCGTTCTGAGAAAAAACATTAACATGAGTTCGCAAAAAAAATTCCAGTTTTTGGAAGATATCTCTGAAACAGTTTGAAATACGGCAGAACTCGGCTTTTGTTTGTCTTAATATCATTATTGGTATATTAGCTACCTTTAATACCAATCTTTTTTTCATGCGTCATTGGATTGAAAGAATTTTTGCCTTTTATTTTCCGACATTTCTTTGTCAATGTCCATTTTTCTCAAAAATGGCTCACGTTAGCCAGGAGTGTAGAAATTTTTTTTTGTGTAGAAAAAATTGGAGGTTTAAAATGCGTTTTTAAAATATCAATTTACCTCATCGTGCCGTATAGATATTGGGGCAAAATAATACCTCGCATAACCTTAAAATCTCCACCACTGACATGTGCAAAAAAAAAATAGGTTTTGAAATAAAAATTAAGAAAGTTTGCTAAATCAATGATAAGATAAATGGAAAAAAAACTGAGTTCTGCTGTATCTCAAACGGGTCTCAAGAAATCTTCAAAAAACTGGAAAAATCTTTTTTTGTGACACCCTGGATCTCAAAAACGGTGCATTTCCGGACACACATATATTTAACCAAAGAATCTGTCTTAAAATTATTTCACAACATTATAGAAACACCCTGTATTCATGTGATTATAATTTAAATATTTCTTGCGAAAAACGCTTCCAAAAATAGCGATTTTCGGAAAAATCGACGGCGTTGTTTTTAACAAAAATGTGCCAAAAATAATTAGTATAATGTGTCAATCAAATGTTTAATGCGCATGTGAAATTTTGAAGCGACTCCGTCACCGACTGCTTGTTTCTCATGACAGAAGGTAAAGGTAGGAACTGTCAAGGCCAAAAGTGTAAAGAGCTAAAGAATAAGAAAACAGAACAGACAATAGTACCAACCAATAGTAATTTATTAAATTATCTTATCTTCCTTTAATGTTAATGTCTATTTTTAGATTAGAAATTGATTACCTCAAGCATTAACGAAATTATTCCTGTACAATACGAGTAAATATTTACATAAATTTGAATTCTTCCACCCACGAGTGATAAAATGTAATAATAATAAAGTGTATCTTTTAATGTTGGTACTCCCGACTGTCATTCCTTATAAACAAAAATGGAAAGTATCAGTGCTTCTTTGTTTATCATATGATTTCTATTATTGTCCTCACGTTCCTTCTTTCTTTTTTGTTGCCTTTTCGGAAAGAAAATGTGTTGGTGTGTGGGTTCGTGAGAAGTTCATTAATTTCCGCTGTTACATTGAACTCCTGACCTTATTTTTCCGATCGTTCCGGGAATCGAAATCAGACTGGTTCGCCTTATCAAAGCAAAATAAATCCTGTTGCATGGGACTGGAACTGGTAATAATAATAAAATGGCCACTAAAATCTCCTTCCACGTTCTGGACGTTCTCGTTCTCCTCACGCACGTGAGAAGTAGTAGTACTTAAAATCAACGAAATTACTACTAAGACTGCGACTGTGATAGTATCATCCCTTCATCGGTGTTATTCGCGAGGCCAGGAAAATCTTGCTCTGCACAGCAACAATTATTCCAACAATCAATTCCCATTCCCAAAATGGTCGACCACAAGTTGATCAAACGAATCTTCAAGGAATCGGAGAAAGGGAGAATGGACACGTTGAAACGTGTCCGGACCGTCAATCCGGAATTCCACTGGTGCAACCTCCTCTACGGATCGGAAGGCGAGACCATTCTGCATGTGGCCGCTCGAAAAGGCTTCCTCGACCTCATCGAATACCTCCTCTCGTTCAATCCTGCCGCCGTCGACTTCACAAACATTTCCGACAAGACCCCCCTCCACGACGCCGCCCAGTTCGGCCAGCTACAAGCCGCACGACTGCTCCTAGACGAGGGGGCCGAGATAAACGCCATGAAACGTGGCGACTGGACCCCGCTCATGCTCTCCTGCACCAAAATACAGCCGCACAGCAAGTACCTCGTCAAGTATCTCCTGGACAACGGGGCGCTGATCAATTGCAAGAATAAGGACGGCTGGACCGCGATCCACATCGTTTCGCGAGAAGGCGACGTCGACATACTCGAGATGCTTCGGATGCACGGCGCCAACGTCCGGTTGAAAACTAAGAACGACCGCACCGCCCTCCACATCTCCTCGTTGCACGGCCAAGCTGAAATCGTCAAGAAGCTGCTGGTCTGGAGGCTGGAAGTCAACGCCCAGGATAAATGCGGGAACAGTCCGTTGCACGAGGCCGTCCTAGGTAATCGTATCGATATTTGTAAATTACTGGTCGATAGGGGAGCGAGAGTTAGTTGTCGAACGAATACGGGTTTCTCGTTGCTCCATTTGGCCGCTAGTCATAGTAGTTTAGAAGTCGTTAAGTACATTTTAGACGAATTGTATTTCGATATTAACGACAAGACCACAGTTACTGGGGTGACTGCTCTTCACTGTGCCGCTAGGAAGAATCGCAAAGAGATTTATAATTATTTACTTAAGTGCGGAATCGACCCGACCATCAAGGATATCGATGGGAGAACCGCAGTGTCTTTTCTCAGTTAATATAAATCGTGAGTTTTCTATTAGGAGTGGATTATGTCGAATAGCTTGACTCAATTTTAACGATATTGCGTTATGATGACTACCAGTTTT
This sequence comes from Malachius bipustulatus, assembly GCA_910589415.1. Taxonomy (NCBI): domain Eukaryota; kingdom Metazoa; phylum Arthropoda; class Insecta; order Coleoptera; family Melyridae; genus Malachius; species Malachius bipustulatus. The sequence goes on along the minus strand of OU342638.1, from coordinate 30,976,382 downwards.
TATTTAAAAAGAAAAAAGAAAAGCCAAGCAGCTCTCAAGTTGGTAGTTTTTTTTTTTACAATCGCAACGATTAAGGATTCATGCCAGAGGGACACATGTGGGCTTCCTTTTATTTAAACTAGAACTGAACAATAATTATTCAGTTCTTTCACAGATCCCTCTCTCATGAATCTTATGCCAACTTTTTCAAAAAAATTCTATTACTTTCAAGGCAGCTGTTACCGGGAAAAGATTCCTGATTGCATGATTAATAACTGTATTTCGTGTATTTTTTTATCGTACAACATTTGACAAAGTGACACTAGCTGTCATAAAGCAGACAAAGTTCCAAAACCTCAAGATCCTCCTCAAAAATTATTTATTACAGTAGAATATTTTCTTTTAACGATATCAGTCCAGCACTTACCCTGGATTTGTTTTTTTAATTTTGGAATTGATTTAAATTGTTGGACAAATCAAATTGTTTAATCTCAAGGTTAAAAAATCTTGAGGGAAAACATTTAATTGTGGTATACATTAGTACTGTGTTAATACATTAATTAATATCACCAATCAACAAAGACATATTTTAGATAAGGGGGATTTCAGGACTATAGGGTGAGATAACAGATCAAGTCAACACCATTACTGTCTCCACTCTCCAGTATATTTATTGAAGCTACAAAGTCAATTCTGACAGCAACACCAAAGACAGAAAAATATTTCAATGTTTTTTTTTTGATATCATGAGATAATTTTTCAAAAAAAATTAAAAAATGCGAATTTCTAGGTATAAATGATGAAAAATTTCCAAGTTGATATAATGACTATTTGAGGTTGGGATCCTGGCAGGGCCCTCTTAAGATATTCGGCGTTCTTGGGCTACTAAAAGAGAAGATTTCGAGTTATAGTTTAATTTACACGTTTAAACTCCTTTCGCCGCTGGGCTAAAGCCCTATTAGCCCAATGGTTAAGACGGCCCTGGATCCAGCCCTGCTTGATTAGATAATAAACTTTATCACATTCACATGTTTAATAAATCAAGCATGCTTTGACAGGAGCATAATTTTTGTTTTCTCTGTAGGTAAAGTACCTCTTCTGCACGAAATATCGAAAAAATTATTAAAAAAAGTTGCTCAGAACAGGGTTTTGAATATATTTATTGGAAAAATTGCAAAACAACTTAAAAAAAAATCAATTAGGTCGATGGTTATGAAATTCATCGTGCATGCATAATTTGGAATTCTGAACAACTTTTTTAGATAATTTTTTTTGATATTTCGTGCAGACGAGGTACTTTACCTTTATATAAAAAACAAAAAGAATGCTCGTATCAAGGCATGCTTGATTTATTGAACATGAAAGAATGGTAAAATTAATTATTATGTAATCAAGCAGGCCTGGACTCCAAATGGTCAAATATGTATCAACTCGAAAAATGTTTGTCATAATTTTATACCTATAAATTCGCTTATCCTGGGACACGCTGTATTTTCATTTTTGATTTCATTCTTTGTGAAGTCGAGAACTTGTAATTTATTTATTGTGTTACGAGGTGTTAAAAGACTCCTAAAAAATATTAACTAATAGGCTCAACAGCATTGAAAAAGAAGAAAATATGTGCTTTCAATTTTGTCCTAGCTACTCTAGTTTCCTGATGAATAGAGAATTTCCCTCACACAACTCAAAATTCTAATTTCCCATGCACAAATCAAAAATCATATGAAATTTGAAAAGGCAAATGCTTTAAAAGCTGTGTGTTAAAGTGGTGGTGGTTAAAGACAATTAATTTAATTTTCAAAAACATAAAAAATTGCTCTGGTGCCAGCAAATTGGGAAAATTGATTTGGCCTCAGTCTTTCAATGTGCTTGGGCATTCTCTTTTTCTATGGTTTCTATTTTTAAATGACAGTTGTGATATTGACATGACATATTTGACAAAATTTTGTTAGCAATCAAGAAGTTACAGTTTTCAAGTTTATTCAGAAAAAAATCTCATTGAATCGCAATATGAAAAACTGACTTTATTAAACTGACTCGGAAACAAATAAAAATAAAATTTGTTTTTGAAATACCCCAACATAGAGTAGCATAGGGTGTTGTTAATATTTTCCACAAATTTCTCTGTATATTTTAATTTTATAATTTTTTTTCTATGACTATTGAACAAAGCGTTCATTATGTTGCTGATTTTAGTTTAGGAACGATGTAAGAAAGCTGTTTGATGCTTCCATATAGTCGTAGACAAAATAGCGTCTTCTACTCGCGGATAATTGCGATTTTTTTAAATTTTATTATCCCAAATTTTTATTTCCTTACCGCACACCCATACATGTATATAATTTTGAATTGTTTGAAAAAATCAGATGTTAAAAAATGTGAAATATTGCATAAAAAATTAAGCCAATATAAATATCAAAATATCTCTCAGTCCTATGAGAGATAGACAAAACTTTCGATAAAGAAGTTGCAGGTAATTTTTGAGATTAACAACAATTTTGTTTTTTAATTGAAATCATAGTAGGCTGTGACATCACTAGATAGAACTCTACTTTTTTTAACACACTAGTTTAAAATTGATACCAACTTATTTGTAATCTCGTCTCTATACTGAATAGAAATAGAGATATGAAGTTTGCTTGACACTGCTTGTAACTGCTATACTTATAATAACCTGTTAACCCAGTGTTATTAAATTTGTTTTCAACATATCCTCAATCAATGTCAAAAAAATGTCATGCTGTCAAGAGTGTCAAGATTGAAATGAAACACGAGCTACCATTTTTACCAAAAATTCTGAATAATTTCGCCTAAAAGTCATTTGATGGCCTGAATTCAATGTAATATCAAAGAAAAGATAATTTCCTATCACCTAGTCTCAGTTAAATATACTTGTTGACTGATAAATTGTTACTATGATAATGAACAATGGACTGGTTTTATCAATTTTAATTATTTTATCGATTCAGAAGTGCCTTTTTAGAGCTGTTAAAGCATATTAATAATTATTGTTAGTTATATTTTTTATTTTCCTCAATCAAAAGAAAACAATTCTGCTGAGGAATCTCCTAATTATATCCTCGATACATGGGTAAAAAATTTTCCAAAATTAATGAACTTTGATCAGGGTACCAACAGTACCAACACCAACTTGATGGCTGCTTGAATTTGTCGAGATTCTTCCTTCGCTTTATGTCATAGAAGGGGGTCATGCTGTTCGGCATTTTAATTTTTTTTGTAATTCGTGCGTTTCGATTGACATTTTTATAATGGTTCCTAGACGGGATAATTTCATAGTTTATTATTATAATTTTTCGATAGTTACATAATATTGTTTCATCTACGCCTTTTCCAGTTGTAATTCAGGAAGTATAACTATAACTTGTAATTCAGCTTAGACAATTATTGTAATTCACAAAGTACCTAGGTATAACATGTAATATTATGTAATGCAGCAGAACTGATTAGTGACAATTACATGTTATGTTATAACTTCTGAAGTACAAAGTTATACTTTCTGAATTACAAGTTATACTGTTTGAATTAACATTGAAAAAGGTGTAGATAGTTCTAGGATAGGGAACGAACTCGTAAATTAAATAATAATAAAAAACAACAAACAAGACGATAATCACTAAATTGAGGATTTTTTCAAGTAAGTAATTCTTGGAAGAAAGCATGTCATGTCGTCCTGTATTTTATAAAATGTACCTAATATAAAATCGTTATAACTTTTTTTTTATGTACACATGATGATGATGTTGTTAATGGGATCAGTCCAGCAAAGCGCATGATTGTATAAAAACCATGAAGAATTTATGTCTCGATACAGTTTGAACATTGCAATGGGAATTTTAGAATCAAGTGACAAGTGACAACCATGACAATTAACGACCGTGTTAAACTGTAAACATCTGAACGGTTTTTTAATTTGTGCAATTAAAGCTATATTATTCTGTGTGATAACTGATAACAATGATAACATTGACGATTCTATAAGCTGTGTTCATAAGCAAAGCAAATGCAGCTTCTGACAAGTGATATTTAAAACGAGGATACTATTTGGGTAATCACTAATCACTAATCACCATTAGCTAATTGATCATTTAATTACCTATGGAATCAGGTATAACAATTGACCTTACATGTACCATGTACCAGAATTTTTTAAGCTCTTGTAATTATTATTAATGACCGGATTGACTGGTACCTCTACCTGTATAACTGTTAATGCTATTGAACACTTCATGAGAGAAAGTCTTATTTATTTTAAAAATAACCAGTTCTCTGTTACTTTGTTGTTGATTAGAGCATTGTTTAATACAGTGTAGTCTTGTTTATCCGAGGCCATTTATTTTCAAACTTTGCTTGAAACAGAAACAAGAATTCTCATTTTGTGAAGGAAATTGTCCCTTTGCTTTTTTAAATCTTTGACTTGATGTAACCTTACAAGCAGAGCATACTTCGTTTTATTGATCACTCTGCCAGACGCCGAGCAATTAATCTAAGACCAATCAATTTACAATCAGTATAACGATTGCTGTTTATTGTAGTTGTAAAATATTTTTTTGAAATATAAAGAGAATATTAATAATCGTGATTGCATTTTTATTATTTTTAGTTTAGTTGATAAGTATTATTGTATTGTAATAATCAATTGATGAAAACTGGTTTGTATTATATTTTATTTTTTTCTAGAATAAAATAAAGACTTTAATGAAATTTACCTTTTTTTATCAAGTTTCTAATTAAATTAGAACAGTCATTGGTCACATTCGTTAAACTGGGCATTAGTAATCATAATCACCCAATTAGGCATTTGAAGTGGTCGACCCCAAAATGAAGATTTGTGGAGGAAAATTTAAAAAATTGAATTTGTTTATCAAGCAGGAAAGGCAACAGGGTTGTGTATTTTGATTAAATTTTCTTAACTTAATGGAAAGACCAGTTAAGTCGATCAGATTAGTAAATTTGCATTCAATTAGGAAATAGGTAAAGCAGTTGAAGAACTTGTTCTACTGAAGACTTACCTCAAGTTGCGTGGTCAACTTAATTATAAACTTATATAAACCGGCTGCCCTGGGCTCTGGTTTTTCCCGCATTTAAAAAAAGCAACAATTCCTGCAAGATCACGAGTCGAGTGAGAAGAAATGAAATAAAGTGATTGTTTTAGAACCGCCAAAAGCTGAACTCGCCCCTGAAAGACAGTTACAAAATTCTTTAAAAAAAAACAAGAAATCCTGGTACATGAGGTTCTGTATGTTATGTAACTCTAGGTGGGAATCACAAGAAATATGGGATCACTAATTCAATCTGTGGATTGAATCCAATAGCCCTCCGAGTGTATAAGTCTTCCAAGCCCTAAGCAACACTCCAAGCTTCCTGGAAGCAATTTTTGTTTTGTGAAAGGTGTTGGTTCTCCGAGTTTTCTGAGAGTTTAACCAAATGAGATTTCTCTCTCTTCACTCTGGAATCTTCTCAAGGTTCTCGTTGTCAAGATTTAACTCCTCTTGTCAATGTATTCTGTTGATGCCATTGTCCAAGAGTTAAATAATTAAAAGTGCTGTTGTTCCTAATCAGGTTCTGGGTCTTGCAATTAATTTATGAATCTTCCCATTCGGTTAGTTGATGTGCAATATTTCCCTCGGGAGTCCCGGAGACTAAGCTCTGTTTTGTTCTCAACTGTGCTCCTCGTAGCTCTCCGAAACTGCTTTCCACTTTTTCTCTCCATTAAGTTGTATCGTCTTGTTCTACAAGATGGCGGTAATGGTTTCTTCACGGAATATTTCTTCAGTTTTGTTTAATGGGATGAAAACATGGATCTTCAAGAAGGATGATTTAAACAAAAATGGCTGCACCGGTAGAACCAGAAGAAGTGCTTGTTGATAAATTACAAAAAAAAAATGAGGACATGAATAGACACCTGTTACTTTTATGTGCTTAGAAATAACACTGTACTTGACGGTATTTTGAACAACGGAAACCCGCTCCAGGGTGTCACTGAAAGTAACAATAAAATCCAGGTAGATTAATTAATGAATTGCTAACTGTAAAGGTCAGTGTATATTAAACTAATATCCAAATGTATGGTAATATACAAATTGTTTACGTTCATCTAGATGTTGTACCTACACGACTAAGACTGCATAAATTTGATTAAAAATAGCCGAAAACAAAGCAGGTAAATCAAGACTCTTATATTTTTTAATAATACACAAAAGAAAAAGTTCATTTGGAATTGTTATTAAATTTTTTCCAGGTGCCTTAATATTCATATAAACATGTGTAAAAGTTCGGGGACTTTTTAATATATTGCAGAAATTATACTTCTGCACTAAAATGCACTATTATGACGCCTGTTCCATTGTATTCAATGTACCCTGGTTGATATAAAAGGATCCATAAATAATTAGTTCTGTGCTATTCGATCCCCGAGACTTGAGAGTGGTAACACCGGTCACTTTCAAATCAGTGCAGCAACTTCGAGGATCACAACTTACTCATTTCGAGCTTCTCTCGGTAAGTCTATGTTTGGAGAAATATTATCTTAACAATAATAATTATTAGACTTTCGTACTTATAAATGGATAGTAACAGTTGAGTTTTCCAATTCCTGGCTTACAAAGAGTCTTATCACAAAGCTCTTCAATAACGAGATAATTTTTTATCCTGTTTGTTCTTAGAAAACTACACCAAAAAAATAATATCTGTAGTTTCCCCAAACAAACAAAACAATAATTGTAAAAACACCGGAAATCTCAATAATCATCATTTTACAAGTAAATTATCATATTTTTGGTAAATAAATTTGGTCCCATGTATTCACAACCTCCTGTAAAGTGAGAACTAAGAAAAAATTGATATTTATATTTTTTATTGACATTTCTTGGAAGCCTTTATCCATCTTTATTTTTTAGAAATTGTACTTAATTACAATTTTTCCAGTAATATTATCATAAATATTGATGAGAAAGTAGCATCTCCAATGCTAAAACTGGGGGATTCCCCTAGTTTCTGCCACACCCAGAAGACTCCAATTTGTATTGCACTAAATATTGAATTTTTTATTATTAACATGCCCAAAACAATAAATTAAATTAAAAATATTATATTTATTATACATTTTAATTTGTCCTGTTGTATTGACATTTCCAAAAAAAAAAGGGTCAAACAAGGGTTGCTATCAGTTCAAAAGGGGATGTTCGATGCCACGATATTTTTGGCGCAGAGTGGGGAGTTCAAGATCACTCAAGGTCAACTTGGTTTTTTTTATAATAGGACCCCGGCAGTCGATTGTACCAGGTGTCCCAACACTAGTGTCCACCTCCTAATATTAATTTTAAAGATAAAAAATTGAAACTTTGAGCATTTGTGTACTTGATATCGGACCACGGAATGGCATAATAATTAGTTTCATTAAAAAATTTTAATATCTTTTTAATAATCACCTTTTTCATGACTCCATAATACGACACTGCCCAGTGCAGGTTCAGTGTGCCGGCTAGCCCAGCAAGAGCCGTCCTTCTATTTATTTGGTCCTTATTTACTTTGTCATAAAACTTTATTGCATCTACCGTTTTCAGATTATATTGATCACCGTATTGCACATCATAAATCAGTTTTCTACCTGTCATTGCTATAAAATTATATTTTATTTAATTAAAGCCTTATAATTAGTTTTTTTCACATTTCTTTCAAGCGATTTTGATTTTATTAATCAATTTCTACGTATGTATTGAAAAAACATCGATTTTTTTTTCGATAATTTACCACCATATTACAGTTTTTTATCGCTGGCGCCCGAACTAATTTTTTTTTAATGAAACTGATTATGCCGTTCCGTGGTCCTATATCAAGTACACAAATCCTCAAAGTTTCAATTTTGTATCTTTAAAATTAAGCTCTATTTAGGGGGCGGACACTAGTGTTGGGACACCCGGTACATATAAAAAACATGAAACTGGCTGAAACATTTTTTTTTCAAAAAGTCAAACTTTGCAATATTTTTTACTCGCAATTGCTAAGTTTCCAGAAAAACACATGAAAGTTCTTAAAATTTCACAAGGAATGCACCGTATTTTTTTTTGACAAATCGAGACTAAAAAGGGAGCCAGAAAATTAGGGTTCGTGATATTCTAAGAATTTTTTGTCTCTTGCGATTTTTATTGTAAATTGTCCATTCGCCAAGTTAAAGAATCACAAAGTTTGTAAATTTCAATTTGGGGAGCTTGAGAAAGTTGCTTTTTAAAAAAAAAAGTTTCACATGTGTTTTTACATACCATCGATTGCCATTGTGAAGAATAGGGAATCCCATTAAAAAAAAACAAAGTTGATCTTGATTGACCTTGAACCCTCCACCCAAGGTCAAAATTTTGAGTGGCATCGAATGTCTCCCTTTTGCACTCAGCAACCTTTTTGACACTTTTCTCGGAAATGTCATCCTCGAATTTTATTCATGCATGGCTGACTGAATAAAAACTCTTCTGAACTTCTGAACTGGTTAAATCGAGGGGATGGAAACAACAAAAAGTTAAAAAATTTCCAATGCAAATAGTAGTTGATCATACAATAAGAAACTATTTGTGATACAAGTTGCAAAATAGGAGCAATGTTTTGAGTGAATGTGGTAATTTATATTGTCAAAGTGAAAATTGGCTTTAAATTGTAATTTTTTCACTTTTAAGCACTAGTGCGCAAAAGAACATACTCTTAAGCATTAGTGCGTGAAATACTATCATTTCTACAAAAACTACCATTTTTAGAAATGGGAATCAAAGTATGAACTTTGTGATGCGATTCAACAAAAATTAATTATTTATTGAATTCGAGTCATGTCAGTTTTTTATGAGGTTAAGTTTTTTTTATATCAAGGAATGAGTAAAGCTTAATTTGCCCGATCGATTTATGTTATTCTTTTTGTTATTTAGCATTTTGGTCAGGAGTTTTTTTTTAACATTTACACTGTTTTCATGATCTTCGAATATCACCAAGTTGAATTTCAAATTTAAAATGTTTTTCAAGAAACGAATGTGCAAAATTTGACCTTTGCCACTAAAGGTTCATTATCATACCTTTTATTCCAAACACGGTAAACTGGAGTAGGTAACCATAAATCGTTTCCAAATTCAATTCTCCCGTTGGAGTTTTTTAATATTCAGTATTACCTACAGTAAAATGCTGCTCAAGTCAAATATTCCAGAAATGATCTGAGACAGTTTTTCAAATACTAGTTTTCTCTTTACACATAGAGACAATATAATAACTCTCCCACTTTTACCTCGTTTCTCTTTGACCAAGTTCCGGAATCTATATCAACCTCCTAATGAAGAAAACATAAACAGGGATACATCTGATTTAATTCTAGATATCTCTCATCAACATGGAGCAAACAGCGTATTTTTTACAGCCCTCCTAAAATAAATGCAAATCAAAAAATAAACTAAAACATGGCTAGAAATATCATCAGAAAGAGTTCCATGTAGAAAACTACGTTTATCGAATTAAAATATTTCAGAGTAGAAGACAAGAAGAATGTCCCCTCAAACCTGCCCCAATGCTTCATCTAAAGCAAATTCGACGGCAGTCACAGATGACGTCATCCTACCCGGAGAAGAAATTGTTGTATCAGGTAACTATTTAATAATATGACTTTACACAAAGAGTGATCAATTATTTTAATCAACAAAATTTTCAGGTTTATCCGGTAAATACCCCGAATGTGATAACGTTCTTGAATTTAATGAAAAACTCAACAACAAAATTAATTTAATAACAAGTGATAATCGGCGCTGGGATAACATTTATTCGGACATTCCTTGGCCGTCTGGGAAACTAAAACATCTAAAAAAATTCGATGCCGGGTTCTTCGGTAACTATCAGTCTATGTATTTATTTTTAGGTTTGTTTTAGCAGAAATTGCAAACTTATTAGAGCCAATGGAAGGACTGATTTTTCTCAGTTGCTCATTGGCTCTGACTAGTATTAAACACATGCACCTGAACTTAATTAAATCTGTGAATTTCTGCAGAATTGTCATACAATGCCACAGAATGCATGGACCCGGGATTGAGACTGCTTCTGGAAAGAGCTTGGGAAGCCGTAATCGATTCCGGTATTAATCCCGTTGAACTTGAAGGTTCCCGGTGCGGGGTCTATCTAGGAATTTCCATTTCTGAAAGCGAAAGTCACTGGTACAATCAAAAGATTCTTCCTGAGAGTTATCCAATCGCTTGGTACGTAAGATTAATGTCTCTTTTGACGGGATCAAAGAATAGCAAGTAACTTAAATAAAAATAATTTTATAGTTTATAATAATCGAATCTCTTTTGAATCTTCTTCAAAATTTCATCTGATCGCAAATTGTTGATCATGTAAATGTCTCTTAGGTATGTCATATTAGATTCGACTCAATTATGAAAGACTTGTAAAGGGTAAAGTCACTCAAATTAAATTTTATAAACAACTTTTAATAGGTGTTTTTTTTTTTTTAACTTTCAGTAATTCAAGATCTATGTTTGCAAATCGAATAAGTTATTTCATGAAACTAAATGGACCATCAATGGCAATCGATACTGCTTGTAGCAGTTCAGCGCAAGCACTTGTGGATGCTTATAATGCCTTAAGAAGAGATGAAATAGATTACGCTATTGTAGGAGGATCACATCTGGTTTTACATGAAAATGCCACATTACAGTTTTATAGGTGATAATAACCCAATAAGTTCAGTCGTCAAGAGTCTAAAGAATAATTTCAATTTTTGTAGGATGGGTGTTTTGAACAGCTCCGGCAAGTGTAGAACTTTCGATCAAGAAGCTAACGGGTACACAAGATCTGAAGCAGTCACTGTGATATTACTCCAGAAAGCTAAAACAGCCAAACGTATATATGCTGAGGTATTTCTTTATTATAGCTAATAAGAAAAAGAAATAATGTTGCAGAAGGAGTATATTATTAAGTACACACATAATATTTTCAGGTGTTATGTGCTGATAATAACTGTGATGGTTTCAAAGAACAGGGTATCAATTTTCCAAGTAAGGAGCTTCAGGAAGATCTGATGAGAAGGGTTGTGGATAGAGCAAAAGTGGACGCCAGTTCTGTGATATATTTAGAAGCCCACGGAACAAGTAACGTGAAATTTATAGTAGCATGTTCATTCATAACGAAAACGTTTTTCAAGGCACAAAAGTCGGGGACCCGGAAGAAGTGCAATCAATGGATAGAGTGTATGGTCAAAACCGTACCAAACCCCTCTTGATAGGTTCAGTCAAATCAAATATAGGTCATTCCGAACCTGCATCCGGACTTAGTAGTTTGACTAAAGTAAGTCCATCTCTAAACTGACATTCACTTTAATTTTGCCATAATCTCATTTTATTCAAGCTTATCATTGCTATGGAAACAGGCATCATACCACCAAACATTCATTTTAACAAGCCAAGAGACTCAATGCGGGCTATAATAGAAGGAAGACTGAAAGTCGTTTGTGAGTCGACACCTTACGATGAGGAAGACGCCATCATGGGTACGAATTAACGCTTTCAATTTAATTTCGGCAAACGCATTAGTTTTCAATTTCAGGTTTGAATAACTTTGGATTCGGAGGCGCCAACTGTCATCTATTGGTCAGAAGACACACCAAAACCAAAATAAACAACTCAACACCCAGAGACGATTTGCCCAGACTTGTGTGTATCAGTGGCAGGACTAAAGAGGCAATCGAAACACTTTTAGATTCTTTGAAAAAGGTTTATTTAGACACCGAACATGTAGCGCTGTTGCATAACATATTCAAGTAAATATATTGAAGATTGAGTATGTGTGTGTCTGTATGTCTGTTGATTCGTCTTGACTGTCCAAACATGCATGGAAGGGTCTCCTATCATTATTTAGTGATGCGCACATTTTTTTTAGAAAACCGGTACGAGGGTTTCTACAAAGAGGCTATTCCATGTTAACGAAAACTGGCGAAATTACAAGAACGTCGTCCTGCTCAGAAAAACGAGAACTACACCTTCATTTCGCTGAATTCGGTCCATTATGGCACGAAATAGGAAAAGCGTTGCTGGCTATTCCGATTTTCTCCGGCTCCATTCACAAGTAACACGATCAAATATTTACCGGCAACTTTATTACTTTTTTATGTTCAGTTTTCAGAAGATTCTGGACTCGAAGAACGTCAACATCACCGACATTATTTTAAACGAGACCAAAGACGAATTGTTCGGAAAGTACGTGTTGGGCACGGTGGCAATTCAAATGGGAATTGTCGATGTGCTAAAAGTTTTGGGAGTCGTTCCCGTTTCCATCTCGGGCGAATCGTTTTGTGAACTGACGTGCGCTTATTTCGAAAATGCCATGACAACCGAAGAGGTCCTTCTCTGTGCTTACAGTATCGCTGATGTTTTCAAGGATTACTCTGAAGCGCCTCAAATCAAACATGAAATTAAAGGACATGTAAGAACATTTTTTTTTAATCTTCTTTTTACAATTTTTCAAACGAGAACAAAAGGAGAACAAGTGGCCAAATTCACAACATTGAATTCTCGTCTACGACTTTTCTAAGATTATTTTTGATGTTTAGGTACCCAATGGTATTCCTAAGACCACCGATAAGATCATTTATGAAGAGAATAATTTAATTATTGATGCTATAAGCAAAGACAGAGTGTACAGATTGTCATCATCAAAGAAAATCAAATATATCGAAAAGAGTAGTAAGATTTCTAAATTATCAATGCTAATCCTGAATGATAATAATAATTTTTCCTGATTTAGAGCCGATTTTGACAGAAAAATTTAATGAAATACTTACAAAGGACAGAAAGAGAAGCGGCAGGTGGTTATGGACCAGTTCAAATGAAAAACTCAACGCCGAAAGCCTAGTGGAAGCGCTTCTATCTAATTCGAGTAAAAACTTGTACAATAAACTAACAAAAAAAAGTTTTCTGCTAGAAATTAGCAAATCAATGTCAGATGTCAACTGCTCCTCTATCATCGGAAAAACTTTCAATCCCAAATCTGATTGTTTGGTAGCCTTTTTGGAATCACTGGGAAGGTATGGCACGTTTTTAACAAATTAATAAGAATAATAATTATGAATTAAAATAAACCTAACATGACCTAACTATAGATAAGAGAGCGTGTGATATAATAAACTTAAGAGAATATTGTTGGTTAAAATTAAAAAAGGAACGGAAATCGCGAAAATAACTCCTCAACTGGGGCCCCAAGTTGGGCACCCAGCACTCATAACTGACAAGCTTTTAAAATTTATTAAAAATCACACACTCCCTTCGCTACCTGTGTGAGCTGCAGGTCTGCTAGGTGTGTTCTTTTGTAACGTATCCTTCACACAATCAATAAAATTATATGTTTCAGTCTCTACCTGAACGGTTACGACCTAAAACTTGACGAGTTATATCCGAAAATCAGCTTTCCTGTCAGTCGATCTACTTCGATGATTTCCCCCTTCATCAGATGGAGCCATAAAGATGATTGGTTCGTTTATACCAGCAAAAATGACAAATTAAATGAAAAAAACTCCGCAATAGGCTCCTTCTGCATTGATAACAAACAAAGCGAAATGATGTTTGTTTCTGGTCACGTGATCGATGGTACTGAATTTCCTAAACACTTTTGTACATTTCTCATATGAATGTTTATAGGTCTGAACTTGTTCCCAGCAACCGGCTACTTATTCTTGGTATGGAGACTATTGTCCGATAGTAATGGCTACATAATGAGCGAATTGAAAGTGGTGTTTGAAAATGTCCGATTCAACAGAGCTACGACTGTTCCCAAAGACGGCAGTCCGATAACGTTGAACGTTTTTATACAACGTGGTAGCGGTGATTTCGAAGTAAGTTTATGAACTTCATTTACCTTCATCTTGGAACCACGGTTAATATTTCAGGTAACGGAAGGAAGTACCGCTGTCGTGACAGGCCGGATTCGATTAGTTGACGATAGCGAACAAGTTACCGTCCCACCCCCTTCAGACGATATCAATTCGGATGCATTACCGCTAACAACAAAAGACATCTACAAGGAACTGAGACTACGCGGTTACAACTACAAGTAAAGTTATGTTAATGCGATGGACACATGTCAAATAACAATATCCGATTTCAGAGAAATATTCCGGTCTATAGTTGATTGTGACCCAACAGCCCAGAAGGCTCATATTAAATGGTTAAACAATTATGTGGCACTTATGGATAACATGCTCCAGTTGAAAATCCTTCAGTTAGACAGCCGTTCTTTGTATGTTCCAACTTTCATTGAAAAAGTCTCCATCGATGGTCCCAGTCATATACACTTCCTGAAGAAACATCCCGATGGAATACTTCCGGCTTATGCCTATGCTGATATTGGTGTTATTCAGTAAGTAAAATTTAAAGTAACATGTTTCAAGAATGTCGTAACATGACAGACATTTTTGGTGTTACAGTCTACACACAGTTCACATATTATTTGCGGATTAGGTTATGGTGTAGGACAATAGAAATCACTGGGTACAACAACCGCTGTCAATCATTGGCTGGAGTTTGGTTATGTCTTTTTTTTTATGAGGTTGAAGTTTTATGACAACGAACAGGACATAGTTGCCAGATGGATTTTTGATATTTTTGGTATTCTTATTCTTTTAATATTTGTATTTACAATCTTTAGGGGCTTTTTTATTTTGAAACATTTAGTCTCATATTTTTTGATATTGCAATCTCTAACTAGAAAGCAAATTCGCTATGTTTAATAAGCTTGGCATAATGGTTTGAGAAAAATGTTTTCATTAGGTTCTAATACCATAAGAGCATTCTGTTTAAAAAACCATAACTTGAATATGTCACTTTCATATGGGACACTCTGTATAACCCATATAATTTTAAATTAAAGGCATTATGAACCTGTATTTGTAAAAAAAATAAAAAGTCCATTGTTTAGCCCACAGAGAAAGATTCGAATGAGCTGGGACACCTGTTTTTAAAAAATTATGAAATTTTTGTAAATAAGGATTCTAGAAGATAATCAGAAATACTAAATTTGAAAGAAAAATTGATTCCTCTTCTTCGTTACCAAGATATAAGGTTTCCTTTTTCAAAAATGTAAATCAACATGGCAATAAAATTTCAAGCGACTTTCACTGGAAAAATTCAAGGTTTCACATAACTATTAAGGCGGCTTTATACAATGCCAGTAACTGGTGCGAGTAACTAGAACCGAGAACTGGAGTTTAGTAACTCTCCTAGTGTAAACAAATAATTTTATATTCCAGTTACACTCGTTCCAGTAAACCGTTCCAGTCGAGTAAATAGAAAGCCCTTCTATTCACTGGCACAAGTAGCTACCCCCACCGTACGTCCTACTGGACTGGCATGGGCACTAAGCTGGTGTAGACGCTACCGATCGTCACTCGCCACGTGTTCTTTAGTTGTGAAGTTCAATTTCTGTATTCAGCTATAATATCTTCCAATGCGAGCTCTTTTAAAAGTATGTTCGATGTTCCTTTTTCCTTTATAGGTAGCTATTTTCTGACCCATATTCTCTTTTTTGGTTCTAGTTTCTCTTCTAATATGTATATCTAAGCAATTCATCGCGCATTGACTTTAAATTAATAATAAGCATTTTTTGATAATTAGCTTTTAATTCAAATTCATTTTTGTAAAATAAGTTGATAACTTATAAATATTTTACTTCAAATCGCCTGTTATATTGAATACTCGTACATTAAGTATTGGAAACCGTGTAGACACCACTGTCTTGAAAAACACTTGCTTCCAGTACTCGGTTCTAGTAACTCGTACCAGTTACTCGCATCGGGTAAAGCTGCTTTTATGAAGGTTCAAACTTAGGTTACGTTTTTATTCATTATCAAGGTGATCATGATTTTTTTTTTTCTCAATAATTTTAGTTTAAAGACCAAAAATGACTAACGGCGAGTATTATAACGGGTTAATGAACTTTTTAACGGGCTATTAAGTCCAAACGGGCTATTAAGCGTCTTATAAAGGTTTTGACAACTGAAATCGTTAACTTTTCTCATTACGCTAATAGATCGTTAGGCTAATGGGCAGATTTCTTCATTAAGCGTCTTATAAAGGTATTTTTTACCATTTTTAGTTTAGAAGTAGCTCGTTAAGTCGGGGCAATAACTAATCACCAGAATTTTACCGATTAAGGGACTTAACGAAATGAAATGTCAAATGGATTGATATATTTTCATTCTAAATAAATACAATTTTGACTGAATCTAGTTTTTATTCAATATTCCACCAATTTAGAAAGCTTTTTTGAATGATTACTACTTATAGGTTTAATGAGAAAAAATAATGAAAATTGAATTTTTCATTCTTATCAATAGCACTACCTTTATTATACCTATCTATTAATAGTATGTAGGTAGGTACCCATAGCTTGATAAAACCACACACCCACCCATTTCATTGATGAAGTTTACTATAAGTAAGCCAAAATACCTATAAATAATAATTTCAATACTTACCTTACGTTTAGGTACTTCGTTATTACTCAAATTACACCTACCTAATTCTTGGTAAAAAAGCTAGGAAGGTAATAAATGTGTTTCAAAAATAAAAAAATAAAAAATAATTATCATTACTCCCGCAGGAGCCAATTCAAGTAGGTAATAACACAATCAGCCAATATATTCTTAACTTCTTTTCTTTACTTTGCTACAGTATCTACTATTATTAAATAATAAAACCAGCTAAGATTAAACAACTTTATTATGCATTACAGATTGACATTACATTGAAATAAAATAATAAATAGGTATGAAATGGTGTTTTCAGAATGTCTGAGCTCTCATTCATTTCTCTCATCTTCTGACAAAGAGGAACAGCACCGGGTGAGTCTCAGAAGTCCAAGAGACAGGTGGTCTAGTCCTGTTGACACTTTCGAACTATTCACTCACATTTAAATTATTGTCTGTTTAGTTTTTAACACAATAATAACACAAAACACAACACACAACAGCAGCTTGCTGTTAACGCGGGCTCATAGGTAGATATACGCACTGGCACTGACAACTAACCCAACTTATTATTTTTCACAGTGACAGAGACGCCTGGCCCGACCGCGTGACGTGGAGTATTCTATTATTTCACCACTTCACCAGCATCGGAACCTTTCGGTCCATAGCCTCTCGTAGGCACAGCCATTCGTTTGAATTCGGCCCAAAAGTTCATTAAATTTCTCATTAAATATGACGACTTCCGTCTTTAACTAATAGCCCGTTAGGACCTGGAATGTTTAGCTTTATAATACCCGATCGAAACTTAATTTTTCATTAAGACTAATAGCCCGTTTGTTAACGAGCTACTTAATGAGCCTTTATAATATTGGCTGTTAGACAATATTATGAACTGCAACTATTTTGATAGATTTTGACAGATAGTCATATTATTGTCTTTATTTTTGTAATTAGAAAAATAGGTGAAATAATAAAGATGATATTTGCAGCACAAGCATCTTGTGAGTACTGTAATATCTCAGTGGGTAATAACAATAATGCGCCTCTCGAATACTACAGGGTGTCCCAATATATATATATATTCGTTTGAAATTACAAATTGCAGTCTTTTTATTGAAATTACAAATCCAATATTTCATGGACATGGAACAACCACAGATTACTTAGGTAAAAAAAAGTCGCTCGGACCAAACTTTAATTATTATCTCTATACCAAAATGCTTCGTTTGTCCATGAGAGGGCTTCAAAGTCTTTTGAAAATTTTAGTTTTTTTGAAATAGCTCAAAGTAGGCTGATTCCTATTCGATGAAATTTGGTAGGTAAATTTCTTATTAAAAGTACTAATTTCTGATATACATGATAATTTGACGGAAACCCGGGAAGGGGTAAAAGTACCCCCACCCTCCATTAAAATCGATCGTAATTATCGATAGGGTAGCAGGAACGCTGTTCATGTTTTTTTGTTTGAAAGGTACATCGTTTTAACCCATTATTGGTCTCCTACAAAAATCTGTATCTTTCCGAAGTCCTATGTGATAAAATAAATTAGTCGATGATAACCAAAATTTTATTTCATTCTTTTAATTTGGAATCAAAAATTTTCAATTGTCAGGTGATTATTTGATCTAATCTCATAAAAGATGCTCGATGTGGGCGCCGGTTTGGACCCTACAAAGTTCCATCCTGCGCAAAAAATTTATTTGAACTCTTCTTAGAACCTCGTTGTAATAGGAATCAGCCGACTTTGAGCTATTTCAAAAAAACTAAAATTGTCGAAAGACTTTGAAGCCCTCTCACGGACAAACGAAGCATTTTGATATAGAGATAAGTTTGGTCCGAGCGACTTTTTTTTATCTCAGTAATCTGTGGTTGCTCCATGTCCATGGAATATTGGGACATCCTGTATACTTTATCTACGACTATACTTGTGAAGAATTGTAGTAACTTTTGAATAAAATAAAGTAAAATCATGGCCAAACATGGTCCAAATATAGTTGGAAAAGACTGTACAGGTGTTGTACAGGTATTGAAAAATTGAATTTTTGGTACAATATAACTATTGTAGTTAGGCCCATCCTGCGTTACACTGTATGGGCAGAAATAGATATATTTCTTGGTGAAAATTTAAAATTATTGTATTAAGTTTGAATTAATTATTCCAGATGTGGTGGAATCGAGATTCGTGGTCTCAAAGCGAGTTCGATTGTGAGGAGAAAAGCACTCGGCGAACCGGTTCTCGAGAAATATGTTTTTGTTCCAAACGAAACTAGTTTGCCATTAAACGAAGCCATCAAAGTTAACACGCAAATCATCCTGGAGAATTATTACAGCGTTAAGTTTAGAGTGGTCGAATTGGTTGACGAAGCGTCAAATTCTGAACTGAAATCGTTGTCACCTAAAATTGCTGAATCTTTCGCGGAAGAACCTCTCATAGCAGCTGAAATAAGTGTATTCTCGGAACAACCTATCGAAGTGGAAGGCGTAACAGTGGAAAAAAAGAAACTTGCCGATGAAACCGACTGTCTTTTGATTATCGGATCCGAGCTGTTAATAAGACATGATGTATGTTTAGATTGACACACAGAAACTGAAAAATTTATTTATTAATCTTATCGAGTTGCAGGTTTTGCAGCAAGCGTGGGGATCTTTGAAGAAAAACGGCTTCATTCTCTCTCGAGAATCTTTAAATCTCGACACTTTCAAAACTAAGCAAGAAGGTTTAGAAATATTAACCGTATTCACTACAGATAAAGAAAAACTTGTCATGTTTAAAAAATCAACAAACGAACAACTGGCAACTCCTTCTATCATACCGATTCGGAACGAAAACTTTTCTTGGTTAAAGAACTTGCAATCCTCAGCTGAAAAAAAGAAACCAATAGTTCTTTGTTCACAAAACGACGACTGTAACGGAATACTGGGTCTAACGAACTGTTTAAAACGAGAAGTGGTTACGAGCCCTGTCAGATGTTTCTTTATCAAAGACAAAATGGCCCCTAGCTTCGATTTACAGAAAGAGTTTTATAGAGCTCAGTTCGAAAAGAATTTAGTCATCAATGTATTCCAGAAGGGACAGTGGGGCACTTATCGTCATTTACTATTGGAAGATTTAAACACAGTAGAAACGAAACATTGCTTTGTCAATACTTTGGTAAGAGGAGATCTGTCAACGTTGACATGGATCGAGGGCCATTTATCTAACAGACCAACAGCTTCTAGCACTGATAACTGCATCGTTCACGTGAGTTCTCTTTAGTTAAGCGGCAAGAATAAAGATGTCCTTTTTATTTAGTCTTCATTTATTTTAGATTGACTATTGCGCACTGAACTTCAGAGACGTAATGCTGGCATCTGGTCGCATAAGCGCTGACACTGTGCACAGATTATCCCAAGAACAAACGATCGGTATGGAATTCTCAGGAACAACTGATGAGTAAGATTATTAAAAAAATTACAGAATTCCAAAGAATTAATAATAATAAAATTAAAATTTCAGCGGTAGACGTGTAATGGGTTTCTTAGAATGCGGTGGCTTAGCAACTGTCATCGAAACGAATAAGCATACTCTGATTGACATTCCTGATGAATGGACCCTCGAAGATGCCTCCACTGTTCCGGTTGTATATGCCACAGTTCTTTACGCCGTGTTTAATGTCAGACTGTTTTATTAGTTTAGGAGTAACTTAGCTATATTTATTTATTTTTAGGTTGGTAAAATGAAGAGGGGGGAATCAATTCTAATTCACGCCGGTACAGGAGGAATAGGACAAGCGGCAATTAACGTAGCGTTACATCATGGCGTCACTGTTTTCACTACTGTTGGTACTGACGAGAAAAGGAAATTCATTAAGCAAAAATTCCCACAGATTCCGGGTAAGTTTACCCATTCTATTCCAGATGTTTTCAAATTAAAGTTGGTTTTAATTGTTTAAGACTCTCACATTGGAAATTCTCGTGACAGTTCGTTTGAGGAAATGATCAAAATCCAAACAAAAGGGCGCGGAGTTGACCTCGTCTTAAACTCTCTATCCGAAGAGAAACTCCTGGCTTCGGTTCGTTGCTTGGGGCGTGGTGGGAGATTCCTTGAAATTGGAAAGTTCGATCTGATGAACAATAACCTCTTGAATCTCTTATTCATTGAAAAAGAAGCGACGCATTGCGGAATACACATCGATATGTTGTTTAACGAAACACTCGCCGTTATGAACACTTTGACGGTCCTAATTGAAGACGGAATAAGAAATGGTTACATAAAACCGTTAGAAAGGTATGTCTTTGAGGAAGACGAAATTGAGAAGGCGTTCAGGTACATGGCTGGTGGTAAACACATGGGGAAAATTTTAATTAAAATCAGAGATGAAGAGAAGAAAATGAGAAACATCAAACCTGAATTTAAAATTAAGAAAGCTTATCCGAGGTGAGTTTCATTTATTTCCTTTCAAATTTAAATCTATCTGTCGATATTTTTTAGGTATTACTGTGACCCGAAAAAAAGTTACATAATCTGCGGAGGTCTAGGTGGATTCGGTCTGGAATTAGCAGACTGGTTAGTTGTACGTGGTGCCAGGAAACTTGTCTTAACATCCAGAGTTGGAGTTAAAACCGGTTACCAATCATCCAGAATCAGGTATGAAATCTTTCAAGCAAATCTACAAAAACAAATTACTAAAAACACCTTCTTAGAATATGGAAATCATACGGCGCTGAAGTCGTAATCTCCACCTCAAACATAGCAACAAGAGAAGGCTGTGAAGAATTGATAAAGCAAGCGAGTGATCTTGGAGAGGTTGACGGTATCTTCAACTTGGCTGTCGTTCTTGTAGACAATGCCCTAGCGGACCAAACAGAGGAATCCTTCACTAATTCTTTTGGTCCGAAAGCAGTCGCGACACAATATTTAGATGATATCTCTAGGAAACTATGTCCTAATTTAAGGTTAGCTGAAGATATCTCGAAACAGTTTGTTGATTATAATGCAGGGTATGAATAAAAAAAAATTTGAGTCGAGGCATAACTGTATTTTTAAAACTCCTGCTACATATTCAACAGCAGCATTCAACATTTCCGTATTGATGAAGTTTCCTTTTTAGTCGTGCTAGTCCCAGAATGCCCCGGACGGGCTGCTGTTGAATATGTAGCAGGAGTTTTAAAAATATAGTTGTGTCTCGACTCAAATTTTTTTATCCATACCCTATATTTTAATGAGCCAGGTCAACTCCACAAGGGTCTTCATCCAACTTAGTTCGTTGATTGTTCAAAATTAATCATTTCAGGACTTTTGTCATATTTTCTTCTGTATCTTGTGGAAGGGGAAATTTAGGTCAAACAAATTACGGAATGGCTAATTCTGTTATGGAAAGGATATGCGAGAAACGGCAAGAAGAGGGATACCCAGCTTTAGCTGTTCAGTGGGGAGCAGTCGGAGATGTAATATATTTTTAATAAATATTCAGGCGACATGAATTGGATATCATTTATTTATAAATTCGTAGGTAGGCTTAGTTGCCGAAATGCAAGAAGAAGACACAGTATTAGAAATCGGCGGCACACTGCAGCAGAGCATAAGCAGTTGCTTGAAAACAATGGACAAGTTCTTGAGACAGAGTCACCCGGTTGTGGCCAGCATGGTCGTCGCCGAAAAACAATATGGGGCTACCGCTGATAATTGTGTAGATGCCATTGCTAATATTCTAGGTTAGTTTTGTGATCAAAATGTGTGAATTGTAAATTAATTCGGACCCTTCCAGGTATTACAAACTTGAAAACTATAAGTATGCAATCCACTCTGGCCGAACTGGGAATGGATTCAATGAGAGCAGTAGAAGTGAAGCAGACGCTGGAAAGAGATTTCGAAGTTATCTTAACGCCGAAAGAAATTAGAACTTTAACATTTGCCAAGTAAGTGACAATAGTTTGTTTTATATCAGTTATGCTGACTGAAAGAAGCTGACAGTTAATTAATAGAGACATCTGTTACTACAGTACAGCTTCGATACTCCAGACACGCTTTAGTTCGGACACTCCAGTAATTCGGACGCCTCTAGAGTTCGGACACTTTTGTAATTTTAACTCTATAATCCGGACAACAAGCTTGGATTATAAACAAATCAAATTGACGAGAACACCAGATTATTGCGCTCTCGTCCCAGTAGCACCTGCATAATAAAAATCTGTTAATTTTCATCACCCTGTATAAAAATTTAAACCACATGGTAGGATACCTTGTAAAAAGTTAAGATAGGGACATGTAAGCCGTTTTTAAATATCTTGAGCCGTTTTCAATGTGAGAGGCTTTGAAAATTGAAAATTGCGATTTTCACTTGTTTATAACTCATAAACTACTCAACCTAAATTCCAATTGTGAAAACCACCTGTATTCGATTTTGCCAGGCAATTTAAAAATACAATAATATAAAGGGTGTCCCTGTTAAAATAACGAAGTAGGTGTCAACTTCCGGTATTTCCGGAAGTGCGACCATCTTGAAAATGTTTTCATTGCATTTCGCATAGTCACTTATGTCTGGAAAATTTTCATTTTGAAACTGTAGGACCAATATTTCTCAAGATATGGCCGCTGTTCATTCTTAGATGCCCACCCGGTACTTATTTTACGTATGATGGCTTCATCAACAAAGCGCAAACATTGCACAATAACCCTCGAAGAGAAATGTAAAATTTTTATTATGAAAGTCATTTAAAAAGTTGAAAAATTATGCTTCAGTAATCCGGACAATTTCACTAATCCGGACCCCCGAAAAACTATATCCGTCCGGACTATCGAAGTTGTACTGTACTACTTGTAATAATGACTTATTGCAATAAATCGCAATGACATTTCACTTGTTAAATTTTTATTTTTATTTTAACAAGTTTATTCAAACTAAAAATTTTTAAAACCACTTTTAAATTTTAACCTGAATATAAAATCGAACAAGTTAACTACAAAGTCTTTATGAATACAAATCTTACAAAAAATTAATTTACAGGCTACAAGAATATGACACTGATACGAAAGAACCAGGCACCACAGAAAGAGCAGATATGAGTGAAGGCTTACAATATTTCACAACCCTAATCGAAAAAGATCTTTCAATAAATGATCCCGTTTTGAAATTGAAGACAAAAGTTGAAGGAGAAGCCTCGAAAGTGTTCCTATTGCCGGGAATCGAAGGTGTCGCCAATTTCCTTCTGCCTTTAGCTGCAAACCTGAACTGCACCGCTTACTGTATACAATTCGCCTACAAAAGCGGTGTCAATTTGGTCGAGACCGCTCAGCGAATCTTACCCGTAAGTAATTTCATAGTTTTTCAAACCGGTTGATGAATTTATTATCTTTACTGCAGTATATTGAAAAAGAGACTTCTAAAAAAAAACCGTTCAGACTCGTCGGACATTCCTTTGGAGGTTTACTGGCACTGGAAGCTGCAGCAAAGTTAGAAGCTCAGGGGTACTCCGGTAAAATTATACTGATAGACACTTTCCCTGGGATCGTGAGAGAGTTTCTGAAAGACATTATTGAAATCGCACAAACTGATGAAGATTTTGATAACCTCTTGATCCTGTTTATTGCAATGATGGCGACGTCACAACAGAACATAACAGAACACATTGTAAGTTTTTAAAAAACTTGACTTGAGTAAAAAAATTTGATGTGAATGGTTTTTTTTTGCAGGATAAAATTAAATCGTGCTCCTCATTGGAGGAGAAAATAAAAACGGCACTCGATATAAATTTCAAGGAGACGAAATATCCAAGGAAACACATCGAAGAATTATTGGTGATAATGCACAAGTTGTTTAAAATGACCGTAAACTATCAGCCGTCATTCCCAAAACTGAAATCTCAGGTGTTTCTATTCAAAGCCGCACAGAAAACCGTACAGAATGCTGCCAACGACTACAACTTATCGGATCTCTGTGTGAATCCCGTGGAAGTGTTTGAGTTTGAAGGCAATCACGCCACCATTCTCGAAAATGAAGAAATGCACCGACATTGTAATAAAATTTTGTTCGATTAACTATTTAAATTTAAGTTGGCTTACAGTTATAGATGACCCACTATAAATTTACTTGCTATAATATCTAATTAATATTAGTAGCGGGTCGGCTATATTATAAAAAATGATATAATTTTATTAACCAGAATTATAAAATACTTTTTCTACTCCTAACCTTTAATATGCATATTAAATATGAATCACCAGTGCTTTAATGGGTCTCATTAAGATAAAAAATTTTCATTAAAGCACTGGTCAAGCTATCCAATGGCAGAGGAGCATTTGCAATCGAATCGGTTCCTTTTCGCTCACAATCGGGTCGGTCCAAACCAACCGAAGTCACAGAGTTGTCATACTCATGACAAAAATTGCCTTCTGATATAAGTTCTGTATTTCTGAAAAAAAATTCTGAACGTTTATTTAATTTAGAACATAAGTAACATTCAAAGAAAATTTATCAAGATTTTATGTTACCTTAATTAATTTGCTAGGTAGGTATATCGTGTAAAAGATAGGAAGATAAAGTATTATATTATTCGTAGCGCTCCGTGATAGTATTCAAAGCGGCAACACTGCGACCGTCGCGTTGCGCAGGTAAACAATATGGTAATTAATGGCTGTCAATGTTATTAAAATTATTATTACTTGGAAAATCAAAGCGTAAAATTCGGAATTCGAACTTCGCATAATAAAAATTACGCAGTAGTGAGTTTAAACTTGATACTAAAACATGTCTCAGCAGAATAATCTTAGCGACGAAGAGAAAATTTGGTAATATGCGTAAACAAATTGCAACCTATCTTAACCTCAATGATCTGCAATTGTACATGGGTCTTATAATTATGGGGCTTATATAATTTTTTAATCTTTTCTATGAAATAAAAAAGGGTTGTAGAAAAAATAGTGTATGGAACTCGCAGATAATGGCTATTAATACGCTCTTATGATGGTTAAGACACTCGCCTACGGCTCGTATCTTAACCATCATACTCACGTATTAATAGCCTTCATTATAAGCTCGTTGCATAATATACTATTAAACTGTACATGATCTTTTCCTTTCCGTTCAAAATAAAAATCTGCTCACATAAATCGTACTACAATTTTAACGACTCATGAAATAAGAATAAAAAAGAACCTCTTCAATTATTACAAATCCTAAAACCATCAAAATGGATGCTTATAATCAAAATGGTGACACAATCTAGGATAATTATTGTTCCAGTAGGTCCTGCTATTAAATTTTTGCCAATAGAGCAATTTTAACTGAGACTAATAGTGTTTTCGGCTGACGTTCTTTGGTGCGCACTGGACCCACTCCAGTTTTTATTGCACTACAGGTTCCTTGCACTTGCCCGGATTAGGAGCAATCAAGCCGAATACGAATAGTCAACTCCACTCCAATCATCGTTTAATTTATTACGTCACAGAAGAATAGCCAACAAAAATAATAATTATATTTTGATATATTGGGAAATTTCAAAGAAATTGTAACGTACATTTTGTATGTACCATTTAAAATACCAGTGACCCGTAGGCAACCCGTCGCACGCGTATGGTGAGTGAAGGGTGGCATCAGTTTAGTGTCCTTCGACGCGACGGTGTAGGTGGACGCGTCTAGTTGAGTTGTTCTAGTGAACGCGCCCTAGCGGGAGTCCTCGAGTTTCGACGATCTCGAACCTCGATAGTCAAGTAAGTCGAGTTAGCCTACACCTGCGTTTTCGTTGTTCCTTTCTTTTTCTTCCTGGAAATCGCGGAAGGCAGACGTTTTTCCGCAAACGTACCTGTGGCGAGTCTACCTAATGGCGTCGTAAATTCCATTTTACAATTATCGCGAACATCAATCGTATCCCTGGCTTGCTTTTTGTACCGCACCAACTTTTTGTATCGCACCAACCTTTTTGTACCGCACCAACCTTTTTGTACCGCACCAACCTTTTTGTACCGGACCAACTTTTTCTGTACCTGACCTTTTTTGTTATACCGGACAACTTTATTACTGGAGTCCAACTGCATTACCAACTACATCACCAGTTCATTCAGCAATATTCAACTCTCTTGATTTTTTGATTTTTTTATTTATTGTTAACCATCTTCAAGGAGTTTACCATTCAATCTGTGATAAATATTGTGATTTTAAATAAAGAGTACCTGTTGTTCTGCCGACCCGCTTGTTATTTGTGAACCCTCTTAGACTAGCAGCTCAATCCACGACCCTTGTTATTTTATTATTGTCTCATGCTCTAAACTGTATTGTTTTTCCCTCTCAGGGGAAAATAATTCGTTTCATAATTCGTAGAGAAATTGGAAAACAAGCTGACAAAATTAAGGAATTCAAGGAACAGTTCAACAAGTATTCCGACAATCTTGATGAAAATAATAGACAAATAGAAAGAATGGGTGCAACTTTGAATATGTTTACTTTGAAAATTGATGAGCTAGCCCTACCAATCAGCAAAAGGTTTCAGAGAAGAAGATTTCTGATTTTAATAATTTAATTAATGTTTTTCCTCAGCAAAGATTAGAAAATAATTTAGAAATCAGTGGATATCCCTATCTACAAGATGAAAAAGTCATCAATATTGTTAAGAAGGTTGGTGAAGCTATCAGCTATACTATAACTGAAGAAATGATAAATGATTGCTATAGAATTAAATCAAGAAATAATTCATAACAGCCGGGCATCATTTTTATATCCTTTGTTAGAAATATTGATAAGCAGGCATTTTATTCAGCGGCCTGGAGAAAAAGGAATCTTAGTGTGCGCGATGTTGGTTTTTTGTTGGGAGATCCAGACAGAATTTTTGTTAATAATTGCCTCACATATGAAAACAGGAAACTCCTTAATGCTTGTAAGGAGTTCAAGCGAACCAATAACTTTAAATTCGTTTGGGTTAGGTCGGGACAGATTTTTCTCCGAAAAAATTAAGAATCAGAAAAGATTCATATTAAATCTCATGAAGACTTGCAAAATATCAATCCTGATGTTTGTGTTAAATGTATCATGCAAATTATCAATTATTTTATTGTTGTCTACTTGCTTACAATAATAATTATTAACAATTTATCACCGGTATTGTATTCGTTGTCTGGGTCGCTCTGCTAACTTACCTTACTATAATGATTGTTGTTATATGAATTTCCTATTATCACAAAAATGACATCAATTAACAATAATCTTAAGGGAGTTTTTTCGGTAGATAGCGGCACATTTAATTTAGCACATGTTAATGCTGAGTCATTAATAGCTCACTGGGATGAGTTTAAAGACAGCTTTGTAGGAAGTGGGGCTCACGTAGTAGCAGTTTCAGAGACATTTCTTAAGCCGTCTATTAATTCAGCTGCTTTTGCATTGGGTGGATATTCATTGATAAGAGTCGACAGGGAAGGTAAAACAAGGGGCGGGATCGCACTTTTTATTAAGAATACATTGAATTATGAAATAGTATTCTCTTCTCCTGCTGAATATTCAAATTCTCCTGAGTTTTTATTTATTGCAATTAAAAAGAATAATTTTAAATGTTTAGTGGGTGTTGTATACAGGCCTCCTAAATCAAGCAATATAGATAGATAAGGTTTTATGTGAACTGTCAAAAGTAATTAATAATTACTCATTTGCTGTTTTTGTGGGAGATTGGAACATCTACTTATTATCCAACTCTTTTGAAAAAAAAAATTTGTTGATAATTTGGCTATGTATAACCTGACCGTGTTACCTTTGAGACCTACTCATTTTTCTGTATTTCCCCAAGCCGAAACTCAAATTGATCATATATTATAGTAAATAATCCAAGTTTAATTGCAGCCTTTGGACAATTTCATGCACCGGGCTTATTTAAACGTGATCTGATTTACTGTAAGTGTACAGTTGAAAGCAAGCTGAATAAATGAAAATATGACACTAAAATGATGCGTGTAATGAAGTATTTAGACAATGCAAAATTGTTGGAGGATGCTTCGTTAATTGATTGGAATTCGATTTCTATTGAGAACGATGTTAATCAAAAGGTAGAAATTTTGACCGGTTTACTAGCACGATTATTAGACAAGCATATGCCATACAAGAAAGTTAAAATTAATCGACCACCTGCTCCGTGGATTACTACAGAAATTAGACAATTCATGTTTGGTAGAGATCGTGCTTACAGAATATATGTGATGAGTAGAAGGGAGAAAGACAAGTGTTGAGGAATGCCAAATATAGTCACTACCGGAATATTTTCTCTATGAATCTAAAGTCTGATAAGTTTTGGAAGATAATTAAGGGACAGGGCTTAGGTAAAGTTAAAATGCAAGAAATTAGTTCAACCTTCGATCTTGATTCTATGAATCAATTTTTCTGTCACAGCACAGACAGTGGTATCAATGAAGAGGTATTTGATTACTATGATAATGTGAGACCTAATTTAAGAGATAGGTTTGAAATAAGGGAAATACATAGTGAAACAGTTTACAAATGTCTTTTTAAGATTTCTTCCGGTGCTGTAGGTCCTGATGATATCCCTGTTAATTTTTTAAAGGTAATTGCTGAAATCATTTGTCCTGTTCTTATCCATATGTTTACTTATTCCCTAGAACAATGTATTTATCCTGTGCAGTGGAAAAGAGCCTTTGTTCTTCCACTAAAAAAGATTGACAAACCTAGGAATTTTAGAGATTTTCGTGGAAAAATTTTTGACCTTCGTATGTATGAGAGCTTAACCCAATACATTAACGATAATAACATTTTAGATATCTACCAGTCTGGATTTCGTGCAGGAAGTGGTACTGAGACTGCTTTGATAAAAGTAT
This sequence comes from Malachius bipustulatus, assembly GCA_910589415.1. Taxonomy (NCBI): domain Eukaryota; kingdom Metazoa; phylum Arthropoda; class Insecta; order Coleoptera; family Melyridae; genus Malachius; species Malachius bipustulatus. The sequence continues at coordinate 30,947,124 of OU342638.1, read as the reverse complement.
TGGACGATACGCGAAAAGCCATGGACAATCTAAAGGTTACAATACTGTGTTTGATCGACTTTGCCCGAGCCTTCGACTCAGTTCCATATGAAATATTGGTGGCTAGTTTAAAGTGTATATGCTTATCGGATCATCTGGTGTCATGGTTTAAATCCTTACTGACCAATCGATGGCAAAAAATAAAAACTAACGAGGGGGTCGAATCTCAGTGGTGCAGGGTCGAGATGGGAGTGCCGCAAGGTTCCGTTCTATTTGCTCTTCTAATTGTAATTTTTATTAACAGAATATCTTCTCGTTTCGTTCATTGTAAATATATGTTATATGCCGATGATCTTCAAATCTTTATCGAAACAAGCATTGAGAACACTGATAGAGCTATCTCGTTGTTAAATGAAGACTTGGAGCGCGTAAATAACTGGTGTTGTCTCCATAATTTAGAAATTAACACAGATAAGTGTAAAATTATAGTATTGGGTTATACTAGAATTATAGATAAGCTCGGTCTCTCCAACATGGCGCCAGTAGTTGTCGGAGTGTATCTTCTTTACAGTATGCTTCATCTGTGACGAATTTAGGATTAATTTTGGACAGCAGACTCTCTTGGCACGATCAGATTGTATCTGTTTGTAATAAAGTTTATAAAGGGCTGTATCAATTAAGAAAACTTGCTTTCGGTCTACCAGAGAGTGTTCGCCTATGTTTAGTGCAAGTCTTGCTATTTCCAATTTTTGATTATGCAGCAATAGCATATTCAGACATGTCCAATGAACAGTACGGTAAGCTGCAAAGAGCGCAAAACTCATGCCTCAGGTTTGCGTTAAAACTATCAATATTTGATCACGTTACCCCTCATTATAAAAGATTAGGGTGGCTAAAAATAAAGAAATGGAGAAACTACAGAATGGCAGTGCTAACATTAAATTCAAAACTCCTCAATATTTAAGTGATAGTTTCAATTATATGGCAGGTGTTCATGATCTTAATACAAGAGGCGCTGGCAGGCTACTACAGTTTCCTATACATAGAACTACACTATATTCAGAATCCTTTAGAGTAAAAGCTATTCGGCTACATAATGATTATGTCGATATCTATCAGAATGCGGAACAAACTTCTCTCCTGCCCTAACGGTTCGAAATCTTTTTGGTCTGTAACTAAGGCAGTCAGCCAGAACTTCACCAGATCAACGATTCCACCACTTACACGGACAGATGGGACTATCGCATCCACGGCTACTGAGAAGGCGAACTTGTTGGCGGGAGTGTTTTCTTCATACTCTTCCGTCGACTTTCATGGAAGAACTCCACCAATGATCCCTTCCGTGGAGACCAAAATGTCAGACATTGTTTTCCGACAGCGGGTCATAAAGAGCATTATGTTAGCCTTAGACCCAAACAAAGCTTCTGGGCCCGATGACGTACCTGTTATCGTACTAAAAAAATGCGCCACTGAGCTGTCATCTGTTTTCTGCCGACTTTTCAACTTGTCGTATAAAAAGGGAATATTTCCTTCTTGTTGGAAATGTGCACGGATCCAACCTATTCCCAAGAAAGGCAAAAAGACTATACCAAGTAACTATCGACCAGTGGCACTGCTTTCAGTAATATCCAAGATTATGGAGAAAGCTATTAACCAACATCTTTTAAAATACTTGGAAGGAGCTAACATAATCAGCGACCGCCAATACGGATTCCGTAAACGGAGGTCAACTGGTGACCTCCTCACTTACGTCACCGAGCTGTGGAACGGCGCAATCGAGCACCATGGGGAGTCTCGAGGGGTTGCGCTTGATATTTCTAGAGCTTTCGACCGTGTTTGGCATGATGGACTGTTGGCAAAACTGCAGGCCTATGGCATGCCCGAGAAATTCTGCTTGTGGCTTGCGAGTTATCTCGGAGATCGTTCATTACAGGTGGCAGTCGATGGAGCTCTTTCTGAGACCTTTTCCATCAATGCCGGTGTGCCTCAGGGATCCATTTTATCTCCCACTCTCTTTCTAATATTTATAAACGACTTGCTTGAAACAACAAAAAATCCAATATACAGTTTTGCCGACGACAGTACCCTCATATCTTCTTATACGTTAGATGCGCGAACATCTGCCATCGACGCACAGACTCGCAGGGAGCAAGAAGTTGCCATACTTAACAATGACTTGCAAGACATTCTAACTTGGGGCGATAGAAACCAAGTCCAATTCAATGCTGGAAAAACCCAAGCAGTCATCTCCAAAAAGACCAACGTTTTGGAGCCAGATATGATGATGGCGGGACACTCTCTTACCCCAGCGTCATCTCTTCGTTTACTTGGAGTGAACCTCAAAGCGAACATGTCTTGGCATGATCATGTTTGACAAAAAATTTAGACACTCTCGAACATCGAAGAAGAGTAGCTGACCTGAGTCTGTTTTACAGATATTTTAATGGAAGGTGTTCAAAAGACGTGGCCCGCTTGATCCCACCAAGAACAAGACCGGGCAGGTATACACCTCGAGCCGCAGACGCTCATCCGTGTCAGGTTCAGCTCGTTACACCTCGTACCACCCTATTTCAGACTTCTTTTATGTACAGAACCGCATCACTTTGGAATAGCATTCCAAAGTATACAAATATGTAATATGTTTTCCGAAGTATACAACTTACAGAGATTCAAGGCCAACGTGAATCGATATCTCCGCTCATGCACCGCTCCCAGAGCGTCATAGGGATTTCCCTGCAGTGCATGTGCATTTTCAATAAATAAAAAAATAAAAAACATCTGTTGATATGTTTAAAGAGCGGCTTAGACAGCGTTTTTTTAGTTTGTATTAATATGGAGAGTATTACTATAAAGGGTAAAGTTTACTTTTTGTCATGATTTATCTTGTTGTTTCTGCTAGTGGGAACACCTAGGCGAAACCATTTATTTTTTTTCTGTTTAACCCTTTCACTACCAGGAGATTTCCTGGTGGCAAAAAAAATTTTTTTCATAAGACTTTAGTTCCATTAGATCATAGAAATGGGAAAATATTTTTTTTTTTTTTTTTGAATATTTCCTTGATGGAAAAAAAAATTGTCCACGATCATGTACAAATTGAGTGAACTATCATTTTCAGTTTTTTAGTTGGCTTATTTATAAATTTGTTTCGACACGTTTTGGATGATTTTTTTTAATGCAAAGAATCTAAATTCGTTTATAAAAACTTTATTAAACATAACATTCAATATCCATTTGAAAAAATAAAAATAATACAATTTTACAAAATAACAAAAAAAAACAAATAAAAAAAAAGAAAATTAACTCATGTAGGTACACCGATTTTTCTCCAGTAGGTCTTTAGTGGCTTTGTCACATTTAAATGATACACCTGTAAAAAATATAGATATTTTTGAAGATATAAGTAGCTGAAGCTTTTTAGACATAACTAAATTCACATTACTTTCAATATACCTACTCCATGTAATGAAGTGCTACAAATTATCCTCTCACTCTGTTTGTCCATGATCATGGACAACATAAATTTGTGAAAAATTACCTTTGAATCTATTTGTACATGATCATGGACATTCATGAATGTGATGATATATAATTGGTTTTTCTACACATATGGTTGAAATAATCAATTATTACTTTGGTTTAACAATCATAAAGTCGATTAAAGTCATAAAATTAAATAGAACTAATACAAAAATAGGAAAAAAAAGATAAATGTTGAGAGCAACTTACCTGATAAAGCACTAGCAAACTCGGCCATGTTTATTTTTGAGGAAACTTATCAATATAACTCACAGATGGCGTTGATACTGCGAGAAATGAATAAATAGATGTCCAAGATCATGTACAAATTGAGATTGGTTAGTGTATTTGATTTTCTTTCTCTTTATCAGTCTCTAAATATTATGTACATGATCATGGACATCAGTAGTGAAAGGGTTAAGTTTTATTTAGGTTTAAGTTGGCATTTTTATCTTTTATCACATTATTACTTATTTTTATGTTTATATGAATAATCAATTATTACTGAAGACTGTGCTTAATTCTAATATTATTGTAGAATTCCTGTCAGAAAGGTAGAGGAGGACCATGAGTCCTATTTTTGTACAGGTCTATAAATAAAGCATCAATCAATCTCTCTCTCTCTCTCTCTTCACTCTAGAATCTTCTCAAGGTTCTCCTTGGTAAGATTTAACTCCTCTTGTCAATGGAATTCTGTAGGTGCCATTATCCAAGAGTTAAATAATTAAAAGTACTGTTGTTCCTAAACAGATTCGGGGTCTTGCAATTAATTTATGAATCTTCCCATTCGGTTAGTTGATGTGCAATATTTCCCTCGGGAGTCCCTTGTTCTCAACTGTGCTCCTCATATTTTTCTCTCCATTAAGTTGTATCGTCTTGTTCTACAAGATGGCGGTAACTAATGGATTTAGAGCAATATTTCTTCAGTTTTGTTTAATGGGATCAAAACATGGATCTTCAAGAAGGATGATTTAAACAAAAATGTCTGCACCGGTAGAACCAGAAGAAGTGCTTGTTGATAAATTACAAAAAAAAAATGAGGACATGAATAGACACCTGTTACTTTTATGTGCTTAGAAATAACACTGTACTTGACGGTATTTTGAACAACGGAAACCCGCTCCAGGGTGTAACTGAAAGTAACAAGAAAATCCAGGTAGATTAATTAATGAATTGCTAACTGTAAAGGTCAGTGTATATTAAACTAATATCCAAATGTATGGTAATATACAAATTGTTTACGTTCATCTAGATGTTGTACCTACACGACTAAGACTGCATAAATTTGATTAACAATAGCTGAAAACAAAGCAGGTAAATCAAGACTCTTATATTTTTTAATAATACACAAAAGAAATAGTTCATTTGGAATTGTTACTAAATTTTTTCCAGGTGCCTTAATATTCATATAAACATGTGTAAAAGTTCAGGGACAACTATTGCAGAAATTATACTTTTGCAGTAAAATGCACTATTATGATGCCTGTTCCATTGTATTCAATATACCCTGGTTGATATAAAAGGATCCATAAATAATTAGTTCTGTGCTATTCTATCCCCGAGACTTGAGAGTGGTAACACCGATCTCTTTCAAATCAGTGCTGCAACTTCGAGGATCACAACTTACTCATTTCGAGTTTCTCTCGGTAAGTCTATATTTGGAGAAATATTATCTTAACAATAATGATTAGACTTCCGTACTTATAAATGGATAGTAACAGTTGAGTTTTTCAATTCCTGGCTTACGAGTCTTAGCAAAAAGCTCTTCATCAATGGGATACATTTTTATCCTGTTTGTTCTTAAAAAACTACACCAAAAAAATTAATATCTGTAGTTTCCCCAAACAAACAAAACAATAATAATTATAAAAACACCGGAAATCTCAATAATCATCATTTTACAAGTAAATTATCATATTTTTGGTAAATGAATTTGGTCCCATGTATTCACAACCTCCTGTAAAGTGAGAACTAAGAAAAAATTGATATTTATTAATTTTATTGACATTTCTTGGAAGCCTTTATCCATCTTTATGTACTTAATTGGCATTTTCCAGTAATATTATCTTAAATATCAATGAGAAAGTAGCATCTCCAATGCTAAATCTGGGGGATTTCCCTAGTTTCTGCCACACCCAGAAGACTCCCACACCAATTTGTATTGTACTAAATATTGAATTTTTTATTAATTAACATACTCAAAATAATAAATTAAATTTCAAATATTATTTTCATTATACATTTTAATTTGTCCTGTTGAATTGACATTTCCAAAAAAAAAGGGTCAAACAAGGCAGGGTTGCTATCAGTTCAAAATGGGATGTTCGATGCCACTGATATTTTTGGCGTTGAGTGGGGAGTTCAAGATCACTCAAGGTCAACTTGGTTTTTTTATAATAGGACCCCGGCAGTCGATTGTACATATAAAAAAGATGAAACTGGCTGAAACATTTTTTTTTTCAAAAAGTCAAACTGCAATCAAAAAGTATTTAAAATTTCACGAGGAATGCACAAAATGGCATTTTGGTCAGGAGTTTTTTGAAACATTTACACTGTTTTTATGATCTTCGAATATCACCAAGTTGAATTTCTTTAAAATTTTTTCAAGAAACGAATGTGCAAAATTTGGTCTTTGACACTAAAGTTCATCACATGGGTAACCATAAATCGTTTCCAAATTCAATTCTCCGTTGGAATTTTTTAATATTCAGTATTACAGTAAAATGCTGCTCAAGTAAAATATTCCAGAAATGATCTGAGACAATTTTTCAAATACTAGTTCTCTCTTTACACACAGAGACAATAACTCTCACACTTTATATTTACTTTACACAAAGAACCAACTTATCACCTCGTTTCTCTTTGATCAAGTTCCGGACTCTATATCAACCTCAACGTTTATCGAATTAAAATATTTCAGAGTAGAAGACAAGAAGAATGTCCCCTCAAACCTGCCCCAATGCTTCATCTAAAGCAAATTCAACCGCAGTCACAGATGACGTCATCCCACCCGGAGAAGAAATTGTTGTATCAGGTAACTATTTAATAATATGACTTTACACAAAGAGTGATCAATTATTTTAATCAACAAAATTTTCAGGTTTATCCGGCAAATACCCCGAATGTGAAAACGTTCTTGAATTTAATGAAAAACTAAACAACAAAATTGATTTAATATCAAGTGATAATCGACGCTGGGATAACATTTATTCAGACATTCCTTGGTCTACTGGGAAACTAAAAAATATAGAAAAATTTGATGCCGGATTCTTCGGTAACTATATCAATATATTGATTTATTTTTAGGTTTGTTTTAGCAGAAATAGCAAACTAATTAGAGCCAATGGAAGGACTGATTTTTCTCAGTTGCTCATTTTCTCTAACTAGTATTAAACACATGCACCTGGAACTTAATTAAATCTGTGAATTTCTGCAGAATTGTCATACAATGCCACCGAACGCATGGACCCGGAATTGAGGATACTTCTGGAAAGTACTTGGGAAGCCGTAATCGATTCCGGTATCAATCCCGCTGAACTTGAAGGCTCCCGATGTGGAGTGTATCTGGGTACTTCTATTTCTGAAACCGAAAGTCACTGGTACCGTCAAAAGCTTCTTCCTGAGAGTTATCCAGTCGCTTGGTAAGATTAATATCTCTTATGACAGGATCAAAGAATAGCAAGTATCTTAAATAAAAATAATTTTATAGTGATAATTGAATTTCTTTTGGATCTTCTTAATCTTCAATGATTTGTTATGTGTGTCGTTCATCTATGATCGCAAATTGTTGATCATGTAAACATCTCTTAGGTATGTCATATTAGATTCGACTCAATCATGAAAGACTTGTAAAGAGTAAAGTCACTCAAATTATTTTTATAAACAATTTACATTGATAAAAATCTGATTTAATAGGTGGTGTTTTTTTATTTTTAGTAATTCAAGATCTATGTTTGCAAATCGAATGAGTTATTTTATGAAACTAAATGGACCATCAATGGCAGTCGATACTGCTTGTAGCAGTTCAGCACAAGCATTTGTGAATGCTTATAACGCCTTAAAAAGAGATGAAATAGATTATGCTATTGTAGGAGGATCACATCTGGTTTTACATGAAAACGGCACGTTACAGTTTTACAGGTGATTTTCGGCTCAAGCTTAAAATTGCATCCAAGTACAGGCGTAAGAGTCTAAAGAATATTTTCAATTATTGTAGGTTGGGTGTTTTGAACAGCTCTGGCAAGTGTAGAACTTTTGATCAAGATGCTGACGGGTACACGAGATCTGAAGCAGTCACTGCGGTATTACTCCAGAAAGCTAAAACAGCCAAACGTATATATGCCGAGGTATTTCTTTATTATAGCTAATGAGAAATAATGTGGCAGAAGGAGTATATTATTAAGTACACACATAATATTTTCAGGTGTTATGTGCTGATAATAACTGTGATGGTTTCAAAGAACAGGGTATCAATTTTCCAAGTAAGGAGCTTCAGGAAGATCTGATGAGAAGGGTTGTGGATAGAGCAAAAGTGGACACCAGTTCTGTGGTATATTTAGAAGCCCACGGAACAAGTAACGTGAAATTTATAGTAAAATGTTCATTCATAACGAAAACGTTTTTCAAGGCACAAAAGCCGGGGACCCGGAAGAAGTGGAAGCAATAGACAGAGTGTATGGTCAAAACCGTACCAGACCCCTCTTGATGGGTTCCGTCAAATCAAATATAGGTCATTCCGAACCTGCATCCGGACTTAGTAGTTTGACTAAAGTAAGTCCATCTCTGAACTGACATCACATTAATTTTGCCATAATCTCATTTTATTCAAGCTTATCATTGCTATGGAAACAGGCATCATACCACCCAACATTCATTTCAACAAGCCAAGAGACTCAATGCGGTCTATAATAGAAGGAAGACTGAAAGTCGTCTGTGAGCCGACGCCTTACGACGAGGAAGACGCCATCATGGGTACGGAATATCCCCTTTTCAATTCTTTCTCTGAAAACTGATCAGTTTTCAATTTCAGGTTTGAATAATTTCGGATTCGGAGGCGCCAACTGTCATGTATTGGTCAAAAGACACACTAAAACTAAAACAAACAACTCAACACCCAGAGACGATTTGCCCAGACTTGTGTGTATCAGTGGAAGGACTGAAGAGGCAATCGAAACACTTTTAGATTCTTTGAAAAAGGATTATTTAGATGCCGAACATGTAGCACTACTGCATAACATATTCAAGTAAATATATTGAAGATTGAGTAGGTGTGTGTCTGTATGTCTGTTGACTCGTCTTGACTGTCCAAACATGCACGGAAGCATCTCTTATCATTATTTAATATTTAATGATGCGCATATTTTTTTAGAAAACCGGTACGAGGGTTTCTACATAGGGGCTATTCCATATTAACGAAAACTGGCGAAATTACAAGAATGTTGTTCTGCTCTGAAAAACGCGACCTACACCTTCATTTCGCTGAATTCGGTCCCTCATGGCACGAAATAGGAAAAGCGTTGCTGGCTATTCCAATTTTCTCTGGCTCCATTCACAAGTAACACGATAAAATATTCATCGGTAACTTTATAACTTTTTTATGTTCAGTTTTCAGAAGATTCTGGACTCGAAGAACGTCAACATCACCGACATTATTTTAAACGAGACCAAAGATGAATCGTTCGGAAAGTACGTGTTGGGCACGGTGGCAATTCAAATGGGAATTGTCGATGTGCTGAAAGTTTTGGGAGTTGTTCCTGTTTCCATCTCGGGCGAATCGTTTTGTGAACTGACGTGCGCTTATTTCGACAATGCCATGACAACCGAAGAGGTCCTTCTCTGTGCTGCCAGTGTCGCCGATGTTTTCAAGGATTACCCTGAAGTGCCTCAAATCAAACATGAAATTAATGGACATGTAGTAAGAATATTTTTTAATGTATACTTAATGTCTTCTTTTTATAACATTTCAAATGAGAAGAAAGAAAAGGAGAACAAGTGGCTAAATTCACAATGAGATTACATATTTTTTATTTTTAGGTATCTAATGGTATTCCTAAGACCACCAATAAGATCATTTATGAAGAGAATAATCTGATTATTGATAATACAAGCAAGGACAGAGTGTACGGATTGCCATCATCAAAGAAAATCAAATATATCGAAAAGTGTAGTAAGATTTCTGAATTAACAATGCTAATCCTGAATAATTTCTCCTATTTTAGAGCCGATTTTAATACAAAAATTGAATAAAATACTTCTAAAGGACAGAAAGAGAAGTGGCAGATGGTTATCAACCAGTTCTAATGAAAAACTCAAAGCCGAAAGCCTAGTGGAGGCGCTTCTATCTAATTCAAGTAAAAACTTGTACAATAAATTAACAAAAAAAAGTTTTCTACTAGAAATCGGCAAATCAATGTCAGATTTCAACTGCTCCTCTATCATCGGAAAAACTTTCAATCCCAAATCTGATTGTTTGGTAGCCTTTTTGGAATCACTGGGAAGGTATAACACGTTTTTAACAAATTAATAAGAATAATAATTGTGAATTAAAATAAGCCTAAACATGACTTGACTATAAATAAGAGAGTGCGTAATGTAAGAAATAAACTACTGAATATTGTTGGTTACAATTAAAAAAGTAACGGAAATTACAAAAATATCTTGTCAACTTGGGCCCCAAGTTTGTTACATCAGGCACTCTCTTCTCCAACTGTCACGTTCTCCTGAATTTCCTTCACACAATCAATAAAATTATATGTTTCAGTCTCTACCTGAATGGTTACGACCTAAAACTTGACGAGTTATATCCAAAAATCAGCTTTCCTGTCAGTCGATCTACTTCAATGATTTCCCCCTTCATCAGATGGAACCATGAAGACGATTGGTTAGTTTATACCACAAAACATGACAAATTAATTGAAAAAAACTCAGCAATAGGTTCCTTCTTCATCGATAATAAACAAAGCGAAATGATGTTTGTTTCTGGCCACGTGATCGATGGTACTGAATTTCCGAAACACTTTTGTACAATTTAATTTCTTCATGAATGTTTATAGGTCTGAACTTGTTCCCAGCAACCGGCTACTTATTCTTGGTATGGAAAACACTGTCCGATTGTAGTGGCTACATAATGAGTGAATTGAAAGTGGTGTTTGAAAATGTCCGATTCAACAGAGCTACGACTGTTCCCAAAGACGGCAGTTCCATAACGTTGAACGTTTTTATACAACGAGGTAGCGGTGATTTCGAAGTAAGTTTATGAACTTCATCTTGGAATTGGGTTTTCCAGTTTGTACCTGGTTAATATTTCAGGTATCAGAAGGAAGTACCGCTGTCGTGACAGGCCGGATTCGATTAGTTGACGATAGCGAACAAGTTACCCTTTCACCTCCTTCAGATGGCATCGTATCAGATTCATTACCGCTAACAACAAAAGACATCTACAAGGAACTGAGACTACGTGGTTACAACTACAAGTAAGGTTGGGTAAATGTGATGGACGCATGTCAAATAACGATCTCCGATTTCAGAGGAATATTCCGTTCTATCGTTGATTGTGACCCGACAGCCCAGAGGGCTCATATTAAATGGGTAAACAATTATGTGGCACTTATGGATAATATGCTCCAGATAAAAATCCTTCAATCAGACAGTCGTTCTTTGTTTGTTCCAACTTTCATTGAAAAAGTCTCCATCGATGGTCCCGATCATATACAATTCCTGAAAAAACATCCTGATGGAATACTTCCGGCTTATGCCTATGCTGATGTTGATGTTATTCAGTAAGTAAAATTTAAAGTAACATGTTTCAAGAATGCCATAACATGACAGACATTTTTGGTGTTATTATTTTAAGTTATAAATAAGTAATTTGCGAATTAGGTTATCGTGTGGGATGATAGAAATCACTGGGTATAATCGCTGTCGATCATTGGCTGGAGTTTGGTTGTGTCTCTTTTTAGCCTGTTTTCTTGACTTTGGCAAAAAATTTACGTTGTGACTAAAGTGACGGCAACATTCCCCGATTCGGGTATAGGCTATGACGTCACCTGCAAAACATGTTTCCTTGTTGTAAGTTGCACTGTTATAAAACGCAAATTAAAAACTTCAAATTACTTTATTTTCTTTGAAAATAGTCCTTTTTTAATAGATATTTTAATTTTTTGAAGATAAATTTAACTGTTGCTTGGATTGACTATTATCTAATGACGTTTTGCGAAAACTAGGTCTGGTTCCTCAGTCGGTACTCTAGTCACAGAAAAACGCTAAGAAGCTTATTGAAAAGTTAAAGTTGTCAAATTGACAAACCAAATTATCAAAATTATTAAAATGCTGAGGCAGGTAAATTTATTTCAAAAGAAAGAAAAGAATGAATAATCAAATGCTATAAACAATAATTATGGAAAGATGTTTCTCCAGATTAAGCAAAAATACAGTTTAATCAGATTCCTTGAAATATTCCTTGAGAAATTCTTTAAAAATGATTAAATAATGTATACTTCTATTTATCAATGATAGATCTTCTATTTTCAACATTTTTACCTAAAACTAAGAAGGAATCGGTCTAATCCTACAAACATAAGATTTATAAGAGTAAATAGCTAAGGTACTTACACTTAAAGTCTCTAAAATTTTCCAATTGATACCTCAAAAAATTGCGTTTATAGTTTTTCAGATTTTAAATTTTGAAATAAAATGACATTTCAACTAATCGACATAACCCAAATTAATTTAGTAACTATTCTAGTGACTATTCTAGTAACAACTATCACCATAACCAACCTAATCAGTCTTGTTGCCAATCGTTCCCCTAGAATATTGACTTGGTGGAATCCATCTAAATAAAAAATAAGGTATAGTTGCCAGATGAAATTTTTGTGTTTTTTTTTACAATACCTACAAATTTTAATTTTAATTTTACATCTTAAGCAATTTTTTTTTAATTGATAACGATTAAAGTACCCTTTTTATATGTGTAAAAACATCTAATTTTTGCAAATACTGAAAAACAAAGATAGTAAAATGTTAACTTTGGCATTTTTTATCTCGCCAAATTGAAGACCAGAAATTTTTAATTATTTTTCCCGTACTCTACTGAGTGACTGAGTGTCCTCTATAATGTACTAAAGAGTTTATCCGTCATTTTCTTAATACCCTGTAAGTATATTGTCTGAATTGTATACATATTATTCAAACCAAATATTTGAGTCTCTATTCAAATGTTTTTTTAGATTCAAACTTAGGGTACGTTTGTCCGATTAGGGTAATTTTAGTTTAATGACCAACAATGACTAAGAGATGCCTATTATGAAATGGGTGTCATGAAGTAAAGGGTGAATAAATGAAGTGCTTCCGGTGACTAAGAATAAGACGGCCCTCGAAAGGAGGGGGTTTTAGTGGGTGGGACTCCCACATAACCCAACGCATGGGTTTCCATAATGGATTTACCCTCCTTAAAAAAAAAAAAAATTGTGAACTGGGACTAAATTTTCATAGATTTCGACAGATTGTGGAAGATTAGAAAAAAATAGGTGAAATAATAAGATGATATTTGCAGCACAAGCATCTTGTTTACTGTAATATCTGAGTGGGTAATAAAATAATCATAATCCGCGAGTCGAATACTATACTTTATCTACGACTAAACTTGAAATTGTATTAACTTTTGAATAAAATAAAGTAAAATCATTGTATGGAACGCAATTTTTCCGGATTTATTTAGTAATTACATATAAAAAACTGTTTCATTTGATAACGAATGCAACAGAAAGCCAAGTCTTATAAATTAAATTTTGTTGTTCTGAAAAGAAGGATGACCTTGTATGAAAAATTAAATTTTTTAGTTAGGTCCATCCTGGGATACACTGTATGGGCAGAAATATACATATTTCTTGGGCAATTTTAAATTATTGTATTAAATTCGAATTAATGATTTCAGATGTGGTGGAATTGAGATTCGTGGTCTCAAAGCAAGTTCAATTGTGAGGAGAAAAGCTCTCGGCGAACCGGTTCTCGAGAAATATGTTTTTGTTCCAAATGAAACTAGTTTGCCATTAAACGAAGCCATCAAAGTTAACACGCAAATAATCCTGGAGAATTATTACAGCGTTAAATTTAAAGTTATCGAATTGGTTGACGAAGCGTCAAATTCCGAACTGGAATCGTTGTCACCTAAAATTGCTGAATCTTTTGCGGAAGAACCTCTCATAGCAGCTGAAATAAGCATATTCTCGGACCAACCTATCGAAGTGGAAGGTGTCACAGTGGAGAAAAAGAAACTCGCTGCTGAAACCGACTGTCTTTTGATTATCGGATCCGAGCTGTTAATAAGACATGATGTATGTTTAGATTGACACACAGAAACTGAAAAATTCATTTATTAATCTTATCGAGTTGCAGGTTTTGCAGCAAGCGTGGGGATCTTTGAAGAAAAACGGCTTCATTCTCTCGAGAGAATCTTTAAATCTTGACTCTTCAAAAACTAAGCATGAAGGTTTAGAAATATTAACTGTATTCACTACAGATAAAGAGAAACTTGTCATGTTTAGAAAATCAACAAACGAACAAACGATGATTCCTTCCATCATACCGATCCGGAACGAAAACTTTTCTTGGTTAAAGAACTTGCAATCCTCAGCTGAAAAAAAGAAACCAATAGTTCTTTGTTCACAAAACGACGACTGTAACGGAATATTAGGTCTAACGAACTGTTTAAAACGAGAAGTGATTACGAGCCCTGTCAGATGTTTCTTTATCAAAGACAAAAACGCTCCTGAATTCGATTTACAGAAAGAGTTCTACAGAGCTCAGTTCAATAAGAATTTAGTCATCAATGTCTTCCAGAAAGGACAGTGGGGCACTTATCGTCATTTACTATTGGAAGATTTATGCGCAGTAGAAACAAAACATTGCTTCGTCAATACTTTGGTAAGAGGAGATCTGTCAACGCTGACATGGATCGAGGGACATTTATCTAACAGACCGACAGCATCCAGCACTGAGAACTGCATAGTTCACGTGAGTTTTTTTTTTAAGTAAGAACAGGAAAACGTTTTTTATTAACTCATTTTTTTTAATAAATTGTAGGTTAACTATTGCGCACTAAACTTTAGAGACGTAATGCTGGCATCTGGTCGCATAAGCGCTGACACTATGCACAGATTATCCCAAGAACAAACGATCGGTATGGAATTCTCAGGAACAACTGATGAGTAAGATATAACTTTAAAAAAATTAAAGTTCATAAAAACACAAATAAAATTTCAGCGGCAGGCGTGTAATGGGTTTCTTAGACTGCGGTGGCTTAGCAACTGTCATCGAAACGAATAAACATAGTCTGATTGACGTTCCTGATGAATGGACCCTCGAAGATGCTGCGACTGTTCCGGTTGTATACGTCACAGTTCTTTACGCTGTGTTTAATGTCAGACGATTTTATTTTTTTAAGAGTAGCTTAGTTATATTTATTTATTTTTAGGTTGGCAAAATGAAACGCGGGGAATCAATTCTAATTCACGCCGGTACAGGAGGAATAGGACAAGCGGCAATTAACGTAGCGTTACATCATGGCGTCACTGTTTTCACTACTGTTGGTACTGATGAGAAAAGGAAATTCATTAAGCAAAAATTCCCACAGATTCCGGGTAAGTTTACCCATCCTATTCCAGTTGTTTTCAAATTAAAGTTGGTTTTAATTGTTTAAGACTCTCACATTGGAAATTCTCGTGACATTTCGTTTGAGGAAATGATCAAAATCCAAACAAAAGGGCGCGGAGTTGACCTCGTCTTAAACTCTCTATCAGAAGAGAAACTCCTGGCTTCGGTTCGTTGTTTGGCGCGTGGTGGGAGATTCCTCGAAATTGGAAAGTTCGATCTGATGAACAATAACCTCTTGAATCTCTTATTCATTGAAAAAGAAGCAACGCATTGCGGAATACACATCGATAGGTTTTTTAATGAACGGCTTACCATTATGAACACTTTGACGGTCCTAATTAAAGACGGAATAAATAAAGGTTACATAAAACCGTTAGAGAGGTACGTCTTCGAGGAAGAAGATATTGAAAAGGCGTTCAGGTACATGGCCGGTGGTAAACACATGGGGAAAATTTTAATTAAAATCAGAGATGAAGAAAAGAAAATACGAAACATTAAACCTGAATTTAAGGTTAAGAAAGCTTATCCGAAGTGAGATATAATTTATTTAATTTTTAAACAAAATCCATTCATCAATTTTTTTTAGATATTACTGTGACCCGAAAAAAAGTTACATAATCTGCGGAGGTCTAGGTGGATTCGGTCTGGAATTAGCAGACTGGTTAGTTGTACGTGGTGCCAGGAAACTCGTCTTAACATCCAGAGTTGGAGTTAAAACGGGTTACCAATCATCCAGAATCAGGTATGAAAGCTTCCAACCAAAGCTACAATAACAAATGACTAATGTCACTCTCTAGAATATGGAAATCATACGGCACTGAAGTAGTAATCTCCACCTCAAACATAGCAACAAGAGAAGGCTGTGAAGAATTGATAAGGCAAGGGAGTGAGCTTGGAGAGGTTGATGGTATCTTCAACTTGGCTGTCGTTCTTCTGGACAATTCCCTAGCGGACCATACAGAGGAATCCTTCATTAATTCTTTTGGTCCGAAAGCAGTCGCTACGCAACATTTAGATGATATCTCTAGGAAACTATGTCCTACTTTGAGGTTGGCTAAAGATTTCTTGAACTAGTTTATTGATTGTATAAAATGTAAACATTTCAGGACTTTTGTTGTATTTTCTTCTGTATCCTGTGGAAGGGGAAATATAGGTCAAACAAATTATGGAATGGCGAATTCTGTTATGGAAAGAATATGTGAGAAACGACAAGAAGAGGGATACCCGGCTTTAGCTATTCAGTGGGGAGCAGTCGGAGATGTAATATATTATTTTTAATAAATATTAAGGCGATATCATTTGAATACAATTCTTAGGTAGGTTTAGTTGCCGAAATGCAAGAAGAAGACACAGTATTAGAAATCGGCGGCACGCTGCAGCAGAGCATAAACAATTGCTTGAAAACAATGGACAAGTTCTTGAGACAGAATCACCCGGTCGTGGCCAGCATGGTCGTCGCAGAGAAACATTACGGAGCTTCCGCTGATAATTGCGTGGAGGCCATCGCTAATATTTTAGGTTAGTTTCATAACTATACTGGAGAATTGTAAATGAATCCGGATTCTTTCAGGTATTACAAACTTAAAAACTGTAAGTATGCAATCCACTCTGGCCGAACTGGGAATGGATTCGATGAGAGCAGTAGAAGTGAAGCAGACGCTGGAAAGAGATTTCGAAATTATCTTAACGCCGAAAGAAATTAGAAGTTTGTCATTTGCCAAGTAAGTGGCAATAGTTTTGTTTCATATCAGTTACTCTGACTAAAAGAAGCTATAACATATCTGTCAGTATTGCAATAGTGACATATTACAATAAATCGCAATGACATTTGAGTTGTTAAATTAAATATCTTGCATCCATTTGGCCTAAAAATTATTAAAACCACTCTGAAATTTTAACCAGAATATAAAATCGAACAATTTAACTGTCATCACAAATTCTATATGAATATAAATCTTACAAAAAATTAATTTACAGGTTACAAAAATATGACTCTGATACAAAAGAACCAGGCACCAAAGAAAGAGCAGATATGAGTGATGGTTTGAAATATTTCACGGCCCTAATCGAAAAGGATCTTTCATTAAATGATCCCGTCTTGAAATTGGAGACAAAAGTCAAAGGAGAAGCCTCGAAAGTGTTCCTATTGCCGGGAATCGAAGGTGTCGCCAATTTCCTTCTGCCTTTAGCTGCAAACCTGAACTGCACCGCTTACTGTATACAATTCGCCTACAAAAGCGGTGCCAATTTGGTTGAAACAGCTCAAAGAATCTTGCCCGTAAGTAAATTCATGATTTTTCAAACCCTTTCATGAATTTATTATAAAATTTATGTTTTCAACCCTTACTTTGTAGAATCTCTGCATGATTATTGATGATGAATTTATTATCTTTTTCGCAGTATATTGAAAAAGAAACTTCTAAAAAAGAACCGTTCAGACTCGTGGGACATTCCTTTGGAGGTTTACTGGCACTGGAAGCTGCAGCGAAACTAGAAGCTCAGGGGTACTCCGGTAAAATTATACTGATAGACACTTTCCCTGGGATCGTGAGAGAATTTCTGAAAGACATTACTGAAATCGCACAAACTGATGAAGATTTTGATAACCTCTTGATCCTGTTTATTGCAATGATGGCGACGTCACAACAGAGCTTAACAGAACACATTGTAAGTTATTAAAAAACTTCATTTGAGTAAAATAATTTGATGTGAATGGTTTTTATTTGCAGGATAAAATTAAGTCGTGCTCCTCATTGGAAGAGAAAATAAAAACGGCACTCGATATAAATTTCAAGGAGACGAAACATCCAAGGAAACACATCGAAGAATTATTGGTGATAATGCACAAGTTGTTTAAAACGGCCGTAAACTATCAGCCGTCATTCCCGAAACTGAAATCTCAGGTGTTTCTATTCAAAGCCGCACAGAAAACCGTACCGAATGCTGCCAACGATTACAACTTATCGGATCTCTGTGTGAATCCCGTGGAAGTGTTTGAGTTTGAAGGCAATCACGCCACGATTCTCGAAAATGAAGAAATGCACCGCCATTGTAATAAAATTTTGTTCGTTTAACTATTTAAATTTAAGTTGGCTTACAGTTATAGGTGACCCACTATAAATTTACTTGCTATAATATCTAATTAACAATAGTAGCGGGTCGACTATATTATGAAAAATGATATAATTTATTAACCAGAATTATAAAATACTTTAAACTGTACATGATCTTTTCCTTTCCGTTCAAAATAAAAATCTGCTCACATAAATCGTACTACAATTTTAACGACTCATGAAATAAGAATAAAAAAGAACCTCTTCAATTATTACAAATCCTAAAACCATCAAAATGGATGCTTATAAATCAAAATCTTGACACAATCTAGGATAATAATAATTATTGTTTCAGTAGGTCCTGCTATTAAATTTTTGCCAATAGAGCAATTTTAACTGACAAAAGATGAATGACATGTTGTCAGACAACATGCCATCCATTTATGTTGTGCTGTGAGCAGAGGCGGAAATTGTAGACACGTGTTTCGTCCTGTTTGGGACTCTTCAGTACAATGTATCTACCAACACACAGCACAGTTTAGATCACGGATCCCGTGAGCAGAATGCAATGAAATAAAAATAAAAATAAAATAAAAAGGCACGGTGGGTTAGGCTTGCGCCATAGGATACACCCCAGACAGCCTAACCCACCGTGCCTTTTTATTTTATTTTTATTTTTATTTCATTGCATTCTGCTCACGGGATCCGTGATCTAAACTGTGCTGTGTGTTGGTAGATACATTGTACTGAAGAGTCCCAAACAGGACGAAACACGTGTCTACAATTTCCGCCTCTGCTCACAGCACAACATAAATGGATGGCATGTTGTCTGACAACATGTCATTCATCTTTTGTCTAGCAACGCCTAGTAGGGGCTTTACCTACTTCATGCACACCGGGGGGCACTGCACTCATTTTTGGCATTAATTATGGCTGTCTGGGGTGTATCCTATGGCGCAAGCCTAACCCACCGTGCCTTTTTATTTTATTTTTATTTTTATTTAATTTTAACTGAGACTAATAGTGTTTTCGGCTGACGTTCTTTGGTGCGCACTGGACCCACTCCAGTTTTTATTGCACTACAGGTTCCTTGCACTTGCCCGGATTAGGAGCAATCAAGCCGAATACGAATAGTCAACTCCACTCCAATCATCGTTTAATTTATTACGTCACAGAAGAATAGCCAACAAAAATAATAATTATATTTTGATATATTGGGAAATTTCAAAGAAATTGTAACGTACATTTTGTACGTATCATTTAAAATACCAGTGACCCGTAGGCAACCCGTCGCACGCGTATGGTGAGTGAAGGGTGGCATCAGTTTAGTGTCCTTCGTCGCGACGGTGTAGGTGGACGCGTCTAGTTTAGTTGTTCTAGTGAACGCGCCCTAGCGGGAGTCCTCGAGTTTCGACGACCTCGAACCTCGATAGTCAAGTAGGTCGAGTCAGCCTACACCTGCGTTTTCGTTGTTCCTTTTTTTTTCTTCCTGGAAACCGCGGAAGGCAGACGTTTTTCCGCAAACGTACCTGTGGCGAGTCTACCTAATGGCGTCGTGAATTCCATTTTACAATTATCGCGAACATCAATCGTGTCCCGGGCTTGCTTTTTTGTACCGCACCCACCTTTTTGTACCGCACCAACCTTTTTGTACCGCATTTTTGTTATACCGGACAACTTTATTACTGGAGTCAAGTGCTGGACACGTTTTGTTTGTACTGGCCTGTTTTGGATCCTGGTGCTGGCATACTGAAGCCTAAGGGAAGTCACCTTGTATCCCCTAGAAGACTAGGCAGTTCCTGTTACCCAGACTGAAAACCTCCATCACTCAGCTGGCTAAGATCACCGGCTGAAGTTAAGTGTCCTTCATTATTACATTACCAACTACATCACCAGTTCATTCGGCAATATTCAACTCTCTTGATTTTTTTTTGTTTATTTATTGTTAACCATCTTCAAGGAGTTTACCATTCAATCTGTGATAAATATTGTGATTTTAAATAAAGAGTACCTGTTGTTCTGCCGACCCGCTTGTTATTTGTGAACCCTCTTAGACTAGCAGCTCAATCCACGACCCTTGCTATTTTATTATTGTCTCACGCTCTAAACTGTTTTGTTTTTCCCTCTCAGGGGAAAATAATTCGTTTCATAATTCGTAGAGAAATTGGAAAACAAGCTGACGAAATTAAGGAATTCAAGGAACAGTTCAACAAGTATTCCGACAATCTTGATGAAAATAATAGACAAATAGAAAGAATGGGTGCAACTTTGAATACGTTTACTTTGAAAATTGATGAGCTAGCCCTACCAATCAGCAAAAGGTTTCAGAGAAGAAGATTTCTGATTTTAATAATTTAATTAATGTTTTTCCTCAGCAAAGATTAGAAAATAATTTAGAAATCAGTGGATATCCCTATCTACAAGATGAAAAAGTCATCGATATTGTTAAGAAGGTTGGTGAAGCTATCAGCTATACTATAACTGAAGAAATGATAAATGATTGCTATAGAATTAAATCAAGAAATAATTCACAACAGCCGGGCATCATTTCTAAACAGATCATATTGTATCTGTTTGTAATAAAGTTTATAAAGGGCTGTATCAATTAAGAAGACTTGCTTTCGGTCTACCAGAGAGTGTTCGCCTACGTTTGATGCAAGCCTTGCTATTTCCAATTTTTGATTATGCAGCAATAGCATATTCAGACATGTCCAATGAACAGTACGGTAAGCTGCAAAGAGCGCAAAACTCATGCCTCAGGTTTGCGTTAAAACTATCAATATTTGATCACGTTACCCCTCATTATAAAAGATTAGGGTGGCTAAAAATAAAGGAATGGAGAAACTACAGAATAGCAGTGCTAACATTAAATTCAAAACTCCTCAATATTTAAGTAGTTTCAATTATATGGCAGGTGTTCATGATCTTAATACAAGAGGCGCTGGCAGGCTACTACAGTTTCCTATACATTCAAAGTCCTTCAGAGTAAAAGCTATTCGGCTACATAATGAATATGTCGATATCTATCAGAATGCAACATCTGTTGATATGTTTAAAGAGCGGCTTAGACAGCGTTTTCTTAGTTTGTATTAATATGGAGAGTATTACTATAAAGGGTAAAGTTTACTTTTTGTCATGATTTATCTTGTTGTTTCTGTTAGTGGGAATACCTAGGCGAAACCATTTATTTGTTTTCTGTTTAAGTTTTATTTAGGTTTAAGTTGGCATTTTTATCTTTTATCACATTATTACTTATTTTTATGTTTATATGAATTATCAATTATTACTGAAGACTGTGCTTAATTTTAATATTATTGTAGAATTCCTGCCAGAAAAGTAGAGAGGACCATGAGATCTCTTCACTCTAGAATCTTCTCAAGGTTCTCCTTGGTAAGATTTAACTCCTCTTGTCAATGGAATTCTGTTAGTGCCATTATCCAAGAGTTAAATAATTAAAAGTGCTGTTGTTCCTAAATAGATTCGGGGTCTTGCAATTAATTTATGAATCTTCCCATTCGGTTAGTTGATGTGCAATATTTCCCTCGGGAGTCCCGGAGACTAAGCTCTGTTTTGTTCTCAACTGTGCTCCTCATAGCTCTCCGAAACTGCTTTCCACTTTTTCTCTCCATTAAGTTGTATCGTCTTGTTCTACAAGATGGCGGTAATGATTTCTTCTGGGAATATTTCTTCAGTTTTGTTTAATAGGATGAAAACATGGATCTTCAAGAAGGATGATTTAAACAGAAATGGCTGCACCGGTAGAACCAGAAGAAGCGCTTGTTGATAAATTACAAAAAAAAATGAGGACATGAATAGACACCTGTTACTTTTATGTGCTTAGAAATAACACTGTACTTGACGGTATTTTGAACAACGGAAACCCGCTTCAGGGTGTCACTGAAAGTAACAATAAAATCCAGGTAGATTAATTAATGAATTGCTAACTGTAAAGGTCAGTGTATATTAAACTAATATCCAAATGTATGGTAATATACAAATTGTTTGCGTTCATCTAGATGTTGTACCTACATGACTAAGGCTGCATAAATTTGATTAAAAATAGCCGAAAACAAAGCAGGTAAATCAAGACTCTTATATTTTTTAATAATTCACAAAAGAAAAAGTTCATTTGGAATTGTTATTAAATAATTACTTCCAGGTGCCTTAATATTCATATAAACATGTGTAAAAGTTCAGGGACAACTTATGCAGAAATTATACTTTTGCAGTAAAATGCACTATTATGACGCATGTTCCATTGTATTCAATATACCCTGGTTGATATAAAAGGATCCATAAATAATTAGTTCTGTGCTATTCGATCCCCGAGACTTGAGAGTGGGAACATCAGTCACTTTCAAATCAGTGCTACAACTTTGAGGATCACAACTTACTCATTTCGAGTTTCTCTCGGTAAGTCTATGTTTGGAGAAATATTATCTTAACAATAATAATTAGACTTCCGTACTTATAAATGGATAGTAACAGTTGAGTTTTTCAATTCCTGGCTTACGAGTCTTAGCAAAAAGCTCTTCATCAATGGGATACATTTTTATCCTGTTTGTTCTTAAAAAACTACACCAAAAAATTAATATCTGTAGTTTCCCCAAACAAATAAAAAAATAATAATTGCAAAAACACCCGAAAACTCAATAATCATCATTTTACAAGTACATTATCATATTTTTGGTAAATGAATTTGGCCCCATGTATTCACAACCTCCTGTAAAGTGAGAACTAAGAAAAAATTGATATTTATATATTTTTTTTACATTTCTTGAAATCCCTTATCCATCTTTATGTACTTAATTACAATTTTTCCAGTAATATTATCGTAAATATCAACGAGAAAGTAGCATCTCCAATGCTAAAACTGGGGATTTCCCTACACCCAGAAGACCCCCCACACCAATTTGTATTGTTATAAATATTGAATTTTTTATTATTAACATGCCCAAAATAATAAATTAAATTTAAAATATTATTTTCATTATACATTTTAATTTGTCCTGTTGAATTGACATTTCCAAAAAAAAAAGGGTCAAACAAGGGTTGCTATCAGTTCAAAAGGGGATGTTCGATGCCACTGATATTTTTGGCGTAGAGTGGGGAGTTCAAGATCACTCAAGGTCAACTTGGTTTTTTTATAATAGGACCCCGGCAGTCGATTGTACGTATAAAAAACATGAAACTGGCTGAAACATTTATTTTTTCAAAAAGTCAAACTGCAGTATTTTTAACTCGCAATTGCTAAGTTTCCATAAAAACACAAAAAACAAAAAGTTCTTAACATTTCGCAAGGAATACACAAAATGCCATTTTGATCAGGAGTTTTTTAAAACATTTACACTGTTTTTATGATCTTCGAATATCACCAAGTTGAATTTCAAATTTAAAATGTTTTTCAAGAAACGAATGTGCAAAATTTGACCTTTGCCACTAAAGTTCATTACATGGGTAACCATAAATCGTTTCCAAATTCAATTCTCCCGTTGGAGTTTTTTAATATTCAGTATTACAGTAAAATGCCGCTCAAGTAAAATATTCCAGAAATGATCTGAGACAATTTTTCAAATACTAGTTCTCTCTTTACACACAGAGACAATAACTCTCACACTTTATATTTACTTTACACAAAGAACCAACTTATCACCTCGTTTCTCTTTGATCAAGTTCCGGAATCTATATCAACCTCAATGTTTATCGAATTAAAATATTTCAGAGTAGAAGACAAGAAGAATGTCCCCTCAAACCTGCCCCAATGCTTCATCTAAAGCAAATTCGACGGCAGTCACAGATGACGTCATCCCACCCGGAGAAGAAATTGTTGTATCAGGTAACTTTTTAATAATATGACTTTACACAAAGAATAAAATTATTGTAATTAACAAAATTTTCAGGTTTATCCGGTAAATACCCCGAATGTGAAAATGTTCTTGAATTTAATGAAAAACTCAACAACAAAGTTGATTTAATAACAACTGACAATCGACGCTGGGATAACACTTATTCGGACATTCCTTGGGCTTCTGGGAAACTAAACAATCTAGAAAAATTCGATGCCGGATTCTTCGGTAACTATCAGTCTATACAGGATTTCCCGTAAGTAATGGTCCGTGGTGAAATGGGAAATTCTTGGTTTAAAAATGTTACGATCTGACACTACTTGCTCTAACAAAATCTTGATAATAAAAAAAATACAGGGTGGCAAAGTTAAGACTTAAAAATTTCCTTTTCAAAATATCTCGAAAAATTATACAGGTACGAACGTGAAAACTTGGGGATAGATGTTTTACGGTATGAGAAATCATAATTTGATATCCGTGTCGATGTATTTTATAGAGGGCGCCACTTAGGTCATGTTGACGACGTAAATGAACACATAACTTTTTTATCCTTCAGGATATCGCGCATTTTATTGTGAAATATTAAAACTACATCATTGATGAGAAAAAAAGGTATACCGAATGTCAGTCTCAAAAGTTAGTGGTTTTCGAGATAATCACGTTTTAATAATCTCCTGCATTATTTCTTTTTTTTTATTATCAAAAATCTTAATGCAGTAGGTAGGTTGAGATAATAACCAGCATTTTGGCAATTAAACATTTTTCACTTTGACATATTAAAAAAGCAAACAAATGAACCATATTCACCTAAATTCCTATACAGATTCTGAAATAGTCGATTATCAGGTTTCAGTCTGTTTGGATATCGTGGCAGGTATTCTCGTTTCGCAGCTTGTCCATTGAAGTTTTGTTTGCAATAAATAGGAATCATATCTCTCTTATCTGAATTTGAAAAATTATTATGTCTCAGGATTTTTTAATTTTCTAACTACTAGCAAAACATTCTAAACAGTACCTAGTAGAGAAAATTATTAACTGTCAATTATCTCGAAAACCACTAACTTTTGAGACTGACAATCAGTATATCTTTTTTTCTCAAGAATGATGTAGTTTTAATATTTCACAATAAAATGCGCGATAGCGTGAAGGATAAAAAAGTAATGTGTTCATTTACGTCGTCAACATGACCTAAGTGGCGCCCTCTATAAAATACATTGACACGAATATCAAATTATGATTTCTCATGCCGTAAAACATCTATCCCCAAGTTTTCACGTTCGTACCTGTACAATTTTTCGAGATATTTTGAAAAGGAAATTTTTAAGTCTTAACTTTGCCACTCTGTATCTTTTTTATCATCAAGATTTTGTTAGAGCAAGTAGTGTCAGATCGTAATATTTTTAAATCAAGAATCTCCCATTTCACCACGGACCATTACTTACGGGACAACCTGTATATTATTTATTTATTTTTAGGTTTGTTTTACCAGAAATTGCAAACTAATCAGATCCAATGGAAGGACTGATTTTTCTCAGTTGCTCATTGGCTTTGACTAGTATTAAACACATGCACATAAACCTAAATCTGTGAATTTCTGCAGAATTGTCATACAATGCCACCGAACGCATGGACCCGGAATTGAGGATACTTCTGGAGAAATCATGGGAAGCCGTGATCGATTCCGGTATTAATCCCGTTGAACTTGAAGGCTCCCGATGCGGGGTGTATGTGGGTACTTCTTTATCTGAAACCGAAAGTCACTGGTACAATCAAAAGATTCTACCTGAGAGTTATCCAATCGCTTGGTAAGATTAATATCTTTTTTTAACAGGATCAAAGAATAGCAAGTATCTTGAATAAAAATAGTTTTATAGTTTTAATTGAATTTCTTTTGAATCTTCTAAATGATTTTTTGTGTCTCGTTATTCATCTATGATCGCAAATTGTTGATCATGTAAACGTCTTTTAGATATGTCATATTAGACTCGACTCAATTATGAAAGACTTGTAAAGGGTAAAGTCACTCAAACTACATTTTTAAACAACTTTTAATAGGTGGTGTTTTTTAATTTTCAGTAATTCAAGAGGTATGTTACCAAATCGAATAAGTTATTTTATGAAACTAAATGGACCATCAATGGCAGTCGATACTGCTTGTAGCAGTTCAGCGCAAGCACTTGTGGATGCTTATAAAGCTTTAAGAAGAGATGAAATAGATTACGCAATCGTTGGCGGATCGAATCTGATTTTACATGCAAATGGCACGTTACAGTTCTACAGGTGATTTTCCGTTCAAACTTAAAATCGCATTCAAGTTCAGTCGTCAAGAAGAGTCTAAAGAATATTTTCAATTATTGTAGGTTGGGTGTTTTGAACAGTAACCCTTCAGGCAAGTGCAGTACTTTCGATCAAGATGCTGACGGGTACACGAGATCTGAAGCAGTCACTGCGGTATTACTCCAGAAAGCTAAAACAGCCAAACGTATATATGCTGAGGTATTTCTTTATTATAGCTAATAAGAAATAAATAATAAACAGAAGGAGTATATTATTAAGTACACACATAATATTTTCAGGTGTTATGTGCTGATAATAACTGTGATGGTTTCAAAGAACAGGGTATCACTTTTCCAAGTAAGGAGGTTCAGGAAAATCTGATGAGAAAGGTTGTGGATAGAGCAAAAATGGACGTCAGTTCTGTGATATATATAGAAGCCCACGGAACAAGTAACATGAAATTTATAGTAACATGTTCATTCATAACGAAAACGTTTTTCAAGGCACAAAGGCCGGGGACCCGGTAGAAGTGGAAGCAATAGACAGAATGTATGGTCAAAACCGCACCAAACCTCTCCTGATAGGTTCCGTCAAATCGAATGTAGGTCATTCCGAACCTGCATCCGGACTTACCAGTTTGACTAAAGTAAGACCATCTCTGAACTGATATCCACATTCATTTTGTCATAATCTCATTTTATTCAAGCTTATTATTGCTATGGAAACAGGCATTATACCACCCAACATTAATTTCAACAAGCCAAGAGACGTAATGCTGGCTATAATAGAAGGAAGACTGAAAGTCGTCTGTGAGCCAACGCCTTACGATGTGGAAGATGCCGTCATGGGTAGGGATTAAAGCTTTCAATTTAATCTCCCTAAAATTCATTGGTTTCCAATTTCAGCTTTGAATAACTTCGGATTCGGAGGCGCCAACTGTCATGTATTGGTCAAAAGACACACTAAAACAAAAATGAACAACTCAGCACCCAGGGACGATTTGCCCAGACTTGTGTGTGTCAGTGGAAGGACTGAAGAGTCAATCGGAACACTTTTAGATTCTTTGAAAAAGGATTATTTAGATGCCGAACATGTAGCGCTGTTGCATAACATATTCAAGTAAATATATTGAAGATTGAGGTGTCTGTATGTCTGTTGATTCGTCTTGACTGTCCAAACATGCATGGAAGGGTCTCTTATCATTATTTGATGCGCACATTTTTTTTAGAAAACCGGTGCAAGCGTTTCTACAAAGAGGCTATTCCATATTAACGAAAACTGGCGAAATTCAAAGAACGTCGTCGTACTGCTCTGAAAAACGCGACCTACACCTTCATTTCGCTGAATTCGGTCCCTCATGGCACGAAATAGGAAAAGCGTTGCTGGCTATTCCGATTTTCTCCGGCTCCATTCACAAGTAACACGATAAAATATTCACCGCCAACTTTATACCTTTTTTATGGTAAGTTTTCAGAAGATTCTGGACTCGAAGAACGTCAACATCACCGACATTATTTTAAACGAGACCAAAGACGAATCGTTTGGAAAGTACGTGTTGGGCACGGTGGCAATTCAAATGGGAATTGTCGATATGCTGAAAGTTTTGGGAGTCGTTCCCGTTTCCATCTCGGGAGAATCGTTTTGTGAACTGACGTGCGCTTATTTCGACAATGCCATGACAACCGAAGAGGTCCTTCTCTGTGCTGCCAGTGTCGCCGATGTTTTCAAGGATTACTCTGAAGCGCCTCAAATCAAGCATGAAATTAACGGACATGTAAGAACTTTTTTTTTAATCTTCTTTTTACAATTTTTCAAATGAGAACAGAAGGAGAACTAGCGGCTAAATTCACAACATTGAATTCTCGTCTACGACTTTTCTAAGATTATTTTTGATGTTTAGGTACCCAATGGTATTCCTAAGACCACCGATAAGATCATTTATGAAGAGAATAATTTAATTATTGATGCTACAAGCAAAGACAGAGTGTACGGATTGTCATCATCAAAGAAAATCAAATATATCGAAAAGTGTAGTAAGATTTCTAAATTATCAATGTTAATCCTGAATGATAATAATAATTTCTCCTGTTCTAGAGCCGATTTTGACAGAAAAATTTAATGAAATACTTACAAAGGAAAGAAAGAGAAGCGGCAGGTGGTTATGGACCAGTTCAAATGAAAAACTCAACGCCGAAAGCCTAGTGCTAGTTCTTCTATCTAATGCGAGTAAAAACTTGTACAATAAACTAACAAAAAAAAGTTTTCTGCTAGAAATTGGCAAATCAATGTCAGATGTCAACTGCTCCTCTATCATCGGTAAAACTTTCAATCCCAAATCTGATTGTTTGGTAGCCTTTTTGGAATCACTGGGAAGGTATGGCACGTTTTTAACAAATTAATAAGAATAATAATTATGAATTAAAATAAGCCTAACATGACCTAACTATAGATAAGAGAGCGCGTGATATAATAAACTTAAGAGAATATTGTTGGTTAAAAGTAAAAAAGGAACGGAAATCGCGAAAATAACTTCTCAACTGGGGCCCCAAGTTGGGCACCCAGCACTCATAACTGACAAGTTTTTAAAATTTATTAAAAATCACACACTCCCTTCGCTACCTGTGTGAGCTGCAGGTCTGCTAGGTGTATTCTTTTGTAACGTATCCTTCACACAATCAATAAAATTATATGTTTCAGTCTCTATCTGAACAGTTACGACCTAAAACTTGACGAGTTATATCCGAAAATCAGCTTTCCTGTCAGTCGATCTACTTCGATGATTTCCCCCTTCATCAGATGGAACCATGAAGACGATTGGTTCGTTTATACCACAAAAAATGACAAATTAAATGAAAAAAACTCCGCAATAGGCTCCTTCTGCATCGATAACAAACAAAGCGAAATGATGTTTGTTTCTGGTCACGTGATCGATGGTACTGAATTTCCTAAACACTTTTGTACATTTCTCATATGAATGTTTATAGGTCTGAACTTGTTCCCAGCAACCGGCTACTTATTCTTGGTATGGAGACTATTGTCCGATAGTAATGGCTACATAATGAGCGAATTGAAAGTGGTGTTTGAAAATGTCCGATTCAACAGAGCTACGACTGTTCCCAAAGACGGCAGTCCGATAACGTTGAACGTTTTTATACAACGTGGTAGCGGTGATTTCGAAGTAAGTTTATGAACTTCATTTACCTTCATCTTGGGACCACGGTTAATATTTCAGGTATCAGAAGGAAGTACCGCTGTCGTGACAGGTCGGATTCGATTAGTTGACGATAGCGAACAAGTTACCCTCCCACCCCCTTCAGACGATATCAATTCGGATGCATTACCGCTAACAACAAAAGACATCTACAAGGAACTGAGACTACGCGGTTACAACTACAAGTAAAGTTATGTTAATGTGATGTACACATGTCAAATAACAATAATGTCCGATTTCAGAGAAATATTCCGTTCTATAGTTGATTGTGACCCGACAGCCCAAAAGGCTCATATTAAATGGTTCAACAATTATGTGGCACTTATGGATAACATGCTCCAGTTGAAAATTCTTCAATTAGACAGTCGTTCTTTGTATGTTCCAACTTTCATTGAAAAAGTCTTCATCGATGGTCCCAGTCATATACACTTCCTGAAGAAACATCCTGATGGAATACTTCCGGCTTATGCCTATGCTGATATTGATGTTATTCAGTAAGTAAAATTTAAAGTAACATGTTTCAAGAATGTCGCAACATGACAGACATTTTCAGTGTTACAATCTATAAACCATTCACTTATTATAAAAGAACTGGGTTATGGTGTAGGGTGATAGAAATCACTAGGTATAACCGATGTCAATCATTTGCTGGAGTTGGGTTATGTCTCTTTTTTTATGAGGTTGAAGTTTTATGACAACAAACAGGACATAGTTGCCAGATGGATTTATGATATTGTTACGGGTCTCACAATTATAAAATCACCACCACTAAAGTCTGCAAATTCCTTTATTCTCTAACTAACACAAGTACAACTTATAACCTCTAAATCTAAATAATCAATAAACAAAGCTGTCCTCTTATCTCCACTCACAGATACTACACCACTTGTCTATTCTTTACAATCCGCTTTATAACACTCACTAGTCACTACTGGCTTCCTTACTTCAGACTTCACTTCCACTTCCCAGTAACTACTGCTCCTTCCAACCACACGGCGATTCTTATATAGTCCCCTGACGCACCGTCGAAACCTGTCGCATGACAGTAGGCACATTCTCGTAGATTGTAGAACTCACACTGGCCGTCAATGCGTCATTCCTGTCAAGTAACTGGAAATAAATAAAAGTAAAAAAAAATGTAAGCAAACAAATGTGAAACTGGAATTTTTAAGAAACAAAACTGATAGAATTTTTCGAGAGTTGTCTCGCTATAATATTTTTGCTATTCTTCTGATATTATACTTATACCTTTATTGACTTTAAATTTTGAAACTGTTAGTCACATCATATTTTATGATGTTGCAATCTCTAACTAGAAAGCAAACTTGCTATGTCTAATAAGCTTGGCATAATGGTTTATGAAAAACTTGAATACTTGAATATACAGGGTGATCAGTAACTCGCGCACTCCGAATACAGGTCGATATACGATATAGAGCCCATTAAAATTAAGGATATTCTACAAAAAAATTTTTTACAAAACCTCGTTACAGAGGAATTGAGAATGTTGCAAAATTGCTAACATACCTAAATCTGAACGAATTTTGAAGTTTGGAAACCGCATACTCAACTTAGAATATAAAATATTCAAATGCCTTCATTGCTGTGGAAATAAAAATAATAAAAATACCATCTAACCCGAACTTATTCACATGTTCAGCGCAGTGATGCCACTTTTATATTTATAGAAACGATCATATCTATGGAAAAAAATTATTTACAACACTGCAGTAAGAAAATTTACCACTCTTAAAAAGTCAAGTTTACCACAGCATGCTCTGCGTGCGCGAGTTTCTGATCATCCTGTATATACTTGAATCATGGCCAAACATGGTCCAAATATAGTTGGAAAAGATTGTACAGGTGTATAGTTGGACCAGAGATATAAAGAAACGACTTCTGTCATTTTATCACTTTTTTGATTATTGACGTATTGTTTAAGTCATAAAATATGGCAGGTTAACAATTAGATCATTTCGTTATATCTCTTGGTCGACTATACAGGTATTGAAAAAATGAATTTTTGGTACAATATAACTATTGTAGTTAGGTCCATCCTGGGATACACTGTATGGGCAGAAATAGACATATTTCTTGGCGAAAATTAAAAATTATTGTATTAAGTTTCAATTAATGATTCCAGATGTGGTGGAATCGAGATCCGTGGTCTCAAAGCGAGTTCGATTGTGAGGAGAAAAGCTCTCGGCGAACCGGTTCTCGAGAAATATGTTTTTGTTCCAAACGAAACCAGTTTGCCATTAAAAGAAGCCATCAAAGTTAACATGCAAATCATCCTGGAGAATTATTACAGCGTTAAGTTTAAAGTGGTCGAATTGGTTGACGAAGCGTCAAATTCTGAACTGGAATCTTTATCGCCGAAAATTGCTGAATCGTTCGGGGAAGAACCTCTCATAGCAGCTGAATTATGCATAATCTCGGACCAACCTATTGAAGTGGAAGGTATCACAGTGGAGAAAAAGAAACTCGCTGCTGAAACCGACTGTCTTTTGATTATCGGATCCGAGCTGTTAATAAGACATGATGTATGTTTAGATTGATAGGCAGGAAGTTGAAAATTAATTAATTAATCTTATCGAGTTGCAGGTTTTGCAGCAAGCATGGGGATCTTTGAAGAAAAACGGCTTCATTCTCTCTCGAGAATCTTTAAATCTTGACTCTTTAAAAACTAAGCATGAAGGTTTAGAAATATTAACGGTATTCACTACAGATAAAGAGAAACTTGTCATGTTTAGAAAATCAACAAACGAACAACTGACAACTCCTTCCATCATACCGATTCGGAACGAAAACTTTTCTTGGTTAAAGAACTTGCAATCATCAGCTGAAAAAAAGAAACCGATAGTTCTCTGTTCACAAAACGACGACTGTAACGGAATACTGGGTCTAACGAACTGTTTAAAACGAGAAGTGGTTACCAGTCCTGTCCGATGTTTCTTTATCAGAGACAAAAACGCTCCTGACTTTTATTTACAGAATGAGTTCTATAGAGCTCAGTTCAATAAGAATTTAGTCATCAATGTCTTCCAGAAAGGACAGTGGGGCACTTATCGTCATTTACTATTGGAAGATTTATGCGCAGTAGAAACAAAACATTGCTTCGTCAATACTTTGGTAAGAGGAGATCTGTCAACGTTGACATGGATCGAGGGCCATTTGTCTAACAGACCAACAGCTTCTAGCACTGATAACTGCATCGTTCATGTGAGTTCTCTTCAGTTAAGCGGCAAGAGTAAAGATTTGCTTTTTGTTTACTGGTCTTTTTTATTTAGTCTTAATTTATTTTAGGTTGACTATTGCGCACTGAACTTTAGAGACGTAATGCTGGCATCTGGTCGCATAAGCGCTGACACTATGCACAGATTATCCCAAGAACAAACGATCGGTATGGAATTCTCAGGAACAACTGATGAGTAAGATTAAAAAAATTACAGAGTTCCAAAGAGTTAATAAAAATAAAATTAAAATTTTAGCGGTAGACTTGTAATGGGTTTCTTAAAATGCGGTGGCTTAGCAACTGTCATCGAAACGAATAAACATACTCTGATTGACGTTCCTGATGAATGGACCCTCGAAGATGCTGCGACTGTTCCGGTTGTATATGCCACAGTTCTTTATGCCGTGTTTAATGTCAGACTCTTTTATTAGTTTAGAAGCAACTTAGTTATATTTATTTATTTTTAGGTTGGTAAAATGAAGAGGGGGGAATCAATCCTTATTCACGCCGGTACAGGAGGAATAGGACAAGCGGCAATTAACGTAGCGTTACATCATGGCGTCACTGTTTTCACTACTGTTGGTACTGACGAGAAAAGGAAATTCATTAAGCAAAAATTCCCACAGATTCCGGGTAAGTATATTCCTATTCCAGATGTTTTCAAATTAAAGTTGGTTTTGATTATTTAAGACTCTCACATTGGAAATTCTCGTGACAGTTCGTTTGAAGAAATGATCAAAATCCAAACAAAAGGGCGCGGAGTTGACCTCGTCCTAAACTCTCTCTCCGAAGAGAAACTCCTGGCTTCGGTTCGTTGTTTGGCGCGTGGTGGGAGATTCCTCGAAATTGGAAAGTTCGATCTGATGAACAATAACCTCTTGAATCTCTTATTCATTGAAAAAGAAGCGACGCATTGCGGAATACACATCGATATGTTGTTTAACGAAACACTCGCGGTAATGAACACTTTGACGGTCCTAATTAAAGACGGAATAAGAAATGGTTACATAAAACCGTTAGAAAGGTATGTCTTTGAGGAAGACGAAATTGAGAAGGCGTTCAGGTATATGGCCGGTGGTAAACACATGGGGAAAATATTAATTAAAATCAGAGATGAAGAGAAGAGAATAGGAAACATCAAACCTGAATTTAAAATTAAGAAAGCTTATCCGAGGTGAGTTTCATTTATTTCTTTTCAAATTTAAATCTATCTGTCGATATTTTTTAGGTATTACTGCGACCCGAAAAAAAGTTACATAATCTGCGGAGGTCTAGGTGGATTCGGTCTGGAATTAGCAGACTGGTTAGTTGTACGTGGTGCCAGGAAACTCGTCTTAACATCCCGAGTTGGAGTTAAAACGGGTTACCAATCATCCAGAATCAGGTATGAAATCTTTCAAGCAAATCTACAAAAACAAATTACCAATGTCACTCTTTAGAATATGGAAATCGTACGGTGCTGAAGTCGTAATCTCCACCTCAAACATAGCAACAAGAGAAGGCTGTGAAGAATTGATAAGGCAAGGGAGTGAGCTTGGAGAGGTTGACGGTATCTTCAACTTGGCTGTCGTTCTTGAAGACAATGCCCTGGCCGACCAAACAGAGGAATCCTTCACTAATTCTTTTGGTCCGAAAGCAGTCGCGACACAATATTTAGATGATATCTCTAGGAAACTATGTCCTAATTTAAGGTAAGCTGAAGATATCTCGAAACAGTTTGTTGATTATAATGTAGGGTATGGATAAAAAAAATTTTGAGTGGAGGTACAACTGTATTTTTAAAACTCCTGCTACATATTCAACAGCAGCATTCGACATTTCCGTATTGATGAAGTTTCCTTTTTAGTCGTGCTAGTCCCAGAATGCCCCGGGTGGGCTGCTGTTGAATATGTAGCAGGAGTTTTAAAAATACAGTTGTGTCTCGACTCAAATTTTTTTATCCATACCCTATACATGAGCCAGGTCAGCTCCACAAGGGTCTTCATCCAACTTAGTTCGTTGATTGTTCAAAATTAATCATTTCAGGACTTTTGTCATATTTTCTTCTGTGTCTTGTGGAAGGGGAAATGTAGGTCAAACCAATTACGGAATGGCTAATTCTGTTATGGAAAGGATATGCGAGAAACGGCAAGAAGAGGGATACCCAGCTTTAGCTGTTCAGTGGGGAGCAGTTGGAGATGTAATATATTTTTAATAAATATTGAGGCGACATGAATCGGATATCATTTATTTATAAATTCGTAGGTAGGCTTAGTTGCTGAAATGCAAGAAGAAGACACAGTATTAGAAATCGGCGGCACGCTGCAGCAGAGCATAAACAGTTGCTTGAAAACAATGGACAAGTTCTTGAGACAGAGTCACCCGGTCGTGGCCAGCATGGTCGTCGCCGAAAAACAATATGGGGCTACCGCTGATAATTGTGTAGATGCCATTGCTAATATTCTAGGTTAGTTTTGTGATCAAAATGTGTGAATTGTAAATTAATTCGGACCCTTCCAGGTATTACAAACTTGAAAACTATAAGTATGCAATCCACTCTGGCCGAACTGGGAATGGATTCGATGAGAGCAGTAGAAGTGAAGCAGACGCTGGAAAGAGATTTCGAAGTTATCTTAACGCCGAAAGAAATTAGAAGTTTAACATTTGCCAAGTAAGTGACAATAGTTTGTTTTATATCAGTTACGCAGACTAAAAGAAGCTGACAGTTAATTAATAGAGACATCTGTTACTACTACTTGTAATAATGACTTATTGCAATAAATCGCAATGACATTTCACCTGTTAAATTTTTATTTTTATTTTAACAAGTTTATTCAAACTAAAAATTTTTAAAACCACTTTTAAATTTTAACCTGAATATAAAATCAAACAAGTTAACTAACTGTCATCACAAAGTCTTTATGAATACAAATCTTAAAAAAATTAATTTACAGGCTACAAGAATATGACACTGATACGAAAGAACCTGGCACCACAGAAAGAGCAGATATGAGTGAAGGCTTGAATTATTTCACAACCCTAATCGAAAAAGATCTTTCAATAAATGACCCCGTCTTAAAATTAGAGACAAAAATTAAAGCAGAAGCCTCAAAAGTGTTCCTATTGCCGGGAATCGAAGGTGTTGCCAATTTCCTTCTTCCTTTAGCTGCAAACCTGAACTGCACAGCCTACTGTATACAATTTGCCTACAAAAGCGGTGCCAATTTGGTCGAGACCGCTCAGCGAATCTTACCCGTAAGTAATTTCATAGTTTTTCAAACCGGTCGATGAATTTATTATCTTTACCGCAGTATATCGAAAAAGAGACTTCAAAAAAAGAACCGTTCAGACTCGTCGGACATTCCTTTGGAGGTTTACTGGCCCTGGAAGCTGCAGCGAAACTAGAAGCTCAGGGGTACTCCGGTAAAATTATACTGATAGACACTTTCCCTGGGATCGTGAGAGAATTTCTGAAAGACATTACTGAAATCGCACAAACTGATGAAGATTTTGATAACCTCTTGATCCTGTTTATTGCAATGATGGCGACGTCACAACAGAACTTAACTGGACACATTGTAAGTTTTAAAAAAACTTGATTTGAGTAGAATAATTTGATGTGGGTGGTTTTTGTTTGCAGGATAAAATTAAATCGTGCTCTTCATTGGAAGAGAAAATAAAAACGGCACTCGATATAAATTTCAAGGAGACGAAATATCCAAGGAAACACATCGAAGAATTATTGGTGATAATGCACAAGTTGTTTAAAACGACCATAAACTATCAGCCGTCATTCCCGAAATTGAAATCTCAGGTGTTTCTATTCAAAGCCACTCAGAAAACCGTACAGAATGCTGCCAACGATTACAACTTATCAGATCTCTGTGTGAATCCCGTGGAAGTGTTTGAGTTTGAAGGCAATCACGCCACCATTCTCGAAAATGAAGAGATGCACCACCATGTTAATAAAATTTTGTTCGATTAACTATTTAAATTTAAGTTGGCTTATGCCCGGTTTCACCAACAGTAAATTAGACCTTATTCATAGAATAAACTTATTCATTTGTTATTCTGTTTCACCAAACACGAATAGCTCTACTCTATGAATAAATCTGCAAATAAACTTATCAGCCAAATAGTTCCAGTTAACGTCTCTATTCATAGTTTTATAACCCTTCTGCAGCTCTACAACACTGGTTAATGTGAGAAAATACTCTAAACTTAATCTTAGTGTATTTGATGAGATTGATTGATCAATGAAAGGTAAAAAAAAAAACACAAAAACCTTTGTTTTTTATTCAATTTTGTTGTCCGGTGTGTTGATATTATAATAGCTATATTATAATCAACAAAAATTACTACAAGCTTATACATAATAATTAAATGGACCATAGGAAAGTGTTTAAGAAATAAATTATTATTTCAGTTAAGACCCACTAAAATTATTTGAATTTTTTACAAGATACTCCAATTTATTCTAAATAAGATTTATAAAACACTGCTATCATAATCAATTATTTTTCGAACCAGACTTTCAACATCTTCATCGTCTTCCTCAGAGTCTTCCGATGAAGAGCATGAGGCAGGAAGGCGTCCCAGCCAGAAGAGACCTCTCACACTTGAACAAGAGGGAAAATCAGCATTGCTTCATATTCATTCTTTAGTCCTTCGGCTTGCTTTCCCAAAGTTGACGACAGCACAAGCAAGTCGCAGGGAGCGATGACTTTGAAAAGCTGTATGAGTTTTCGCTTCATTTTCACTCTCCACTGTTGTTCATCCTCTTAAAAAGTTTATAAACTATTGGTTTATTTAATAATTATAATAGGTATACGTGTATCCACACGAAGCGCACGTCGGAATGAAAAAACCATACACAACACAAATTGAGATTTTATTTCAAGTTTAAGGTGCATAAATGTACAATTTATGTTCGAAATTGTACTGAACATCTGCCTATTTTATGAATAACTAACTGAGCTCTCAAACACGTTGGTGAAACAAGAATAGATTTAATTAGATTATTTATTCATTCAATAGTTATTTACAGATTTATATGCTGTTGGTGAAACTGGGCATTAGCGTTATAGATGACCCACTATAAATTTACTTGCCATATACAGGGTGTTAACTACCAACTAGTACAAAATAAAGGAGGTGATTAAAAATTCCTACTAACAAGGGTCCGCAAACACACCGTTTTCGAGATAGAGGGTGTTCAAAAAAATGTTTTTTTCCTACTTTTATTGCGATATCTCAAGAACCGTTAGAACTACAGGCTCCAGTTTTTGTACAGATTTCTACATTAATAATAGCTACTTTTAAGGCTCTAAATTAATGTTCTAATATACAGGGTGTCCCAAGATTTCTTTATCAAGGGATATCCGCGTTATTTCAAAAAATAAACAAATGAAATTCGGGAAATTTCAACCATACCCCTAAGGCTTTGCAGCTGCACCCTCAATGCCCCTTTACGCCTTTCCACCCCTAAGTAATCATCCCCTACTTTTTTTTCAAATGACACCCCCATATTTTTTTGCTCGGCAGGATTGTTGACTTCTTTCTGAATACAATGTCATACGATTTTTTTAAATCGAGACATATCTAGCACGCCGAAAACAATAGAATATCATAACAAACGAGGGTCGTCAAGGAGTTGCAATTGCTTGTTTTTTGTGTTAATGTTTCCTCCAACCACCTTAACTAGTAATATCGGTGTTGCTGGTATAGGCGTTAATAATAATAATTGCTTCTGTGATTTTAATGTCATATTAAATGTTAATTGTTTTTCCTTGACAACCCTCGTTTGTTATGATATTATATTGTTTTTGGCGTGCTAGATATGTCCCGATTAAAAAAAAATCGTGTGACATTGTATTCAGAAAGAAGTCAACAATCCTGTCGAGCAAAAAAAATATGGGGGTGTCATTTGAAAAAAAAAGTAGGGGATGATCACTTAGGGGTGGAAAGGCGTAAAGGGGTATTGTGGGTGCAGCTGCAAAGCCTTAGGGGTATGGTTGAAATTTCCCGAATTTCATTTGTTTATTTTTTGAAATAACGCGGATATCCCTTGATAAAGAAGTCTTGGGACACCTGTATGCCAGTCGTGGAGATTTTAGGTTTGCGTAAGGGCTTCATCCCCCTACCTTTACGGCACTGGAAAAATTGTCATTTTGAGAGCAAATTTCAAAGCGCCAATGTTTTTTACACAAAAAAGTACTCCTGGTCAAAAGCTGTGGAAGCCACCGTTCTTGAGAAAAAAAGGCATTTTATGATCAAAAACGTACAAAATTCAACATGAACAGAAACAGAAATGTATTTATTATACAGGGTGATTGATTGAAATGCCACATTAGAAAAAGTTCGACTTCCAAATGATCTAGGAATCTGAAATTTGGAACTTAGGCAACATACCTAATAACGAGTCAAAATGAAATATTACCAAGATGGTAGAACATTTAAAATGGCGAAAGCAACGGCCATCTTTGTTTTTTTAAATGGGACACCCCATATATTATTGCATTTTCAGATCGTCTGAGAAAATGTAATAACAATGGTGCTTATAGTTGTATTTTAAATTGAGTAGGCCATGAGTTATAAACAAGTGAAAATCGTGATTTTCCAACTTTAAAGACATTTACCACGAAAACGGCTCATGATATCAGAAAACGGCTTACATGTCCCTATCTTAACTTTTCATCTGGTATCCTACTGTAGAGTTGAAATGTTTATACAGGGTGATGAAAAATCTGACAATTTCCACCACCTTGTATAAAGATTTCAACTGCATATTTGGATGCCTTATAAAAAGTTAAGATAGGGACATGTAAGCCGTTTTCTCATATCTTGAGCCGTTTTCGTGATAAATGTCTTTAAAGTTGGAAAATCACGATTTTCACTTGTTTATAACTCATGGCCTACTCAATTTAAAATACAACTATAAGCACCATTGTTATTACATTTTCTCAGACGATCTGAAAATGCAATAATATATGGGGTGTCCCATTTAAAAAAACAAAGATGGCCATTGCTTTCGCCATTTTTAATGTTCTGCCATCTTGGTAATATTTCATTTTGACTCGTTATTAGGTATGTTGCCTAAGTTCCAAATTTCAGATTCCTAGATCATTTGGAAGTCGAACTTTTTCTAATGTGGCGTTTCAATCAATCACCCTGTATATTTTATTTTTTATGTGTTTATTCTAGACGAAGTTGAAAACAATCTGGCTACAAGCACAAGAAAAATAGGTGCAAATTTAAATTTGTGCCATGTTACAGTATGAAAAATTTTGAAAATAATTTTTTTGTTAATGTTGAAAACTGTACTTTTTTCATCATAAAATGCCTTTTTTCTCGAGAACGGTGGCTTCTTCAGCTTTTTACCAGGAGTACTTTCTTGTGTAAAAAACATTGGCGCTTTGAAATTTGCTCTCAAAATGACAATTTTTCCAGTGCCGTAAAAGTTGAAACCCTTACGCAACCCTAAAATCTCCACCACCTAAGGCATATCTTAGAACATTAATTTGGAGCCTTAAAAGTAGCTATTATTAATGTAAAAATCTGTACAAAAGCTGGAGCCTGTAGTTCTAACGGTTCTTGAGATATCGCAAAAAAGTAAGAAAAAAAAACATTTTTTTGAACACCCTGTATCTCGAAAACGGTGCGTTTGCGGACATATGTTAATAGGAACTTTTTTTCTTAGAATAAGTCGTAGAATCACCTCCTTTTTTTGTACTAGTTGGTAGTTAACACCCTGTATAATAGTAGCGGGTCGACTATACGTATTATAAAAAATGATATAATTTATTAACCAGAATTATAATATATTTTAAATTGTACATGATCTTTTCCTTTCTTTTTACTTTCAGAATGAAAATATGCCCTCATAAATCATACTAAAATTATTTTAACGAGTCATGAAATAAGAATAGAAAATAAACCTTGTCCTATTATTACAAATCTTAAAACCATCAATATGGATGCTTATAATGAAAATGGTGACACAAACTAGGAGAATTATTATTGTTCTATTTGCTATGAAATTGTTGTCAATATAATGTCAATTTTAACTGAAACGAATAGCGTTTTTGGCTGGCATTTTTTGGTGCTCACTGGACCAGTTTTTATTGCACTACTCCAGGTTCTTTGCACTTGCTTGGATTAGGAGCAATCAAGCCGAAGAGTCAACTCCACTCCAATCATCCTTCAAGTTTAATTTATTATGTCACTGAAGAATAGGGAACAATAATAATTTATTATAATTTGATACATTGGGAAATTTCAAAGAAATGTTTGAGTGATTTAAGTATGTAGAAAAAAAGATGCTATAAATTATCAAATGTTAAAAAGTTCTTCTATCTTTTATTTTCTGCAAACCTTATCTTATAATAAATCTTATCAATAATACTACCCAATTAAGTATGTTTGTATGAAGTATGGAGTATTATTTGTATTTATGGAGACATTTTCTAATAAATTTTCTACTTTTCCTTATCACAAAAAATTAAGTACATGATATTCCGCTTGCTGTGACCAAGGGTCTTCCACTGTGATTAGAGTTTTTTGTAAAGCTCGCTGTTTCCAAAATGTTAGCAACTTTTCGTCAAAAATGAAGACCGAAAATAATGAATTTCACTGTGAAATCACATGAAAATAAAAAGGGCTCTGACATTTAGTACTTTACTCATCATCTTTAGTTCTTGTAACTATTAAAACTTCCACAAACGATTACACGTTTAGAGTTCTATAAATTCTCACAAATTATAAAAAATATTGGTGGGAAAAATGACAAGCATTTATTGATCAATAATAAAGTTATGTCAACTTGCGCTGGAACTGCAACCCGGCCTAAAACACAGGTTATGAAAGTGGGCACTGAGTGCAAAATGAGCAGAAAACAATATTCTGTGATAATGCAACCCGATTTTAGCAGCCTAACACGACTATGCACTCAGTGCAAAAAAGTGCGCACCGGGACAGTCAGTCGAAAACACTGTAAGCTTTACACTTCAGGAAAATTTACAGAGAGAACAACATAAAGTTATCTTGCTCATTTCAACTATCAGCTGCATGAGCTACAATTTCCGCTTTTTCGGCCGCCCTATCACTTCTACAAAACGGGCAGAATAAACAACACGATAGAACTATACAGAGAAGGCAATTGAGCCGAATATGCACTAGCTCCGGAAAAACTAGTTCACAAACTACCGGAATCCACCACTTTGAAGAAAGGTAAAGAACCAATTTCACCACTACCATTATTGGTTCATACTTCCAATCAGGAGATGCGGGGAGGGGGAGGAAACCCCATATCACCTAATCTGCGAATTCCTAGCACTAGAGGGAACTAGACTTCTAGTATTTGGGACCGAAATGGCAGAACCAAAATAAATAGAACAAGCACCCATTGAACTCGTACTGAAATACTTTCGGGAGACGGGACTGATGAGCTAATCATCCAAAGGGGTACAATAAGCGCAAGCTTCAGTACAAGGGCTTTTAACCTACCCTAGAAGTAATAATAATAATAATAATACTCAAACTTCCAATCATTCCAGCTGCTTTATGCGAACTAGTTTCGTGCATCAGTCACAGTTGCGACATCATGACATCCGTCACGGTTGGGCAGAAAATCTCGATGGTCTGCAGCTCAAGACACATTGCAGTTCACAAGAAGGTGAAGTGAACTGAATAGTACTAGACCGGAAGTTGAAGGAAAACAAGGTATAATTTTTTTTTTATATAATAAAGGGTTCTTTTGTAATGTTTTTTTTATTACCAGATATGATATATGATTTTGTGACACCTGACGAGTTGAAAAGGAAACAAGCAGATCATCACCTTATTGATGTAGTGTGACCATGTGACCACCTGTGATCGAATACACTGTGTCTGTCAGCGATGGGTCACCGAATTTTTGGAATGTGGTCACCACATGGTAACATCAGGTAATAGTCTGATCATATTTGAAAATTTAATTCTGCAATACTGCCAACATAAAATTAATGTAGCTCACGAATATCTTTAATATTTAACAACCGGTCTTGTCAAACAATTAACCTGGTGTTAACTCATAACAAAATTGAGTTATTACACAGTAAAATATATTCCAAATTGTACAATTTTCATTTTTTTATGAATTGCACAATCTTGTTTCAATGTTGAATATATAAATATTCAATAGGTAATCCTTGTTTTAGTGAATTTTGGAAATCATTTGTATGAGAAACAAGCGAAGTAAATTTGAATCTTGTACGAACTTCGATATTGTGCATTCATTGGATGAAAGTGATGACATTTTTCAAATGGATCTAATCTTCTAGGGCCGAAAATTGCATATTATACACAAGAAAAAAGTACGATTTTAGCTCTTGATATGTTTGTCACCTCCGCTACTCGAGCTAAAATCTATCACTTATTTCCCTTGTATAATAACTAACGATTATTCAAGAAACTTCATAATGATGCATGTAATCATACAAAGCTTCAAGGGGTCGATAGCCTAGTTGGTAAATGCGTCGGTCTGCTAATAATTCGACCAGACATAGGAGCATTTTTTTCCTTTATACGAATATTAAATATTCCCAGATATAACAAAATCCAGGAAGAAATCAATTGTTAACTGTAAAGGTCAATAATGTATAATTATTACACTATTATACCAATAAAGCGTATGGTGATATGTGGACAAATTGTTTGCATTCATCAAGATGCGTTATACTCGACTAAAGGCTGCATAAATTTGATCAACAATAGCTAGAAACAAAGCAGGCAAATCGAGACTCTTAATTACAAATTTTACTTATAAATTAAATTG
The DNA here is from genome assembly GCA_910589415.1 of Malachius bipustulatus. NCBI lineage: Eukaryota > Metazoa > Arthropoda > Insecta > Coleoptera > Melyridae > Malachius > Malachius bipustulatus. Next base: position 30,903,563 of record OU342638.1, on the reverse strand, counting down.
TTGATTAAAAAAAAATCGGTAGGTATTAGATTGTAATTTTCCACTTGTCTAAATATTCATATAAATGTATGCAAGTTCAGGGACAACTATTGCAGAAATCATATTATTTGTGCACTAAAATGCATTAGCCTGACGCATGTTCCATTGTATTCAATATGCCCGGGTTGATATAAAACGGTTTATAAATGAGTTCCGTCCTATTTGATCCCTGAGACTTGGGTGAGCCACAGGTTACTTTCAAATCAGTGTACAAGTTTCAAATCAGTGGTACAACTACGAGGATCACAAACTTATTTATTTCCAGTTTCTCTCGGTAAGTCTATAAGTACTTGGAGAATTTTTTATTTTACCAATTATTATTATTATTATTCAAGATCAAAATTATAGGAACAATTACTTTTTTGATAATTATTATAAACCCTGCTGTTATTGCGGCAAATTTAGTTGACAAATAATTTTTTCTAGAAAAAAGGAATTTTTATTTTATTTACCAGATTCCCTACAACTTTACATGCTTTTCTATAATTAATATCACATAATAGATTGAAAATAGGGTAATTCACACCAACAAGTCTAGAGAAAAGCTGCCCGTTAACGAGATACATGGTTTTCTATCTTATTTTTGTTCTTTCTAATTCGTCAGAAATGATACATTCGTTAAAGCTCTGCATTACTGATACAGATTTGCAATGCAGTGACTATGCAGTTTGGATCATCATGGCTTTGACAGGTCTATAAAATCACTCCTCAAAATCTTAAAAGTATAAAAAGTAATGTTTTCAAAACTTATTAGGGCATATAGGAAATGCAAACATAGGTGAAAAATTTCCTATAGGCATAGGTCATTGGAGCTTTAGCTTTTGAGATAAAGGGTGTTAAAGTTATTCGAAAAATTTAATATTTTTGGAATATCTACAAACTAGCTGTGATTAGAATAATTCAAAATTTTTTACAGTTGTTGTACTAATTGAAGTAAATTTGATCTGGGTATGGGTATGTCGTTACCTTTTTTTCAAATAATTTACACGCCACTGACTTTAATAGAAATGTGACATTTTTGGTGTAGATACCTTTTTGGTGTTGTTTAGAGTAAACATAAAGGCATAATCGTTTAGGGGAACCCGGCTGTTATTTGGAACTAAAAAGATGTGCATTTCATAATGTTTTGTTAAGGAAGATCTCCGATTGGACCAGCACCTGACGAGTCAGGTCATAAACATACCCATGTAAACTGGCTGGACCTGATCAGGTTTTGGTCAGATCAAAAAAAAATTAAAAATGTCCACCTCTTATTAGTTCAAAACAAGCGGGTATCCCTAGATGCTTGTGCTTTTGTTACAATCTGGCATATATGCATTCTGAATACAATTATTTTTATTCCAAAAGGTACATCAATAAAAGTGTCATATTAATTAGGACCTTTAATTTCACAAAAATTCAATTTTCAGAGGAGATATCTCGGGAAAACGAGTTTTTGTGGGCTTATACCCTTATACCCATGGAGACCCCTTGATCTACTCATCGAGTACTACCAATTCCCAAAATTACATAAAATTTAACCGGGTAATATGACCTAAAAAAAATAATAATTATGTAATGAATTTTCAATAATAATAAAAGATATGACACAAATATGAAATCTCGATTTTTCAATTTTTTCAGGATATTATTGGAAAGGTCACAGATATCTTGTATGTCTTTGACGGATTCGAGATGGCCACAAAATAGGGCATCTTTTCTTTAATTTAACGGGCCTTGTATCTCTTAACGTTTACGAGATAGAGATAGCAATATAGAGAAGGATACATGGTGCACTCTGTATAAATTTAGCTAATAATTAATATTATTTTACACATCAGTGAGAGATCAGTGCCTTCAGTGGGGATGCCCCTAGATTTCAGTTCATGTTTCTGTCACACCCATAAAATAAATTTTGTGGTAAAAATTGTCATTTTTATATTAAAAAACCCAAAACAATAATTGAATTTCAAGTGTATACCTAGTGTGAAGTGAATACCTATGTACCTTTACAAAAAAAAAATTATTCAAATAGCCGATATAACTATAGTCATCATGGTGTTAATAATTATATAAATCACTCTGTATAAATGCTGATTTTTTTTATGATCCTCGAATACCTATGAAGAAGTTGAATAAAAAATTTAAAGTGCAAACGAAAATGTTTTTGATTTAATTGTTAAAAAAAAATTGTATTTTTTTTTACTTCTGGTATCGATCTCATTGATCTCCTTTCGCATTCTGCAAAAGATAACTTGTAAAATTTTAAAACGGAAACAGACATGGTGAGTTTTCTGATTGTCTGGAAACACAAGCGGTTTTGTTGTATTAATTTGAATTGTAACGGACATTATAAGTTGGCCTTTGCCACTAAAAGTTCATTGTCCTTCCTTAGATTCCGAACCTGGTAAAGTCGAGTGATCGTAAACAAAATTCAACTCTCTCATTGGTGTTCGTAAAGGTGAATCTGAAATTTATTCGCACTACTGCGAACCTGTACTGTTCCTTTAACCGATGAACATGTAATTTTTACAAAACCATTCAATGCTAATCACACAGTTCCAGTCATTTTTAATTATTTAATTGTGTGCTTGCAAAAACCTGGCAGGTGTTCCAACATCATTTCACTAGTCATCATTTCACTGGTTTTTATTTTTTACAGTCATCACCGTTACAATAGTAGGACACCGAGCAAAATATTCCAGAAATGTATGAGACGATTTTTCTCTCTACCTCTACCCCTAAGCCTTCAACTAATATTTCTGTCTTACATATTAAAGAACCAACTAAATTTTTACCTCGCTCCTCTCCTCCTTGACCAAGTTTCAGTACCCTTATCAACCTTTCTGATAATGAATAAGAATGTCATAAATAAACTAAAAAACTGCTAAATAGTCACTTTTTATATAGAAAAATAGTAAGTTTATGAAATAAAAACATTTCAGAGAAGGAAAAAATGTCCCCTCAAACCTGCAGTGATGCTTCATCTGAAGCAGAGTTGACTGCAGTCATAGACGACATCCCACCGGGAGAAGAAATCGTTGTATCGGGTAATTTTTTTTTTAATACACTTTATATGAAGAATTACTTTAACTAACAAAATTTCCAGGTGTGTCCGGAAAATACCCTGAATGCGAAAACGTTCTTGAATTTTGTGAAAAACTGAGAAACAAAGTGGATTTGATAACACATGATAATCGACGCTGGGATAACGTTTATTCAGACATTCCTTGGCCTTCTGGGAAACTAAACAATCTAGAAAAATTCGATGCTGGATTCTTCGGTAACTATCGATCGATTTATTTATTTTTAGGTTTGTTTTAGCAGAAATTGCAAACTAATCAGAGCCAATGGAAGGACTGATTTGGAGTGATTTTTCTCAGTTGCCCATCGGCTCTGACTAGTATTAAACACGTGCAACTGAACTTAAATCTGTGAATTTCTGCAGAAGTGCCGCATAATGCTTCGAATCGCATGGACCCGGAATTGAGGATGCTTCTGGAGAAATCTTGGGAAGCCGTAATCGATTCCGGTATTAATCCCGTTGAACTTGAAGGCTCCAGATGCGGGGTGTATGTAGGTGTTTCCCTTTCGGACACCGAATGTCACTCGTACCAGCAAACTCTTATTCCTGACAGCTATCCAATCACTGGGTAAGGTTGAATTTCCATTTTAGAACTCAATGATATCATCCTATGAAAGACTACATTTGTTTGAAAAAAAAGTTTCAGAAAGCTAGTTGACTTACACATAACATGAAATGGCGTCTAGCGTGGACAGAAAGATCAAAACTATATCTAGCTGCACTCAAAAAATATTTATAAACATTGTTTAATAAAATTGTTTCTTCTTTCAGTAATTCAAGAGTTATGTTGGCAAATCGTATAAGTTATTTTATGAAACTAAATGGACCATCAATGGCAACCGATACTGCTTGTAGCAGTTCAGCGCAAGCATTTGTGGATGCTTATAACGCATTAAGAAGAGATGAAGTAGATTACGCAATCGTTGGCGGATCGCATCTGGTTTTACATGAAAATGCCACATTACAGTTTTACAGGTTCGGTTCAAACAAAAAACTGCATCCAAGTCAGTCGTCAAGAGTCTAAAGAATATTTTAAATTATTACAGGTTAGGTGTTTTGAACAATTCGGGCAAGTGTAGAACTTTTGATCAAGATGCTGACGGGTACACGAGATCTGAAGCAGTCACTGCAGTATTACTCCAGAAAGCTAAAACAGCCAAACGTATATATGCTGAGGTATTTCTTTATTATAGCTAATAAAAAATAATATAGCATACACACATAATATTTCCAGGTATTATGTGCCGATAATAACTGTGATGGTTTCAAAGAACAGGGTATCAATTTTCCAAGTAAGGAGGTTCAGGAAGATCTGATGAGAAGGGTTCTGGATAAAGCAAAATTGGACGCCAGTTCTGTGATATATATAGAAGCCCACGGAACAAGTAACATGAAATTTATAGTAACATGTTCATTCATAACGAAAACGTTTTTCAAGGCACAAAGGCCGGTGACCCGGTAGAAGTGGAAGCAATAGACAGAGTGTATGGTCAAAACCGCACCAAACCTCTCCTGATAGGTTCCGTCAAATCGAATGTAGGTCATTCCGAACCTGCATCCGGACTTACCAGTTTGACCAAAGTAAGTTCTCTCTGAACTGAACTGACATCCACATTCATTTTGTCATAATCTCATTTTATTCAAGCTTATCATTGCCATGGAAACAGGCGTCATACCACCTAACATAAATTTCAACAAACCAAAAGATTCAATGCGGGCTATTATAGAGGGAAGAATGAAAGTAGTCTGTGAGCCGACGCCTTACGATGACGAGAACGCCGTCATGGGTACGGAATAATGCTTTCAATTTAATCGCCTTAAACTTAATTGGTTTCAAATTTCAGCTTTGAATAACTTCGGATTCGGAGGCGCCAACTGTCATGCATTGGTCAAAAGACACACTAAAACTAAAACAAACAACTCAACACCCAGAGACGATTTGCCCAGACTTGTGTGTATCAGTGGAAGGACTGAAGAGGCAATCGAAACACTTTTAGATTCTTTGAAAAAGGATTATTTAGACGCCGAACATGTAGCGCTGTTGCATAACATATTCAAGTAAATATTTGTTTGTCTGTCTATCAAAATCCGCCTTGATAGTCCAAACACACAATGTGAAAACTTCTATTATTATTATTTAGTGATGAGTTAATTTTTCAGAAAACCGGTTCAAGGATTTAAACAAAGGGGCTATTCCATATTAACGAAAACTGGCGAAATTCAAAGAACGTCGTCGTACTGCTCAGAAAAACGAGGCCTACACCTTCATTTCGCTGAATTCGGTCTGTTATGGCACGAAATAGGAAAAGCGTTGCTGGCTATTCCGATTTTCTCCGGCTCCATTCACAAGTAACACGATAAAATATTCACCGGCAACTTTATACCTTTTTTATGTTCAGTTTTCAGAAGATTCTGGACTCGAAGAACGTCAACATCACCGACATTATTTTAAACGAGACCAAAGATGAATCGTTTGGAAAGTACGTGTTGGGCACGGTGGCAATTCAAATGGGAATCGTCGATGTGCTGAAAGTTTTGGAAGTCGTTCCCGTTTCCATCTCGGGCGAATCATTTTGTGAACTGACGTGCGCATATTTCGACAATGCCATGACAACCGAAGAGGTCCTTCTCTGTGCTGCCAGTGTCGCCGATGTTTTCAAGGATTACTCTGAAGCGCCTCAAATCAAACATGAAATTAACGGACATGTAAGAACATTTTTTTTTAATCTTCTTTTTACAATTTTTCAAACGAAAACAGAAGGAGAACTAGCGGCTAAATTCACAACATTGAATTCTCGTCTACGACTTTTCTAAGATTATTTTTGATGTTTAGGTACCCAATGGTATTCCGAAGACCACCAATAAGGTCATTTATGAAGAGAATAATCTGATTATTGATAATACAAGCAAGGACAGAGTGTACGGATTGCCATCATCAAAGAAAATCAAATATATCGAAAAGTGTAGTAAGATTTCTAAATTATCAATGCTAATCCTGAATGATAATAATAATTTCTCCTGTTCTAGAGACGATTTTGATACAAAAATTTAATGAAATACTTACAAAGGACAAAAAGAGAAGCGGCCAGTGGTTATGGACCAGTTCTAATGAAAAACTCAACGCCGAAAGTCTAGTGGAAGCGCTTCTATCTAATTCGAGTAAAAACTTGTACAATAAACTAACAAAAAAAAGTTTTCTGCTAGAAATTGGCAAATCAATGTCAGATTTCAACTACTCCTCTATCATCGGAAAAACTTTCAATCCCAAATCTGATTGTTTGGTAGCCTTTTTGGAATCACTGGGAAGGTATAACACGTTTTTAACAAATTAATAGGAATAATAATTGTGAATTAAAATAAGCCTAAACATGACCTGACTATAAATAAGAGAGTGCGTAATGTAATAAATAAACTACCGAATATTGTTGGTTACAATTAAAAAAGTAACGGAAATCACGAAAATATCTTGTCAACTTGGGCTCCAAGTTTGTTACATCAGGCACTCTCTTCTCCAACTGTCACGTTCTCCTGAATTTCCTTCACACAATCAATAAAATTATATGTTTCAGTCTCTACCTGAACGGTTACGACCTAAAACTTGACGAGTTATATCCGAAAATCAGCTTTCCTGTCAGTCGATCTACTTCGATGATTTCCCCCTTCATCAGATGGATCCACAAAGACGATTGGTCGGTTTTTTTGACAAAAAATGAGAAGGGAAATAAAAGAAACATCACAATAAGTTCCTTCAAGATTGATAGCAAACACAGCGCAATGAAGTTTGTTTCTGGTCACGTGATCGACGGTACTGAATTCCTGAATCCCTTCTGTACCATTTCATTATTGCACGATTTTTTATAGGTTTGAACTTGTTCCCAGCGACCGGTTACTTATTCTTGGTATGGAAAACGCTGGCCGATTCTAGAGGCCACTTATTCAGTGAACTGAAAGTGGTGTTCGAAAATATCCGATTCAACAGAGCTACGACTGTTCCCAAAGACGGCAGTCCGATAACGTTGAACGTTTTGATACAACACGGCGGCGGTGATTTCGAGGTAAATTGTAAACTTCACTTATCTATAAGTAGTCTATATCCTCTCTGTTCACTCATACGTTATGAAAATCACCCTATATATTATAATCATATATAATGTGAATTTTTATTATTAGTTAGCCAATGGCATTGGTAGGAAAGGGGGCAAAGTTGCTAAACTTCAATATTCATTGTACTTTTGTCACATTTTCAAAATTCCGCAAAAATAGCGGAAATAATCTAAATTGCGGCAGTTTATAAAAAAATTACACTCATTTGGTGATTTTTCGAGAACTTTTCAGTCTTGGAACTAGTTTTCCCAGTTGGTGCACGGTTATTATTTCAGGTATCAGAAGGAAGTACCGCTGTCGTGACTGGCCAGGTTCGATTAGTTAACGAATGCAAACAAGTTCCCCTTCCATCCCCTTCAGACGGTACCGCTTCAGATGCATTACCACTAACAACGAAAGACATCTACAAAGAACTGAGACTGCGCGGTTACAACTACAAGTAAAGTTATGTTAATGTGATGTACACATGTCAAATAACAATATCCGATTTCAGAGAAATATTCCGGTCTATAGTTGATTGTGACCCGACAGCCCAAAAGGCTCACATTAAATGGGAAGACAATTATGTGGCACTTATGGATAACATGCTCCAGTTGAAAATCCTTCAATTAGACAGCCGTTCTTTGTACGTTCCAACTTTCATTGAAAAAGTCACCATCGATGGTCCCAGTCATACACACTTTCTGAAGAAACATCTTAATGGAGTACTTCCGGCTTATGCGCATGCTGATGTTGAGGTTATTCAGTAAGTAAAATTTAAAGTGACATATTTCAGGAATATCTTAATTCTCCTTGTTACAGTCACTGTATCGTACATTTTTTTAAATTCGAGTCCCAGATAGTTTTATCGAGGCGACATTTTGACCTGATAGACATGATTTTCAATATTTAAAATTCAATAGCAAATTGTGTTAGAGTGAATCTGAAGTATGAAGTGGAGTGTTGACATTATTTTATAATAATTAGTTAGTCTAGTATGTGATAATGTGATAATTTATAAAACTACAATACAGAGAAAGAGCGCTAATTTAGCCCTGCGATAGTTGTCCAGCATTTTTTTTTTTACATTATGCAACAACAATATTTGACACACTTCTTTGGTGGTGGTGATATGTCAAACTGATGAGCTGGAAATAGCCAGTGAAACATCGATGTATCTATTTTCACCATACCGTTAGGGTTGTGTTGTTCAATAAACGGATTTCTGTAATTGATATGATTTTTTTATTTCAATTTGTTTCTTAGTAACAGCACTTCTCTATGCAAGCAGTACCTAATAATAATATGCCTAATTACATATTTTAAAACCCATTTATGGACCCTTATTAATCCGGCATTAATCAGCGCTGAAGAATACCATTTGATGCTGGATTAGCGTGATTATACTGTTTTCATTCAAGAACTATTTAACCTGAACCAAGCACCTAGACCTAGAAACTATAGCTGATTGCCGATTGGTGCAGATGTACCATGATACAATTATACATGAAAATGTCTATCATCTAATAATTTTTGTTTGTCAAACACATTCTAAATTCTTATACATCAATGTATTTTTTCAACTGACCTGTCAAAGAACTGTAATTCTTGAGATATGCTCAAAATCGAAAGAAAGTGTTGATTACAAATGCAGGCATAATATAAAATGTGTCAAAATTGGTCGAAATACCTATCTTGACACAAATTAGCTTATTTCTTGGCAAAATTTTGGTATTATTGTATAAAAATCGAATTAATTATTCCAGATGTGGCGGAATCGAGATTCGTGGTCTCAGAGCAAGTTCAATTGTAAGGAGAAAAGCACTCGGCGAACCGGTTCTCGAGAAATATGTTTTTGTTCCAAACGAAACTAGTTTGCCATTAAACGAAGCCATCAAAGTTAACATGCAAATCATCCTGGAGAATTATTACAACGTTAAGTTTAAAGTGGTCGAGGTGGTTGACGAAGCATCAAATTCTGAACTGAAATCGTTGTCACCTAAAATTGCTGAATCTTTCGCGGAAGAACCTCTCATAGCAGCTGAAATAAGTGTATTCTCGGAACAACCTATCGAAGTGGAAGGTGTCACAGTGGAGAAAAAAAAACTCGCTGCTGAAACCGACTGTCTTTTGATTATCGGATCCGAGCTGTTAATAAGACATGATGTATGTTTAGATTGACAGGCAGAAAGTGAAAATTCATTTATTAATCTTATCGAGTTGCAGGTTTTGCAGCAAGCGTGGGGATCTTTGAAGAAAAACGGCTTCATTCTTTCTCGAGAATCTTTAAATCTGAACCCTTTAAAAACTAAGCATGAAGGTTTAGAAATATTAACCGTATTCACTACAGATAAAGAAAAACTTGTGTTGTTTAGAAAATCGACAAATGAACAAACGACAACTCCTTCCATCATACCGATCCATAACGAAAACTTTTCTTGGTTAAAGTACTTGCAATCGTCAGCCGAAAAAGAGCAATCGATAGTTCTCTATTCACAAAACGACGACTGTAACGGAATACTGGGTCTAACGAACTGTTTAAAACGAGAAGTGGTTACCAGTCCTGTCCGATGTTTCTTTATCAGAGACAAAAACGCTCCTGACTTCGATTTACAGAATGAGTTCTATAGAGCTCAGTTCGAGAAGAATTTAGTCATCAATGTCTTCCAGAAGGGACAATGGGGCACTTATCGTCATTTACTATTGGAAGATTTAAACGCAGTAGAAACGAAACATTGCTTTGTCAATACTTTGGTAAGAGGAGATCTGTCCACGCTGACATGGATCGAGGGTCCTTTATCTAACAGGCTGACAGCTTCTAGCACTGATAACTGCATCGTTCACGTGAGTTTTCTTTAGTTAAGCGACAAGAAGAAAGACATACTTTTTTTGTATTATTTCTATTTATTTAGTCTTCATTTATTTTAGGTTACCTATTGCACACTAAACTTCAAAGACGTAATGCTGGCGTCTGGCCGCATAAGCGCTGACATTATGCACAGATTATCCCAAGAACAAACAATTGGTATTGAATTCTCAGGAACAACTGATGAGTAAGATTTAACTTAAAAAAAAATTAAAGAATTCATGTAAATACAAAATTTCAGCGGCAGACGTGTAATGGGTTTCTTTGAATGCGGTGGCTTAGCAACCGTCATCGAAACTAATAAACATACTCTGATTGACGTTCCTGATGAATGGACCCTCGAAGATGCTGCGACTGTTCCAGTTGTATATGCCACAGTTCTTTACGCCGTGTTTAATGTCAGACTGTTTTATTAGTTTAGGAGTAACTTAGCTATATTTATTTATTTTTAGGTTGGCAAAATGAAACGCGGGGAATCAATTTTAATTCACGCCGGTACAGGAGGAATAGGACAAGCGGCAATTAACGTAGCGTTACATCATGGCGTCACTGTTTTCACTACTGTTGGTACTGATGAGAAAAGGAAATTCATTAAGCAAAAATTCCCACAGATTCCGGGTAAGTTTACACATCCTATTCCAGATGTTTACAAATTAAAGTTGGTTTTAATTGTTTAAGACTCTCACATTGGAAATTCTCGTGACATTTCGTTTGAGGAAATGATCAAAATCCAAACAAAAGGGCGCGGAGTTGACCTCGTCTTAAACTCTCTCTCCGAAGAGAAACTCCTAGCCTCGGTTCGTTGTTTGGCGCGTGGTGGAAGATTCCTCGAAATTGGAAAGTTCGATCTGATGAACAATAACCTCTTGAATCTCTTATTCATTGAAAAAGAAGCGACACATTGCGGAATACACATCGATAGGTTTTTTAACGAACGGCTTGGCATTATGAACACTTTGACGATCCTAATTAAAGACGGAATAAAAAAAGGTTACATAAAACCGTTAGAGAGGTACGTCTTCGAGGAAGACGATATTGAAAAGGCGTTCAGGTACATGGCCGGTGGTAAACACATGGGGAAAATATTAATTAAAATCAGAGAGGAAGAGAAGAAAATACGAAACATCAAACCTGAATTTAAAATTAAGAAAGCTTATCCGAGGTGAGTTTCATTTATTTCTTTTCAAATTCAAATCTATCTGTCGATATTTTTTAGGTATTACTGCGACCCGAAAAAAAGTTACATAATCTGCGGAGGCCTAGGCGGATTCGGTCTGGAATTAGCAGACTGGTTAGTTGTTCGTGGTGCCAGGAAACTCGTCTTAACATCCAGAGTTGGAGTTAAAACGGGTTACCAATCATCCAGAATCAGGTATGAAATCTTCCAAGCAAAGCTACAATAACAAATTACTAATGTCACTCTCTAGAATATGGAAATCATACGGCACTGAAGTAGTAATCTCCACCTCAAACATAGCAACAAGAGAAGGCTGTGAAGAATTGATAAAGCAAGCGAGTTATCTTGGAGAGGTTGACGGTATTTTCAATTTGGCTGTCGTTCTTCTAGACAATTCCCTAGCGAACCATACAGAGGAATCCTTCATTAATTCTTTTGGTCCGAAAGCAGTCGCTACACAACATTTAGATGATATCTCTAGGAAACTATGTCCTACTTTGAGGTTGGGCTAAAGATTTCTTGAACTAGTTTATTGATTATTCAAAATGTAAACATTTCAGGACTTTTGTTTTATTTTCTTCTGTATCCTGTGGAAGGGGAAATATAGGTCAAGCAAATTATGGAATGGCGAATTCTGTTATGGAAGGGATATGTGAGAAACGACAAGAAGAGGGATACCCGGCTTTGGCTGTTCAATGGGGAGCAGTCGGAGATGTAATATTATTTTTAATAAATATTAAGGCGATATCATTTGAATACAATTCTTAGGTAGGTTTAGTTGCCGAAATGCAAGAAGAAGACACAGTATTAGAAATCGGCGGTACGCTGCAGCAGAGCATAAACAGTTGCTTGAAAACAATGGACAAGTTCTTGAGACAGAATCACCCGGTCGTGGCCAGCATGGTTGTCGCAGAGAAACAATACGGAGCTTCCTCTGATAATTGCGTGGAGGCCATCGCTAATATTTTAGGTTAGTTTGGAAACCATACTGGAGAATTGTAAATTAATTCGGACCCTTCCAGGTATTACAAATTTGAAAACTATAAGTATGCAATCCACTCTGGCCGAACTGGGAATGGATTCGATGAGAGCGGTAGAAGTGAAGCAGACGCTGGAAAGAGATTTCGAAGTTATCTTAACGCCGAAAGAAATTAGAGGTTTGACATTTGCCAAGTAAGTGGCAGTAGTTTGTTTTATATCAGTTATGCTGACTAAAAGAAGCTGACAGTTAGTTAATAGAGGCATCTGTCACTGCTCTAATAGTGACTTATTGCAATAAATCGCGATGACATTTCAGTTGTTAAATTAAATATACTGCGGCCTAAAAATTATTAAAACCACTCTGAAATTTTAACCAGAATATAAAATCAAACAAGTTAACTGTCATCACAATTTCTCTATGAATTTACAGGTTACAAGAATATGACTCTGATACGAAAGAACCTGGCACCACAGAAAGAGCAGATATGAGTGAAGGCTTAAATTATTTCACAACCCTAATCGAAAAAGATCTTTCAATAAATGATCCCGTCTTGAAATTGGAGACAAAAATTAAAGCAGAAGCCTCGAAAGTGTTCCTATTGCCGGGAATCGAAGGTGTTGCCAATTTCCTTCTTCCTTTAGCTGCAAACCTGAACTGCACAGTTTACTGTATACAATTCGCCTACAAAAGCGGTGCCAATTTGGTCGAAACAGCTCAGCGAATCTTACCTGTAAGTAATTTCATAGTTTTTCAAACCGGTCGATGAATTCATTATCTTTACCGCAGTACATTGAAAAAGAGACTTCTAAAAAAGAACCATTCAGACTCGTCGGACATTCCTTTGGAGGTTTACTGGCACTGGAAGCTGCAGCAAAGTTAGAAGCTCAGGGGTACTCCGGTAAAATTATACTGATAGACACTTTCCCTGGGATCGTGAGAGAATTTCTGAAAGACATTATTGAAATCGCACAAACTGATGAAGATTTTGATAACCTCTTGATCCTGTTTATTGCAATGATGGCGACGTCACAACAGAACATAACAGAACACATTGTAAGTTTTTAAAGAACTTGATTTGAGTAGAATAATTTGATGTGGGTGGTTTTTGTTTGCAGGATAAAATTAAATCGTGCTCCTCATTGGAGGAGAAAATAAAAACGGCACTCGATATAAATTTCAAGGAGACGAAACATCCAAGGAAACACATCGAAGAATTATTGGTGATAATGCACAAGTTGTTTAAAACGACCGTAAACTATCAGCCGTCATTCCCGAAACTGAAATCTCAGGTGTTTCTATTCAAAGCCGCACAGAAAACCGTACAGAATGCTGCCAAAGATTACAACTTATCGGATCTCTGTGTGAATCCCGTGGAAGTGTTTGAGTTTGAAGGCAATCACGCTACCATTCTCGAAAATGAAGAAATGCACCACCATTGTAATAAAATTTTGTTCGAATAACTATTTATATTAAGTTGGCTTACTGTTATAGGTGACCCACTATAAAATTACTTGCGATATTTATAATAGTAGCGGGTCGACTATATTATAAAAAATTATATAATTTGTTTACCAGAATTATAAAATATTTTAAATCGAACATGACCTTTTCCTTTTTTTCTACTTTCAAAATGTAGATCTGGCCACATAAATCATACTGAAAATTTCACGATTGATGAAATAAGAATAAAGAAAAACCTCGTCCAATTATTACAAATCCTAAAACTTTAAAAATGGATGCCTGTAATGAAAATGATGACACAAACTAAGACGATTGTTTCAGTATGTCCTGAAATCAAATTGTTGCCATTACGATTGTAATAATATCTATTTTGGATCAATTTAACTAAGAATAAGCTTTACACTGCAAGACAATTTGCAGAGAAAACAACATTAAATTATCTTGGTCGTTTCAATTTTCAGTGGCTCTGATTAGCCTCACTTTTCAAAAATCTGCGGAATAAACAACATACGATTCAAATCAAGAGAGTGAATGGACAGTAGATCATTTTGTATGAGAAAAAGGTGAAGTTAATTAAATATAATCATCAGTTTGAACAAAATTTAATTCGAATTAGATTAAAGTGATTATATCTTCAAATTGTATGAATGTGGTTGCGACTGGTACTGCCTAAACAAGAATGTTTTGTCGAAAACACCTTTGTATCTTGAAAGAGGGACGCCTAAATCAAAAAAGGCAAGAGAAAAGGCTCATTTATTTTTGGCACATGATCTGTGGCTAACGGCTTGACTTACCATTTTGTAACACCCTATGTCTAGTGTAACATATCGAGGTACGTTTGTTATCTTTTTAGAATATTAAAATAAAATCACTGAAGCTATTTTTTTTTCAAGTGCAGTAAATACAGGCACATAATAGCAATTATTATAAATATCAATTATTGAATAAAAGTTTAAGGTATAAGGTCAACACAAAATCTCCTTTTTTTTCAGACAAACACTGAAAAACTAATCAATCGAAAGGATAATCACAAATCATTCAGCAGCAGCTACTCGAGACCTAGAGGCTCTTGTGTCAATTGCTTGGCAATGCCTTTTCGAAAATCTGTCAAATAATTTTCAATTTATTCTCAGTCTCTGTGGTATTACTGCAGATAATTTTTCTCATAAATAATGATTTTTTTACTTTGAAAATGAAAACACGCCCCAGCCTTATGTCAGCTCCTGCGGAGTGCATAAATTTTATTAACATGGGTATTTGTCAAACAGGCGTAGATTAACATAGATCATGACTCCTATAATTCAAAAGAATAATTATAAACGAAATTGTAGACATAAAAAGTTTGTGATTTACTAGTTGCATAAATAACCATAATATATACCTAAACATGCTAAGTGCTGAGACAATTATTGCAGAAGCTTGAGCAATAAAATGCGTTGATATGGCGCCTGCTCCATTGTATTCAATCAACCCGGGTTGTTATAAAAGTATCCACAAATTATTTCCCTGAGACTTGAGTAGAAAAATCGATCATTTTCTAATCAGTGCTACAACTACGAGGATCACAAACTTATTAAAATAGTTTCTCTCGGTGAGTCTGTTTGATGATTTTTTTATTGTAAGATTAATGATTCAAAAGAAGATAAATTTTTGGATAACTAAAGTTTCATACTTTATAAATAATCAAGAAAGCAATCTAAAAATTAAGATCTAAGATTCCTGGCTTCATTTACATCATACTGCTACATAAAAATTAAACAAGAAACTACAAAAAAAATTAAATTTTGACATTATTTTTTACCAAAATTACCCATGTAAATTTCAATGCTTTTTCAAAATGAATGTGACACAGACTCAAAAATATTATGATTTAGATCAACAATAAATCAAAATTGCCCGTTAACGAGATACATTTTTTTATTCTAGTCTTAGTTCTTATTCTAATTTCTCAAAAATTATCGATTCAATTAAATGTAACATTTGTGTGGCTATTAACGATATAACAATCAAATTTGAGCTCACATCTAAGGGACATAACTTATTCGCACTTCACTTATTGACCACAAATAAGATGTTCCAAAATGTCTCAATAATCCGGTCAAATTTAGACCAAAAAATAAGAGTGAAGGTACATACATACATTTACAACAAGCTGAAAATGAGTAAAATTATTCAAAACATAATTAAAAATTAAAATTAAAAGTTCCCCTTCGTTCCCGTATGTGGAAAAAAAATTACTAAAGGTCAAAGGTCAAAAAAATGTTTTTTTTGTTTTTAAGCAAAGCGGTAAGTTTTCATAAAATTACCTTGGACAAAAATTGTAGATCATAAAATTATCTATAATAAATGTATTAATAATTTTTTTCCTAAGAGCCACCGTTTCTGAGATATAGCAGTTCAAAAAAAAAAAAACGCGCCAAATACACTACCTCATAGGTGGCGTGGAAACGTATGCATATGATGACGATTACAGCTTCTACAACTTTTTGACCCGCTATATCTCCGAAACGGTGGCTCTTACGAAAAAAAATACTAATAATTTTTTATAGATAATTTTATGATTTACATATTTTGTCTGAGGTAATTTTATGATAAAACTTACCGTTTTGCTGAAAATCTCAAAAAAACATGTTTTTGACCTTTGACCTTTAGTAAATTTTTTCTACGTACAGGAACGATGGGGAACTTTCAATGTTTTGAACAATTTTACTCATTTTCAGCTTGTTGGAAATTTATTCATCTTTGAATGTCTAGATTGACCGGACTACAATTTGAAAAAAATAATAATATAAACAGATGGAAACTAAAAATTGCGAAACATTTCACATGTGAATATTTAAGGAACTTGGTCAATCTACGGTCCTAATTCCGCAGCATCCTGTACCTATGTACAATAAAAACCAAGAAAAAATTGGTAAGTATTTAAAAAAAAATACTTTCATGGATGATCAATATTTTAATCATACAGACATGGTAAACGTTTATCCTGTGAAGCGTCTTCAATGTTAAAATTAGGGGATTCCCCTAGTTTTCAGTTCAAGTTTCTGCCCCGTCCACAGAACAATTTCGCGTTAAAGTTTGCAATTTTTACATTAACCTGTCCAAAACAATAATAACGCTTTTACATTTCAAGTATGTACCTCTACAAAAATTGCTTCATTTTATTGATCAAGTAGTCCCTAAAAACAGCACGGTCCTAATTTAACCTGTACCCTGTACCATTTGAAAAGTAAAGTTACAAGTTTAAGAAATCAAGCTAGAATTTAAAGAGCGTATATATATATAAACTTTAATTAAAGTTGTGCTGCCTGTGTATCACAGGTTGCTAAAAACACAGCATAACAATCAATACAACAATAGTAGAAAAGTAATTAACGAGTAACAATAAATTTAGTAAAGAAAATAAAGTAACATTAAGTATAAATATGTGTATGAATAATATGTAAAGTATCTAAGTAAATGGATTCTGCTATGTGACCAAGTAAAGTTTTGTCAAAAAAAAGAAATTCGTTTTATCTCAGGGTATGTATGAACGACTAAATTAAAGAAAAATACGACTATTTTACAAGGAATAATACTGACTTCTTAATTTTTTTAACGTTAGCTCATATTATTTCTTAAGTATAAAATTAAGCCAATCAAAATATTTAGATGATATACAGGTGTCCGGAAATTATGCGAAAAAAATTAAGGGGGTGATTCTACTTGATGAAATATTGCCAAATGCATCTATAATTTTTTTTCGAAAACTCACAAATAAGAAAGTTATGAGCCTTCAAAGTTGATTTTTATAAGTTTTTTTCTAGTGTACGGATTTTTTTAAAATTTGACACACTTGCCACTGATGTTGCTTTACATCCTTGGTCCAAATTAGACTTGAATCCCTCGAAATCGAAAGGCCTTCCCTCGACCTCCAAAAAAGGCCTATAACTTTTTTCGTAATATTTTTTTCTGAGTTTTGAAAACGCACAATTGAAGAACATGAAGAAATCTCCGGAAAAGGTCCTCTTTGTCTATCACGATAAAATGACCTGTTTCCGAGTAAAACTGTTTTAAAAATTTGCTTGCACTAAAATTGATTACCATAAATTATTATGATCATTTTGCAACAATACCAAAGCATGCTTCGGAAACAGCTGCAGGGTTGCCTAGGAAACAAGGCATTTGCTTTGGATTTCATTTTGACAGCAATTTTTGTTTTTTGTTAAAATTAATTTTCATTATTTTATTAAAAAAAAAATGATTAAAAATTTTTAAAATTTTATCATTTCCAAGTCTATTTATATACGAATGTCTCTGTTTTGTATATTACTAGGCAACCCTGCAGCTGTTTCCAAAGCATGCTTTGGTATTGTTGCATATTGATCATAATTTATGGTGATCATTTTAGCGCAAGCAAATTTTTAAAACAGTTTTTCTCGGAAACAGGTCATTTTATCGTGATAGACAAAGAGGACCTTTTCCGAATATTTTTTCATGTTCTTTAATTGTGCATCTTCAAAACTCAGAAAAAAATATTACGAAAAAAGTTATAGGCCTTTTTTGAAGGTCAAGGACAGTTAAGGCCTTTTTATTTCGAGGGATTCAAGTCTAATTTGGACCAAGGATGTAAAGCAACATCAGTGGCAAGTGTGTCAAATTTTAAAAAAATCCGTACACTAGAAAAAAAGTTATAAAAAAATATTGTTTAAAAAAAATCAACTTTGAAGGCTCATAACTTTCTTATTTGTGAGTTTTCGAAAAAAAATTATAGATACTTTTGGCAATATTTCATCAAGTAGAATAACCCCCTTAATTTTTTGCGCATAATTTCCGGACACCATGTATATCAGAGACAAGACATATACAGTAAGAACAGATATAAGAAGGTTTCAACAAGAATCATTTTACATTACGATTCTCAAAATGGTTTGATAAAGGTGCAAAAAGATTGCCAATTACATAACTACTAGACGATTATATAACATTTACGTCTGATCTGAACTTGTGATGTAACATGCAAATAAGTTTTGTTAATTCAAGTAAATTTGCCATTGTTTCTATTCAGATTTTCCAGGAAGTTGTTTTTAAGAAATTCAATATGTTGACTGCGACACGTGTCGCCTGGGCCATGGGTCTATCTTCATATCAGAGCGACAGCACAAAAAGCTGCTGAACAAAAAATGGATATACATTTTATTTTATTTTCAATCATCTATGTGTGTAGTAGAGGGTTTGTTCGGCCTCGAGAACTAGCTCCATTAGCAACTTCGATCATCTACAGGTATGATTTGGCAATAAATGATTGAGCGATTGTTCTTCGTTCTTTTATAATTTGTGTAACACATCGACATCACATTTGCTCCATCTGTGATAACCAAATAATAACATGCTCTCTTACTGATTATTGATTCCATCAGGTTTTACTGATGAGTTTAAGAACTCGCCCATATTGTCTTGACACATCAATAATAAATGTCAATTTTTCATTGCCAAACTAAGTAGGTAATTCAATACTTTATACCAGTATCAGTTATTACGTGATCATTTTCCAATCAAAATATTCCGAAAACGGTATTATAGTATCTCGAGTTTTACGAAGAGTACATAATATTGTTAGTAGTTTCGATATTTTTGTAAAAAGTGAAAATACATTTTTTTACAATACTCTGTACCTTGAATACGATGCCCTTACGAAATTTTTTTACTAACATAACGCCACTTATTTTTCATTGTTCTACCTATCTTAGCAACTTTTTTTTTAAACACCCTGTATATTTAAGTAAAAATAAATAAATATTAACACTTTATTTAAAAAAGAAAGCTTTGATAAGTAAGATAAGTTCTCAGTTCTCATTCTTTAAGTATACAAAGCAACTGTAATACAAAGGACAATAGTTCTAGATATGCTAAACAAGTAATTATTGTTTATTAATTAAAATAACTTCCTGTTGTCGTTCAAACAATTCTTAATTTGCACAATGCAATATTTCCGTTATTCAGAAAATGATAATATGGAGTTCAATAATTGCACTTTTTACTTTCATAAAGAGTTGGGTACAAACTTTTTTAATTCCAAAACAAACAAGGATAAATACAATTTGATTCTAGATATTTCTCATCAATTGCTTACAGTTACATTTCATGTGTAGCAGTCCATTCTCTACAACCGTTTTAAAACAAAAATATGTATTACTAAAAAGTGGTTAAAAATTTTTTTTTTTTTTAAATGTATGTAAAATTAAAATTATTCAAACCAAAGTCATTTTAAGCGAAGAGCTCAATGCAGAAAAATAATACGTTTATCAAAAATAAATATTTTAGATTAGAAGACATGAAAAATGTCCCCTCAAATCTGCAACAATGCTTCATCTGAAGCAAAACCGACTGCAGTCACAGACGACACCATTCCACCCAGGGAAGAAATCGTTATATCAGGTAAATTTTCTATGACTTTTTATCAAGAAATTATTTAACAAAAAAAAATTCCAGGCGTATCCGGCAAATTCCCTGCATGCGAAAATGTTCTTGAATTTGCTGAAAAACTCATAAATAAAACCGATATGATCACAAGTGATAATCAACGCTGGGATAACAATTTGGACATTCCTTGTCCTTCTGGGAAACTAAACAACATAGAAAAATTCGATGCTGGATTCTTCGGTAACTATCAGTCTATGTATTTATTTTTAGGTTTGTTTTAGCAGAAATTGCAAACTAATCAGAGCCAATGGAAGGACTGATTTTTCTCAGTTGCTCCTGAATTTAAATCTGTGAATTTCTGTTTCTGCAGAAGTGCCGCATAATGCCACCAATCGCATGGACCCGGAACTGAGGATGCTTCTGGAGAAATCATGGGAAGCCGTGATCGATTCCGGTATTAATCCCGTTGAACTTGAAGGCTCTCGATGCGGGGTGTATGTAGGTGTTTCCCTTTCCGATACCGAATGTCACTGGTACCATCAAACGCTTCTACCTGAGAGTTATCCAATCACTGGGTAAGCTAAGAAAAACATCACAGGTTTCATCCCTTTTAGAACTTATCTGCATAATCATATACCTATCAGATTCGTTTCAACTGTTACTGCCTGGCAAATGCTTCAGTTGAAAATTGTTTGAGGAAATTTAGTAATTTACATGTATCTTATAATATGTATTGTATTCTTGTTATAAATATGTAACAAGATATAACATCTATCGCGCGCAGAAAGGTCGAAACTAAATCTAGTTTCAATCAAAACACATTTATAAACATTGTTTAAAAGGTGACGTTTTCTATGTTTCAGTAATTCAAGGGTCATGTTAGCAAATCGTGTAAGTTATTTTATGAAACTAAATGGACCATCAATGGCGATCGATACTGGTTGTAGCAGTTCACTGCAAGCGCTTGTGTATGCTTATAATGCCTTAAGAAGAGATGAAATAGATTACGCTATTGTAGGAGGATCACATCTGGTTTTACATGAAAACGCCACATTACAATTCTACAGGTGATAATAACCCAATAAGTTTAGTCGTCAAGAGTCTAAAGAATATTTTAAATTATTGTAGGTTGGGTGTTTTGAACAATTCAGGCAAGTGTAGAACTTTCGATCAAGATGCTGACGGGTACACGAGATCTGAAGCAGTCACTGCGGTATTACTCCAGAAAGCTAAAACAGCCAAACGTATATATGCCGAGGTATTTCTTTATTATATCTAATAAGAAATAATAATATGGCAGAAGGAATATAAAAAATTATATTTTCAGATTTTATATGTTGATGATAACAGTGATGGTTTTAAAGAACAAGGTATACATTTTCCAAGTAAGGAGGGACAGGCAGAGCTGATAAGAAGGGTTATGGATGAGGCAAAAGTAGACGCCAGTTCTGTGGTATATTTAGAAGCCCACGGAACAGGTAACACGATCATGTGTGTTCATTAAAGATGTTCATTCGTAACGATAATATTTTTCAAGGCACACTAGCCGGAGACAAGGAAGAAGTGGATTCAATAGACAAAGCCTACTGCCAAAACCGTACCAAACCTCTCCTGATAGGTTCCGTCAAATCGAACGTAGGTCATTCGGAAACTGCATCCGGACTTACCAGTTTGACTAAAGTAAGACCATCTTTGAATTGACATCAGTAATAGTTTAACCTAACTTTATTCAAGCTTATCATTGCCATGGAAACAGGCGTCATACCACCTAACATTAATTTCAACAAGCCAAGAGACGTATTGCGGGGTATAATAGAAGGGAGACTGAAAGTCGTCTGTGAGCCGACGCCTTATGACGAGGAGGACGCCGTCATGGGTACTGATTCAAGCTTTCAATTTAATCTCCTTAAACTTGATTGGTTTCCAATTTCAGGTTTAAATAACTTCGGATTCGGAGGCGCCAACTGTCATCTATTGGTCAGAAGACACACCAAAACCAAAACAAACAACTCAACACCGAAAGACGATTTGCCCAGGCTTGTGTGTATCAGTGGAAGGACTGAAGAGGCAATCGAAACACTTTTAGATTCTTTAAAAAAGGATTATTTAGACGCCGAACATGTAGCGCTGTTGCATAACATATTCACGTAAATACTTGTTTGTTTGTCTTATCGGTCCGTCTTGATAGTTCATCAAACACTCAAGAAAACTTCTATTGTTGTTATTTAGTGATGAGTTAATTTTTCAGAAAACCGGTTCAAGGATTTAAACAAAGGGGCTATTCCATATTAACGAAAACTGGCGAAATTCAAAGAACGTCGTCGTACTGCTCAGAAAAACGAGACCTACACCTTCATTTCGCTGAATTCGGTCCCTTATGGCACGAAATAGGGAAAGCGTTGCTGGCTATTCCGATTTTCTCTGAATCCATTCACAAGTAACACGATAAAATATTCACCGGCAACTTTATAACTTTTTTATGTTCAGTTTTCAGAAGATTCTGGACTCGAAGAACGTCAACATCACCGACATTATTTTAAACGAGACCAAAGACGAATCGTTCTGGAAGTACGTGTTGGGCACGGTGGCAATTCAAATGGGAATCGTCGATGTGCTGAAAGTTTTGGGAGTCGTTCCCGTTTCCATCTCGGGAGAATCGTTTTGTGAACTGACGTGTGCTTATTTTGACAATGCCATGACAACCGAAGAGGCCCTTCTCTGTGCTGCCAGTGTCGCCGATGTTTTCAAGGATTATTCTAAAGCGCCTCAAATCAAACATGAAATTAACGGACATGTAAGGATATTTTTTTTTAATCTTCTTTTTACAATTTTTCAAACGAGAACAAAAGGAGAACAAGTGGCTAAATTCACAACATTGAATTCTCGTCTACGACTTTTCTAAGATTATTTTTGATGTTTAGGTATCCAATGGCATTCCGAAGACCACCAATAAGGTCATTTATGAAGAGAATAATCTGATTATTGATAATACAAGCAAGGACAGAGTGTACGGATTGCCATCGTCAAAGAAAATCAAATATATTGAAAAGTGTAGTAAGATTCTAAATTATCAATGCTAATCCTGAATGATAATAATAATTTCTCCTGTTCTAGAGACGATTTTGATACAAAAATTGAATAAAATACTTATAAAGGACAGAAAGAGAAGTGGCAGATGGTTATCGACCCGTTCAAATGAAAAAGTCAACACAGATAGCTTAGTGGAAGCGCTTATATCTAATTCGAGTAAAAACTTGTACAATAAACTAACAAAAAAAAGTTTTCTGGTCGAAGTTGGCAAACCTATGTCAGATTTCAACTACTCCTCTATCAACAGAAAAACTTTCAATCCCAAATCTGATTGTTTGGTAGCCTTTTTGGAATCACTGGGAAGGTATAACACGTTTTTAACAAATTAATAAGAATAATAATTGTGAATTAAAATAAGCCTAAACATGACCTGACTATAAATAAGAGAGTGTGTAATGTAATAAATAAACTACCGAATATTGTTGGTTACAATTAAAAAAGTAACGGAAATCACGAAAATATCTTGTCAACTTGGGCCCCAAGTTTATTACATCAGGCACTCTCTTCTCCAACTGTCACGTTCTCCTGAATTTCCTTCACACAATCAATAAAATTATATGTTTCAGTCTCTACCTGAACGGTTACGACTTAAAACTTGAAGAGTTATATCCGAAAATCAGCTTTCCTGTCAGTCGATCTACTTCGATGATTTCCCCCTACATCAGATGGATCCATAAAGACGATTGGTCCGTTTGTTTTTCAAAAAATTTAAAAGTGGGTGAAAGAAACATCGCAATAAGTTCCTTCAAGATCGATAATACACAAAGCGAAATGAAGTTCGTTTCTGGTCACGTGATCGATGGTACTGAATTTCCAGAATTCCTTTGAATCGTTTCATTTCTTCATAATTGTTTCTAGGTCTGAACTTGTTCCCTGAAACCGGCTACTTATTCTTGGTATGGAAAACACTATCCGATTGTAGTGGCCACTTATTCAGTGAATTGTCAGTGGTGTTTGAAAATGTCCGATTCAACAGAGCTCCGACTGTTATCAAAGAGGGCAATTCGATAACGTTGAGCGTTTTTATACAACAAGGCGGCGGTGATTTCGAGGTAAGTTATGAGCTTCATTTACTTCATTCTTGAACTTTTTTTAAGATGATGTCCTGTTAATATTTCAGGTATTAGAAGGGAGTACTGCTGTGGTGACAGGCCGGGTTCGATTAGTTAACGAATGCAAACAAGTTCCCTTACCAACTCCTTCAGACGGTGCCACTTCAGATGCATTGCCACTAACAACGAAAGACATCTACAAGGAACTGAGTCTACGGGGTTATAACTACAAGTAAGGTTAGGTAAATGTGATGGACACCATGTCAAATAACAACGTTTGATTTCAGAGAAATATTCCGGTCTATAGTTGATTGTGACCCGACAGCCCAAAAGGCTCACATTAAATGGGAAGACAATTATGTGGCACTTATGGATAACATGCTCCAGTTGAAAATCCTTCAATTAGACAGCCGTTCTTTGTACGTTCCAACTTTTATTGAAAAAGTCACCATCGATGGTCCCAGTCATACACACTTTCTGAAGAAAAATCCTGATGGAGTACTTCCGGCTTATGCGTATGCTGATGCTAATGTTATTCAGTATGTAAAATTTAAGTAACATAAATATTTCATAAATGTCTTAGCATGTCTTAGCTTTATATTATTTAATTTCTCTTCTAAACTAATAAATGTCAATGACACACACTAATGACATTATCACATTTATTAACAAATAAAGGATGAGTATAAGTGTGATTGACAATTAAGTGATTCAATCATGTGATAATAGTTTGGATGGTTGAGGCATGCTCATCAAATTGAAAATCGAACGAAGTTTCGACTATGAATGTAGGTATAAATGTCAAATGTGTCAAGATTGGTCGACCTATATAGACAGAAATAAAAATATTTCTTGTCAAGAATTTGAAATTATTATATTAAATTTTAATTAATGATTCCACAGATGTGGTGGAATCGAGATTCGAGGTCTCAAAGCGAGTTCAATTGTAAGGAAAAAAGAACTCAGCGAAGCGGTTCTCGAGAAATATATTTTTGTTCCCAACGAAACTAGTTTGCCATTACATGACGCCATCAAAGTTAACATGCAGATCATCGTGGAGAATTATTTCAACGTTAAGTTTAAAGTAGTCGAGGTGGTTGACGAAGCGTCAAATTCTGAACTGAAATCGTTATCGCCTAAAATTGCTGAATCGTTCAAGGAAGAACGTCTCATAGTAGCTGAATTAAGCATATTCTCGGATCAACCTATCGAAGTGGAAGGTGTCACAGTGGAGAAAAAGAAACTCGCTGCTGAAACCGACTGTCTTTTGATTATCGGATCCGAGCTGTTAATAAGACATGATGTATGTTTAGATTGACAGACAGAAACTGAAAAATTCATTTATTAATCTTATCGAGTTGCAGGTTTTGCAGCAAGCGTGGGGATCTTTGAAGAGAAACGGCTTTATTCTCTCTCGAGAATCCTTAAATCTTGACCCTTTGAAAATTAAGCGAGAAGGTTTAGAAATATTAACCGTATTCACTACAGATAAAGAAAAACTTGTGTTGTTTAGAAAATCGACAAATGAACAAACGACAACTCCTTCCATCATACCGATCCATAACGAAAACTTTTCTTGGTTAAAGTACTTGCAATCGTCAGCCGAAAAAGAGCAACCGATAGTTCTCTATTCACAAAACGACGACTGTAACGGAATACTGGGTCTAACGAACTGTTTAAAACGAGAAGTGGTTACCAGTCCTGTCCGATGTTTCTTTATCAGAGACAAAAACGCTCCTGACTTCGATTTACAGAATGAGTTCTATAGAGCTCAGTTCGAGAAGAATTTAGTCATCAATGTCTTCCAGAAGGGACAGTGGGGCACTTATCGTCATTTACTATTGGAAGATTCAAACGCAGTAGAAACAAAACATTGCTTCGTCAATACTTTGGTAAGAGGAGATCTGACAACACTGACTTGGATCGAGGGTCCTTTATCTAACAGACTGACAGCATCCAGCAATGATAACTGCATAGTTCACGTGAGTTTTTTTTAAACAAGAACGACAAAACTTTTTTTTTTTATTAATCCTATTTTTGTATAAATTTTAGGTTAACTATTGCGCACTAAATTTCAAAGACGTAATGCTGGCATCTGGTCGTATAAACGGTGACGCTATGCACAGATTATCCCAAGAACAAACGATCGGTATGGAATTCTCAGGAACAACAGATAAGTAAGATTTAACTTTAAAAAATTAAAGAATTTCAAAAAATTCATAAAAATACAAATAAAATTTCAGCGGCAGACGTGTAATGGGTTTCTTGGAATGCGGTGGCTTAGCGACTGTACTCGAAACAAATAAACATAGTCTGATTGACGTTCCTGATGAATGGACCCTCGAAGATGCTGCAACTGTCCCGATTGTATACATCACAGTTCTTTACACCGTCTTTCATGTAAGATAGTTTTATTTCGTTAAGATTAACTTAGTTATATTTATTTTCTTTAGGTTGGCAAAATGAAGCGAGGGGAATCAATTCTAATTCACGCCGGTACAGGAGGAATAGGACAAGCGGCAATTAACGTAGCGTTACATCATGGCGTCACTGTTTTCACTACTGTTGGTACTGACGAGAAAAGGGAATTCATTAAGCAAAAATTCCCACAGATTCCGGGTAAGTTTACCCATCCTATTCCAGATGTTTTCAAATTAAAGTTGGTTTTGATTATTTAAGACTCTCACATTGGAAATTCTCGTGACATTTCGTTTGAAGAAATGATCAAAGTCCAAACAAAAGGGCGCGGAGTTGACCTCGTCTTAAACTCTCTCTCCGAAGAGAAACTCCTGGCCTCGGTTCGTTGTTTGGCGCGTGGTGGGAGATTCCTCGAAATTGGAAAGTTCGATCTGATGAACAATAACCTCTTGAATCTCTTATTCATTGAAAAAGAAGCGACACATTGCGGAATACACATCGATAGGTTTTTTAACGAACGGCTCGCCATTATGAACACTTTGACGGTCCTAATTAAAGACGGCATAAAAAAAGGTTACATAAAACCGTTAGAGAGGTACGTCTTCGAGGAAGACGATATTGAAAAGGCGTTCAGGTACATGGCCGGCGGTAAACACATGGGGAAAATTTTAATTAAAATCAGAAATGAAGAGAAGAAAATAAGAAACATCAAACCTGAATTTAAAATTAAGAAAGCTTACCCAAGGTGAGTTTCATTTATTTCTTTTCAAATTCAAATCTATCTGTCGATATTTTTTAGGTATTACTGTGACTCGAAAAAAAGTTACATAATCTGCGGAGGCCTAGGTGGATTCGGTCTGGAATTAGCAGACTGGTTAGTTGTACGTGGTGCCAGGCAACTCGTCTTAACATCCAGAGTTGGAGTTAAAACCGGTTACCAATCATCCAGAATCCGGTATGAAATCTTCCAAGCAAAGCTACAAAAACAAATTACTAAAACCACCTTCTTAGAATATGGAAATCGTATGGCGTCGAAGTCGTAATCTCCACCTCAAACATAGCAACAAGAGAAGGATGTGAAGAATTGATAAAGCAAGCGAGTGAGCTTGGAGAGGTTGATGGTATCTTCAACTTAGCTGTAGTTCTTCTGGACCATTCCCTAGCGGACCATACAGAGGAATCCTTCATTAATTCTTTTGGTCCGAAAGCAGTAGCTACGCTACATTTAGATGATATTTCTAGAAAACTATGTCCTACTTTGAGGTTGGCTAAAGATTTCTTGAACTAGTTTATTGATTGTATAAAATGTAAACATTTCAGGACTTTTGTTGTATTTTCCTCTGTATCCTGTGGAAGGGGAAATGTAGGTCAAACAAATTACGGAATGGCTAATTCTGTTGTGGAAAGAATATGCGAGAAACGACAAAAAGAGGGATACCCGGCTTTGGCTGTTCAATGGGGAGCAGTCGGAGATGTAATATAAAATTATTAATTATTGTACAGGGTCTTTTATTGAGGTAAATATGTGAAAATTTTCATCACCCTGTATTAAAATTTAAATCACATATTAGGATACAATAGGAAAAGTTAAGATAGGGACATGTAAGTTGTTTTAAAGAACTTGAGACAATATCATAATTCATAAATCACTCTATCTAAATTCCAATAATGGTGAAAACCATATGAATTCAATTTCCTCAGACAATTTAAAAATATATACAAGGTGTTCCAGTTAAAATAACGAAGCAAGGTGCCAATTTCCGGTATTTGTGGAGATGCGGCCATCTTGAACATTTTTTCATAGATTTTCTCGTGGTCAATTGTGTCTATTTTTGATATTCTAGGACCAATAGTTCCCAAGATATGGCCGCTTACCTATCTTAATGAAAGACCCTGTATAATATAAGACGACATGATTCGGATATCACTTTTGTATCAATTCTTAGGTAGGATTAGTTGCCGAAATGCAAGAAAAAGACACAGTATTAGAAATCGGCGGCACGCTGCAGCAGAGCATAAACAGTTGCTTGAAAACAATGGACAAGTTCTTGAGACAGAACCACCCGGTCGTGTCCAGCATAATCGTCGCAGAAAAACATTACGGAGCTTCCGCTGATAATTGCTTGGAAGCCATAGCTAATATTTTAGGTTAGTTTGGTAACTATACTGGAGAATTGTAAATTAATCCGGACCCTTCCAGGTATTACAAACTTGAAAACTGTAAGTATGCAATCCACTCTGGCCGAACTGGGAATGGATTCGATGAGAGCAGTAGAAGTGAAGCAGACGCTGGAAAGAGATTTTGAGGTTATCTTAACGTCGAAAGAAATTAGAAGTTTGACATTTGGAAAGTAAGTGGAAATGGTTTTGTTAAAAAACAAAAAAAAAAAACGAAACAACACCACAACAAATTTAATTATGTCACCAATCGGATTGTTTCAGCAGCATTAATATATTTTTTTAATTCAATTGATTTAGAAAGAAATCACGAAATATAACTTGAATTTTTAACAAACTGAACAATACTTTCATTGTGAATACGAACAAATATTCTTACAAAAATTTTATTTACAGGTTACAAGAATATAACTCTGATAGGAAAGAACCAGGCACCACAGAAAGAGCAGATATGAGTGAAGGCTTGAAATATTTCACAACCCTAATCGAAAAGGATCTTTCAATAAATGATCCCGTCTTGAAATTGGAGACAAAAGTTAAAGGAGAAGCCTCGAAAGTGTTCCTATTGCCGGGAATCGAAGGTGTTGCCAATTTCCTTCTTCCTTTAGCTTCAAACCTGAACTGCACAGCTTACTGTATACAATTCGCCTACAAAAGCGGTGCCAATTTGGTCGAGACCGCTCAGCGAATCTTACCCGTAAGTAATTTCACAGTTTTTCAAACCGGTCGATGAATTTATTATCTTTACCGCAGTATATCGAAAAAGAGACGTCAAAAAAAGAACCGTTCAGACTCGTCGGACATTCCTTTGGAGGTTTACTGGCACTGGAAGCTGCAGCAAAGTTAGAAGCTCAGGGGTACTCCGGTAAAATTATACTGATAGACACTTTCCCTGGGATCGTGAAAGAATTTCTGAAAGACATTACTGAAATCGCACAAACTGATGAAGATTTCGATAACCTCTTGATCCTGTTTATTGCAATGATGGCGACATCACAACAGAACATAACAGAACACATTGTAAGTTTTTAAAAAACTTGACTTGAGTAAAAAAATTTGATGTGAATGGTTTTTTTTTGCAGGATAAAATAAAATCGTGCTCCTCATTGGAAGAGAAAATAAAAACCGCACTCGATATAAATTTCAAGGAGACGAACTATCCAAGAAAACACATCGAAGAATTATTGGTGATAATGCACAAGTTGTTTAAAACGACCGTAAACTATCAACCGTCGTTCCCGAAACTGAAATCTCAGGTGTTTCTATTGAAAGCCGCACAGAAAACCGTACAGAATGCTGCCAACGATTACAACTTATCGGATCTCTGTGTGAATCCCGTGGAAGTGTGTGAGTTTGAAGGCAATCACGCTACCATTCTCGAAAATGAAAAAATGCACCAACATGTTAATAAAATAATGTTTGAATAAATATTTAAATTAAATTGGCTTACTATTATAATAAATGGCCTGCTGTAAATTTACCATATAATTGTAGCGGGTCGATTGTATTATTAAAATTTTATAATTTATCATGCAGAAATTAAAATATTTTAGATGGGACCATAATTATTATAAATTTATAATCTTTTCAGTTCCTTATACATACCTACTTTATAAAATAGGACGATTTCCTTCAATGTCGGAACAAACCTCCCATCTATTCTACTTATTATGTGATCGCCCTAGATGATACTTCACGTTTCATCCAAGCAGTTGCTAATAATCTAAAAAAGCTATTGTGAAAATCTGTTCCTAATAGTCGTAAGGACTGTTCATTAAAATTTTCAAGTCCAATTTTATCAACAAAGATCTGCATCAGCAGAATTTGCGTACTAATACACCCTCCAAATTCAGAAGTGCATAACAGCATTAGGTATATCAGGAATTGTTACTTCAAAAAAAGATAAATATGCCAACATTACTGCGATCTCATAGGTACCTACCTACAAAATTATTTTTTTCAATATCCTAGGATATGAGAAATAAAACAAAAAATGGCATTGAATTAATAGTGTGATGAATGATGATGATTATGACAAAGGGTTATGAGCAACCTAAAAGCAACGCTAATAAGACTACGAGCGTTGCACTCAATGAGATTTTTCGTCCGACATGTCGAACGCGGTAAATACAAAGTAAGCCAAGGCAATACTATGCAAGCTGAATTGTGGGTGAAGTTATACAGATGACACATACATGACCAATTCAGCCACATGCTGCACAGAAATCATATCTCTTTCGAAGACCGAAAGGTGGACGGTTTTAATCAACCTTTTGTTAACTGACCTTAGGGTTGTCTGGATTTTGAATTCTGAAATGAAATGATCTATCTGGGCGAAAAACTACTGAAACACGTGTTATTTATTTAAAAAATAGGGTAATCTAAGTATAGGGACCTGCCTCGTACGCCTCAGGTCATTGGTCAGGTTAGGTATTTTTTTTTCCTGAAATTTCAAGTACCTAAGTAAATTATAAAATATAGATGACTCATAAAAAGCCGTAAGGGCAAGGGAAAAAATACCTAACCTGACCAAAGACATGAAAATAGATAGTTTTTTAGGCGACATATTCAGTTAAAATCGGAAATTATACCGTAGTATTAGTACAATTAACAGTTTAAACTTACTTGCACTACATATAAATTTCATATAATTAAACTTAAACTTAAACTATGCTCCCCTCACTTACTATCTAATTAATAAACTTGTAATAGTAATTCTTTTAATTTAAACTTCATCATATACCCGTCTGTTGGTAAATACCAGTAAATCTGGCAACACTGCATGACAATCAGCTGTTCGAAGGGGCATGTGTATTAGGTAGTTTCCTAATCTCATAATATGTACCACTTCTAATTCTATAGGATAACCCGGCCATTTCTTATTCTTAAGGTGGCTCTCACTTAAAGGCCCCCGTTTCAAAGCATGAATCCATGCATTTCTTCTGTCACCAGACATTTCGTTAAGGTTATCTGTTTACAAACAACAGGATTCAATCAAACATTAAACGAAATTGTTTGCCCCCCAAGCAAATATCTGTCAATGACTATTAAAGGCACATCTCCAATTTATCTTTTCTTCTAAACTTCTCACTCTTGCATCAAACTGTGCCTCCTAAAACAGGTGTGTTGCCGGATTGGCGTGGATAACTTCACTTACAATTCAGCTTCCATTCCTTATACTGCGTCCCACAAGTCGGAAGAACTTGAAGTGCAAACGTTCCAACGTTTCTATTACTTATTACATATTACTTATTAGGAAACAGTCTGTAATTGTATTACAAAATCGTAAATAAATCAGTTTACCCACAATAATTATTAGTAAAGCAATTGCTCTACTAGTTCCTGAGCCAATAACACCATTTGTCTGTCGAAAAGTTTTATTTTTTTATCCAACCTGAGTTGTTATAATTTTTTTATTGATTGTGGTTTGTCATATAATATTAAAGAGATATAAACGATAGATACCTTAATAAATACCTTTCAAACTTAGGACGTGTGTACCTAAACCTAACCTAACGAGACGACACTGGACACTGATTCACTCTGTTATAATCCAGATATTTAGGCAACTGATTATACAGAAGTGTGCATAAATAGCATAACGCAGCCAAGCTACCCAGTTTGAAATAAAAAAGTATTGACACAGTGACATTGACATAATGACAATATGAATGAATTGACGTTTGACGATTCCATCGACTGTGAGTCAAAAAGAAAACCCAACGAAAACTCAACAAACAAACATAAAATGGAAGTCGCGGGGTGAAGTTCGAGGTGTTACATCTGTGCGAATACATAAACAATTTGTGAATTTATGTGTGAAAATGTGCTTGGAACAATAACGAATTCCACTGTGGATTTGCACGAGATGATGGTGTGAAGTTCAAACAGAGTCTGGCTCGCCGGGGGACATTTTTCACTCTTCCAGGTAGGTACCTAACAGTGACCGTCCTCATGCATGTGCATGTTATGTTTTAACAGTTTGATTTTAATTATTAATTTTTATGTAAATTGATTTAATCTTGATGATAATTTTCCCTTGGTAACAGTGCCAAGAAACTCCAGCGTCAGGTACCAAAGTTATATTTCGTTTAATGGAATTACGGCGGTGCACGGGAAAACTTGAAACGCCTCGTCCTTTCGACTTGAAACGGGGCACATAATCTAATTTATATTCATCTCACAGTAATTGACGGAGTAGGCAGAGCGTTTCTAACAAAGTTGTACCGGTGCTTCAAACTTTATGACGCTCAATTCTGCAAGGCCGCATTTAATGGATTTTAGAAAATAGGTCAAAAATTAAATATCCCTTAGTGAAAATATTAATTTTAGGAGCGTAATTTGTTTTTGGAAATTGGACTGCGAAAATAACTAAAGCCCCAAGCCCAAGAACATCCTCATCACCTTATCCGTCACAATATCCTTAATCATTCCTTCTTGAAAAGTCTTGCCTACAATATTTTTATTTTTGTTTTCATATCTTATTATAATTTCAACAACAACAGTCACTAATCAAATCACCATAGTCAGTGATGTCAAGACAAAAGACAAGACACGAGACACGCGACATGCATTGTTGTCAAATTTAATAAATTATCAAATCTTTTTTCTCAAGTCTTGATTGTAAACTTGTAGAGAATAATAAATTTCAGAGGTTAGCTGCAATCATGTTCTGCACTTGTAAAGCTTCATACTGTATCGGTGTACGTTGCGTACTTCAGCGAACTTCCAAGCTTCAATCAATCGATAAGCATGTTTATGTTTTGGTGATGTCCTTGTCATCTGCGATTTCTTCCAAACAGAACTGAGTAGGAGGAACCTTCATTTGAGATAGATAATATTCTTCCAAAAAGTTGGGAGAAAGTAAGCCCTTATGACTACCTTTTACTTTTTTGACACAAATTTACCTCCTTGTGGTTAGATAAAATCAGTGAGAGTAAATAAATTGATAACGGACCACTCACACTTCAATGAAATTTTTACACTGTTACATCCTTTAGAATCCAAGGGTGCCATGGAATGAATAGGGCTGCTGGGGGAATAAAACTTGCAAAAGAGAACGATTTCTTAGGTCCCTAATTTAAGCATAACACATTTAAAAAAATGAATATTTTTAAAAATTAATGACGCGGGATTTTCGAGCTCTTTCAATATGTGGATAAACCCAAAAAGCACAGGAATTTCGAGCTATTTTCGAGCTACTTAATGAGATTTTCGAGCTGTTCCTAGCTCTCGTCATTTTTCGAAAAAACAAAAAAAAACAGCTTTTTCGTGCTAGGATTTGACCTTAATTTTGAAAGTATACGTACTCTCGGAAAAACGAAAAGCACAGGAATTTCGGGCTTTTTTCGAGCTACTCAATGAGATTTTCGAGCTGTTCCTAACTCTCGTCATTTTCCGGAAGAACGAAAAAAAAACGAGAGCTAGGAACAACCCGAAAATCTCATTGAGTAGCTCGAAAAAAGCCCGAAATTCCTGTGCTTTTCGTTTTTCCGAGAGTACGTATACTTTCAAAATTAAGGTCAAATCCTAGCACGAAAAAGTTTTTTTTCGTTTTTCCTGAAAATGACGAGAGCTAGGAAAAGCTCGAAATTCCTGTGCTTTTCGTTTTTTCGAGAGTACATACGTATACTTTCAAAATTAAGGTCAAATCCTAGCATGAAAAAGCTGTTTTTTCGTTTTTCCGGAAAATTACTAGAGCTAGGAACAGCTCGAAAATCTCATTGAGTAGCTGGAAAATAGCTCGAAATTCCTATGCTTTTCGTTTTTCCGAGAGTACGTATACTTTGAAAATTAAAGGCAAATCCTAGCACGAAAAAGCTGTTTTTTTTTTTCGTTTTTCCGGAAAATGACGGCAGTTAGGAACAGCTCGAAAATCTCATTGAGTGGCTCGAAAATAGCTCGAAATTCCTGTGCTGTTTGGGTTTCTCCACAGATTGAATTAAAAAAGTCAGGTATAATGTAAGCATTACATTAAAAAAAAGGTATTTTCCGGAAAACGGTGAAAGCTAGAGACAGCTCGAAAACACCATTGAAGAGCTCGAAAATCCCTCGACATCAATTTATTTAAATATATACTTTTTAAAAATGTGTCATGCTTAAATTAGGGATCTCGATTTCTTTGGATCACCGGTCCTTATTGAGGCCAATCCCACACTAACCCATTCGAGAAGGACAAGGAAAAATTTTCAAAAATCGTCATATAATTAATTAATGGGCCATCTCAATGGTTATAAAGCAAATATCTCCACCCCTTGGTAGTAGAGTTGAAGTATAAAATAGTTGTAGATGTAGACATCACCTTTCCAGGAAGAGAACCTGGTGGCGTGGTAGTCGATGACAAATTTGAGAGAAAACTAGAAATTCAGCTACAAAACTGAAGGAAACTTGATGAGAAGTCTCGTCAAAGTATTCCCAAGACAAAGTCGAGCGCCATCTCCAGTCAATCGACATTCTAATTTCCACACCACTTGTAAACATTATTCGAGGACTGGTATAATATGCAGTAGGAACCCACACTACTAGTTTTAATAGTTTTGGTTGTTTTCTGAGATAAATTGCTTACATCTGGTCAATCTCGAGAATCCTGTGGTGGACAATGACTCACTGCGAATTAATTTGTACCTTATAAGATAAAAGTATTTCTTCACCTGGCGTATAGGTAATACATAGGTCTTACTCTTAAACTCTTAACAACATCAAAATGAACAAACCCAGTTAAAAAAAAATTCAAATCTGAATTTAATATACATCTACCAACTCCCAACACGAATGCTTCTGTTGGTCACAATCTGGTCACAATCTCGACTCAAGTTTTAAGTATTTTGTGGTTAGATAAAATCTGCAGGAAGAGTGGGTTGTTGTTGTTAAGTCCTCGGGTCGTTGAGTTCAGAAAGAAAAATCGCGGTAGACTAGATTCATCATAAAAAACATCCTCGTTGGTGTTGACCCAAGTGAGGACCCTACTATACTTAATGAGAAATATCTCGAAAATATAAACACGACCCATAACAAAAGCGCGGCAGATTTTTTCGTCTTATATGTCTGACGCACAGGGCGAAATTATTTATTGGGTTGTTCTTTTTTGAACATTACACAAACAGGTCTGCTTGATTTAATAAATAAACCGAGAAATAAACCAATAAACTGAATAATTTTGCTTATAGTAACTAGTAACTACGGTTATGAGCCTTTAAAACTAGAGGGTTGTGAACAATAAAAAAATGCAATCATAAAAAGGGGGGGGGGGGTCCAGACAAAATCTACGAAATGGAAACTGAATGTATCTCAAACTCGATCTCAAACAACTCTGAAAATATTCATAAATCTTTGATTGGTTTCACTTACATAATGTTTCAAATTTAAGGTACTGTGTGGGATGGTTGCTTGAGAACAACAGTTTTAGTTGTGTGCAAGTCGAAATATAAAGAACCTGACTATAACAAAAAGAGAAACACAGTTTATTGTTCCGCTTTTTTTACATTGTTTGATTCTTGATTCCTTGATCATTACCCAGTCATGTCTCTCATTTCTCAATTTTTTAAATTACCTAACTGAATATTCAGTTAAAACAACTTTTCCACGCTAACTAATGTTATGGGCCCAGAGATACAGCCAGACGGATGATTGTGAAAATGAATATTTTTAGCCATAGCAGGTATCGTTTCGAATGTCTTGAATGAATGTTCAAACGTTCCTGCATGGGACACTTGAGCGTTTTATAGCTCATTATTTTGACTTCACAGCAAAATTTTCAAAATTTTATTCATTATTAGGGGTTACTATGGACAAGTCATCATACTATGACATCATAATTTAGGGGTTTTCTATTATATCTTGAAAAATATTTTACTTTTACCATTTGAAATGTCAAATGTGTATTATACAAGAAGAATATGTAACAGTTCATTGGTGTCATATCTATTCCGTTTTCCTATATCAAAATACTGAATATATAAAAATATTTCAAGGTCCCTCTGAATGCGGGATATTATGCCTCTGATATGAAGATTTATCTGTTATTTAGATCAGTCTGTTATTAAGAGCTATCAAGGGGTATGAGAATGAGATGAGATATGCGGGTTTATTAAATCTCTCGCCATCCTATAACGCGCGGTTTGCACACCTAATTTCCAATATTACCTAAGGATAATTAGCAATTACCGCACTTCCAGCTCAGTTACGATTTTCCCAATTTTCTTGCTCCCATTAAAATACATACTGTCGCAACTTATTACTTTTCTTACTCGTTATCCATTTTCACTGCATATCGATTTTCATTATTAATTTCTGCCACATTCATAAAATATTTAATACATATATGTAACAAACACCATGCTTGACTTGGCATATAAAGAGGGTCATTTTCTGGACGCCATATTATATGTTACATGTTGTTAATTCGTCATCATGCTTCCCCAGATCCTATTCATTCATTTCAATAAACTTGTCCTATAGTATTATTACTTACATAGAGATATCTATCTCAGTCTCAATACATAATATTAAGTCATATAAGGGTAATAGTTGATAATGCTAATTTATTCGTATTAATTTTCATGGTATAATTTAATATGCAAATAAATATAAAATTTGTTGTGTTAATTTCCTGCGTTTGTTATGCGTGTGAAAAGTTCGCGGTTTTCTTTGTGTAATGTAAACAGTTTGAAATTTCTTGTACCTGCATACACGGTCTCGCTAATACTTCAATAATTGGCACAGTATTGCTATTAATACAATATTCAGCGCAATTGCTTTAGCTCTGGTTACTTCTTGTTGAAAGCACGTTAATGTAACTTGGTAACTTGAAAAACATCTGGAATCCCCGCAAGTTTAGGTTCTCGCTGTCTGGTACACCTTAACAATGTTTAGCTCAAAAACTTTTTTTAACTCTATTGGTCGACGGTGTTTCAATAACATGACACCCGGGAAATAACGACGTGTATTCTTACCCGACATAAAATCAATTCATGCGAATTAAATAGGTACCCGCCAGACCGATTCAATGTGTCAAATGGATGCATGGGACTCTGGAGGGATCAATTTTCCATCCGAGAGGGGTTAGACCGTTTCTGCCGACTCAATGCTCCTGGCTACTTAATCCAGGAAGTTTGTTAGTCGATATTCAGTCATATTAAAAATGCCTCAATTCTCCATTTGACTTGAGAGGGGTTGTAGCGCAAAAAGGGTTCAGATATCCCGAAGAATGGGATCTGTATACACCAGCGATCAGTTCGACTGGCACAGGACATTTTAGAGCAGACTTCTGTTAAATTTGGGCCCGGCGTTCGCTTATATGTAGTAAACCGTTTGCGTCCATTATCATTGCTGATTGCGACTCTTCAATCCGACATGGATTTAAATTTAAACTTCTGTAGTTTTTTTATTTTATTTCTCCACAACTTCCACTTGTTTTTGAGGCGTCTTGATGTCTATATGAGCGTTTCGGCGTCCTGACGGTGCGCTTTGGGCGCAGGGAAGTTTGTATCATGACAAATGATGCTAACGACTGTTAGTTCTGGTGGTATGGAGATTTTTGCGAATAAAAAGTAAAGAGTACGAAATAAGGGTTGAGAACATAAATGTATTTTCTATTAAAGTCGCCATTATTCAGGACCTATTAGAATTTAGAATACAATACTATTATTATAGCCACTTAGGGGATGTTGTGTTTTTCAAATGTTCCTATTTGTATTGTAGTCCAACTTATAATAAGATTGTATACATTTATTGATAGGATGATGTAATAATTATAATCTCAAGATTACTCTGTTATAACTGCTTATTACCATCTATTTCTTTATGTATTATTTAGTTTATTGAAGTTGTATTTATTTGAGTCTGTTTTAATTTTATTCTATCTATTTTTAACCTCTCTTATTCTATTATATTCTATCTTTAATTTTATATAAACAAGTATCTATAAATAACTGTTCATTATGGTGTAAATAAAAAACTAATGAGTCTGAGTATTTATTTCCGGACCAAGGAATATTATTTGATTGTTTCATCTCAATCAACACTCTTCAGTGTGTCATATTGAGCGTGACGCAAATAAATCCGTAATTTATGATTGACTTGATTGTTTTTCTAATGCAGGTTCTATAAGAATCAGAATTTCTATGAAGAAAAAAAAATTGAGTCGAAAGTCTAATCGCTGATTATTTCCACGTAAGTGCCTACTTACTAACTGCACTGCGGGTAATTTGTTACGATATATGGTCTCGCAATGATGAAAATAATAATCTTCAACTGAGCAGATTTCTACTTTCTTCCTCGATTCTCTTCACTCTTTTCTCTAACAACTTTTTTTTTGTTATTTCAGTAAGTTAGGTATTGTAAGTTCCTTAAACCCGCTATAGTGAAGTAGTGATTTTTTGCAAAACAGGTAAGCAACAATAATAATTACAGTTTTGCATGATGTTTTATTGCAAAATAAACGTATGAAAGTGACCTTAAAACGGTCATTACAAGACCCGTTATGCGAAAAAAAAACAGATATCAAATCAAACGAAATCTCATTGTTCTTATCACTTTTATTTTTATGATACGTTAAAAAAAACAATTTTACAACTCACGGCTACGTGCGAAATTGTTTAAATAATAGTCGTAAACGGTGTAAATCCATTGAAAACAATCTTTTTTCTCCGGTAAATATTTACACACAACACACACGGTTATGGGTTATCTAAAGATAATACAACACGAGATCTATCTAATGGATACTAAATGCTGCCTTTCATTTAATTCGCGAATCGCGCCTTTAAGGAGTACCTACTACTCGAAAGTTATTTGTTTTAAAGAAAGTCGAACGCTCGCCAATCGCCAGCCAGATGATGCTTGGCGTCTGCAATTGTTCGGAAAATTTCACAAGTCAACAATCTCTTAATTCATTCTTTCCAAAAAAGGAACTCGCAATCGAAGAGTCTTCTACTCTTTTAAGTCAAAGAAACTCTTACGTAGGTGTGAGTTGTATGTTATTTGCAATTTCTTTCACATATCAAATTTTTACATTTTCGTCCCACTTACACTACACTGTAGAAACAGAAAGTGATCTATGTTTTCCGATTATCTTTTTTTTGAAATTAGAAGACAATCGAGGTCAAAATAAATTTCAAGCCCTTTTCAACAATCATGTCAAAGGATTCTATTTCTGAAACATACGCTACGCTCTAATAAAAAAGCTCGAAAGGAGCCGTAAGACCGGGACCGCCAACCGGAAACTCTTCATTAAACAACCGTATTAGGTGAAATCTCTTTGCTGTAACTGTGCAAACAACACCTGTTAACTGACTAGTGACCAAGTCCTGATTAGGAACGGCCGGTAGCTCCGGCCATAGACGTAGACAGGAGGTTACATGTTGAGCTTTGCTCGTGTCGATCGCGTTACCGTGGCCGAGATAACCAGAGATGATTAGAGATCTTCGCAATTAACTCTAGATCATCTCTGGATTGCTTGTGCTCGGTTAGATCTTCTGAATCGATTCGGTTTTCTTAAAAGTCCTGTTACTCTATCATTTATTTTGTTACCAACTGTAACGTCATGAGTGCATGAATGTGTGTATCGTGCTCGTGGCTCTGGCGTTGGATAAGAGTTGTTATTGATTGAAAAGAAATGCGGTGGCTTGAATGGACGTGGAAGTCAATAGCGGTTAACAAATATTGCGAAAGTCTCGCGCAATTTCGATCTCATCCAACACAAAATACACAAAAGGCGGCGATGAGGATGCACTTCGCCTAGCCGTGGATGCGTGCTTGAGTTTCATAACACAAAGACAGGTAATTCTAGACCTCTCTGAGCGTAGGAGCACGTAGGCTGCAAAGGAAGATGAACGCTATTGGAATTACGAGGTAAATTACCCATTGTCGTCCTGTCAACTAAACGAAGTCACCATGCAGCAGATATTTACAAATCTGGAAAGTCGGTGCCATATAGGGAACATTATTTACAATACAAAAGACTAATTCGAGGTACCTATTCTTCACTTCGATACTTCACCCTTGGCTTTACATCACATTACCAGACAATACTTTTTAATAATTATTATGTTGACAGCTGACATTCTCGAACGTCAGTAAACAATCCTGGATTTTTGGACTCGAACATGATATATGTCCAGAAACAGGTGTTTTTCTGGAATTTTTACATATTATGTTCCATCGTACCTTCGGACTTGTCTGGCATTGGATGGATAGTTGCCTAGCTTGTTCTCACACAGAGTAGAATTCGGTTATAATAATCAAAGCAGTTTGCTTATTGTTGTAAGTGGTTTATTAAAGATATTGATGAGATACGAGTTGCTGGACTTTTGGTAACATCTCACAATAATTATTAAAGTATTAAACATCTAAGAATAAGTTGACGTTTTCGATTAAAGTCGACAAGAATACGAGTAAAACATTGCTCGTTTCGCTTCCCCTCCGATTTGCCTAATTAATTAGCTCACTGTTGCCGAATCGTCGACTAATTAATTATTTGCAAGTTCCTGTCAGTCTATTACTATCTATTTATTCCTCTTTTGTTCGCTTCGAATGCCTCTTTCGACTCCATTATGCAACTGTTATTCAATCCGCGTCACTGTTTCCTCCTTCCTGTTGTAAACGTCACGTTTAAACTTCAATAAGTAGTATGAGGCGAGAATCGAGATGGAGCCATTATAAATATTTATGGTCATTTAGATTCATCTTTGACGTTTTTATAATAATTATTGGAAAATGGTAATTATTACTCGTTTATATAACTAAATTATGATTATGGGCTTGAGCTTGAATTACATTATTATAACTATTGTGTCACAATTTTCATTTTACGCTTCCTTGGTAACATCGCTAGTTGGAGTTGCCATCGGCAAACTGAAGGGGTGCAAGTGATGAAGACTGCTTACAAAGGAGCCTGGTGATGGCTAGTGGGATTGGCGAAAAAGCCTTGAAGAGAAAATCTCCTTATGGAGGGTGCATAACTCCTTCCCTCCATACCTTTACCCTTTTACACAAAACTCAATTCGCCATCCAGGCCAAAAACGAACAATAATGAAATCCCCAGTGGATCGGTCATCCGTCCTTTGTCAGACCCAACACACCACCAAGAATACTCCGTCGCTCTGGATCATTCTCTGTAAAGGCTATATCGTTCAAGAAGTCGGGACAGCGTTTCGATCCAGGCTACCATCTACTCTTGCAAGTATCCAATATTCTCCATTCCATAAACGCCCTTATGGAATACCCTGTTCCTGCGGTTTTGAAGAATACCCGCGTGACCGATCACCATTCAGGATGACATCTTACAAAAATACTTATATCCTGTCGACCATACTGTTACACCCGATCCCATCGTAAAGGATTAAAATTGTTAAACATCCGATTAATTTCAACAGGGAGGAGGAAGGAATGAATCTGCGAAGATTTGGCATCCGACTCTACGGCGGGCCCCAAAGACTCAGCAGTTGCGATTGCAGAGCGAGCTAAAACCATTCAAATTTTCATTCCCAACAAGAATAACAAACTGTTATTCATTTAAAATCTGAGTTTGACAGTTTGATACATTATGCCTAATCCTGATAAACTATGTGTAAAAAAAACAACTTTCCCCGTTTTCATCCCTTCAATAACCGTCAATGTTCGCTGCCCTTTTCATCCTTGATTTCAGTAGAAACTCCTGACAGGTTGATGTGAACAAATCCTATAACGCCTTTTTTTCAGGCATGAAAGGCACCACGTGATGGCGTCTTTTATAACCCTAAATATGATTGTCGCGGTGGGCGAGCGATTCCACTCGCGTTTCGTTGGCTCATTACAAACATAAAGTGGCCCCTTTCATGTCGATTTCGAGACACAATCGTCGACGTCACGCGATGTTCGATTGTCTCTCGGACTGCCCGAGCGGGGGAACAGAGCAGGCTTTGTCACAATTATAATTGAATTAGCAAATTTAGAGGAAACGGTTATTAATTCATTCATGTGAGAATGAAAAGGGGAGTTCGTGGATAATTTGTCAATTCCATAGTGTGTTCAGCCTCGGCGATATTTTAGTGCAGTTTGGAATTTCTGCATTCATCTGGACTTGGGAATTGAAATTGCAGTTTCGTTCCAATTGGAATCCAGCCAGGATAGATTCTTTACGCTGCGGTATTATGTTGACATAGTTTTGAGCAAATCGATGTTAATTTTTATTGTTTCTTTTGGTGTCCTAGAACACTTCATCTTTTCTATTATCTTATTATCTTCTAAATTGTTCTGTGCCACATTCGTGATCTTAAAAATAAATTAGGATTAGATTAGGATGTGGGAAGTTTCTGTTGGTAGCGCTGATGATGCTGCTATTTATTATTATATTAGCATTAGCAACAATTCTTTCACCATGTTTTTCTCAATCTCAGTACTATTCAATCAAATAAGAAGCTCAAGAAGACTTTTTTCGATATAGTAGAAGTAAAGAAAAACCTTTTTTTGAGATATATAAATTTCATATTCAAAACTATCTTGAAACATTTCTTTGATGCATTGGAGAGGCGTGAAAGATTATAATGACTTCCTTAATGTTTTCCATTAATTTAAGTGACAGTTTTTCGAGATTGCCCGAACGATTAAAGAACACAAAGAATCTTGACACGATTATCTATATACCTGTCCCGTTTGTTTAGCATTGAGGAGTAAAAATAAACCATAAATTCGTAGACAGGTCTTACTTGCCAACGTTATTTTCGTGGCCCCCAGACTGTTTGTTGATAATCTCCTCAGTGAGCGTTTAAGCTCCGCAGTGACGATTTAAAAGTAGAGCCGCTTGGAAAAAGCGAGAAAATCAATGGTTAAAGTTGACTTCTGCGATGTCGGAGGCACCATTTTGGACATTTTTAGAAGTGTGAGTTAAAAGTAACAAATAAAAGAATAACACTTTCGTGCTGGTGTTGG
Source organism: Malachius bipustulatus (assembly GCA_910589415.1). Lineage (NCBI taxonomy): Eukaryota > Metazoa > Arthropoda > Insecta > Coleoptera > Melyridae > Malachius > Malachius bipustulatus. Next base: position 30,859,844 of record OU342638.1, on the reverse strand, counting down.
TGGCAGTGGTAGTGGTGGTGGTGGTGGAAAATGAGGACATTTTTCTAATTCTTGGCATTCTTTATACCTATACCGAGTTTATCAATCCTGAACTAGATCGCGTTCAAAAAATTCCATTCCAGTTCACGTCGACGTGGACTCTTCCCCCTCTGAAAATGTTACACTGATGCAACCCTCTTGCTTTTAAAGTATTAACTAATTTGAATGCATGATCTCTTAAAGGGGAGTGCACCCTCTATACAAGATGAAGAGATAACAGACTATCTCCCAATCCACTGGGTTTTGAACTGCTGTCATTGTACAACTCTTTTAATTTCTTGTTGATTTTAATAATGAACCGTATTTACTGATGCTGGTTTGTTGGTCCAATGGCAGGTGTGCCGATGTTCGAGTTAGAGTGTCATAAACGAGACTGAAATATCCACAGAGACGCACAGCTGGACAGAAGATCTCACAACTGTTTATGGCGACAAGTAAATGCACATTAAAATAGTGTGCATTTCACTTCAAATGTCGCGCCCGGTGATAAATCTGAATTATGAAGACACGAGACGTTCACGTCGTCTGGGGAACTCCCCCGAAATACTGTCGGTGATCTTCTAAAGGTTTTCGCCTTGTGAACTGCGGTATCAATACCATAATAAGCTATACCTGATTACCAGAAGCGATCCAGTTTTCAGTATTGAACGAAATTGGCATTCAAGAAGTCAAATACAATCAATGGTATCGATAATCTGTTAAAGTTGACGGAGGACCATAACGCAAAGATCTAATTCTCTTGAACAAGTAGAAAAGTGCAACCAATAAGAGTATGCAACCAATTTATGCGGACCGGTAGAATATTCACGAGTATATTCAGTTCCATGCAGCTTATGCCAACAGAACTGTTTGGACAAAACACTATCATCCTAAAAAAACATATATGCGCATAATGGATATAAATCTATTCCAGAGAAGAAGACCGGCTATCCTAGGCCAATTATAGGTAAATACGGAATTGAAAGAAATATAAATTTCTTATGGTCAATATGCAGAAGCAGCAAGAAATCGTTAATTCAAACATATCATATGATTGGCTTTATGTTTATCATCAATGGTTAAATTTTCACTTCTTAATTTCCAACATTTTCGAAGTAAAACACCCGCAACCCAACCTGATTCGCCCGTTCCTCCTGCAGCGGCTCTCTGGCTCTGGGTCTTCTTCAGCAGCGCGTCCGCGATGAATCGATAAACTCCCGGTTTTCATCTCTCGCTCGTTCGCTTTCCCTTTCCGCTCGGCGTCGTCGCCGCTTCCAGAGCACTCGGCAGTCGCTTTCCAGCGATCCGTCGAGCGGCATAACCTCTTCGGGCCGCAAAGGGGTGTGTGCATCGCCGCCGCCACGCGACATGTTTCTCGCGCCTCTTCGTCTCGCTTCTCGCTGTGTCGTGCCATGAGAAATACCCATGACTTGCCTCTGCGACATGTTCTGCGGCAGTTTTGCCCGAGTCAGTAAAAAATAACCGGAGTTTTCCTCTTCCGTCCGGCCGGAGAAAACGGCCCCCGCCTGTTTTGTCTTGTTGTTCTGTTGTGCCTGTTTTTGCGTCACCTTAATTCTGTGTAGTTTGCAATTTTCGTTTTGCTGTTTGTAATAAATAAGACGAGAAGAGCTGTTTGTGGAATTGTGGATGATTTGTGAGTTGGACGTTTGTAGTGTAGGGCAAAGTTTTGTGAATTATTGGTCGCGCTTTTGTTTATTTCATTTCATAGCATGCAACACGATAATGTGAGTGTGTACCGACGAGTGGAAATCTTCCCGTTGCATTTAGTTCTGTAATTTCCATTCACACGGTGTGCATTTTAAAACGTGAAACGTGACATCTGTCAGTTTGAATTAATTTGCATTTCATTAATAATAATAATCATATGGTTTAATAGTTGTAGGTTGAGTAATAACACCTTTAAGCCTTCCAACGCCGAGATTTGAGGAAGTGTACGTTGTATGTATCTGTTGGCTGTTATTATTGTTCTTCACCTACAATTCAGAGATAAATCGTTTGTGGAGCGATTTTTTTTCACACAACTTTGCCCGAGATAGCATGTGTTGGTTTGAGCCTTGTTTTTGCTTGCAGTGATATTGAATGTTACTTCCGGTTTTCTAAAATTTGGAAATTTAAAGAGGAAAAATTTTCTCAAGGCCACCAAGATTTGGTAATTTGCTGTCAAAATTACAAAAAAAAGTTGTGCAAAAAACGTATATTTTGAAATACGCCAAGAAAGTTAGTTAAAATGGAGCGAGCGTAAGGAAAACGAATAGAAATAGAAATCATAAAAAAGCCCTTAAATCCGTTTAAAGTGCCTCACGTTATTGAGTTATTGAAACTCACCAAAAACCTGCTTCAGGCTACTGGATATTTTCAATTACTAATTTCTGGACAACTAAAGTCAAAATCCTGGGCTTAAAAGTTGAAAAATTATCACAAAAAGTCCTTGCAATCCTGTAAAATGATCTCAGTTTTGGACAAGACAATTTTAGACATCCTAAATCGCCATCCTAAACCAAGAAGATCAAAATAGATTTGTTGGTAAACCATTTCTGAAACGTTGACCACTTTCATTTTTGAAACACCCAAAAACGCCTCAAGAACTCGTAATAGAAATGAAATTAAACACGCGAAAAAAGAGTTAAAAATAATTAACGAGTCTTGAAATACCGCAAATTTGAGACACCCTAAATTGCAAAAATTTTATGGAAAAGCTTCAAAATACCCAAGAACTGCAATAGAAAGAAAATTGAACACAAGACATAAAAGTAATCAACAATAAAAGTACAATTCTGTAGAATTGCTTCAGTTTTGGACATCTAAAAGTCTCAAATAATCCAAAAAGCTCAAAAAAGCTTCATATTGCTTGCCACTAAACAAGTGCCTAAATTTGAGACACCTCAAAATTACTTTGTAATGAACATAAAAAAGGGCACTTTCGAAACTGTATAAAAATATCATTGAAAGGGGTTTTCATTACTAGAAAATATAGTGAACCATTAAGGAGGCACTTGAATATTTGTAAATTTTGAAACGTTTCGAAAATGACCCCAGAGCTCTAATAAACCAAAAATTTGATTCATGAAACAAAAATTAAAAAAAAAAAAATCAAAATGCCCAAGAAACGCGAATTAGAATAAATCATTAACCTCAAAAATTTAGTACAAGTAAGGAGGGGCCCATTAACAGAGTCGTTTTGGAGGCCCGTGTGGAAAAATTTTATTTTTGTGAGGTCCCCAAAAATATTGAAAAATTGGTGACAGGCATTATAACCCTGCAGAGTTGCATAAATTTTTAGTACCAAGACACTTTTGTCGAATTAAAACCCTTCAAACCCATCAGAAAAGCTTCATATCAGAAAAAAACGGGAACTAAAAAAATGGTGGAAAGATTGAAATCGTGTAAAAGCGCACTGAATTTTCGAACCATCTGCGTGCGCATATTCCAGTTTCAAGTGGCATGGAAGTAACCATAAACCAAGTAACATTCTTTATTACTCCTCTACACTGTTTACAGTTATTATTATTTATTGTAGTACGTACAAATATTTTGTTAAGTGGCCTCAATAAGAGCCTGCATTCTATGAATAGCCGAAAATAGTATTTTTTGAGTGGATCGTTCGAGATTCTTGTACGCTTCAGAGTTGAAAATGCTGCTAGCCAAGAATTATTACTGCACGATGTCACATGCCATCAAAGTAAGAGTTTTTATTTATTTTTCTCGATTTATTTATGTGGGTGGAATGTTTACTATTTCGAGATTACTTAACATAAATCAAGACGACGGTATTAGTATTACATTAGTAGTCTTGGAGGCGTAAATTTCATTGAAAGATAAAATTACAAAATCGATTCTCACCGAGTCTAATAACAAAACACACTAAACAGTGATAGTGATAGTGATACGCTCGTTAGATTACTGCATGTCGTATACTAATTATTGTGTAACGACACAGTAATTATTATAACCGAACAATTTCTGGTTCGCACTGTTAATGATAAATTCCCTCCGAATCTGAAATGTCAACGACCCCAAGCGAAAAAAGCGGCAGATTATGTTTCTCTTGTCACAAATTCAGGACGTCATTTACATAAGCTTTAATCAAACGCACCGAAAGCGATCAAGACAGCTGGACTGACGGTCGCCAAGGTGAAAGAAATTCGTAATTTATTCTCCAAAGACAGTGTGCATGTGTTACTTTTACAATTTCACCATTAATTATTATTATGCATTTTGTCTTTGGTCGGTCGTAGAAACTAATAAACGAAACCGTAAGTGAACTGAATTGCTTTCTCGGATTTCTCCCGTGAGGTCACCTCGGCTCGCTCTTGGTCTTGTTGGGCTTGGCCGATGGTCGCGCTTTAAAAGGAAGCTGATACTAATTTTTCGAGTAGATTGATTTGAAATACGATCGCAATCACTCATACGCTCCTCACCGCACCACCCATGCGGCCAGCTTGATGGGCGGATTAAGATTCAGGTAAAATGATCATAAACCACCAACGCCAACTGCTCTCCACCAGTTTCTGGCAAGTGACCAAAAATCGCAGTACGAAGATCAACCTGTTAAGAATATAAGAACAGATGCTGGCGATATTTATGTGCTTGTTAGGTATTTACAACGGAGTTTACGGTCAGTGGAGGATAAAATCTAAAGGAGCTGGTCCGCGAACGACAACTTATTTATGCCAAACTTCCCCGATTCAAGATAATAATTATGCATGCGTTCCGAGTTCGTTGCTCCAAGTCTAACTAACGCAACACTAACACCAACATCGTAGGTATTATAGACTTATATTTAGAATAGGAAACTGTATGTATGTGTGTATGTAATTGCCGATACATATTCCTCATGATGGTGACATAAGCGTGTCCCTCGGGGAACTCACGCAGATCCAATTTACGATTTCCTTCCTTCTGAAACTCATCAATTTCATCCACACATGCACGCTTAGGTAGGTATACTTTTGGATCCTCTGAAACCACCAACATAACTAACAAAAGTCGTGGTGTCGGCCGTTGCTGGTTGGTTCAACCAACCACTTCTTCCGCTACAAGCTTTAATCTCTTAGTAACGAGAAACAAGGTGGTTGATGAATGATGAAGCGTTTTATGCATCTCGATGATCTTTTTGCAGCAGCATAAATCCCATTTGCTCGGAGAGCACGATAATTGCTCCTCGCGTCGTAGGTGTGAGTTGCAACGCCTACCCGAAGCATACGCTCGTCTATCAACGCGGAAAACGTGATACTGCCTCTTTGCCTGACCCACATCGGATGTTATTACCGATTTTTTACTTTCTCCCAAACCGTTGTCTGATTTTTATCAGTTGCTTTGTTTTCAATGCGAGATGATGATCGAGGAGTCGTTAATGATGGAAGGACTTTTATGTACACACCCGGTTATTAGTCTCGTTTCGTTTTAGTCATTAATCTTCATAAATTAATCTTTTGTTTGAATACCCGCGCTTAGTGACGATGGTGTCTTATTGTTACTTTCTTGTGTGTTGATAGACGCTCAGGATTTCATTCCTAAAAACACAACTAATATGTAACGGATGTTCATTTTGTTACACGTTTGCAGCAGATCTTGGCAAAACAAAGTCATGTCGCAGCTTAGGTCTTGAGATTCCAACGATGGTTCCGTCGCTTAAGAAACTGGACGAAGTAGAAAAACGGATTACAATGAGATCGTCACAGTTACCCTGTCGTTTACCCGGCTTTCAGGTTCCGGGGAAACAGAGACAAACCAAAAATCGCGTTACAATGACGAGGTCACAGTTACATCTTCCGTCTATCCGCGTCTCAGATTCCAAAAAACTGGACGAAATATATAAAACGTGTTACAATGATGGACCCGCCATTCAGATGCATCACAGTTACCCCACCCCGCCATTTACCCGAGCCTCAGATTCTGGGAGAGCCTGAACAAACCAGAAAACCGCATCACTATCTGTAGGTTCTCTTGATGGAGAACCAATCGGGCTCGAATGATCAAAATGTATGGCTCTCTTAATGGAGAATCAATTCTGATCGAAAGGAAAAAATGTATGATTCCCTTAATGGGGAATCGATCCGGATGGGAGTTGATGTTGATTAGGATTTTTTTATAGGTCAGCTTGTAAGACCGAAAAGCTTGTTCGAAATCTTGACGAAGGACCAGGGTACAGGATACACCGGGTTAATAATTATTGTGTCACTGTTTACTTTCGTACCACTGGACGAACCACTGTAACCCGTGCGAGGGATGCGGAAGTCTTCAAATTAATGCGGTTTTTTGCGAGACGAATTCCTCATCAACTAACGAAGGGTGCCGAGTTGATTTTCTAGATAAGGATAAATAGAATTAAAATATGCATCTAGATGACGGAACAGTATCTTAATTTCTACTAACTTAACTTAATATCTAAGATTTCCACAAGTGAACCCCTCGGATGGTGATGCGAGGGTGGTAATTCCGTGGAATTATGTGAATTCAAAAAATTGTTTTTGTAGATTTTTTTCTCCAGTCTTCCACACTCCAGATAGCTGTCCCGAGAAGAATATCCTGGTGTTGCGGTGCTCCCCCTGATGGGTTTGAAAGAAGCCATTAAATGTTACAAATTGGCGCTCAACAGAAAATAACGTCAGCAAATTGAAAAAAGAAGTTCCACATCTTAGGCAAGGATGCTCACTTGTATCCCTGGTACTAGGTGTAAATCTAACCTAGCAAAATCCAGAACTGTTGAAAATGAAAACCGTTTAAAAAGTAAATTAAGTTAATACAAACGTATTTGATTTCATCACTCAGAGTCTACTCTAAACGGTTTTTGAGACTAAGCTACTGAACAGATTAATCCTACTGAATCTGCAATAAGTTGCAGGATAACCAGAGAACTTGAGAGTTTGAATAAATGAAACCGGTTGAAGTGATACGAATAAGAAGTTTAAGTATTGCGATGTTCAAGTCGAGATACACAAACTCCCTTAGTCAGCATCCGTCAACAATAATTTAGACGTTAAACCCGAGTTGGAAAAGCTTTAACTTTCCGTAACCTTAGTCTTTACGATAGTTCGCCTGCAAAAACGAAAAAGTTCTCTCGTATATCTCGACTTGAAGAATATTACCGAGTTGTTTGTTATGTAGTAACGTGTAGTGTACTGTAGTATCTATACACTAATAAATAACATCTGCTCCGGTTACTCGGTTATGCAACAACAAGAAAGAAAGGGTTACAAAGTCACGTGTCGCGTTTAAATACTCATCTATACTATACCGTTTCTTATTTTTAAGTCCACTTCCGGTAAGCGATGCACTCCTCTCCTGGGTACTCAACCGGCGCTTTTTCACGTTTAACAATTTTCCCACAATGTATACCGGCTGTGCATCGCTTATAAAAATAGCCAAAGAAAGCAAACATGTGCATGCAAGTACGGGAGGAGTATCCTTATAAAATGCACGCGTTATTATTATTTTATCTCGCCTCCTGTGAGAAAAACACGTCTGATATGAATATCAAACATAATACTACGAGAAGACGCATGTGTTTATACGCGTTGCGCAAATACGCGCGGCTTATGCAACGCGTATGTGGATAAGGAAATCGTATCAAACTTTTGACGGTCTGATCACAGAAATTCTGTGTAAATATCGGGACGATTGTTTATAATAAAATGTTCAGTGAATTTCGTGTACTGGGAAAGTAAATATCAGGACGTTCAACTCGTGTGTCATCTCATTCGTTCGTCATTTCAACTTATTCTGGATATATAAGTCGGAAGGTCGTCTTCATAAGTTCTGGTTACAGTTAACTGGCCATTGTTACAATAGAAATGCTTGGTTGATTCCAGATTAACTTTTGAGAACGACAAAAATACTACGGGCCGCTAAATGCAGAAACAATCGAAAAATTTCAAATTGAACAACGTATACTATTGAAAATTCTTTTTCAATAGAGGAAACTCGCCCTTCGGAAGAAGTGTTATGGTGTTGTCTGGATGTAGATTATGACAGGGTGATTTCTCCCTGGAACCGTCTGGAACGTTTGAGCTTCCTGAAATCCTGAAATCCGTTGACTACCTCCTCTTGAAGTCTCGACTAGACAAACTCTTATCCTCTACACACCCTTCAACCGCACGATTGCTCGGATGTAGATACTCGGTGATTAGCCATGGTGAGGTGCGACCAATTCTGACTATGTCATCCTGGGTCCGTCTTTGGGGCTGACGACGGTCTGTTAGAATTTTCACATTCCTATGATTGATGTTTTTGGTAAGGGCCGCTTGGATTACTCTCATCAATTCCGTTTGGATAATGTTGCCATATCTTCTTAGCGGGTTGTCTTGGATCTAGTTCCTGTGTTGATCGATCGAACCATCAGTGATGATCGATTATGCGTTTTGACACTCCGCCTGCCAGAAAAGTACTCATACTCTTCTTTTTTCGGTATGCTAGAGGAATACTATAATTAACAGGATAGGTAAATTCGTGTTCTGAACTAAACAAAAAATGTAAATCTTCTACTTTTTCTCTTAACTCAGCGAGTAGATCAGGATCTTATTATCGGCGAACTATCCTTTTCTCTAAAAATTAGAATAATCTTAAAATTGATTTACCGATTCATTCGAATAAAGATTAACTTTCGAAGACTTCCTGTTCTGTGTATCTCTGCGTTATTTTCCATCGCGCGTGTTTACCGAATTCGCATATAATGGTTAAAAGAATGTCACCTTTATTGAATTGCAAATTAAAAGTTTCACTCGATATCAAAAGACGGGTTCTGCTCTCTTCTGTCACAACTCGAGCATAAACGTGAACAAGGATGTTGGGCTTTTATTATTAATGTCTTACATCTTCAAACGATGTTCTTGAATTGTTAATTATCCCCAACAATAGACTATGGGCATGTTTTTGTTTGTCGACCGCATTTTCGATAATGAAGATTGCGACAGAGTCGCTCTTTGAAAGTATTTTCTGTACGTGTAGCCTCTCTAATGAACATCTTATTACGAGCACGACGAGAAAGGAAAGGAAGGGCGGAGGGGGTGTCTGAAAATTGACTAAATAAATTGAGACCTGCCGCTTCAAGGGAATTGCTTTGAACGTAAAAAACTCGTCGACCGAAAGATATTAACCAACCATTACGATGCATAATTTTATGACCTCGTAAACATCTTATTATTTATCAATAAGGATGTAATAACTTGATGCACAGATCTATTAACCCATAAAAATTTAAACCCGTGTGGTATTCGTATTGTCATCGTGAAGAGCTTTGTGGCCATGAAACTCGGTCCTTGTAAAGAAACACTCCACTTTAACATCTCTTTGTAAGTATTATTTTATACATAATTAGCTAGTTTTACTATTATAAACTCCACTTAATCTCTTCTAATTCACTTTATAAGTGGATAGTACAAAGTAAAGACGACTCGACTCAATTATTTTGTTTATTAGAGCGTTTTCACAAGATGCGGTTGAGTGAAGTTATCCACACCAATTCAACTCCGTGACTTGAATGCTTTGGTGTTTTATTAATTCTCCTGGGAAAACAAACATGTCCTGGTAGCGAATTCAATCTCTCTGTTCTGGGGAAGGACCCATGATCCAGGAATGTTCTGCACTTGTGCACCAAGCGCCTGACGTGTGAAACGAGCGAATGCAGTTCTGTCCAATATAACGATAGTAAACAAAAATCGTCCACCAATCTCCGATGCTCCAGAGGTGCTAGAGGTTTGGTAAGAGTAGCATCGTTTATAATGCGTTGCGTATTACTATTACCCTTCCCTGAATTGTAGGTAACGAGCATCTTCTTGATGTGCTTTTTCCCCACGTTGGAGCAATATCCGATTGACGGACGAATCTGGGCCAGTAGAATCTAGAAAATATGCACGCCTGTCTTCTCTGGGTGTTGAATTTCACCAGTTTATTTTCACCCAACAACTTTGAACAGGACTAGGTGTTAATGACGACAAATCGTCCAAAACCAAGCCCCGAGGATCACCAGCAAGCGGTGTTGTGGAAGTATGATGATGCTCCATCCCCTACAACATTCGAGCATCTATTTGATAAGAAACTGGTGATCCAGTAACACAATCGAGGGTGGAGTTGGAGTCCATTTGAAACTGAGAAGTTCTCGGTGCAGAACTCTGTCGAGTGTTCTGGATATTTCCAAGGGAACTGCTTGCGCTTCTCCAAACTTCTCGATGACCGAAGTCCAAAGTTGATTGAAATATGCGAGAAGATCGCTTCTTGCGAAACCCATATTGAGGAACTCAGAACTCCAGCCCTCTCCAGATGATGCAGCAATTCGGATTTGATAATCGTCTCAATTTTGTTAAATTGTTGGGAGTGCTGGGAGACAAGAGTGATCAAATTATAGTCGACATAGTGCAGGCGTCAATTTTGGAGCACAGTTTTCTTGGTAGGGGGTACCTAAACACATGTTCTGTGGTAGGGGGTGTCTTTCCCTGAGGATCTATAGTTGCGTTTGATAATTTTTTGACTGTCTTTGCTAATAATCAGAAAAAATTGCTACCAGATGTTTGTTTGTTTCATCTCTATTGAACTTGTCTTTAGTCTTGTCGATGATGGCCCCGCTCCAACACCTCACCTCCTATAAAAATAATACTTGATCATTATCGACTCAGGTCTCTCTAACGTGCTCTTTTTGTAATGGACCAATAAGCGCGGTTTGGGGACTTGACTTGTGGTGAGACATGTTTCTCGGAATTGAAGAATCGGGACGAGAACTACGATTTTCCAGCGAGGACAGACTAATTGGCACCGACTAATTCTCGAAACGCTTACTAGAATTTTTCTAGAACGATCTACAAACTGTACGAATGTGGAATGTTTTATATAAATCGCCTATACTGCCTGTTTGTGGAAGAGTTTAGTTTGAATTCACGACGCGTACGATTACTGATACAACTGAATAAGTTTTTTTTAATTATAAAATGGGCTAGATAAATGGAAAAATAGAGAAGGTAAGTTTACTTTCACTTTGTAGACGAACCTTGAAACGGAAAATCAGTTACATTCAAGTAAATTGAAATCTTACAGCCGGAGTCTCGTGTTACTACCGAATACAGATGCCGTCTTAAGGTTATATATTTTTAAACGCAACCAGACTCAGTTACGAAACCGTGTTAATTCGTGAAATTAACTTTACCCAATATATCGTGCGACGTGCACATTTATCTGATTTGGGTTGAACATCGGTAAGCGGTCCGCTTCCTCGATTCTAATTGGGTGCTGACTTGACGTTACACCAAAAGACCTACGTGAGTTGAATGATTAACAGTCGTTCCTTAAAACAAACCAATTTAACCGCGACAGCTTGTCGGAATATAAGTAATCAATAAAGAGCTGCTAATTGCAGCCCTTCAACAAAAAGAAGTGTTCAATAAAATTGGTCTGTATTTTTTCAACACGTGCTTTCGTCAACAATAATCGAATCGACTCGCGGGATCGTCCCGTCTGACGGCAATTATCAACAAACTAATCCAACCCAGACATGCACCAGAAATTTGCATTGTTATGCAAACAAAGCCATTGATTGAAGAGCGATTTGAACTTATTTTTAGAACACTCGTATTTTTAGGTTCGTTTTGTTTGAACATTGACCTGAATTACTCGAGATTTACCTTCCTACAGTCTAGCTTTTGTTATCATTTAATCTCCAACTTTTGAGTTCTGTCAGGAAGTGTCGAATGACACGCGCTTAATTTTCCCATACTCTCGTTTAAATCTTGTTACTTAAAAGTCTTTAACAGCGCGGAGAGTAATAACCTTTCGAGGGGGGAGGAGTGAGTAAGTTTCCTTACAATAGAAACCTTTTCCTGGCAAAGTCTAAGCTTTGTAAAGGAGCTAATTAGATTTAAATGCACTTTCCACCTGCTCTTTGATGTTTTCCTGGTCTCAGTTGAATGGATCATTTATCACTGACGTCTAGTCTTCGCCTGGAGACAAGCGATTATTTACAAACAATGGTCTTTCAGAGCCGTCCATAGCCTTCCAGAGGACCTCATACCTCTTCACCGCTATAACCAATGCCAAAAACCGACCAGATTAGATCTCTGATTGATTACGCAAGCAAATAAAATCAGTGTTAACAACGAAGCGAGGTAGATTACATAAATTAGCCGTGTCTATTTCGTGTTGATTATTGTTGGGTTGACTGGGGTATAATTTTGAAGCCGAAAAAGTTGAAGTAGGTAACTTTAACTTTTGCGACAATTATTATAGAAGCGCGACAAAGTTTTAATGGCTTGAAGTAGCTGCCGGCTCAAGTTTGATAAGCACTCCTCTGAGACAATTAGAACAAGACAAGTTACGGTAGAATTGTTACAAAATTTAACAAGGCATTCGTTATTATAATAAGTGACTGCGGTAAGTGGCTTATCTTCTCGATCGATTTGGTTTTGCAAGTGGAGTTTGGCGTTTTCTCTCTGGAGGATGCGAGATGGAGGTTAGACACGTGAAAATGCGTTTGAGTCTATACCTCGAACCCAGTCAGCATGCAGATGGTGTTAGTCTGAATATGGCACGAGCAATAAAATTCGCTCGTCGCTTATTTAAAACTGATTAACGTTATTTACAAATCTTTCGAAGCTTTAATTAATACAACATCCGAAATAGCAAAATCAAATATCATTTCTATAAAACGGAGATTCCTTGCTGTAAAACAGATGCGACTTGTAAAACAAGGTTGAAGCCTGAAAGTAGGTTTATAAGTATATTTCTTCATTTATGGGAACCAATAGTGACGCTTGATCATTTTCAACGTTTTCTCTACGGAAAAATTACCCGACTTATCGTGGTAGTACAAGAGGATCTGGCGTCGAGTCTCCTTGGATACAACCCGTTTGTCACTATATAGTTCTTCGAGCAGATTAGATGCCTCAACTGCAGAGAAAAGGGACATACAGTCTCCGAATGCTCAAACCGAAAGCTGAACACCGTAAATGTGGACGATTGGGTCACGAAACCTCTCGTTGTCCCAATGTCCCAAGGAAGTAACGAAGCCGGTAATAGAGCAGTTTCAAGGGGTCATGAGTGACCAAAGAAAAAGAAAAAACCTTTTTTTCTGGCGTTCTTCGATTGCATGAAAATCGCCACGCCTCCTTCAATGGCGTCTTGTCGTTTTCCATGTACGTCATAACTGTGCGTTTAATCACCGCAACGTTACACATTCATTGATTTGGTGACGTCATTTTTCTGCTTATCAAGATGTCACTTGATGCCAGACAGTGCTGCCAGAGTGCGCTGTAATTCCAGTGAAGTGATATTTGTGGGTGGTAAAGGAAAAGCACAACTTTGATTGTATTAAGAGACGATCTTATCGCTTGTACAAAATGAAATAAGCAACGATAAACTTAACGAAACTTCCATATTATTCTCATAATCACTTCTCTATTCCTGCTGACGTTATCTCTCTGAGAGGTCTTGTATCGTAAAAATAGTCATAAGTCCCTCAAAGTTTTACAAAATACATGAATTGCAAAAGGGGGACCCGGGGGATGCTACAAAATATGGTGGGCTTCAAAATCCACGAAAAACACTTTGTTGACTTTAAGTATAAGTTGAAAATTGGAAATAAAGATGCGTGGGATGTTGGAAAATCACGTTGGAGACTTGGAAAAACATTTAAGAAAAGACAATTTGAACGGATATAGTGTCCGGACCTGCTGTCATTGCTGAGTGTTGACGTATATCATCGTCTGTAACTCGTTGTGCTTTAATCTTAGTGGAACTTGTGGGGCTAATTTAAGGAGAACAATCTCAAAAGACGCCAAAGCCCCTAAAGAAGACACGTCCCACTCCCAAAGTGGATATCTTGGCAATAACGTCAAGGCTAGGATAATGCCATGAATGAAAAGCTACCACGACGTAAATGATTGAAAAGCAAAATGAGTAAAAATAGGTAAAAAAGATTTTTTTAATCAAAAACAGGGCATTGTTGTTGGCCTTTTTTCCCAAGTAACTTTACATCGTTCATTTCGAAAGGTACGTTGATTTAGAATTCGGGTCGGGACTTGAGTTAACTCTATTTTCTCAAACCTCTTCAATCATCCCGACAATAGAGCGCCAACTGAAATTCCATTTCGGATCGAACCCATCAAACTGGTTGCCGGATTCATGCGTCCCCCTTTTTAATCTCCACCGCGTGCCTTTATAAAGCTGCGCTTTTCCCCCATCTCGAAACGTTTCAATTTCCACCGCTAACGACCCGACCTGTCTTCACCTTCGTCCTACGTCCCGTAAGCCCCATGCAAATACCATACTAATCACGTGATTTACGTTCTAACTTTTTTCCCCGATCCAACAGACTGGAACTAATAATGCAAAACATGGACTAGAAAAAATAAACCAGTCCACCGAAGTCACCGTTGACTGAATGGAGACACTCGTTTTATTATTTGTAGTACCGTTTGTTTTCTGTTCGTATAGTCGTCGTAGGTAAAATAATAATACGACCGACATCGCTAAATTACAATCGACAATAATCGTTAATGCGGGACGGATTGAATAATTCATACTTTCATGTTGTGACTGCTAATTGTAATCAACACCATGATTCATGGCTTTATTATTCCAGCGTAATTCGATCTTTCTCCTTATAAGAATCACGAATAGGTCGAAGGGAGCTAGGCAATGCGTCTGCTGGTGCCCCTGCTGTGCACACTGAAAACAGTTTTAAATCCTCCTCATCAAAGTATTGACCGACTAAGATGATGACGTGTGTTGTATGTTGTATGTTTCAGCAGAATTCTGCATATTCCCAATAAAGCCAAAGGTAGAATCGGATTAAAGAAAATTTATTTATTTACATTTCACATAAATGAAAACCTACGTTATCAAAATTTCGGGGATGCCCCAAAATAACATGAAGCTTATATTGAAAACGTCGAATTTCCTTCTTGGCCTTCGAGCCACTTTAGAGATACACTGGGTACTGCCTGCATAGTTATTAATAATAATTATTATTAACGACGGTTCCGATTAATGGTTAATTAATGAGTTCCTTCAATTAAAATTTTAGAAAAATAGAGGACGAAAATTGTTATCTGGCAAAGCTCTAACATTACTTCTCGCACTATTAATTTCACGATACTCTTAACTCTACTACAACAATAAACAAATCCAAAATAAACAAACTCCCTCCTATTAGTCGCTTATCTGAAGATTACTCCACACACTCATTGTCTCATTGTTCGTATAATGACAATATCAGAATTATGTCATAATAACACGATCATCTGTTTCATTAAACGAGACTTGCGGTAAGAGGTCAGTGTAATATCAGACCGTTTATTACGCAAGAACGAGAGAAAAAAGGAAGATCTTTTAATGAAAGAAATAATTCAGGCTCTGATTAACGTTGAATACAGATTCACGATTATATTATGTATGTGCTTCTTGATTGCTTCGCTTATGCTTTGCTTTTACTGTATAATGTAATATGTAACTGTCTGCTTCAAAAATACTCAACCTCTCCTTCGAAAAAGAAAAAGAAAAGTTACTGTAGCCTGTTGTAGCCTCTCGATAATAATAATTGAAACTTTTTTCCACGCAGTGTAGTAAGTAAAACATTTATTTGTTCCTGCTCTGAGTAATTGCATTATTTTGTAATTTAATTGTCCATGGACACGATAATGAAATCAAGTAGTAATATAAATTAACCAACACCGCAAGAAACCGGTCATCTGCAGCTGAAACTAACATCGTATATTATACATGCTTCGCGACGCTTGAACGAATCTGCAACTCTAATATCCGCTGCTCTTTCTTCATTCCAGGCACTATGCACTGAGGTGTACGAGATGCAGATCCCGGAACCGGGAAGCGGGCAACCGGCCCCAGGAACCGAGCCGTGCCGGTTCCCGAAGCTGGAGGAATGCGCCCATTTCCATTACGAGCGCGTCCAGCTGCCGTCGTTCGCCGCCACCATACAGACCAACATGGCGCAGTCGCTCTACTCCCAACACTCACAACACTGTAAGTAGCTTATCTCGTCAAAACTTGGATTCAATAAGGCCACAATTGTCAGACAGGCGAAGCCGAAGATTTTGTTCTTACTTGAAGGGTTGTTGTTTCGATTATCTCACCAGTTGAATCCAGAAATTGACCGTTTTTGAGACAAATTTAGTGACGACTGACGACCAAGAAAATCTGTTTTCACAAAAGTGAATCTGCATCACAAGAAGTTGTTTGCAATAATATGGCATAGGGTTAAAACAGGGAAAGACTGGTAAAGGTGGCCGGAAATCAGTACCCAAGGGCCAGTCAGTCGGGTAGAAGGATGTCAATTCCCAAGGATCAGGGGGAGAGTTTCTGCAGGGATGTAGAGACTTGTGGGAATCCCGGTGCGGATGACTCGGCGATCATTGCTAAAATCGTAAAATTCTTGATGTGATACAAAAATCAATTTTGGCCCTAAAAAGCAAATCTTCGCACTTGTAATTTTTGATTCTCCATGACTTGGCCCAAGTAGTTTTGATTCAACAGATCTGATTCAATAGAGGGCGTTTTTTTTGGGTTCTTATCACCATCAAGAATTTTGGTGGTGAAAAAACCTTCTTTGAGTAATATTGACAGTTTCATTTTCATTCTTGGACCACCCCTAGAACGTCAATTTTATCTATTTGTGCATGGTTGTACTTGTTTTTCAGCGAGCGAGAGCGACGACTTTGAATGGTACATGGTGCAGGTGACTTCTCGCGATCAGTGCTGGCTGTTGCAGAGGAATCTGGAGAATTTCAAGATGCTGGACGCTCAGCTGCATCAGTGCATCTATGACAGGAAGATATCCCAGCTGCTCGATCTGTCCGATCAAGATCCCAGCGCTGACGATACCGAGGTAAGTCCGTCAAGTTTAATTTCCGCCAAAAAATTCGGGTCCGAGGGATCGTTTCGAGTGTAAGTAAAAGAACAAGAACGTCCGTCGTTATTGCATCGAGATGTAATAAATCGTACTTTTTAAACAACCCACATAAAACTCCCGGTCCCGGTAAATAAACAACAAAGAGAAACCGAGCCATAAAACCGACGATTTACAAACAGTTAATGCGTTGACCTGGTTGGCAACTGTTCAGTTCAGTATTTGGCAGTGATTTCCGCCACCCCCGATGACGTTATTTCGACCTTATTATGGATGAAGCTCTGACCCATTTTCACTATAATTCCAGAATAACGGGGAGCAGCTGCCTATCGATCAGCGGGACTAATCATTAAAGATGTCCATCCCGCAGGATTTACTGGACGCGAAAAAACAACTTCGTAGCTATATACAATGCATTTCACGAGCCTCCTAGCCCAGTGACAGGTGATTGGTTCGCGGACATAATGGCACCGGGGACGTTTAGATCACGTAAAACCTGAAATAGGGGAGTGCTGAGCTGAAAGGGGTCGCCTTTTAATTAGCTGAAAGGCCAGGCCGCATGGGGTTGACGGGGGGATGTAAAAATAGATATGATGCGCCATAAAGGTCCATTAAATTTAACCGAGACGGAGCATCAGGAATTGTCAGCCGGTTAATTGCTCGGTATTTACCCACCTAAGGTACCTGAGATGTGGTGAAATGTGAAATACTGCCAGAAGTTTGAATGAAATGAACCCTTGAGAGGGTTTAAAGCCAAGCTGCTTTACCTCTCTCTCCCGCATTGTGACAATCCGTAACAATGAATTACATGACATTTACAAGTGCGTGGAGGGTGCAGCTACGGCCATAAATCATCCAGGCAACTCGGTCTCGTTCAGGGACGGACTTGGAAATAATTAACCCTTCCCTTTATTAAATTGGGAAGGTTTTCTATAAGAATCTATCACAAACTTTTATTGCTTTAAGTCAAAAAAATTTACAAGGTCACAATCACTTCACTTGTCGCAACATTCCTTCACCACTTCAATCTAAAAATGAATGTGGCTACTGCACGCACTCTTAAATACCCGCCGGATGTGGATTCTCGACATTTCTGGATGTTTCTCTGGCATTCCTGTACTAGAATTAGAATGTTCCTGTCATCTTAGCTAGAATCTTTGTGAATCAGCTGGCTATTAATGCACTTCATTCCAAACGGACTTCCAATCTAAAACTGACTGTGGCTACTGAACACACTCCTTAATACCCGCCAGATTCTCGACATTCTGGATGTTTCACTGGCGTTATAGCGTAGCTCTAGACACAGTTGTCATGCGCGGGACTACTCTGGCATTCTTGCATTAGAATTAGAATGTTCCTGCCATCTTAGCTAGAATCTTCGTGAATCAGCTGGCTATTAATGCACTTCATTCCAAACGGACTTCCAATCTAAAACTGACTGTGGCTACTGCACACACTCCTTAATACCCGCCAGATTCTCGACATTCTGGATGTTTCACTGGCGTTATAGCGTAGCTCTAGACACAGTCGTCATGCGCGGGAGTACTCTGGCATTCCTGTACTAGAATTAGAATGTTCCTGTCATCTTAGCTAGAATCTTCGTGAATCAGCTGGCTATTATTGTACTTCAATCCAAACGGACTTCCAATCTAAAACTGACTGTGGCTACTGCACACACTCTTAAATACCCCCCGGATGTGGATTCTCGACATTTCTGGATGTTTCACTGGCGTTATAGCGTAGCTCTAGACATAGTCGTCATGCGCGGGAGTACTCTGGCATTCCTGCATTAGAATTAGAATGTTGAGAGAATGTAAACAAATATGAAACCGGAGTACTTAGCGAGTGTTCCTTCTTGCAATATTGTTAAGTTTTTCCCCTGTGTGGGTTTAATTATAATTTGAAGAAATCAACTCTGTAATTTATTTATTTATTTACTTACAACAATTTACGATCATTAACTTATTATTTACAATTATTATTAATTGATTAATCATTTATTTTATTATTAAACTATAAAGCTTTCACTTCAATTATAATAATGATAATCAATTATTATACTTCCTCTAAACTAGAATGATCACTCTCTGTTATGCTTTATTCCACTCTAGCAGCTCTGCCCCCTGCTCCTGATGCAGTATTCCTTTTTTTACACATTGCGCGCGACCCCTACCATCCAATTCTGGAACTTGATAGTTCTAGTTCAGTTCCGCGACGCGAATCTTCTAGTGTTAGTGTTGTGTCTTCTTTCGAAATACAGATTTGCGCTGTTGTCAGTGTTTGACGACAGGAAGGACCAGGGCTATTAACCCCGAAGGAGACAGGAGGAGATAGGTTGCACAAGGAAATAATTCGATTAATTAAGGTACTGACCTTCGGTCTGCCTCTGTCTCCTGCTGTGACGGTTGTTGATCACTTTAGTTTACGATTAGAAGCGACGGGTGTAAGGCGCCGCTTTTAGATCACTATATGAGTTTGATACGATCCAATTTTGTCGTATCACGAAATGCGAATTCACTTCGACGATTACGAGTAACCAAACGAATTAACGCGACACGAATTGTCACGTCACAAAAATGACTTGTTGCCACGACGTTGGCTGGTCAAGTGAGTTTCTTCCTTCTTCCTTCATGTGCGGGTAAAAGGTAGGAAGGGAAGGGGTTGTTCTGAACCCACGATTCTTGCGCTGACGAACGAAATTTTGTTGTATGAAATTAGCGTATCGCTCGTCGCGATTAGGTCTCAATTTTGACCTACAAATTAAATGCGATGACGGAACAGTCAGACCGACCAAAAATTCCTTGGAACCTACTTTCCGCTTGTCACAATATTGCCGCGCTCTTCAGTTCTTAGAATGTTTTGAGTATTCCACACAGCTACTGCAATAAACCGAGAAATTTCAGGCAAAACTGATGTCATACCTGGACCGCTTCAATAAAATCGCCGACAACTCGATCAACTGCGGCCCGATCCTGAACTGGTTCCAGATGGACAACAAGGGGCATCGACTCCTCGTACCTAGCGAAGAGAGCCGCTCCATCAACACTCCCGCTGTCGCGGCGGCGTACAGCATCAGACGATACGTGTCTCAGGTAATAAATCACCCGAGCGCTCCCGTCCACGATTATAATTTTTCTCGTTCCAGGCACGAGACGAACTGAACTTGGAAGTCGGCGATATGATCTCCGTCATCGACATGGCCAACCCGGCAGAGTCGATGTGGTGGCGGGGCAAACGCGGCTTCCAGGTGGGTTTCTTCCCGCAGCACTGCGTTCACATCATCGGCGATAAGATCCCGAGGAACATGCCCCTACCACCTCCGGTCGTCGGGTAAGTCTCTTCTTCTCTTTCGTTCCGTTTTCACTTCGTTCTCGTTATTAAGTTTCTGACTGTGTTTCTGTGTACGTAGATCTTTAGCTTTGACGCCGATTAAACCTGTGTTGAGGAAGCACGGCAAGTTGATAACCTTCTTCAGGAGTTTCTTATTGAACAGGCCGTCGAGGAGGAGGCTCAAGCAGTCCGGGATATTGAAGGAGCGCGTGTTTGGCTGTGATTTGGGTGAGCACCTGCTCAATTCCGGGCAGGAGATCCCCATGGTGTTGAAATGTTGCGCTGAATTCATCGAGGCACACGGGATCGTCGATGGGATTTACAGGTCTGTGTTTTGTCCAATGTCGATACGGTCGCATCGTGAACTGGTACGGTTGTTTCAGGTTATCGGGAGTGAATTCAAATATTCAGAAACTCAGAAACGCTTTCGATGAAGACAGAATTCCTAATTTGTACACTGAAGATATTTTACAAGATATTCATTCTGTCGCTTGTTTGCTGAAAATGTATTTCAGGTAAGCTATCTGTTCAAATAATTCAATAACCACTTATTAGTCTCACTGTTACTTTGACTAATTCACTGATACTACTGTCACTTTCTATCAGTCTAAATACTCAGCACTAAACACAGCTAGCATCTTTTCTCTAATTCACTTCACAATAATTATTGTACTGTCTCTGATAATATTCAAAACTAAATTCCACTGTTCACTGAGGAGGCCTGTCTCTTGCTCGTGTCAATTCCACTAATTAATTGACTTTTATTATACTCTGGGGCTTTTGTCTCTGATCAGTGATGACACTTCAAACTAGACCGACCTTACTACTAGTTCTCTCTGGAAGCACTCAAACTAATCTTATTTTGCCAACATCCCAAACTCTGCTGACTGATGAACGCGTTGCTTATAAACTGTCATATTCGAGAACAACTGTCTAGAACAGTAGAAGAGAATTTATTCTCTTAAAAAAAAAGTACCTTGATCAGTTTTTTCATGACCTCACTTCTCAGTTTCTTGTCTATGATGTTTTCCTATCTTATTCTAGATAAATCGAGTTTAATAATTCTTTTTCTGTTCAGAGAGCTTCCAAATCCTTTATGCACCTATCAGTTGTACCAAAGCTTTGTGAATGCGGTGCAAGGTTGCAATGCATCGATTCATACAACCGAACTGGACCATGAAAGACTGCTGAAAATGAGGGAGGCCGTACAGAAATTACCCCCGCCGCATTACAGGTAAGTCATTTTTAATTAATAATAATAATTATAATAAACTCACGATGTCACATTTATAGGACCCTGAAGTATCTGATGCAGCATCTGGCGAGGGTGGCGAAACACGGCATCAACACGGGCATGACCACCAGGAACGTGGCGATCGTGTGGGCGCCGAATCTGCTCAGATGCGAGGAACTAGAATACGGGGGCGTCGCTGCTTTACAGGGTGTAGGCGTACAGGTGGGTGAAACAGTTTTAAAGTTTGAATGTATTGATTACGAACAAGATAATTTTCCAGGCGGTAGTGACAGAGTTTCTGATCTGTTACGCCGATTTAATATTCAGCGATCGTTTGCCCAGCCTCGACCTACCGTTAGAATCCGATCAGAGCCTCTCGCCGAAAAGCAACCGGCCTAAAAGTCTAGCGATTTCGACGCCAACGAAACTGATCACGCTGGAAGAAGCCAGGAGCAAGATCCTCTTGAACAAATCCGAGGAGTGTAGCTACATTGAGGTCGGAGGCGGACCCAAGAATTTGCCAAAGAAATATCACACGGTCATCGATCTTCCGCCGGGCACCAGAAAGCGTAACCACGCCAAGCGATCGCCGCTGGGCTGGCGATCGTTCTTCTCCAAAACCAGAAACAGCACCCAAAGTGTTCCTTCTAAGAATAACAGGAAAGCTTCGACGCCGGGAATCAAAATTTCGGTGTGTTTTTTTTTTTTGTCGGGTGTGAGAGAACTTTTTGTTATTTCCGTGTGTTGCAGGATAAATCGGTCACGGAATCCGATCTGACCGATATGAAACGCAAGTTGAGATCGGTTAAATCGGCTGAAAGTCTCACATCTGGACACTCGGAACCCACCAATAATGAAATGGACGCTCTGGGACCTCTGCATTCTTTAAATAAACCTCCGGGTCATAACAGGTGAGTTAAAAAAATATAATCGTAAGATTTTGTTTATTTAATCCCTTATTTTGCCTCCTATAACAAAACATTAAGAGTTAGCAGTAAGTAATAATGACTTTTGTGGACATATACTTCTTTTTCATCATCTCACCTCTGTCTTCTGTCTCTTCTACATGTCTAAAACACTTTCTAGAACAGCTGAGAAATGTTCCATTTGATTACATCCTAGTTTCCAACAGGCCACAATCTAGTGAAAGAAGAAGAACAGATATTCGATGTTTCTAATTGTGAAATTTTCAAACAGTTTATTATAGCCATAGCATTATAATTTTTGTTGCAATGTTGCAAAATTGTTGCCAATTGTAATGTAAAACCAAATGCACTAATAACAATTATCGTTTTCTCCAGATCCGTCTCGCACGATTCCTATTTCGATACGTTACAAGGATCTCAGAACAATTCGGAAGGTTCACTGCTCGACCTCAGCGAAATACAACTCAATTTTGAACTAGAGGATCTGGAGATGCGCATATTCTCGGAAGACGAGAGTCTCGTCAGTTCTCCGAGGGTGCAGCGAGATGTAAGTTCCTTTTTTTATAAAATCATCGACCGATTGTAACGCAGAATTTCAGGGACACAAGAAGCTTCTGACGAGAGCGAGACCGGAAGAGTTCAACAGCAACACGAACTCCGGGAACCCGTCGCCAAAGAAACAGGCGAGGATCGTGCCGTCGCCGGACGCCATGTCCAGGAAACGCACCCGTCTGGAGGATCAGCTGTCCGACATCCAGTTCATCGATTGCTGTACGCCGGATAACGTCGTCTCGACGACGGCCGTGGTGCACACCGCGCCCGAAAGCAAAGAGCTGGAAAATCACCTGAGCGAACTGTACCAGCCCAAGAACAAATCGCCGAGAAACTCGGACAATTTGGATAATAAGAGACAGTCGCTGAACATGGAACCTTCGTCGCCGTCTTCCAAGATGAAGATCACGAAAAGCAACACAGAGGCGGACATTGGCGGGAAGTATTTAGTATCGCCGAACGCTCCGGGTTATCGAGAGCTCGAGAGCAGTACCAACACCAACACGACTGCAACGCCGGACAGCTCTCCGGAAAACATCCAATACCAGCAGCTCGAAAAATCTGAGAATCCGAGCAAGACGTGTGTTGAAGCGAAGACACCCGGGTCTCCCGCTTACGAAAACATCCTCACCACTATTAGCATTACTTACAAATCGCCCAAGAATTCTGAGAGCTCTCCTGTTAAAACGCCCGTTAGTAAATGCGACGCGCCTTATGAGAACATCAACTTGGCCAACGCCGAGAAAGCCGTCATTCCTACTTCCGCTGCGTCGTTGCCCATTCAGCAGGCCAGTCAACCCGAGTTACGTTTGACCAATAGCACGCCCAACGATAATTATCTCGGTATTCAGTGCGAGCAACGTCCCAGAAGCCTGAGCGCCCTGGACGACAAATCGAGGAAGCCGGGATCTCGCTGCAATCTCAGCTCGAGTGCCATTTGCGATACAAACGAGCAGATCTCGTTCACCAATCTGACCGATCCGAGAACCTTCAGCTCGAATCGGTCCAATCATTCGTCCACCTCGAACATCCAGTACACGCAGAGCATCAGTTCGGCCCCGTACACTTACATCGGAAACAACGAACAGCTAACCCCCTCTGACGATCTCAGCTTGAGCGAGGTCCTTCATAGTTCGACGGAGAACATCACGACCAGTAACACGTCGCTCAGTTTCCCACTGAGCCCTTCCAGGAACTCGGAGAGTCCCAACGTGAGCCCGACGCAGATGTTCGACAGCGTGGCTCAGGAAGACGGGAGTCCGGACAATCGATCCGAGGAGAGTTTCCTGGACGAAGAGACCGAGAATGTCGGCACTTCCGTCGGGATAACGCAGTTTTCTACCGACAGCGATAAGATCGAGGAATCGATTAACGCGAGACCGAGTGACATGAACCTGCAACCGGACAGTTTTCAGAGACCGGCCAGCGTGAATTTAATCGATTTCAGTCCTTTGGAGGTTGAAGTTGAAGTGGTCGAGAGCGCTTTGAATAAGGACAAGAGGAAATCGTGCGAAACTGAACCGTTTGACGATAGCGCCGTTTATCAGCAAGTCAAGTATTTCCGTAGGTCGATACATGAAGTCAACGCAATGTTAGATTTAGAAACCGGTGCAGCGGAGAATGAGGTTAAGAACGCGGACTATTTGAATATTTACGAAGACGTCCGTAACAGCGACTCGGTTGAAATTTTCGATTCCCTGGAAAGCGATGCCGTTCACGTATACGAAAACCTGGACGAAGAGGTGCAAGAGAACGGTTCTGCCGTCTACGAGAACGTGGAAATAAACAATAAGACTGACTGCATAAACGACACCGAAGACAATTGCGAGAAAGTGAGCGTTCGTGACTTGACCAGTAAATTTGAGGATCGGGAGAAGAAAGCCTGCTCGATTAACAGAAACTCGAGCGAGAACAACTCGATAAGGAGCTCGAACGATAACGTAAAACAGGTGAAGAAAGAGAGTCCCAATGAAGGTTCGAATAAAATGAAGAGGGTGTACGAGAGGGACACCCTCCCGCCGTGTTTGAGAGCTCGTAACCTGAAGTATCAGTTCAAGACCAGATCGTTGGACGAGGAGGAATTCAGCAAAGAGTGTAACGGATCGATCGAACTGAGAAAATCTCTGGAGGAAAGCCTGAGTCACAAGACCAACTCCTTACCGAAGAAACTGAATCAGCCGAAGTTTCTCCCGCTCACCGACGACGAGAAACTGAACTCGCTTCATCTCTCCCACAGTTCGGAGAATCTGACCAGCAGCGAAGAGGAGCAAAAGAAACGGGAGCGGATCGAGAAATATAAAGAAGAACGCCGGAAATTCCTGCACGAAAAGTACAGATCGGAATCGTTCAAAGAAGACAAGGACGTCCTACTATCGAAACTGAAAATCTACAAACCGAAAGAAGACACCAAAACGGATTTCAACGAAGTATTATTATTAAAGACCAGACGTAGGAGTAAAAGCGGAGACGACCCCGTAACTCCCACCACTCTAGAGGAGGAAGAGGAAGTAGAAGCGGAAGTGAAACTGAGAAACACCAACACCAGTAACAGTAACACCAACAGCTTGGATCGAAGTAGTAGCATTTCGGATAAGATCGTCAAGCCGGTGACGGAGAGTTTGAGGTCGAGGGCCGCCATTTTCGAGAACCAAAGAACCAGCAATTCGGGCGACGTCAAAAACAATAAACCCGTCGATCTTCGGGGGCAAGACTGCGTGAGAAATTTCGGGAAAACGGACAGCAGGGATAATATCTACGCGGACGATTTCGTCGTCCGTAACAGAAACAAGGACGACGATTTCTTGAAAAACGAGAGGCGGAGACACACGTTCGAGGCTAGGGAACGAGAGACTGAAACTGATAGACTGAAAAGGGTTAGCTTGGATAGTAAAAGTCCCAGGTGAGAAATTAATTGAATAGTTAAATGAGCTCGTTTTAATGGTCGATTTGTTTGTGTGTTTCAGGAAAGAGAAAGCCTCCGCTTCCTACTGTATAAAGGACATGAAAGCAATTTTTGAATCTAAATCAAAACAATAGAGTATTTACTAGCTTTTAAAAAGAAAAGATGACCAAACCTGTTTGCTTGTTGGAAATCAAATTCGTTTTAACTAAATAAATGACTAGAGAGAATTTTCTGGATAGCCTAAAATTAAGTTTGGAATTTGATAACGTCTTGTAAATATAATGATATACTTATTTTTCTAGATAGGCTTTTCACGTGTAAACTCATTTTCCAAACTAAACTTCAGCTTATTCGTTATTATTGTTACTGCATTAGTTCGTTTATAATTATTATGTTTTTGATATTAGACTTCAGTTGAATTGCTATTAAGTACGGCTGTCAGAAAGAAACCAAGAAGGTAATAATTCGGGTTCGAAAAGGAATCATTCAATCCAATTTTTCTTTCAGTTAAAAACACATCACATTGGGACTAAATTTTTTTTTGAGCCATCGAAGAGATTTTAGCTTGGTCCTTGAATTTAGGGACGCATGTATGCTTATTTTCATGGTATTTGCTACAGTGTGAGGACTACTAATACCAATACTTTTTTCTAATAAAATTTTTGAAAATTTTAAACGAAATTGATTTTTCATCTAAATTGAGTACTACTGACTGTCAGAGCCCACAACCTGTCACATGATAGCCGTTCTATCTAATATTCTTTTTTATCTTAATTTAGTTATTACAGCGTGCTTTTTTACGTTCTTAGCTAACAGGGATCTTGGAAACTAGAGATTGATGGTGTGTAGGTCATCAGGGTTGGCTGCAATTGAAATTATAATAATTGATTCCAGGCTGTTTTACCATGGTCCTGGGGGATTTGCCCAAACATTTCATTCATAACTGCTGAAGACATCATCACTGCTCCTGCTCACTGAGAACTCTCACATAATTGCTGAGTATGTCTAATGCAGTTGTGGATGTAATGTTCGGAACAAACTTCAAGCACCACACCAAACAGCCCGGAATCATGTATGATTGCAACTAGATTGTTTTTGAAATATAAATATTTAAAAGTGTTTCTGAAATGGGATTCATAGTAGGCTGTGACATCATTAGTAGAAATAATTTTTCTGTTACTACCATTTCAATTTTTTTATTATTCAATTATTGAAGTTTTTGTAACCTTTTTATACTTTTTTTATTCAGAGATTTTAAAAAATCCATGAATAACTTTAATTAGATACTTTTGATAGTATCCAAGATGTCTACTATAAAAAACGATTGTATAATACTTATCCTGAAAGGGTTGGTTTTAATACACTCTGTCTGTATACACTTTTGCTTATTTTTGACTTGAATTTTACAAATCATACAGATTCTCAATTATAGGGTGATTTGAAAATAAGTTGAGTGAGAACACTTTGAAGATTTTTTTTTACACCTTGAAACCTTTTATTGTTTTTTTTTTATGGTATAGCTCCTAAATATTCATTATTTTTCTAAAAACAAGCAGGTATATACAGGGTGAATTAAAAATAATGCATGCTCCATGGTTTATAGAGTGGTATTAGGACATCCCAGAAAAAAAATGTTTTCAAAAAAAATTTCATCCACCTTCTAATAATTATTGTTATTAGTGATTAGGTAAATTTGACATCATCTGACAACAGTGGCTATTTAATTTGTAAATATAAATGGAAACAAATTATCCCCTATTGAGATATCGAAGTGTCATTTCCAGATTCATTGTTATAAAATTTAATTTTTTTCTACATTGAAGCAGCAATTTAGAAAATTAAATTTTATAAATCATGTATTATGGACACTTTTTCTGTTAGTAAACGTTAAAGAATGCGCCTTTTCTATAATAAATAATGTTTCTTGCAATATTTATAAGAATTACTGCTACTCAACCTGGTCAAAATTGTTAAACTGTGAAACTGACCAGGCCATAAAACAAACCAAGAACAACAACAATTTATAAGCCACATTTACACTACAAAATTAAAATTGTTCCTATTGTATTTGAGCCAACTGTACAACGGAGCTTATGTATCATTTTCGATTAATCCTGTAACAGTGTTAATTAAGAATTTAGATATTTTTGACATTTTTGTGACATTTTTTAAGGGTTTTAAATTTTTTCTATAACAATGTTTTATAATCCAAACCAACCCAACTGTTATAAATATTAATGAAATTAGAATAATATTCGGATACTCCAATTTTATGTGAAATTTCAATTTTAATGTTGCAGATAATAATCCACTCATTCGCTGGCTTAGTCCTCACAGGTAGTAAATATTTTTATTTAATAAACCACAAGAATTATTTTTTTATAAAAATTTATAAATTCTCATTTTATTAACAAATTTTGAGGATTAAATCAAAACAGTGGTTTTACATAGTTAAAAAGAAAGCAGTCTTATAGTGTGGTAGGAAGGTAAACCCCCCACTGAATTAATCATAAATGGTTAAGTAAGCATCGACAAATTTATTATTAACATTACTATTATTGATTAACCTTTTTAATTTATTTTCCTATATTTTTGAGAGGTTTATATTGTTTTCATGTTACATTTTTCGAGTATTCTAGTTTATTTTTGTGACTGAAGGTGACACCCTTTATTTTCATCAATGGGGTTTCCCCTATCTATTTCAGATAAACAGTTTTTTTTATACATTATTTTTAATACTTGAATTAGATTTTTTAATGATGTGATAGTTTAGTTTTTACGTTTTTACTCTGAAGTCGCCATATATTTTGAATTAAACTTATCAAAACAGTTTCTTTGTGAATTAAACGATAATTAAAAAATAATAGCAGATATCAAATTCATATTATTGTAGAGCTGAGATCTTTAAAATATCTATTAGCCTATAAAAGATAATTTTTTAAATAAAATAAAACAGTCTATTTCTTGAAATATAGATTATAATAACATATAGACAATAACAGTTTATGAACTTTACTAGTTTGCCTGGAAAAGAAATTTTCGTATTATTTATTTTTCCTTTTTTTTTATTATCATTAGTCTGTTGTAAATAATTGTAATTATGATTTAATATGAATTTAAATTATGTTGAATAAATTGCGTATTATTATTACAAGGGAATTTTTATCTAACACCCTGTAAATATTCAATAGATATAATATAAAAATACAATATAATAATTAATTTTAGAATAGAGGAGTAAACAATATCTTCTTAATGAAGCAAAGTTGAGAGACCTGGACCAGTCAGTAAACCTCATAAATTACAGAATGCAAAAAAAATTGTATTGATGACCAGCAACACCCAGAAGAAATGAGTTGTTTTGTTTATGTAGTGTCCCTCAAAAAATTCACACCGTATGGTTTTTTTAAATCTTTTTTGGAAAAAAAAAAATTGTCATAAGTTTGTGCTTCTCAAAACATTAAATTTGAGCACACTAGATCCATGGTTTGAATTTTAGTTCCAGAGAAAGTGGCATTTATCAAAACTTCAAATTTACAAAAAACAATATTTCGAAAACTAAATGTGTTTTGGGGGAAATTTGGTCATTATTCGTTAGATGGTCACCAAATGTACTGTCAGTGATGAAGGAAATTAGCTTTTGTATACAGTGGCCAAAAAGTGGTAACTTTTGAAATTTCAAGGTTTTGCTAATTTTTCTCAGTGTAATTTGGAATTCGAAATATTTTGTCTGCAATATCAGTTGGAGATTTTCGAATTTAATTAAATTTTTGTCACATTTTTTACATTGTTTGTGCAAAGTACCAACATTTGACAGGAAGAAAGCATCTTGCACGTTCAATTTTATAAGAAGTTAACATAAATTAAGTTTTTAATTCAATAACTGAGCTACAAAAATATTTATTTTTCAATAATTGCTATGAGCATGTTTTTCGATTGCCACAATGGTCCTAGCTTATTAGTTTTATTTGCGAAATAGAGTTTGATCAAATAACAAAGATGAAGTATTATTATTGCTTATTAGGAGGGCATTAAATTAGAAGTAAACATTTTTGGAATACACTTATTTGCACCTAAAACGTAAAAAATACGACTCCTTGTGGTCCTGGTACTAGTTTCAATTACTCCTTTTAATTTTTCCACTTATAAACAATATTAACTGATATTAATAATAATTTTATTAATAGGACTTGCCTATAAAACCCTCATACAAAATAATACAACAAAAAATAAAATACAAAATATAACTGCCGTCACTATAGCACAATATCATTCCGGCAATTCTACTTTCATACCATATACGATATCTATCTACATTCGAAAACTACTCTAATACTCTCACCCAACCCCACAACAGGCACACAGCTTCCCATCCCCTGTATACCCGTATACAAAACGTACATCTAGGTACAATATATTATCTATCACATGTTATCTGCTCTCAAGTAGCTGTTTACTTTCGCTCTAAAGAGTCTAATATTCTCTATGTTTTTAATGGTTTCAGGCAAAGTATTATAAAGTATCACGCCCTCATAAAACAAGCTCTTCTGCAGTGAGGCAGTCCTAACATACCGAATACTAAGTTCATGACCAGCTCTAATATTGTACCCATGCATATCCGCTCGTTTTGGATATTGCAGTCAAAATATTTGGAATTCCAAATTACGCCTAGAAAAATGTGCAAAAAATTTAAATTTCAAAACTTTTTATCCACCTGTACACAAAAATTCATTTTTTTCATCACTGACAGTACCTATATTTGGCGAACACCTAACGAATGGTGCCCAAATTTACCTTAAAACACATTTAGTTTTCGAAATATTATGTTTTTGGTAATTTTTAAGATTTTTCTGGAACTAAAATTCACACCCAAGGATCTTCTGACAAAAGAATTTCAAAAAAGATGGAACAAAATTCCCATATTTGATTCCCACATTGAAAAATTAATATCCTCACCTTTGGAATTTATTGATTGTTATCTCTTAACATTGTCCCATGGGTAATGATGACAAATATATTTTCTGTGCGATGAGTCAAACATAATAATAATAATAATAATAACATAATAATAAACATAATAACATAACTTCCTATTCAATGTTCTTTGAATTTGAACTTTAAACATTATTGTCCTCTCGAAACTTTTCATAATCTTGTACCAGTAATAAGACTTTCACTAGGTACTTTATTCTCCCAATTAGCTTTACAGGGTTTTATAATAATTTCAATCTTGTCTACTTTCCACAGGCGTCACTTCAAAATTTGGACCAGGGGCAAGACTTTTTGTAGAAGACCTTTTAAATGATGTAGTAGAGAGAGACTTGAATTAGCCATAGGCAGTGACCCGAGGCTCTGATTTAGGTAAAAAATATACAAATTTGATTAAACAGCGCTTCACCTTGGCGAGTCTAATCCGGGGGTCTATTTACAGTAAGCAAGGATTTTTATTTAGTCCCGAGGGATTGTTAAGTTGCCCGAGGTTATTAACATCCAATAACTCACGTGATACATGATTTATTTTATTTCATACAAAATGAAATATAAAAACCAAATCTGTTGGTTTTTAAAATCAAACGAATGTTTTTAATAATTGAGTAAGCATGATTACCATGGATATATCAACTGAAAAGTTTATAGAAAATGACATATGAAATCCAAATATTCAACCAACAATGCAATAACAAAACCAACATCCAATGGTTACCAGAATTAAACAAATAGTAACAATAGAGGGAGTTATGGATTAATAACAGCCCAGTTATAACTCCCAAGGGAGTTATGAATATGTTTATAGTTACGGTAACCAAGCGTTTATCTAGTTATAATGTATTAGTATGAAATAAAAAAATTTTCACTATTAAATTTTCTCACAAAACCCTGAAAAAAAATTAAAAGAAAAAAAATTCCCAATTTTCAACTTTGAACGGCTATAGCTCGAGAACGCAGAGTTGCAGGATAAAATGGCTTTAAGTTCCGGAATCGTCATTGTCCACTGCTTCCTCGAGCGAATTTTCGATCCCCTCTGGCTAAGAGAAAAAAACGGAAATTCGGTTTCAGTTGCCGATTGGTCGAATTTTGTCATTAACAATACTCTCATGCTCGCGGCCAAGGGCGTTGCAAGAGTTTTTCCCATCAGGGAGAGCCGAATGCGTGGCTCGTAAGATATTATAAAGTAAGGTGAAGCAGATCTTAGGGAGCAGGATGTGAATATAAAAAGCAAAGAGGGTTCAGGGATATACCCCTCAATAAAGCATCCTAAACTTTTTTTTATTATTCAAGGTCAAGCAATTTCCCATCGCATAATGACTAAATACAGGTTATGCTAAATAAGAGCGAAAATTTTTAGGGGGTGATTCCTTGGCTCATTCTAAGGAGAAATAAAGCGCCTGTTAATATGGGTCCGCAAATGCACCGTTTTTGAGATACATATGGTATCAAATAAAGACTTTTTTCCAGTTTTTTTTTTTTAATGATATCTCAGGAACCGTTCGAGGTACAGAGCTCAACTTTCCCTTACCATTGATATTACCTACTTGTTTTAATACTTCCTAAAAAAAAATTCATATGCCAGTGGCGGATATTTTAGGGTCGCGTAAAGTTTTTTTTTGCTCCTAATTTCTATGGCACTGCGAAAATTGCCAATATTTTCTGCACAAAAAGGGACTCGTGGTCGAAAACGTGAACCGTTTTCGAGAAAAATAGCCATTCACAATGAAAAACTCTCTTTGGCTATTTCAAAACATGTGTGGAAAAATGAAGGAGAAAAACTTTGCTCCTAAACCTAACATCTATCCGCCAATGGCATATGAAAAAAGTTTAGTTAGCATTAAAAAAGTAGCAAGTATCAATGGTAATGGCGGTAAGAATGTAAGAACGGTTCCTGAGATATCATCAAAAAACTGGAAAAAGTATTTCTTTGACACCCCACCCCGTATCTCAAAAACGGTGCACTTGTGGACATGCGTTAATAGGACATTTTACCTTTAGAATGACCCAAGGAATTTACCCCTAAAAATTTTCGCACTTATTTAGGATATCTCGCATTATGAAATAAATTGATTAATTAATTGATAAATAAAGAATTGAATTGTTACTGTAATATTTCCATATAATTACCTACAAGCCCCCCCCCCCCCCCGATCGGCTGTCAAATAGCACTGGACGCCATAAATATGGACGAAAAAATAACGCAAAGGAGGCATATCGAGTTGATAGGGGTTTCGAAAAATCGTGTTGAAGAAATCAACATTAGAAAACCTTCCCAAGGAAAAGACTCGAAAACGCGGGCAGCTACTCAAGAACCAATTGCAGTTCTAAACTTCTCACAATTTACAAAAGCAAAAAGAGATTTTTACGAAAATCGAAGAGAAAAAAACTACATTAATATTTTTACTCCTATAAAACGTGATACGTTTCCGAAGTGCTTTTACTTATCCGCGAAGTTGAAAATAAATTCGATGTGACCAGACCCTGCAAAATAATCGAGCTGACCGTACCTTGCAAAAACATTCACTTGGCCGGACCTTGTCAAACCGAACCTTGCAAAAGTCGAACTTTCGGGCTAACCAGACTTTCTCTAAAACAAGACCTTGCAAAAAAATTAAGTTGACAGTACTTTGGCAAAAAAATCGTGCGCACCGAACCTTGTCAAACTGTGCCTTGCAAAAGTCGACTTTTTGGGCCATCAAGACTTTCTCTAACAAGACTTTGCAAAAAAAAAAAAAACGAGCAGAGGGTACCTTGCAAAAAAATCGAACTCACCGCGCGGACCTTATCAAACGCAGTGCCTTGCAAGAGTCGACTTTTCGGGCCAGCAAGACTTTCTCTAACAAGACTTTGCAAAAAAAAAACGAGCAGGGGGTACCTTGCAAAAAAATCGAACTCACCGCGCGGACCTTGTCAAACGCAGTGCCTTGCAAAAGTCGAATTTTCGGGCCAGTAAGACTTTCTCTAACAAGACCTTGCAAAAATATAGAGCCGACAGTATACATATACTTGGCAAAAAAATCGTGCTCGCACGACCAGACTTTGTCAAACCGGGCTTTGCAAAAGTCGACTTTTTGGGCCATCAAGACTTTCTCTAACAAGACTTTACAAAAAAAACGAGCAGAAGGTACCTTGCAAAATAATCGAACTCACCGCGCGGACCTTGTCAAACGCAGTGCCTTGCAAAAGTCGAATTTTCGGGCCAGTAAGACTTTCTCTAACAAGACCTTGCAAAAATATAGAGCCGACAGTGCTTGGCAAAAAAATCGTGCTCACGACCAGACCTTGTCAAACCGGGCCTTGCAAAAGTCGACTTTTTGGGCCATCAAGACTTATTTCTCTAACAAGACCTTGCAAAAAAAATCTAGCAGAGTGTACCTTGCAAAAAATCGAGCTCACCGGATGTCTTCAAACCGTACCTTGCAAAAGTCGAATTTTCGGGCCAACATGAATTTTTCCAACAAGACCATGCAAAATGTTATTAAAAAACAGGTTTTACAAGGTCCGGTAACCTTGTCAAACCGTGCCTTGAAAAAGTCGAATTTTCGGGCTAACCAGACTTTCTCTAACAAAAACCTTGCAAAAAAATCAAGTTGTAAAAGTACCTTGTAACAAAGCACCGGGATCTTGTGAAACTGAACCTTGCCAAATAAAAAAATTGCTTCGACTGGATCTGATCCAACCAGACCTCGCAAAAAAATTCCAGCTGACCGGACATTGTCAAACGACCTGACAATATTATTAAAAATAATAACAATGACACAGCAGCGCTTCCGTAGACACCACACCACACCCTTGACCGAAATGCATTATTAATTTATTTAGAAATACATGAAGCGGCACTTCACTCGTCTCGTCTTCATATGAAAAGCGCCACTATCCTGGTCACGGCACCACCACCAAATCTGTAGTGTAAGTCCCCTGAATAAAAGCTGAAAAGAGCCCTAATCCCTTTATGCCTCTATAGTGTGGTCCAAAATTTTGGTTTAATTTTATAGGACATTTTCACATATCAAGTGAACCATAAAATGGCAATATGGGTTTTCACGAATAATAATTATATCACCTATAATTTCTCGACTATTTTTAAACATGCTTGCTCATACGTTGTGTTGAAATAACATGCTGAAAAATATAAACCAATAAATGATACGATAGCAGGTACCTACAATCTACAATCATTTATTGCTAGACAAGAAAACTTTTATGGGCAGAAAAACAAGTTGGGATTGTTGTTGAACCAATTATAAGTAAAGAAAAATGTACAACACACTTAATTACAAGAATTCTTGTTACATATTACAGTTAATATTCGTTATTATTGTTGTTAACTGCAGCAAATTTCCATTTACATATACATCTTCTTATATTACAATCTATAAATCATTTCTTTCCCTTATCAATGTTTATAAAGTCTGGCTCCAAAACAACAACCATTATTCCCAGAACGTACTCGTCACGTAATTTACATGATAATAAATAATCCAATCAGAGGCTTATATTATGTGTTCTTCTTAATTGACGGAACAGTGACTCACAGCACTTTTTCAATGAATACCGTTTCCTTAACAAGTACGTTCCGTAGTATCAAACAATCGTCCAAAAGAATCATCGAGCGGTTCTCCTGCATCAGTAAGAACGAGGGTCACTTGATCGACTGTAAAATCGAGACTCCCAGAAGCGATTTCCAGTGGCGCGCTCAACTATTCGAAGAATTAGATTGGATAATATTTTCTGCTTCGTTTGGTCGACTGTTGTTTGCCATTGACGCAAGCGTATATAAAGAGAGTTTTAATTTAATTTATCAGTATCAGCGGTTCTTTTGATAAGCATCGAAGAGCAGTCAGTTAGTTGAGCAAAATGCGTTTCTACGTTGTCGCGATTTTCGTTCTTTGTGCCGTTGGTGCAGCGATGGGACATACCTACCATCTAGGATCATGTCCCGATATCGAACCCATGTATGGGTTTGATATGAAGAAGGTAATTTTTTCCCGCTTCCCAATATCCCGTTTATGTTTTGTTTTGATACCATTTCTGGTACCACCTGTTGGTCAAATTTCTTTCAAAATCCAATAAGAATCAATCAAAAAAGCCGAAGCAGCAATTCGAAAAAAGTTGTCAAGCAATTACAATTAGTTGTCCAAACAATAAAAAAACCGAACCGATTTCAGATGCTTGGTCTATGGTACGTGATCCAGAAAACGAGCACGGCAAGTTTCTGCGTCACCTACAACTTCACGAAAAGCGACGAGCCAAACGAATACGACCTGGAACAGGTCAGCCAGCACTTCATCCTGGGACTGACCCCTCTGGAACACCAGTACCGGTACACGGGACACATCACCGTTCCCGACTCGGCCGTTCCCGCCAGGATGAACATTCGATTTCCTCTAAGTACGACTTTTCATGCACTTTTAATGAAAAAAAAAAACTCAATTTTGACGATCGTTTTTCGGGCATAATTTTTATTGATCCGTTTTTCTCTCCCAAAGGCGTCGCTGGCAGTGCATCTTACACCGTCTTCGCTACCGACTATGAGCAGTACGCCGCAATTTTCACCTGTCAGAAGTTAACTTTCGCCCACAGGAGATCGGTGACGATTTTGTCGAGGGACAAGACCTTGGACAAAATATACCTCGATAAGGTAAGTTTTTTTTTGCTGGAGATTTGTTCCTTTGAAAGGATACCAGAACCTGAACGGGCACCATTTTATACGCCAAAATTATTAGAATTTTTGCTAGACCGAATTTTTTGATAAACTCCATAATTTATCGCGATTTTGAATTTTTTGGAAATTAATAATAATCGATAAAACTTCAATTGCCCTATTATACAGGGGTGTCTCCGGTAATTGTGGTCAAACTTTATTACCGGGGCAGATTCTTTGGGTAAAAATTTAATTATCTACTTTATTGCTTTATCCTTAGTTTCCGAGATATAGGGTGTTCAAGTTATAAAGAAACATTTAATTTTTCTTTTATAATTTTTTGGAAAAGTATTATGATACTAATAAAATTTGTCTCACTTTGAATTTGTTATATATAAAAGTAGTGTTATTTTGACCAGAAGAATCTGCTATTAAAGTTTCACCACTTATTTTTGGTCACACCCTGTACACTACGTGAAATATGGTCAATAAGAAAAAAATGTAACCTTTTTTGAAGTTAATAATTTGTGCCCGAATCTGATAATAACGAAATATTACGAGCACGAGCTCCCTCCCCCCCCCCCTCGTAAGTTTTATTTTATTAAAATGTTACAAAAAAATGTCAAAAACACAAAAGTTGTAAGGTTCCATTTAACCTCTTTGAAGGCTCAATTTTTATTTATACAGGGTGCGTCAAAAAATTCCTCAGTTCAGTTGAGTTACTATTTCAATAACAAAATAATGCTATACTATGCAGGGTGTCCCATTTAAATTAAATGAATTGATAATCACAGCACTTTTTTGAGACACCCTGTATAAAAATAAAAGTTTAACTTTCAAAGAGTTGGAATGAAAATTACACATTTTTTGTATTTGCCTTTTTTTGTAACAGTTAAAATAAAAATTTACTTTACAGAGTGGGGGGAAGGTACTTTGAAAGTAAAAAGCTGGGAAGTAAACGAAGCAGCCATGCCCGGGATCGAACCAGAGACCTTTGTAGCCTATTACAACCTTTTTTAAGCCAGCAAACATCATTCAAATCGCTTAAACTTTAAAGGCATTGGCAACTTAAAAAACAACTTTTCTTTAATCAATTCTCATGAGTTTCTTGATGACAGTGGCAAAAACGGCACTTCGATATTTGCCTCCTATTTCGAGATGTAGCCCTGCGAAATGTCGAACAATTTTGCAGTTTCGCACCGTGTAAATATTCAACATCCGTTTTTAAAAGCGACCGCGGCAGTCGTGACGTCAGAATTCTGACTTTAACAGCCCCTAAAGTCGCTTATTTAGCATGCTGCTCATAAAAGTCTACCTGACCTGCAAACAATAATGTTTATTTTAGTTTGTGATTTACTAAAAAAAAAACGCAAAATAAGTTGCCAGTGCCTTTGATAAGTAGTTTTGGAAAAACCTGAATTAAAGTTAATCAGTAATTTTTGAAAAAAATCATTTTTTTTCATCAGGGATGGCACTGTTTGATTTTTATTGAGGAATCTACCTATACGCTGTAATTCTCCTAAATTTAATCAAAATCGTTAGAGTCGTTTTTGAGAAAAATGGTAATTTACGTTAAAAAAAAATTTGGGTCTTGGGGCTGATCTAGTGGTTTGGCCTTCAAGTACTGTCCCTTGATATTTAACAATTACATTTTTGGACTCGTTGAAAACTCAAAATTTTCTTCACAGTCATAATACTTTCCCTATTAATAATTGTACAGGGTGTTTCATATTAATTGAATAATATCTATTTAATTTTTGTTAAACTGCTATTCTGCTATTTTTAAGACAAAAAGTTCATATAAAAATTAGTCCAAAAATTAGTCCCGGTTTTGCTATATTTTTCAAATAATACAAAATATAAAATTATACAGGGTGGATTTTTAAAAGTTGCAATTGGCTGTATCTGTAATAAAACAAAGAAAAGATATCAAATATCGCAAAAAACTGTTTCGGTAATAGGGAGAGGGGACAAAGATGACGTAGTAAATGACTCACCCCTTCATCAACCCTTAAAGCTCTAATTATGAATTTTCAAATTTTCATGGCAACCCCTACTTGTAATCCGTCATTTTAAAGGAAATTTTAGTAGAAATACAATTATGGTGCTTCGTGTGTGTTGAAATCCATTAATTTTTACGAAAGTTATAAACAAATGAAAATATCAATTTTCCATTTTCAGAACAGCTTAGATGTCAAACTAAGTTGTCAAGTAAAAACCGCTCAAGATATTTATAGGAAAACGGCTTACATGTCCCTATTTTAGATTTTCATGTGGTATGAAAATTGCAAGCTAGCAGATTTTTTATCACCTTGTATAAAAATTTTATCAACACAATAGGATACCGCTCGAAGTGTTAAGATAGGGACATGTAAGCCGTTTTCCGATATCTTGAGCCGTTTTCAATACAGTCTACTTTGAAAATGGAAAAACACGATTTTCATTTATTTATAACTTCCGTAAAAATTAATAGATTTCAACACCCGAAGCACCATTTTATTTCTACTAAAAGTCTCTTTAAAATGACGTATCACAAGTAGGTGGTTGCCATTTAAATTTCATAATTGGAGCTTTAAGGGTGGTTGATGGGGGTGAGTTATTTACTACGTCATTTTTGTTCCCCCTCCCTATTACTCAAACGGTTTTTTGGGTTTTTGATTTTTAAAAAACTTGTCAGCCCCTAAATTTATAAAAGTGTGATCTGAAGATGAAAAACTCGAAACCGGTCAATTTTATAATTTAATTTACTTTCTATTGATGTAAAAAAATATATACAGGGTGTTCTTTGGCTTGCAGTAATGATGGAATTGTTTATTTTTTTAACTTTCACATCCTGTATATTATTACATTTTGAGATTGTCTGAGAAAATTCAATAAGAATGATTTTTACAGTTGCAGTTTAAATTGAGTAGGTTATGAGTTATAAACAAATGAAAATACCAATTTTGCATTTTATTTTGAACAGTAAAATTGAAATTTTTATACAGAGTGATGAAAATTATCAGATTTTTCATCACCCTGTACCTGTATAAAAATTTCATCTGCATCGTAGGATAGATAGTACATAAAAAGTTAAAATAGGGACATGTAAGCCGTTTTTCAATATTTAGTGCCGTTTCCGATGTACACTGTTTTCAAAATGGAAACTTGCAATTTTCATTTGTTTATAACTCATAACTTATTCAATTTAAACTGCTTCTTACTGCACTTTCTCAGAAAATCTTAAAATGTAATAATATACAGGGCGTCCTATTTAAAAAATAAACAATGTCGTCATCGATTGAACAAATTGACCTGTTTCGGGTCTTTCATCTTCAGATAACACTTCTATAAATTCGAAAAACTGATATTTTTAATAACTTTGAAACTACATTATTAGATATTTTTAATTATTTCGACCGGTTTGTGAAAAAAGGAATCATCAGTTTTAGCCAGTGGTCTCATAATTAATGCCACCTTGATTATTTTGATTCAAAAATTTTTTTTTAAAGATTCCAAAAATTATAGGTACTTACGTCACTGCTTTTTTCAAAATTGATTTTATTATTGGTGCTTCGCGGTGAGTAGAAAAAAACATGAAATTCAAATTACGTCCTGACTACACAGCAACATACAATGTGCATCTGAATTTAGAACAATTTCTTTTTCTTTTGATTTTGGCAGATCATTTAACTGTACAGTCAACCTACCCAACAAAATAAGGACCGCAAAATTTAATAATTACGTATACATTTGTCTATAAAAAAATAGTTGCAGAGAATTTGGATATAACGAACACTCGGTTATAACGAACTTCTAAGAAATGAGTCAATTCTACCTTTATTAAAATTTTTGCAATTTTCAATCATCTTCCTCTGATGATGGCTGATGATGGCATTCGCGATTCGAAACTTTGTGTCTCAATTTTTGTTATCATTAGAACAAATCGACGCTGCGCTAGGTATGTGAACCAAAAATTGGGGATTGTGTAGGGTTCGCCGCTTATTTTGCCTAAAAAAATATCAAAATATAAAAAAAATAACAATGTGAAAAAATTCCAGGTGCGAGCCAAACTGACAGCCGCCAACATCGACCCCTTCTCCCTTTCAATAATCAATCAGTCCAACTGTCCGCGTCCCGAATCCACGGAAGGTTACAACATCGACATCGACGGAGAGACGTTCAGCGCGCACAACGTCGCCGGTGTCATCAAAAAAGCGGGGGAGAAAATCGGCGACGGCGTCGAGTACGTCGCCGGGGGCGCCTCGAACGCCTACAACTCCTTGAAGAAAGACAGAGAAAGCGAGGACATCAGTATTAACACCGAGAGGACGGGGAGGAATCAGCAACAAGCTCCCGATTCCGAGTGGTTGCCTTAAATTTGAGACTTATTATTTTTTTTACAATGTAGATTTTAGACGAGCGGACTTTATAAGACTGTTATTGTTTTTGTGTGCTAAGTTTAAATAAATCAGGTACCTACCTGTTACTCACTCATCTGGGAGCATTTTTTACTATTGGAAAAAAAATTGGTATCACTGCTTTTGCAGCTCTTATAAACTTATTATTTACTTTTATTAAGTAGGTTGGCTGTAATTAAGACAATACTTGACTTATATTTAAGTCAAAATAATTTTTTGAGTGGGTATTGGTACAAAAAATAAAAATATAAATAATACTTTTTGTTTAATTTCCTTTTGCTTGATTATATTTTCATTTAAAAAGGGACCTTAAAAAAAATCTCCTCTGCAGCGCATTTTTGAGGAACTTGTACCTTCAAAACCTCCCCTCCCCTTCAACGTCATTCAATTAATTTAGCGAAGAACGGAGTGTGGAAAACCTCACGAGCCGCCACTAAGCCATTAAACAGTAGCGTCAGCGTCAGTCAGTAGCAGGTAGCAGGCACCCGTTGCTTCACTTCACTCACATTCACATGTATGATTTCAACCCCCACTCCCTCTAACTCATATCCACCTCCATATCCCTTCCCCACCACAACTCTCCATGGATTTCGAGTTGCAAATCAAAAAATTACTTTACTTTTAATTTACTTTTAGGTTTCTCTACATTAAGAAGGACAGGGTTGAGTATATCAAGATTGGGGTTCCACAGGGATAACATTTTGAGCCATTATTATAGTTTAATTTGTTCGTAAATTAAGTTTCTCTGGGTTTAAGTAGATATAGTAATTTTTGCCATCTGCAGAAAATCTACATCTCTTTTGTAGACGCTAGTTTACGAGTAAATATAAATAAACAAAACTGTTAGAATCGAACAAAGGGTATGGTTTAAGAGAACCGGATGCCAAGAATATGAGTTTATATTTTGAAGAACCATCACGTAAAACCATAAAACTCCGAGCAGTTCAATCGACATTCCAAGTTAACAATGATAAGATCTTCAAGAACCCTTCCAAACACAGCGCGTTAAAAAACTTGGCACGGGCTCTCCAGACACGTGTTTCTGTTGAAAGTCCAGATCGCATCATCATGGTGTTGCTGTAAAAAATTGAAATAACAAAAAAGGGTGAAGGTATGGAGGAAAGGGGTTCTTTTCGC
Organism: Malachius bipustulatus; assembly: GCA_910589415.1. Classification (NCBI taxonomy): domain Eukaryota; kingdom Metazoa; phylum Arthropoda; class Insecta; order Coleoptera; family Melyridae; genus Malachius; species Malachius bipustulatus. The sequence continues at coordinate 30,817,845 of OU342638.1, read as the reverse complement.
CAATCCCACTGGGGATGGCCACCACCACCCCACCCCAATCGATCGCATATTATTTTTTTCATAAACTTTAGAAAACTAATCTGAAAAAATGGCGCGGGTCGAGGCAGAATCGAACCCACGATCATTGGCTCTTTTGCCAGCGGTCTTCACAACTGCACCACGGAGTCACCTTATAGAAACCATAAAACCCACGTGCGCACTAGGTATGCGTAAAGGCTTATTCCTTCCAGTCAAGTGCCTTTAGGACTTGGCCCAAAAATTACAGATACTAAAAAAAAAGATTTTTCCGCCGCCATCTTGGATTCTTTTTTTCAATCGCTGATATCTCCCGTTCTAATCATCTCACACCGATCGTACCAGGATCGTTGGACTCGTCATGATTTACTCTTCAATCGAATTTATATCGAGTAAAACTCCCCAATGTACTGGTAAAAAGTTATTAGCATTTAAACTTTTTTTTCTAAAAGTTCTTGCGCCAAGTTTCTCCGCGCGTAGATCTTTTCCAGTGCATCTGGACCCTTCATCGACGATGATTTACCTACTATTTAAACTAGACGCGATTTCCAGTCAATTCATGCTCTAAGTTGCGCTGTTTATTACCGTGCTACTTTTAAGCCTCTAAAGAAGCCTCACGCGTTAAGAGTTGGCGCGTTTGCGGTTCGCGCTGCATTTCTCGCTTTTGTAACTAATATAGCGCAAATTAATTAAGATCAACGACATGTTCGTTAAATCTACGATGCTAAAAATGTGTGTTACTTTAATTTTAAGGTATTCAGGTATATTTTAAAGGTGTTGTTGGATAAAAAAGAACAATTTAAGAAATTTCTCGGTAAGATTTTTTTCATTTTCCTCAACTTTCTCTCAACTTTTTTCACATCACCTTTTAGGTAACGTTGATGGCGCGTTTTTTAATTGTCAGATTGTCAGGATTGTCAGTATTGTCACAAAAAAAATGGGTCACACGGGTTTATTACCGTTCTTGAAATAAAACTGTTTCGGTCGCTTTTACTTCACGGCCGCTTCCACGTCTGTGGAAGAAATGTAGTGCAGTCTGAAATTCGTTCAGCCTCAGCTTCAAATTTCCGATTCGGCCAATAGAAAGATATACCGGATGATTCTTATAATCTGAAATATTTCAGTATCTCGAAAAGTAAATGATAACCCCAATTTTTTTATTGCGAATTCTTATTCAGTGGCAAAAATGCATATAAGATTTATCTGAACTTTTTTTTTCGATAAATCATAGATGGCGCCGTAATCTAGAAATTTGATTTTGTTAATTTCTCCCAATATCTGGAAAGTAAGTACACCGCGGGAAAATATTTTTTACAACAATGGTTTTGTTCAGTGTGAGACATCGTTTGAACGCAAAAACCGCCCTGCACCCCGCCTCACCCCTTGCGAGGAAGTGCATGGGGAATTAAATAACACCTCCACTTTTTTAATCCAGAATTCGTATTCAGCGACAAAAAATTCGTAAAATTTATCTGAGACATTTTTTTTCGGATTAATCATTGATTTATTCGAGAAAGTTTGATTTAATTAATTTCTCCCAATATCTCGGAATTCTTAGTTTAAAGTCGGAATTCTTAGTTTAAAGTCGGAATTCCTAGTTTCAAATCAGAATTCTTAGTTTAAAGTCGGAGAATTCTTAAAGTCTTAAAGAATTCTTTGTTTAAATACTTAAAAGTCCGAATTTTTAGTTTCAAGTCGGAGTTCTTATAGTTTAAAGTCGGAATTCCTCTGTTTAAACTCGAAATAAAAGAAGTATGTTCCTTTCGTTGGAAATTTAAAATTGGAATTCTTAGTTTAAAGTCGAAATTCTTAGTTTCAAGTCGGAGTTCTTAGTTTAAAGTCGGAATTCTTTGTTTAAACTCGGAATATAAGAAAGAAGTAGGCATATCTAAGTTCCTCTCGTTAGAAATTTAAAAGTGGAATTCTTAGTTAAAAGTCGAAATTCTTTGTTTAAACCTTACAGTCGGAATTCTTAGTTCTAAGGTTCTTAGTTTAAAGTCAGAATTCTTTGTTTAAACTTGGAATATAAAGTATGTTCCATGTTGGAAATTTAAAATTGATTCTTTGTTTAAACGCTTAAAAAGTCGGAATTATTAGTTTAAAGTCGGAATATAAAGACGTACATAATATGTTCCTCGTTGGAAATTTCAAATTTGAATTCTTAATTTAAAGTCGGATGCGAATTCTTAGTTTTAGGTACGAATTCCGAGTTAAAAGTTTTAATTCTTAGTTTAAATTTGGAATTCATATTTTAAAGTCGGTTAAACTCGAAATTTTTAGTTTAAAAAGTAGGTATGTTCGTCGTTGGAAATTTGAATTCTTAGTTTTTAATTCAGAGTTTAAAAAGTTGGAATTATTAGTTTAAACTCGGAATTATTATTAGTTTAAAGTCGGAATTCTTTGTTTAAACTCGGAATATAAGAAAGAAGTAGGTATAGGTACCTATGTTCCTCTCGTTAGAAATTTAAAAGTGGCATTCTTAGTTAAAAGTAGGAATTCTTTTTTAAACATGCACTTACAGTAGGAATTCTTAGTTTTAAGGTTCTTAGTTTAAAGTCAGAATTCTTTGTTTAAACTTGGAGTATAGGAAAGTATGTTCCTCTTGTTGGAAATTTCAAATTGAAATTCTTTGTTTAAACGTTTAAAAAGTCGGAATTATTAGTTTGAAGTCGGAATATGAGGCGTACATAATTATGTTTCTCGTTGGAAATTTGAATCCTTATTAGTTTAAAGTCGGAGTTCTTATAGTTTTAAGTAGGAATTCTTAGTTTAAACTCGGAATTCATATTTTAACGTCGGTGAAACTAGAAAGTTCTAGTTAAAAAAGTAGGTATGTTCCTCGTTGGAAATTTGAATTCTTAGTTTAAAGTCGGAATTCGTAGTTTTAAGTCGGAATTCTTAGTTTAAATTCTCAATCAACGGTTTGAAGTAGGAACTCCGAGCTTAAAAAGTCGTACTTAATTCTTGGTTTAAACTCGGAATTTTTAGTTTCTAAAGTCGGAATTTTTAGTTTTAAAGTTGCAATTTTTAGTTTAAAGCCGGAATTCTTTGTCTAAGCTGGGAATATAAAAAGTATGTTCCTCGTTGGAAATTTAAATTTGGAATTCTTATTTTAGAGAATTTCAAGTCGGAATTCTTAGTTGTAAGTAGGAATTAGGAGTTAAAAGTCGGAATTCTCAATTTAAAGTTAAACTCAAAATTTTTAGTTTTTAAAGTCGGAACTATTAGTTTCATGTGGGAACTCTTAGTTTCATGTCGGAATTCTTAGTTTTAAGTAGAAATTCTGCGTTAAAAGTAATAGGAATTCTTACTTTAAACTCGGAATTCTTAGTTTAAAGGGGGGCAAAATCGAAATTTTTAGTGTTGAAAGTCAGAATTCTTAGTTTTAAGTCGGAACTGAAACTCGGAATTATTAATTTAAAGTCGGAATTCATTGTTTAACCTCGGAATATAGAAAGCATGGTCCTCATCGTTAGAAATTTAAATTTGGAAATTTAGTTTAAAGTCGGAATTCTTAGTTTAAAGTATAGGAATTCCGAGTTAAAAGTCGGAATTCTTACTTTAAACTCGAAATTCTTAGTTCAAACTCAGTCAAAATCGAACTTTTTGTCTTGAAAGTCAGAATTCCTAGTTTTGAGTCGTAACTCAAAGTTTAAAAGGTCGGAAATCTTAGTTCAAAGTCGGTTAATCTCGGAATTTTTAGTTTCAAGTCGGAATTCTTAGTTTAAAGTCGGAATTCTTTGTTTAAGTTCGGAATATAAAAAGTAGGTATGTTCCTCGTTGGAAATTTAAAACTGGAATTCTTAGTTTTAAGTCGGAATTCCGAGTTTATTAAAGTCGGAATTATTCATAGTATTTAGTGGTATTTACTCGAGATTTAAAAAAATAAATAAATAAACTGCATGGTGTGTGGCGCATCAACACGAATACAGCCATATAATCAGTTCCTTTAAATAGAAAAGTTTTATAAGACATCCCAACCTTATTATGATCTATTACCTCCTACGTCCTACCCTCTGTCCTCTGTAGGTATTGTGCAGGTAGGTGTAGGTAGCTACTACCTACGTAACATAACACATAATAGGTTTTTTCTATACAATAATACCTACACTTCTCATATAACGATATCATTTACCACCATCAAAAATATTGGAAACACGCAATACATAATAATAATTAAATAAATAACGAAACCCTCGATGATAATAATAATAATTAGAGAAAAAGTAGACACACACTACGACATACGTGTAAACTCAAAACGCGAATTACCAATGTAGGACATCACCAGTACGCATGTCTGTGATTGTCGTGAACGTGAACCGTAATTCATTTTTAGTAGCGCTTTTGCAAGCGCCAGAGTCAGACGTGGTCGCGTTGGTGTTTCGTCGTATTGCGGATCGAAATTTACGTGAAATCGTCTCCTAATCGGATGCAAAATGTCCCAGAGCCAGCCATCCGGGAAACGGCAGTCGCCCAGACAGCTGGTAAGTACCAGTACGATCGAAACGGGCACCGAGTAATAGGAAAGAGCGAAAGACCGACATGGCGATATTTGCGGAGCTCACGTAAACGAGAACGATTCTATTCGGGCCAGTCGCCATGCCGTTCCTGAATCTTTTCACGTTAATCTTATTGTTTACGTATCCGACACCTGGTTGTCTGTGCGGAGACCGGAGACGGTCCACGAACGGCGTTTGGTTTATTTAGTTCGTCATCTGTCGTACTCGGACGGATTTGTTATTATTATTGTTATACAACAGGTTAATTTGAATTGATTTTGTTTACTTACCGCATTTCGTTCTTCTTTCGTTACTCCCGTGATTGTTTTTGCATTGCGACTCCGCTGACGCTGCTAATAACGCTATAACGCCACTGCAAGAGGGAAGATCTCACACACGCTGTATCAGCACCAGTACCACACCGCTATTATGAATCATCCCACACTTTGAGCACTTTTACTGTTATTAATTAATTAATTAATTAATTAAAACACTTATTAGGTAATTTTAGTTCTAATTTGATTCGATTCGATTCGATTCGCGTATTGTTATTGTTTTCATTTTTTATAATAATTAAATAAATCAAAACGTCACCACGTTGCCTACCTATATATTTTTAATCAGCGGTCACTGATTTATTATTGTCACTATTAGGTATCCCGGCTTTATTTAATTATAAATAAACATAAAAGTAGCGAATAATCAAACATAAACATTTCGTGTTCGTGACCACTCACTAATAATAACAATTCCAATTATCGCTAACTTTCTTGTTGAAGAATAAACAATGATTATCAAATCAAAATCAGATCACCTGTCATGTCATGTGTCTGACTAATAGAATAGAGTCCCTTCTTTTTTGAAATAGTGTCACGATTAAAGTGCTTAGCTACCTTAGATTAGAACTATTTAAATAGTAATTCCAAGAATTACTATATAAATTTAACAATAAATAGTTTATAATAATAATTGTTTTGTTACATAATAACGCTAATTGTTGAAATTACGATAATTATTAGCATAGGTACTATAATAAAATAAAAATGGGTTTACTTTTACTTTTCTATGGTTAGAGAAATTGTTTATTGACAATGACTTTTTATTATGACTTGTCTTGTTGTTGTGACTTATAACACTAAAGTCTCTTCGTATTTTGAACGTTTAGTCTAAAAGGATACCTAATCAGTTTTATTGTTACTTTTTTGATTCTCAAAACTTTTTATTTAATAAAATCTCCAAGTCATAAATAATAAGAGAGATGGAATGGTTGATGATTATTGATTGCATGCATAATATTATGCTAATGACAGCAATTAAAATTACCATAATAATACTTGGAAATTAAAATGGGTTTAACAGTAATTACCGTTTTATATTCCATGATTATTTTTCAATTCCAAATGTCACATCTCATCTTTAATTCTGCTTGCACTGATCACTATTATCATAATACAGTTAATACACCGTTCACTTTTATTTTATTTATTTATTTATTTACTTATTACTTACAATATTTTTTTATTAAAAAATACACTAAAAGAATTGGGTTATGGTGTAGGGTGATTTATGTTATGATGACAACGAACAGGACATAGTTGCCAGATGGATTTTTGATATTTTTGGTATTCTTCTTATTATATTTATATTTACATCTTTAGGGGCTTTTTATTTTGAAACATTTAGCCACATATTGCAATCTTTAACTAGAACGCAATCTCGCTGAATCTAATAAGCTTTTCATAAGGGTTTGAGAAAAAGGTTATCATGTAATTTTGCTAAGTTAAGAAAATACACAAATGTATTTTTGAATACAAAATGAAAAACTTGGATCAATTATATTAATTTATTTTTAATAAATACATGCTATAGGTACTTAAAATACAGGGTGTTTAGTGTAACTGTAAGGTTGGCCAAACTTCACAACCCGATTCTTCGGACTAAAATAAACAAAAAATTTCCCATTAACGCCGTGTGTCCGGAAATGCACCGTTTTTAAGATACAGGGTGTCGAAAAAATATTCTTTTTCCAGTTTTTTGACGATATCTCGGAAAGCTCTTATACACACTATGTGCTCACTGATCCCCTTATATTCGCCGTAAAATAAAGTTAAAAAAAAACAGTGGCGTAGATTTAGGATATTTTTAGGGTTTCGACCCCTTATGTCTACGCCACTGGAATAAATGCGATTTTAAGCAGCGCCTTTGAACCGTCCATGCTTTCTACACCAAAAAGGTACTCTTAGTTAACGGCTCCAAAGTGAACCGTTTCCGAGAAAAATGGCATTTTATGAGCGAAAACATCACTTTTTTTAACGATTCAACAGCATTTTGGAAAAATGAAAGTACGTGAAAAATTATTCCTATACCTATAATTAATATTTTCTCTCATAAAATGACATTTTTTTCGGAAACGGCTGACTTTGGAGCCGTTAAAGAGTACCTTTTTGGTGTAAAAAACCTGGACTGTTCAAAGCCGTTGCTTAAAATCGTATTTATTCCTGTGGCGTAGAAATTATGGGGCCGAAACCCTCAAAATACCCCAAATTTACGACACTGAATTTTTTTTAAACCTCAATTTTATGGCGACAATAAGGGCATCAGTGAGCACATAGTGTGTATAAGAGCTGAACATTAATTACCTATAGGAATAAGTTTTCACTTACTTTCGTTTTTCCAAAATGCCGTTGAATCGTTAAAAAAAGTGATGTTTTCTCTTATAAAATGCAATTTTTCCGAAAACGGTTTACAATACCCTCATGATATTTCGATTGGGGTGTATTGGAAATAGATTACTTACTGCAAATCTTTCAGAAACATAAAATTTTCATAATTAGTGCCTGGGGGATGGTGGATAATACGTCACTCCGAATATTGGGAAAATTTTTACATAAAACGTTAAGTTATGACCAGTATAGACGATATATTGAAAACAATTTGCGGAAATATATCGTGTGAGCAAATGAAAACGTAATTTAGGTAGGCCCTGGAAAAAAATTTCATGTCTTAGATTGAATCCTACGATAAAATCACTGTCATCTACTTTAAATGTCTTATTTTTCTTATTTTGTGATTTTGAGTGGTCTGGGGTGCGTTCATATAAATATAACCAGTTCGCTCGATAGATAAAAATCTAGCATTGTTCATAAATTGCCGATGACGACGCTTGAAGTGCACTCGGAGTGTTGAAGAAACACATGTGTGAGTGAATCAATTCTGTGCATAATATTAGTAAATTACAAAAATTAGTATTAAATTAAAAAAAAAGTGTGAATCTGACAGTTCTAATACTTTTTAAGTATTATTGCCTTTTTTTTCTCGTTCGAATTACGTTCATAAAATGGAACAATCTGACGATATTCCGGCAAATGTAAGGCATCACTCTGGTTGTTATACACATAAACGTCAATTTCTGTTTATGAACGCATTCCACCTTCAGGGCCGTATTTGTTGTTTTGGACCGTGCCACCTATCTGAACTTTTTTAGGTAAGGGTCTGACGAGGCAAGGTTCCATTGGCACAGTTATTTAGGAGAAGCATAGGTTCGGGTGCATTATCACTCACTCTGATTTTTGGGAAATTTTCTATATAGGGGGCAAGATTACCTTAAAAATAGACGATATAAGCAAAAAAAATTGCGAACGGTCCATAAATTTACAAAAAAAAACACTTTAAAGCTCAACTTTTGGTCCAAATTGATGATCGTTCATTAACCTGTCTTATGGCCCATTATCTATTTGACGGCCTCTGTAAGATTTTCCTTGCCCTCTCGCATGGACCATTTATAACTTTTGATGTATTTCTGAATAGAAATATTTGAAATTTTAAAATTAAAAATTAAAATTAAATTAAATTAAAATATTAAAAAAAAAAAAAAAATAACCTTCGCAAATTACACCAAATATTTTTATTTCACAAGATGTTAGTAATAAATAATAGATATGACAACGCTGCACAACATGATCATTCTCAGTTCTACGAATCTGTCAGTTTAGTGAATTTAACTGGACATGAAGTGTCATTTTTGGGCAATTTTGCGATATTTCAAACTCAATTTTCTCGATATTTTATTAACGGTTCGCAATTTTTTTTCAAGATATCATCTAAATTGAGCGTAGATTAACGACTCATGCAAAAAAAATCCAAAAATCAAAGTGAGTGATAATGCACCCGAAGCATAGACATACCAACTTTATAGGAATAGTTTTTCGAAATAATAAAATTGGGCGAACGAGTATCCGATAAAAATTTATAAACATTATTTCCAGAAGAGTTTGCCCTCTTAAAAAATGGCCACCATTAGAGCCACAGATCACACACCTCACTTTTATCATGAGGATGAGTGCATAGTAGGAATAAAGTTCCTTATGGTGTAAACATCTCTGGATTTATTCCCATTTATTATTTGGTTATGTTACTTTATTCTTGTTTGATTTTATTTTTATATCTTGTGGTGGATTCTTTCTGGTCTGTGTTTATGTTAAACTTAATAGCTTTACTTTAATAAGCAGATAGATAATTAGAAAGTAATTAGGGCCTTGAATAAATATATGTATACCTACCATTTTACAAAGGGCTAACTGCATACTAATAATAACTATCATTAGGTAATAATCCTTATTGCTTTGGCTAAAACATGACACTTTAACGGGTTTTACAGTGTCAGTAATTCAACAAACTTCACGGTAACTGGAACAATCTCCGCATAATTTATGTCAGCGTTATTCAAGAAACACAAAACTAATTTTAACAACCTGATGCACCTTATTTCAACAAATCAATGTCAAAATAATTATTATTTGACAATAAATAATTGGAAAACAAGAAGAAGGCAATGTCAGAATGAGTTTACGATTTTACAAACCAAAATTTTCATTTTACAGTTTTACAGATCCAATCTAAGACATTAAATTTTTTTCCAAGGCCTATTTAAATTATGTTTTCATTTGCTCACACGATACATAAAATATTGAGAAAAATGACAGTTCAATTTCTATTAAATTCGCTAAATTGACAGATTCCTATAATCAATAAACATATTGTTGTGCAACGTTGCCAGATTTATTTTTATTACTTACATTTTGTGATATAACAATATTTGGTGTAATTTTTGTAATGGTTTGTCAATGTGTGAATAAAATTCTATAATTTTCTATTCCAAAATACATCAAGCTATGTACTTTTGTTTCGAGGGGTCGCCATAAAGATATAAAAATGGCCGCAAGCGGCCGCTAACGCGCCCCACGTGCATGCCGCTGGCGCGGCACGCATCGTGTCTCCGCCCTGCCCCACGCCATCTCTCCTCACTTGACCTGATGACACCGGAACGTATTAAAGGGAGATTATATCTACCTGGCCCGACCGAAAGACCCGAACTTTTCGCATCAAAGTTGTTTTTCAATAGACAGTTATTGGTGTGTGGATTCACTTGAACCTGTTTATTTTGAATGGAAGCTACTCCATCGACTCCAAAAAAATTCCATCGCCACAAAAGATTGCTGTATTTTGCCATTAATAATTATTATTGTAAGCGGTGTGTCTTGACTTGTCCGTTAATGCGATGCGAATATCTTTTATAGTCGACTGTTGGCTACTGCTGAAAATTTTTATTTTCATAGGAAAACGAAACAATTTGATCCGACTTGAGAAAATCTAATGAAAAAAGTTTTGGAAAAAAATGGGAATTTTTTTGAAAAACAATTTTTTGTAATAATTTTTCTACAAAAACAAATAAAAAGGCTCCCCCATCCCAAAAAAAAAAAAAGTATCTTTTGCAATAAATAGATTTAATTGTTTTCATCATTAATAACAAAATAGAAAATGGATAAATAAGTAATAATTCCCACTAATTACCTACATTTAAAATAGTAGAGAGATACGTCAATAAACTTTCGAAAGATAGTTTGGTAATCTTTTAAAATATGGTAAAATTAAATAAAAATAACATGGCAACAGCGCACAAACATCTTTCAGCTAGTCTTTGACAGTTGACATGCTGGACAGAAGAATGAATGAATTTTAGTGTGTAGTGAATGAAGTCAGGTTACAAAATGTGAAGTAACATAATGGAAGATGATCCAAAAAAACAGCGCAATGTTAAAATACCTTGTTTTTAGTAATTTGACTGAATTAAAACATAAAACTGCTAAATATGCTTTCGTAAAACCTTTATTAATCTTACTAGATAAGTGAAAGCACTCCCTAGTACGCACAAAACTGGAAATAATGGAACGAGAAAACTACTGATGAAATGAAAAAATCGAGTTAAAAATTCGTTGTTTTCAAAATTGTACGAAGGATCCGCAATTTTTTTTGCTTAAATCGACTCGTTTTAAGGTTAGGTTTCTTCCTATATAGAAATTTTCCCAAAATTCGGAGTGACGTATGAATTTTCTGGATCTTATAATCATTTGAAATGCTTTCTTAATGAGGATTTCTTCATTCAAAGATACTATTTTCGTCATATTTTGCTCTTTTGAAATTTAAAATGTCAAAAAATTAATATTTATTTGTCACTTTGATAAAAATTATCCTAGTACCCCTACTAAAACTCCAATTAGACAACAAAGCTGTTAAGCAGCTGAGACAATTTGAGTGATTTGACAAATTTACTTAACCTTTAATACCTCGATCAACTGATATTGTCAATAAAGATCTAGGGGGTTTTCATTTCTTTAAACCTAAAAACAAAACCATTACTTTTTTATTTGCGTCCCCGGTTGCTGTGGAATTTTGTTTTAAGGTTAAGGAAACAGTCAAAAATCTTCTTCTGTAATACCAGCAATGTTGCAGTTATACTTAATTTTATAATTTAATTGATTTGTCAGTTGTGCGCGTAATAATTAGGTCCCTAATTAAAAATTTTATTTTATTCATTAATTTACAGTAATAATTATTAATAATAGCAGCAGCACTAGCACTAGTGTAAGTAGGTCTTGTTATTATTAATAAACCATTTTCGCCCATTTATCCGAAAAAGGATTCACGAATAATTCATTTTATACAGGGTGTTCCTAAATACCAAGTAGTACATAACTACATACAAAAGGAGGTAATTTATTGGCTTATTTCATGCTCAAAAGTTCATGAAAACATAGGTCCGCAACCGCTTCGTTACCGATCTATGGGCGGTGTTGAAAATTAAAAAAAAAATACTTTTTTCTTTATATCTCTCATAGTTTTTGAGATATTAAGCTCAAATTTGGAATGTAGGTTCCGGGGACTTGCATCACTGGCTATGACAAATGGTTGTGAGAATCTACAAAGGGATTTTTTTCCCTGAATTTCTCCCATTTCGCCCCCATTTCTCCCCTGAACTTTGTTTGCGATGCGCCGTTGTTAGATTCTAAAATACACTATGAATTATATGGTTTATTTACAAACTTTTTAGTCTCCTATAGTTTCTTTGTAGCTGCAACCGTTATCAAGAAAAAAAAGAAACAGTTTCCTCTAATTCATTTAGACGAAATTCGAGTTTTTAAATGTAAACTTTTACCTTCTTCCTAGCCGAAAGCGTCATTTTGTCAGGTTTGTTGGTACAACCTCTGTTAACAAAAAAACTGTTTGACTAAAGTTTAACAAAAAAACAATATAAATTTCAAATTTCAACACCCTGTATGGATTGGTTGCGGTCGGTAACGAAGCGGTTACCGAAGCGTTTTACAATAAGCCAAAGAATTACCTCCTCTCGTGTGTACCTGGTATTTAGGAACACCCTGTATAAAAATATATAAAAAAAGTGTCACCTAATGTATTTTCATCCGATGATGAATCCAATTTTTTTTTAATTTCCAAGAACTAGAACCCCGTCATTTATAAAACATTCAGTGTATCTTCGAAAGATAGAAGAGATGCAGGCTCTTCAAAAGCTGTCGAGCCTTTAGACAATATAATGTCAAAAACATTTCAAAAATGTCAATGGCTTAAAGATCCACAATGGTAAATTACATCCAAAATTATCTCGTAATAATTATGATACTCCATCTTAAAATGGTTTTTCCGATCTCGGTATTAAGCATTTATCGTCACTCAAAATGACTGTTCCCACATTACGGCGGTGTCCTAAGGGTGCCCGGATGATGTCAGCAAATTTACTTACTCAATGAAGTCAATCCACAGACTGAAAGGGCACATTTGCACGTTGGCAAGAAAAATAGAGGTACTCGTGACGCATTGAAACTTCTAACTTCTTAGGACTCATGATCCCTGGCCGATCTTCTTAAGAAACATCCCCCCCCCCCCCCATCCACAACCGACTTTTTTCCCCGAAACACCTGAATTTATTTCTTTCACATCGATAACAGATCAAGATATTACGAGAGCTATTAATTCATTTCCACCAGGATCTGCTGGGCGGTTTAGATACTTTGAGACCACAAATTTTTAAAGATCTCATTGCCAAAAATACCGGAGATCCGGAGATCCAGTTTTTAAAGGAAATCATCGTCGCGTTCATCACCCATATTGCAGAAGGGGAATAAGATTCCTGAATCAATCCGTCCTATTTTTTTCGGAGGCTCTTTGACGGCTCTTAAGACTCAGCGATTCTCGAATTGGTGACGTCTCTTCTGGCTTTTGGAATGATGCAAGCTGATGATTCATTGATCACAGAAGCTTTGAGTATTAATCTGGCATGATCGTTTAGTTTAGATCGCAAGTTTAGATTCCTTGATCAATGAAACAACCTCTCAACAAGACAAAGCTAGGGTGACTGGCTAAATGCCCTTCCATCTCCTCAACGTGGAACCCACCTTTCAGATGAGTGCTTTCGAATTTCGCTTAGGCTGTGATTTCTGTTATCCGCATCATTGCCGCTGCGGAAACGATCGAAGGAACTTCGAAAGGATTGCATGGTCTGTCGTGTCTATTCAGTGCTGGTCGTCTTCCGCGATCTTTTGCTCTAATATATGCCCAAATTCCGGTAATTAGAGAACCTGCGGGATGCTCTAGAGATGATGGAAAGAAACCTGATGGAATGACATTGACTCCATGGCAAAGAGGCAAATGCTTGCTGTGGGATTATACCTGTGCAGACACCTATGCCTATGCATCATCTTACCTTCATTCCACTTCCTCCAATCCTGGACCTGCGGCAAATACTGCAGAACCAAAAAAAAGAAACAAATACCGAAATCTTGAAGATCGTTTCATTTTTGTTCCTGTCGGACAAGAAACTTCGGGAGTATGGGGTAATGAAGCCTTGAGATTTCTGACATCGGTACAAAGAAGCAATGCAGCTTCAATGTTGGGAACGCTTCCACCTGGGAGGGAGTTTTCTGAAATTTTTTATTTGTGATTTGTGATTATTTTTTTTTTTATTTATTTTTTTTTATTTAATATTTATATAGTTTATAATGTTTCATGTTTCATGTTTGTATAAGTATTTAAAGAATAAAAATATTCACGAATCAGATCGCCTGATTTGATTTGGGTATTGTTTTCATTTTCCATGATCCAAATAAATCAAGAATGTCACTTCGCGTGTTTTTTAATCTGCGGTCACTGATTTATTGCTATTATTACCCGCGCTGTTTTATGTATTTATTCAATTATAAATAAACATAAAATTTAGGAATACTTCAACGCAGACATAACTTTCTCGTTGAAGAAGAACAAACAAAAAGTAACAAAACAGCAAAACAGTTGTTGTTTAGGTAAACGAATTGCGATTTAGGTGTCAGGTGTCAAATTATTAAATCAAAACGTCTTGTCAAGTGTCATATCCTGGGAAAAGGGAAAATGTTATTAGTCTTTTTTTTTTTGAAAAAGTGACGTTCAATGCGTGGTCTGGTGAGGGGTACTATGGTGACTTTTACACCTCTAAAATTAACCAATAGCAGAAATTATTATTTTCTGATCAGTGAATTAAGCACCTTTGGGTACGAACGAAAATTTATTATTATACAACAGCGCGAATAAGGTGTCAATATTCAGTAATCCGTGAGTTAATAAATAACGGCTTGTTGATAATTATTATTGCATAATGGCGATGGTAATTAAAATTAGCATACCATAAAATTGGTTTAACGTTTAAACGTGATTTACTTTTCATTTTGTATGGTTAAATAAATCAAAACGACACTTCTCTTTATTCTCCGCACCGATACTCTTCGTTTTAGTTAATTAATTATTTATAATTATTTCATGATATGCGTAATTTTCTTGAACAAGAAAGAACTAGCAACCATTTTTAATTCGATTCATGAATCAAGTTACCCCATCATCAAGTCAACCCACGCCTTTGTCTTGAGTTGCGAGTTTAAATAAGTTCATCTTATTTTTACATAGGGACTCTTCTGTTAAGGTACCTAACTATTTATCAGTTATTGTTACTTTTGTGCCAAAAAACTTATTCGGTAGGTAACAGTTGAAGTATTTGAATTGTTTAAACCAATTAATAATTTGTGAACGTACAAATATAATGATATAACCTGTTACTTGATAATTATTGCATAATAATTGTAGCTAATTTAAATTAGCAGAGGTACCATAAAATTTGTTTAAGACTGATTTACTTAAGTACTTAAAATTTTCTCTGGTCAGTTGTAGTAGGTAGATAAATCAAAATGTCACTTGTCACTTATTCGTTTATTATATTTTTATACGGCGGTGAGCGGTGCCTTTTCATTCTTTACGTGTGATACGCGTTTTACCTATTTAATTGATTATTTTATAAGTGAAGGTAATCGTTGCAGATATTAATGACTAGATTAACAAGCGACCATAAAAATTTGGCAACTCTTTCATTGCGGTATACTATAAACGTATTTTTTTGACAACCATGCCTCAAACAAAACGACTAAACATTTCAACTCACAAAATGTGGAAAGTGATTCTTTTCCTCCCCAGGGAGCCAAAATTTTTGCCTCCCTATTTGTAGATTCCGACAATCTAAAACTAGACACTTTATGTCATTCCAGATTTGACACATTAGTGTTTAATAATTTAATTAAACGTCAGTTTTAATCGAGTGTTTTGATTCAAAGCTAAGAAAAGTGCAATAATAATTATAAGTGTTCTGAATTTATAATTCTATGAAAAAATGAGAATACAAATAATATTCTAATCAGATTGGTTACGTCCAAAGCTGCTGAGTTGACACTTGACAGCAAAGTCGCTGTTTTGACAACCGATATGTGTTTATTGCACGAGAAAAAGAAAGTTGAAAACTGATAAACTGTCATAACTGTCATAAGTGTCATAATTGTCAGTTACATAACTAAACAGTCCAAAAACTCATATATTTGATACTACCTACTACATATAATGTATTGCTAGTGGGGGTCTGGAGATGGAGGGACGTCCATTAAGTAGGAAGAGCACAGTAGCCAGTAGCAGAATCAAAAAATGATACATTGACTAATTAAAAATTTCCAGCTCCGCGCGCATTTTTTCAAAAATAATTGTATTCTGCTAGCTTAAACTTGAGCTGGCAGAACATAACTCAAGTCAAGTTAGCCACGCTTCGGCCAGCCACGCTTTCGGCCAGGAAGAGGAACTTTGTTTAATGTCCAGCAAATTTTTTTCTCGTAATTGACGGCCTGAATCGAAAATAGTTGTTTTTTTTTTGTTGATGATAATAAATATTATTATAACATGTCGGACATTTTTCAGTAAATTTTCAGTAAAAAGTTTGTTTTTTCAGTTTATAAAGTCCGTGACCGAAAGCGTGGCTGGCCATTATTATGAACTTTTTGACTTTTTAAAGTAAAATTACAGCAAAAATTACTTTTTCCATTTATTAAGTCTCGTATAGCTGAAAGCGAGGTTGGCCATTATGTTAAAATTTCGAGCTTCTTTCACTGCCAAATTTTTTCCAATTTCTTAAGCCGTGGCCTAAAGCCATTATTATGAAATTTTAGACTTTTTGAGGAAAATTACTGCATAAATGACATTTTTCAGTTAATGAAGTAGTGGCCGAAAGCGGATGGCCTTTATTTTAAAATGTTGGGCTTCTTTCAGCAGAATTTCTGCCAGAATTTTTTCAGTTTCTGAAGTCATTGGCCGAAAGCGTGGCTGGCCATTATTATGAATTTTTTGACATTTTGAGCAAAATTATAGCAAAAATTACATTTTTCAGTTTATTAAGTCGTGGCCGAAACTGAAGTCCATAGCTGAAAGCGTGGTTGGTCATTATTATAAAATGTCGGATTTTTTTAACAAAATTTCAGCAGATATGATGTTTTCGAAAGTGGGGTAAGCGTGGCTGACCGAAGCGTGGCTAACTTGACTTGGGTCAGAACATATGCCCTAAAAAGTGGCTTAAGAAAATAAAATCATAAATCCACTTGCACATTAATTAAAGGCTACTTAAATGCCCTAATTTAAAAGTTTAGGCTCCGCGCATTTTTTCAAAAATGACTGTTCTGCTAGTTTGCTGGCAGAGCATATGCGCTAAAAAGTAGTGTAAGAAAATTAACAGTAATTAACGGCTCGTTAAGGGCTAATTAAATGCCCTTATTAAAAATTTCCAGCTCCGCACATTTTTTCATAAATTACTGTTCTGCTAGCTTAAACTTAAGCTAGCAGAACTAATTAAGTTTTTAATTAGGGCATTTAATTAGCATTTAATGAGCCTTTAATTACTGTGCAAGTGGACATACGATTTTATTTTCTTACACCACTTTTTAGCGCATGTTCTCGCAGCTTAAAGTTAAGCTAGCAGAACAGTCATTTTTGAAAAAATGCGCGGAGCCAAAAAAATTAAATTAGGGCATTTAATTAGCCTTTAATTATTGTCAATGTATCATTTTTTGATTCTGCCGACTTTGCTCTTCCTACTTAATGGACGTGGTTGACGTAAATACCACGGTGCAGATATATCATTCTATCTTTATCTCGTCGAATGTACCTCGAGTCCTACGCGCATGTCCGAGAATTGATCACGCCTACAAGCCCGCACCAGACTAGTGACGCTTGCGCACAACGGATACAGGTACTCTAAAAAATGAGATAGAGATAGTCGTTTGCTGTCCCACTGTGTCCGTGACACGTCCACCTATGGGCGCTAGCAATATAGAAGTATTATATAAGTATGTATATGCAAAAATTATAAGAAATTTAGAAAAAAAAATTATAATGAACAAATTCAAGTAAAATCAAAAAAACAATTACTTTAAACTTTAATAAAATAAAAAGTTTCTTCTAATCTTATTTTCTTTGATAGGTAGAGTGCAATCTTGGTAGCAATCGTGCTGCTTCGAAAAAGCGTAGTTTTCAGTATATCCTCTGTCCACTGAGTGTTGTCCGTTGTCATGCCCCACTGATTCTGACTAAAAAATTTCATTTAATTCGATTTGATTCGTACACTTATTTCTAAGTCGAACCAGATGTGGTATCGCAGTTCGTGTCAGTGGCGTGTATTGAGGAATAATGAATATCCTATAAAATATATTATTTCGACAAGTTATTGACGAAGTAGTGCCTTGCAACTTTTTGATAACAAATATACAGGATTATTCACGGTATACGACACGGAAGATTATGGCCGTGTCTCTGGATTTTAGGATCTTTTTATTTTTGGAGTGGATAGAGACCCGGCAGAGGTACGTTTTAAAATTATATTCATAATGTACAGGGTGTCCCAAAAGCATGAAACATATCAAAGTTATGTTTTTTAAATGGAATGCTCCTATGTTATTGCATTTTTAGATTGCCTGGGAAGAGAGAATAAGATTGGCTTTTACAGTTGGTGTTTAAATTCAGAAGTTTTTGAGTATAAACAAGTGAAAATCGTCATTTTTCAAGTTCAAGTCCCTGTACAACGAAAACGGTTCAAGATAGAGAAAAACGGCTTACATGTCCCTATTTTAACTTTTCATGTACTATCCAATGATGCAGATGAAATGTTTATACAGGGTGATAAAAAATTTGAAAAATTCTGAGATTTTTCCACGCGTCGACAAATAAATAAATCAAAGAAAGTACAAATGTTTCTATACCATAGGATAGTACATGAAAAGTTAAAATAGGGACATGTAAGCCGTTTTTCTCTATCTTGAACCGTTTTCGTTGTACAGGGACTTGAACTTGAAAAATGACGATTTTCACTTGTTTATAACTCAAAAACTTCTGAATTTAAACACCAACTGTAAAAGCCAATCTTATTCTCTCTTCCCAGGCAATCTAAAAATGCAATAACATAGGAGCATTCCATTTAAAAAAACATAACTTTGATATGTTTCATGCTTTTGGGACACCCTGTACATTATGAATATAATTTTAAAACGTACCTCTGCCGGGTCTCTATCCACTCCAAAAATAAAAAGATCCTAAAATCCAGAGACACGGCCATAATCTTCCGTGGCGTATACCGTGAATAACCCTGTATATAACGCAAGTAAATAAGAATGATAATAATTGTTATCATCATGGTTAGAAATATATCATGTCACCTACCTGCTGGTTGCCGTTTGCCGTTTAAAAGAAAGCATAACACCTCCGTTTTCTTATTCTGCAATTAAAATATTCCAGCAATTTAACCACAAGACCACGTACTAGGGAGTTCAATCGTTTCCCAGGCATTTTGTGTAATTTTTGGTAGGTATTTCGTTGCGAGAATACACCCAGTCCGTTTTTTTTTTTACCGTATAAAAACAAGGAAATAGATTTTTAGGCATTCGCGCAATTATTAAGTTACTCATAGTTTATTACACCGTACAATATCACAGGTAATTCTGCTAATTTCGTATTAAAAACGTTTCAAATGACAACACAAACCTTATTAGTATATTTAGCGCTGTCACTGACACAACTGACGGTAGCCGATCAGCTGGAAGACAATCTTATCGTAATATCGTATCAATCTAAGCGTATCAAGACGCAAGTCGTACTTCCGTCTCACTCTCGCTCATATTTTTAGAATTGCTGACGATTCAAACGGTATTTCTGACAATACGTCCTATTTTAACCACAGCGATTTTGACAGTCTAGACTCTAGATACTTTAATATTCTATTCGAGTAGACATTTCTGGGTTTGAAGTTTTCTGAATTTTCTGAAGCGAAATATTATGACCACCTATATAAAATATGAAATGTCTTCTGTCACTTCTGTAATAAAATAGAACGCATCCAAATTTTTGGATCAAAACAGGCAAAAGTAAAAAAAGTAAAAAGTAAAAAAAAAAAAAACATTCTTATCGCATTACACTCAAGAGTGTAAAAGTATGCACCATTAATTTGGCAAAATTTGATCAGAATATGAGAAAGTAAACTGCACAGAAAGTAGAAAGTGTAGAAACTCTTAATTAAAATGTAAAGAGAACCGAACAAAGCTGCCATAACGGCAGTCAATGCTCAAACTTTTCGTAACGAATGAACAGATTCGCTCGCCCTCTCGGCTTAAAACCGGGAGAGCTTAGAGGATAAGGGAAAATGGGATACATTCGTAAGGTAGAGTTAACCAAGAATACTTGTGAAAACTTCATCGGAAAACCCGATTGAGGAAAACGTAAAATATCAACAACCTATGTGAGAGTAAACACCACAACTACCAAAGCAACAAAAAAAAGACTATGAGTAGGCCTTTTTTTGCTTCGAATGAGCTAGTGTCTCGAGACGCTTGTCAACTGACAGCGTGTGTAATGACGATTTTGACGTGTCATTGTCAAGAGATGTGAAGCGATCTTTATTTTGACATTAATTAATTTAAGGCAATTTCAACTCACTATACTGTGCTTACTTGAATGACCATCTTTCCACCCACCATAGATCCCACTGCAGTCTTTCAAATTTCACTTATCTAATTTCTCCTCGATACAATGCTCGTTCACTATATCAGACTTCCACAATCAGTTCTCTTCTAAGTTTAACTATAATCGTCCTGCACTTATTAATTTAATATTCTTCTACTAAAGAGTACCTACTAGTACTAAACACAGCCAAAGCTCTTCGTGATACACGTTCAAAACTTTACTGACTCGGCGTGCGTCTCCAATTATTATTCTCCTCAATAACACTCTAACTCTATTGACTGATTAGCGGCTTGCGGCTTGCGTCGACGAGTCGTCGACGCAAGTACATACCATCATGGTAGACATGGGGTGTAGAAACTAGAAAGGTCGAGAGAGGTGAAACCGTCGCGGGCAACTGATCTCCGGAACAGGGAATGTTCGTCTTCAGTTCATTCCGCTCTCGAGTAACAATATTTTTTCTCGGATGTTTGTTTTATTATTAAATGCATGCAAGTTGAAATTACGTTTTTTTTTTTTTGCAGAAAAACGGTTATAGAGGTTGAAAGTGAAAAGTGAGCATGGGTCTTGAACTTTGCCAGTTAATTTACTCGTTATTACCTACGTAAAACAACTTTAGCACGAATGAAATTAAAAGACTAGCTAAAAAGCTGTTTCAAGAGTGGCTAACTTAATGTTGATTTTTAATGAAAAGGATTTTATTTGAAATTTGAAAGGAAAAGTTCGGAGCTTTAGAGGTAACAAACCTGAATGATAAATTGCAATTCTGTGCTCATTTCGTTCGACAACCTTTGCGGATTAGTGAAAAATGGAGCTTTCAGAAAAAAATCATAATCTGCAACGGAGAAAACATCGAAAATTGCAAAATTAGAAACCTCGTCGGCCCGACGAGGAGAAGTTTTGTTTCGTCTGCCAGCAATGCCGGTGGAATATTATTTTTCTCCTTTTTTTTGAGCTTACGTTTTAAAGCCAGGTTCACATACGACAGCGACTTGGGGACTTTTTTTACACAACATTGCGCATTTGTTTATAATCCTATAAAAGTATCCGAGCTATGAACAAATAGTATATTATTATTATGAGCGATTATGAAGCCATTATTCACTAGATGATGATGATGCCACGAGCTTTAGCGAGTTGCATTGTCATCATCAAGTGAATAATGGCCATAATTTCGAATGTAATAAATACTATGCTTTTTCTACTCTTTTATTGTATACAGAGTGTTTAATGTAAGGTTGGCCAAACTTCACAGGCTGATTCTCCAGACTAAAATATAAACAAAAAAAATTCCATCAACGTGTGTCCGGAAATGCACCGTTTTTGAGATACAGGGTAGGGTATCGAAGAAATATTATTTTTCCAGTTTTTTGACGATATCTCAGGAATGTTATGAGATACAATGTTCAGCTCTTATACACACTATGTGCTCACTGATGCCCTTATTTTCGCCGTAAAATAAAGGTTTTAAAAAAATCCAGTGGCGTAGATTTAGGGTGTTTTGAGGGTTTCGACCCCATAATTTCTACGCCACTGGAATAAATAAGATTTTAAGCAGCGGCTTTGAACCGTTCATGTTTTTTACACCAAAAAGGTACTCTTAATTTGATAACGGCTCTAAAGTGAACGGTTTCCGAGAAAAATGTCATTTTATCAGAGAAAACATTAATTATAGGAAAAGTTTTCACTTATGGCTTGTCCACTGAGAGTTGTCTGGTGAGATGCCACACTGATCCTGACTATAAACGATTTGATTTTTTATGTTTTAATTCGTACTAATTCTAATTATTATAGTTGTACGAATCAAATCAATTATTGTATTATAATATTTATATTATAATAATAATAAATATTATAATTATAATATAAATCAATTATTATAATTTTGCGAATTAAAACATAAAAAATCAAATCGTTTATAGTCGGGATCAGTGTGGAATCTCACCGGACAACACTCAGTGGACAAGCCATACTTTCATTTTTCCGCAATGCTGTTGAAAAATCGTTAAAAAAGTGATGTTTTCTCTCATAAAATGCCATTTTTCTCGGAAACGGTTCACTTTAGAGCCGTTATCAAAGAGTACCTTTTTGGTATAGAAAACATGGGCGCTTAAAAGACGCTGCTTAAAATTGCATTTATTCCAGTGGCGCAGAAATTAGGGGGTCGAAACCCTCAAAATACCCTAAATCTACGCCACTGAATTTTTTTAAAACCTTTATTTACGGCGAAAATAAGGGGATCAATGAGCACATATTGTATATAAGAGCTGAACATTGTATCTCATACGGTTTCCGAGATATCGTCCAAAAACTGGAAAAATAACATTTTCTGCTTCGACACCCTTTATCTCAAAAACGGTGCATTTCTTGACACCACGTTAAAGAAATTTTTGTTTATTTTATTTGAAGAATCAGCCTGTGAAGTTTGGCCAACCTGTAAAAGAAAACAAATTTTAATCAAAATAATTTTTTTTAATTTTACTGCTTGGAACAACTTCTAGTACCGAGTAGCGAATGCGCACGCGTGGATTCTGAGAAATGTCAGTTATCGTTCCTATTCACAGCTTTGCTCTGTTGATCAATTTTACAGCTTTTGATTGGTCTTGGTCCACAAGCGGGTATTATGAATTATTAGTGGCTGTGATTGGACAAGTGGCTGTGTATTATGAACTATAATTCAACATCTACGAATAATACCTAACCTTCATAATTCATCCAAAAAGCTCTAATAATTGATTATATTATTCCATAAGAGTAGAAAAAGAATATTATAAAAGAATAACTTATTGCACTTACTCGTAGTAAAGCTTGGAGTTAAGTTACTCAAATATATTGACAGCTGTCATGCTCAAATATAGTGACAGCTGTCACATGTATCCCAAAATAACTGGTGCTGAAGTGATTAAATGTTTTTTTTTCTCGTACCATGTTGGATTTTTTTCTCATTGATTTATAATAATTTTTTTAGTATTAAGGTTATTTATTCGTAGGTGTTGAATTATAATTCATAATATCAGGCTCTTGTCCAATCACAGCTCTAGCAATTCATAATACCCGCTCGTGGACCAATCAAAAGCTGTAAATTTGATAAACAGAGCAAAGCTGTGAATAGGAACTATAACTGACATTTCTCAGAATCCACGCGAGCGCAGTCAGTGCTCGGTACCAAGCAGTAAAATAAATAAAAAAATATCTTGAATAAAATTTATTTTCTTTTATACAGGGTGTTCAGTAACGGGCCAGCCAAAATCAAACGTCATGTATAAAATCGTATTTTAGGCATAAAAAGAATATCGGTTTTTTTTATTGGGCTTCGTTTGGGAAATATTTCCAAAATTGTAAAAAAGTCAGCCATGAAAACAACAAATTGTATAAATGAGTAGAAAAAGCATAGTAGGTACTAGGTATGTATATTATATTCGCGATTATGGCCATTATTCACTTGATGATGATAATGCCACGAGCTTCAGCGAGTGAATAATGGTTTCATAATCCTTGCTCATATAATGATATACTATTATTGATTCTCCCACGCAGAAAATTAAGAGGCAAAATTGGTTCGAAATGTTGTTATTAGTTAAATGTCACTGTGTACACTGTAAAAATGTCACCGTTAACATTATAGGCACTACAATACAGAGGTTGGTTCGTCATTTCTATGCTAAGAGAAAAATGTTGGTTAGTCTATTATCCATGCATGTAAAAAAATACCAGATTGAAAAGTATATCGTCATACATAAAGCCCCTGAACTTGTAAATCAAAATAATATCTTGTCAATATTTCCAGAATTTTATTGCTTCTTTTATGGTCTATTTGGAGACTATAAATCAACCAGCCTTTCCTGATTTGATTTGTATTTATTTTATTTGAAAATTGCGTATGTTATTTTGGCAATTTCGATTTTTTAAATATAAATTTAGCCATCAAAATTGAATACATATTGACAAATTAAACAACGTGGCGTATACATAAAATATGGGGGAAAAATATACAGGCTGACATAATCTAGCTACCATGCTCAAAAAAAAAAAAAAATCGAGATTTCTCTCTTTTGGTATATTTTTTATCACCAGAAATAAAAAAAAAAATTGGGGTTTAAACAAGTGGTCAAAAGCTATCTATTCGACATTTCAATAATTTTCAAAGCCGACTAGATCCTAAGATATAGTCAAGTTTGTTTTTCTTATGGCTGCCATATTATTTTTTATGTCAATAGATCAAAAAAAAAAAGAAAACTGGCAATTACCTATAACAATAAAAAATTTATTGACTTTTTTTTTGGAAGTGCACGGTTGTAATAGATAGAGAAAGTCTGTTTAGCTCGTAATATTTTTTTTGCAAATCTGGTTAGACAACTTTCGATCAGCTTGAGAAACATTTTCCAGTATTTTCAAAAATATTTCCGCAACGACTGAAGTTATCGTAAAGTTTGTTTCAGATTCAACTTTTCGAATTTAACTTGACCTGTAACTTCTAAAAAAAACAAAGTTATCCATGCAAACTGAAATGGAATTAAAATGTCATCATAAAATCAGATCGAATAAGGGTTTTTATAAACTCCAAGACCAGTTCGTATACCTAAAGTCTTCTGAGTGGTCATAAAACCATAAAATCATCAAACTTGGAGTTCTATTCATGTAAAATAACAGATTAGCAGGTACCTATACGTCACACAAAAGACTTCTGAACTAGTAAATCAGTAACTCCTTCTCCATATTTTGAGAATTTTATTGCACCACTCCAGTTTTATGGTCTATTTAGACGTCATAAATCAGGCTTCCTGATTTGAGGTCTTTTTATTTTATTTAAATACCTACTCATAATAATTATTATTATTAACATTTTCAAAATGTTATTTGCAATTTCTGTTTTATGCAAATTAGTCGGCATTAAAAAAAAATTTCAGCAAGTTTTCTAGCCTTTTAGCCACTAAAATAGTGTACATTTGTGCTGTGTTGTATAATATCACACAACAATCACACAAAAGTGTGATTCCCTGCCTCGTCCTAAGAAAAAAGTACCTATTAACGTGGGTCCGCAAACGTACCGTTTTCTAGATACAGGGTGTCAAAAAAATTAAAATTCAGTTAGGTATTTGACGATATCTCAGGAATCGTTTGAGATATAAAATTGAACTTTATACAATACATCTCTTATGATTAATATTACCTATTATGACTAATTAATTTTTTTCATGTGGCAGTGAAACAAATCATTAAAAAAATATCAAAAACAAGTACAAGTTAATGTTTTTGTACACAAATAACAGTTCACGTTGGCGATCAAAAGTCTCCATGAGCGTGAAGTGAATATGTATGTATACAGGGTGATGAAAAATCGCCTATTCTCTATTTTTTCTGTTTACCATTGTTAACTCCGTTATTATTAGAGCTATAAAGTCGATTCAGTTACCAAACAACAAGAATTTTTGTCGCCTATTACAGTGGTGAAAACGGAAGAACAATTGAAAGTTCACGTCAAAAATAGGAATATCTCATAACGTAAACTTTCAATTGTTCTTCTGTTTTCACCACTGTAATAAGCGACAAAAATTCTTCATGTTTGCTACTTGAGCCGACTTCATAGCTCCAATAATAACGAAGTTACCAATGGTGAACAGAAAAAATAGAGAATAATTTTTCATTATCCTGTATTCATATTCACTTCATGCTCATGGAGACTTCTGATCGCCATTAACAACATTCTTGAATTTCAGCAATTTTAACCGTGGGATGATTTCCATTTGATCCAACTTTACTGGCAGATATCTACAGTTGGGCGAAAAATATTCAGCTGCGATTTTTATAACACCTTAAGAATATTATTCTCTTTTCCACTATGTAAAAATAAAAATACCATTCTATTTAATTTTTTTTCGACATATTTCCTTACATGTCAAATAACGCCCTCTAGCGGTTGCGGTGGTAAAAAAATGAAAAATTCGAAAAATGTAGTCGACAGAGAAAGGAAAACGCTTTGTAACGAGACTAGTCTTGTTAAATTCCGTTGAGGGTAACCGGAATAATCGACCTTTGAATAAACAAAATTTTGACGTACTTCCACCATTTTATTTTTGAGATTATGACAAAATGTTTCAAATAAAAAATCTAAATTATTTGAGGATTAGACTACATATGTGTTTTTAATACACCCTTAATTGAAAAAATACGGAGAAACTACCCATTTTCTATTCTACCATGACTATTACGCCCCCTAGCGGTAGTTTTAGAAGCTCAAAAATATTTTCCAGCGATTTTTTGGGGTCACTTTCCTCGTAAAAAATTTCACCTTCATAGCTGTGTGACGAGCCGTTCCTGAGATATGGTTGGCGTCCATTCCTTTTGCCCACCCGGTGTTATATCACAAACGGTTCCTAAGAAATCGCCAAAAAACATAAAAAAATATATTATTTTGACACCATGCACGTATCTCGAAGTTGGTGGGTTTGCTAACACACGTTAATAGAAACTTATTTTCTCAAAACGCGCCTAGGAATCACATTTTCATTTTCCGACACATGTTTTGAAACACCCTGTACAAAAAGTGACAACGATGAGCATTCACATTTTGGATGGAGCATCAGTACTGTGACTGAGTTGCTTTGACCGGGAGGGAAGTGACCGGTGGTCATCTCAGACCACTCAGAGGTACCTCATCAGTGACAATCAATGAGAACTGTCACAAAGAGAATCATTTCCACTTATTTTTAGAAAAGCAAGTAGCGAGAATGTGGTCAGGAAGGTGATCCCTCTGTTGCATTTTTCAATTCTCCTTCAGCTCCTCCTAAACTTTTCCTGTGTCTCCTCTGTGATCAATTCCACCTCTACGAATCCACCTTCAAGTCATCCGAATTACGAAGTTTATTTTGATATAATAGACTTTAAAAATCCCCGCAACAAGAAAAAAGGGCAGGAGATCGAGGAAGCCAGGGCACGTCCCCAAACATTACATACTTTTTTCCTTCCCTTAAATATGCGCTGCTCGATTAGTTCTATTGTGACAGTTCTCACTGGATGTGACTGAGACTTTTTAAATAGCCACCCGTTGGGAGGTAAATCACTCCTCAGTCGTCATCCCTCTAGGGCAACCCTGGAGCAGAGTACCAGCATCCAAAATGTGAATGTGTGAAAGTAGTTTTCTCATAAATTAAACAACCACTCAGTTTTTTTATTCTGAGTTGGACCGTTGGACGCTCGGGCGCCAATTTTCACAGCCAATACGACAGACGTATGACGTATGTCATGGTCATAATATACAAGGCGTTTCTTTAATATTGCGAAAAAATGTGTACCCGGAAATGCCAAAAAAATTCTAGTTTTTTTTGAAGATATCTCAAGAACCGTTTGAGATACAGTAGGATCGAGCGAAGTTTTTTGTCTTTCATTTTCCGATACATGTTTTGAAACATCCAAAACAAGTCTTTCATCGTAAATACCAGTTTTTCTCAAGGTTTTTCTCGAAAACAGTTAAGTTTTTACCTTTTTGTGTAGAGAAGGTATCATTACAGAGATATATCTTCAAAAAATTGGTAAAATTATTTTTTTGGCACCCTGTATCTGAAAAAAAAGCGTTCAAAATATACTTTGACAAGACTATTATTGAATGCGAGTTTTTTGTCAAACTGTCTACACCTTTATCCTCCTTAGAAGTTAAGTTTTGCTTCAAATCATTCAAAATTTGAAGTGATTCTCTTCTTCAGGTTTCCCAGATTTTCTTCGGACTTCCCCCGTTTATCAACATCCGGTTTATCGTCAGAAGCCTCAGGTGCTATAGTCTTTTGCGAAAACTAAAGTTTTCGAAAAAATGAGTTAATCTTGAATCTTGGTGCTCTGTGACTTTCCAGCGTGACCATCATGATCTCGATTTTTCACAGCATACAGCTATTTGGGTTTGGGGGAGGTTTCGAGTCCAAGTCGAGAAGGCTCATAAAATTTTTGCGATGCTCTCTCCAAATTAAAAACTTGTTCCAGCTCGTCTTTTTCAAGTTTTCCGAGTGAAACTTTGCTTCGGAATGTTTCCTTCCATTGTAATTACACACCCTCCAGTAATTTATCGCGAGCTCGGATCGCCGAGTTATCGGAGCTGCTAAGCTGCAACGACCTAAGCTGGAGCACGAGCAACACTGACGACGCGCCTCCTTTTTATTCGTTCTATCTCGCTGTGTATGAGTGAGTAACTCCCAGTCCATTAGAGATGCTTCTGTATAACAACATAACTGTTACCATTATTATCAGTAACAACTTTACAAGTGTACAAGCACTGGAACTGGTCATTAACTACTCGTTAACCGGAATTAAGAACAATCAATGGCAGCGCAGCTGTATATGGTAACATTTTGGACTCTGTCAAAAAGAGCTCAGACATGGTTCTGGTTATCTCTCGTAGTTTTGCTACAATTTAGGTCTAGATCTATTGAGATAGAGAAAGTCCAAACTTCTCTCCAAAAGTGGGTGAAACTGTTCCGATGACTATAAGTGACTAGTGACTAGTATTAGTACTCAGTAGGACTCGCTTAGCCCACCACTAGAACTATAACCATTCGTCTGCTTAGGCGCAAACTCCGGACTCCGGGTTATTATAACACCGGAGCGAGGCTTCTGCCGGCTTCTAGTTCGCCTTTCAGTCAGTGTTCTCTCTGGTGTCGGACGTTGCAAGATGGCGCACAGGAAGTCTGTTCCGATAGATCGACACGGCTACATCTCTCGTATGGTATGTCTTTACTTTCCTTCTTCTTCGCTTATCTTTAACTTCTGCTGGGACTTTTTCAAAAATAAGACCTCGGTATTTATGCTGGTCTTGCGTTACTTTGGCTTCCTATATTGATTGGAAATTTTGATAGTTTTCCAGTAGAACGCTTCTAGTGTTATGGGTGTGTGTTTCGGAATCTACTTGTTGAATTTATTGCTTTCGGGTTCGGGGTAGTTTCTTGATGTTTATATGGTCGTGGTGATAAGTGCTAGTGGTAGAGCTAGTGCTAAGGTGTGGACGATTTTATTAGTGGTTGCATGGAGAAGAGCTGCTGCTGTTACAGGTTTTCATAATTGACTTTGTTAGCTTTTGTTGGTGCCTCTGTATAACTAGATTTCTGAATCGCTGATGATGGTTGGTTTTGGTTCCAGTTACTTCTCTTATTGGTAGGATTGACGGTAAAGATGTTGCGTGAATATAAGTTTGCGCTATTTTACCTCCCAAGTTTTCTTAAAGCGATTTTTAGTCCTTCCTGGGAGGTTTAAAAATTTATTCGTGTGTTAGAAAAATATGTGGAAATAGTTGTGGTGGAAATGATGGCGTTGGCGTTGGCGTTAGCGTTAGCGTTGCGTATTTTTCCCCGTCAGCGTCGCCCGGACTGGACGCTAACTGAAACTGGCTGGAATCCTGCCGCGTCCTGTGAATCCTGCGATCGACTGAAAACTGAACTGAACTGAAACGAAAAACGCCTCGATTCCGATTCTCGGGCTCTTCAGTTCCAGTCCGCTAGCGCTAGTATTTCCTCCACTGTCTGCGCAGACGCGTTGCTTCCAGCGTTTGTTTCAGCAGGACAGTTTTCAGCTTCGGGCTTCAGGCTTCAGACTTGTTTCAGGTTTCAGTTTCATTTCAGTCACTGCCCGAGTGACGTGACGAGTGGATCCAAGTACCCGAAACTGCGGAGATCGTCGACTAAAGAGTTCTCGTCTTTGATCGATTTGATTAGGATTGTTCCCTGAAACACTTTTCACTCTTTACATATCTTTTGCCTTACTAAATTTTCAAAAATTTCGTTCAATCTGTCCAAAAATAGAAAACTCTAGGTCCATATAATATATAATTCCATGACATCGAATGGTTCTCCAACTAATTTTTCTAAGTGTGATTTTTTGCAAGTTCTCTTTTCATCGGTAATTTCTGGGTTGTTTATTGAAAAAAAAAATGAAAATTGATGTTCAAAGTTTGCGAAAGAGCGCCATATTTACAAGAAATGCACAGTAAATTGGCTTGAAGAGCTAGGAACTCGTTTTTCTTGCATTTTGCGATGACTTCCAAAATTATCGGACTTTTTCTATCGCCTTTATTGATATTTAAAGAAGTTCTTGCAGATAACTACCACGATCTGGATCAAAGATTTCTTTAGGAATTGTTCCAGGCTCATCTAGTTTTCTTCGGTTTTTGTTGTAGGATAGGAGGGCATGCATTCTCATATACAGCGGAGCTTTTAACTTTAGGGAATTATATCGGTCTTGTTTGTTCTTTGAAAAGAAAAAAAGTGGATTCATTTTTTGATTTTTTGCCTAAAAAGGTTTGTGGGCGGGTGTTTTGAGAGATGGTCTTAGTTCACCAATTTTTCTATGATGTTTTTCCTCATAAGATTTTCGGAATTAAATCCATCCAAGACTTTCAGTTTCTTCAAAATATTTCATTTGTGATGTAAGGCTTTTTGGGAATTGTTATTAGCTCACCACGATTTCTGTGATTTTTTTACGACATGTTCTTCCATTAGATTCATCCATTAGATCCAAAGCTCTTTCGTTTCTTAACAATAATGTTTGAATTTTTCTTAACAATATTTGAATTGGGATTTGTTTTTTGGGAATTGTTGTTAGTCCGCTATCAGTGGAGGCAATATTGTCTTGGGCCTGGTTTCAAAAAAGAAGCTCCCCAGAACTTTTTGCGATCTCTCTACGTGTACTCTCAAAAAGGCGCCGTTCGAGGATGCACATGTGGCGCATCGGCGCATAGTTGATTATTGTAGAAGGTACCAACTTAAAAAAACACCATTGGGGGGGAGGGGGGTAATTTTGTCAAAGAACCTTTCTTTACACTTGGCAAAGACTGGAGTTTTCTAGTAAAGTGCATAATAATGTTTTGTCAAAAAAGGTTTGAGAGGTTTCTTGTAGATGTTTTTCCCCAGAAAGTTTCCCTTCGTGGCCTCTATCAGATTTTCGGTATTCATCCAAGACTCTTTCATAAAATTGCAGGTTCAAAATGTTTTATTTGTGAGACTATTAGGGAATTGTTTTTAGCTTACCATGATTTTTGGGGATTTTGTCATAGGCACCTTAGTATCCTCAAATTCAGCTCGTTTTTAGGGAATTATATGAAATATCATGTTACGCTTTGTGATTATGTGTAATCCTTTTGAAGCCCATACATTTTTGGCCATAAAAAAGGATTGTGGGAAATCTTGGGGATGGTTTTTAGCTCACCAAATTTTCTGTGATTTTTGCTTCATATGTCATGTCTTTCAGGTTTAAAAAGAAATAAATCCAACTCTTCCCTTACTTGACAATATTTCAGAACCAGGAGTTGTTTTTCGTTCAACATCAGTGGCGTGGCAACATTGCCTTTTAAATAAATTGAGCCCCCACCCCCCACCCCATTTCAAAAACGAGGTTTCGGATGTTCTCAGGTGGATCCCCGTTCTTGTCGAAAGAGCGCTAAAACTGTGTGTGTTATGCTGTGCATTCGCAGCAGAAGCAAAATTAGTTCCGGAATACAAAAAAGGTGTTTTCTTGAGATTTTTTTATAGGCAAATTTTCAAACTTTTTTGGGGAATTATGCAAAAAAAATCATTCTTTGCACTTTGTGAAGAAGTTTTGCCTTAAAAGATTTCAGGGGTTTCTTGGGGATGGTTTTTTGCTTACCTTTTTTTGTAGCAGGCCCTTTATTACTTATCAGATTTTTGGTATTAAACAAAGATTTCTGCAGTTTCCTAAAAATATTTCAATACTTGCAAGCATTTCTGCGTTTTTTTTTTTGGAATTGTTTTTAGCTCACCGTGATTTCTAGTGATTTTGTTGTTTAAGGCATTGCCACTACTTGGCAGGTTCTTAGGTAATTGGGTCAAAGGATTTTGCACTTTGTGAAGATGCTAAAAAGGTTTTGCTAAAAGGATTCCTGCTAAAAAGGTGTGGTAGGTACTTTGTATGCCAAAAAATGTTTGGGGAGTTTCTTGGGGATGGTTTTTGCACACCAAGTTTTCTGTGATTTTTTTTGCGTCATGGCCTCAATATCATATTTTTCGTATTCAATCTAAAGTAAAGACTCTTTCACAAGTTTCTTGCAAATATTTCACTACTTGAGAGAATTTTTGGGTTTTCTTGGAATTGTATTTAGCTCGCTATGATTTCTGGGGATTTTATTGCATATAGGATTTCTCATTATTCAGCTGGTTTCTTAGGTAATTTGGTCAAATTAGGTCATAGGCTTTTGTGCTTTGGGAAGATGAAATCCGTTTAAAGCACTTATAACTTTTTTTCTACTAATAAGGTGTGGTACTGTGTATGCCAAAAAATGTTTCTGGGGTTTCTTGGTGATGGTTTTTGCACACCAAGTTTTCTGTGATTTTTTTGCGTCATGGCCTCTAAGTATATCAGATTTTTGTTATTAAACCAAATACTCTTTCATCAGTTTTTTGCAAATATTTCAATACTTGCGAGATTTTTGCGCTTTCTTTGAATTATTTTAGCTCACCATGATTTCTGAGGGTTTGGTTGTGGGTATTCTCATTATTCAGCAGGTTTCTTAGGTACTTACGTCATAGGCTTTTGCGCTTTGTGAAGATGTACTCGTTTAAAGCGCATATAGTTTCCTACTAAAAATGTGTGGTACTGTGTGTGTATGCCAAAAAATGTTTCTGGGTTTTCGTGGTGATGGTTTTTGCACACCAAGTTTTCTGTGATTTTTTTGCGTCATGGCCTCTATATCAGATTTTTGTTATGAAACCAAAGCTCTTTCATCAGTTTTTTTTGCAAATATTTCAATACTTGCGAGATTTTTGCGCATTCTTTGGATTGTTTTAGCTCACCATGATTTCTGAGGGTTTGGTTGTGGGTATTCGCATTATTCAGCAGGTTTCTTAGGTACTTACGTGAAAGGCTTTTGCACTTTGTGAAGATGTAATCGTTTAAAGCGCATCTAATTTTTTTCCTGTTAAAAAGGTGCGGTACTGTGTATGCCAAAAAATGTTTCTGGGGTTTCTTGGTGATGGTTTTTGCACACCAAGTTTTCTGTGATTTTTTTGCGTCATGGCCTCTATATCAGATTTTTGTTATCAAACCAAAGACTCTCATCAGTTTTTTGCAAATATTTCAATACTTGCGAGATTTTTGCGCTTTCTTTGGATTGTTTTAGCTCACCATGATTTCTGAGGGTTTGGTTGTGGGTATTCGCATTATTCAGCAGGTTTCTTAGGTACTTACGTGAAAGGCTTTTGCACTTTGTGAAGATGTAATCGTTTAAAGCGAATATCATTTTTTCCTGTTAAAAAGGTGTGGTACTGTGTGTATGCCAAAAATTGTTTGGGGAGTTTCTTGGGGATGGTTTTTGCTCACCAAGTTTTCTGTGATTTTTTTGCGTCATGGCCTCAATATAAGATTTTTCGTATTAAATCAAAGACTCTTTCACAAGTTTCTTGCAAATATTTCACTACTTGAGAGAATTTTTGGGTTTTCTTGGAATTGTATTTAGCTCGCCATGATTTCTGGGGATTTTATTGTGTATAGGATTTCTCATTATTCAGCAGGTTTCTTAGGTAATTACGTCATAGGCTTTTGCGATTTGGGAAGATGTAATCGTTTAAAGCACTTATAATTTTTTTCCTACTAAAAGTGTGGTACTGTGTATGCCAAAAAATGTTTCTGGGGTTTCTTGGTGATGGTTTTTGCACACCAAGTTTTCTGTGATAATTTTGCGTCATGGCCTCTATATCACATTTTTGTTATGAAACCAAAGCTCTTTCATCAGTTTTTTTTTGCAAATATTTCAATACTCGCGAGATTTTTGCGCTTTCCTTGAATTGGTTTAGCTCACCATGATTTCTGAGGGTTTGGTTGTGGGTATTCTCATTATTCAGCAGGTTTCTTAGGTAGGTACTTACGTGAAAGGCTTTTGTACTTTGTGAAGATGTAATCGTTTAAAGCGCATCTAATTTTTTTCCTGTTGAAAAGGTGCGATACTGTGTATGCCAAAAAATGTTTCTGGGGTTTCTTGGTGATGGTTTTTGCACACGAAGTTTTCTGTGATTTTTTTGCGTCATGGCCTCTATATCAGATTTTTGTTATCAAACCAAAGACTCTCATCAGTTTTTTGCAAATATTTCAATACTTGCGAGATTTTTGCGCTTTCCTTGAATTGTTGTAGCTCACCATGATTTCTGAGGGTTTGGTTGTGGGTATTCTCATTATTCAGCAGGTTTCTTAGGTAATTACATCATAGGGTTTTACGTTTTGTGAAGATGTAATCGTTTAAAGCGCATCTAATTTTTTTCCTGTTAAAAAGGTGTACTGTGTATGCCAAAAAATGTTTCTGGGGTTTCTT
The DNA here is from genome assembly GCA_910589415.1 of Malachius bipustulatus. Lineage (NCBI taxonomy): Eukaryota > Metazoa > Arthropoda > Insecta > Coleoptera > Melyridae > Malachius > Malachius bipustulatus. The sequence continues at coordinate 30,783,348 of OU342638.1, read as the reverse complement.
GGTGATGGTTTTTGCACACCAAGTTTTCTGTGATTTTTTTTGCGTCATGGCCTCTATATCAGATTTTTGGTACTAAATCAAAGCTCTTTTATCAGTTTACAAATATTCAAACACTTGAGAGAATTTTGTGTGTGGTACTGTGTATGCCAAAAAGTGTTTGGACGGTTTCTTGGGGATGTTTTTTGCACACCAAGTTTCCTGTGATTTTTTGCGTCATGGTATTTATGTTTTTTTTGGGGGGGGGGGGGGGGATGGCTTTAGCTCGCCATGTTTTCTGTGGATTTTATTTTTTATAGACTTATCATATCTTCAGGTTCGGGAGGTTTTTTAGAGTTGTAGTTTTTTGTTTGTTCATGTTAGGCCCTGCCCTCTTTTAGAATTTTATGGTACTAAATCCGAAAGTCTTTCTATAGACTCTGAAATATTCAAAGACCAATAATTTTTTGCAGCAGGAAAATAATATATCAAGAGGCTAAATTCTCTCTAATGTGGTCTAATTTTTTACTTTTGCCATCCCATTTGCTCTTTTTTTTGATCCCGAAAATACTCTTTTTTTGACAGGTTATTGAACAATTATAATCAAAGTGTCTTTAGGCATTGAAATTGGAGATTTTTTTTAATAAAAAAAAAAATCGTCAGGTTGCATTCAAATTTTCTGCCAGATCTTTTGCTCACATTTTATCAATTTCCAAACAAAGATTCATAAAATCGTGGTAAGATGGATATTTTTTGTTGACGTTTCTGATGAATAAATTCTGTTTCAGAGAGAAAGGAAACAGAAGAAGCTCTACTCGGAAGACTGGGCGTTGGGAGATGAAGAGATCGAGGGAAGGAGGTCCTTCAACTTGCAGGAGAAGCTCGAAGATCCCGCTTTCGGATCTCAGAACATCGTTAAGGAGATGCACGGCAACGAACTCACCGTCGCCTACTTCCAAAAGCACGGTTTCAGCACCCCGCTGCTGTTCAAGGAGAAAACCGGACTCGGTGAGGATTCCTTCCTTATCTTCCCGGGATTCGATTTTAATTGATTATTCATTATCTATTCGCAGGTCTGAGACTCCCAACATCAAATTTCACCATCAACGATGTGAGAATGTGCGTCGGATCGAGACGAATTCTAGACGTGATGGACGTGAACACTCAGAAAAACAGCGAGATGACCATGAAAGACTGGCAGAAGTATTACGAAGATCAGAACAAAGACAAGCTGCTCAATGTTATCTCTCTGGAATTCTCTCATACGAAATTGGAACATTACGTCCAAAGTCCCACGGTTGTCAGGTTTGTATTTTTTTTTAATTAATCACACTTGTGTAATAATTAATAATCCAATCATTATAGGCAAGTCGATTGGGTGGATTGTGTCTGGCCTAGACATCTAAAAGAAAGCCAAGTGGAGGCAACCAACGTTCTGGAAGAAATGAAATACCCCAAAGTTCAAAAATACTGCCTTATGTCCGTTAAGGGATGTTACACAGACTTCCATGTAGATTTTGGCGGGACGTCCGTATGGTACCACATTCTAAAAGGGGGCAAGGTGTTCTGGTTGATACCTCCGACTGAACACAACTTGGACTTGTACGAACGTTGGGTTCTATCCGGGAAGCAATCGGACATATTCTTCGGAGATACCGTCGATAAATGCGCCCGGATTACCTTGACGGCCGGGAACACTTTCTTCATACCGACTGGATGGATCCACGCCGTGTACACTCCCGTCGACTCGTTGGTGTTTGGCGGTAACTTTCTTCATTCTTACGGTATCGATAAACAGTTGAAGATCGCGCAAGTCGAAGACACCACCAAGGTAAATAGTTTGTTATACGAAGAAGACCGGGAGAGAGCAATCTTGGGGTTGGTTTGTTTTAGGTGCCTCAAAAGTTCCGGTACCCGTTCTTCACGGAAATGCTGTGGTACGTCTTGGAGCGGTACGTCTATTGCCTTCTAGGAAATTCCCACCTATCGACGGTTAGCGATACTCAGATACCTCCGGACCGACCTCACATACATCTAACTCAGGCTGAACTACATGGACTCAAGGTGCTTATAATTTGAATTTACAGTTATTGAAAGTGTAGTAATTAACGTTTCTTTTTTTTACAGGAAATTGTGATGTTTCTACACCTGTTACCGGCTAATAAGAAAAATGTACCTGAATTAATAAAGGACCCCGTGTCACTTATACAGGATGTGAGAACGCTGATCGGGTTGCATAGGCAGGATAGCAGAGAATTGGCGATTACGGGACGACCGGTCTTAACAGGTGAGCTGTTTTTGTTTTTTTTTTACTTTTCTTCCAGAATCCGGCTAAGTCTCTTTTTTCATTTCTGTAGTATCGGAAGATCAAGAAAAATCGAAAAGCTCGCAAGGAAGAGGCATCTACACTAAGAGCAATAACGGCAGCATGAAGAGTCCTAAACCGGGGGGCGTAAAGATGGTTAAAACATCCCCTAACGATAAAGGAGGACCCAGACGAAGAAGAACGAGGTGAGCATATTTTCTCTCTCTTTTACACTTTTTACACCTTGACTTGGTGACACTCGAGCTTTTTCTGTTGTTTTTCTGGCCCTGGTATTATTGCCTGGATCATTTAAAAGTCAAGCATACTTGGATCAGTTGAAATTGAGCTGACCCGAGTCAGTTAAAAAGCGGGGAATGTAACAACATCTACATCTCAGTGGGGCATTAGGGAATTATGTTACATGACATGACAACAATGTAAAATCTACCCAAACCTTTGCAGGTGCAAGAAGTGCGAGGCCTGCCAGAGAAGCGACTGCGGCGAGTGCAGTTTCTGCTTGGATATGGTCAAGTTCGGCGGACCGGGAAGGGCGAAGCAGACCTGCAACATGCGTCAGTGCCTCCAGCCGATGTTGCCCGTCACTGCTGCGTGCGTCAATTGCGGTTTGGACGGATGGAACCAGACGCCCGTCACTCCATTGCAGAAAGGACCGCAACGGTGCGAGAGTGCCAGCAATCTCATGGAGTGCTCCGTAAGTCACCGTCAATGATCAATGTTCCATATGAATTGTGTTACCGAGTTTTTTTGTTTTCTTACAGGTTTGTTACGAAATCGCTCACCCCTCTTGTGTCCAACGCCTTTGCCCCGACTTCACCGGTTACATAAACGAGGACCTGCCGAACTCGTGGGAGTGTCCGCTGTGCTGCAAGCTGGGCAAAAACACCGATTACCGTCCTCGCCATTTCCGGGCGCGTCAGAAATCGTCCGATATGCGCCGAATGTCGATCAGCAGCGACGCTTCGAGCGCTTTCGACCAACGATGTGTGAAAGAGGAGCCTATGACTGATTCCGGCAGCGAAAACGACAATAAGGACGTGAAAGAGATGCTGCCGTTGAAGAAGCGTCGTAGCAGCGACGGAACGGAAGCGGAAACCAAGGTAGCGGTTCCGGAAGTGCCGCCCAGGAAAACGGCGTTCAGGATGCAGCTAGCCCAGCAGATCGCCCAGAGTTCGACGAAAGTCTTGAAAAAACCGATGATCGTGGTCCGACCGGCCCCGGTGATGATGAATTCCTTCTCGATTACTAACTTGACGATGGAAAAACGATGTTTGCTTCCCGTTTTCAAATACCTAACCGTGAAGGAATTGTTGACGTGTTCGTTAGTATGCAAAACTTGGGCCACATTAACCATCGATCCTTCGTTGTGGACGTCGATGGCGTTTACCAAGAAACACATCTCCTCGGAAATTTTGAAAGGGTTGGTTCGACGACAGCCTCAATCGTTGAAGCTCGATTGGTGCCATATTAACAAATTCCAGTTGCCGTGGCTGTTTGTCCGGCTCAACAACTTGAAACACTTGAGTTTGCTCAGCGTCAACGTGAAAACTGCCATTTCCCTCAGGAACACTTACTCGGCGGTACTCCAGACGTTGGACTTGAGTTTCATTTCAGATTTCAGCGATTCGGCCTTGCGGGAGATCCTCGGTCCGAACAACGATTCGCGACGCGGACTGGCCGACGAGAAGATCCGGTTCCGGAACTTGAAAACGTTGAGCCTGGCCGGGAACGACGTAACCGACATCGCGATGCGATACGTAACCCAGTACTTGCCGAACCTGCAGCACCTGAACTTGAGCCTCTGTCCGAGGATTTCCGACGCCGGGATAGCCCAGCTAACGACCAAGCCCGCCAACACGATCACCACGTTGATCAGTCTCGATCTGAGCTACTCGAAGTTGGTGACGGAGGCCAGCTTGGATCATCTGGCGAAATGCGAGAATTTAGTCCGGCTCGATTGTAGACATTCCATGCAGATTTCAACGCAGGCTTTGATCAAGTTTGCGTCTAAAAGCGAGCATAATCTCCAAGTCAGGGATATTAAGCTCGTCGATAGGCGACAAAAGACACAGTAAGCAAGTACACACCACCACCACCACCACCAGCAGCGTTGACGAATATACAATGTGAATGAAATGATTGGATTTTTTCAAGTTATTTGTGTTCGTGTGTCGTGTATGTTTGTGTACGTACGTATGTATTATTGGGATGTTTCGCTTTTTATTGTGCAACGTTAATCGGAGAGAATTGAGTAATCAGTTTTTTCTTGTATATGGAGAAATGGCTGGACCATTTAACCAGTTTACAAATCAGAATCTCTGTTACAATCATTTTGGGTCTTTTGACGATAATTTATATGAAAGCATTTCAAAAACGCTATGCTGTATCTAGGACTTCTGTAGAGTTACCACGCCTACTAAGTCTATGGGCAGTCCATTTTTTTATTTAAGGGAAAACCTACAAAGAAAAAAACATGACCTAAACTATCACTCCTATCAGGTTCAAATGAAAATACACACATTTTCAAATATAAAATCGAAAAATAAAAATCTCATCGAATTATAATTATTAACGAGACAGATACAATTTAACAATCACATACTACCTAACTCGTATTTTTTTAGCAACTTTTTAACAACTATCTTTCTAATATAAATGCCATTCCATTTGTTTTTAAATTTGAGTTGTCTATGATATTTTTCCTTACAGTTGGAAACCCTGAATGGTCGATTAGAGCTACCTGTTTTTAAGGATTTCCTTTTTTCTCATTATGCCATTGGGATTCATTTTTTATATTACACAAATTGAATTTTTTTGAAGACAAAGTTAACTTAGTTGAAAATATACACACAGAAGGACGTCTTTATAATAAGAACACTCAAAACAGTGAAGCAGATAAATTCCAATTAACATTTCCAAATTAAACTTCATGTATGTGCAATAATTATACTTACCTGATTATAATTATTGCTGCTTTGGCAACACGGCCTATAGTTGACTCTAGTCAAAGTCAAATTTGATTACCAACATCCATAACCTTAAAAAATTAGCTTTTCAAAGGTAGTTCAAACCTCAACATTCCAAAGTTACCAACATAATTCAAATTGTTCATAGGGCAACCATAATTTAAAAACATCAAAAAGGGGATATAAAAAGCAAAGAAACTAAAGGTTGTGGAAACTGCTTCATCCATTTCTCCTGTTTTAATAATTTATTTTCAATAGGAAGAAAACATGGTAGAAATCGACATATCATCCGATCAAAATAAGTAGGTGTTTGAAAATTCCGAATAACTTTGTATAAACTGTTAGATATTAAGAGAAAATGTGGCTTGTCTGAGGTAGGTATACCTAAACGGATAGTCTTTTCATTCACCTGCTTATAAAAACGAAAACATCTCAAAAAAATAATAGGAAAGTTCTTATTAATTTATGTTTCATAATACATAGTGTTCATTCAAATTGTATATAGAACAAAAGACTATTATGTAAATATATTTTATTACCAAAGTTTCTAAGTTTTGAGAATTGTGATATAACAATTAAGATTCATTTTTTTATTGTCGTATTTATTAACACTTAATCATTTATTTTGTGAAGAGGTGAGAGTGATGCTTTCATTATTCATTTTTCTGTAACACTTTATAAAAAAATTAATTTCAAAACGGTATCCGGTACCTGAAGAAAAACATGGACAGATCTTGAATACAAACATATAAGGCATCAAAAATCGGGTACTTTGGTCTTTTTTGAAGTTAGAGTTTTAATTATTTACATGTGCAATATTATAGCACATTATTTTTCTTTGGAATAATACTAACTGTATATATTTTTATCCAGGTACTATTATAGAGTGAAATGATGGACTTTTAATAAATTTGTTTGTTTTATTCCACCCTTTCCAGCCTTGAAGATATTTTTTATTTTAATTAGAACTAACACCACTCAAAGTTAATATCACGTAACTGTTAATTATTATTATTGAAAATTTTCAAATTACGTGCAAGGAAAGATGCATTTTTAATTAATTAAAACTTATCTGGTGAATTTATTTGACCTGGCAGCTCTCATAAGTTCCCATATGCGAATTTTGCTATTATTGCTGTCGCATATGATTTTTTATAAGTTTCAAACAATCAGTAGTTCACAATGCGGTAACAGTAATACTGCAAGACTAGGACGATTTTTACTATCAATAGTTTTCATAGTTTGAACAAATCAGAAGCTATACCCCTAACACCCATTCTTTCCAATTTTCTCAATAGAATCTGATGATTTACGCAATCAAATGCCTTAGCCACATCAACAAAAGCCATGGCCACAGGCCTAGATTCATTCAAACAACTATGTACATAGTGACTCATCTCAGCCAGAGCATGACCACAGCCTACCCCTCTTCGGAACCCAAACTGATTTGATGCCACTATATTATGTTTATCCATAAACTTTACCATTCTTTCATAAAGTATTTTTTCAAATACTTTAGTTAAATTAGAAACTAATGAAATGGGTCTGTAGTTGCTGACGTCATGCAAGCTGCCATTCTTATGAATAGGGACCACATCAGCACTGTAGCCTTCCCCCATGACCCTGTTGACAATAACCGACAAAGGTTCAGCTATGAAATTGCTTAATGTTCGTAATACGCTGGCATGTACAGGGTGAGGCGTGAGGCTGGACACATTATTTGTCCAGCCACATATTTTTTTTAGCGTTCAGGAGATATTAGTGAGCTCGGAAATAAGGGTGATCAGTTAAGGGTACAATTAGGGCCATATCTCGGGAACTGTTGTTCCTAGGCCTCAAAATAAAAAAATTCAGGTAAAAGTAACCAAGAGAAATTCACTGAAAATATTTTCAAGATGACCGCGCGCACTTCCGGAAGTTGACACATACTTCGTTATTTTAACGGGGACAACCTGTATATTATATATTTAAATTGTCTAAGGAAATTGAATACAGGTGGTTTTTACCATTGGAATTCAGATTGAGTGGTCTATGGCCCGTATTCATCAATAAATATAACCCCTGGGGTTATATTTTGGAACATGTCATTGGTTCAAAATTCGTAGCGTTCGTAGGGATTGAGCATTAGACCAATCAGCTGTCAGAAAATTCAAAATTTAACCCCAGAGTTATATTTTGAAGTTTGATGAATACGGACATATGAGTAATAAACAAGTGAAAATCGCAATTTTCCAACTTCTAAGCAGTGTACAACGGAAAAGGCTCAAGATGTGGGAAAACGGCGGCTTACGTGACCCTATTTGCATGTGGTATCCTACTGTCTGGATAAATTTTTATACAGGGTGATGAAAAATCTGATAATTTTCATCATCCTATATAAAAATTTAAACCAGCTGAGCATGAAAACTTGAGATAGGGATAATATGTAAGCCGTTTTCCCATATCTTGGAGCCCTTTCTGATGTATACTGTTTTGAAAATGAAAAATCGTGATTTTCACTTGTTTATAATTAATAAACTACTCAAGTTAAACTCCATAAAAAAACCACCTACATTCGGTTTCCTTAGACAATTTAAAAAAATATACAGGTTGTCTCCGTTAAAATAAAGAAGTATATGTGTCAATTTCCGGAAGTGCGACCATTTTGAAAATATTTAAGTGAGTTTCTCTTGGTCAGTTATGCCTGGAAAATTTTTATTTTAAGGCTCTAGGATCAATAGTTTCCGAGATATGGCTCTGTACCCTTAACTGATCACCCTGTATATTAAAAATTATCCATAATAAATTAAAATTGCAAAAATTGTTGTATTTTATGTATTTATGCTCCCTTCAAAACCCATTTTGATTTTTCTTCGTAGGTTGTTTGGTTTTCGAGTAATTTCATTTTTTCTGGAGGCTGTGTGACAAAAATTTAAAATAAACGAAAATTCGCGCTCATCAAAAATATAAAATTTGCAATTTCTTAAATATTGAATAACTCATATACAGGGTGGTCACTTTCAACTGGCTCACCATTGGGATCTCCTAAACCATAAGAGATACAGGGTTGCTAAAATTAGATAAAAGTTGCCCAATTTTATGCTCATTCAGAATCTGAAAAAAAAATTCGTATAATTTCAGTCGTTGTTGAAATATGCTGAAAAACTGAAAAATTGAGATTTCTTATTTTAGTCGTTAGTAAATAAGTCGTCATGAGCTATCCATTTGACATTAAAAAAATTTTCAAAGCCAACTAGATCCCAAAGTTTTCATAGCCAACTTTCGGTTTTCTTATGGCCGCCATATTGTTTTTCTACGTCATTCGGTTGAAAAAAATAATGGAAACCAAAAACTAATAAACTTCAAAATTTTTTATTCTTCTTTTTCTTTAAAAAAAAAGACAACTTTTTAGATAGAATATCATAGAGAAATTAAAAAACCATGAGGCAAGCAGTATGACAGTGAGAATTTTTGAAATTTATTATTTGAAGTTTATTATTTTTTGGTTTCCATTATTTTTTTCATACCGAATGACATAGAAAAACAATATGGCGGCCATAAGAAAAACAAAAGTTGGCTATGAAAACTTTGGGATCTAGTTGGCTTTGAAAAATTTTTTAATGTCAAATGGATAAATCATGACGACTTATTTAAGGTCACGAAAAATTATTTACTTATTTTCAGTAGTAAAAAAGATATGGCTAAAATAAGAAATCTCAATTTTTCAGTTTTTTCAGGATATTTCAACAACGACTGAAATTATACGAATTTTTTTTCAGATTCTGAATGAGCATAAAATTGTGCAACTTTTCTCTAATTTAACCCACCCTGTATCTCTTATGGTTTAGGAGATCCCAAAGGGGTGATTTTTTTGGGGGGCTCTGTTGTTCTATAACCTCTTCACTAACAATTATTATTGAAAAGGAAAATCTTGGATAAGATTTTTTATGAATTTTGGGTACCTACATTTTTTGCTTTACCAACTGGACAGTCAATTATTCTAGTGACTGAATTTTCAGATAAAACCCTAGTAGGTCTTGTTTTCCATAAACTTTTATGGTACCATTTGAACGACAGAGAACGACTGAATCATCCTTTATATGGATAACTTTTTTCATGCAACCTCGAATAATGATGAATTGAGTTTAATCTTCGAGGATAACTCGGAAAACCGCGACTAGGATAACTGAGGCTCTACTGTACCGGGTGTCCCAACACTAGTGTCCACCCCCTAAATAGAGCTTAATTTTAAAGATAAAAAATTGACTCTTTGAGGATTTGTGTACTTGATATGGGACCACGAAATGGCATAATCAGTTTCATAAAAAAAAAATTTAATTCGGGCGCCAGCGATAAAAAACTGTAATATGGTGGTAAATTGTCGAAAAAAAAAATCGATTTTTCTTCAATACATAGGTAGAAATCGATTAATAAAATCAAAATCGCTTGAAAGAAATGTGAAAAAAACTAATTATAAGGCTTTAATTAAATTAAATATAATTTTATAGCAATGACAGGTAGAAAACTGATTTATGATGTGCAATACGGTGATCAATATATGTAATCTGAAAACGGTAGGTGCAATAAAGTTTTATGACAAAGTAAATAAGGCCCAAATTAATAGAAGGACGGCTCTTGCTGGGCTAGCCGGCACACTGAACCTGCACTGGACAGTGTCGTATTATGGAGTCATGAAAAAGGTAATTATTAAAAAGCTATTAAATTTTTTTTTAATGAAACTAATTATGCCATTCAGTGGTCCTATATCAAGTACACAAATCCTCAAAGTTTCAATTTTTTATCTTTAAAATAATTAAGCTCTATTTAGGGGGTGGACACTAGTGTTGGGACACCCGGTACTTTGCATCAGTTAGGATAACTCAACAGAAAAATACACAAAAAGCAATCTGAAAATTGTTCATTATTATAATTTATACATTTTAAGGCATATCACATCTCAGTACATACATAAAGGTACAATAAAATAAATTTAACAAAAATAAAATAGATGCTACACAAGCAGCAGGTGTATGGGAGCTACAATCGAAAAATAAGTTTATATTGGCAGTTTCTCAGTCTTTTGTCAAAAAACAAAAATTTATATAAAAAGTTTAAGATTATTTAAATTGACAACACCTACTACAATGGTTACAGCATAATTATATACATATAGTTTTTCCTCTCTTAATATTTAAAAAAAATTATAAAAATATAATATTCATTAAAATTAGGCTAAATATTTATTATATCTCTTTTAAATAAACACATACATATGTATAATTATTTAAGGGATGATTACAAAAAGTAAAGTTGTGAATTTTGTAATCACCTCTATAGTACAAAAAAGTTATAAGTCTATAATTATCAAGTCGAACGCTTAGAAACACAAATATCGATTATAAAAATAAAATTGCTTCAATATCATTATCATGTCTTTATAGTGGCAGTGATAAGTCTAAAAATCAAAAGATTATTACACAATACAGTATATTACTAAAAATAAAAAATACACACATTTTCAAACATTAAATCAATAAATAAAAATCTCATTGAATCATAATTAACGAGACAGATACAATTTAACAATCACATACTTCCTAACTCTTACCATGAAAGCATCCTGTCAAACTCACGTGTCAAGTGTCAAATAACCGCGCTCTCGAATCAGTCGGCTATCAGCTCCCTGTCCCGTCTGGCCAGCTGGTTACGCCTGGAAAAGTCATCAAAGCTGTATCCACTTACCCTCTTGAGCCGTTTCACCCGCCACGGGGTGCCGTCGGTCAAGAGCAACCTTGTCAAGCTCGTGGACGGACTGGAACACTCTGACGAGCACTCCGTTTTCGGACGAGACGCCGGTCTCAACTTGACACTCCGGAGCAGCTCCATAGAGACCGAGGGAGGCTGCGAGAGGCGACGCTGAGGAGGGCGTTCCTAAAAATTCAACTGATGAATGTCTGAAGTCGACAGGTCTCTCCGAGACTTACCGAAGCTTTCTTAAGTTTAACCTTGAGAATGTCTTCTAGCGATATCATAGGTCTCGTATCTTCCTCCTTCCTGTCGGACCTCCTCGAGAGCGTTTTTGATTTTCTTCCCGCTGTGAGAGTAGCTGGGATGGTCGGAGGTGGCGGTAAAGGTGGCGGTGGTGGGGGTAAGGGGGGTGCCTTCGGCTGGTTTGTAATGGATCGATCAGTTAAATACTTGACTTGTTCTTTTAAAGTGTTGAATTCTTGACGAAATTCCTTGAACTGTGTTAGCTCTTCCTGGAAAGTATATATTATGTAATCATTTATTAATAATAGACAGTTAATAATTTACTTTAATTTTAGCTAAATCGTCGTTAAGAGCAGCGTTTCTTTCAAGGTCGCTTCTCTGCTGGTCGATCAGTAGTCTCATATCGTTGAGTTCGTTAGTTAACAATCGGATTCGTAGATCTAGCGAGTCGATTTTATTCCGATATTCGCTGCATTTACAGGGAGACAGATCGTTGACGCAGTTCCCCGCTAGCATGGATGAATTGAGAGCATACATCTGGCATATGGTTGTCAAACTCTGTAAATAGAACTAATCAAACAGTATAAGGGTTTGTTTATTTAATAGTTTACTTTTTTCAAGGTTACCCCGAGCTGGCTGCACATTTCGATGATTCGCTTTGACCATTTCACTGACATTTGACTGAATCGCCTTATTCGATTGTAAATTTTCTCGCACGTCCCAATGTTGCTATCGGAAAAATGCTCGGGATCGTCGATTGAAATTCTTCTATAAGGAATCGCTCGTTGCTGATAGATTCTATGGGATGCGAAACTGTGACTCCTTGCAAGCAGTTTACCTCGACTTATGTACTTTCTAACTCGCGGTGATGGTGCCGGTGCCGGTGCCAGAGTTTTACTTAACCTTATATGATCGGACTTTAACATTTTGAAACTCACTTCTTTTTCAGTACATAATATGTTTCTTTCCATGAAAGTAACGTGAGAGCCTGAATGTTTATCATGGACATCATTCTCATTGCTTATTGGTTTCTTTTCTATAGGCGTCGAGGATGATTTAATATCAAACAATTGAGGAGTAAAAAACGATAATTCTCCCTCACTTTCAGTCCTATTTTGCACCCTCTCTTTACCCACCAAGTCTAGAATGTTATTCTTAGCGTACGGGTTACAATTTACTTTTAAAGAGTAATAATCGATTTCTTGATTGATACAGCCCTTCGCACCGGTACCGGCCTCGCTCGTAACTTTACTACCCGTATTTAAATTTATTGCACAATTTGATTCGAAATAATTCATAAAACTGGGAGCCCTTTTCGGCGTCTCTGTGATTGATATACTCGGTGTTTGTGTACATTTTGATTCAGGCACTTGACAGTCCGTTTGTGTGTTTGAATTTACCAAAGTTACAACGGGAAGATCTACAATAACATCGCACTGAGTTGAAGCGATTCGTTTTTCTCTTTTTAAAAAGTCGTCGGACTCGATGTTGATAATCTCGGATGAGGTACCAGAGCAATCGAAGGGTCTTTCGTACTGCGAGGCAAAAAGTGTGTTCAAGTTGGTAACTTGTAAACATTGCCTCTCCCTTCTGCTTCGCTTGGGTGTATCGCTTAGATAACGAAAGTCTGAATTATTTATGATTTTATTTAAACTGGGGCTTGGAGTTGTTGATAAAGGTAGCGCTAATTTCGATGGTGTCAGAGTGTGACTAGCGTTGACGGAGTCATTTTGGAGACAAGTTCTCATTATTTTGTCGTCCTGAGTGTTGGTGTCGGTGTCGGTGTTTTTATTGCAGCTAGTGCCAGAGGGTTTATTACTCTTAGCGGTTTGTGATTTATTACCTTTACCAGCTGTAGTTTTTTTTCTGCGGGTCATTATGATTTTAATCTTTAATCTGAAAATGATAAGGACGGGGAAATCATGCTGTATTCATTTTAATTTAATTTAATTTAATAAATGACTTACTTTTTGTAATATATTATTGGATGGAAAATAGAAGTGGGTAGGTACACTTACACTAGAACGAGGATATTATTCACAGTTATGCACCTCTGTGCGAAAAAAAGGTTTTTATTTTTACATGTTTATGTGGGGCCCAACGATTTTTATGAATAAAGTTTTTCGGTTTAGTTTTGACAGTTGCGTTATTGATAATTTGAGTTCAAATTTAGGGGTAGGGGTAACCGTTTCTTTAGATTGACATCATGGCTGTCACGTCAACAAGATGTTGTCTTATTTTTCTTAAGCGATTTACCGAGCTGGCTAGGCTACTGCGGTTCAACTGCTTTCGATGGTGACGTCATCAATAATTAAGTTCGAGATTTAAAACATTAATGCCCGGTTGCACGAACGTAATTAAATTTTTTTTTGAAAATCACAGGTTTTTGGAATGCCCCGTGTTATCAAAATATTGGTCTGATATTGCTGGAAGTAATTTCTACTTCCTTGTAGAAGAGTTAATTACCGATAAAAAATATAGGTTGGTTGAAAATATTCACCATATTTTCAAAATATGCAGTTTAAAATCAGTAATTATCTGAAATATTTTTAATTAGGTTCGTTCAGCCGGGCCTAACCAGCCGATTCAATAGAAATTGTTTTTACCGTTCATTTACCCCAACAAATCCTAAATCCTAAATAATCCAAATAACTACAATTTAAGATATCTGACAGTTTATTTCTTTAATAATTAATTATTTAAATCAATAAATATCTCTACCTTTCGTACCACCATCAGAGGAAAATTATATCGTTTTGGTAGTTACAGGTTATGAAAAAATTTAAAATACCTATACCGATTTGGTAATACCGAAAAGGGAATAACGTTGAATGCAGAATGGTTCATTCAACAATTCAACATTCAAAGCTACAAAACGTTCATGGTGAGATATAATGATATAAATATACACGTTAAATATATGTGCTTGTTTACACTCGAAGGCAATTTTATAAATAAAATTGCAATAATGAAAAATTGAACCAAAATAGCATTGAATTTTACAATGTAGTACCAGTGTACCACCACGATACACATATACACGGTATGCCGATTGCTGTTACTATTTTAGTTATTACTGCGCAATGACGTCATGTGGTTTTATTTTGACTTAAAGTATTAATCGCGGCGAGGTTGTTGATAAAATAAATGTCAAATTATGTTGCTTCCATCCTTTCTGCTTGTGTTTTTCTTTGTGCTAGATTTATTATGGAAAAATCTTTAATTTTTTTCGAAAAAAATAAAATGAAATTTTTACAAATTTTTGTAATGTTATTGATTTTTTATTTTCATGATTTTTTTTGTACCAAATTACATAAAAAAATAATATGGCGGATATAAGAAAAACAAAAGTTGACTATGAAAACTCTGGGATTTAGCTGGCCTTGAAAATTTTTAAAACGTTAAATGGATAGCTGCTTTCGACTTATGCAAGTCTACAAAGAATTATTTATTTATTCCTGACAATAAAAAGATATGAGGAATCTTATGGTGTAGTCTTAGAACCACGTGACGTCACAAGACCGGAACGCAGCCTGCGCGTCCTCGTGTATCGTGTGGTGTGTACCACCAAAAATAAAATGTACCAAATGAAAAAACAAATGTACCACACCGCGGCAACACTGGTTGATGTACCTTTCTGTGTGAAGAATTCATTATCTACGTTTGACGTAAATAATGCGTAAGAATGTAAGGAAGACGTAAATAATATAAATACTTGATAGAAAATAATAGTGTTATGTTATTTTCATGTTATTTTTAATGTTTATGGAAATGATAATCCCACCATTCCACTACCCCACACGAATGGTTGGGAGCAGTCAAAACTTTGCATTGTTTACATTATTTAGCATTCATTGTTAGTTTATTCTGTGTCTTTGTATTATTTCCATTCTTTACAAATATCAATGTAAAGAATGAATTCTTTACCGGTAGAGAATTGCGTAATGAATAGAGGTAAATTATACCATACATCGCTGGTTTTTGTTTTTACCATTGAAACAGGCACCCTTAGAAAGCAACCAGATTACATCTTTCAATTTCAACATCTTTTAAAACGCCCGGTTTAAATATGAAGGCTACCGCCGTTAAAAGAAAAAGCGCCTGGAGTCCTGGAGTGGTAGCTTAACGTAAAATCGCTTACTTTTGTCAATGTCACAATTGTCACTTGAATTTTGTGTCTATAACCTCAAAATCTGAACCGTTCGTTTCCCTGTTTTTTGGTTGTGAAATGATAAGAATAATTAGGAAGAGACGCTTTTTTAAATTCAAAAAGAACAGATGACTTAATAGTCTTTAATATATCAATATTAAGAATCCCAGTGTCCGGCTACGCGTAATGTAACGTTATAACCGTTACTCTCGTCATTATTCACCTTTAATTGGCATCCCAGTACTTTGTAACCTGTGAAAAGTGGAAAGTGATTATTTAACTAACTCTTTCAATAAACTCCCCATGACAATGAATTTTCCCAATTAAATCACAATGGGAATCGATTTCGATGTCTTGGAACATTGCAAGAAAATTCGGGCAGAAAACGGGCCCCCGTATCACTGTCCGGTCGAAAAGTGCGACAGAACATACAAGTCAGTATGCGGCTTGCAACATCACCTGAAAACTTACGATCATGACAACCCCACGCCCAACACGCCACCCACACCGAAAAGCAAGAAAGGTATCAATGTCTTCTTTGAGATAATATCTACGAATATCACACAAACCTTTTTTCTTCAGGTAGGGCTCGTTCAAAGCAACCATCTAAACTAGCGGCCACTCCTGCGGCGCCGGAACCTTTAACATTCGAAGAGGCGCAGAAACTGGTGCAGTTCAATGTTGAGGGGCGAGTTGTAAGGTGGAACATCAACGAACCACTTGAAGTTGTTGCTAAGAATGATCCACCGGCACCAGACGGTGCTGGTGCAGATGGTGGTGGCGGAGCTGGTGCCGGTGCCGGTGCTGGTGCTGGTGCCGGTGCCGGTGCTGGGGCTGTGACAGTGTCTAAGATGGATCCTAAACCTGAACCTCAACCAGGTATGATTAGAGATATTGTCGTCAGTTCAAGATTCGGATGAAACTAAATAATCTTTGCTGTAGAAAATAGTGCACATAAATATTTGTGCAATAGCTGTGAAAATTTATGGAGTTACACCCCTTCAAAAGGGAGGAGGTTTTTATTTTAAATATTATGACATTTTCTATTTTTTTTGTTTATTCTATGACTTGGACCTGAATTACCAATTTTCACAACTGACGGCTGAAAATCTGCCTGATTAAAGTGCTTATTCTAAGGTCAAACTGAACCCAAGTACTGCTTACAAATTTAGACGCTGTCAATTCAATCGGCAGTAGTGATTGGAGCCAGACGTCAGTTAATGGAACGCATTACACTGAACATGTTTACTCGACCTGGCATTTCAAATCAGTAAACTTAATGAAGGACCTCATCTCTCATTTTACTCTATAGAATCTTGAATTGGTGACCTTATAGATGAAAAATGAGGTTAAATTTCATGTTAAAATTTTTAGAGTCTCTACCTCAGTTACCAGAAGCGAGTTTCAGAGAATTGGAAAATTATAACATATGTGATGCAGCTCCAAGGCCGAACGCTTATATTCGATTTATCGAAAAAAGCGTTGAAGAATTGGATGGAGAAGTAAGATTTAATAATCGAGCTTATATTTATTTTATTATTATTTATTTTAATTCAGGTTGAGTATGACGTAGATGAAGAGGATACAACATGGTTGTCGATCATGAACGAAAAACGGGAATCGGCGAACCTGCCTCCTGTCCCGGTCGACTCTCTTGAATTGCTCATGGATCGATTGGAAAAAGAATCGTATTTCCAGGTAAGTAAATTGTTCTATGTCGCGATTTTTGATCTAGAATCACTCTACTTTATATATTAATTCAGTAATTAAAAAAATTATGCTTGCATTCTCTTGCAAAATGTCCATATCTCTGGCAATTAAAACATTTAATTGTGCCAAGGTAATTATCAACATGTATCCCGCCTTTTCTGTTTTTAACATATGAGCACAGTACACTTTTATTTTAGGTTCTTTCAGTCTTGGGACTTCTATTTTATACTTTTCAACATGTTCAATTTATTCTTTTATTCGCTCTCTTCCCGATTTTATCACTAAGGTCCTTTTGATTTTTCAATGGCGTTTTGGTAACGATTCCTATCTCTATGTATGTAACATTTTACAGGCGTCCGTTAACGGTCATACAGGCTCGGTCGTCGACGATGACGCGGTCTGCTGTATCTGCATGGACGGCGAGTGTCAAAACACAAACGTGATCCTCTTTTGTGATATGTGCAATCTGGCCGTCCATCAAGATTGCTATGGCGTCCCGTACATACCGGAAGGTCAATGGCTCTGCAGAAGGTAAACTACACCCAGACGATTCCGTCGCGCCTACATCTCTTCCCTGTTGTAGGTGTCTGCAGTCCCCGAGCCGAGCCGTTGATTGCGTTCTCTGCCCCAATCAAGGGGGAGCCTTCAAACAGACCGACCGCAGTCAGTGGGCGCACGTCGTGTGCGCCTTATGGATACCGGAAGTCAGGTTCGCCAATACCGTGTTCCTCGAACCTATCGGTGAGTGACCCGCTGCGCCGATTTCTCGGGTCTAGAATGATTTTTTTCTTCCCCGTTGCAGACTCGATAGAGACCATCCCAGCTGCTCGTTGGAAACTGACCTGTTACGTGTGCAAGCAGAGAGGAGTCGGAGCTTGCATCCAATGCCACAAGACGAACTGTTACAGCGCGTTTCATGTGACCTGCGCCCAGCAGGCGGGATTGTACATGAAGATGGACACGGTGAAAGACACCGGTGATACGCAGCCCGTTTTGGTGCAAAAGATCGCCTACTGTGACACCCACGCACCTGCTGATAGCGGTAATGATGACTATTGTTTTAGCTCACCCTATATTTCATAACATAGGTTATGGGCCCATTATCGAAAAGTATAGTAATGGTTTTGTTTGCTTACAGAGTGCTTGTGAAAATTGTGAACGTTATTTTTTGGTTTTTGGTTTTAGAATCAAAGAAGGAAGATCCCCGTCAGAAGATGAAGCAGGCCCGCAAGGTGCTTGCGAAGAAACGCACCTCCGCTCCCGTCATACTGATCCCGACGATCCCGCCTGAGCGCATCCAAGAGATCGGGGCGCTGGTGACGTTCCCGAAAAAGTCGCATTTCATCCAGCGTCTGATCGCCTATTGGACGTTGAAACGGCAGTTCCGGAACGGGGTGCCGCTACTCCGGCGTTTGCAGAGCGCGCAGGGAGGACCGCGCGATTCCGTGACAGGTAACGTGGACACCATCGAGCTGTGTCGTCAGCTCAAGTATTGGCAGTGTCTCAGGCAGGATCTCGAGCGGGCTAGGTACGATATTTCCGTTTCATTCATCACGATCCGGCTCTTCTAATCCCGGAGTTGCAGGTTATTATGCGAGTTAGTAAGAAAGAGGGAGAAAATCAAGCTGGAATTGACGAGAGTTTCGGAGAGATGTTTTCACATACAATTGAAACCGCTTCAGGCCAGTTTGAAGAACGTGCTCGATTTGATCAGTCTCAAAGACACGAACGAGATCTTCAGCGAGCCGGTTGATTTGGAAGAAGTAAGTCTCGTTAATTTATTTATAACACATAAAAATCATATTATTTGTTTATTTTAGGTCCCGGATTATACCACAATAGTAACTGAACCCATGGATCTGAGCACGATGAGAAAAAAATTGGAAGCCGGCGTCTACCCCGATTTGTTATCGATGGAGAAGGATTTCGATCTCATGATCGCTAATTGTCTAGCTTACAATAACCGGGACACCGTTTTCTACAGAGCTGGGATAAAGATGAGAGACCAGTGCGGGGCGATCTTCCGGCAAGCGAAAAGAGAGTTGGAAGCTGCCGGACTATTGAACGAAGAAAAGGAGGGGAACCAAACCTCCGCGTCCGGAAACGAGGAGTCACTAGCTTCTGATATCGATAGAGAGCTGGAGAACCTGCAGGTAAACTTATTTGGGTTTTTGCCTATTATTTTAGGTTAATATTTGTTTCATTTCAACAGGGAAAAACCGGTCCGGACGTTCTAACTAAACTCGAGGATCTTCTGGCCAAGAGTCAAGCCCTGAAACATGGACTGGCGAGAGCGAAACGAGTCAAAATGGTCAGGAGCGAATTGAATAAAGTCAAGAAGACTTTGGCTAGCGTCGACAGTTCGCAATCGGACGGGGAACAAGAAGGAAACGACGGGAAGAATACTTCACATAACACCAGTAAGTCGTGTTATAAATAGCAACACCAGATATACCGGATAATAACGCCGTTTGACATTTAATAACCTACAAAGTTATAATTATTCAGGCATGTCTCCATCGGGAGGTGTCAACAGGAGAACAGCGGTGTTATTCACCAGGAAAGCTCAGGCCGCCCTCAAGAAACCTGCCGAGGAGAAAGACGAGAAGGATACTTCGATTACCACAACCACCAGGTGAGTTCTCGTCGTGTTTTTCGTCCAATGTACGTGAATGATAAATATTTAATTAGCAGGAAGAAGAAGGGCCGTCCTCGGCGTTCCGCCACTCCCACTCAGGGAACCCCCTCGGTTCCGCCCAGTTTCCGGGAGTACCGTCTCGGCCGGCAGAGCAGCGATTCGGAGCACGGCAGCGACTCTTCCCTTTCCACCTGCTACTCGCACAGTCTTTCGGAGATAAGCGACGAGGAGGAGAGCGAGGATAGCTCCACGGCGGAGCAGAGGGGCGGCGAAGAGGAGGGGAAGGCGTTGGAGCCCTTGCGACTGGTCTGGGCCAAGTGCAGGGGGTATCCTTGGTATCCGGCGTTGATCATCGATCCAGAGATGCCCAAAGGTGGGGTTAATCTTCATTACATTAGTTAAATTTGTATGCTGAATTTATTTTATTGTCACTTGTGGGATAATAAATGGTAAGATTAAAGCAAGTATGTGGTAATAAAAAGTACAGTGCAGTGGAAGAAGAATTTTGAATTTTATTATCATCTTCCTAATGTCGAACAGATTTTGCTATTGCAGTCATTGTCAGTTTATAATTTTTGAAATTTGACAAGTGACAGTGAAATGAAACAATTTGACTTAAATGATGGATTTTTTTAGTAAGATACAGATGAATACCTAAGTAATTAAATAACATAATGGCTTAATGTCTTGAACTAAGATCAAGAGCATAATATTCTAAATGTAGAAGAATAAATTGCAAACGAAATGAAGTTGTGATCAAAAAGGAGAGACATAAAACTAAAGTTGAAGAAGAAGAACTTTCAGGTGTCAAAAGTCAAAAGTTTGGTCGCTGCCAGTTTATTATAGAATTGACAGGTTTAGCAGAGTTGACATTGTTTAGGAAAATGTAACATTTTCACTTATATGCCTAATTTAAACTCTTTAAACAATAAAAGTGGACCAAAATGCAGTCGATAAAATTTAAATTTGAATAATTGAACTCACTGTCATTAAAATTTTATCAACATGCAGCATGTAATTGGTTATTAAAAATATGAAACAGTCGGAATTTTAAATGTCATTACTGCTGATCACCCCTTAAAAAAATAAATCCGAATAAGATATTAAAACCAGTATTTTTCAGGTTATGTTCATCGAGGGGTTCCACTACCTTCACCGCCTCCAGAAGTACTTTCGCTGCGTTCTAACCATTCCGAGGAAGTTTTCCTGGTACTTTTCTTTGACGTTAAGAGAACCTGGCAGTGGTTGCCGGCTGAAAAGCTTGAGATGTTTGAACCAGAACGAAATGACGCAAAGGTATTAATTTTATAAATTAAATTCACACTCCTGTGCTGTTCAGACATAATTACAACTTACGTATTTTTGTCTTTTTTTGCTTTGCATGTTGCATGCATTATCTTTGTGTTATTTTCTAGCACAGTGTGGACATACTCTTTCATCTCTACAATGTTTACTTATATGTCCAGATTTCTAACAATTGTAACACTGTATCACATATCAACACATTCTCCTCTTTTCCCAATATTTTTGCCCATTATTTTCTACATTTTTACTGCTCATTGAAAATCTTTCATTTTGGTTTCATTTTCCCACTTCATTTGTCTCATATTGTTGACCTAGTTTCTCTCTCATTTTTTCACATAGTTATTCTATTGAGTTTTCATTTATACAGTTTGTAGCTATCCCATCTCTCTACCCTATCTAATTTTCATTTGAAAGGTATCATCTTTCTTTTTATGTTTGATTTGATAATTTTTCTTGAACCTTCTTGTAATTGTTGAATTTCTGTCTTATTTAATTGGGAATCCGGTTCTTTAATGAAATTATTATTTATAAAAAATTTCTTTTTATGGGCTCTATGACTTGCTATTGTTGACTACTCCATAAAAAATACAAAACATTCATATTTATGGTCATTGTTTTACTTTTTTTTCTATCATTTATGTTTATATGGTGATTTTTGAGTTTCTATTTCTGGTTTGTTCTCAGGTAAATGAGCCAAGAAAACCGACAGATAGAAAAGCGGTGAAAAAGGCGTACGAGAACGCTCTACAGTATCAGGCTCAGATAAATGAACCACAAGGTCCGGACGCAATAGCTTAGAATCATCTGTAAGTTAAATTATTTTAATAATTGTATTTTTAAGTTTGAAGCACTGTTTTCGTATTAAGTTTTATAAACGATTTTTTTTTTGTTAATTTAATTTTTATAAATAAAAGTCCAATTTATTCGTGTCTTTACACTCTTGCAACCTTCAGTACTAACTGTCCATGATCCTTTTGCCTAAACGGTGCATTGAACTGTTTGGTGTAGATATTAAAAGTATTCACTGTGCTGCATTAGGGCACTTTTCTTGATTATGTAATTTATGTATAATAGAATTATATATTCTTTCACGATCTGCTATGAATACTTTTAATATTAATCACACTCTACAAAAGTGCTCAGATGATTAAAATAAGTCACAGGAAGCAAGTAAGAAAAGATCCATTTTTTATTGGACAATGATAATATATCAGGACTATTATAAGGCACCCTTTATAAATAATATGTATCTACAGTATATCTCAGGTAGGATGGATCTAACTATGTACATCCTAATTAATACACAAGTAACATCTTGAAGCTTTATTAGAAAAAAAATGTTACAATTGGCAAATTTTCATATTGCATCAGGCCATAAAACAAATGAAGAAGAGTCACAATTGCAGTTTGTTCATATTTCTAAAAAATACATATCTAAACGTCTATTTAAAAATAACAACTTTCTGACTTACTGAAAGCTGTCAAATAGTCAAAATATGACGGTTTGTTATTAAAATGTTACAAAATTCACTGCTGTACTTCATGGCAGGCTTCACTTCTTGCTTTACTTTCAAAACATTTAACCTCAAACTCTTGTACCATGATAAGTTATGATTTATTAACTTCCCTAATCGTAGGCAATCTTCTACAAGTACTAGTACTAGTACCTCTTATTAGCAAATCTTCGATTATAATACTGCTGGTAATACAAATCTGGGGACCAAAATTGAATCGTATTATAAAAGTAACAAATTTTATTCAACATTTTACCTTTCTCTCTGTCCCCGTATCGATTCTCGACTCTCAGTTTGA
Organism: Malachius bipustulatus; assembly: GCA_910589415.1. Classification (NCBI taxonomy): domain Eukaryota; kingdom Metazoa; phylum Arthropoda; class Insecta; order Coleoptera; family Melyridae; genus Malachius; species Malachius bipustulatus. The sequence continues at coordinate 30,760,498 of OU342638.1, read as the reverse complement.
CGTCTTTGAAGATCGAATCGGTCGCCGAGATCTGGATCTCGCATCTGTAAGTCCCCGAATCGGACTCCCGCAGATCGTCTATTTCCAAAGTGTAGGTGGAAGTTCTCTAATAAAAATTCTCTCGGATCAAATTTGCGGTGACTCATATTTTGAAACGGCTTACCTGGTCGTGTTTCACGGAGAACCTCGGGTTGCTGATCAGTAACGTGTCTTCGGTCGATAGACGTATCAGGGAATCGTCGTCGTCTTCGATCTTGGACCATAAGATGGCGAAATCCTCGTCGTTTTTCACCGAGCAATCGAAAACGACCTTATCGCCCCGATTGATTACCTGATCGGGTTTTACGTAGGTTATCGCCGGGTATTCGTAGGGAACTAGACGGTCGAATGTCAAATTTAGTGTAATTTTTTATGTTTTTTTGGATACGTACATTCCCAGCCGTAATTTCTGTTGATGTGATCTGGCTCCGCTCTGTTTGATTCCACTTCGGAGTCTCGGCTCAAGGAGTAGCCGTTTAAGTTTGACGAGTGTACCTGGCAACGGTAGCTACCGGCGTCTCTTTCTTGGAAGTTGTCTATCGTTAAAGTGTAGGTTGTCGGATTATTCTAGAAAGTTGAAGCTTAATTTAAAACATGAAAATTGTTTTTTTAGACGAATAATCTCACATTATAGATAGATTTTTCTCACATTCTCAGGGAAAAAATATTAAACTAAAACGATTTTAAAAAAAAGCTAAGGAAGTGTGGATGGAAGAATACTCATAAAACTGACAACATGTTACTTAAAACAGAAAGAGGAGTCCAGGGGCCTGTTTCACAAAAATATGAGTTATTAATAATAGTCATATAAAATTTTGTAAAACACTTACCGGCTAATATAATTGAAATATACTATTCTTAATAGTTAATTAAACTATTACTTGGTAGATTCTTACAATTATTTTGAGAAACACTATTTAAAATCACTCATATTATGAGCTTTTATTATTGAGCTTTTCTATTAATAATAGTTAATAGTGTTTTGTGAAACAGGCCCCAGATTTTAATTAATTAATTTTGAGAGGTGATAGAGAATGGCAAATAAGGGGACTTTTCTTAACAGAGATTCCTTGAAAAATGCATCATAACTTAGTATAAGTTTGTCCTCTTCAGTTGCCAATTTTTAATGAAAAAAGATTTAGAAACTCGCATTTTAAAGCAAAAGAGCTCAACTACTAATCTTTGAAAAAGAATTAAAAAAAGGCCTTCATATTTTATATTTAAAAATATTAATTTTAATCTCTAAAAATAGAATATCTTTATTATTTTCAAAGTTGGATCTTTTAATAAAAAAAAAAATGGAAAGCTGGTTCAAAGACGATAATATGAAAAAAAAAATTGAGCCCGCTAGATCAATAGGAGCTAAATTGGTCCATTTTTTTTTCACAACTTTTTAACGAAGACTCAATGTATAATATCCAATTAATTGAGCTCAAGGTAAGGTGGTGGGAGTAGCGGCTCAAGCATGTAAGGCACGCGGCAAAACCAAAAATGAATTTTTTTTTCAGAGTGGGTTGTAAAATTTTGGGATATCTCACTTTCCAGATATTGTAGCATAGAGGGTTCTTTTTGTTTCTGAAATTCTTTTCTTTGAACCAGGTTTCCAATGCTTTTTATAGAAATGATCTAACTTTCAAAATTAGAAAGGTATTCTTATTTGTTTACCAAAAAAAAAGAGCAAAAATTCCACTTAATCAAAAGTTGAAGGCCTTTTTTTGAAAAATCGCTTATCCTTTTTTACAGATTATTAGCTGAACTCTTTAGTTTTAAAATGCGAGTTGCTAGATATTTTTTTATTGAAATTTTAAAATTACATAGACCTTTTAGATTCAAATGACTCGTTACTTAATCAGGAGAGTAATGAAGAGAGTATTGACCAATCAATTTCACTAATTTACTTACCGAAGTTTGCAGAACAGTAAATCTGGGATCGCTGATTAACAAAGTATCGTCCATGGATATCGGGGTTTCTATCTCAAAACCGTCTTCGCTGATTTTCGTCCAGGACAGAACGCGCCCGTCGAGGTTGTTTACGGAACATACCAGAACGATCGTGTCCCCCGGTTCGGCTTTTTGTTTCTGCGAGACATAATTGATCAAGGGAGCCTTTGTCGGGGCTGCTGCAAATAAGTACGTGTCATGAGGTTGGTGTCGATACGCGAATTGTTCGAGTACTTACTGGATTGAACAGAGATGAAGAGAACGATTAGGCTGAGAAGAAGAGTCGACATTTTCGCGAAATGGTACCAAATCCCGGTAGAGTCTGTTTTAAATACTCGCTCGGGTGACCTTTATTGTCTTGATAAAATTGAGGAAATGTGCGAGTATGAGGTCGATGTTTATCTGGTCGAAAATTATAATTAGAAGAAGGAACAACGAACTTTTAATTTTGTTATTTGATTGTCATTACTTTGTTAACTTTCCTAATGTTTACAGTTTCGTTTAGGATTCGTTTTGAAATGATTATATTGCCGGAATCGTGTTCTTGTTAACAATACTTTTATTAAATAATTGTATTCCTGTTTATTTTTCAAGCTTTTGCGAACTTGATCTTCGAACGATCAAGTTATTGAACTCATAATAAAAATGTTGATATTTATTCGAGCAGACTTTATCTTCAGCATAATAGGATCAATAAAAATACTTAATAAAACAAACAAAATAACCATTAAATCTTTATTTTTGGCCGTATATTATATTCATATTATATATATAGGGTGATTCATAACTTTCGTCTACTATTATTGGTCTTTTTCATTTTATAAAAATGTCATTCCAATCGCCATTTAATCTCAAAGATCATTGCCAAGCAACAAGCAACATAAACAACTTACACTATTAAATAAGCCATCAATAATTATTACTAGCCAAAAAATGAATCACCCTGTACAATAATAACGCAATAATTATTATAAAATAATCAAATTAAAGTATAAAAATAAAACGCTCTCAGATCAATGATAATAATTGCTCATCTCTCTCTTGGAGTTCTGATACTCGAGCTGCAGCTGCTTGACGACCTCCTCGATCTGGTTGTACTCGTTGCTGAGCTTCTCCATGTTGGCCAGTACTTTAATGGAGACGGCGTCCGCGATCTGGGTGGAGAGCTGATCGATGAATTGCTCGTTCATCACGCAGCCCGACTGCACGATGTTGCCCGGCGGATGGGTCGGAGGGACGGGATCCGGCCGATCGGGACTGCGAGGGCGCACCTCCAGACGGGTGTCGGCCGACGTCGTTTCTTCCGGACTCCTGCCGTTGGCGCAGTGGTACGTACCGGCGTCTTCTTCGCGGAGATCGTTGATTGTTATGTCCCAAGTGCCGTCGTTCTGGAAAAGGAAGTGTTTTTGATGAGCTCGCTGAAACTGTTGTGATGGTCAAAAAAAGAGGGGTACATACAGCTTCAAAGTGTAATTTATTTTGACCGAATGAGAGAACTGACCAGATTGTCGCATTTAAAAGAAAAGTATTGAGTGCTAAACTGATCCCTGGGATACCCCTAGTTAAAAATGTTCCAGGAAACTAATCCTCGGCTGGTAATACTGGTATCTGTGACCCAAGTCTGAAGAATATAGCAGAACTTTAAGCCAAAAAAGCGACGAGAAGGTTTTTCTAGAAGAAATTTGAAAAAATGCTTTTAACTTTCAAAAAAGGTACAAAAAATGAGCACCCGGTATTAATTCTTGATTCCTGGTGCTCAAAGAGCTTCAGAGTGTAAACCTTTTGCAATTCTTCAGGATCAGAATTGTATTTGAGTAGAAGTGGAATCTTCTGTGAGTTCTAGAAAAGTTGCTTTTAACATCAAGATTTACATTGCCCTGATTCTGAAAAAAGAGGCTTGAAACAATAGCACGTAGGAGTGATTCCCGGGGTACACCTTGAAAGTGTAATTATTTATTTTGGCCAAATAAGAGAACTCTATAATAAGAGAATATTGATGGTGGAACTGATCCCTGTGGTACTCCTGGTTGTAATTGATTAAAAAAAAGAAAGAATCGAGTTGTTCCTGGTTTGATTACTAATACTACTACTACTAATAATGATTCTTATAAAACCATAACATCTATAATCAGAAAAACAAAAAACGGAACATAGAGAAGACTGGAATATAAACATAAATTATTGAGTGATCAGCCATACTTACAGGAGAATATCGCACTGAATATCTTGAATCAGAGACCGATAAATTATATCCAGTCGAGATTATCTGCTTGTAGTAAGGATTACTGGGTACCACTACTTTTGACCACGTCACTTCATCTCTGGGGTCTTCCAAGCCGCAAGACAAGGTGACTGAATCGCCTGTTTCCATAGCTAACGGCGATGTAATATACCGTACCTCTCGAGCTAGAGAAGGAAAATAATCTCTTATAAATGAAATGGTTTAGATTGGCAAAAATTGCTTTAAAAGGTGTAAAATGTTTCCATCATAATTTCATTAATTACATCGTGTGCGCCTTTACCTCATTTAATTAATTAATATACCTACAACTATGTTTTCAAAAACTCACTGACAGATTCTGTGGTGTAATAAGGTGACGTATTGTAAGGGTAATCCGTTTCGGGCGGATAAGTTGTGTAAATCGCTTCCGTTGTAGTGTACGTGGGGTACGTTCTTTGCACTCTGATTTGAACTTCAGCTGTCACTGTCTCGCCTTCAGTGTTAACCGCAAAACACCTGAAAGTACCGTCATCGTCTTCTCTTATTCTTCTTATTACTAAATTACTGCTGCCCTGAAAAATTAATACGTGGCAATTTTTTTAAACAGTAGCCACGAAATCTTTTTACTCATTTTTGTATTTTTTTTATATAAAGAAAAATCGATACTTACAGGACTGTTCAGAATATTGTATCGACTGTCTGCAAATACGAACTGATCACCGGAGGAAAGCTGCACGATCTGTGGATCGCGACTTAAGATCTGATACCATCCGATGACGTCCGACGGGTTCTCTGTGGTGCAAGAAACGGAGAGAGTGTCACCCTCTTCGATTACCATCGAGGGGGTAATGTACGTGATTTTTGGGTGATCAATATCTAAAATTAAATCCGTTATCGAATCGTATTGGTGATGGTGACGTAAAATTATTTATTAATTACCGGGATCGGGTTGTCTGGTTGGGACGATTCCGGTCGTGTGCACTTGAATTTCGACGTCCTCGGATATGTGCTCGAATAGGGAAGGTAGCACGACGCAGGTGTAAGTACCTGAGTCTGTGTCTCTCAGGTAGTTTATTGTCAAATCAAACGTATCACCGTTCTGTGAGATGAAAGGGTAATTAAATGCTAAAAATTGGCTGTATGCACAAGGGTTCCCAAGCCATAGAGATAAAAAAGGGATTCATGCGACAATCTTTTTAGAAAATTGTTTGGCTACTTTTATGGAAATTTTTAGTCGAACTCGACGTTTTATGGAACATTATTGTCCAAATCGCTGAGACTATAATAAATTTAACTAAATTAAAGCACACTGTGAGGGGAGGAGAGGATTAAGCTTTTGAGTCAGGTTTGACATTCGATAAATGTAAAAATTGTTACCCTTTCTTTAGAGCGGTTTCTCGGTTGTTTTGGCCAACAAAATGGTCAAATTTGTAGAGAAACTTTCCAAATGGACTATCCCACGACTTGCATACTCATGCAGCTTCATTTCGAGTTATTAAGTGGAAAATTTTGTTCAGAAAAATAAAGGAAAAGTTACGTTAACCGGCTACAGACATACCCATCTACTCCTATCAGTTTCTCAAAAATTTTATAATTTCGCCGTCTTGTAAACTCACATAAAAACTATATTAACGCCTTCATCATCAAAACTTAATATTTTTATCTGAAAGATCAATATTTTGAGATAATTCTCAACAGGAACCTTAAAAAAGTCATTTTCTAAAGAGTTTTCTACCACAGAGTAAAATAAAAGGTAATTATGAGGGTAATTAAGAGGAAAAGTGATTGAGTCACTAAAAAAAAAACATAGGTACTTGGCCTTGGCATTACAGTGGTCTTCATCATTCCCTCTCTTCCCTAAAATCAGCCATCCTCCTGCTCTGTTAAATATAAAGCGCTCCTTGTCTAGTAAATGTTACTATCATTAAAAAATCGATTTTTCTGAAATAACAGAGCGCTAGATAACGATCGCTTTACATTCAACTGCAACTTGATTTATTATCCTAAAGCGTACTAAAAGGTTATGTTATTACTTGCGCAATTGCGTATCTTGGATCTAAAAGTAGAATACTGTCGTCGCTAGAAATTGTTATATTATCGTCTTTCATCCACAATACCGGATAGTTTTGTCTATTTTCCACGACGCATCTCAAATATAACGAGTCACCCTCTTGTTTAATATCCGATGGCGTAATGAAACTTATTACGGGCTTATTGTCATCTAAAAATTACTCATTAGCATTGAAACCGGAGTATTGAGAAATAAAGAGATACCTTGTGGTGGTGTATACGGCGTGGCTATTTCGTTATATCCTCCCACGTTTAAATCTACATCCTTGGAGAACTTCTCTAAAAGAGACAAATGTACTTCGCAGTGGTAAGTCCCCGAGTCTCTTTCTTGCAAGTCGTTTATTCTCAGAGTGTATATTTCGGAGACCTGAAAGTTATCTCGGTTAGTTTGGGATTTGGACAATTTCTCTAATTGTTACCTCGTCCATGAAGACCGCGTATCTCGGATCCGACACCAGTAAGTCCTCATCCGAAGCGATCGGTAATTGGCTTTGAGTTCCCGATATGTCAACGTCTTTCGTCCAAAAGACTGGAAAATCGTCCGTGTTCCTGGCGTTGCATTCGAAAGTTACCGATTCTCCGATGTTTTTCATCTGATTCGGTGAAATGTAGGTTATGGAAGGTGTTCCGGATTCATCTGGAATGATTTCGTTTGTAAGAGTTTTCTAGAACGTTCTGACGTGGTCGGCTCACTTGGATTCGATGGAGGACTTTGTTGTCTCACTTCGAGGTTGACGTTTTGACTGATTTTTTCATTAGGGTCATCGATCGAGAGCAATATCTCGCAGCTGTAGCTTCCAGAGTCGTCCTCTCGTAAATTATTAATCGTTAAGTAATACGTTGAAGATCTCTGTATAAAAAAATTAATGTTTATAATGAATTGGACTGAACAATCGATCAAAATTACTTTATCAAAAACGATATCGTATCTGGAATCGAAAACCAGTAAATCCGCATCGGTTGATATCGGACTTACTCCGTTTTTCACCCATAAAACCGGTTGGTCTGCGATATTTTCAACCGAGCACGACAGAGTAACCCTTTCACCAACCTCGCGCACCATCGGTCCCGATACGTTAGTGATGAGGGGATTTTGATCTGAAAAAGAATAGTCGGATCAAACAGTTACAGACGGAACGTTCTAGAAGTATACCGTAAGCGATCGTGGTTTCGTAAGTAGGCCTCGAATCGACATACAACCTGACAGTTTGTGACAGTTTCGTTTCGTCCTCAAGAACGACTTTACACGAATAAGTCCCGGTATCGTTCGTGTATAAGCCGTTGATTCTCAAGTAAAATGTCGCACCTTGCTGGAAAAGAAATCGTATTCTTTCTATTTACCAGAATTTGCATCTAGTTTAGACAACTAGAGTGCCTGTTTGAAAGGAACATTTATATCGAACATATTGATATATATTTGAGTGGTAAATAAAAATTTTTGAGGTTAACTTACTGGATCGATCGAGATCCGATATCGTCTATCGCTGGAGAGTAACAGATCGTCGGTGGTGAGTGCGGTGGTGCCATCTTTTATCCATATGACCGGTTCGTTCTTGCGATTTCGTACGGTACAACCCAAGACGACCTCTTCCCCTTCGCCGGCTTGTGTATCTGGGGTTATGTAAGCAATTTCCGGACGAGAGTATCCGTCATCTAGAGTGAAACGGGAATGCTCGTTTTAACTATTGATCAAGAATAATTAACGATTCGAGGCACACAAGAACATCAGGCCGAAAGGCACGCTAAAAAATAAAACTGTCCACGTTGGTTATTGTTACTGGAACGTAAGAAATGTATGTAAAGTAAATAAATAAATAAAATTCTTACCTTGTTATAGTGTGTGTATTTAACGGAACGTTACTTCGTGAATCTGATTCGAGTCACTCGCACGATTTATTTTTCGCACGTTTCTCTCAATGATAATGTGTGTTTGTGTTTGAAAGAGTGCAACAAACTGGGGAAGGCCAGTGACCTGATATTCGAGCGCCTTGATAGGTATATCGAGCGCCTTGAAATATGGCCAACCCGATGTGAAAAAAAATCTAACATTGTTTCACGAATTATACATTTTAATCATGATGGAAACATTTTAGTTCTCTAACGGAGCAGTTTCAAGGAACTTACGTGTGTCGGGATACTGCGGTCTCTGGTTGGGATCATCTGTCCGTGGGTACGGATCTTGCGGTTCCGGTGTCGTCTGGTAAGGATCAGGCTCAGGGTATGGATATTGCGGTCTGTCATAATCTGGTACAACAGTAAGAGACGATGTCTTCATTAGTTTATGATCCCAAGTGAGGTAAACTTCACATTGGTAATTGCCGGTGTCGTCTTGCTCCAAATTTCTGATTTTCAGGGTGTAAGTCGAATTACGCTGGAAGAAGAAGAAGAAGAGACTACTGAGACTGAAGTTTAATTTTTTGCAGTTTTATGGCAATTTTTGTGGTAGTAACACTAACCTTGTCTTGTTGAAGAGCGAATCTTGAATCCGGGTAAACTACTTCATCGTCTACAGAGATGGGAATGAAACCGAACGGTTCCACGCGCTTGCTCCAAACCACAGAGTAAAATTCGCCGTTTGTAACCGTGCAAGCCAGTTCAGCCCGGTCACGTTCTCGTTTTGTTTGGGCCGGAGTCACGTACACTATTCCTGGTGGCCTATCTCGAATCACTGGGCGAGAAATATTTTCAGTGTTTTAACTGTATCAATTAATTTACCTATTTACTTACGGTCTAATCGTACTTGATCACCTTCAACCTCTTCTGCTCTAGCTGAAGGGTAACTCTGCCTAACTTGGACGTCCGTGTCTTTATAAACCGGGGAGGTGAGATCGGAGATGGCAAAACAGCGATAAGTTCCTGAGTCTTTCGCTTGGATGTTGTTGATTGTTAATTGATATATTTGTGATTGCTAAAAAATTAAACAGGAAACAGTTAAGACGCCTGGTTGACTGCAATTTTTATACTTACATTATCGACCTTGACAGAATATCTCGGATCTTCCGACAGTATCTCATCGTCCACACTAAAAATAGTATCGTCCGCATCCTTATCACGATCGTTCTTCATCTTCATCCAGAACAACAGAACATCATCAACATTTTGCATGTAACAGTCCAGAACGACCGAATCGCCCGCCTCTTTCTCCTGACCCGGAGAAATGTACGATATCACCGGCTCTTGATTCGCAGGCTCTGGTTGCTGGTATCGAGGATCTACGGTATATCTGGGATCTCTGGGGTCTGGTGTGGGGTCTTGATGAGGATATCTCGGATCTTGGGTGTATCTGGGGTCTCTTGGATCTGGTGTTGGGTCTTGATGAGGGTACCTCGGATCTTGGGTGTATCTGGGGTCTCTTGGATCTGGTGTTGGGTCTTGATGGGGGTACCTCGGATCTTGGGTGTATCTGGGATCTCTTGGATCGGGGGTGGGGTCTTGATGCGGGTATCTCGGATCTTGGGTGTATCGTGGGTCTCTTGGATCGGGGGTGGGGTCTTGGTGTGGGTACCTCGGATCTTGGGTGTATCTCGGGTCTCTTGGATCTGGGGTGGGGTCTTGATGGGGGTATCTGGGATCTTCGGTGTATCTAGGGTCTGGTTGTTGCGGCTCTCTGGGATGGATTTCGACTTGCGATTCTTGATGGGCTCGGGATCCGTCCTCGCCGAGTACTTCACAACTGTATGTACCCGAGTCGGATTGTCGAGCATCTCTTATTGTCAGTTCATAGATTTTTGAATTCTAAAACATGGAACATTGTAATAATTATTATTATTAATAAACATCAGAGAGGTCACTTGATTAAGAGATTTGTCTGATTCTGCTTTGACAAAGATAGTTAGAAACAATCTTTTTATGGATACAGAAGTTGTAAAAAGAGTTTTTTTGGACATAAATAACAAGAATATCAAAGCAGCATCGGGATAATTGAATGTTTAATTTTTTGATGGTATAAATTTCAATCTTACTTCATCAGTTTTCACATAAAATCTTTTGTCATGCTTAAGCGGTATTTCTCCCATAAAAAGATACTGATGGTCTTTCGACCATTGCAAAACTCCGTCTTCCAAATTCTGCAAGTAACAGTGTATCCTCACTTCCTCCCCTTCAGTCGTGATCACGCTCGGAGTGACATAAGATATCACCGATCCCTGGACATCCTCTGGTGAGGTTTGCGATTCCTCTGCCCTTCTTTCCGGAGCTGCTTCCAGAGCGCTTCCAACTAATGGAACATTTTGCACTTGAGGATGAGATTCCGCTCCACTGTAACCAACAGGTGGACCTAGTTGGCTCCTCCCTCGGGGCATAAAGGGATCCCTGATACTTGGAAAAGTTGGGTGGGTAGGAATAGCGGGGAAGGTGGGGTAGGTGTAACGGGTAGGGTATGTAGGGTATGTCGGGTAGGTGCGGCGTGTAGGGTATGCGGGGTATGGAGGACGTGTAGGGAATGGACGACGTGTAGACACTCGAGTTGTTCTGGTAGGATATGCTGAAAATTATGGTTTGCTTTAATTCACAAGATCGGTTATAACGATGAAGTCGACTTACTGGGATAAGTTGTAGAACCGACCACGTCAAGTTGCGTGTCTCTCGCTAACTTCTGGTAATAAGTGAGGGGAACTTCACAACGATAAATCCCCGCATCTGTATCGCCCAAGTCGCTGATTCTAAGAGTGTATGTCGAGTTGAGCTAAAATTTGAGAGTAACAGAACCAACTTAACATTCAAAGATCGATAAAAAATACCTGATTTTCAAAGATGTAATATCTGGAATCGTGAACAACGATTTTATCGTCAACACTCAGTGGAATGTACCCGAAGGGGTCTACTTTTTTACTCCACACTACCGTGTAATGTTCCGCATTTCTCACACTACAGGAGAGCTCAGCTGCATCACCAGCTCCCTTTGATTGATACGGCGTTACGTAGATGATTTCCGCAGGGTTTTCTCGCAACACTGTCAATAATCAATCAAATTATAACCTATTTGACACGTGAAAAGTTATTATGTATATCTAGCATTACTTACTTCGTTCTCTTAGGATTATCGCCCTCTCTGTGTCGAAATCTATACCACGAATCGTGTCTCGTATCCTGACAGAAGTGTCTTTGTATGTGGGGTTGCCGACATCGTTGAGAATGGCGCATCGATAAGTACCGGTATCGTTAACGTGGGAATTCGATATCGTTAATTGGTAAAGTTGCGTTGCCTGGGAAAGAAAAGTGGATTAAATTGGTTGCGTGAAACTAAAAAGCAGACTTACATTGTCTAATTTGACTGAATATCTTGTCTCGTCAGAGAGGATATCGTCTTCTACTGCAATTATATCCTGGGTGACCAATTGTTGATCGAGCTTAATCCAGAAAGGCAGATATCTGCTTATATTTTGCGTGTAGCATGTTATGACTACTGTGTCGCCCGCATCTTTGCTTTGACCGGGTGAGATGTATGAAATGCTCGGACTCTGAGAAATCGCTGAAAAAGTTAATAAGAAATAAGTGGGAGGTAGGTACTTTAGTTCCTTGAGAATACACTCTTATAGCTGGTAGAATTGAAACTAGAGAGAGATTGGATAATTATGGTCAAGATACACAAAATGCATAGTTATACACATTTTAGATACCAGAATTGTGTATCCAGGCAAATATTAAAGAAAAACCTGTGAACAAATCATACAGAATCTTTTGGAAGATGCATACACGAGCAGAATTTTAGTAATCGATGAGAGCAGGATACTTTTTCAAGATAGGTTATAGTTCCAAACACAAAATACAAAAATTATTAGCAATTATACACAAGGAACAACATAATTTTCGTAACTAATGAGAGTATAGCTTTATAAAGCAAGTTTTAGTTCCAATCAATGGTCCTTTTTGTCAAAATACACAAAGGATACACAAATATACACGAGAGACCACATAATGTTTGTAATTAATGAGAACACGGTACCTTTCCTAGCAGGTTTTAGTTTCAAGCAATGGTTTTTATGGTCTCAATTCACAAATTATGCAGAAGTATACACAAAGGAACCATAAAATTCTTGTAATTCATCCAAAGCAAGTTCTAGTTATAATGAGTGATCCTGATATGGTCAAATATTCAAATTATGCACGATTAAACACAAGGAACCAGAATTCCGTATTCAGAAAAAAAATAAAAACAAACTGAACAAATTGTACATAATCTGTTGGAGCTACATTCAAGAAGATACAGACACCAAAGGAATTTTCATAATCGATGAGAACACGATACCTTTCCAAGATAGTTTTAGTTCCAAGCAATGGTCTTTATGGTCACGAATACACAAATTATACACAAATAAACACAAGGAACATCATACAATTCTTGTAATTAATCTAAAGCAGGTTTTAGTTCCAATGAGTGATCCTCAATTGTCAAAATACCCAAATTATTGACAATTATACACAAGGAACCATAAAATTCTTGTAATTCATTATGGTCAAATATTCAAATTATGCACGATTAAACACAAGGAACCAGAATTCCGTATTCAGAAAAAAAATAAAAACAAACTGAACAAATTGTACATAATCTGTTGGAGCTACATTCAAGAAGATACACACACCAAAGGAATTTTCATAATCGATGAGAACACGATACCTTTCCAAGATAGTTTTAGTTCCAAGCAATGGTCTTTATGGTCACGAATACACAAATTATACACAAATAAACACAAGGAACATCATACAATTCTGGTAATTAATCTAAAGCAGGTTTTAGTTTCAATGAGTGATCCTTAATTGTCAAAATACCCAAATTATTGACAATTATATACAAGGAACCATAAAATTCTTGTAATTCATCCAAAGCAAGTTCTAGTTATAATGAGTCATCCTGATATGGTCAAATATTCAAATTATGCACGATTAAACACAAGGAACCAGAATTCCGTATTCAGAAAAAAAATAAAAACAAACTGAACAAATTGTACATAATCTGTTGGAGCTACATTCAAGAAGATACACACCTCAAAAGAATTTTCATAATCGATGAGAACACGATACCTTTCCAAGATAGTTTTAGTTCCAAGCAATTAATGGTCTTTATGGTCACAAATACACAAATTATACACAAATAAACACAAGGAACATCATAGAATTCTTGTAATTAATCTAAAGCAGGTTTTAGTTCCAATGAGTGATCCTTAATTATCAAAATACCCAAATTATGGACAAATATACACAAGGAAAAATAATTGTGTATTCAGGCAAAATCCCTTTGAACAAATTGTACAAAATTGTTCCTATATTCTTGCCAACAAGGCTGTAGGGGATAATTTCAAGAAGATACAAACACCAGCAGAATTTTCTAAACCTATGAGAGCCACGATACCTTTCCAAGGTAAGTTATAGTTCCAATCAATGGCCCTTATGGCCAAAATACACAAAGTACGTTGTTATACATACACAAGGAACCGGAATTGTGTATAGGGAACTATGGTTAAAATGTTTATGAATTAATATCAATTAGACTAATTCAGATGTTTGAGTTAAAATTCAACCCATACTGGTAAGTAAAAAAGGCGGAATGACATATTGAAGCCAAAATCATTCAAGAAGTGTCAAATTTCGTGTCAAAATTGATCGCTTTTTAATGCAGAAGGTAGTAAGTACCAATTCTTAGTTTAAATTTTTTTAAAGCTTTATGAATTCCAGGATAATTATGGAATTAGTTCCTCAGAGTTACCATCATCTATGACAGAGAAGAAGATTAGTGCAAGAATTTTGTGCTAGAAACGTCTACCACGACATGGAGAAATAACAATGTCAATCTAAAGAATGTTCAATATTTAATGATGATCAAATATCCAAGAACAGAAATGAACGGATTCCACATTTCTAGAATGTCTGGGTCAACTAAATCGTCTTAGAAAGATGGGATGTAATTTTGTTTAATGAAATTTGATCCCTCAACAGTTTATCCTGGTAATGTAGAAATCATTTGCAACCAATTGAATATTTGTTATTCCTTCTTGACTGCTATTATATGTATTTGAATTTGTTTCCAGAACTCATCTATTCCTGAACAGTCTAAGAGCATCAAATGACAAGCTGAAAAACTTCTTGTATCTATTTCTTCAATACACCCTCATCGTTGTTTATTTTATTTTTTTTGTTATTTTTATTTTTTTTTTCAATGCAGTCATTGGTTTTAAGACAAAATGTAAATATTACTTAATACTTGTGACTATTAAGTAATAAGTGAAGTTAGTGTACAGTAAAAAGTGTACATTAAAAAAGAGTCTCTATGTTTTAAGAAATAATTGCTAGGAAATGATTAAATTTAAAATAAGAGGGAACATATTATCGTTCGTCAATTGGAATAATTATTGTATTTTTTATTTTACTCTTCTGACCTTTCGCCTTCTAATAATTGTGACTATTTTTAATGTAAAACGACTCCTGATAACCCCTTGTTGGTATGAAATATAAAACGGTTCTATTATTGTAATTTGTAGTGATTTTTTCGTCAACTACATGACCCCTCTATGATAATTGTAACATTTATCAAGCGAAATTAATGTAAATATTTTGTTAGTTTATTCTGATTTATCTCCTTTGAAAATATGTAATCGCTTAGGTTATTAGGAAATTGTTTGTCCTATGACGGGACATTTAAATTTTTTATTTCTTGTTGAAATTAATTTTATATCGCACCTTGTTAGAAAAAAAGATGTAAAAAAATTATAAAAATATGTTGCAATAAAATTATTAATTCTATAAATGAATTAAGTAATGAATTAATAAAAAATAAACAAATATACAGGATGATCAGTAAAGAGTGTTAAACGTAACTTTTTAAAAGTAAGAAATTTTCTTTAAAAAAAATGGCAACACTGCTCTGAACATGTGAATAAGTTCGGGTTTGATATTGTTTCATTATTTTAATTTTCATGGCAATGAAGGCATTTCTATATTTCATATTTTAAGGTGAATTTGAGCGGTTTGGTTGCCAAACTTCAAATTTCTTTCTTGTGGGAAAAAATTACGAATGATACCTATGACCTGTTCTAGAGACTTTACTAGATTGAATTATTCAATTATTTTTCTGGCGGTTAATAAAATAATTAGCTTCAAACTTGGATGAGATCTATAATTCAAAAAACTATTCAATGTTTTTTTTTTTTTAGTTTATTAGGTATCCTCAATTTTAATGGGCTTTATAACGCCCTGTATTCGTAGTGCGCGAGTTACTGATCACCCTGTATAATATAATAAAAAAAAAGGAAAAAATTGAATGAAATAATAATAATTAAAAGAGTAGGTTAAATTTCTAAACTTACAGTGCTGCAAGAGCCCCGCTAGTAGGAGGCAAACCGTTAGGGCCCACGACATAGTAACAAGTGACTCCGGTTTCTTGACTATTTTGTATTAATAAATGATTTTATCATATGACCTTCGGGGTGTTATATAAACACTTAATAATAATTTTCAGTAATTTTTTTTTGTATCGGGCATGTTGTTTCTCTAATTTAGTAAATGCGGCGGAACTTTTACATTGATAAAATGTTTCTGAACCTGAGTTGAACTTGAAAAATTTATCGTTTATTTCAGTTTTGTCATAACCATAACAATTTGATATTTTTAACGAAAAAAATAAACAAGAAATCGAATTTCGTGTATGAATTTCGAAATATCAAAGTAGGTTAATTTTTCACTGAACTAATTGGACGATAAGATGTGTTTAATATTAATTATTATTATTAATGTAAAGATAACGCTTGTAATTCAAATTTAAAAATCAAGAAAAATAAAACATATCGGATTAACGAGTCAATGCATCGATTGCATAAGAAATTGCATCTACGGTTGTAAATTACATAATGAAGTATAGTATACCTGGAAGTAGTAAATAATAATTTATTATCGTTGCACTTTTGAAAGGTTACACATTACAAAGTTAACATTTTATCAAATAAATTTATTGATGGATTACTAACGTAACCAGAAAAATTGAACCACTCCAAATACTCTAAAAATAGTCCTCTGAAAAGAAATGGGCTTGGAAATAGTTCCTCCTTTATTGTATTCTCCAGATTTGGCCCCTCCAATTTTTTTCAAAATCTGGGATTTTCTCGGGGAATTATTTTGTCAATTAATGACGTCATAGCAGGATGAACTATTTTTCTGCAGACCCTGACGACTCACTCTTAAGGGTGTAATGAAATTAGATATTGCTGGATTCGCCTCTTTGCAATAATACTGCAATTGCGAATGATTTCGAGGCTGAATAATTATTACAGCTGCTTGCAAAGACTTAGCAATGTCTAGAAGAAGCAAAAATATCTAAAATTAGGAGCGAGTGTTTTTATGAATCCTTTTTTTTTCAGATGTGGGTATAAAAATAATATTGCGTTTCTATTAATCAGGAGCTTGAAAAGCCATACCCCTTTTTGTATGTCCTATCTCAAGAGATGCATATTGCATAAAAAAAATACAATGTCGACTTTTTTTTATATAATAAAAGCAGCTGCCTATAACTGTAAGTACTTTGAGAGATTCAAGCTCCAGAACAGTTCAATTGGAGTGCAGTTGCGTGGATAAAACAGCTCTTCATCCCACTTCTGATTCGAACTATGAAATAAACTTCTACCCAGAAACAGAAATCGTTTCACTGGATAGATGTACATTCTGTAAGTAGCGTGTAGTATTATATTAATAGAGCTGTGTTGAGCGTGTTTTAATTGTAATAATTTTGTATTTCTAAAATAAATATTTCATAACTTAAAACGAAGAAAATACACAAAAGAATACAGTCTGCACACCCTGTGCTGGCGCTGCAATGTTGTTTTGTGGATATTTTTGAACAATTCTTTACTTTTTTAATAACTTATCAGGCACTTTGAGTATTTCCTAGGCTATCCCGAAAAAATAACACTTCCCGGTAACGGATCCTGCTTATTTTCAATAGGCTTCGTGGGATCGTGCTCCGTTTTAATCGAGCCAATTTCAACTTCTCACAATAGAAAATTGAGGCTCTAGTGTTTCTTGGAGCCGCGGGACGCCGTGAACGGACAGACCGGTTAATGGGATAAAATCAGGGGATAAAAAAAGTGAGCGGGAGCCGTTCCCATCAGGAAGTATGTTATTTTTCAGGAATAGCCTAGGGAACACTCTGAGTCTCTGAAAGGTCCACCGATGGGGTTGAAATATCACAGAGGGCTACCTCGGCACCCCCTAAATACAATCTGTTGACAATGGCTAGGATTCCAGAATTTTATGGTCCCCGCCCCATTGTTCAGGGCTGTATTTGTTTTTTGCACCGTAAGGGTGCGACGCCGCGAAATTCTGTTGGTACAGTTTAGAAGAATTACAGACGTACAAACTTTATAGGAATACTTTTTCTAAAAAAAATAAAAAATATGAACAACATACAGGTGTCCGGTTAAGTACCTTCTAATCTCTCGGGAGCATACAGGGGAAGTCAAAATAAACCTATATAGTCTGTCATAAAAAAACATTCCTAAAGTGTCCCTAAACGGAGATACAGAGCCCCAAAATGGTACCCTAAGATTTACTTTTTTTGCTCTAACTTTTGAACCGACTGTATAATTTGATGAAATTTTAATTTTTTTATGAAGGCCATAAAGACTCATTAAGCCATATCAGAGTGGATGTTTGACGTCCTAAAGGAAGTCAGGAACGCACTTACCACCACACTCATTGTGTCAAAGTTTTGACAGGTGTCATTTTACAGAGCTGAAAACTTATTTTTTAAATACGCTGGTCATTCATCCTCACAAAAGGTACTCTTGATTTATTTCGATAAAACTAGCGGTTCTCAAGATAAATCGACTTTTATGCGAATTTTGATCAAGTTCCGTCAATAGCAATCCATTATGTAGGTAGGTTTATCAACAAGAACCTGATTTTTACCTGTTTGTGTGTAGCATTAGTAACTTTTGACGCCGCGTCCTAGCTGCATCCGGGGACTGCGTTGCGTGCGTGCGTTGCGGGGAACGATTAAAATAAAACACATGCAAAGCAATGGGAGTGTCCACAGTAGACGCGTTTGCCCGCAAAGTCGTACGATAAAACGACACCGCAACGCACGCATTGTTTTAAATTGAAATATTTAGTTTTTTCATCTGTCAAAATCTTGCGATTTTTGCGGCGGGCAGGAAATTTTTTTAATTTCGATTGCCTTCGTGCCAAAGCGAAACATTTTGTGCAATAAGAGAAATCTATTTTACAAGAACAAGAGTCAAGGTACACTGGGAATGTGAAAATGTCTCGAATTTAGGTTTTTAAAGTAAGTATGAGGTCTATTAACTTCTATTGTAGACCTTTTTATATTTAACCTACCTGCTATTTATCTATCTATCAAATCTATACCTATTTCTATAGATTACTTGCGTCTTATTGTTTCTTTCTCTTAAGTAACATGTTTCTTTCTGTGATTTTCAAGTCTTTCAAGCTCCAACAACCTACTGGTTTCCAAATTAAAACGTATTTAATCTGAAGCTGCACCAGAAATAGTTGGATTGGAAACCATTTTCTCGCCCGCACCGCACGCATTCAGTTAGGACACACTCAAAATTTCTCGTGCGAGTTTGCGTTGCGTGCGTTCCCCGCATCGCACGCAACGCATTACCCGGATGCAGCTAGGACACGGCGTGAGTGTTTCACATACCTAAAAACCGATTTATCTCGAAAACCGTCAGTTTTACCGAAATAAATTAATAGCACCTTTTTTAAAGATGAAGTATTAATTCAAAAAATAGTTTTTAGCTCTGTAAAGTGACACCTGTCAAAATTTTGACTCAACGATTATGATGGTAAGTCCTTTCCTGACTTCCCTGACGACGTCAAACATCGACTTTAATATGGCCTGATGGCTCTCTGTGGCCTCTATAAAGTGTCTAAATTCCATCCAATTATACAGGTCGGTTCAAAAGTTAGAGTCAAAAAAGTAAATTGCGGGGCACCCTTTTAGGGCTCCGTTTGGAGACACTTTAGGAATTTTTTTTATGACAGACTAGGTTTTTTTGACCTTCCCTGTATGCTCTCGAGAGATTAGGAGGTACTTACCGGACCTGTATTTTCCAAAGGAATTTTGCCCTCTTAAAATATGGCCGCCACTAGAGGTGCAGGCCTTACTTTTGTTTTTGTCATGAGTGCAGAGTAGGAATAAGAAAGTTCGTCATCTAGTCACCTCCTCACATCTCTACATTGCAGTAGGATAATTTATTATTAACATAACGCTCAAATGAATATTTATTATTGATCTGCAAATGAACAGTCGGCTGAACACGCATAGTAGTTGCGGGCGCGTTCACAATATTGATCGTCGAAAGGTACATGTTGTAATCATTTTTATTTATTAATTTTTTAGGTCTACTGAAACTTTATATAGGAATGGTGTTTTTGCATTAGAAAGAAGTATTAGAAATTGTACAGGACCAGAACTATTTATAAAAGGTGTCAGATAAGTTTTTATAGCGATGGGATTTCATTAATAAATAGTTTATAAAATTAAAATGAATTATTTAGATCCTACTGTATGTTTGGTTGCATACAACAATTACGTAGACATTTTATCATGGTGGTGTTATGCAACTAATTATACAAAGAACGACAGAACTACTGTCAACTCAATTTAATTTCCATTTTTTTAATAACTCAAATATCTCTAAAGTAAATTAATAAATATTTTACACAATCTATTTTAATTGTAACAATCGTAGAGCTTCATAGACAGTCTTTTCAGTGGTAATTGAACCCAACAAAGCAGAAATTAAACCAATTTAATACAAATATTCCTACTTCCTTTTCCAGTCCTATTATATACCAAATCCCTTTCCGCTTCCGCTAGGCTAGCCGTAGCCGCTGTCAATACATGGGCGGAGACGAAATATAGGTACAAATAGGTAAATTTTGTTGTGATTTAATTCATAAAAAAAAATTATTATAAACTTTATTTGTAAAAGATATAAATGATAGTTGAAAATTTTAAAGAAGTGCTGCTTATACAGGGTGTATTAACTGGATAAAGTTTTCAAAATATACTTTGAAAAGTTTTTAAATTTGCACCCTTGTTGATGAATTAAAGCCCGACTTTCGGTTTTTCGTGTTTTTTTTTTGGCTTAGTCGTCATATGTTTTTGAGTTTTAACCCAATCAGGAGCTATTTTTTTTAACTTCATATCTTCCAGAGTGTTGGGTTATTATTTACATCCGCGGCTCCTAAAAGTTTCATCAATTTTTTCGGGACCGAGGAGCGAAATAGGGGTGCTGGGTGGGTAAGAAGCTAAAAACAGCCATTGCAAACTAATATCAAGGTCACCACTAAGGCCTCTTTGGCACTACAGTCGAATATCCATTTTTTTTTCACTTTCAGGGCAAGGAAAATCTTAGAGATTAACAGTAGCACGGTTTTTATTTTGAATTTTGCATTTATTTTGCATTTATATTCCAAAAATCATTGCATCAATCCCTGTGGACTGGACACGATATGTGAAAGCGGATATCGCGCCAGTCCGGTACTGTAAGCTTCCAAGCGCTTGGCATTGTGTCGTGAAGTGGGTATAGTGGAACCAGAGATATAACGAAATGATTTTTGGTTTATTATGATGATTTTATTGAGGATTTTACAGACTTGCTGTCAACCTAAGCAAATAAATGCAAGCGAAAAGGTAGAGTAGCAGATTAGTTCCGCTCTTGGGGGGTCACTTTTATGACTACTGCCCTATTGTTAAAGTCATAAAATGCGGTTGTTCGATAAGTATTCCGTTTCGTTATATCTCTGGTTCCACTATACATCCGTATTCGCGGTATCTAATCGACGCCTCTTGTCAGGACCGCACTCTCTCCGCACTATCAAAACCAAGTTTTTAGGCCGTTTTTTTTCTTTCCCTTTCATTTGCAAAGCAAATGAATACCTTCCTGGTGTTACTATATTAGGTATATGTTCTCCACCCCTATATAGGTGCCATAGTGAAACTTTAGGAGCCGCAAATGTAAATAATGACCCAATTTTTATATAAAATACAACATAGTTTCTGTCTCCGTTGGATCCAAGATGGCGGCATGACATAACATTTGAACCAACACGACTAACAAATATTTTTGGATCCAACAGAGATAGAAACTAAACTGCAATATGCAAGTATGTACCTACTTGAAGATGAAGACAAATAGTACCTAAAATTAATTTTCGTTTAGGCGGGAATTTAAAAATGGCGGAACTAGAGCCTAAAAAAACGAATAAAAAAAATCAGTAATGAGAATCCAAATCGAAAAACTTTAAATAATTAAACGTATCTTATAATAATATGGGGATTATTTTGTTGGGACGCCAATGGTTCTCGTCACGCAGGTGTGGCATTTATTTACAGCGCCACTTCGATGTTGATGACTCGCGTTCTCGTTTCTCATGCTCCTCGAAAAAGTCAGTTTAGTTTTTTAAAATGGCGTCTGTGCTAGTGCTGTTTGTTGTATTTTTAAGCGGTTTTTTACAAATTTGTAAGTTGAATTGTACATTTTTTGTATACAGGCAACTTTTGGTTATATCCCTGAATAATTTATATTTACTGTTTTGTTTATGTTTGTCGATTGATAAGATAAAATCATCGGAGACGCTTCCATGATAATCTTTGTTTATCGGAGATTTTTCGTGTTTACTGTTTACCTATTTTTTTAATTTTGATTTTTAATGTTACTGCGAATTATTACCCAATCACTATTGTATAGGAAAAATTAGATTGCTCCTTATCCATTAATTAAATTTCTTAAAAATTATAAAATAGAAATTGATTTGAAAGGAGTGTTGGTGTTACTTGAGTAGTAGTGCTCTAAGAATTATTTACTGCATTTAATAATAACTCGGGAAATACCTAACTTGAATATTTCAGATTATTATTTTAAATAAATTTAAAGAGCATGAATAATACCCAAGATGAATCATCAATAAAATTATAGAGTATCAGAGCCGATTAAAATGGTTGATGATTAATAATAACAATAACCAGCTTGGGCGTGTTTTATATTTAAATAACTAAATAAAGACAGTTTATACAGGGTGATTCGCTCACAACATGTGACTTCCCTTTCAAGGGTTAAGGGTAACCTTTCAAGGGTTAAGGGAAGGGTAAGCTCAGGATCTGCCACAAAAACTATTTGTGGGTAAAAACTAAAAAAAATCCTGAAAGGCTTGTTTGAACTGGAAATCGGAGAAAATTTAAGGCACCTGAAGATTTTTAGGGTCCCATAACTCCTTGAAGAGAAAGTCACATGTTGTGAATCAGTGAATCACACATTGTAGATTTTGACTTTGACATACATTTCGAGTGACTTAAAATAATTATTATCTACACCTACTTGATGGATGTTTATTTTTTTTTTTGACCAGGGCCGGATTATATAATTTTTTACCCTTAAGCAACAATATTTGACTTTATAAACGCCCCCTCTCTCAGTTATTAGTGGCTTGTGAGGTTTTGCACATGTGGTTCTACAATGAATGACATGTTGTAAGACAACATGCCATTCATTGATGTTGTGCTGTGAGTAGAGGCGGAAATTGTAGACAGTGTAGACACGTGTTTCGTCCTGTTTGGGACTCTTCAGTACAATGTATCTACCAATACACAGCACAGTTTTGATCACATAATCCCGTGAGTGGATGAATCCAATGAAATCAAATAAAATAAAAGGCACGGTGGGTTCGGCTTGCGCCATAGGATAAACCCCAGACAGCCATAATGCATGCCAAAAACTGAGTGCAGTGCCCCCCGGTGTGCATAGAAGTAGGTAAAGCCCCTACTGGGCGTCGCTAGACAAAAGATGAATGACATGTTGTAAGACAATTGCTACATGTGATTCTGCATCAATAATTGCATGATGTTAAAGGGGGGAAGGGATCAGCCTTAAAGCTGCAGGAGAATTTTTTTTTCAATGTTCAAGGTCACGCAATTTCCAAGGAGTTGAACATGTCCTTGCCTGCATTTTGAATTTTTATAAAAACGGTATTACTTCACTCCTGTATATGAGAGATAGAAAAAAATTACAAGTAAATTAACAGGATGAGAATAACTTACCCCAAACTTGGTAGAAAGTAGGTAAAGTGGTAGTAGGAAAAGAGGGCAAAATGACTAAATTTCTATATCCATTTATTGGCACTTGGCACATTTTTAAAGGAAATCAAATTAACATAATGAAAAGAACGTATCCCCGAGCTATAACACCCTTGTACCAAAAAGTGGCTTTTTTCATTAGTTTACCAGTGGCGTCAGTAAAAAATAGGTCAAAATTGACACATTTCTATATCTATTTTATGGCACGTTTTCAAAGGAATTGACTAAAATTTTCACAATAGACAGTAAAAATTCACTCATTTCGAGATTGATGCTCAAGACACAGTTTTTTCACAATATATGTCATCTGTTTCTGTTGGGTTTGCGACTGTGAATAATAATTCAATCAAACAATAAATCAGGCCGCGGCTGAACTGTCTTTTTTACTTCAGAAGGGGAGGGGGTGGTCAGGTGAGTGTCACCTCTCAGACATTGTGATTTACTACAACTACAACTACTACTGTCAATTGCTTACTTACAAAATAAAATAAAAAATAGGGCAGGTGATTTGTTTAAATCAAATAAAACAGAATAGTTAATAAGTATCATGATATCTCTCAGTTAAAATAACAGTCATTGTTGATCATCCAATACTTTTGATTCTCAGGATGATGGGGATTTGATAATTAAGTTGATATTTTGAAGGGGAGTGGGTAAGATTTAAATTATAAAAGGCCAAACTTCTTTTTATTGCAGCTTTTTGACCTCAAGTGATAGCTAAGCTCATTCAGCCACGGAAGTTGTTTATTATTCATGTTTGCTCTACAGACCATCAAGTTTTACAATAATTATTATTTTATTCAAAGTCCCCCCCCCCCTTTATTATTACATTTATTATTACAATGTTTTTTAATATCACTGATTTCTTTTTGTGTGCATTTTTTTATACAGGGTGTTAAAAAACTCATGAAAAAAATGAATGACGCATTACTCAGCATTGAAAAAGAAGAATATCTGCTTTAAATTTTGTTCTAGCTACTCTTGTTTCCGAGATATAAAATTTACCTAAGAAGTCCTGTAGACAAATCAAAATTTTTAAATTATAAAACGAAAAACGACATTTTAATAAGACAAATAGTACAAAAGCTATGAGTTAAAATAATGGTTAAACTCAGTTAAATTCATTTTCAAAACACATAAAAATAGAGGTGAGAAAAAATTTACAACTGGCAACATTGGCACCAGCAAGTTGATTTTGGCAGGTGTTTTTCTGTTTTTGCACCCTCATTGTCTGTGGTTTATGGATTTGGTTTTTAAATGACAGTTTTTCTAATATTGTCACCACAGCTTGACTCATTAGTTTGACATGCACTAGTGCAGAATTAGACAAATTTTGCCAAATTGCCAAATAGTTTTGTTGCAAACTGCAACCATAGAATAGCAAGTATTAAAAAGAAAACGCAGACTCCATTCTTTTACCTAAAAAGTCGATGCAATGTTGCCATACATTGTATAGAAATGTTTGATATATCTCGGACACAAAAAATAAGATAGAATTTTTTGGTTTGAATTTTTGAAATCCCAAAACACTCTATAATAGTGTGTTATTGATTTTTTTCATGAGTTTTTCAACACCCTGTATATTTTTTGAATTAGTTTCACTCTTTTTTCTTTTTGCTAATGACCATTTACAATAATATAAATTCCAATTTAAAATATTTGCGATAAAAAGGATAATGTCAACATTGTCGAAACATAGGGCAAACTTCATAAACTTGTTACTATTGTCTTTTATTTAATAATATTGACATGTAAAATGAAATAAATATTAATGTAATTATATTATTGTTTTTTACAGCCCTTGCTCAAAGGTCTCCAACGATATCATACATTTCTCAAGAACAAATTAAAGATATCGGTGGCACAGTCGAACTATCATGTTCAGTGCAATACACCTCCGATTATCCAGTTCTTTGGATGAAAGTTGACAAGAACTCCTACTCCCTGCCGATATCGACTGGTAGCTCGCTGATTCTGCATGACTCGAGATTCGCCCTCCGATATGACACTGTAAGTTTATTATTATTATTATATACAGGTAATTTTTTCCCATGTTTAATACAGGAATCTCAAAAACTACTGCAGTTAGAGGAACGCTTAAATCGGGTAAGCAGTGCAGTTTTATGAGCTAAATTCGAAGCAACTTTTGTTTTTTTTTGAAAATCTTCACGATCAAATGAAAAATTCAAACATCCTTTTATTGGTTATAAAATCGTAAAATTTAGTTTATGTCAAATATCTAGCAACCCATGAAGGTTTAAAAAAAAAGTGACTTCTAATTTAGCTCTTGAAGCTGCACTACTTTTCCCATTTAATCCTTCCTCTAATTGCAGCAGTTTACAAGTCCCTGTACTAAACGTTGTAAAAAATTCATCCTGAAGACAGGAAGAAGTATCTAATATCTTCTCGAAGTAAGCCAGAATTCTCTCTAAAATGGTAGTCATTATTGTTATTTGTATTATTATTTTTTCTCTGTAGATATTTATCTTTCTTGTTTGTAATTAATGAAAAAAAGCTTATTTTTTTAATATGCCTTTGTAATTTTAATTTTAGGCTAGTTCGACTTACACGCTACAAATAAAGGACATTCAAGAAACCGATGCCGGGACCTACCACTGTCAAATCCTCATCAATCCCAGCAATCGGGTTTCTGCACAAGTCGAGCTTCAAGTCAGAAGACCCCCCTTCATATCGGACAATTCTACCAGATCGATAGTTGCATCTGAAGGAGAAGGTAATTTCACTTTATTTTTTTTTAAATAGAAATGTCTTAGGTAATAATTTTGGTAATCATTTACATGACTCAATAAAATTATTGATTAGTTGGTGTTGGTAATAATTTAAAGTGAATTGATTCTTGAATCTGTTCATATTTGTATGTACCTCTCAATGGCATGGTATCTAGCTCGAGGTCCCGGCTTTATGTTTACTAACAACTGAATGTTGTGGAGGGCGTGTTATTTCTAACAACACTTCATAAAAATATTAGTTTGATAATAGTCTAACAGTTATTAGTAAATAAAAATAAATAAAATTATTACCTAATTAGTTTCGCAAGTAGAAATGGAAGCTGGTAGTGCTGTAACCGACAACGCTAACAATATGGCAAAAAAACATGAATTTTGATGGTGTAAAGTAAATAATTACCTGCACAGTACCTTATTTCAGAGCTCACTATTGCTATCTCGTAAACGCTTAGAGAACAGGGTCGGTTAAATTAAAGGAAGATGCTCAATTTTGTAGCCATGCCATCTTGAATGCGTCA
This sequence comes from Malachius bipustulatus, assembly GCA_910589415.1. Classification (NCBI taxonomy): domain Eukaryota; kingdom Metazoa; phylum Arthropoda; class Insecta; order Coleoptera; family Melyridae; genus Malachius; species Malachius bipustulatus. The sequence continues at coordinate 30,733,873 of OU342638.1, read as the reverse complement.
AGATAAACAAGATATCTGTGACCGTTCCTGAAATATCCTGAAGAAACTGAAAAATCGAGATTACTTATTTTTGCCATATCTTTCTTAGTATTGGAAATAAGTAAATAATTTTTTGTAGGCTTACATAAATCGCCAAAGAAGTATCAATTTGACATTTCAAAAAATTTCAAAGCCAACTAGATTCCAGAGTATTCATAGTCAAACTTTTGTTTTTCTTATGGCTTCCATATTGTTTTTTATGACGTATAAAAAAATCTTGTAATCAAAAATTAATAACATTCAGAAAAATGAAACTAAATTTTTATTCTTCCTTAAAAAAATGACAAAAAATACAGCATTTGAGCTTTCTTGGGATTTAGGTTGAATTTTAATTTGCATGTTCTTTTGGTTCTTTACAGAACAGAGAACTTATAGTGGCAAATTAAAATTAGAACCTAAATCCCAAGATTACCTTAATGAGCATGTTGAAATAAAATTATTTATTATTCCCAGGCAAAATTGTAACGAACAATTCTCCACAACATGATAGTATTTTGGACGAACAAACCTGGCAAATCAAAAAGTTGCAAATGCAAGTGGAACAACTGGAACTACAAAATTATTTATTAAAATTGGACATCTACGAAAAGGAGAAAAAACTCGAAATTAACCAGTCGAATTACACAAAAAACATTTTTACTGATTTGTAACTTCAAGTAAATTAAATGTGTATTAAATTAAACAATAAAATAAAATTCTTGAACAAAATTGATCTAAAAAATTATTAAATTTAAAGTCTTTCTTCCCCTGCTGCAGTGTGTCCTTCTGGAATGTTATTAACTTCTTGTTCATCTTCTTGTGCCTTCTAACCTGTCATTATCTCTGTCCCCCTGTTAGTTCTATCATGTCAGGACTCACTCTCATCTGATTGAGAATTGGGAATTTTTCCTTCAGAAATTTTTTTTTCTATAGCACCTCTCACCTTTTTGTGAGCTCTTAAAAATCGCAAGGAGACTTCATCATTTCCATTATGTATTGTTGGTGGGATTAACAATTCCTTAACTAGATAGGCACTGTCACCCAAGATCACGCCATTTAAGATTGGTCTCCGTCCTCCTTCAAATTGACTGTAAAAGCCACTAGTCCTCAAAACATGAGCATCATCGTGTACTGCTTGCTAAGCATCATCGTGTACTGCTTGCTACCTGGTCAGTTCGCCCAGCAACAATGAAAATTCAAGTCCCAACCGAGATTGCCATGTCTATGGACAAATGCCTCTTCATTTTATCTGGAGAGGCGTGAATTAATATTAACGTTCCATCAATGCAGCCATAGACGTTTGATATTCCTTGAAAACCATAAAATCTTCAAAAACAATAAAAGAAGCATTTAGCGAACTCGACCTTTTTTTTTCTGTGGAGGGGGAATCCTCATGGACACTTCAGGTATAGTTCATACCGCCCGAAGTAGTGTCAGACTCCTACCGACTAAACCCCCTCCGAGTCGCTCTCACAGGTAACGGTAGCACCATGAATTTGGTTTTCTTCATTTACCTGTGTCGTCCCTTTCCTCCATTTTCTCTCCTCTCAATCCATTGCTCTCTATCTATTTAAGTTGTCGCCATTATTCGTTGTATCCTTTGTCTGTCTTCCATTATCTTGCATATGAGCGCATGTATTTTATCCCACTCATCCTTAGAATCAATCATCCTGTCTATAAGGTTTCTGGTGGTCATTCGCTCTCCCATGTCTGTCTCTATTTCATGTCTCTCTCTTTCCCACCTCACGCAATTTAATACTGCATGTTCTGGGTCGTCAGGCTCCATGCAGTAAAAGCAGTCATCGTTTTCTCTTTTCCCCATCCTCCGCAAGTAACTGCCAAAACTACCGTGCCCTGACAGGAACTGGGTCAAGTTATAGTCGACTCTACGATGCTTGCATTTCACCCACCTTCCACCGCGAACTCGACCTGATGGGTCTTGGTTTAGTGATACCTCATCTATACTTTCCCACACGAGACCATGCAACATCTACTAGGCAGAAACTTCCTCAGGATACCACCCAACACGCACTTCCTACCCTTTGAAGCCCTAGAATCTGAGTCCAGACCATTAATACCGTCACTATCCAGACTGTTTCGTTGAGTCAATTACATCATCACAGTCTACAATGACTTACATGTACCATAAATAATATTCGAGTAAAAAAAGCAATACATTGAAACATATTATTTTCCAGCTGTCCAAATGGAGTGTTACGCCGGCGGATACCCGGCGCCTCGCATCACCTGGAGAAGGGAAAACAACGCGATCTTACCGACGGGCGGTTCCATCTATCGCGGCAACATAATCAACATCAAGAGCATCAAGAAAGAGGACCGCGGCACTTACTACTGCGTGGCGGAGAACGGCGTCGGCCGCGGCACCAAAAGGAACATAGCCGTGGAGGTGGAGTTCGCTCCGGTGGTGACTGTTCCGCGGCCCCGTCTCGGTCAGGCGCTCCTCTACGACATGGATTTGGAGTGCCACGTGGAGGCCTATCCTCCGCCCGCCATCAAATGGATCAAGGACAACTCCGTCATCTCGAATAACCAGCATTACGTCGTGTCGCATTTTGCCACCGCCGACGAGTTCACCGACACCACCATCAGGGTGATAACGATCGAGAAGCGACAGTACGGGAAGTACATCTGTCAGGCTGCGAACAAGCTCGGGCAGGCCGAAGGGGAAGTTTTTCTATTCGGTGAGTTGAGATTTATGAGTATTTTGATTATTTTGTTTGTAAGGCTGGATCTTTATTCTTTCGTGCCCCCCCCCCCCCTTTGAATTTTTTTTTTTGAACCATTATCTTTTGAGGTGAACCTCTAATCGTTATCAAAATCAAGATGGAGGTGGGAATACCATGTTGGATTTTTTTCCAATTGAAAATATGGTCTTGCGAAACATTATTGGAAAGGTCAGGTCAAATCAAAGACTATTATCCCAAAATTTCAAGTCTCAGTTGGGAGTGAGAACAAAATGGCAGCATTATTGGCTCAAAAACTTTGATGTCACCAAAAAAAATCCAAGATGGTGGTGCCGCCATCTTGAATTTCCTTTACCGACTTAATTATTTATCTTGAATCGTTCAAAAATAAAGAGAGACACTAAAGGTTCACACTTTCTATTAAAATCCTTCAAATTTCTCATAATGAAACGGAACATTCTGGCTGATTTGTCACTTATATGTGTAATGGAAGTTATGGAAAAAAAAATGGAAGTGGAATTAATATATGGGCTGTCCAAAAAGTTTGGAAACAGACAAATATCTCAAGGAATACGCATTGGATCATGTTTTTCTCAATTCAGGTAATGAAAAAAAACATTCACAGAAGAAATAAATAAAAAGTACGAGTTCATTTACTTATAATGCTGTTAAATTTAATGACCTCCCCCATCACCAAGGGGGGTAGGGTGGTGATGAAAATTCTCCTTCATTTCGGCAAAAAAACATTAGCTTTTTACAATTGCCCACCACTTCTCCCCTCATGGGGGGGGCTATTACATTTCACTCTCGATTTCACATCATTATGAATGGAGGTTTTTAAGTAAATGAACTTGTACTTTCCAATTTTTCTTCTGTGAAAATATTTTTGTGGTTACGTAATTTTTGCTGTGCTGTGGAATCAGATTCCGCAATAAAAAATTGGGGTATTCATTGAAGGTTTTGAAGTTGCCCACAGCCCCACCTCGAGGGGTATGTGGGGGTGCCCCTGGGCTTGGTATCATTTTATAATTGGATGTATTTCTCGTGATATTTGACCGCTTCGAGACGTTTTGGAGACTTTATTATGCTCAGTAATCAATATTGGGGTGACTTACCCTTGAGGCTGCCTCGATTGTGTTTTTTATACATTCATATAATATACAAACCCTTATCCATTATATTATTGTTATGTTCTAATTACTTAAAGCTTGCATCTTGATCTAGTTCAATTTTTTTATGCTGGTAAATTAAGTGATATTGGTCAATTGTATCGGCCGCATTCACTTCTTGTCTACAAGCTTATCATCAGTGGACTATAATAATAGTGTAAACAGGCACACGCCTAAATTGTTAAAGGAGATACCTGTAGACAAGTGAATAAAGTCAATATAATTATGGCTTGAAAAATATTTTATTTACTTGCGTTGCTGCATTATTTGTTTACTGGCATGTAAGTGTGTAGATAGATGAGTTACAGCCTGACGTTTGTATGTGTAGAATCGGTGATTCCCGTGTGCCCGCCTGCCTGTGACCAAGCTAGATATGCGGGTGCCGCAGCCGTGACGACCAGTACCGCAACTGTTGTTGTCGCTCTCCTCCTCAGCATATACAGGTAAGTCTTAATTTTTTTCTTCTCAGTATTATTTAACCTTTTTTTTTCATATCCATTTCCCTCTTGTTACTTTTCTAGCTCTAGCATCTAGCGCATCGCTATGCATTTTTTCTTGGTTGTGCTCTTGTTACTTACTGTTCTCGTCTGTTTTTGGGATTATTAGATTAATGCCAATATTTACATGTAAATCAGGGTGTCTTGTTAATTTTCTATAGTTAAAGATCACTGCAAAATTTAATAAAACATCTGGCATTCTGATTTATTTGTGAATATAAGGAAAAAAAGTTGACGTTTGGGACATCTAATGTAGAGAGTGTTTTCTTTTCCAGAAATTTCAACGCCCAACATTAACTACCCAGGAGTTCTTCTGTACAACGCGGACGCTAGAAACATTCCGTTTCACATATCTGTGAATCTAATTATTGTTTTATTGAGGAATTACTTTTGAAATGGGTGTGTTATGATATTATTTATTATGTGTATATTTTTATGTATTATATTGTAATTTGTTCAATTCTTTTAGCGATTGACAATTGCAAATGACAATTTTGTAACGGTTGTATTTTATATTTTTTGATCAAAAATTTATTGAACTGACATTTCTTGAAGGCTACTAAATTAGGCTTTAATTTTCGATTTATATTTTATTTTTGTGAATTTACTTGCAAAGTTTTTTGTTTATAAGTAATCAAATCTTTTTATATACATTTTTTACACAAATTGTGTAATGTACAAGTATAATGATAAGCATTATTAAATATAGTACAAGACTAGAAAATTTTCTCATTTTTATATAGGGTTTATATAACAACAACAATAAATAATAGATTTAATTAGAGCTGTTCAAACATAGTATTTGGCCTAGAATAATGGAATACAAAATACAATAGCTTTATAATATGAACGAACACTTTGTATATAAAATAGGAAAATTAAGAATATCACAAAATACAATGTTCATGACTTTTATATATTATAATTATATTAGGTAGCACCCTTATATTTCTCCTAATTCTTGACTGTTCTTCAGTCATCAATCAGTTGACAATTTGTTCTAAGATTAGTTTCAATAAATAACTGTTGTCAGTCCTACCAATGGCATTAATATTTTATCTATACAATAATTTGAGCATGAACAGGGTATAAGTACCAAAACAAATCTCTAATAAATCAAACATTCATTTCCCAGAGCTCCTCCAAGACTGACATTTTTAATGTTTTACTTACTTGTTTTGATTTTGTTCTGCTGTTACTGTGAAAATTATTTTTGAAAAAGCAATGTTTTCACAGTAGTGGTGAAATGAAATTATTTAATTTTTTATCGTTTGATTTGAACTAAATAAGTCTGTATGATTTCGTCCATTTTTATTTGTAATTTTAATAACTGTATTTATAAGAGTATAAATAAATAGGCCTTAAATTATCTCCTTTTTTATATTCCAGAATAAAAAAACCCAATCTCGAATTATATCCTTTCCCAAGTGTTCCCCGGCTGTGAGTCAGGGCTTTATACAGGATACCTAGAAAGTCTGGCAATGGTCCAATAAGGCCTTTCGTTTTGAAAAAAAAGCAAAAATTGGTAAAATTTGTAATTTAATTTACTTTCTAGTGCGATGTAAAACTTTTTTATACAAGGTGTTCCTTGGTTCAGTAAAGATGATAGATGTAAAGTAAATTAAATTACAAAATTGACTTGTTTTTTCATTTTTGTTTTCAAAAACTCAAAACAGAAAAATTTATTAAACTTACCAGACTTTCTAGCTACCCTGACCTGTATGTAAAAAATGCCATTAAAAATCTGCAGTGACACCCTTTGTTACACGAGGGCTTTTTAAAACTGGTCAGTTGATTTAAAGGTAAGTATTCAGCTTATTTGATTGAAATAAGGTTTAGTTGAGTTGGTGACAAGCAACGAAGCTTGGACAAGTAAAGAGAGGGGACGCATAACTGTTTGTGCAAAAATGTATAAAAGTGCAGCTCCCGTCTCTTGTTGCAGCAGTTTTATTAATTTTAATCAACTATTTCAACTACTACGTCATTGATTTTATTATCACAAAAATGAACTATTTAAAAAAAAACTGACATTGCTGCCGTTCTCTCTTTTAACTCTTAAAACCATTGAACCAGTTTCTATTCAGATATCAGCAGTTTAACACGAAAATGATATGTTTCGAAATCATAGAAGTGTTTGAAACTGCGGCAACAAGAAAAAAACGCCTCAGCTCTCTCAATAATACTGGTTAAATTTAGGTGATAATAAATAAGAGCCTGAATTATTCAAATTTGAATTCTCACTGCTTCGCGCCATCTTCGTGAGACGTGGTGGTCTAAGGCTGTAGCAGCCGTGAAACCTCGCTGAGGATTATTTGGTACCAGGAGAGCAGAATTTAAAAAGGGTAAACTGTTCCGTGTGCGCAGCGCGCATTGGCATTACAGAGTTCCACCACAGAATAATGAAATAATCAGAAGGTAAACTTCAATAAAAAACCGAGTTCGCGCATCTACTCGGCGCATAGAGATCCGCCATGCTTAGGCAGGAACTCAGCGGTGGAGTCAGCTATAATACCAAATACACTAGACAATGATACTCTCTATCGCTCATTGCCTCTGCCTGTATATAGTACCAGCGGCGCTCCTCTATAACCGCGAGCACACATAATAGATGTTTGTCAAAACATCTAGTACACTACACTCCTGTGCGCTCCTGCACAAAGTGACTGCATTAGTTTTGAATGCGGGTCTGCGCTTCTTCGCTAGAACAATGGCCGCCAGATGTGTGGCTTTTGTCTCTACAAGATCAAAGCCGCTGCCGGCGAGTTTGCCTTCTGATTGTTTCACTTTCCTATGGTTCCACTACGCGCATTTTGTCACGATTAGAAATTGAACTGAGTTTTCAGTTTTCACTGTTCACTGTTCAAGTTAAGGTCAATCTGGCCAATTTACATCTAACGGCTCGGACGGATGTTCAACGTGGAGATGAATTTTGATTAATAATTATTGGATTTTGAATGACTGTTAAACTAATAAAAAAGATGTCTCTTTGACTTCTGTTTTTCTTGCGTGATTCTCACATCCACTTATTATCGCACAATAAACCATTTTTGCCATAAGTCAGGTACCTATTCAAGTCAAACTAATTGAAAGTTACTGCAACATCGCAACATCTTTAAACGCCGAAATAAGCTTCTAAATCGCGATTTAAATGTTGTGTTATGATTACTGCCGAGCCGCATTGTCACCTGACTGACGTCACAGGCTGCGCGCTGACCTTGTTTATTTGTATCACTGTGACTGTGTCATGGTTGTAAAATAAATAATTTCACGTTTTAGATTGAATCCTACGATAAAATTATCACTGTCACTGTCGTAGTAAAGTGTAAAAGTAAAGGAGGCAGTGCTGTAACGCCTGTAACGTGAGCGCAGCAGGTGTTGTTGACTGTCAACTACTGTCAAGAGTCAACTCGTCAGTCAAATATTTTCTCCCGCTGCCGCTAATAAAAGTAAGAAAACTTTATCCGAAATTTTTTTATTATTCAATATTCATTTTCATTTTAATTCTTTGAAGTTGAGATTACTGATTAATATTTAATAATATTGTGCCATAACATAACGTTTGAGAATTGAGAGTGTATCAGTAAGGAAAGGAAAATTAACATCATGAGCTTAAATAATAATGAAGTGAACAATAAACAGAGTAGTGGTCAACAACCTCAACAGGAAATGATTATAAAAACGGAAGCAGTAGAACAAGTAGTAGACCACAAGTATGACTATTATTCCCTGCTCGCGTCCCCGAAGTTGAAATGCGATCGATCTTCTGAATCCGACAATTTGGAAAATATTTCTTCATATTGCCCTGTAATAAAGATAGAACCTGAAGACTCTTCACCAGGATCAGATGACCTCCATCGACTACAAGGAGCAGAGAGTTTGGCACTGAAAGAAGAAGAGATTGATATCGAAGATCATAAACCGGGCTGGGAGCTGATTAAGGGAAGTAGTAGTCGTGTTGGAATGTTAAAGGATGCACTCGATCGGTGTGAGTCCGTTCAAGAAAATGAGTCGCTATCTTCTGACAGGACCAGGGAAGAACAAGCGAATTATAACTGTGCCCATTGTTCCTTTAAAACAAACAAAAAATATAATTTCATTCAGCATTATATTTGTAAACATTCAAAACATGCTGAAATTTACAAATGTCAGAGATGTTCATTTGAAACAAAATTTCAAAGGTTTTTGAATCGACATTATAAACATAAACATTCAGAAGATGCGGAAGTGTACAAATGTCCAGAATGTTCTTACATGACAAAAATCAAAAGTGATTTGACTCGACATTATAAATGCAAACATTCAAAAGATGCAGAAGTGTACAAATGTCAGGAATGTTCTTATCAAACAAGATTTAAAGGTGATGTGAGGAGTCACTATAAAATCAAACATTCAGCAGAAGCAGAAATGTATAAATGCCAGGAATGTTCTTACAAAAGTAAATTCAAATCTAGTTTGACTGTACATTATAATTGTAAACATTCAAGAGATCCTGAAGTCTATAAATGCCAGGAATGTTCTTACAAAAGTAAAATCAAATGTAATTTGACTGTACATTATAATTGTAAACATTCAAGAGATCCTGAAGTCGAAGTCTATAAATGCCAGGAATGTTCTTACAAGACGAGATATAAAAGTAATCTGCTGAAACATTTCAAGTGTAAACATTCAAAAGAACCAGCAGGGATGTACAAATGTCAGGAATGTTCATTTGAAACAAAATATAAATGTTCTTTGACTAGGCATTATAATTATATACATTCAGAAGATAGATAACACAGAAGTGTTCAAGTGTCAGGAATGTTCCTACAAAACAAAATATAAAAGTGCTTTAACCTCACATTATAAATGTAAACATTCCAAAGAAGCCGAAATGTTCTTACGAAACAAAGTATAAAAGTTATTTGACTCAACATTATAAACGTAAACATAAGGAGGTAGTGGAAGTGTATAAATGTGCTGATTGTCAGCATGAAACTAAAATGAAAAGAGACCTCGTCAGACATTTAAAGTCTGTTCACTCTGTTAGAAGAACGTAAGGTAATGTGTGTGTGAGAGAGTGAGTACGAAAATGCAACTAATTCGCCGTTCATGAACATGAAAATAAAAAACTGGAAAGTGTTTATTGAAATGTTTGAATTTGGATTCAAAATGGTCTTGGTTATTTGTATAGAAACCGAAACAAGAATTAAAAATTCTGTACCCTAACAAAACTTTGTAGACTTGTAAAATGCTTTTTCAGTTGGCTTTGTTACCTGCTAAGTACTTATCACCTCACCATATAATGTTTAATAATACATATTGCCCGTATTCACAAACGATAATTTCCAAAATAATTACGTAATCAATTATACCCATCTCACTCTATTGCAAAAAAACTGCATATCTCCATCTCACTCATTTAATTAATTACGTAATTATTTAGGAAATTATCGTTTGTGAATACGGGCAATAATGTAACTTGGGGTTTTATTGTTTATTCTATTAATGTATCAGTTCTAACTCAAGTCGCGTTCAATTGCGACTTTTGACATCTCCAATGGTGGTTAAGAAAATACTGCACATACGATTGATGGAAAACAGACCGAGTTTTCTTGTAAAATATTGTAACGTTCTTACTTTTTATTGTTCCACAGATTAAAAGTCTTATTACAGAATTGTTTAGTATTTTAATTCTGAAACACACAATCACGATACACATATGCACGGTATTCCAATAGACGATGACTGCGCATAAATAGAAATATAATTTTTTGTATGCTTGCATAAGTCGGCAACAGCTATCAGTTAACGTTTTAAAATTTTCACGGCCAACTAAATCCGAGAGTTTTTAATAGTCAACTTTTGTTTTTATTATGGCCACTATATTGTTTTTTATGTCGTTCGGTATTAAAAAAAATAAGGCAAAACCAAAAGTCTTACACATTAAAGTTCTTGTTCTGGATAAGCAAAGAACAACTTCAAATAGAATTGTATTCGTAGGAAGCTTTTTAATTTTTCTTTCAGCTAAGTTCTTGAATAAATTATTACCACCACTTGAAAGACCATCTTCGCGCATGTTATTAAATTCAGTCTCCAATATTTTAGTGGCATTTAACATATTTTCATCCTATTTTCCTCTGCTGGAAATCTAAAGAATCTAATTGGACTGCCTTTAGTTACGCAATAGTAGTTCTTGCAGTTCGAAATGCACAATTAGCCACGTTTATCAGATATCATTGTAATAACACTTTAAACACAATAATAAAACAGTAGGTATAATACTTATAACAATCTAATACATAATATTTTATAGCTCCAGCACAAAGAAAAATCAAACAACCATCAACCAAGAAAGGAAGGAATAAAACTTGACGTTTAAACCATCTCTCATCGCGCGAAATGCTTTGAATGAAAATCCAACCGCATGACGTCATCGCGCAGTAGTAGACCAAAATAGAAAACGCTAATTTGACATACCGTGTATTTATGTGTATCGTGATAAAAACCCTGTGCGGAAGTGGCAGCCTGTCATCTATTTTAAATGTCTTATTTTTTTATTTTATGATTTTGAGTGGTATGTTGTGTGTTCATAAATTACATGCTGCCATTACTGTGTTATGAAAAACTCTGGAAGCGTTCATAAACAACCAGTTCGCTCGATGTACAAAAATCTAGCATCGTTCATAAATAATAATTGTCGATGATAATGCTCGAAGTGCAATAGGAGTGTTGAAGAAACATAATATATTATGTAAATTTGACAGTTACATAACCTCATATAATTTTCAATTTTTTTTTCTCGTTCGAATTACGATTTCTCAGAAAATTGAACACTCTGACGGGCAAATGTAAGGCATTAGAGTCTGGTTTTTATACACACAAACATCAATTTCTGTTTATGAACGCACTTCACTTTCAGGGCCGTATTTTTTGAACCGTACCACCTATCTGGACTTTTCTCGGTAAGGGTGTGATGCGGCAAGATTTTGTTGGCACAGTTATTTAGAAGCACAGACGTGGCAACTTTACAGGAATGGTTTTTCGAAAAAAATTGGGCTAGCGGCTATCTGCCAAAAATGTATGAACATGTTTTCCAGACGAGTTTGCCCTCTTAAAACATGGCCACCACTAGAGGCACAGAGAACCGTGAAATGCTATAGACACCGACAGTGATGACGTCAGTGGGCGGGGCCAACGGCCAGGGTTCCATACAAACAAACGTTGTTTACAGGTTTGCCAGATCTGATGGAAGTTGTCTCGTCACTCTCATCAAACATCAAAGCCCTAATGAGATCTCCTTTTAGTCGTTTGTATTCGATTATCGAGTTTATTTTCTTTGTATACGATATACCTACGTAACGTATTATTACGTGTTACGTGTATGCTACGAGTGCTTGGAGCTAGGACGCTTATAAAATATTACAAATATTTTATTAAGTTACTTACGTTGAAAACTGAAAATAGATTATACAGTGGAGCGCTTTTTTTAGCGAATTGTGAATGAGGTTAATATTATGCTATTAAACTAAAATATTAAGTATTCGCACTAATGGCATCACTAATGACTTCAGTCAGTAAAGGTTTCACTAATCACTTCGTCACTTCGATGTCAATGGCGATTGGTGGGCGAGAAAGCATCACGTCAACCTTCACGAAAAAACACGACAACTGACAACAATGACCACGTGAACGGTTTGTTTGTATGGAACCAGAACCACTTAGCCCCGCCCTGTGACGTCACACTGACGGCGGCTATTGATAGTTTCTTAAACATTGATCGCTTTTAGAAACGCAGCCTGTTCCGTAACAGATTAGTCGTACTCTGTTATTTTCAAAAATCAAAAAAGTATTTTGCTTGCTCGCACTGCCAACGTCAATGGTCACTTGTCTGTCAAGTGTCAACAAAATGAAAAAAACCCGCAAATGAAATTAGCGATAAAATAACGAAGATCTCGAAGAAAAAGGTAGTTTTTGGCTTTAAATTCATTAAAATTATGTTCAAAAGCAGAAATTATAACAAATCAAGATCAAATTTCGGACATGCACAATCGTTTGAAAGGGTAAACAAGTCCAATAATAATAACTGATGTCCGGGTTCGGCAGTAACACCCAAACTGTAAGCGTGGCTGACGCTTCTCCTCGGTAATCCTACCAAAGAAATCTATCCCGTGGATTTGAATTTTAAGGAGAAGCTGTATAAATGTAAAACTTTCCATCGATTCATGCAATCCTAATTGCCTCACGATGTCTCTCCCCCCCGAGGAGACTCTTTCCGCCGCCCCCGCGACGACTACCACCACCAACACCACTACCACCAACAACAACAACAGCAGCAGCAACAGCAGCACTACAACCACAACCACCCCCAACAGCAGTAACGGCACGGGCACCGGCAACTCTTTTCCGACAAACAAAGCTAACCTGGAGAAAGTCGAATCCTTCATCAACGACCAATCCTACACTGAACTCTTGGAGAGCGCCGTCAACTACAACACTCGTCTCTGCATCGAACGTCGCCTGCGCCTACCTTTCTTCGACACTCAAACCGATGTCGCCCAGAACCATTCGTCTCTCTACATGCAGAAACGTCAGCGTATGCCAGGAGTGCTCCCCGGACAGATATACACCTATCCGAGACAGCGCTGGAGGAAGAAGAGGCGACAGTACCTCAATATGACAGCTCGATCCTTCCTGAGGGGTTCCGACGCGCTACTCGACGGAGACGGCGATGTCCACAACATCTCCCAAATCGAGAACCCGGCAAACGTCGACACCGACAGCAAAGACAGCCAGTCGCTCCTCAAAGACGACGTTACGAAGGAGTGGTTCTACGACGAACAAGGCATGCTTGAGATGGACAATTACGACGACTCCGTACCTGACTCCGACCTGGACTACGAGGAAACTTACATTAAACGACATAAGAGACGTAAAGGGGCCGGCAGGGGGAGAGGCAGAGGCGGCGGCGACTCGCCCAGCACTCCGGGTCGAAAAAAGGGCTCAGGAAGGGGTCGCAAGAAAGCCGTAACGAATTTCGAGATCACGCCGGGTGAAGGCGCCGAGAAACCGCTGGAACGAACGCCCGGCAGACGCGGGCGGAAACCAAACAGCATGCTCCCCTCGCCGCAGATCCCGCCCGCACCCATTCAGACGCAGATCCCGCCCACCTTACCGCCCAATCTCCCCTCGCAGGCGCCTCTCTCGGAGGAGCCCACGATGCCGGTCCTGGTGCCGGAGAAGAGCATCGATCCGCAACAGACGATGCCCGCAGCGACCGTGGGCGACAAGACCGCTCCCAGTCCGTACTGCGATTTCTGTTTGGGCGACACGCGGGAGAACAAGAAGACGGGGATCGCGGAGGAGCTGGTGTCGTGCGCCGATTGCGGGCGTTCGGCGCATCCGACTTGTCTGCAGTTCACGCCCAACATGAATATCTCGGTGAAGAAGTACCGCTGGCAGTGCATTGAATGTAAGTGCTGTTCGTCCTGCGGGAACTCTGATAATGATGACCAGCTTTTGTTTTGTGACGATTGCGATCGCGGGTACCATATCTATTGTCTGTCGCCTCCGTTGGTTAACCCGCCTGAAGGTTCATGGTCTTGCCGGTTATGTATCGAAGAATTCCATAAGTAAAAATATAATACATTTAATTAGTAGAATGTGTACTTAATTTTCTTTTTTTTTAATATTCTTTTTTTACCTTTAATAAGTATCCAATTGAATCGATGTTTTTTGATTAACATTTAACATGTAAAGTGTGAACGTTTATATTAAGTAGTAATTGATGCAAAAATTATTGAACAAATATAGTTTAAAAGTAAAATAAATGTTTATATTTTTACTGCTACTTCATACATTTGCTCATTTTCTCATTTTTTTGTTTTTTTTGTTTGTATTTTGTTTGCAATTCATTTTATGTTAGAAGTTAACAACACTTGTTGTGGGTGTAGCAACACTATTGCAACAAAGATTAATAATTTTGCTATATCCAGACGATGCCACACTCATTACTAGAGCTTGGAACACATACATATATTTTTTATATGCATGAATATTTTGTCAGCTTTATTATAAATCATAGAAATGCAAAAAGGCCTTTTGCATAATAATCGCATAAGTATTTAATTAAAAAAAAAAAACAGTTCAGTATTCTTAATAATAATACTTGAGACATTTATTGTAAGCCTTTTATGCACATAAGTGTCCTTTTGCCATTATATACCTACATAAAAGGGTACATCCTATTCCAGATGTTTTTAAATGCAGGGTTGGCTATGGAAAATTTGAATTATGTTGGTACCTCTTCAAATACTGAGCTTTGAACTACCTTATGACTAACTAAATTTTTAAAGGTTATGGATGTTTATAATCAAATTTGACTTTTATTTTAGGCCTTATATAGGCAGTGTTGCCAGAATAGCAAAATATTATTCGGAGTAGGAATATTGAACTTCATGCATGAAATTTTGTTTAATATGGTTTCTTTTGGGGTTCATCTCCTTATACTTCATTGTTTTGAATGTTATATTTAATATTATGTCCTTCTGTGTATTTTTCAACTACCTTTGCCATGTTAAATAATCGAATAAGCTAATTATTTAATTTTTTTACTATAAAATTTTAAAAGTAAAATTAAAAGCGATAAAACTTTTTTTGAATAACATGGAAGGCTAATAATTTGATATTTTGTACCAAACTATAGCAACAAAAACAAGTTATTATCAAATTGTTTTCATACTTCAAAAATTCCCAATTTATGTACGTAATGTATAAAAAAAAATCCCAATGACGTAAACCACGTAAACCTATAAGCAAAATGATTTTTTTTTTTTTTTTTGAGAACAGGTAGCTCAAATCGACTGTTCAGGGTATCAAACTTTAAAAAAAAATATCACAGCCAACTCTAATTTCATAAAATTTGGAATAGCATATTATAACCTACTAATATTAAAATTCATTTAGAACATTTGGGATTTAAACATTTTCCACTGCTTGATTGTTAACAATGATGCCCAGGAGTGATGCCCAATCAAACAGCCCAGAGAAGTGTTTCATGATAAAAAGTTGCATGAAAACGTGAACTTGAAAATTATTGATTTGTCATATTTTCATTTTCTAGTAAAGTTTCAAAAATTACAAAATGCGATTTAATTCAATAGTTATAAATTAAATTTTATAAAAAAATAAGGTGTGATAAAAAAATTGAAGTTGCTTTTTATTTTATTTTAACTGTTTAGCACATATGTATTTGCATGCATGTCTTTCTTGCATTTATTCCAGGCTCTGCTCTCGACTCATTACATTCAATACTAATGCTATGTCAATACTGTGGGAGTGTTTCCTTGGTTTTATTTTAAGACTAAAGTCCATTTAAATTAAACAAATATCAATATTTGCTTCATTTTAGAGACAACGTTAAAGCAAAAAAATATTTTTTTATAATAACTTTGATACCAATCAAGATATTGTTGTGAAATTTGGTATTTATAAGCCTTCAATGTATCAAGAGGCTTTCTAATGCTTTCTATTTTTTTCATGTCATTCATACCAATTTTATCTTAACTTTTTTGGTGAAGAAATGGGAAAAATTAAAAACAATGGTCGTATTTTTTTCAAAGAATTGCAAGCCATGTTGGATAAAAAATATAAAAAACGATTGCAAATTTAAAGAAAAAAAATATGAACGCTACTGAAAAAAATGTTAATATTTTAAAATTAATTGGAATGTTTCGATCCAGTTTGAATGAAATTCTACACCGGTAGAAAAAAATTGTTGCATAAAAAATTCTTCTCAGAATGGTTAGATGGAAAAGTGAAGATACTAGAAAAAAGGTTAGAGAAAGACACACCTGACAAAAAAAAAATCCTGACAAAAGGCTCACTTAACAAAGAAAAACTAGAAACGTTTATAAAGTAGCTACATAATCAGTGATACAGGAGTGATGTTTATTATTCAAATTAATTTATTTTTCTTTTAATTTTTTTAAGTATTTTTGCACTCATATTTTTTTCTTTTTACTACTATTTTTTTTCTTGTAATTTCCTTAATTTTTCTTTTTCTCTTTCCTTGTTTCTGTTTTTTTTTACTCTTTTTTATTCATTTTTTCTTGCTCTCTTTTTGATGATTCCATAAAGCCAAAAATTACAATAATATCTAGATTGGTAGAAAGACGGTAGTATTTAAAAATACCAAAGAAACTTTCCCTCTCTAAGGTACCGATTGACACAGCACCCACCTTGTAAAAAAAACAATTAAACGATTTTAAGGTTGCAGTCGTTATTTGTCAATCAATCCATAAATGAACAATTATTGATAAAATAACAATAATGACAATAAATCAACTGCCACCCTACACTTAGAAAAGCTTCTTGTGTAAATAATTATTATGTAAATCACAAAATTAGTAAATAAATCATAACACCCAAACCTGCATGCCTTTATGTATTGTCCACTTATGATATGCCTTATTATTGTCATTATTGTAACTTATGGAGAAAAAGCCGGTGCATGCTCTCAACCTCAACGATAGGTAAGTTTACAGAAAAATCCATTCATTTAATTCCTTTAAAACCATCACAAATCATCAAAGTTGGTTGATTATATTGTTAATTATTTTCAGGTAAATCGAAACAGGAGTAGCATACACTCATCTGCCTAGACCCTGCAACCTCGCAATTGACAGACGATAGATGATAGATGTGTCAAAGATTCGATGGAACACCAACCCTAACACCAAAGTTGTCAATCTAGTTCTTAGGTTAATTCTGCCCAAACAGTAGACTGAAAGTGGGATTCAGTGAAGAAGACGATTAAGGTCGAGTTAATTCGTACATTGACAGGTGAAGAAAATCAAAAACCTTTTTTTTTTAAGAAAAAAATTGGTCCATTAAACTTGGCGACAATGTTTATTGTCATCATGAGAATGAAGAATAAAAAAAAAACACATAAATGTATAAGTTGGAAGGGTGTTTTTTAGGGGAGATGTGGGTTTATGAGAATGTAATATCAATTTTGATGGCTAAGAGGGCTGTACAATTTAGTGCTTCCAGTGATGTTTTTTTTTTTTTAATTTTTCAATCAAGAAGGTGTATTCTTTTTTTATTTTGTAGCAAGGGCTGTTTTTATTAGTTTATTGTAATTTTCTAATTATTTAAATAAGTTCCAAATATTTAACACCCTGTCTTTAAAACTGGAGTACTGATTACTTGATATATTTTTGTTGATAAAATTGATCATAAAATATTATCATAAAAATAATTTTTCACATTTTTTTGACAATGTAAATATGCAAAAAAGGCATTAGTACTCACATAAAATGAGGCGTTGGGAACTATAGTAGCCTTACACACAAAAATTACTTATTTGGTTTTGTCTCGGACAATATTACATATTATATCATATCACAATTTTTAAATGCAAGACTGGCCTAAGTCTAATTTTGTAAGCTGTTCATAGATGGAGCCACATGTACTATTTTAGCTTAGCGTTCTCTTAAATAAATGCTATACTAGCTGAAAATGGCTTAGGTCCTTAGATAAGGAAAGTATACCATACTGGCTCTACTGGCCACTTTAGTCCAGTAGCATTTATTTTATTTGAGAGAAACGCCAATAAAAGCCAAAACAGTACTTGTTGCTCCATCTATGAACAGCTTAGGAAACTAAGCTTGGGCCCGTCCTGAAACCAAATAATAGTTTTTATGAGTTGGGGCACAAAAGTTCTCATTGCCTCATATTATTATATAACAGTAAATGCCAGTAAAAAATGAAATGACAAAAATGTCAATATCAATTTCGTTTCCAGTAATAAATTGTCACATAAAAATTGTTTTTTGTCAATTATGAACCGATAACGACCTTACAACCGTCACGCTTACTGAATCCCACTAATCAAGCAAGCCAAATATGACAGTTTTGATGTACAATATTATACTAACTGTCAAATTTGTTAGTACTTGTAGTACAGATTAGGTAAATCAATTTTAATTATTGTATTGAATAATTATTATCAATTTTTTACATTTTGTGATAAACCGTAAATGGTAGACATGATAAGTGCAATAGAATCAATAAGCTAATCAAAGGTTTAAATAATAATTGTAATGTCTACCATTGATTTTTACGATTCATATGGGATCATATTATTGTATAATGATAATATATATCTACCTATAAGTACAAAAATATCACATTAGTAATAAGTGCAATTGTTTTTCATCATTGAGGGGACAACAAAATTAATTTTTCTCGTCTTTAACGGTGGTTTCAGATTTATAAGAACTCGTAATCGATCATTATTAACGACACCTAATTTGTTGATCTCTCGATGTTATACAATACATAGAGCTAGTCTACCACTGTTAGTCAAAAACACCAATCGATCTGTTATACATAATTATATTTAGGAACCGGATGTACGTAATAATAATTGAATTATTATAGCTCTTCCCATTCCTGAATGAACTAAGTGATATATTTATATCCAATATTATATCAAAATGTACCTATATGTTAAAGGAACAATTATTATTATTAAATGAAACACAATTTGATTAATTCTTTTAATTAGATAATAATATTCGGGTAGGGGATTGAATTGCGTAATTGGGAACTAAATCACAGGTATGGTTCACTTCTGTAACGACGGAGACACGTTCGTTTCTAATACGTTGGCGCTGTATTTTAATTTTTCTACATTTCCTGCCGATTTCAGTGCCTCTTCACCAAACAGTCGTTCGTCTCGTGATTCTTTAATGGGTTCTATAATAAAAACCTTTTTTTCTTCATACATTTCTTTATAATTTGAATTGTAGATTTGGTAATTATTGACATCAGTGGCCAGTCGCATTTCACTACATCTTTACACTGGTACATTTCATTTTCCTTGTAGTTTCAAAATTTGTAGTTCTTTTTTTTAAATGGAGAGAATAGGGGTGCTGGGAGGGTAAAACATGCACTAGCGAACAATTTCTTTGTATCACGGGTCCTTATTGAGGACGGTCCCAAACTAATGGGCAATTCAAGAAGGGCAATTATAACAGTTATCTCCCTTATTATCAATTTCTACAGACTTTCACTGGTACCATGATACTCCTAGAGACCCATACTCATACTACCTCATAGTGTAGGTATATGCCTGAGTGAGACCGGCCACGGATGTCAATAATGACTTGAGATTTTACTTACTATTGTAAGGGGTATATTTATCTGATAAAATATTCTCTAGATTATATCCTATGACTCCTATGACAGCTGCAAAGGGCAACGTTATGTAAGGTGCGTAGACTCGTAACGTCCTGAATAAAATTGGCCAAACCATCTGAAATATCGTGAAACTTCCTGTCAATTAAGTTGAAATTAAATAATTAATATAAACTAACAATAATTAGGTACTGCCATTATCAATATAGGGATATAACAGCTAAATTGGCCCCCCAAGGGGGGGCAGGGCTAGACGTTTGATACTATATTACACTCTTACTTACGATTATGAATTACTATCGCGTTAATTATTTATACAATTATGGTAATATTTAATTAATTACTATATTAAATTATTTCTATCTTCTCATTTCTTTTCTCATCGTTTTTAGTTGCGTTTTTGAAATAAAATTAGAGGTTATTTAAGAAAAATGAAGGTCATCTTGTTGACATTCCTGGGCCGCAACTACTGTATCCACGGTATGCCGATGAATTATGCTTGCGCAAGCTGCGTACCGGTTTTCTGACGTCACGCGTTTGAAGACTACACATGAGATTGCTCATATCTTTTTTATTGTCAGGAATAAATAAATAATTCTTTATAGGCTTGCATAAGTCGGCAACAGCTATCCATTTAACGTTTTAAAATTTTCAAGGCCAACTAAATCCCAGAGTTTTCATAGTCAAGTTTTGTTTTTCTTATAGCCGCCATATTGTTATTTATGTCGTTTGGTACAAAAAAATCATTAAAATCAATAACAAAAAAAAAAAAATTAGGAAAAATGTCATTCTATTTTTTTCGAAAAATAATTAAAGATTTTTCTATAATAGATCTCGCACAAAGAAAAACACAAGCAAAAAGGATGGAAGCAATATAATTTGACATTTATTTCATAAACAACCTCGCGCGATTAAAACTTTAAGTCAAAATAAAATCACATGACGTCATTAGTAATAACCAAAATAGTAACAGAAATCGGCATCGGTGTATATGTGTATCGTGACTGTATCGGCATCGCCCGCAACCGCTCCACTCAATGCTTATATTACCAATCCTTTTAACGTAATTGTGGAGTAACTTTTAACGTACCTGCAATACTTCACTTTAAGCAAACAGCTAATAACTAACAATACCGGACGCTATATCTAGTGCATTGTGTAGATCAGCGAGTTCAATGACATATTATGGTACCTGTATTACCGACACCAATAACGCTTACTAGGGTAGCGAATTCACTTGATGACGTTTACTCGACGCGGAGATGTTTAAACAGCTGGAAACTGGAAACAAAATAATAACACGAAAAGAAATCGAGAATCCTCTTTCAGTGTGAGTATTAAAATAGTTATTTATTATACAAGAGAAAAAAGTGATAGATTTTAGCTCGAGATGTGATTTCGTCCCTGACGCGTTTAGCGGAGGGGACAAACACATCGAGAGCTAAGATCGCACTTTTTTCTCGTGTGTAATATACAATTTTTTTCTGCGAGAAGAAATATCAGTGTTAGAATGTCGAAAAACGTAGTTAGATAACTGAAAATTATGTCGGAAAAATGATTTATGTTAAACTTGGATTTTCAAACTGTCTTTTACCGTAATCGACGTTGCCTGGTAACGAAACGATTTAATTCGATAAACGTCATAATTTAATTAATATTTTAGATAGTTTTGCAAAGATTCTTGTAAGGTCTCAATGAGTGAATTTATTAATATGGATAGTGATTATTATGATCCCTTAATAATTGCCATTTGGATAATAAGGTAACTTCCCTTTACGTATATTTGATATAAATTTAATGATATCTGAGTGTTAATAGTAGCTATACCTAAGCCGCCATTTCGGGGAAATAAGTACTCATTTATTTCCCTGCTAATTCATTTTTTCCCCGATAAGATGCAGCTCATATAATGAGGCATTTTTCTACCTGTCAACGGGGAAAAAAGGTCAAACTTATAGCCCGTCGCAGAAAAAACATAATTATTACAGGTCTACGAATCTGCGAAGATTTTAGTATTTGGTATAATTTTTAATTCGACATCTAATACAATTACTGAAAAAATGGTTTTGATAGACACACGGACGACAGAGTGATCTAAGTACCTATAAAAGACCCTCTCATACTGATGCTTAAAAATAAGATTCATCAAGGTGACAAGGTGTAATAAAACCTACCTCTGTCAAACTTCCAGGTATACGGCAATTCTGAGCGCTGTATATTTTCTGCAATCATAACTGCCAGCTGGGTGCATTTTTTTGACCAGAAAATCCCAGTAACAGCTAAATGTATTGATAGAGGACTATTATAATGAGTTTAAAATTTTAAAAAAGTTAGGTAGGTACCTTTTTAGGCAACGCGAACAAGTAAAAAGCCCTCTTTTCATTGAAAACATCTTCTAACGCAGCAAAAGTTTACCATTTTTAGAAAATACGCAGACTTAATAACAAATTATGTGAATTTTTAGACAGTTGTACGTTCATGGAAAATCTGACATTTTTGAAGTTGAATTTAATTACATTCCCACCTTTTTGTGAGAATGAGAATGCGCTACCCTAGTAAGCGTCAGTGTCGGTAATGCAGGTTCCCTACAATGACAATTGCAGCATTTGATCTGAATGAGATAGAACTTTGAAATAAAAACTAAGCTAATAACTAATCTTCCTGATGTTTTATATTGAAAAAAGACGCTGTTTGTGTGACGTCACATGGCAGGGGTAAGTGGAAATGGTTCGAGATAAACAAACCATTGACATTGCCATTGTTGCCAGTTGTCGTGATTTAGTATCGAAGTTTGAAGTTCACATTGTGAATGTGGTCTGGAATTTTGACTTCTTGAGGGCACTGTCTCAAGTTTCTAGGCAATGAACCGCGATCGCCATCGATTGATTTGAACTAAATCATATTTTAGGAAGGATTTAGAGCTTTGATGATTAATATAAAATTTTACAGTGAATTTGAGAGACCTGCAACTGGTAAATGCTTGTTTATTTGGAAGCGCGGTTCCAGTAGCCCTGCGCACTGACGTTATCACCGACAGCGTCTATCGGGTACAGTAGCCGCTGTCGTGTGCCGTTAAAAAAGTCAAAATCCTGCTTGACAGGTATCAGCTGATTTGTTGATATTTTTGAGGTTATGTCGAAGGAATGTCCCCAGAAAATTTCGAAAAATTCAAGAATCAATAAAAATGTTGTTAAGTAGAAAATACTCCAAGTTACTGCGCAATATAAGAACTTGCTACACAATGGTCGAGAGTAAAACAACAAAAGAACAAAACGTCGTAGCCAAACAAATATACAATAAAATTAAATCGACAGGCCCCATACCTCTGTCCACATACATGAAAGAAGTGCTGGTGAACCCCACCGGCGGCTACTACATGCACAGAGACGTCTTCGGCGACCAAGGCGACTTCATAACGTCCCCGGAACTCGGTCAGATGTTCGGCGAAATGATCGCCGTCTGGCTGTTGAACGAGTGGTCGAAAGTCGGCTGTCCGAAGCCGGTGCAAATAGTCGAACTGGGGCCAGGTCGAGGCACCTTAAGCGAGGACATCTTGAGGATATTCGATCACTTCCAAGCGCTGAACGACGCCAGTTTACAGCTGATCGAAGTGAGCCCCCATTTGTCTAGCCTGCAAGCGAAACAGATCTGCATGAAATCTGAGAACGTATCGGACCAGGACTCTGCGTTTTACAGACAAGGAATCTCCAGGCAAGGTATCCCTGTCAGGTGGTATAGTAAATTAGATGACATACCGAATCAGTTTACCTTATTTATTGCTCACGAGTTTTTCGACGCTTTACCTATACACAAATTTCAGAAGACGCAGGACGGATATAGGGAAGTTTTAGTCGATATCGACCCCGAGAAAGATCTATCGTTTCGGTAAGTTATTGTATTCTTATCCGCATCCCTCTCGCAAGCTATTAAAGGTAATGAATTAATGATACTTTTTTAGGTATGTAATCGCGAGAGAAGTGACTCCGATTCAGAAAATTATAATAAAACCAAACGAGAGTAGAGAACATTTTGAGACATCACCTGAAAGTCAAATCCTGGTTAAAACTATAGCGAAACGGTTGGAAGAATACGGAGGCATGGCGCTTATAGCTGATTACGGACATGACGGATCCGGGACTGACACATTCCGAGCTTTCAAGAAGCATCAATTGCACGATCCATTAGTTGATCCCGGTACTGCTGATCTCACTGCTGACGTCGATTTCGCTGCTCTAAAACAGGTGCGTTGAAAAAAAGTCAAATATGTTGAAATTCTAATTAATTGAAATTACAGGCAGCTGAAGAAGGGGCGAGTGTGATCTCTTTCGGACCAATGAATCAGAGGGATTTCTTACTGAAAGTCGGGATAGAGCATCGGTATGAGAAATTGTGCGAAATAGCCAAGGGCGATACTCTGGAAGGAATCAAATTCGGTTATAAAATGATGCTCGATGAAGATAAAATGGGGAAAAGGTTCAAGTTCATTTCTTTGTTCCCTTCTGTTTTGGAGAAATTGTTGAAGAAATATCCTCCTGTTGGATTTGGATAGGGTTGTGTTTTATTTAATGACTGATTAAGAGAACTGATGATGTGCAAAATAAGGAGATATAAATAATTTTAAGTGTAACTTATAGGTCAGTATTAAGTAGATTGTGAAATATAAATATTAATATTTCTAAGAAGAGAAATTGTTTTCTTCCCCTAGAAGGGGCCCTTACAATGCAACCCCCCTGCTTCCACTGCACCCTTGAAACAGTTACCTAAGTCATTTAAAATATAAAAAAAAAAAACTTATGGTATCCATTTATTAAGATAACAGAATAAAAATTTATAAAACATAAAAACTTTATTACAAAAATAGATTAACTTTAAATATTTTGGAATAATAAGATTATATTGGTGTAGCAGCAACCAATAACACAAATATTTTTTGGCTGAGTCATTCTTTTCAGAAGATTTACTCTCCGCGATAAGTGACGATATTATTCTCAGTTTCATGAATGGTCACTTCATAGAGCAGCTCCGGTTTAGGCAGCACCGATTTCAGCTCGCGCCAAATAAAGTAGACCAAATTCTCGGTTGTGCTCGGGTTCGACTTGAAGAATTCGATGTCTTTATCGAGATTCTTATGGTCGCAGTTTTTCATAATGACAGTGTTGAGGTGTTCCTTCAATTCTGTCATGTTCAT
Organism: Malachius bipustulatus; assembly: GCA_910589415.1. Classification (NCBI taxonomy): domain Eukaryota; kingdom Metazoa; phylum Arthropoda; class Insecta; order Coleoptera; family Melyridae; genus Malachius; species Malachius bipustulatus. The sequence continues at coordinate 30,709,116 of OU342638.1, read as the reverse complement.
TATCATGCCGGTCCTGGGGTCGACTTCTCCAAATAGGGTGATTTTTGCTGCAAAAAGGTATGGGGTACCGGTACCAGTCAAGATCAAGTAGATGAGAGAGTGATTCAGGTTTATCTTGAAAATTTCAGGAATTTTTCATTTAAGAAACTTCTATTGATTTCGAAGTTATCAAGATACAACCTGAACCACCCTGTATATATGAAATCCTTCAGGGAACTTATGATTCTTGTTGTAAATATTTACCGATATAATTGTGTCCATGTCCATGTATGTGGTTGCATTTTCCGAATATTTGCTTGTTCTCTTCGTCGCTCAAATGAGGGCTGAAAAATCATAAGTTGAAATTTTCGGGTTAGTTAACTGAAAAAACACCCTTACAGTTTTACTACCTGTGCAGTCTATGGCAAGCTGAGAAGGTGATTCTTCTTGTCTGGTACATTTTGGGTACTTTTTCTATGTCTCCCATTTTTTATTTTGCACCTATTATTGGGAGTGGGTGATATAATTTAATTATTTTATTAATACTACTCACTTATTAGAAATGAAAGAAAGGTATAATCATTAATCTGTTCTCAGTATAACATTCTGCTTAATGCTTATCTAAATAATTTTTTTTTCTTTAAAGTAAAGGTTAAATGTTAAATTTATAAATAAATAGTTCCAGCTGATTGAATTAGAAGAGAGGGTCATTGAAATAGTCAATGATATCAAAATTACAGTTTGCTATTATTTAGGTAGTAGGTATAGTAGTTTTCTTTTAGCCAGACTGGGAGTGAAAAGTCTCGTTTTGCATCTATTCGCCGACAGATGACGCTCTCGCGCCTCGTTGACTAGGGAACCTGTATTACCGCCTTACTACGGTAATGCAGGTTCCCTAGCGTTGACTAGGGAACCTGCATTGACCAACAACTACTTGTTCATTCCAGGCATTATTGGGGACACCAAACCAAAACAATAATTATTGTCTTTTTTTCCCATAAATACGTGTCCTAAAATGTCTAGTTTTCAAGATAAAGGGCTTGAAGTTAAAACAAAATTGGGTAAATATTTATATCCACGTATCGTATCCTAAGTTCCGGTTTTTTCTTCACTTTCAGGGCAAGGAATATCTTCGAGATAAACAGTAGTACGATTATTATTTCGAATTTTGCATTTAATTTGAATTTCCATTCCAAAAATCGTAATATCAGTCCCTATTATAGTCTGGATATGATATCAGAAAGCTATATAGGGTGACATGCAATCCTGCTCTGTACGCTTCGAAGCGCTTGGCATTGTCGTCAAGTTGTTACTTCCGAGATAAATAATGATCCAAAATTGTTTTTATATTAATATTTCGAAGATCCTTTTGTCGATTTTGGTGAAATTTGACAGTGTTGTTCGCTGTGATTAGACCTAAAGTTAGCACTAACTAGATGGTAATTACGAGTTCCAGTGGCGTTCTAGGGGGCACTCTCACGAATAATATATTGACAAAAAAATGTACGCCACTGACTTTATTATTTACTAATTGTATATTTTTGTTCTGGTTAAGCAGCTAAAAATATAACTTTTTTGTCTCCTGATATTTTTTTCTATCCTAGTTCGTTTTCGAGAAAAAAATTGATTTCAATTATTAATGATTTTATTTTTTATTTTTCAGTTTTTTCAGTTTTTCAGCATAATTTTAGTAACGACCAAAGCTATCCCAAATTTTTTTAAGACTACAAATTTGCACAAGATACGCAATTTTTTCCCAATGTAAACTATACAGGGTGTTAGTAAATAAGTGCGACAAACTTCAGGGGGTGATTCTACATGAAAAAATAATGACCGTTTGCTATACAGGGTGTCCCAGCTTATTCTAAGCGGTCTCTGTAGGCCAAACGATGGACTTTTTCCAAAAACTTTTTGCAAAATCAAGTACAGGATCACAATGGCCAGAATTTAAAATTATTTTGGAGTATACAGAGTGTCCCATATGACAGTGGCATATAAAAGTTATGTTTTTTTAAATGGAATGCTTCTATGTTATTGCATTTTTAGATTGTTTGAGAAGAGAAAATAAGATTGGATTTTACAGTTGGTGTTTAAATTAAGAAGTTTTTGAGTTATAAACAAGTGAAAATCGTCATTTTTCAAGTTCAAGGCCCTGTATAACGAAAACGGCTGAAGATAGAGAAAAACGGCTTACATGTCCCTATTTTACTTTTTGATGTACTATCCTATGATGTAGATGAAATGTTTATACAGGGTGATAAAAAATTTGAAAAATTCAGAGATTTCTCCACGCGTCGCCAAATAAAAAAATCAAATATAGTACAAATGTTTCTATACCATAGGATAGTACATAAAAAGTTAAAATAGGGACATGTAAGCCGTTTTTCTCTATCTTCAGCCGTTTTCGTTGTACAGGGCATTGAACTTGAAAATTGACGATTTTCACTTGTTTATAACTCAAAAATTTCTGCATTTAAACAACAACTGTAAAAGCCAATCTTATTTTCTCTTTTCAGACACTCTAAAAATGCAATAACATAGGAGCATTCCATTTAAAAAAAACATAACTTTGATATGCCACTGTCATATGGGACACTCTGTATACTCCAAAATAATTTTAAATTATGGCCATTGTGATTCTGTACTTGAATTTTCAAAAAGTGTTTTGAAAAAGTCCATCGTTTGGCCTACGGAGACCGCTTCGAATAAGCTGGGACAGCCTGTATAAACATTATGTGCGCAAATGCTTCACTTTCCAGATACAGGGTGTTTATAGGCTTACTGAAAACTGTCGATTTATTTGTTTGCTCTGAAACCGGTCGAAGTATGCTAATGAAATTTGGTGGGTCTTAAGAGGAAGTGATTGCACATTTTTTGACATGCAATTAAGAATTTTATGGTCATCAGACACATTAAAAGACACAAAGTGTCTTGGTTTTAGACTCATAGCAATAGAAAAAGTTCGCTGATGAAGGCGTTGATAACTATTTCGCTCTATTTTGATCCTTTCTCATCGGCACGCCATATCAGTCTGGTGCAAGTTTTTATTCTACCGCTTGCATAAGATCAGTTGTCTAATTTGAATTTGACTTCTCCACGTTTAATCTTGACAACTTTGTTTCAGTCTTTCATCTCCTAATATTTGTAAGTTTGTAAGATTTTAGGAAAATTTGTAAGGAAATATTTATTGGAGTTTTATTTCTGCAGTTCTCTCTGCCTTGAAGATTTTTGTGGAGAGGTTATCTTGAAATTTCTTCTTCTATGCATTGCATTAATCCATTATTTGCTTCTTTGATCTTCCTCTTTTTCACCCTTGTCTTTCATCCTTATCCATCTATAGCTTAACAATTTCATCTGTCATCCTAATTCCTAACCCTATCTCTCCAAAGCTTGCTTTTGTTTCTCAGGTCAGGATCCAGTTTTAGTTCCCGCCCTTCCTTCCTTCTTTGTTTGTTTAGAGATGTGTTTGGGTACTTGAAGATGTTTGGGCTTTTCAGAGGCCATGCAGTTAGGGACTTCTTTTATTGTCTGCATCAGTTCTCTGCCTCTAAAAGATGTTTTGGCGATTCTTCTTCAACTACGATATGAGTATTCATCAGTTCTTCTTGCGCTTCCTTTATCTTCCATTAAATCTTCACGCGCTTATATTTTCCATCATTCTTGCTCTTGTTTGCATCTCTAGTCCCCGTCCCTCTAGCTTGAGAATTTCATCTGTCATCCTATCTCTCCCAAACTTGTTGCTGTTTGTCAGGATTCCGCCCAGTTTCAGTTTCCCTGTTTTCTCGTTTGCTTGAAGATGTTTGGGCTTTCAGAGGACATGCTGGCCTGCAGTTAGGGACTTCTTTTATTGTCTGCATTCAGTTCTCTGCCTCTAAAAGATGTTTTGGCATTTCTACGTCAACTACGATATGAGTATTCGTCCATTTTTCTTGCGCTTCCTTTATCTTCCATTAAATCTTCACGCGCTTATATTTTCCATCATTCTTGCTCTTGTTTGCGTCTCTCGTCCTCGTCCCTCTAGCTTTGGAATTTCATCTGTCATCCTATCTCTCCCAAACTTGTTGCTGTTTGTCAGGATTCCGCCCAGTTTCAGTTTCCCTGTTTTCTCGTTTGCTTGAAGATGTTTGGGCTTCCAGAGGACATGCTGGACCGCAGTAAGGACTTCTTTTATTGTCTGCATCAGTTCTCTGCCTCTAAAAGATGTTTTGGCGATTCTTCTTCACCTACGATATGAGTATTCGTCCGTTTTTCTTGCGCTTCCTTTATCTTCCATTAAATCTTCACGCGCTTATATTTTCCATCAACCTTGCTCTTGTTTGCGTCTCTAGTCCTCGTCCCTCTATAGCTTTAGAATTTCATCTGTCATCCTATCTCTCCCTAATTTGTTGCTGTTTGTCAGGATCCAGTCCAGTTTCAGTTTCCCTGCTTTCTTGTTTGCTTGAAGATGTTTGGGCTTTCAGAGGCCATGCAGTTAGGGACTTTTATTGTCTGCATCAGTTCTCTGCCTCAAAAAGATGTTTTGGCGATTCTTCTTCAACTACGATACGAGTATTCGTCCGTTTTTCTTGCGCTTCCTTTATCTTCCACTAAATCTTCAAGCGCTTGTATTTTTTCCAACATTCTTGCTCTTTCTTTAGATGTATTCTCGCTGGCCTATGCAGTTTATTTGCCGGTCCATGAAAATTTAGACTTATAGGAACTATGAATAAATATCAGTGATTGTATATCGGTAATAATGCTTGTAAAATTGTAACATTAAAGCAGACGTAGAGGTAATTCCTTCAACGATTCGAAGATCCAATTATGAATGGGAGAGTCTGATCCATTATGTATTTATTTTAATTTTATCTTTGTTTATCGTGTGAAATCGACCACACCTGCGTCGTCTATCTTGCTTCAAGCGAGCTACTCGAGCTCGGGGAGCATAGAAATTTAATTCCGAAAGCTTAACCTACATTTTCAGCATTCGCTATCAGGCAATCGTCGCGGAGTTACCTGTTCGAGTACGAGCGATCCTCATCATTCCGCGGTCGCGGCGCGCTCTTATCGCCCTCGGTGCTTGTGTTGTTACTCGTGGTTACGATCGCATGAGGCCCTTCGGGAATGACCGGCGGCGTTTCGAAAAATGTGGAACTGGAGGGAAAAGCAAAACTGTTAATTTTCTTGTTATAAGTGATTTTTTTGGTGAATAGGTACTGTGTTGGTTTTATCGGAACGAAATTTTGTAATTAAAATTTGACACGGATTATAATGGATTAGCCCGGATTTTAAGGATTATATAATTTTGGAGGCACGGAAGGTAAGTTAATTTAAGTTCACATAATTAGGTCTTTATTATTTATAAATTATTATAATGGGCAAAAATATTCTCATCATGAAGAATTGTGTGGAAATATCGAGATTTTCTATTTTTCAATTTATTTTTTTGCAATATCCGGATAGACCATTAAAGTTCGGTCAGCTCGAAAACTCGAAATTTGCAAAGTCCGGTCATCTTAATTTTTTTGCAAGGTCCGGTTTGCCAGGCTCAAAAAAGCCGAATTTTTGACCTAACTGGATCTTGTCAAACCGGACATTGAAGGAATCTAATTTTCAAGATAACCGGGCCTTGCCAAAAAAAATTGAGCTGACGGGATTTTTACCAAAAGAAAAGAAAACAGATTTGGCGCGTCTATGAGGCTTACTTTTCTAATAGAGAGAAACACCAAATCTAATTGTTTTTGGATGTCAGCGAAATAAAGAGAGTAAATCTGGCTGTATCCGAGGCTATATCTCATTCCAGCCATGGAAGTTTTTAGAAATTTGAGCAGAATTAGAATTTTCACATCTTGCAGGAATTTGATAAGAAAGTCTTCCTACAATAAAAAAGTACCTCTCAATTCCTTCCCTTTATTAAACTCGACAACTTGGAGACCAAAAACCTGACCAATCACGTTTGACTCAAGTCAATTGAATTGTGGAACTACTAGTTATTTATGTACCAAGGGCGTCACTTAGATTCCAATGCTTGAAGGTCGACGTGAGCCAGCTGGAGGGCTTTTGGCCCGAGGGAAAAACCATTAATCAAAATAAAGAATGTCTCTCCTAATGCGATTGGTCAAGAGTTCCGTGATAAGTTAAGGGGCTCAATGAGAAATATCGCCACTATTTTTCTGTACCTATACACTCCTATACACCACACCCCTCACACCTCAACTTGCTTCCAAAATCTCTCTCAAAAGAAATTCATTGCACACGTTACTTATTGAGACTGAAATATTCAAAGAGGAAGATTTAAGAGACCTTATACTGGACTAGTAAAACTAAAACCCGATAAAAGCGGCAAAATCAAAGAAAATTCTAGCCGCTGCTGACTAGCAATTTCATATACCAATTCCCATAATTGAAACTGCACGGGAGCAACAGTAAACCCGTAATAATATTTCAATAATCGGTTTGTTACAAGACAAGTTACAATAATAAGGAACGAGGAATCTACGTTACAGTTATTGCGGTATCTACTATAAAATCGCTGGAAAATGCATGCCGATAAAATGCTACTGCAATAATTCGATTACAGTCGTGGAAGCGGCGAAGAAGTAACGCTCTCAAGGCCGTTGCATTGTTTATATACAAGGCGGCGCAATCATCTTTTGAATCATTAATAGGTATTTATTAAACATTGCAACAGTAAATCGTCAGCGTACATCTAAACTGTTGTGTTTGTATAATGGGAATGGGTTAAAAATTCTTGAGACACAAGAAAGCTATGGGATGTTTACTCGGTGAAAAAGTGTACAATTATTTCCACTTACCTATCAAATCATTTCCACTATTTCCATTTTTTATTTCCCTCATTTCTTCATTATTTTCGCTATTTATATATTATTTCCACTATTTCCACTTATTTCCAATTATCTCTAGATATTCCCATATTATTTTTTTCAGTTATTTCCATGATAGTGTACATAATTCCACGAGCTAACACTGCCGAGGGAGAGGTCACTCGATGAAAAACTGTACAATAATAATTATTTCCACTTTATTTCCACAACTTCCGTATTATTTCCATTAGTTATACATTATTGATACTATATCCAATTTTTTGCAATTATTTACAGATATTCCCACTTTTTTCTTCCCAGTTATTTCCACTATAGTGTACAATTATTTCCACTTTATTCCCACTGTTTCCATATTATTTCCACATTACTTACACTATTTCTACATTATTGATACTATTTCCACTTATTTCCATCCAATTATTTCCAGATATTCCCACATTATTTTCTTTCAGTTATTTCCATCATAGTTTACAATTATTTCCAGTATTTTCATTTTATTTCAATTATTTGCACTATTTATATATTATTTCCACTTATTTCATATTATTTCCAGATATTCCCACATTATTTCCTTTTAGTTATTTCCACCAGTGTACAATTATTTCCAAGAGCTAAGCACCCCCGAGGGAGAGTTTCCTCAATGGAAAAGTGTGCAATAATAATAATTTCCACTGTATTTCCACAATTTCCATATTATTTTCCCATTATTTTAACTATTTCTACATTATTGATACATTTCCACTTATTTCCAATTATTTTCAGATATTCCCACTTTATTGTCTTTCAGTTATTTCCACGATAGTGTACAATTATTTCCATGAGCAGATACCCCGAGGATGAGTTCACTCGATGATAACGTGTGCAATAGTAATTATTTACACATTATTTCCACATTATTTCCACTGTTTCTAACATTATTGATACTATTTCCCCTTATTATTTCCAGATATTCCCACATTATTTCCTTTCAGTTATTTCCAGATATTCCCACATTATTTTCTTTCAGTTATTTCCATCATAGTTTACAATTATTTCCAGTATTTTCATTTTATTTCAATTATTTGCACTATTTATATATTATTTCCACTTATTTCATATTATTTCCAGATATTCCCACATTATTTCCTTTTAGTTATTTCCACCATAGTGTACAATCATTTCCAAGAGATAAGCACCCCCGAGGGAGAGTTTCCTCAATGGAAAAGTGTGCAATAATAATAATTTCCACTGTATTTCCACAATTTCCATATTATTTTCACATTATTTTAACTATTTCTACATTATTGATACATTTCCACTTATCTCCAATTATTTTCAGATATTCCCACTTTATTGTCTTCCAGTTATTTCCACGATAGTGTACAATTATTTCCACGAGCAGATACCCCCGAGGATGAGTTTACTCGATGATAACGTGTGCAATAGTAATTGTTTACACTTTATTTCCACTATTTACATATTATTTCCACATTATTTCCACATTATTTCCTTTCAGTTATTTCCATCATAGTGTACAATCATTCCACATTATTTATTCTATTTCTTCATTTTTGATGCTATTTCCAATTGTTTCCACGAGCTAAAAACCCAGAGGGGGAGTTCACTTGATGAAAAAGTGTGCCATAGTAATTATTTCCTCATTATTTCCACTATTTTCATTTTATTTACATTATTTTCACTATTTATATATTATTTCCACTATTTCGACATTATTGATGGTATTTCCATTTAATTCCAATCATTTCCAGATATTTCATTTTTTTTTACAGTTTTTCTACGATATGTACAATTATTTCCACAAGCTAACATCCTCAAGGGGGGATGTAAAAAATGTAAAAAAAAAATGGTGAAAATAAACTTTCCTCCTTTTACTCGATGAAAAAGTATGCAAAAATGATTATTTCCACTTTATTTGCACTATTTCCATATTATTTCCACATTATTTCCATTATTTCTACATTATTGATACTATTTCCACTTATTTCCAATATTTTCAGATATTCCCACTTTATACATTTTCTTCCAGTTATTTCCGCGCTATTTTTAGTCATTTCCACCTTCTTGGACAATTATTTCCACTAGTGAACTCCCCCTTGGAAAGTGACAGATAATAATCTCTAATCAGAAATTTCAGGAGGTAGGTAAAAGAACGTATAACCTTAAATTTGCCGCCCCTACCCCCATCAGGGTCGTAGCCAAAACCCGCGCCAGAACCGAATGTTAAGAAGGACTGGGAATTTTGAATTTAGTTGGAAGCGTGTTTTTATTTAAATTATTTATACGTTTTTTTGTAATATCAGTGGCGTATTAGGTACGCAGAAAACTAGATTTCGGGTGTTTCTATATTGTTGTTCTAAGATGTTGGCGTTAGAGTCCAACCGGGGGGGGGGGGGGGGGGTGGGCGGTCTGGAATATCCACCAGTAATAAGGGAGGTTCGGGTGCATTTAAATGCATTTTTTTGCTGCATAGATTCCGATTTCCTATGCACTGAAGTGCGTCGTCAAGTCAGTTAATTAAAAAAACCTTGCGCATCAATCGCGTAAATATAGTGTATTTTTATGCGATTCAATTATGAATATTTTCACCGCTTTTTAAATTATTTGCTTTCTGAATACTTTGAAAAATTTTCTGTGATAATTTCATTTCATTTCGTTTGAACACGTGCCTTAGAATGGATTTTTAAATTTAAAAATCAAAAAAATTGGCAAAATTTAACATTTTTGTCCCTTTTCCTATGCCCGCCACTGGCTAACTTTACTTGAAAAATACTATTTTTTACACTATCTTTAATAAATTCGGAAAAAACTGAAAGGAGAGTTTTGAAAACCGAAAGTTTGAAATTTTAGAGAAATAAACATCATGTAAAAAATCTAATATCCGCCATTTTTCTTATTTACTTTTTGAAATTCTCAAGGGTTGAAGTCTATTAGTATAGTTGTCTACTGTGAAAATTTCAGTTTAATTACTTCAAAAAAGTGCTCATAAATTGTTGGAGAAATTTAGCCATTTTTACCCTATTCCTACCCACGCCACTGGCTTATTAATAGAAAAAATGCAAATTTTATTGCATTAAATTAAATTTCAAGTCATTTACTTCCAATCTTGTGAATTTGATATAAAACTCTTTTTCTGTCTAGCTTATACAGGGGTTCAAAAAATAGTCCTTTTTCCAAAAATTAAAATGCCCGCCATTTTGAAACGGCTCAGCCGATTTTGCTCAAGTGCAATACCAGACCACTCCTTGTGGATATCTTACTTCCAGAAAAATTTCAGTCTCCTAGATTGAAAACTGCGACCTGAAATGAGGTGACAAAAACCGGATTTTCCGAATTTTGAAGAGACACCCTGTAGAAGTGACGCGACTTTTGGAAATTTTTTTAATGAAAATCGAAATTATTTCTAAAGTTTAATAAGAGTGCAAAATTTCGTTCACTAATCTTGAAAGATAAAGCTACAGGAGCGTTTTTAAAATCGAAATTTCGTGATTCCAATATATATATCGTGGGCAGGTGAATTTTGAAAAACCACTTTTCGTGATCTGGGGGTCAGGATCGGTGGACATTTGATGAGTTTGGGTGATTTTCGAAAAGTGATGTCGTCCTCAATAGTGTATTTTTTTATAAAAAAAATACACTAAAATTATCAAGAATATTCTTACGACACGTAAAATGAGAGACCTCCTGATTTAACGACCATAGCCAGATGCTGCAAATTGCAAACGCGGACAGCTCGGCCGCGCGCTCCTTGCCGCCGTTGCCCCCAAAGACTCTCGCGAAATACGACAACCGTTTATTTGAAGCCAAAAAAGGCGCGATTGCGCATTATAGCATTTCATGGACTTTTCCATCGATACGAGTAACGGGGTAGTTCTAGTTATTCAGATAGACGGATACCTCACCTGATGAATGAATGACATAACCGGTCAGGTTCTTGTCAGATCAAGACATCTCCCTTTAGAACAATATAATAAAATATGCTGATTTTGCCTTTCCCCCCCAGGACCGCTCTAATTCGGCGGTTTACTCTTGTTGTTGTCTGGAGACCAATACCCCCCTCCGCCTCCTTGCCCCGGTATTTAGGCCCCTGACTGAATAATATCATAATATCATTTTTTTGCAACGTTTGCAACAAAATAGGCACTCATGTTTTTGCTGGGCTTAATTTGTGATAACGTCTTTGACCAATTTTTTCACAATTTGATGTCAATAGATTGAGGACAAAAAAAAGGTATAAAAATGGTACAAAACAAAAGAAAACTGTTGCTTGCTACTCTGTATAACGTATTATTATAATCCCATGTGAAATACGTCGCAGTGTTGCAATTTTTCACACTTCGCGAAACATAAATTACATATTATCGTAGATGAAAAACCCGAAAGCAACAATGTGTCGTTTCACAAGGAAGACCTTGCAATGCTAAATTGATATTATTATTAGCAATTTAATAGTCTACCGGAGTAATCTATGCTGCTTCTATTGCAGAAACTTAACTATTATGCCATGTAAAACGTGTTACAAATTTAGAATACACGCCGGACTTTTTAGAGCGAAAAACTGATTACGAAATCCAAATAACTAGAGCTACTTAAGTGAGTCGTTCATTATCATCTCTCCTAATCGTTCAATCGGGTTCAAAGAGGTTCACCTCGCTGCGCTAATTTCAAGCTTTCAAGCAGCACTCGCTGAAAGGTTAAAGCCCTTAAAAGCTTTAATACGCCATTTTTGCCTTTCCGATAATTTAATTTGACTCGTCGCTAAGCTGCTTTCAGATTACCGTTAAGCTATGGGAAAACAAATTTCCTTCATACTATATCAATATTGTTTCAAGATTGTTACTTATTTTCTTTGAATGTCTGAATCGTAGCGATGTTTTCGACGAAAAACTCACAAACATTTTTTTTCTTGATTTTTAAATATTAGATAAAACGCTCCTTTAGAAAATGTTCGCCCTTTAACGTAATTTTCAATGCCCTTCTGGCGTAACTGACAACAAGTCGTACCTTGACACGACAACTGCCATCTTCCATTATGTTTCTGCTGTGATTAGAACCCTTTCAAGGCAAACGGCGTTCCGATAGCGGCTTCCTTCCAAATTCTTCCTGACGTGACATCGGTCCCTTATCATATCTTTCTGGTTCTGCCACAATGGCAAAAAGTCAAACCCAGCCACTACAGCTGCCCTCTTCTATGTATTGTTTCCGCAATTGACAACCCGTTCAAATTGTACCCTGTCTCAACAGCGGCCCCTTTCCATCCCTACCGACGCATTTAACAATTTAACAATCCTCTCTAATCCACGTTGCCGCACCAGCCGCCTTCTTCTTGCCGTGACAGCGGTCCCTTACCATGTCCTTCTGCCACGATGATAAAAAGTCACTTTACCACTACATCTGCTCGCTTCTGTTCCTTTTTTCCTAAAAAACAACTCTTTCAAACGGCATCTACCGTGACGACGACCTCTTTCCATTTCTCCTATCGCGGTTAACAACCCGCTCAAGTCTCACCTTGTCACGAAAGAGGCTTCCTTTCAAGTTCCCTTTGCCGTGACAGCGGACCTTTTTCATGCCCTCCTGCCGCGATTGACAGCCATTTAAAATTGTACCCTCTCCATGTTCTTCTATCGCGATTAGGGACCTTTTCAAGTGACAGCTGTCCTCTTGCAAGTTCTAATTGTTACCATGACAGTCTTCTTCCATGTCTCCCTGCCGCGGTAGGCAATGCTTTCAAGTCGCCCTTTCAATGTTTAAAGACTCTCCTTTGGCGATTGACAACAAGTCGCATCCTGCCGCGATCACTGCCCTATTCCTGTCTTTCTGTCATGAGGACAAAAAGTGAATTTGCTACTACAGCTGCTCGCTTCTATCCCTTCTTTCCTCAAAAAACCATCTTTCAAATAGCACCTAATGAGACAGCCGCCTCTTTCCATCCCTCCTACCGCGGTAAACGACCCTTCCAGGTCTCACCTTGCTGTGCTAGGGGACTTTTTCCATGCCCTCATGTCGCTGCATGATACCACAACAGCCGCCTTCTACCATGCCTTCCTGCCCCGATTGACAACCATTTAAAATTGTATCCTCTCCATGTTCTTTTATCGCGATTAAGAACCCTTTCAAGTGACAGCTGTCCTCTTTAAAGTTCTAATTGCTACCATAACAGTCTTCTTCCATGACAGGCAATGCTTTCAAGTCGCCCTTTCAATGTTTAAAGGCTCTCCTTTGGCGATTTTGTCGTGATTAATAAGCCTATAAGGCCTCTCCTTGCCGCGAAAGAGACTTCCTCCCAAGTTCTCCCTGCCATGACAGCAATCCTCGCAGCGATCCTGTTCCATATGCCCTTCTATCGCTAATGAAAACAAGTCGTACCATGCCACTAAGCCGCCCCTACCATGTGTGACCATCATATAGGTTCTCCTTAAAGCGACATCTGCTCTCCTCCTTTTTCTCCTGTCGTGATTAAGAACCCTTTCAAGCTACGGTTGTCTTTTTACAAGTTACCCCTACCGTGTTTAAAGTCACAACTTGCCGTGAAAGTGGCCCCCTTTAAGGTGTTGCTTGTCGCCATAACGGCCTTCTTTCAAATTTCTGTTGCTGTCCCACTAGTCCCCGGCGTCCATGTCTCCTGAAAGCGGTAGACAATGCGTTCAAGGCACTCTTTCAATACTTAAAGGTTCTCCTTACCGTGATAGCGATCCTTTTCTAAGCCATTTTTTTGCTATTGATAACAAGCCGCACCCTGCCAAGTCAGCTGCCCCTTCCATGTCTTATTGCCGTAATCAACCACTCTTTCACTCTTTCACTGCCACGGCTTCCTTCCGCGAAGAGAACCCTTTTAAGTCGCTCCTTGCCTTCACGGCAGCTCACTTTCTTGCTCCCAGTTTCGATTAACAACTCTTCCAAGTCACACCCAGCTGCGATGGCGCTTCTGAGGCCTATAATATGCAAAAAAGCCACGTCCTGATCTTTTCCCAGACTTTAAAGAAGAAAAAGAAGAAATCGAAGAAAATATGGTTGAGACGTCTTTCAAAATTTTCATAGCGTGAAAACAATGCATTGGGACATTGCGACTTGGATTGTGGGTATTTTTGTAAATATTTAACCCTTGTAGGTCCTAAAATATCAAAAATAGATACACTTAACTTTGAAAGGTCCTGACTGTTCTGATTACGCACCTATAAATGCACCCTTTGCTGCAAATGAGATTTATCGACAGCCGCTGTTGGCGCATTATGTTCGGCGCGGAGACACGTCCCGACTAGCCTTATTCGTTGGTGTCCGTGCTGCGCGTTCGGTTCGTTTTATATAATGATTGTTTAGTTTATAATAAAATTTGGGCAGCTATGATTATAACTTATTGCAGAAATTTATTTTGAGCTAATAGTTGTGGGACACCTGTAGTAGGTGTATGTCCAATATACACACACCAAGGCTCTTACTAACTGGCGTGCCGTGCTGTAATGATAGTAATAATTTTATGTTGCCATATCCTAAGCGCACGATTTGAAAGCAGGATTAATAGGTGTAAAATGATAGATGTGCAAATAATAACTAACCAGAAATGGTAGGACGATTTCGTAATAAACCGTTTTGTATGAAACATTGCGCAATCTTCTAATTGTCTGTAATTATTTAATAATTTCTATGGAGGCTTGTTAATCGATGTAAATCTGAAACAAAAACCGGCAACGGCCAGAGGAGTATTATTAGAGAGTAGTAGAAAACTAATCCCATAACCGAAACGAGACGATAAACTCCTGGCAGGTACAAATTACTATTTTAATAAAGAAACTCACGTGAGATGGAGTGAAATTTAATTCCCGCAGTTGCGAAAAACTACAACTGTTCGAGCTCGAATTACAAACCACAAAAGAAACCGTACTGATTTTAATAAAGCCGCAGAACGCGTTCAGATGAAAACCTCATCGTTCGGTGAAAACCTAAAAGAAAAGTATCACGAGCGTGGGTAAGGATGGAGGATCTCTCGAATCTTCACGCTTGTTCACGATTCATCATACAAGCTGCTTAATGTGTGTGGGAGCGGAATTTTTTAAATCACTCCTTTCTTGGACACCTACTCTTCCTTCACTCAACCATCCAGGGGGCACACCAGCACCAGCACCAGCACCAGCACCATAAGAGAGAAGATTTTATCTAGGCGAATGGCGAATTTTATTATGGAAATGCTAACAATGATAAATTCGTATTAGGCTTGGCACGATTACCATATTTTATGATTATTATTAGGTTGATGGTGTCTTTGGTTTTGAACCTACTGACCTTGAAATGGACACTGGTCCCGAGCAGTTGCGGTTTATTCTTGGCGGTTTAGAATTGGACATGATATTTCTTGTTGTGATCTTTTAAAACCTTCTTATTGCGAATCATCGCTGGGCAAATTTAATAAATTGGCCCGGTAATTATTAGAAAAGCAGTTCTTGATGATGGGGTTTTATGTTTAGGAAATCTTAATAGGCCGAAAAGCTTTTTCGAAATCTAAACGAAGGACCAGGGTGCAGGATATACCAGGATTATTAATTATTATGGCTTTAATGATTGTACTCACTGTTACCACCAGGCTAACCACTGTAACCCGTGCGGGGGATGCAGAAGTCTTCAAATAAATGCGGTTTTGCGAATGGGGGCAGGGTACTACGTGTACCACAGCCACGATTAATGCAATCGCCCCTTTTAATCGGACACGATAATGAGGAATTTACGAATGCGGGAGCCGCGACGATTTCCACAGCAACTGACGAAGGGTGCTGGGTTGGCTAGCTCGTCCTTGACACTGCTCACTACTCTCTACCTTGATTCGTACTAGTGTTGTTGGTGATGGTGAATGAGGGACGTCATAATGAGACTTCTGGGAGCCTGGGGTGATTTTCATTAAATAAAGGTGTCCCTAATAGAAAAAATTCTATTGAATGAGTAATTAACTTGTCAATTATGATAATTAATAACGGCAGATGCTATTATTATAATTAGATCAAACTTCTTCCAATATCCATTTCACAAATCGCTGGCGCAAAGTTAAAAACGCCTTCCTCAATGGTTACTTAAACATAAACGTCTCGCAATTTTCTATTATAATAAGAGAAGAGTAGAGAAACTATATTATTAATGTTACTATAATAATTATAATAATTACAATATCGCCACTCCGTGTCCGCGTACTTAGGCTCGAATGAGTCGTAAATTTTTTGCGGCTGGTTTGCTTGCATTGCGTATAGTGAAAGTTATCGTTGAAAGTTGTAATAACTAATATTAATAAGGTATTGAAGAAATTTTGAAGGTCACTTCTTAGACGGTTAATTGTTACCCCGCGCTAACGAGAGCGAAGTAATTTATGAATAAATCATAATTTCTGTTCTACTCGAGCTGCTTGGTTGAAATGTTTTTATTTTTTATTTTTGACCTGTCATTCCTACACAATAATAAGTACACCAGTCGTCGAATCGAAAGACCGGGATGATGATGATGATTACATCGAAGTTTATTTTAATTGACCGTTGTTTATAAGCAATAAAAGGATAATTTTAAACGGTGTTGCTCTACTTTCCGTTACGTAAGTACCTAGTTACAGAATAAATGCGACTGTTTCCCGCATGTACAGGAAGCCAATAAAGTGGCAGCTGATTCTTCTGGCGTTGCATCAATAACTCGAATTAATGTAAACCGTTCTTTTAGTATTCTGAAAACAACATTTCTATTCTGAGTTTACCTTGGAGTCAACGAAGGACAATGCGTGCGATCTTTAAAAAAAAAAAAAAATTGTTGGTCTCAAGTTTTCGATTTTTAGAAGTGTTCTGGAAGTGACCTAACAAAACCTGCATGATGATTCACAGAAATCCATCCATGAAAGCTTGTTCTTTGATTTTGATGTATTATTCACGCTTACCGTTACCTCCAATGTAAAGTAAAGTAAGTGGGAGGTTTATTTTATCGTCAAACTCACATAAAGAGTTTTAAATCCGTAATACAATAAAAATAAGACGATTTTCATTACAAAGGGTGTATTTTGCTAAAATAGAGAACTAGGTATTTGATTTTTGAGCTTTTTTATATGCGGTATCCAGTTTTTTCAAAAACTTTTATAATGCCTCGAGCTTAATTTCGTCGAGGAAAAATTAGAAAATTTTAATTTCATTTTTATTGTCTCTAGAACATTCTAGAATTAGTTTATGATATTTTTGTAATTTTTAATCTGCAAAATTTAGGTTGACTCAAAATTTTCGGGAGATAAAGGAAATTTTTATTTTTATGTGAATTTACAGTAATTTTCAATTGCTTGTCAATGTCTTTTAGTACTTGTGGTCCTGGAAAGTTTGCCTTAACCATTGGAAATGCAGAAATGCCAAATTTGTTAACTTAACCAAAATTGTCAGATTTTGTTAACTTTTTTCCATTTTAGAGCCGTTTTGGTACAAAATAACAATTTTTCTTCAAGCATTTTTAGATTTTTTCCTCAATTTATAATGGTTTGTGGGATGATAATTTTCGAAATAATTTTGAAGTTTAAATAAATGCCACTTTCTCTGGAATTAAAATTCACACCATATGGCAGGAGATATTAGGAATAAAATAGGGGGGGGGGGGGTTCAGAGGAAAGCTTTCCTATAATTTTTATTTCCTCACCCTCTATATTTATTTGGGTCGTTGAACACGAAATTGAAGTTTGCTGGCCAAATTTTGGCCCGGAACTTTTTTTTTGCACTTTTTGTACCAGTTTTTTGTACTTTTTCCAGTTTTTAGCCTTCAGAAAAGAAGCGTGTTTTCAAGAATTTCATTTCATACAAAAACAAAGTAGATAAAATTTCCTACATCTCTCATGAAAAACGTTTTTTTTGCAAGACTAACCGTTCCACCGGTAGAGCGCGCCAAAAAACATATTCCCATATCTAGTGAAAAGTGAAAAAATGTGCGAAAAAAAAAAGGTTCGGGTCAAATTTTCGTCTGCAAACTTCAAATTAATGTTCAGCGACTCAAAAAACACAGAGGTGAGAAAATCAAAACTATAACAAAACTTTCCAAAGCCCCACGCAATGGTAATATTTTTTTGACGCACTATACCGGCGAAACGGTTAATTTTACAAAAAAACGTTTTTATTTATGAGAAATGTAGAAAATTTTTTCTAATATAATTTTGTATAGATAGTGTTGTCGAAAAAAAAGTCATCTTTCTGAGATTTAGTTCAAAAACCGAAAAAAAGTGTAAAAATTTGGACAAAAAGCGCAAAAAAAACAAAATTCTGGGCCAATTTTTTGCCAAAAAACTTAAAATTCGTGAAACCCAAAAAACATAGGGGGTGAAAAAACTAAAACACTATAGCAAAACTTTCCTCTGAGAATTCAAATATGCCTACCCTAATATGGATCTAGGTGCTGAAATTTGATCTTTTGAAAAGCACAAACTAATGACAAATACATTTTTCAAGAAAGATGGAAAACAATTTTTTTTTGATTTTTTGCAAGAACTTTTTGGCGTAGGTACACTGTTTATACAAGGTGATTCAGTAATGAGTACCATAAATGATACGGGGTGTACCTACTGTCAAAATAATACGAAAACCAAGAATAACTTTTTTTCCAAAAGTGCTTCCCTAACAAGATACAGGGTGTGAAAGGGTCGATTTGGAAAACACTTATTTGATCGTATCTTCTAACTGGGTTGAACTATTTAATTCATTTTTGGTAGACATCTACTACATAATAAGGACCGTAAACGGACAAAATTTTGTCGCATTTGAACAATCCAGTGGCGTAGAATTGGGGGTCATGTGACACTTTTTCCCCCAAAAAAAAAGTTGCTGTTGGGTTTTTTCCCATTTTTATTTGGTTTTTAGTATTATTGGTTCAAATACCACAAAAAAGGTACACTTGTTTCATTTGCCCAGAAGCGTCCGTTTCCGAGGTATTCTGACTTAACTGAGTAAACAAACTGTTTACTGCGTTTGAAAAAAACCGTTTGCAAACACCTGAAAAAAACCGAACCATACTAAACATCTTTTATGAGATTAGATCAAATAATCACCTGACAATTGAAAATTTGATTTCAAATTAAAAGAATGAAATAAAATTTTGATTAGGTACCATCGACTAATTTATTTTATCACATAGGACCACGGAAAGATACAGATTTTTGTAATAGACCAAAAATGGGCTAAAACGATGTATCTTTCAAACAAAAAAGCATGAACAGTGTTCCTGCTACCGTATCAACAATTACGATCGATTTCAATGGAGGGTAGGGGTAGTTTCAGCCTTTCCCGGGTTTCCGTCAAATTATCATGTACATCAGAAACTAGTACTTTTAATAAGAAACTTACCTACCAAATTTCATTGAATTGGAATCAGCCGACTTTGAGCTATTTCAAAAAAACTAAAATTGTCGAAAGACTTTGAAGCCCTCTAACGGACAAACGAAGCATTTTGGTATAGAGATAAGTTTGGTCCGAGCAATTTTTTTGTACCTCAGTAATCTGTGGTTGCTCCATGTCCATGGAATATTGGGACACCCTGTAATTATAGTGTTTATAGCGTTTTCCCCTTCGATGGTGGTTCAGAAAATAAGAAAGATTGAAAAGGGTTTTGGCGGTTGGCGATGTTAAATATTTCGTTGATTTTAGAGTCTTGATAGATTTGGTATAAAATGACATTTTTTTTAGAGTTGTTATGATTTCTCAATCAGCAAATTTGGCATAAATTTATGAGAGTTTAGAAAATTTGATTTTTAAAAAGTAATATTCAAATTGTGTGGGTTATGTTGATTTTGGTCTTAAAAAGTTTACCCCAATCGATATACCGATCTAGAAAAATTAAAAAATTGTGGACTTGACGAAAAAATAAAAGATTTGGCTGATTTAAAAGTCATTTTGCTAAAAAATAACCTTTTTTCGAGAATTTTTATAATTTCTAAATCAGAAAATCTGACATGGTTCATGAACTTTAAGGGATTAAAAAAAATATTTTTTCGAAATTATAAGTAATTTTCAATATTCTTTCAAGAACTTTTGAATTCCTCAATTTGATTAGATTCAGAAATTGTTGTGGAATAAAAAAATGTAATTTAATTTTAATTTCAATTATTCATTTATGTTTTGTCGGTGCATTTGCCCTTAAAACATGTTCCCTTTCGATTGAAGCTCAAAAAAAAATTAAAAAGGGTTTTGATGAAAAAATATTTCGTTGACTTTGGAGACTTTTCGTTATGAAATTACAATTTTTTCTATAGAATTTTCAAAATTATCAATTAGCAGATTTAACATAAAAATATTGAAGGATGTCGAAAACTTTAATCTTTTTAAAAAGTTTAAGTAATTTTCAAATTGTGTCCGTTATGTTGATTTTGGTGGTGTAGAACGTGGTCTAGAAAAAAATTAAAATTGTGAATTTAACGAAAAAATAAAGATTTTGTTGATTTGTTAAGATATTCATTTTTTTTCTAGAATTTTTATAATGTCTAAATTAGAAAATTTGACATGGTTCATAAATTTTAGGGGCTTAGAAAAATGGAATATTTTGGAAATTATGAGTTTCAAAATTTTATGATTTTTCAATTTACCAATAATTTCCTACCTATACAGGGTGTATTGTAACGTCCGCATAATATTAGCACCACGCGATTCTACATCAAAAACAGAACAAAAAAGTCCTCAACAGTTTTTTCTTGATGTACACAGATTTTAAGATATGGACAATTTAACGTTCTTAAATTTTGCAACACTGGCGCTGGTATAAAAATTAAGATAACTTATTAGACGTGAAGTCACCTCACTGGTATAGTGTGCCGTTGCTATGTAATCGAAAAAAGGGTGCAACAAGACAAATGTCATGCTGCGACGTGTCAATGTTGCAATTTTTTTTTAGATTTTTTATTTTTTCAATTTTTTATTTAACAATTAAAACGCGCAGTTGCAATATTGATTGGAAGTATTGGAACTCAGGAAATCAAATAATTCCTAGTTTTGAAATGTTAATTACAACCATTTTTACCAAAAAAAATCTAAAATTTTGGATAATTTGGCTATTTTACTTCTCACTTAAGAATTTTTTAATAATATTAAGCAATATTTTTGAGTATTAAAAAACTTCAAATTTAAACTACAATGGTCGATAACTTCGTTATTTGAGGTCTAAGAGCTAAACGGTATTAAAACTTTATGTTCTGTTTTTGATGTAGAATCACGTGGTGCTAATATTATGCGGACGTTACAATACACCCTGTAGTTCAGAAAATTTGAAAGATAGAGAATTTTTTTTTAATTTGAAGCAATAATTTATTTCAACAATTTATGTATGTTTTGTGTTACTTTATTTGGTTTTGAAAAGCTTACCAAATGAATGGGGGTCCGAAAAAAAGAAATAAAATTGGTTGATTTTCCATTTTAAGAAAATCATTTTTGAGTTTTTTTTTTGTTTTAAAAGTTTTGATATAAATAACAATTTATTTTCATTTTTTATGTAATTCCCCAATCAGAAAATTGTCATGGTTCAGAAATGTTGAAGAATTTGGAGAATTTTTAATAGTTTTAAATTCTTTTTAACATCTTTCGGTCTTTTTGGTTTCAAAAAGTTTGCTCCAATCGATGGTGAATGTCGTTATTAAAATAAAACAACTGGTAGATTTGAACAAAAAGATTTTGTTAATATTTAGAGCCTTTTTGGAATGAAATTAAATCTTTTATTTTTTAAATTAGGTACTCAATAATTAGCAAATTTTACACAGCTCAGAAATTATTTGAGATTACGAATTTTTCTATGTTTTCATTGTTTTTATCTCTGTTTGGTGATTTTAGTCTTATAAAGTTCACCCTAATCGATTGGGGTCAAGAAAGAAAAAAAAAAATGATTTATTTTCCAAACAGCTTATTTTTGAGTTTTTTTTTTTGTTTTACAAGCTTTACTTTAAACTATATTTTTTAATTTTTTTTATAATTACACAAAAAGAAATTTGACATAGTTCAGAAATGTTGGAGAATTTAGAGAATTTGATTTCGTATGCAATTTTTTTAAACGTTTAATTTTTTTTAAATTATCTTTTAGTGTTTTTGGTTTTAAAAGATTTGCTCCAATCGATGGTCCATTAAAATAAAATAACTGGTAAAAAAAGATTTTGTCAATTTTTAAGCCTTCCTTTGAGCTTTTTGTTTTTTAAATTCCTCAGTAATTAGCTAACACTGTTCAAAAATTTTGTGGGTTTGAAAAAAAAAATATTATTGTAAATTTTACGATGTTTTCGTTGTTTTTGTCTCTCTTTGGTGCTGTCAGTCTTATACCTATAAAGCTCACTCTAATCGATGGTGGTCCAGAAAAAAATATATAAAATTGGTTGATTTTACAAAAAAGCTTATTTTTGAGTCTTTTTGGTTTGACAAGCTTTGTTTTAAACTACAATTTTTTAATTTGTTTTTATAATTCCACAATCAGAAATTTGACGTTGTTCAGAAAAGTTGGAGAATTTAGAGAATTATCTTTTGGTGTTTTTGGTTTTAAAAGGTTTGCTCCAATCGCTGGTGCATGGTTTGTTGAAATAAAACAACTGGTAGATCTGCCAAAAAAACATTTCGTTAATTTTTGAGCTTTTCTTTCCGGAATGAAATTTGAGCTTTTTGTTTTTTGAATTCCTCAATAATCAGTAAATTCAAAAACACAGTTCTAAAATATTGTTGGTTTGAAAAAAAATTATTGTAAATTTTATGACGTTGTCGTTGTTTTTGTGTCTCTTTGACGCTTTTAGTCTTATAAAGTCCACTTTAATCGATGGTGGTACAGAAAAAATTAAAATTGGTTGATTTTACAAAAAGCTTATTTTTGAGTCTGTTTGGTTTGACAACCTTGGCTTAAGCTACAATTTTTGTATTTTTTTTTATAATTCTACAATCAGAAATTTGACATGGCTCAGAAATGTTTTAAACGTTTAATTTTTTTATTTTTTGATTATCTTTTGGTGAGAGTTAAAGTAAAATAACTGGTAGATTTGCCAAAAAAAAAAGATTTCCTTAATTTTTGAGCTTTTCTTTTTGGAATGAAATTAAAGCTTTTATTTTTTAAATTCCTCAATAATTAGCCTATTTGACAATTCAGAAATTTTGTGGGATTTAAAAAAAATATTTTTTTTGTAAATTTTATGGATGGTTTCATCGTTTTTGTCTCTCTTTGGTGCTTTTTGTCTTTTAAGTTTAGGTGGACCAGAAAATTTACTAACGAGAGTCGTATTAAAAAAAAATAAAATTGAACAGAAATGATTTTCGGCTTTCGCAACGCTTATGAGAGAGCACTTTGTTCTGCATGCGATGTCCGAGTAGAGTGCATACAATTTAAATATCATCAAATTATTATTCCCAAAACAACCTTGTCATTGTCTGACACGAATAACGTCGCTTTCATCTCTAGGACGGTCAGCTGAATGCATCACGCCCTGTATTCTTTGTTACCTACTTCAACGTGTAGGTAATAATTATTTTGTTTGTTCGGATAATTTAAAGACCGGTAATTATCAAGAAGGTTTATGGGGGTTTCCTTATGCGTACGAATGTTGTTTGTTATTTGTTATTTCAAACCTCATTGGTCAGCTGCACGTTGTTATGCAACTCCTCATCATTGTTTGAACCCATTTTCACAATTACCATCAATTCAAGGCTGTCGCTTATTCTAAAAAGCACCAAATTGTATTTCCTCTTTTGGTTTTGATTGTAATAAGATGAGCTTTAGTCAAACATATAATGAAGTATTCTGGTACCCACCTAATAAATGAAAGAGGTACTCGACCTTGCAGATATAAAGTATTAGATTAATCCAATTCTGAAGCAATTGGACCAAGACCGAGCTCGTCGTAATGTGAAGAACAATGAACTGTTTTGAGTTCTTCGGTCGCTTTCCATGCATACGACTCGCGAGGTTTTTTTTTCGATCATCTGAGCGAAGTAATTTATTCTTACCTACCATGGAGAGGATGGGACGTCTGTTTTGATCGATCAAACAGGAAAACAAGAAACAACACTTGTTGCTTCTTACGCTAATTATTACAGTCATGGGAACGAGAATCGAGAGCGACCTTGGATGGCGTGATGATGGATGATGGGGTGTCGCTAAATTCTTCTCAATTATTACCATTGTTTTGATCGCGTTAAAAATTAACTCCTCTAGGCATATTCGTGAAGGTAATGACGATTTTTCTGTTGTATTGTTATGGTATTAACTAGTATATTCACTGCAGGAACTTCAAGGTTGACTTAACCGTTGTATATCTCTCGTTCCGCGATCTGGAACAATCGCTCTACAGGATTCATACATCAGTTCATCACAATTGAGATAAAAATAAATTTAGGTTCAGCTACATCGCTCCATATCCTTTTATAATAATATAACATTGTTATGAGTACTAGTACTATTTATGATTATAGCATATAGCTGGTGGTTATTTTTTTTTTAAAGCAGGTCTAGAATTTAATTTTTTAGCGTCTTGACATGTTCGAACAAGTCGTCGAGACTCCCTGCTGAGGCAAGTTTTGCGCTTCAGGTCAATATACCATATTATGGACAGGTGTAGTAGTGGCGTCTTGTTTGGTTAACAAATTTGTTGTCAACAACTTTATCAAAAGCAAGATCCGAGTGTGAGGACGAGTTCTGACAAGTCAATTTCGGTTTTATTTATATTTAGAGAAGGAAAAATGAAAACTTGATTCGCAAAGTTATCCGTAATAACAATTTAGCAGATCCGCGTAGGTAGCAGTAGCAATAGTAAGTGGTAATTGTCAAAGAGAGAGTTTTGTATTTGTACCTTACGTGCTAATAAAGAACTATTGATTCTCTTCTCGACACTAATTGTTATAACCCAGTTTGGTCAATATTTATTAAAGTGAACACGCTTCTAATTGCGCTGACATATTATTGCCATACTTTACGTGTTTCTCAATTATGTCCACTGGTTGGTTGGTTACAATTTGTGCACTAATTTTCTTCGATCTAGAACGTTCTGTTATACTGTTCATATTGATAATATTCGATATCCGTGACCAATAAGTTCAATTTGGGAGTTTAGCTGCTGTTTATTGAAAAAAAAAAATTTGACAGGGCTGTTTTCCCCCCTCCTCTTTCTCTTCATGCCAGAGAGCGTATAACAAACGCGGAGATAAAAACGTTCAAGTTGGGGGCTCTTTCTCATCGGGAGGTTCAGTAAGAAGAATCCGTGCAAACTTCTTGTCAGTGCTGTTTCCCTCGATTCACCCTTCCCTTTCTCTTCACACCAGAGAGCGTATAAACGCGGAGATAAAACGTTCAATTTTGGGTTCTTTCTTTTAGGGAGGTTCAGTAAAAAGAATCCATTTAAACTTGTCAGTGCTATTTTCCTCGATTCCCCTTTTCTTTCTCTTTATTCCAGAGATCGTACAAGTATAATCTATTTTATTGAAGCAACTGATTTAAAATAATCAATATTAAAGAGAGTTCTTAAATTTACCAGCGTGAAAGCTCTGTGAACTACTAGGGAACCTGCATTACCGACATTAGTAAGCATTAGTGTCGGTAATACAGGTACCCTATAATCTACCAAGTTTAAGCGCCATCTACTGAAAGATTTGTCACTTATCCGCGTTGACAATACCGGAAAATTTCATTGAATCGTGACAGAGAGCGCATCCATCATTGTCACCACTTTATTGTTTAGAGTCACTGTACAATCTAACCTCTCAGCGGAAAACTACGCGCGCATTTTAAGCTTCAACCATGACGTCACATCTCTGTTATCTATAGAGTTTATGCGCTATTTACTGAAAGATTTATCGCGAATCCGAGGTTTGATAATCAAGTGACTCTACTCAACAGAGCGATTATAATAGAAAACTTACCTAAAACCTCTCCTACCTGACCTGTTGCGTCGAAATTCTCAACGCTACATAGCGGAGAAAGCACATCTATTGTCACCACTGCCTACCGAATAGAGTCACTGCGCACTCTACCAACTTAGCGGAAAACGACGCGCGCATTTAAAGCTCTAACCTTGAAGTCGCATCTCTGTTTCATAGCAACGATATATGTGCACGCCACTGGATTAACGATCTCTTAGAACGGTGCTACACTAAATTTTTAAATTTAGACTGTTCATCAAGCTCTAACATGTAAAGAAACATAAACCCGGTCAAAGTCGCAACATAAATAAAGGTCTTGCAGGCTTATAGGGTGGCTCAAAAACAAAAGGGCCTCGCTATATCTAATTAAAGACGAATACGTTGGAAACTTTTTTATTCTCACACACCAAAATGAAAAAAACAACTTTTACCTTAAAACCTCAATCGAAACCGTTTTCTGGGTAAACGCCCTTCTTATCACAGTGATTGGAGTACCTCATGGCTCTATATCCGTGCCAATAATATTCTTACTTAATGTTTGGTTTGGTGAACGATTTGGCTATGATCAAAAAACTTGCGAAACTCATGAAGACCATGGTCCTCTAGTACCAAATTGAGGCCGTGCGCGGATAATTATAGCGTGGGATCTGGGAAATCTGTTAAGTTTCTTTATCTCCATCTGTGACTGTCTTGTAAGTTTTCCCATAACGGCCAAGTTCTGTTTTTGCTCATGATAATTATTGGAGGTATCGTTCGATTTTTTGATTGGAGGCGTACCTACCACATGAGCATCGATTATGACACGAAGAATCCTGTTTTTGTGCCAAAAGACGTCGTAAAGTTACAACCCTAAAAACTATAATGAACTTTAGCAATTATAGCAATTTAAACGGTTTCTTGGAAGTGAAACAACCTAAAGACAATAATTTTTTATTTTCAGCTCGACTACAATAATGATACAATACAACAATGAACAGCTAGCAACAGTAATAGCAGTACCAATAGTAGCGATCCTTCTAGTATGGACGACAGCGATTTTCCACAAGAACCGAAGAAAATGGGGCCCATACGACATACCAATAGTAGTAATCCTAGTCCTGAGCATCTTGCGAAACTTAACGATCCTCTCCTACACCCTGGTAATCATCTTAAACCAAACAACCTTCAACCTGGAGTACTGCGGGATCGTCGTCTGGCTCTTCAACTCGATCCACACGTTCCAGGCGAGCTGCCTCACAACCCTGGCAGTCGTCGGACTCTTCTCGGCGAAACTCCACGGGAAAAACCAGAATTTGAAACAATTCCTCACCCCCACTCACCTCATCTACCACATGTTCTGCCTGACGACTCTCTGCGCTTGCGTGGGAGTGGCCGCAATTCTGGCGCAGAACGACCGCGGCGCGAAATTCGAAAGCATCCTCATCTTCGAGACCAACCCCTGCAGGTTCATGCCGTACGATCTGGATATTAAGTACAACGCGTTCGTTATCGTGTTACACGCTTTTCTGGCCTCGATCTCGGTCGTCTCTTTCGTGTTGATCTGCCATACGTATTTTCAGTTGAAGAAGAACGGGTTCGATTACTTGAAGAAATCGAATTCTGATCTGAGCGAGTTGAGTCTGGGAGTGCAGAACGATACCAATAAGAATTATTACGATACGTACACGATACAGAGGAGAGGGGTGGAGAATTTCTACGACGGGAACGCACAGGAGCAGAGTGTTGGGTTCCAGAATGGGTTCTGTCATAGGGAAACGGTTTGGAATAGTGACGTGTCGAATATTTCGACGACTGTGAGTTCTACGAACAGTAGGAGACCTTGCTTGGGGAAACAATTGCAGGATGAGTTCGAGAATAGGACTGGATTGGAGACCATTCATCCTGTGCTGATTGCGTGTTATCTCTTCTATCATCTCCCGATTATTGTAAGTACTCATTAATTATTATTAGTCTTATTATAGGTAGTTGCTTGAAAAAATTAGGGTGATTTTATAAATTAATAGATAGGTAAGTCACGCGCGTGCAAAATCTACGTGAAGAAATTAATAATTGAGATTTTCACCTTCGTTAACCTGAATTCGAGTCAATTTTGTTCGTTATATTATTAGAAGTATTATAGTAAAGATTTAAAGTAGAATAACAACACAGGTTGCCATTGACGATACTTCTTGCGATCAATATATCCACAAAGGTGACCTCATTCTCATCAGTTTTGGTGATGAGGTTCGAGGTTCTTTAGACCCGGTCGTGCATAGCCGAAGACAAAGAAAATTACAAATTGATCGAATTGGTTTTCCTTTATTATTGTAAAGGAAGGGTTAAAGGTTAAACCGCTGACTCGATTTAGTATGACGTCAGAAGTATCAGATATCGATGAAAAATAAATAAAAAGAAGAGTAGGAATTTAAATGTCATTTCAAATGCAGTTTGATTGAATTATTTCTCTTTGATCTTTTGACATTTTCTTCAATTATTTTTGCATAACTGCAACTCTTTATTTTTCAGTAGAATTTAAATTCAAATTCCCACCAAAACGTCTGACCTGGAGGTAATTTTTATACTACAAAGCTGGCTCTGGAATTTTTTCAACTGACACCCTTGCACGCTTCGCTTTTCCTAGATCCTTCATATACAGGATGTCAAAAAAATGAGTGCAGCACTGTGCGCAGTAAAAAATTCTGACTTAATGCGTCCATATTTTGAAACCTGTCAAATGAAAAAAAATTTACTGCACTTGCTTAATTAAAAAATAAATAAATGACGTCATAACAGCCAGGAATGTTTTTTTAGGCTATTAGAACATGTGAAAAAAAAGTCGAGCATCGGACTTTTTTACGAAGACTCCACAAGAAAATTATGAACTTACTTCATATTTTTATCGCGCCCTGTATATGTTCAATTATTTAACTGACAGTTTTACATTAAATTAATTTAAATAGATACAATTAACTTACAATACCGAACACTCCTTTACCTGATACATTGTGTCGATTTAATACAACTTCAGCAGCGCCGCCAAGCGTATAGGGGTGAAATTAAAAGTTATGTTTGGCGGGAGTTTTAAATATGGCGGGAGTTTTAAATATCAACACTGATAACAAAACTAGACGGATATTAGTAATACGAATTAATAAAACAATAAATAGCAAAGTCTGCAATATGCTTAATTAACTCTAAGTAATACCCCCTTTTGCCGCATGTAAGGGCGCTGTAAAACTTCTAGCTTGATTTAAGGGAGAGTGTTCGGTATTGTTAATTGAGTGTATTTGAATGGACGTAATAAAACCAGAGTGAACTTCAAAAAATGACACAATAATAAATATGATCACCTATAAAGGATCCATTAAGAATAAAAAATAACTTTTGACGCCTATGAGTGACATTTCTTATTAGCTTGAGGACGAAAGAAACGATTGCAGGGACGATTCTTACTTACAAGACAAATCGAATTGTCAATCGAGTGAAACAATTATTAATGGAAGTGTGCTGAATTTGATTTTTTCGTTTAACACGTTAACCGATTCTGATGAGGAAGTGACTACCTTCCGCGCAAGGTCAATGCGAATTAAAAGTTCTCTAAAAAGTTCCTAAAATTAAACAATGATTAGCGCGGCCGGATTACTTAAAATAGCAACTAAACGGTTAATTTGTTTGTAAACAAATACACA
The DNA here is from genome assembly GCA_910589415.1 of Malachius bipustulatus. Lineage (NCBI taxonomy): Eukaryota > Metazoa > Arthropoda > Insecta > Coleoptera > Melyridae > Malachius > Malachius bipustulatus. The sequence continues at coordinate 30,679,803 of OU342638.1, read as the reverse complement.
CCGTTCACGATTTTTCGTCAATTTAAAGCGACTTTAGTTTCTTCTTTAAATCAGGTTTTTTCTTAGATTTTCATTCCCTACATCCAGGGAAAAGACACGTGATTATCGCGTCATATAATGACCTGTTTAAAGTGACGTCGAAAACCCGTCGCCTTAACCCGATTTTATCACGTAATTAAAAACAATTGGCGTGATGTCCAAAAGAGGTAACAAATTTTATGACTTCGGACTGAGACAAGAGTTTTTTACGTCATAAACACGTGAAACTTGAGATATGAAATTCTGGAAGTGTTTTTTTTTTTCAAATACTCGAAGCAAGTCAAATTAAGAAGCCTAGACCAGAGTTATCATAATCTTCTTTTAGAAAATGATCGTTACTTATTGCTACGTCATTATAGCGTCATTAATTCGGCATATTTTAGATGTGTTATTTACGTCAGTAAATTATACGTCCTTGATTACATCGTCATAACTATTCTAACGTCAATAAATTCGTTCTTTGACGTCCCCGATCACCAAAAAATGACGTCTTATTGACATTGTTCTGCGATACCAGGAACGGTGTTCTCAGATACCTACCAGAAACGTTAAGGAATCGGTTGAACCGGGAAAGGAGTCCGATTTTCTTATCTTTATGAACCCTATTGGAAATAATTATATTTCATCTAGCTTCGAGTGAATTCAATTTTTTTTATTAACCACTTGTCAGTTTAAAGTGTGAGACAAGAGATCGTATTTTTGACGTCATAAACACGTAAACTTGAGATATGAAATTCTAGCATTATTCAAAGTGAGATGCTTGGATTAGAGCAACCAGAGCTATCATAATTATTTTGCCATAGAACGTAGAATGATCTTTTTGCTATACGTCATTATGACGTCTTTTTAGGCATATTTTAGACGTTTTCTTTACCTCTTCTTTGAGTGCATCGTCATAAATATTCTAACGTCAATAAATTCGTTCTTTGACGTCGCCGATCATCAAAAAATGACGTCTTATTTACGTTGCTCTGCTATACCCGGAACGGGATCTCATGCAGATACCAGAAACGATAGGGAAACCGGTTGAACGGGGAAAATAGTCCAGTTTTCTGATTTTTCTGAGACATTTTTTGAAAGTTCACCTAATGCCTAACTTTAGGTTTCTCTTGAGAGATTCCAAAAATTTTAAATAGAAAAACAGAATATTTTTTATTGTTAAATAATTATTGGAAATAATTATATTAGCCTTAGGCGAATTCAGTTTCTTTAATTAACCACTTATCAGTTTATAAAGCGTACCTAACGTAAGAGCAAATAAACGTGTTTTTCACGTCATAAACACGTGAAACTTGAGATATGAAACTTTGGAAGTATTTTTTTATCAAAGACTCGAAGCAAGTCAAATTGAGAAGCTTAGACCAGACTTACAATAATTCTTCTCCATAGAATAATCGTAAATTATTGCTACGTCATTATCACGTCATTAATCCGACAAATTTTAGACGCGTTCTTTACGTACTTACCTTAGTAAATTACGTCCTTGATTAATTCGTCATCACTAGTGTTACGTCAATAAATTCGTTTTTCTACGTCGTCGATCACCAAAAAATGACGTCTTATTGACATTGCTCTGCTATCACGGGAACAAGGATCTCAGACTCTGGAAATGATAGGGAACCAGTTGAATGGGGAAAGTAGTCCAATTTTCTGATCTTTATGAACCGGTTTTTTAAATTTCAGGTAAAGTAAAGTAAAGGTAAAGGCTGACTTTAAAATGTTTCATGAAAGCTTGTAAAAACTTTAAATAAAAAATCAGAATATTTTTTATTGCCAAACTAATGGAAATAATTATCTTTTGTTTGACCTCAGGTGAATTATTTGCAGTGTAAGACCGAAAAAACGTGTTTTTTACGTCATAAAGACGTGAAACTTGAGGTATGAAATTCGGGAATATTTTTTTCAAATACTCGAAACAATAAGTCAAATTGAGCAGCTTTGACCATAGCTACCAAAATTCTTCTTTCATAGAATGATAATGACTTATTGCTACGTCATTATGACGTCTTTAATTCGGCATATTTTCTAACGTCAATAAATAAGTCCTTCGACGTCGCTGGTCATCAAAAATGACGTCTTATTGACATTGCTCTGCTACCGATGATACAGATCTCAGAAACTAGAGAAGATAGAGAGCCAGTTGACCGGGGAAAGTAGTTCAATTTATCAATACATCCCCGATATTGTTAATTAAAGTCGACAGTTCATGTCATTTTTTAAAAGAGATGTTTTTAATAAATACCTACTGAAAATAACTCGTAAACGGTGTATATTATTTATAATAATGTATGAGCGTCCTTGTTTGTTGTTCTATTTATATACTTTAATTATGAACATATTTGATGTTTCCAAATTGTTGGTTTTGCAATGTAAGTAGGTACTTACCTACCTAAGCGGTTGTTTCATTAACAATAATTTTTATTTTATTTACACAAGCATACATTGACTTTCACGCGGGAAAATTTGCCTCAATTTAGAAAACAACAAACTACCTAAAGATAATTAATCCGAAAGTAAAAACGGCGAGATCAACTTTCAAATCACGATCGCGGTATCGCTAAAACTAATCCGGATCAGTAGGTAAGGTAGGTTCCTAAATTTAACTCGGCGTCGGTACCTAACCACACGTTTCTCCAGTTAGGTACCGGAAAAAAGTCTCGTTTGGTTTAATTATTCGAGCGATATAGGATTGGTTCTCTCGAATCGTAAAAACTCGAAAACGTGACCCAACTCTTATTGGTCGGAGCGGCTCGCACAAAGACTTGAAACAAAACACCGACGTGTGTGTCGCAACCGATTTACCATACAAAAGAACCATTACACTTGAAGGTGCAGCATCTCGCATCTTTTATTGATATTAAAGGTCGCTTTACATTATATACCTTCATTAGTATGTTACGCAAGAAAATGGCGCTTGGAAGCTCGAAGCACCTATTTAAGTTAAATTTCCTCATATATCTGTCTAGGGAACATAAGGCCAAAATATTTTCAAGAAGTATCGAAATAAGTAACCAAAAATGAGGATTTTTGAGCTTGGAAGCCACACAGAGCTTTAGGCAGTATTTCACGGTCTGAGCCCCAGTTGTTGGAATGCTCGACGATTGGCCCCTTGCGCTCTCCGCTATACGCATCGGCAGAAGCGCAGATAGGGGAACCCCACAACATTACTTACGTGACCGTCCGACCCTCTTTCGCAAGGGTGGTGTAGAACTGCTTTGCTCAGGGGTAGACGCCGACGTGGCCGATGAGCGAGTGCTCTTACTGGAACTAGAAGAATCTGGGGGAACTCTTCCTCTTTCTTGACTTGGGAAGGGTGCTTCTGTTTGGGTAATGAAGGGGAAGGTGGTAGTAATACACCGAGTGTTTATAACTATGAGATGCATTCTATCGAGACACGCAGTTTAGGCAGCATTCCGCGTCCACTGTGTTTCAAGGTCTGGGCTCGAGTTGTTGGAATGCTCACCAATTTTTTTTTTTTTTGCATACTTATCGTATAAATTTCCCTACTCAACTCCACGTCTCCCCAAAACTGACAACAGCGAGTGGGATCAGCTACTAGACTTTAGAAAACAGTTGAACAACTCTCCCTACTACCATAAAGTCAGTGAAGAGTAGATTCAACACAGGGATAAGGTCCGGTTAGTTCGATTTTTTTTGCAGGGTTCGGTCAGCTTGAAAATGCGATTTTTGCCATGTCCAAGGACAACGTGTGGTCAGCTGCAAAAATTGATTTTTGCGAGGTGCGCCGGTCAGCTGAAAAATTTGACCTGTTTCCAGACCGGATCTTGCCAAACCTGACCTTGCCAAAAAAAATTCTGAGGTAACCAAATCTTGCAAGAAATGACCGGATTTTTTGGACGGGGCAAATTTCGGTGGTGTAAAAAATTTCTCTAAAGGGTGAGGGTGAAAAAAATTTCACTGCGGTGTAAAAAATTCACCCTCAACCCTGTCGGATATTCCATACCCCTCAGACTTCCGCTCTGTTAGTATCTAGGCAAGAAATAATAGAATCCCACGATTTGTTACATAAACCCCCTAAAAAAATCTCTCAATCCATCCCTGGATAAATTTGGAAATTGCGAATAGGGGGGGGGGGATAATACTGCCAGGGCCCAGGGTAAATGTCCAAGAAACTTCCGGTAGCTGAAGACGAGGTTAACAAAAACAGTCAATAAAATTCAGCGAATACAAAAAAAAAATGTTGCTCGGCAATAAATCTCCTTTATGCCTGGTGTAAATTAACCTTTATTATGGCAAGGTTGGAGTGGTCGTCGTGAGATATCGTTGTTTTAACATCTAACTGTCGACCTGAAGCCCAGAGCGATGCGTGATATGGCCTGGTTTCCAGAACGCCTCCGTGTCTTCGGCTTGTGTGCGACTGACATCGAAGAAGCGGAGGTCAAATGCCGCGGACTATCCGGGAAGGCTGAGTCTTTCTAATAATGGCGAGATAACATCAAATATCAGATCGATCCGATTTCGTAACCGGACTTTGAACTTTGATTTGAACGGCCAGAAAAATGAGGCCATTAGTGTTTCAATTTTTTTGAGCAGCCGTGACAGCCTCAAAGATTTTTCGATCTACCATCCATCATCATCCGGATGTTACATCCCGGTTTTATTTAAAATGTGATGCGAAAAAAGTGATCACTCACGACTTAAAAGCCAGGCTAGATGCTTAGAAGGTTAATAAAATAATAATAAGAAGAATATTTCAACGTCAAATGTTTTAAAATGTGACATTTCAATGAGGGAGTGCAATAATGTTGAAAGAAAAAAACCTTCTTGCGCATCAATCGCAGAAATAGTGTATTTTTATGCGATTCAATTATGAATATTTTCACCGCTTTTTAAATTATTGGCTTTTTGAAATTTTCCATAGTCATGTCATGTTAGCGTAGTGCTTTAATGTGAAAAATTTTCTGTGATAATTTCATTTCATTTCGTTTCAACACGTGCCTTAGAATGGATTTTTAAATTTAAAAATCAAAAAAATTGGCAAAATTTTACAATTTTGTCCCTTTTCCTATGCCCGCCACTGGCTAACTTTACTTGAAAAATACTATTTTTTACACTACCTTTAATAAATTCGGAAAAAACTGAAAGGAGAGTTTTTAAAACCGAAAGTTTGAAATTTTAGAGGAATAAACATCATTTAAAAATATTCGAATATATCTCCGCCATTTTTATATTTGCTTCTTGAAATTTTTGAAGGTTAACTGCTGTTAGTATAGTTGTCTACTATCAAAATTTCCGTTCTATTCCTTCAAAAATAAGCTCATGAATGTTTATAGAAATGTAGACATTTTTACCCTTTTCCTACCCACGCCTCTGGCTTATTAATAGAAATGATGCAAATTGTACTGCATTAGCTCAAATTTCAAATAAGTTTATTCCAATCTTGTTAATTTTGTTTAAAAGTTTTTGATCTTGCCTATTTAGGGGTTCAAAATCTAGCCATTTTCCAAAAATTGAAAAGGCCGCCATTTTGGAATGTCTTTACCTATTTTACTCAAATACAGTACCAGACGACTACTTGAGGGTATCTTACTACCAAAAAAATTTCAGCGCTCTAGATTGAAAACTTCGACCAGAAACCGTGCCTCACGGACGGTTTTTTTTCTGAAATTCGGAGGGACATCCTGTAGAAGTAACACAACTCTAGGAAAATGTTTTTTACGAAAATCAAACGTCAGCCCTAAGGTTTATAAGAGTAAAAAATTTCGTTCATTAATCTTGAAAGATGAAGCTACAGGAGCGTTTTTAAAAATTTAGAGAAATTAATTTATAAAAAACATCATGTAAAAAAAAATCGAATATCTCCGCCATTTTTCTTATTTACTTTTTGAAATTCTCAAGGGTTTAAGTCTATTAGTATAGTTGTCTACTGTAAAAATTTCAGTTTAATTACTTCAAAAATGTGCTCATAAATTGTTGGAGAAATTTAGCCATTTTTACCCTTTTCCTACCCACGCCACTGGCTTATTAATAGAAAAAATGCAAATTTTATTGCATGAAATTAAATTTCAAGTCATTTACTTCCAATATTGTGAATTTGATATAAAACTCTTTTTTTATCTAGCTTATACAGGGGTTCAAAAAATAGTCCTTTTTCCAAAAATTAAAATGGCCGCCATTTTGAAACGGCTCGATCGATTTTGCTCAAGTGCAATACCAGACCACTCCTTGTGGATATCTTACTTCCACAAAAATTTCAGTCTCCTAGATTGAAAACTGCGACCTGAAATGAGGTGACAAAAACCGGATACCTGGAATTTTGAAGGGACACCCTGTAGAAGTGATGGGACTTTTGGAAAGTTTTTCAACGAAAATCCAACGTCATTCCAAAGTGTTACAAGGACCCAAAATTTCGTTCACTAATCTTGAAAGATAAAGCCACAGGAGCGTTTTTAAAATCGAAATTTCGCGATTTTGGAGAAATATATAAATATATAAATATATAAATATATATATAAATATATAAATATATATATATATATCGTGGGCAGGTGAATTTTGGAAAACTACTTTTTCGTGATCTGGGGGTCACGATCGGTGGACATTTGATGAGTTTGGGTGATTTTTGGAAAGTGATGTCGTCCTCAATAGTGTATTTTTTTGTTAAAAAATACACTAAAAGACAGTTTTGCTTGTTACAAAAGTGGACCCTCTATGATAGTGTCCATCAGAAAATCTAAGATGGTAGCCATTTCCGGTATAACCGGAAGTGCCAGAAATCGTTTTCTCGTTTTCCGAAAACATCTATGGTACCATAGACTATAATCACCGCCCTGTATATAGTACAAACAGTCTTCAGGGAAGGGGGTGCAAAATTATCTCGATAAACGAGCTCATATCTGGAACGCCTATGATTCATCGCGTTCCGAGAACTGGCCATGAGTCATCTCTGATGACTCAGTTTATGTCTCTAGCTATGAGTCATCGTTATCTTTCTGCCCCGCTTACCCTCGCCTTCCTTTTACCGTTGACTGAAGTTGAGGTTGATTGATTTGCGACAATATTAAGACACCCTATGGTTAATCGTCGAAAAGTTCAATTCCTTCTACAAGTAAACTTCAGCAGACTTAGCCAAGGTATTCCCTGCTAGCAAGTCTCTAGAGTCGAGTGATCCCAGGACTTCATAGCGAGTTCGTGTGAGTGATGGGCTTTCAAATTTTAATAAGAAGTTGGTGGTTCAACAGGGACCTTTTCCGTCGATCTGATCCTGACAGCTTTTTTCACCCTACCATTTTTTTGGCTACCCTGCTTGGTTGTACAGGTTCATTTGAATGGGTTCTGGGTGCCACGACCTTGAACGCCTGGCTACCAAAGACAGTTTGTTTACCGAACTTGTTTTACGCCACCTTTGGAGAAACTACAACGGGCTGTGCCTGGTTCATGACCTTAGGTATCAGCTACCGAACACCCCCCCCAACCATTCACCCATCATCGCGAACAATACCTTGAGTTGGGAAGGCTTTCACTTAATGGTATCTCGTTCAAGAGGTAGGGTGATTAAGCCCAACCTCCCGTGCCCCTGGCGTAGTCTCCACCATGAGGCTGATCACATAATTATTCTTACAGATTTAACGTCATAATTTTTATGTGACTGAATAATTTTTTTTTGCCACTTTATCCTTTAAGCTTGAATTAGCATCAGCTTTTTCATTGAACATAATATGTGCAAGCAGACTTGATTCAGATATTACAAAATATCTCATCTATCTTCTGCCGGGCTATTATGGTGTTGGTGTTGGTGTTATTTTAATTGGATTGTATAATACACAGACAATGGAAAAAGGTTTGACGGATTTTAATAGGAGCGAGCAATGGATACCGGAATTGAAATTTCAGTCTTTCAGATCGTTCTTTCATGCGTGCAGGAATTTTTGAAGCAACCCGAGCAGATAGAAAGCGCTAGAAGTTCTTTACGGATTAATGACAATAATTAGATGTCTAGGTATAGATAAAATTGTTCGGAATTCCTTTCGGGCGATTATTTAATTAACATTACATTGTTAGAAAAAGGTCGCTTACAACAGAAAACTGCATGGAACGATAAAAGCGCGGCAGCTGATTGTGTTACGAATTACGAAAACTCTGAGGTGGAGCAGATAAAAAGTAATAGATATTAATTGAGAGCAATAATTGCTTGTAGCTTATACAGGGTGTTTGGTAATTGGACCAAACGATCCAAAATGAAACGTCTTGTATAAAATCGTATTTCAAACATAAAAGAAAGAATAACTTTTTTCAAGATGAGGCCTCGTTTAGGAAATATTTCCAAAATTGTTGAAGAAAAATCTGTTTTTATTGCGGCCTTAGTTTTACATTTTTTGAAATATTTCCTAAACGATGCCTGATCTTGAAAGTTATTCGCTCTTTTATGCTTGACATACGATTTTATATCGGTGTTCAAGTTTGACTGTCCAGTTACTCAAAAAAATTTATTTTTTAGCTGCCTTATTTTTGCATTTTTGGAAATATTTCCTAAACTAGCCCTCATCTTGAAAAGAGTTATTCTCTCTTTTACGCTTAAAATGCGATTTTATACATGGTATTCGATTTTGACTGTCCCGTTCCTAGAGAAAAAATATTATTTCGCAGCCTTAGTTTTACATTTTTTGAAATATTTCCTAAACGAGGCCTCATTTTGAAAAGAGTTATTCTCTCTTTCACGCTTGAAATACGATTATATACATGGTGTTCGATTTTGAGTCTCCAGTTACTAAAAAAAATATTTTTTAGCAGCCTTAGTTTTATATTTCTTGAAATATTTCCTAAACTAGCCCTCATCTTGAAAAGAGTTATTGTCTCTTTTACGCTTAAAATGCGATTATATACATGGTGTTCGATTTTGAGTACCAGTTACTGAAAAAATATTTTTTAGTAGCCTTATAGTTTTACATTTTTTGAAATATTTCCTAAACAAGGCCTGATCTTGAAAAGAGTTATTCTCTCTTTTATGCTTAGAATACGATTTTATACATGGCGTTTTATTTTGACTGTCCAGTTGCTAAAAAAAATATTTTTTAGCAGCCTTAGTTTTATATTTCTTGAAATATCTCCTAAACGAGGCCTCATCTTCAAAAGAGTTATTCTCTCTTTTATGCTTAAAATACAATTTTATATAAGGCGTTTGATTTTGATTGTCCAGTTACTGAAAAAATTAATTTTTTTTAGTGCCTTTATTTTACATTTTTGGAAATATTTCCTAAACTAGCCCTCATCTTGAAAATATTTATTGTCTCTTTTACGCTTAAAATGCGATTTTATACATGACGTTCGATTTTGAGTGTCCAGTTACTAAAAAAAAAATATTTTTTAGCAGCCTTAGTTTTACATTTTTTGAAATATTTCCTATACTAGCCCTCATCTTGAAAAGAGTTATTGTCTCTTTTACGCTTAAAATGCGATTATATACATGACGTTCGATTTTGAGTGTCCAGTTACTAAAAAAAATATTTTTTAGCAGCCTTAGTTTTACATTTTTTGAAATATTTCCTAAACTAGCTCTCATCTTGAAAAGAGTTATTGTCTCTTTTACGCTTAAAATGCGATTTTATACATGGTATTCGATTTTGACTGTCCCGTTCCTAGTGAAAAAATATTATTTAGCAGCCTTTAGTTTTACATTTTTTGAAATATTTCCTAAACGAGGCCTCATTTTGAAAAGAGTTATTCTCTCTTTCACGCTTAAAATGCGATTATATACATGGTGTTCGATTTTGAGTGTCCAGTTACTAAAAAAAATATTTTTTAGCAGCCTTATAGTTTTACATTTTTTGAAATATTTCCTAAACAAGGCCTGATCTTGAAAAAAGTTATTCTCTCTTTGATGCTTAGAATACGATTTTATACACGATGTTCAAGTTTGACTGTCCAGTTACTAAAAAAAATATATTTTTCAGCAGTCTCAATTTTACATTTTTCGAAATACCTCGTAAACGAGGCCTCATCTTGAAAATGGTTATTCTCTCTTTTATGCTTGAAAGGCGATTCTATACACGGCGTTCAAGTTTGACTGTCCAGTTACTCAAATTTTTTTTTTTAGCAGCCTTAGTTTTACATTTTTGGAAATATTTCCTAAACTAGCCCTCATCTTGAAAAGAGTTATTGTCTCTTTTACGCTTAAAATGCGATTTTATACATGGTATTCGATTTTGACTGTCCCGTTCCTAGTGAAAAAATATTATTTAGCAGCCTTTAGTTTTACATTTTTTGAAATATTTCCTAAACGAGGCCTCATTTTGAAAAGAGTTATTCTCTCTTTCACGCTTAAAATGCGATTATATACATGGTGTTCGATTTTGAGTGTCCAGATACTAAAAAAAATATTTTTTAGCAGCCTTAGTTTTACATTTTTGGAAATATTTCCTAAACTAGCCCTCATCTTGAAAAAAGTTATTCTCTCTTTTATACTTAAAATGCGATTTTATACACGACGTTCAAGTTTGACTGTCCAGTTACTAAAAAAATATATTTTTCAGCAGTCTCAATTTTACATTTTTTGAAATACCTCGTAAACGAGGCCTCATCTTGAAAATGGTTATTCTCTCTTTTATGCTTGAAATGCGATTCTATACACGGCGTTCAAGTTTGACTGTCCAGTTACTCAAATTTTTTTTTTTTAGCAGCCTTAGTTTTACATTTTTGGAAATATTTCCTAAACTAGCCCTCATCTTGAAAAGAGTTATTGTCTCTTTTACGCTTAAAATGCGATTATATACATGGTGTTCGATTTTGAGTGTTAAGTTACTAAAAAAATATTTTTCAGCAGCCTTATAGTTTTACATTTTTTGAAATGTTTCCTAAACAAGGCCTGATCTTGAAAAGGGTTATTCTCTCTGTTATGCTTAAAATACGATTTTATACATGGCGTTTGATTTTGACTGTCCAGTTGCTAAAAAAAATATTTTTTAGCAGCCTTAGTTTTATATTTCTTGAAATATCTCCTAAACGAGGCCTCATCTTCAAAAGAGTTATTCTCTCTTTTATGCTTAAAATACAATTTTATATAAGACGTTTGATTTTGATTGTCTAGTTACTGAAAAAAATAATTTTTTATTGCCTTAGTTTTACATTTTTGGAAATATTTCCTAAACTAGCCCTCATCTTGAAAAGAGTTATTGTCTCTTTTACGCTTAAAATGCGATTTTATACATGGTATTCGATTTTGACTGTCCCGTTCCTAGAGAAAAAATATTATTTAGCAGCCTTTAGTTTTACAATTTTTTGAAATATTTCCTAAACGAGGCCTCATTTTGAAAAGAGTTATTCTCTCTTTCACGCTTAAAATGCGATTATATACATGGTGTTCGATTTTGAGTGTCCAGTTACTAAAAAAAATATTTTTTAGCTGCCTTATAGTTTTACATTTTTTGAAATATTTCCTAAACAAGGCCTGCTCTTGAAAAGAGTTATTCTCTCTTTTATGCTTAGAATACGATTTTATACACGATGTTCAAGTTTGACTGTCCAGTTACTAAAAAAAATATATTTTTCAGCAGTCTCAATTTTACATTTTTTGAAATACCTCGTAAACGAGGCCTCCCATCTTGAAAATGGTTATTCTCTCTTTTATGCTTGAAATGCGATTCTATACACGGCGTTCAAGTTTGACTGTCCAGTTACTAAATTTTTTTTTTTAGCAGCCTTAGTTTTACATTTTTGGAAATATTTCCTAAACGAGGTCTCATCTTGAAAATGGTTATTCTCTCTTTTACGCTTAAAATGCGATTGTATACATGGTGTTAGATTTTGACTGTCCCGTTCCTAGAGAAAAAATATTATTTAGCAGCCTTTAGAGTTACATTTTTTGAAATATTTCCTAAACGAGGCCTCATTTTGAAAAGAGTTATTCTCTCTTTCACGCTTAAAATGCGATTATATACATGGTGTTCGATTTTGAGTGTCCAGTTACTAAAAAAAATATTTTTTAGCAGCCTTATAGTTTTACATTTTTTGAAATATTTCCTAAACAAGGCCTGATCTTGAAAAAAGTTATTCTCTCTTTAATGCTTAGAATACGATTTTATACACGATGTTCAAGTTTGACTGTCCAGTTACTAAAAAAAATATATTTTTCAGCAGTCTCAATTTTACATTTTTCGAAATACCTCGTAAACGAGGCCTCATCTTGAAAATGGTTATTCTCTCTTTTATGCTTGAAAGGCGATTCTATACACGGCGTTCAAGTTTGACTGTCCAGTTACTCAAATTTTTTTTTTTTTAGCAGCCTTAGTTTTACATTTTTGGAAATATTTCCTAAACTAGCCCTCATCTTGAAAACAGTTATTGTCTCTTTTACGCTTAAAATGCGATTTTATACATGGTATTCGATTTTGGCTGTCCCGTTCCTAGAGAAAAAAAAATTATTTAGCAGCCTTTAATTTTACATTTTTTGAAATATTTCCTAAACGAGGCCTCATTTTGAAAAGAGTTATTCTCTCTTTCACGCTTAAAATGCGATTATATACATGGTGTTCGATTTTGAGTGTCCAGTTACTAAAAAAATATTTTTTAGCAGCCTTATAATTTTACATTTTTTGAAATATTTCCTAAAAACGAGGCCTGATCTTGAAAAGAGTTATTCTCTCTTTTATGCTTAGAATACGATTTTATACATGGCGTTTGATTTTGACTGTCCAGTTGCTAAAAAAAATATTTTTTAGCAGCCTTAGTTTTATATTTCTTGAAATATCTCCTAAACGAGGCCTCATCTTCAAAAGAGTTATTCTCTCTTTTATGCTTAAAATGCGATTTTATACATGGTGCTCGATTTTGACTGTCCCGTTACTAAAAAAATACTTTTTAGCAGCCTTAGTTTTACATTTTTGGAAATATTTCCTAAATAAAGACTCATCTTGAAAAAAGTCATTCTCTCTTTTATACTTAAAATACGATTTTATACATGACGTGCTATTTTGGCTATCCAGTTACCAAACACCCTGTATAAAAAATATATGGGAAACATGATGAGGTCATAAATAAATTTTTAGTTTTGTGGGAACAATATTAATAGTACCGCAGTGAGTAATGTCCGAGTCATAGAAATGTCCTTCGTCTGTCTGTAGTACTGAACTGGATAACTATGACAATACGATCGGGTCAACGAGATTAATTGTTATTATTGTTGCAATTTCTAACTAACGGTTGTATTTAATATGAGAAGGTATTATTATTACAAAACCTCACCGTATAAAGTTATAATAAAACATAAATATTGTGAATTACGAATTACAGTATTACTGTACAGCGTTAGTAAGTGTGAACATATGCGGAACTCGTTTTAATTGGGTCTTACTTCACAAAGATAAGTTCAGCAGCAATTTCTGTAATATCTGGGAAATGATACGTCCTTTTTTAATGTCCGTGTAATGAAATGAAAAATTTTACGGTCGTTGTGCCGGATAACGCGCGACCTCGCTCTTTTCTAGGGTTCTAGTCTAGGAGTCATTTGATCGGTAACTGATTGCACAAAATTAATCCTTGAAGAAATTATTTTTTCCTCTAGGATGTTTCGCGATAAAATAAAATGCAGGAAGTAGTTTGCGGTCCAGGTTTGATTTCAGGACCAGATGAACAGTTACGAATAAATGAGACTTCTTGTTGTTGTGTAAGAAATACTTTTCATAGAACTGATGGGTGTCGAAAAAGTCTAGAAACGGTCAAATATCTCGAAAAACTCATTGTATTAAAAAAAAAAACACGATCTTAATTAAGCTCATCACCCATCCTTTGGGGTGGAGCGATAACTTTAAGATCTTAAATCGAGTCCATTTTAGTGAATTTTTGAAGAAAAAACCAACTACGAGGTCGTGGAGTGGGGGTAGGTCAGCAGATGCGGGGTTTAACAGCGCTTGTATTAAGGGTAAACTTTATCTCGAGCGTCAGTCTCGAACCATGCGTCATAAGGGTGTATTCCTAGAACCGGTAAAACTAGAGAATGACCTCATCATGTTTACGATAGCTTGCTCATCGAATCGAGGAACATTATGACCTGCCTAAAGGCTATGTCAAGGTCCACACACCCCCATAACGCTACCCAAAAAGTTGAATCTTGACATTTTTCTGGTAGCTTTGAGAAATGAAGATTTAACGTGCTAGGAAAATAGGGGGAAAAATGTTAAAATTTCAAATTTGGAAAATCGTCCATCGTGTTGAGGGATATTATTTATGCTCGCAAATAGATTTCATTTCGTACTTATGTCGATATGTCACGGCGACAATAATTGTAACTTTCAGTAACAGTTAGAACCGGTAATGCGTTCTTGATTGACAACATTGTATGTAATTAGGTTTATCAAGAGTCATGGTGAACACTTTTTTATCATTTGTTCATTTAGGTATAATTGCGGGATAAAAAAAAAGATAAAACGACCTAAGTGGCGGCGCTATAAGGTATCGCAGCCCCAATAAATATGGCCCAAATAACTTCCTGTGTCGAGGAATGCAACGCCGAAGAAAGTCGCTAATAAAAGAAGGATTTCTGGTTAATAGGTAACCATTTCACGGTGATTTATCACGTGATTATGCAAAATATGCGGTTCGGACTGCTCGAGACGCGTGGGAGGAATTGGAACGTTACCGATACAATGGAGATAACGATATGCAAAGTATCTTGTTTATATGTAATTATTCAAAAGAACTATAATACGACTCGAGTCGAGTCAATGACCATTGCTGATTTTTTCTTGTAGATACCGAGTAATGAGCTGGTTTTTTGATGGTTGTTTAGTATTATTATTTGATCGATCAATTAAAGTGGCATTTGTTTACGTATACCTCAATTTTTTTATTATAAGGTTATTATTATTGGATGATCTGTGTTTTTTTTTTTTTAATTTCTGTGCATATCTTTCAAGAGATTGGTTACTTTTCTTTTAGTTTGCTTCATTATTTTTAATCTTAATTTATTTTCTTGTAATTTTTATTTAATTTTATACACTAATTTCTTTATTTTTGTTTAGGGGCTATTCTTCTTTATAATCAATTCATTGTTTACTAATACATTTTTCTGAGCCTGACTAAATACCTGCATTTAAATTCTCGAGCCTAAATACAAAGCTTTTTTATGGCGCTTTAAAAAATTTAAACTAATTTTTTTGAATAGTACCTATAACTTGATTAAAAGTATTTTTGGAGCAAAAAGCGCCTAATTCCTATAAAATTCAAAGCCTACTAGATCAGTATTTAGAAGTGAAATAACTAGAATTAATATTGGCGATTATGAGCACGTCACTGATTTAACATCTTTAAAAACGACCTTTAAATATTATTGAAACCCTTGAAGTAATAACGATTTTATCAACAAAATTAAATTTCAAGAATTCATATTATTACCGATTATTTTAGAAAAATCCCGCACGCCACTGGACATTTAATTGGTACTATTATACTAAATTTAATCTAAACCTCTCAATTATTAACAATTTTACAACTAAATTATAATTTTAAAAATGCATATTCGCGGTTTTCTTTGAAAAATATGGGCACGCCTGGAATCACAATTTCTCAAAACGATTATACTAAATGTTATTGAGACCTGTCAGTTAATGACGATTTAATCGGTAAAAGTAAATTTTAGGAATTAATATTATTTACGATTTATTTAGAAAAATCTGGACACAGCACTGGCTCCGCTACCTTTCAAAAAGTGTGCTATACTACATTTCATCGAAATCTGTCAATTATGGCAAAATAAAATTTCAATAACTCATATTATTAGCGTTTTTTTTTTTTTAGAAAAATTTGGGCACGCCACTGGATCTCTCGAAACGGTACTGTACTACATTTTATCGAAACCTCAATCTTTAACAAATCACAGCTAAATTATAATAATTTCAAAAAAGCATTTTCGCGTTTTTTTTTTTTAGAAAAATCTGGGCACGCCTGTATTCATTATTTCTCAATAAGACTCTATACTAAATTTGAATGAAACCTGCCATTTAATGATGAATTAAACAGCAAAATAAAATTTCAAGAATTCATATTATTTGTGATTTATTTGGAAAAATTTGATACGCCACTGGCAAAATTGCTAAAATATACCTACCTCAAAACGGTACTATACTAAATTTTATGGAAACCTCCCAATCATTAACAATTTACTGTTAAATTATGATTTCAAAAATGCATATTTGCGTTTTTTTTTAGAAAAATCTTTAAAAAAATTTAGAAAAAATAACCAGAAAACAATAGCGAACCCAAAAATGCAATAATATACAGGGTGTCTCATTTAAAATATCAACGTTGTTGAAATTTTTCGAAATAAGCGGCAACGTCGCAACGCCGAAAATATTTTAGATCGATAGAGCAGAGCCAATTATTCAAGTGAATAAATTTTCAGGAAAATACAATTACTCATTTCCCGTAAATCACCCTGTATACTAAATTTCATCGAACCCTGTCAATTAATGACGATTTTATCAGCTAAATAAAATTTCAATAATTCAAATTATCCGCGATTTTTTTTTTGGAAAAAGAAACAGCACGCCACTGGATATATCTCTCAAAACGGTACTATTGAAAATTTTTTTGAAACTTTAAAAAGTTTCGATAGCGACAAATTAAAAAATCAAAAAATAACATTAACGACTGGTGGTGATAACAGTGGTGTGCCCGGATTTGCAAAAAAAAATCGCCAAAAAGAATTCTTTAATTTTAATTTGCTATAAAATCGTTGGTGAATCCAGTGGTGTACCAAGATTTTTTTCTAAAGAAATACATGAATTCTTCTTCCTAATATGATTTTTTTAATTTTAATTGGCTAATTTTGATAAAATAATAAATAAATAATAATTGAAATAAAATCGTTGAGAGGAGGATGAAATCAGTGGCGTTCAAGGAATTTTTCTACAAAAATCGCTAATATGATTGGCTGTGAAATCGGTAATATTTCATAAAGGTTTCGACAAAATTTAGTGCCGTTTTGCGAGTTGGTGAATTCAGTAGCGTGCTAAGATTTTTCTAAAAAAAATTGCTTAAATATGAATTATTGAAATTTTATTTTTCCGATTAAATCTTCAATCATTGACTGGTTTCAATAAAATTTAGTATAGCACCGTTTTGAGAGATGGTGTATCCAGTGGCGTGCCCGGACTTTAAAAAAAGTAAGTATGAATTTCCCTTTTAGCTATAAAAACATTATTACTTGATAAAATAATAATAATTCTAGGATCGAAAGCTGGTGAATCCAGTGGCGTGCCCAATTTTTTCTAAAAAAATCGCTAAAATGAATGCTTGAAGTTTAAATTTGTCTATAAAATTATTAATACATGACAGCTGTCGATAATATACTGATTAAAAAAAAAACCAATATGAGTTCTTTAATTTTTAATTTCGACGATAAAATCGTGAACACTCAACGGGTTTCGATAGAATTTTGGTTATACAATATTAGAGCTTTCTTTAGATTTGGGTTCTAATTTTAATTTGCCACTCTAGGTTCTTTGCAGAACAGATTAGAAATTTTCGCACAGCTGCGAGGCGAAGATTGAAAACATGGACGGTACCGTTTCGTCCTTATTATGGACTCATCAGCACATCATATTAGTCAGACCCACGCTATACATAGGTAGTGATGGTAGTGACCTGGAATTTTAATGAATTAGTAGACAACCAGTGAAACATGCGTGAAAGAGTTTTTATACGGTAAAATTTAGAATAGGACTGTTTTGGGAGATGGTGAATCCAGTGACGTGTCCAAGTTTTTTTTCTAAAAAAATGGCTTATATGAATTCTTGAAACTTTAATTTTGCTGTAAAATCGCTAGTAGTCAACAGGTTTCGTCAAAATTTAGTATAGTACCGTTTTGAGGGATGGTGAATTCAGTGGCGTGTCCATATTTTTTCTAAAAAAAAAACTGGAATATGAATTTTTGGAATTTTTATTTGCCGATAAAACTGTTAATACTTGAAAGGTTTTGATAAAATTTAGTACAGTATCATTTTGCGAGATAGCTAATCCAGTGTCGTGCTAAGATTTTTTCTAAAAAAAGGGACAAAATGAATTCTTGAACTTTTATTTTGCCGTTAAAATCGTTAACGGGTTTCGATACAATTTAGGAAAGTATCGTTTTGAGAGATGGTGAATCCAAAATCCAATCTAGTAAATTTTGGATTTTGTAAGACTGTGGCGCTTATCGCTCCAAAAATATCTAACACTTTTAACGTTGAAGTAGCTGGAATATTTCCATATTTGCTCGGTGACTTTTTGAGAAACTTGTATTTTAGCTACTTAGGTTGAATTGGGATCTTGGAAATTTTTCTTAATTTTATTAAAAAAAATTTGGGGAATATAAAATGAGAGATTAATACTTAAGATTATGGCTGAAATTATGTCTAAACAGTACTTGGTGCTTCTTAAAAAAAGTGATTAAGCTTTCCACTTTTTCTTGATTGATTTACATCTCTTGCAGTAACCAGAAGTAATAACAGTGATAGTTTTATGATACATCGTTACAAGAACGTAATTGCTATCGAAAAAATTTCAAGATGCGTTTTTAATGGAATTTTTAATGAACAATAAAAATATCTAGATTTATAATGACGGTTTAGAAAGGCAATTTCGGCCGTTTATTGAGACTAGAAAATTCCGTAATGCAGAGTTACGAAAAAGGAATCTCGTTCGCGTATTGCATAAAAAAACTATTACCGGCTAAGGTATGATTTAGTTGATTTATTGGCACATTTAGAACACGTTTTTCCCATTTTGATTAACACAGATCGAGACGACACCTCATCATCCAATATAAATAATGCGAAATAGCATTTACCATTTATTTTACCATCATAGAATTAAAAATTGTGAAGAGAAAACTGTTTTTTTTTTATTACACTTTTAATAGAGCTTTCAAGCTACTACTGTTACACTGTTAACCATCAAGATGTCCACTAATAAGGTGTATAGATATCGCAGCATCAGCTCTCATACTAGACTTCAATAATAATAATGAGCGACAGTGAAAGAAATTAAAGGTCATTGAATTGCGAAATCTGGAATGTCCCCCGGGGGAGAATCGCTGCAAAAAATTCATAAAAGAATAGCCCGAGAGAAATAGATATAACGTGATGGAGCCGAGATGATTTCGTCTTCAAAGAATGATCATTTTTTTAAGTCAAAATTAATGGCACTCATATATCAGAGCAGTCTTAGCCCAACCATCACCATCACCATCACCAATAAGACCTTGAACGCTTATAATGAGGTTTATTTTATATAATAAAAGAATGAATAATTGAGGAAGAATAAATTAAAATACGAGTCCAAGGACAATAAAATCTAAATCTAATAAAAGCATGTAGGATTAAATTTTCATAAGAAGCTTTTATGCTTCAAGGGAAGTTAATTTAAGCTTAGGAGAGAGTCCAGGATGACTTGGTACGAGGTCTCCGGTAAAATTGATAATGTGATATAAATAACTATTTCGGGAGCACCTCCTTCATCATCTTCATCATCATCATCAAATGAAAAGGAGTTTGATTAAAGAATTGTTGCCATTCCAAATTGTTAAAACGAACACTATGCGATCAAACCGTACCTATGTCATCAGAGATGAAGAAGTCAATTCAACATCTTCCACGTGATGGGAGATGTCTTCATCACTTATTAGTCTCTGACCAAACAATCGTTAGGTTGATCAATTATTGAGAGTTTGTCAGCGGTGCCCATATCAAAGATCTACAGTTCTACACTGCAAGATGAATTACTTCCACTGCACCTGACATCCTGATGTGACTCTACAGCAAGTAGAAAGTCTTTCCAAGAACGGGAGGTTGAATGGGTTCATGTCCTCCATGAATTTTACTTCTCCCCTTTGTGAGATCCCAGCCCTTCATTCACAATTCACCAAGCGACTATGAAAATGTCTATCAACTGCTTTGATATACGAGTATACATCGGAAGAAACTAAATCGTTGAGCCGAGAGACCACCATTGTAAAGTTGTACCTGAAGACACGCAGGGGAAGTCACCGCCAGCCACCAAACAGACCCTGCCTTGCAGAATATTGTCGTCCCTCTGGGCAATTTATGATGGGCGCTTTAGGGTACGTAATGGTAAAGAAACTGGTCTCACCAACTTGTTCAAAAAATGTATCTTTCCTGTCAATAATGGTAGGGCAAGCCTATGCGAGGGCGGTTATGGCTCACTTCCTAGCGCATAGATCATCGGCCCACTTTTTTCTAAGTAGGGTAAATTTCTGTAGAGCTCCATGACCAGATCAAAGTTCTACCGCGGAGTGATAATAGAAAGTTCTGTTTTGACTGAATTGAGCGATCGTTCCGCAAGTCAAGTTGACTAATTGACACGCAATGGAACTACAGTCAAATTGTGCCTTCAGTAAATTTGACAAGTTACATTTAAAGAGGTAGGGGTTTTTTCTTCATTCAAATTTAGCCCAGCTGTACCTGTGACCTTCATGTTAATGTCGCTTTATGAGGAATCTACTTCTGCAGGGTCATTTACTTGAAGTCCGGCGAAGTGACAAGTTATGGTGTGGCACTTTCACATACCAAACCATTGAGCAACATCTGATGAGAAATATGAAAACTTCAGGAGGTTTACTTCGAACCTGAAGATTCCTGACCGCTATTACAGTACGGTAGCGATAAGGGCTGACGTCATAGCAGTTAATTACAGAAACAGTGGAAAAGTTTAGCGGATTTGATTCAAGCACTATCAAGATGCTGATACAAGGAGCTCATGGGTGAAACGAGATATGAGGATACTGGTTAGAGAGGTGACATGAGCCATCTTGACAAAAACTTCAAAACGATAAATTCTCAAGAAGCGACGATCCTCTCTGGTTCATGAGTAAGAAGACTAAACAACAAGAAGGTTATAGTTGACCCAACAAGGAAAGGGAAAAAATCGACGCTGTACAAAAGTTTCAGCCACTTCCAGACTATGTAGTTCACAAGAAAAAGAGGTGTCCATTTCGGATGGAGGTTTCCTCCTATGCAAGATGTGGTAAAAGAGGGATCCGACTGGTTGAGCTTCACAACATCATGAGTTTTATTATAAGAAATCCACTTCTGGTGGATTAACTGAAAGCCCGGCGAAGTTACAAATTATGGTGTGGCACCTTCACATACTAAACTATTGAGCACCATCCGAGGAGAAATATGAAAATGTCAGGAGGTTTACTTCGAATGTGAAGATTCCTGAACGATAGGCTGACCTAATAGCAGTTCATCACAGAAACAGTTGGCAAAAACTTCAAAACGATAAATTCTCAAGAAGCGACCATCTGGTTCACGAGTAAGAAGATTAGAACAAGAAGAAGGTTACAGTCAATCCAACAACCCTGTTTTAAGGCGTGTGTTTCAAGGAAATGGAAGGAGTAAAGAGAAAAATTGACGCTATACAAAAGTTTCAGGCACTTTCAGAGTGTGTAGTTCCATCACAAGAAACGGTGTTCGTTGTGGATGGGGGTTTTCTCCTACGCAAGGTATGGTAAAGGGGGGGGGGGGGAGGAGAGATAAAACTTATGCAGAAATATATTACGTTCTTGAAGATAACGTCAACAGTCGTTTGTTGCTGTATTGTAACCCTTTCTGCTCGCTTGATTTAAAATTTCGAATAAAGATGCAAAATAAAAAGGAAAATAAAAATATGCGAGCAGAGCAGGGGTTTCTCCTCTCGCTCCGTTCGGGTACTTTCAAATTTCTTTGAACCCGAAGCGGATCAGAGAATGGTTGGGATCTTGAAAGAAAGTCACAAATTTTTTTAGTGATCGTCTAGATCAATTATGTTTTCTAAAAAAAAGTTTCCAAAAAGTTTCCAAAAACCTTGACCTGCCCTACGCTGTGAATATTTACTTTCAGGTCACACAAAACACTGATCCAAATAAATCACTCCAAACAACATTCTTTGATTGATGTGTTTCTCACTTTAGAGAACAAAAAAAGTTACAATATAAATCTGATAAGGTACCTTCCAGTCCAAATAGCGGTTTATGTTGGAAAGTGAGTGAACGGAAGATCCAAAAGCAGGATGGAGAGTAATGCTTCCTCCTTCCACAACTGCTTACGTCAGACCTCCTCTATCGTCCAGACACATAAAAACCAAAACCAAAAAATGGCTTCGCTTTTCCCAAAGGACGCCATCCATCCAAACTTGCTTACATCGGCAAAACTCCTGAACCAATTATGGTCCCGGAACGGAAACTAAAATAGGGACTGGAATCAGAGCGAAAAAGCCCTGAAATTAAGAATAATTACAATCGGAATTTATTAAACGTCATTTTCTTATTACCGAAGCGGGCACACCATTATACCCTAGTCGAGCTTCTCTGAACTATTCCATGTTAATCAGCATCAACAGACTCATCCTACCTAATTAGAAAACGACATAGAACATTAGCTTTGCTAAATAAATCTAAAACAACAACTTCATACCTGAGTTTAAGCAAACCACTACATGAAACAATCAAAACTAAACAATTCACTTTATGGAATCATGTTCACACCACCACTATTTCAGACAGAAAGGACGACGGAACCAATCTCGTCGGGTCCCCGACCTCCTACCTCTCAATCGATAAATCAGCGCACACTCAGTTATCCGTTACATCGTTCTGTCACTTCACCGACTGGCATGTGGCAGAATGGAAACTGACACTCATCATTCGACCTCTCTACAATGACTCAGAGTATAAAACCAGCGGAGTGTAACATTCCCAACAGGTCTATTTTCTTGCGCCTTTTCTATTCGAAAATTCATTCGAAACAGATGCGGAAAAGCGCACGCTACACAATACGACCAAACCAAAAAAAAAACAAAGTTGTCGAGATAATGAGGAATAAGGTCACGTAGAAATGCGCTGTGGAAGTGTATGAGAATTACCCACAATTTCGTCAATTTTCTCCCGTTAAGGTCCCGTAAATTTTAAACTTGAACTCAACCCCCAACCCTCTCCAAAAAAAGAAGAAAAGCGACTTGAATTTTGTCCACGTGGCTACTATCATTAAGAATTGTTATTTTTTAGAGTTCCAAATCAAAAAAGAGTCTCTCTGCTCTGCAGTAAACTTGTAGGTAGAGTAGACTTTAGAGTATAGAGTCTAGACTGTGAAAATGAATAATATTATTGAAAGAACGATTGGTTACTCGTTATTGCACCGTTTCGAGAATTAAATTTAATAGTTCCAGTTCCAGTTCCAGTTACCATAACGATTTTTCCTTATACGTTTACGATCCAACCCATCGTGCATTGTGTTGTTTATAAGTGCTTTTGCAAGGAACAATAAGGAATATTTTAGTAATCGTCAGTACGTATCGTTTTCCCACAAGAATACTCTCACCTTGTATGTAGTACCTACATAAAGAGGGACCATAAATATAAATAAAACCAAGTATGTATCCGCAAGTAGTATTATTGCAAAATAAAATAAAGAAACTTTCATTTACAAGACAAGCTCTATTTTATATAACCGACTGGAGATTATGATGATAATGATGATGATGATGTTATAGACAAGAGAAGAGAAAATTTATCGAAGAATATTTATAGACTTATTCAGGTTAATAGGTTTTATTCGATGCTAATCGAACGACTATTAGTTTTCTTCAGCGACAGCTATTCTTATTCATAAACGAAATGAATAATGCATTCTGGAAATTTCTTTTATACAGCTGTCCAAAAATTATTTACCGTGTTGAGCTAGTTCATGTTTACCACTATAGGTACTAGCTGATGAGTAGAGCTCGGATTATATTCAAGAAAAATGTTCAAGAAAAATATTTAAAAAAAGGCATCTCCCCTACAATACCTATGAAGAGGGCTTTCTATTCAAGAAGTTGTTAATGAGGCTCAAGAAATTCTGAATTCTGAATTCTAGTAAAAAAAAAAAAAAAACGTTAAGGGCAAAAGTATCTGCTTTCTTCAAAACCTACTTTGCCCAAATCAGATGTAAAGCGTTCTTTTTTATATTTACCGAGAAAATAGTTTTTCGGAACTGTGAAAATAGTACTACTGCTACTTTACAACGCAAACAATTTTTTTTTATTTATTAAAAAAGTGTATGTTTTTGAAATTTGAGCTGCCACTAACTTACACAGTTAAGAAGGAAAAAGGGGCAATTTAAATTCCAGCAGACTTATCCAGCAACACTGGAAACATTAAAATGCAATTAAAGTTTTAATTAATTGGAGAATACAGATTAATTTAATCCAATAACCCGTGGAACGGGTATTTATACCTATAGCTTCAATTCCAAAGTTATGTCTTCGACGTCAGCTGGAATTTTCCACGATTTCTAATTCTCCCCAGTCAATACGTTTCCCTGATCGATCAGACGCAACGTTGCCAGTATCTGTTATAGGTACAGCATCCACCTATGCATATAGACGACGCAAAAGAGTAAATTAATCATTTAGAAAATGCCTGGATACCTACCATCTAAGAAAAAAAATATATATTTTTTTTCGTACGAAATAAAAATACGATGTTGTAACGAATTCCAAGGCATTCGTTGGTTATTATTATTTATTTGCATTATTAGAGGGGTTTATCAGGAGTGATACAGTTTTTGCGACGGTGATTAGCAGGTTATCTCCGCCGGCACCGGCTATATAAACAGAGCCAACTAAGAAGCCAGTTAGAGGATCCGAGGTACTGACTCGAGAACCACTCTCCCTCCCTGTGAATTGAGCTCGGAGGTCTCCCGGAGGCATGTATTGAGTGCACTCCGTCCAGTTTACCTAGCCGGCTACAGTAGGTCGATGAAATGAGTCGAGCCTAACTGTAACCGGACGTCGATAGACCGACCAGAGTGGAATGAGCTCTGGCCGCCAATCGATTCAGTATAGGGAATCAGTCGGCGCTACGTGGAAGTACCGGCTAGTCCCTTCAGTCACGACCCGGCCTGTATTGAGGGCCGGATTCAGTAACAGCCGCCCCGGCATTGCATTGAGATTCCGGGAGCGGGTTCTGTTTTCAGATAATTTAATTTGTCAAATGTATTTTATATTTTGTTTCCTGTAATTGGGCTCTTTGTCTGTTGGAAACAATAAATTATTATTATTATTATTATTATTATTATTATAATTTCATCGCTGGAGGATTTTTCTCCCAAACCCCGTCACGGTGCGTGTTTCGGAGGCTACAGCAGCCGATATGCACCGTGTGACGGCGAGCGAGTGACTGCCGTAGTGGAGCCGGCTGTGAACCGATCAGGCGGTCAGCCAATCAGCAGTGGTACGCGCCCCGACGCAGATATCTTCTACCAATCAGACGGCCTGCGGAGGATGAAAGCCGGCCCATAGGATACAGTGGTTATTGATATTAATTCGACGAATGTAGACATGTAATACTTGTAAATAAAGATTTTATAATTTTTAATTGACTTGTCGCGGGTACTAAGGGGCAGACATCCATCCCTGGGGAATCATCTCTACCTAGCTGAAAATCCCGTTACAATGTAAACACCTCAACAAACTATTCTAGAGTCTTCTAGCACTTTCCTTTGATACAATAAACACAGACTTATACAATAGATTAAATTTGGTTTTATTATAAAGGGTCGACTACTACTTAGCTACTTGTTACTCTGGATCTATGGCAAAACATGAGGAATGGGAGCCAAACATACCGGTTTTATGTAATGGACGTCAGGCCAGTGATTGCGTATGGTAGCATGGCTTGGTGGTCAAAAGGCCAACAATTCATGGCCAAGGCAAAGCTTTCTAGCCTTCAGAGAGAAATCCTACTGAACTTACCACCTCTCCATATTTATTTAGGAGAGAGAGAGAGGCCAGATATAGAATGCTTCAAATGGCAAAAAGCTTTCCAAAGGCTTATAACGCGGAGTGAACCAATTTACTGGATGACATAGAAAATCACAGTCTACTGGGCATGCCCTCGGACATATTGCCCAAGACCATCGTGAACCGCTCTGCTTATAAGCTCCTTCTATTGGGAAGAGACGTGTGGGAGGACAACAGAAATGAACTCCTAACAGCAGATTTCAGATGATTCACCGATTCACCGTAACTGGAGCTGGGGTGTGTAGCGCTGGCTCGAATAAGAAAGTCTTCTCGAGCCTGGGCCTTCACGCAATAACTGTCCACCCGAAATTCACGTCATAATAGAGCTCTGTGCGCAGATGTAGGAAAAGATGCACTGCCACTGCAAGTCCAAGTTGGTCTGGAACTGTCAATTGTCTCTGAATGCTCAAGCAAAGAGGAACGAATAAGTAACTCTGATCTGAATTCCGGGCCATGGTGGATATGGAGATTTTATGGCATATCACTGAATATTGCCAAAACAACAATACGCAACTGGGGCGAGAGGGAAGTCCTCCAACCCTGGTAAACCTTACCAAGATTGGACCATTTGAAGGCCTTTATGAAGGGTACTTGGGAAAAAAGGACCAAATGGAGCTTAAATGAAAAAAAACCTGAAAGCCTTAATAGGCCTATATACAGGACACTGCAAGCTGAACCATCACCTGCACATGATGGGTTTAGAGATCAGCGCTGAATGCGCCTATAGGTACCAGGAGGATGACAAAACAGCAAAACACATCCCATGCGAGTGTCCCGGGAAGAATATATGGGAAGAACCGGACCAGGGTGACGAAAAATCTATTAATTTCCATCACCCTGTATAAAAATTTCATCTACTCTTGAACAGTTTTGAAAGAAGCGCTTTGAAAATGAAAAACTGAAAAACTGAAAAAAAAATTCTTACTGAGAATTTTCTCAGATAATCTGAAAATGTAATAATATACAGGTGTCCCATTAAAAAAAAATAGACAATGTCGTCATTACTTCAATAGAGCATAAATTAAATTAAAAAACCTTCTTGCGCATCAATCGCAGAAATAGTGTATTTTTATGCGATTCAATTATGAATATTTTCACCGCTTTTTAAATTATTGGCTTTCTGAAATTTTCCATAGTCATGTCATGTTAGCGTAGTGCTTTAATGTGAAAAATTTTCTGTGATAATTTCATTTCATTTCGTTTCAACACGTGCCTTAGAATGGATTTTTAAATTTAAAAATCAAAAAAATTGGCAAAATTTCACAATTTTGTCCCTTTTCCTATGCCCGCCACTGGCTAACCTTACTTGAAAAATACTATTTTTTACACTACCTTTAATAAATTCGGAAAAAACTGAAAGGAGAGTTTTGAAAACCGAAAGTTTGAAATTTTAGAGGAATAAACATCATTTAAAAATATTCGAATATATCTCCGCCATTTTTATATTTGCTTCTTGAAATTTTTGAAGGTTAACTGCTGTTAGTATAGTTGTCTACTATCAAAATTTCCGTTCTATTCCTTCAAAAATAAGCTCATGAATGTTTATAGAAATGTAGACATTTTTACCCTTTTCCTACCCACGCCTCTGGCTTATTAATAGAAATGATGCAAATTGTATTGCATTAGCTCAAATTTCAAATAAGTTTATTCCAATCTTGTTAATTTTGTTTAAAAGTTTTTGATCTTGCCTATTTAGGGGTTCAAAATCTAGCCATTTTCCAAAAATTGAAAAGGCCGCCATTTTGGAATGTCTTTACCTATTTTACTCAAATACAGTACCAGACGACTACTTGAGGGTATCTTACTACCAAAAAAATTTCAGCGCTCTAGATTGAAAACTTCGACCAGAAACCGTGCCTCACGGACGGTTTTTTTTCTGAAATTTGGAGGGACATCCTGTAGAAGTAACACAACTCTAGGAAAATGTTTTTTACGAAAATCAAACGTCAGCCCTAAGGTTTATAAGAGTAAAAAATTTCGTTCATTAATCTTGAAAGATGAAGCTACAGGAGCGTTTTTAAAAATTTAGAGAAATTAATTTAAAAAAAACATCATGTAAAAAAAATCGAATATCTCCGCCATTTTTCTTATTTACTTTTTGAAATTCTCAAGGGTTGAAGTCGATTAGTATAGTTGTCTACTGTAAAAATTTCAGTTTAATTACTTCAAAAATGTGCTCATAAATTGTTGGAGAAATTTAGCCATTTTTACCCTTTTCCTACCCACGCCACTGGCTTATTAATAGAAAAAATGCAAATTTTGTTGCATGAAATTAAATTTCAAGTCATTTACTTCCAATATTGTGAATTTGATATAAAACTCTTTTTCTATCTAGCTTATACAGGGGTTCAAAAAATAGTCCTTTTTCCAAAAATTAAAATGGCCGCCATTTTGAAACGGCTCGATCGATTTTGCTCAAGTGCAATACCAGACCACTCCTTATGGATATCTTACTTCCACAAAAATTTCAGTCTCCTAGATTGAAAACTGCGGCCTGAAATGAGGTGACAAAAACGGGATATGGGGAATTTTGAAAGGACACCCTGTAGAAGTAACGCGACTTTAGGAATTTTTTTCAACGAAAATCTAACGTCGTTCCAAGGTTTTACAAGGATCCAAAATTTCATTCACTAATCTTGAAAGATAAAGCTACAGGAGCGTTTTGAAAATCGAAATTTCGCGATTTTGGAGAAATATATAAATATATAAATATATATATAAATATATAAATATATATATAAATATATATATAAATATATATATATATATCGTGGGCAGGTGAATTTTGGAAAACCACTTTTTCGTGATCTGGGGGTCATGATCGGTGGACATTTGATGAGTTTGGGTGATTTTCGAAAAGTGATGTCGTCCTCAATAGTGTATTTTTTTATTAAAAAATACACTAAAATTGACCTGTTTCGGAATTTCTTTGAGGAACATTATTTTAAGGGAGAATTCGGAGGTGGCAAGTTTTCAAATAGACACCCTGTATATTTCTTATTGTACAGGTAGATCGCAAAGGATACCAATTTACTATGCGGTAAAAGGAAACAAATATTATACATCTTAATAAATTTAACGGAGCATTTATGTTGGGAAATTCGTAATTTATTCATCAATTGAACAGGAGGAAGTACAATTTCTTGGACTAATTTCATTTGATGTTTCCTGAAAAGACAAGAAATAATTTCGTAGCTCACTTCCTGTTCGTTGTATCGAACAATGCGATCTTGCAAAGCGAGCCGACTACCTAGTCGAACTTTCTCCATTATTTTTTTCGACAAGCAGCCTGAAAATTGTTAATTTTTTTAATTGTTATCTTTAATAATAATATCATTTCTCACACTTTACTTTTTATTGTCAGATCATGCTTCATGTATGTATGTAAGTAGGTGAGTGAGTACCTACCATATAATATAATTAATTTAATAAGTATTACTATGAGTATTATACCTTCACGAAATTCACATAAAAAATAAGTAGGTAGGTAACATTATTAATTATTATTGTAGAAGGCTTCATTGTTTAATGTTCGAGTAGTTCTATTATTTGACAATAATAATGATCTGTTTCAACATATGTTAAGTGAGAAATAACGCACTAGAGCGCGTTATAGATTTAGGACCGTTTGAGAAACTAGTCGGATATTAAACATTGAGGGCACCATGGGCGTTATAAGGATGATATTATGTCCTTGGTTGAGGTGCGGTATCCTCATTTTCACATGTGAATTTTCATTTTTTTTTTAATTCTTCTCGAGCTAGCTATTTCGGTCAATAAAGGGCAAAATCTCGAATAAACGGTAACCTAAAGGCACGACCACACCTTATACATTTTACCCAATTTTTTCCAATAATGCTAATGCTACCCAATTCAAGCAAATAAATATTTATTAATCGTGCACATTATTCACATTCGTCAACTACTTATAAAGAGTGCATCAAGTTTATGGTCATCAATCACTTTCCAATCCTCTTCATTAAAAATTGAAATTAGAAAGACACCAGACTCAGACATAATCTTCATATATGTATGTGGATGTTAAAAGTTGTTACAAAATTTCTCTTTTATCTTGAATTTCAGGTACAAACATATGATTTCTACTTCACTATGTACCTACCTATTATGTAGTCTTTATTTCGAAGCAGCGCTTTAACTACATAAAAAAACGCATATTATTTTATCCTCGCGTGATGCATGAAAACATAAATATTTTTCTGTGTATAAAAAAAAAGGTTTTCATGTCTTCGACTTCTTCCTGATTCTGTAAGCTTGATTAAGTAGGCAGGTGCAGGTATATTTTTTATATAAAACTGCCTTATGTATGATTTATGTAACATAACATATCTATTATAAATCCTTATGTCATTATTTTAATTTATATAAATGTATCAGAATAACAGTAATATGTAGTTTGTATATCTTTTATGGCATAAAATTCATAATTCAGGGAAAAATCTTAAAAAAAAGCACGCCAAAGTCGACATCAATTTTTTATTTAACATCTTTAAAGGCTCGATTAAAATTTTTACCCCTTCAGCTTTATTACTCCCTAACAATTCCGGTCTTATTTTTTTAAGTGGCAATCTACCGGATTTTTATGGGAATATATCTACCTCAAAAATGGGGCGATAAGATTCATAATTCAGGGAAGAATCTTTTTGAAAAGAAGCCCAAAGTCGACTTCAATTTTTTATTTAACATCTTTAAAGGCTCGATTTGAATTTTTACCCCTTCCGCTTTATTCTCCCCCACAATTCTGGTCATATAATTTTAAGTGACAATCTACCGGTTTTTATGACAATGACAATATACCAACCTCAAAAATGATGCGACAAAATTCATTATTCAGGGAAAAATCATTTTTGAAAAAAAAAACTGCACATGTCGACTTCAATTTTTTTTCTAGAAGCATTTTCAAAATCCAGTTTGGTGCTTAAATTAGCTTCACATGCACCTTCGAATTTAGTGTTTGGTTCCTTAAGGGTTAAACATTTTTTTTAATGTATCACCCTGTAGATTGAAAACTATCAATTACCACCCCACCTCCGAGGTATTCTTATAAACTCAAAAAAGGACTATCAACTTCCACACAAAAAAGGCCTGAATTGGAGGGGGGGGGGCAGCGATAGGGTCAAAAAATTATACTGAGGCTTCGACAAATCAAATAAAAAATGAAGTTGACATGTTGTTTTTTTTTTAATATTTTTTCTCCCAATTATAAGTTTTATTCTATTGGTATAATAACAAACTACACTGTATAAAAATGAATAAGGGTGTGTTTCAACTGCTTGTACTTGTTTTCGTTGATAAAATTTTGAAAATATTCTTTTTATTTTAAAATATCCATGAATTTTCAATTTTAAAACCGGTTTCTTTCATTTGTTCTCAGAAATAATCAAAAAATACAAAGTAACAAGAAGTACTTTTCCCATCTTCCAGTTGAATGCTAACTGACAGGGTGAAACCAAAATAAAAAAATCCATACATATTTTTCAAAATTTATACTTCTCTAGCAAAAAAAAAATAATAATAAACGAAACATATGAAAAAGTTATATGAAAAGATAAATAGTTTAAATTTTCCACAATAACGGCTTATAACGATTACTCTAACGGATATATAAAATTATATTTTTCCATCTGTTCCAAAATTTATCCAGAGCCGAATTTTATTGCTTTTATGAACAATCAAATTATTACTTAATTCTTTCAATCAAAACATTAAAAAGCAAAAATTCCTAAAATAAATGAAAATATTTCAATGATCCCCTTGAGAAACTTCTAATAAAAGTAACGGTTACAAAATTACTGGATAAGAGTTAACTTTTTTTCCAGCATCACAAGTCAACTGATTGAACAGGGTGCCAAGATAATTAGAAAAAAATCGCAATAGTCTGGAAAAGGAATCTTAAGACGCCGCTTGTAACAGTCATAAGTAAGCTTCTTAAAAAATTAAGCCAGGATGATAGTCGTAGTCGTCACACTTAAAAAAAAATGAAAAAAATTGTGCAGACAATGATTTTCAAATGAAGATATTTGAAGTATATACTGGCAAAGTACCTACGTTCTAGTACCTATCTTTTTAAATAACGGTTACTAACCGTTAAATTACCTACCGTTAAATTACTACCGTTAAAAAAGTAACAGTTAAAAAAAAATTCCGCAATCATAAGCCAACTAATCGAACTGGGTACTAGGAAAATTATAAAATAATCGCAATAGTCTGGAACAGGAATCTTAAGACGCCGGTTGTCACAATCATAAGATAGATAGCTTCTTGAAAAATTAATCCATGATGATACGTGGAAGTACCTACCTACCTATCTTTTTAAGTAACGGTTACTAACTGTTAAATTACCGTTAAAAAAAGTAGGAGTTAAAATAAATATATTTTCCGCCATCACAAGTAAATTGATTGAACAGGGTACTACAAGACGCCGGTTCTAATTGTCACAAGACTGCTTCTTAAAAATAAAAAATAATCCAGGATGATACGTTATAGTTGGCAGACTTAAAAAAAGAAAATAATTGTGCTGAAAATGATTTTCAAATAAAAATATTTGAAGTATATACTGCCTCAAATACCTATCTTTTTAAGTAACGGGTACTAACCGTTAAGTTACCGTTAAATTACTACCGTTAAAAAAGTAACAGGTAAAATAAAAATCTTCCCCGCCATCACAATTCAACTGATTAAACAGGGTGCTGAGAAAATTAAAAAAATCGTAATCGTCTAGAACATAAGACATAAGACATAAGATAGCTTCTTAAAAAATTGATCTAAGATAATACGTCATAGTAGCCATTTAAAAAAACTGCAGACAATGATTTTCAAATGAAAATATTTAAACCTTCTAGTACCGATTTTTATAAGTAACGGTTACTAACCGTTAAATAACTACCGTTAAAAAGTAACAGTTAAAATAAATATCTTTTCCGCCATCTCAAATCAACTAATTGAACAGAGAAGATTGAAAAAAAATCACAGGAAACAGGAATCATAAATCGCTGTTTGTAACAGCGATAAGAACGTCCTTATAACTTCTTAAAACAAATACAGGGTGATACGACGTGACACTTAGAAAATCTAGAAAATTTTATTAAGTTTTCCATCAAGTAACTTCTAGTATTTTTTAAGAGTAACGGTTATTGACGTCATAGTTGAAATTATTATCTTTTCCGCCATCTTTTTTTTTATTTCTTTTATTTATAATTTTTTTAAATTTTTTTTGCGGTTAACAAATATTAAATTTTTTTTTTTAAGTTTCCAAAAAAGCTATTTTTCTGATTGGACTGATTGAAGATAAAAGCGATATTATTCAAAATCCTTCAAAGCCAAGCAGGATCTGACCACCCAGAAATACCATAAACATAAAACATAAAACCACGACAAAAATATCCCTTTCAAAGACATAGGTAGGTAGATGGGTACATAAATAAATCGCGTATTTACGACTTCACTGGCTGTTTTAAATGCATTGCCAATGTAAATAAATATCGCGTTAAGCGTTGAATTTACACGCGGTTGCGCGTGCATTTCACAATTATTATTCGTAATAAAGCGGTTTATTATAAGTACCTGCAATAATTATTGTGACAGTGATGGGCACTGGAATGTAATAATAACATTCGACCATTCGATAGGAGTTCAAGGTTCAAATTACGCGCATCCATATTTGGCCGTTATTTTTTTATTGAAGCTAATAAACAAGCAAAATTGATCGATTCTAAAAAAAGGGAAAAGATAATTATTAAGTCCCCCCACCGATAAATGAATCAATCTTAAGACAACTGTTTCAGTTTGCCATACCATCATGAGACTTGACAGTAAATCCGCCCAACTCGAACCTCAAAGAAGACAAAAAAACTGAAAAAAAAATCATCACGATAATAACGACGAGTCAAGGCAGCAGAGTCACGTTATAATGACGTAATTCTTACGTCATTTTTGGTAATTTGAGGGTCACGTGAAAAAATGACGTGATTTATTGTCGTCATTTATACGTGATGTTTATGACGTCGATCTAACGTCGTTTTTTCGTTAGTAATTAGACAAACACTGAGTGTTTCAATCTGGCGCTATATTATATATAAATTTAAATTATTTTTATACAAAAAAGTCTGTGTTAAAGTCTTATTCTCTCTCTTGCTTGTACAAGTGCTCCTCTCAATATCTCATCGGGCTCAAAAACGTATTTAACAAATATTAATGACTATTATTTTTGACGCCCTTACTACGTCTAATTACGCAAGGCGTACGACCTACGAGTCACGGTATAATACCTTTTACGTAACTTTTGGTCCCTGACATACATATTACCAAAAAATCACGTGAGTATCGACGTCATTTATACGTGATGTTTATGACGTCGGTCTAACGTCGTTTTTTCGTCATTTAAAAAAAAATACTTAATGTTTGAATCTCGCGCTATTAGTTTTGCCTTGCTATACATTGAGTTGAGTGATCTTTTAATGGCCTTCTCCCTCTTGCTTGTACAAGTGCCCATTTCAAAATCTCAACGGGCTCAAAAACGTATTTAATAAATATTAATAACGATTATTTATGACGCCCATACACTATATCCAATTACGTACGTTTAAAAACCACGTCGAAATGTTGTGACATAATCACGTCACTGTACCGTTATTTTTATAGTTATAATGACGTCGGGGATGACCAAAAAATCACGTTGCAACGACGTGACTCTGCTGCTTGGGAAGTTATAGAAAAATTGAGAATTCTGCATTTAAACTAATTTTTCAGAGTTTATTATAACCCAACGTGTAAAGAGAACTGGTTTTTGAATCATAAAAAAATTATAGAAAATTTAGTAATATACAGGGTGAAGTAAAAATTTAAATAAATTCTACATAAGCTCTCTTATTTAAGTTAACTTTATCCACTTCGCCCTGTATATCAATAAAATTTATGCACACCAATTTGAATTTCAATAAACCGTTCGATTATAGATAAAGGTGCGTCTAGATTGATACTCAATTTCAAAATAACTCCATTACCATTATCAACTTCAGAACTGTACACATAACGACACCTAAATATAACTGTCTCGCGGTCGCCCTATATAATGTCATATGTAACAGTTCGTTTATTACGTAATTGTATGTCATTCTGGTCTGGGCTCACAATTGCTATGCAAAAAAAAACTGCTGCAGATATAGAATTCAAGGTTAATCATAATATGTTTCACAAATTAGTGCCACATACACGGAGATAGAAGGCAACTACTGTACATGCCTAATAATTTGACTGACTTTTCAATAATTGAGGTAATTATCGTGAATTGGTTCAAGTTCAAGCGCATTAACTTTAATTTTTTCGAACCAATTTTGAATAGTTATAATTACTGCTTATGACCTCTCTTTATTATTGTACAACGAATTTCAGCAGTCATTGATTAGTGCATTAGCGTAAATTGCAACATAAATCATGTAAAGAACGCGTCCATCGTTAAAATGTCAAACGCACATGATTAAGAACAACTACACACAAAAATAATACAAAAAATATTGTTAGGACATCTCAGTGACTGAACGGATCCCCTGGATGGAGCGCGTTGTCACCACCTAATAAAGGAACGCGTGGGACGTGAACTTGGCCGCACCTACAGCAACACGAGTTCCGGAAAGCTTCTGTTACCCCTGCTTCCCTGATATCAGCGACGGTATCTATGAGGGATATGCTGGGCTATGAGAGGGAAAGCTCGAGAATTAACTTTCAGGAAGAGCATACCACAGTGTCCTAAGAATAGAACATTCGAAACCCTGTAAGCAAGTTCGGGAAAGAAACAACTCTTTAAGTATACTCCTGAAGAACTCTAAGGAGAGCTAGGAGCGGTGCGAGTTTAGTTCAATGTAGACTGCGAAGTAGTAAGCGAATAAAAAGCGATAATAAGTGAGCGATATAAGAAAGGCGATAGTACGCCTGCAGATATCTCAGATCCTCCCCAGACAGACAGACCAAAAGGCCTGAAAACGTCAATAATATGTAGCAATAAGACACAGGGAGTTACAATCAGAGCACTCTCGGTAGAGATGGAAGCGATAGGAGGAAGGT
Organism: Malachius bipustulatus; assembly: GCA_910589415.1. NCBI lineage: Eukaryota > Metazoa > Arthropoda > Insecta > Coleoptera > Melyridae > Malachius > Malachius bipustulatus. The sequence goes on along the minus strand of OU342638.1, from coordinate 30,643,917 downwards.
TGGAATTTTTCAGAGCAGTTTTGCTCAGTAAAATATTAAGCCCTCTTCACTAAGAAGCTATTTTATCTTCTGGGACCTCTACTGACAACTGAGCTTGCCACTGAGATGGAAAATAATGTCACTGTCTGTTTTGCTGGATACTAAGAAATTGTATCACGTGGGTGATATGCTGATGAATGATCGGCTCTACACTCAAATAAGAGGTTTCCTCAATCAATGAAACAGCAATAAAAAATTACTTTTGCTGCTGTCAGACATTTTTGTTGACATCTGAACTGACGATAAGACACAACACAAGCACCTAGTCGTAAATCCAGCTTTAAAAAGCCATCATAGATATGAAGCCTACAGTTTTCTGAAAAAAACTGTGGCTAAGGCCACAGCACGCTTGGAACCAGCAGCCAAATCAAGCAGAAAATCCGCAGCAGGCAAAATGGAGGATCATTTTAAGCGGGCCGAGAACACTGTCCTGGGGTACTCCAGAGAAAATCAGACAAAAAGGGATGCCAATCATATCCAGCCAGTTTCAAAGCCTACGTAAACCTAGAAAGGCTTCATTTTGATTCAAAATGTGTCATCGTGGGGCTTTTTTGGTCATTTTGGAGCTTACGTTGAAGATAATAAAAAAGCAGACCGAGAACACTGTCCTGGGGTACTCCAGAGGAGACCGGCCAAAAAGGGATGACAATCATACCCAGCCAGTTTAAAAGCCTGCGTAAACCTAGAAAGGCTTCATTTTGACACAGAATGTGTCATCGTGGGGCTTTTACGATCATTTTGGGGCTTACGTCGGTCATGAAGATATGAAAAAAGCGGAGCGAGAACACTGTCATGGGGTACTCCAGAGGAGACCGGCCAAAAAGGGATGAAAATCGAACCAAGCCAGTTTCAAAGCCTTCTTTCTTACTCGTAGATAGGTAGTTGGTAGGTAAACCTAGAAAGGCTTTATTTTGATACAGAATGTGTCTTCGTGGGGCTTTTTCAGCCATTTTGGGGTTTACGTCGGTAATGAAGATATGAAAAAAAGCGGAGCGAGAACACTGTCATGGGATACTCCATAGGAGAACGGCAAAAAGGGATGAAAATCGGACCAAGCCAGTTTCAAAGTCTGCTTTCTTACTTGTAGATAGGTAGTTGGTAAAATTCATTACGTCAGTAATGAAGATAAGAGAAATAGTGGACCGAGAACACTGTCCTGGGGTACTCCTGAGTAGACCGGCCAAAAGAGGATGACAATCAGACCAAGCCAGTTTCAAAGCCTTCTTTCTTACTCGTAGATAGGTAGTTGGTAGGTAAACCTAGAAAGGCTTTATTTTGATACAGAATGTGTCATCGTGGGACTTTTTCAGCCATTTTGGGGCTTACGTCGGTAATGAAGATATGAAAAAAAGCGGAGAGAACACTGTCCTGGGTTACTCCAGAATAGACTGGCAAAAAAAGGGAACACAAGCACACCTAGTCAGTTTCAAAGCCTACGTTCTTACTTGAAGGTAATTGGTAAACCTAGAAAGGCAACCATTCTTGGTGATTCTGTGCCATTCTCGACTTCAACGGCTAACATCTGGTTAGAGGCAATTACTCTGCCACTTATCCCTCTGTAGAGGGATTCACACCCTTTCTAATTCATCTTCCCACATCCAGCAATACGTTTCCAAGAAATTGGAGAATTGTCAATTTTGGCGACAGGTCGCTCTTCCAGACGTTATCGAGGATAGAAATGATCTCATATGAAGATGACTTTCTAAAGAAATCAGAAATGTACTCATAGTATTCTTTGGGACCCTTGGAGAAAAGATAAAAAATTGTAAATCATGACTGAAGTGTGTATAAGCACATTATCATTATTCTCTTTAGTTCCTAATGATAGTAATAATAACAGGCACGTGGATGGCCTTTTAGAAGTTTATTATCGTGTCTAAATCTTTTATTCAAAATTCTATTGTTATTACCTGCGTAATAGCAGACAAAAGAAGACTCACCATCACCATTAATCGTCCAAGTATTATTCAAAGCGGCGAGCGTGTTGTTGAATTGATTTTGAATGGTACACGCATCGAATTTCACTCTGTCAATTATTGTTTTCTCTTTGTTGACGTTACATTACAGGAATGTATATAAATATTCATGCGTTTTGGAAATCATTATAGCTCGTTCCGTTCATACAACAACAATAATAATAAGAAGAAGATTTCTATCTTACTACCTACCTATTATAGTTAGATGACATTGGAATTTAATATATTTATTATATTGCATGTCGATGTTGGCCGTTTTTGGAAATTGGTACGAGGAAGTCGAAAATAATATTCAAATAAGTCGGATAATATACATAATAGTGAGTCGTGATGATGGACACCCCAAATTTGGAAAGTGTGTTCAGGGGTTCAAAAAAGGCAAAAAAGTCCAAAAATTGGAATAATATTTGATCCCCCTCCTTTTTCCCCCTGTGCCGGTTTAAGAATTGAACAACAAGACCACCAGACCTCACTCCCCTAGGCTATTACTTTTGGGGATGGCTGTAATTATTAATTTATAACACCAGAAGTGCACAAGAGAGGCACTACTTGATCGAAAGACCAACTACGCAGCACTTTATCACTTTTTTCTCCAATAATGCACTGGAATAAATTCAATAAAGATTTTTTTTTGTTTTTATTATCCCTGAACATATTATCCAAATTTGGGGGCGTTCCTCACGAGACATTCGAGGCATATACATTTACGCTGGATGATCTTTTGCACGTTCCTGAAAAAGTTTCATATAGACCTAATGGTCAATCATCAATCATTTCATCAAATTCTTGCATTCAACAAAAAAAAAAAAAAAAAATAGTAAATAGTACGTCGTGGCGTGGAAGTAAATACAATACTTTGAAACAATTTTGAATTTTCGAAAATTTTATTTCGAAATTTTAACAAACTGAAAACGTCTATTGATTTAACTTTTGACGACCATAATTCAACTTTTTGACGACTTTTTGCCAATTTTTTATCGAATGACGTCTATTTGATGTCATATGGACGTCATTTTTGTGGGATATTTCAGGAAATAGTTATTCAGCATCATATTGTGCATTTTTTTCTAATTGAAGTAAAAATGAAAAGCAAATATGTCTAAACAATTACGAAAACGTGGGCCCCTTGGAAACAAACCGTAAATTTGTAAAAAAAAAATGAAAAATTGTTCAAACTAGAAATAATGGAGGAGAAAATACACTCAGAATTTTGAATAGCTGAAACTGAAACATTTAATCATCACTGAAGAAATGGCTGGGGTCTAAATAATTAGACTTGCCTTTTTCGCAAGTCCAAATCCCTTCTCTATTTCTAGCGAGTCTTAGAAGCCCTTTCTTGCGCCAAAGACGCAAAAATAGAAGCCACCCCAGGCAGAAAAGTCACGTTATAATGACGTCATTTTTTAGTCATTTTTATTCTCCGACGTCAATTTACCAAAAATCACGTGATTCTTGTCGTTATTTCCCAGACGTGACTTAGACGTGTTTATGACGTCGCTCTAGCTTCGTTTTGGCGTCATTTTCAGGCAAACTAAATATTTTAATCTGACTATATAAGTTCTGCCTTATCAAGTCTTTAGAAACCCTTTCTTGCGCCAAAAGACGCAAAAATAGGAGCCACCCCAGGCAGCAAAATCACGTTATAATAACGTCATTTTTTAGTAATTTTTGTTCCCCGACGTCAATTTATCAAAAATCACGTGATTCTTGTCGTCATTTCCCAGACGTGACTTAGACGTGTTTATGACGTCGCTTTAGCTTCGTTTTGGCGTCATTTTCAGGCAAACTTATTTTAATCTGACTATATAAGTTCTGCCTTATCAAGTCTTAGAAGCCCTTTCTTGCGCCAAAAGACGCAAAAATAGGAGCCACCCCAGGCAGCAAAATCACGTTATAATAACGTCATTTTTTAGTAATTTTTGTTCCTCGACGTCAATTTACCAAAAAATCACGTGATTATTGTCGTCATTTCTCAGACGTGATTTAGACGTATTTATGACGTCGCTCTAGCTTCGTTTTGGCGTCATTTTCAGGCAAACTTAAATATTTTAATCTGCCTTATTATGAATTATTTTATATAAAGAAGTAAATTTTAATGTCTTCTTCTTCCTCTGCTTGTATGTACAAAGTGCTCCTGTCAATTTCTCATCGGACCTAGTCGTGTAAATGTTGCAAAGTCGCGAGGGCAAGCCAAACGTGACGATTTTTTCATCTTCCCAAACTCATCGAAATTCGATCTCCCTATAAGCCTTCACGTGATGATTTTTATCTTTCCAAACTTATGGAAATTTCATCTCCCTATTCTTATGCCTTTAAGTGACGATTTTTCCTCTTTTCAACTTATAAAAATTTTATCTCCCTATTTAATGCCGTCACGTGACGTTTTTTTCCTCTTTCCAAACTTATCGAAATTCGATCGATCTTACGCCATCCCTGAAGACTTTTTACTACTCAACCTTATTGAAATTCGCTCTCCCAGTTTATGCCTTAAAAAAGCTTCATTAGGCGTAAGTTAAGTAACAAACTTGACTTGAAAACTACAAAAAATTGAGCTCTTCCTTACCTTTTACAAAATTTTGACGTAAGTCTACTTATTTATTTATTACAGATAGTCTAGATCTTAATCCCTGATGTAATGACCCTGAAGTGGCTCGGAAAAGTCGTCGATGCACGAGAAGGCCTCAGAGAATATCGTCCGTGTGTGTTGACAAGGTTGCCATGATGTTAAATGTATGTACCAACACGCAAGTGATACTTATTATCCCGTGAAGACGATTTGTTAAGCAGCTTATTCTACATTTTAACAGTTCTGCAAGAGCTGCAGCACTCCTTGGAGACTTCTCTGATGCCTTAATTTTAAAAATTTTAAGTCTCCTTAACTTTGGTCGAGTAAAGTTGCACTTGTTTTTCTCCCTTCTCATTACAACTGCGTAGATCAAGAGATAAACGATCTTTGAAACCGTGCATATATCTGTGATCCCTCGAAGAACCTTCAGAGGGAGCGGTCTTTGGGGTTGGGGTTAAGACAAAAAGAAACCAGGATAAACTCTTGTGGACCAGAGTGACGAAAACTCTTCTAATCGAGGCTATTGAAATGGACCCAAAAAAGTCTAGAGAAGAATATTTGGGAGGCAATATCAGACTGCTGACTGCAGACCTTTCATACAGAAGCAGGATGGCTAATGTCATCAAAGTCAACCAGAGGGAGCTTCTATAATAGTTGGAGTGCTCACTAATCACAGTCTGAACATTCACTTAAGGGGATGGGAGGGGGGGTGGATACATAGGAGTCTGCGAGATTATACAGTAGCCTCAGGCTCAATATTTTTGGGCCAGAGTGACTGCAAGAGGAAGAAATGGAGCTCCTCTCGCATGAATGGTCTTTATCATTGAAATCAGGTTGGGGGGGGGGGGGGGGGGAGTTGATTAGGAGTTGCAGGTTAGATCACCAAGGGGCCTAGTAGCTCGGGGTAGATAGCATATTAACCTTTCTACCATACCCATACCTATACCAATACCTATAACACCGCAAATATTGCACAAGATACATTGTAAATGTTAAAGTTTAAAAAAAAGCTGGGAGTGTCAGTATTCTCGAAGAATATTAAAAATCTGTAACTCTCGTCTATTTTCTTATTATCCTCACGAGCATCGAAATCAAATATCATCTTTATTTATTCTTGTCGATTTATAATAATTATCCAACGGCCTTGAAGGTATTATGGTGCAGGTGCAGGTAAGAGGACAGTGTCTATGGCTATGGTAACTTTAATAGGCGTAATTGCAGTACGAAAATAACAGCTATTTCTTCACTGGATATTTCTAAAACACGATAAACATCATCAGTCGTGAAATAACAGCGAGATATCGAAAACGTGATGTAAAGGCGAAAAGCGTGACCGTTCCAAAGCGATTCGAAAAGGTTTTTTTGAGGCGACTGTTATAATACCTATCATAATTTAAATTTAAATTTAAGTCGTTGCGCCTAATTAACAGCATCAGCACGATACCTAGCGCATTATTAACGGGTGCAAAATCTTATATTCGGCTGACCGTTATTTAATTTGGGAAAAATTTAAGAAGGAGAAATTCTAGCTTCTTCCTAAGTATATTAACAATAATACTAACATACTCGTAGATAATTCATGGTACAATTATTATTAATAATACTTACATAACTTCCGCAGCAGGTTAAAATTTAAGAGTATTGAAAAAAAAAGAAAAGTTAGGGGTCTCTACTGTGATTTCTACTTTTAAAAATAAGGTTGTAGGCTATTATAATATTAAAAAAAATATACCTGAAATAAGAAAAATTACATTCTCGATCTTTCTTTTTTAACTCGTCAGGGGGGGGATGGGCGTCACTTGTAGTCTAATTTCAAATTGGCGGCCAGATCCGAGGTGCGCATCAGGACGCCATTTTGAATTTTAAAATGGCGTAAAATGGCTTTTCTTTATTAACTCGGTCATTTTTCTGGTAAAAATTGTTTAAATTGTAATATTCTACAACTTTGCAAATTACAGTTTTTTCTCTACGATCGATACTTCTCAAATTAAACGCGAAAAAAATTTATTTTTTTTTTGACAATTTTTTGATAATCACTCTGTATGTACATGAATTTTAACTACATAACAGAATAGTACATAAAAGGTTAAAATAGAGTCATGTAAGCCGTTTTATCGTATCTTAGGCCTTTCTCGTTGTACACTGCCATCCATGAACTTTGAAAATCGCAATTTGCAATTGCTCATTTATAAACTACTCTATTTAAATTCCAATTATTGTGAAAACCACCTGTATTCGATTTTCTCTCACAATTTATAATATGAAAAAATATACCTACATACAGGGTGTCTCCATTAAATAACGAAGTAGGTGCCAACTTCTCGTATTTCCATCTTGAAAATATTTTCATCCAATTTCTCATGATCATTTATGTCTTATTATTTTTTTTTTTAATTCGAGGTTCTAGGATCAATAACATTTACTATAACTAGGATCAATAAATCAGTTCTTAAGATATGACCGGTGGGTATACTTTTTAATGGAATCCCCGGTATTTGTCAAATAAATTCCCCGCTTTTTCAGGTTTAATTAAAAAATATCAATTCTAATAGAGCAAAAATTGTAATAAACAAAGTTTTAGGAAATTCAATTTATTACAAATTTAGTTTATGTCATTTTTACTCAAAAATTTGAAAAAGGCCGAGTTATTGAAGAAAAACAATTATTTTTCATAAAATTCAAAATGGCGGACTGATGCGCATATGGGATCTGCTCGCCATTTTGAATTTAGACTACCGACCTCCCTCCATCCCTAATGGGCAGAAGAGGAAAGTTCGACAATGGAATTTTTCATATAATGACTGGGCTATTATCTTTGGAACTACGAGTATAGGTACTGACACTTTAAATCTCTAGTTTTGTTATAGAAACAAGATAAATAAGATAAAAATAAAAAAATGTTATAAAAAACAAAATATATGACACGGCCTCAACGCTTCAGCAACGCAGGCGACTACATTTGCTACTGAAACTTTATGTTTGATTGTTGAATATAGCCGATTCCAGACCAGTATTAGCGGTGTACGGGAATAGTAGATATCCCCCCCGGGAAAATTTTTTAGAGAAATTACTCACAAACTCCTGTTTAAATGCATTATTACTATTAGTGCTCAGATATTAATTATTCTAATGTAGAGCCCAATTTTCAAAATTTTACAAAAATGAATTTGACGACTGCTCAAGGTCCCCCAAAACTACCGGGCCCGAGAACAATCCGCCGGGAACTCTGCCCCCTCAGTAGTTCTAGTTACGCCACTAATCTTATGTATATTAATTATTATTTATTATTGTATCATAATTATGTGTTTGGTATAATAGAAGAATTTTCCCTAGTGGCCCTATTTGAATTTTTTATTTTGCGTTTAATAGCAGCGCAATAAGAGAACTTTTGCTTCGCAGGTGACGTCATAGATCGCCCGACGCGCGTCCTATACCAGAATCGGGAGTGTTATCATATTGTTTGTTCTTCTGCGGTCGTGTCGTGACTACTGACTCTGTACATTTTTTGTCAAGGTCTGATGAAAAGAAAATACCAAAATTAATGTTCAAAGTTTGCATAATGCTCAGGCTATACTAACTTGGCAGCTGTTTGACAAGTTCATCTAAATAAAAAAAGAGTTTATAATATACAGGATGCTCGGAAATAGCATGTAGGTACCTAATTCTACATAAAAATAAGACTTTCCTGTAAACTGATATATCCCCGGACATATCTACCGTTTTAGATGGTCAAAGTTGATCTTTTTTTCGTTTTTCACCAATATCTCGAGAACCGTATGAGTTACAATATTCAGCTCTTATACAGGGTGATCAGTAACTCGCGCACTCGGAGCAGGCTGCGGTAAACTTCACTTTTTAAGAGTGGTAAATTTTGTTACTGCAGTGTGTTGTAAGTTCTTTTCTTCCAAAGATATGACCATTATTGTAAAAAAAAGGTGGCACCACTGTGCACTGAACATGTGAATAAGTTCGGGTTAGATGGTATTGTTATTATTTTTATTTCCATAACAACGAAGGCATTTATTGTATATGTTTTATATTCTAAGTTGAGTTTAGGCGGTTGCCAAACTTCAAATTTCGTTCAGGTTTAGGTATATTATCAATTTTGCAACATTCTCAATTCAATAAATAGTATAATGTTGTCAGGAAATGGCATGTACCTAATTCTACACAAAAAATAACACTTTTTCCTGTCGTTGAAGGTGCGGTCAATAGTATATTATTTTATACGGAGGGAAAGTGACACTTTTCATGGCGCGCTCGTGTTTATCAGCCGAACGAAGTGAGGCTGATAATAGAGAGCAAGCCATGAAAAGTCACTTTTCCTCCAAATAAAATATACTATTTTTTCTTCAAACGTGGGCAAATTTAAGCAAGAACATCATTTTTAATTGAAGGAAAGCGAATTTTTTCAAAAGGTTTGGACTGGTATAAGTAGGTGAGTATGGAGTATGGGCTGCTTCTATAGAAACGCGGCGCTGTCAAATTGACACTGTCATCAACGTCAGTGAACATCGAGAAATTATTATTGAAATTATTAAAGAAAAATAATAAAATAATAATTATGTAACTAAACTACTAATCATCGCAAAATCAAAATTAAAAACGTTATAAAAGTTTGTAAGTAAGTTATAAAATTAATGATAACATTATCTACCTCTTGCTAGTAGACCCTGCTTGGTCAATTATTTTTTCATTTTCTTTGTAGGTAGGTACCTATAACTGTGCACTAATACCTATACCTAATAATAAAAATATAAGATGTTGGATTCCTTTATGTACCTAGGTATATGGTTATAATTATTATCCTTGTGTTCAATATTCAAATTTCAATACGGAATAATTTTTGTTTACCTCGCAATAACCCAACTTTTTTTCTGACGTTTGAGCTTTGAGCCGACTGAGCCGAGCACGAGCTCGACTCGACTGAAGTCGCCTGTCGACCGTCCGGCTTCGGGTATAATTATGACGTTTCACAGAATTACTTCGTTTCGGTGTAGATTTTCCAAAGATTATTGTTTGATTAATACCAAATTCCTTTTAACCTTATTAGATAATAATAAACTATAGAGAGTTTTCATATCTTAGGTTGAATTTTATTGATGAATATACGGGCCTACATTAATAAAATTTCAATAGTTGATTCTTAATACAGGTAGCTATGTGTTTGTATGTTGATGTTGCTATGGCACCACTTTAGCTCCGGCGGAGGTAAAGTGTTGCTTGGCAACACTTTAGCTCCGGCGGAGGAAAAGTGAAACTTTGAGACCGGCTACTGAGTCGAGTAATGTCTGATTTACTGACGTTTGAAGAAAAAATGTTTTTTTTTTTGACAATACTTCGAGAACCGTGTGAGTTACAATGTTAAATTCTTATATACATTTTGTGCTCATTATTGATCCCCTTGTTTCATTGTGAAAAAAGGTTTTAAAAACATTGAGTAAAGCGTCGATTATGGGTACTTTGAGATTTTCAACCCCCTAATTCTACACCACTGGAATTGTGTCGAATTTTGTAGAAATACCCCCAATGTTTTCTACACCAAAATGGTACTTTCGGTTAACGGTTCTAAAATTAACGTTTCCTAGAAAAATTGTAAATTTTTCATCATTAAAATTAACTTCTATTTTGCGGGTGACCACCCTTTAAATATTTTTATGGAAAATTTTTTTCCAATTTAAAAAAAAAAAAAAAAGAAAGTAATAAATTAATGTTTACTCTGAGAAGATGCCATCTTTCTCGGAGCGCTTGTTAAAATCGCTTTTATTCCAGTGGCGTGGAAGTTCGGTGTTTGAAACCCTCAAAGTACCCTAAATCTACGTCACTCGTAGAAGAATTTTTGAAAAACCTTGTTTTTTTGTACAGTGAAAACCATGCAGGGAGTTAATGAGCACGAAGTGTGCATAAGAGCTGAACATTGTATCTCATACGGTTCTCAAGATATTGCATGGTAAAAAACTGGTATTTTTTTTTCATTTTGAAAACAGCCCGTTTGGTCATATTTGTTTATAGGGAAAAAAGTCTTATTTTTTTCAGCTTTTTGAAAAAAAATTGAAAGTAGGTAATATAAAGTACCTAAGTCACGTTTTCTCTCATAAAACGCCATCTTTCTGAGCTGTTAAACAAGATTACCTCGATGGTGCAGAAAAAATGGGCGGTTCTAAAGCGCTTCGTACAGGATCGCATTTATTCAATTGGCGCCGAAGTTAGGGGGTTGAAACCCTCAAAGTACCCAAAATCTACGCCACTAAATTTATTTAAAACCTTTATTTTATTTATTTTGTTACCACCTGTATCTTGAAGTCTGGGCATATCAGTTTATAGGAAGAAAAGTTTAATTTTTTTGATGTAGGCTCATAACTTTTTTTTTTGGTACAGTCTATTTCCCCTTATATGCACCCTTGTACATGTTGAAAAATTCTGAACGTCAACTGAAAACAGTTGCATTATTTTGTCCTGAACAATAATGACCTTTTTATATTATGCGTGTAACCGCTACTAGAGAATAATTAATTCGTGAACATCTTACGAAATATTTACACAATATTAAATTAAATAAACATTACTTTCAATAAAACTGACAAAATTTGAATTCGTATATGTTACATCTTGTAACGTAAGAGTCTCTTTTATAATAAGAGACTCAAAATTAGAATAGTATATTATTTTATACGGAGGGAAAGTGACACTTTTCATGGCGCGCTCGTGTTTATCAGCCGAACGAAGTGAGGCTGATAATAGAGAGCAAGCCATGAAAAGTCACTTTTCCTCCAAATGAAATATACTATTTTTTCTTCAAACGTGGGCAAATTTAAGCAAGAACATCATTTTTAATTGAAGGAAAGCGAATTTTCAAAAGGTTTGGACTGGTATAAGTAGGTGAGTATGGAGTATGGGCTGCTTCTATAGAAACGCGGCGCTGTCAAATTGACACTGTCATCAACGTCAGTGAACATCGAGAAATTATTATTGAAATTATTAAAGAAAAATAATAAAATAATAATTATGTAACTAAACTACTAATCATCGCAAAATCAAAATTAAAAACGTTATAAAAGTTTGTAAGTAAGTTATAAAATTAATGATAACATCTACCTACCTCTTGCTAGACCCTGCTTGGTCAATTTTTTCATTTTCTGTTAATGATGATGCCAGTCAGTCAGAAGTTGAATGTTAAATATGTAGGTCATAACTGTGCACTAATACTTACCTAATAATAAAAATATAAGATGTTGGATTCCTTTATGTACCTAGGTACCTATATGGTTATAATTATTATCCTTGTGTTCAATATTCAAATTTCAATACGGAATAATAATTATTTTTGCTTACCTCGCAATAACCCAACTTTTTTTCTGACGTTTGAGCCGACTGAGCCGAGCACGAGCTCGACTCGACTAAAGTCGACTGTCGACCGTCCGGCTTCGGGTATAATTATGACGTTTCACAGAATTACTTCGTTTCGGTGTAGATTTTCCAAAGATTATGTTTGATTAATACCGAATTCCTTTTAATCTTATTAGATAATAATAAACTAGAGAGTTTTCATATCTTAGGTTGAATTTTATTGATGAATAATATACGGGCCTACATTAATAAAATTTCAATAGTTGATTCTTAATACAGGTAGCTATGTGTTTGTATGTTGATGTTGCTATGGCACCACTTTAGCTCCGGCGGAGGTAAAGTGTTGCTTGGCAACACTTTAGCTCCGGCGGAGGAAAAGTGAAACTTTGAGACCGGCTACTGAGTCGAGTAATGTCTGATTTACTGACGTTTGAAGAAAAAGTTATTTTCTTAAAACTCTTCATACTTTACGATAATATCCAGGTAATTATTTAAGGTAGGTAGGATAAATAAATAAATAAATAATCAACAATAAATTACACAAGATCGAAATAAATAACATGCATATTATCATTATCTATCTCGATTAATTACTGCATGCTCTACTACCAAAACTAATTTAGTCATGCTCTACAATCCTGAGGAATCAGTTCTATAAAATTAATACTACTTATTTATGCGCGCTAGCTAAAATGCATGCAAAATAATCGCTAAAACATGCAAATAATCGTAAAAAGTAAAAAAAAAGTTCAAAGCGACCGCTTTTGAGAATGCCTCCTGTGAGGATTGAACTCACGACCCCTGGTTTACAAGACCAGTGCTCTGCCACTGAGCTAAAGAGGCTTCACTTTACTACGCGTCACTTGTCGGTATATACGTCGCAGTAACATTTTACATTTATTTAATTCACTTTATATTAACCTATAATCGAATAAATTAACTGATTGTCGTCGATAATAGTAATCAAAAATTCGCTCAACAAAGTAATAATAATATAACTGTTGTTTATTATTATTGTTGATGAATTTTTGCTTAATACAGATTTCTAGAATGTCGATTTAAAATGAAGCTTGGATACTTATAAGCGCCGCGCTTAGATGGCGCCAGTCGTCAAAGCTCACTGAGTTCCGTGTCACTGATCTGAATAAGAGGTTCGAGAGGCGCCGCAGAAAGCATACTTACCTGTAGTGATGGGCAAACCTGTTTATTTTACTGAACAGGAGCAACCTGTTCCCACTCCGGCTAAAGAACAGTGTAAAAGAACAGCTCTTTTACGGAACAGTTCATTAAATCTACTTTATGTTTAAACTCTCAAAACTGTTCCCGCTGCGCAAGTTCAGCGCTCGGGCCGCATTTATTTTGCCTGCCGCGGCCTCGTCTTGTTCCTGCTGCGGACTGCGGAGCTGTGACTGGGAATACTCTGGTTCTAGGTTCTAGCTCCTGCCTGAGTCTGGTTCTTTGCTTTGTCCATTGTCTATAATACAAATCTATCTTTTATATGCTCCTATATATATGTATATGTATATGGACATTTATATGCTGTTCTGTTTTAATTTCCTGATAAACTGTCCGTGATCGTTCAATAAAAAAATTCTGATCGTTCAATAAAAATATTCACTAAAAACTAAAATATAATCTCCCTAGATATGTCACCTCCCTAGATATCATCAACATGCTGGGTGCTCATTCAACCCTAGTTTTAACATTTTATTACAGAAAAATAAAAATAATTTATCAATCTTCACATATTCATTCATTTAAAGAGCTTACATCCTGCGTCTCGTCAAAGCCATCCAGTCATTCCAGTCAGTCTGGTCTGGTCACTCATTCTCATTTCTCATCTCACGTCTAATAATTTTCTTCTTATTTCAATGCAAGAACCTGTATCTATCGCAGTTGCACTAAGCAGTTAGTAGTGAACAGTGTGCGTGCGGCGAGGCGATTTGCTTTGCTGTACAAAAATTGAGCGAGAAGCGAGAGCGACTCATCCAGTCATTCATCATCATCAGTGATCTTCGTCCGCTCCGCTTTCGTGATTCGTGAACTGAACTGTTCCGAAAAAGAACCGGTAGTTTCTCACTCACGGAACAGTTCAGAGCTGTGACTAAGAAAGAACAGTTCTAAAAGAACAGGTTTTAAAAGAACAACACATCACTACTTACCTGGCGTAGGGGTTACCGTGATCAATAAGGCGGTTCCCCCAGAGCGAGGCCCTTCCATTGCACTACGGTTGGGCTGACCTCTGCGATTATTCCTAATGCGAATAACTCGGGCGCGTAATTTTTGGTAGTCGGGACTGCGTACGCGCTGTCCCGGTTTATTTGAATAAAAAGAAAATTCTACTTTTAACTCTTCCATTCTTTTCAGTCTTCTTTCAAAGGTAAAAGAAAATGAAGAGAAAGAAGAAGACTGAAAGAAGACTGAAGAAATGGTAGAGTAAAAGTAGAATTTTCTTTTTATTAAAATAAACCGGGACAGCGCGTACGCAGTCCCGACTAATAATAATACAATAATAATAAATTGTAGATTAATAGTTATTTATTATACAAGAGAAAAAAAACGCGTCGGGTAGCGGAGGGGACAAGACAAACACATCTAGAGCTAAAATCGCACTTTTTTCTCGTGTGTAATATACAATTTTTTTCTGCAAGAAGAAATGTCAGTGTTAGAATGTCGAAAAACGTAGTTAGATAACTGAAAATAACTTTGGACTGTTGATCTATGTTGTATTTAAATTTTCAAACTGGTAGACTTTTGTAGTAATCGACGTTGCCTGGTAACGAAACGATTTAATTCGATAAACGTCATAATTTAATTAAAATTTTAGATAGTTTTGAAAGATTCTTGTAAGGTCTCAATGAGTGAATTTATTAATATGGATAGTGATTGTTATGAAAATTCCCTTAATAATTGCCATTTGGATAATAAGGTAACTTTCCTTTACGTATATTTAATATAAATTTAATATGATATCTGAGTGTTAATAGTAGCTATACCTAAGCCGCCATTTCGGCGAAATAAGTACTCATTTATTTCCCTGCTAATTCATTTCTTTCCCCGATAAGATGCAGCTCATATTATAATGAGGCATTTTTCTACCTGTCAACGGGGAAAAAAGGTCAAACTTTTAGCCCGTCGCAGAAAAATAATAATTTATTTGCTGGCTCAAATTCGATTATTTTGGTTTAAATTGGAATGCTGGAAGTGGAGGGAGACAAATACGCTAAAATGGAGATTTTCGTTTTTCGTTACTTTTTGTCTTTTGTGTATTCGTTAATCGTTACTAAATCGAAGCGTAACGTTCCATTGCCAATGCCAACATTGGTGATTTTTCACCACATCTGGTAAATTAGATTCGAGTCGAGCCTTTTTTAGTGAAATTTTTAACAAACAACAAAAATCTGGTGATATTTGAATTATTCTGTGATTTTTTAACACGGATATGGTTTATGTGCTAAATACTTTCACCCTTCGATTAATTTTCCTTTTTAAACATCCCCAAATGTCTCAAATACAGTAAATAGTGTTATAGTTGACTTCTAAAAATAGATTTGAAGGGTTACTTTGTTACATATTTCCCAAATTGGTTATTGTTGTTATTATTTTGTAACATTCAAATTATTCAAAAGTTATCAATGGTTTTTTGTCGGCCACTAATAAAAGGGACGACTTATGGTTTGGCCCGGGTTGAACTGGTCATGTGATTAACTTTTGTGCAGTTCGGGGAAGGGAGAATATAACTAGGTACCTAGTACTGGTGATTTAAAATTAAATCTGGTGAAATTTGGTGGTTTTGGAAAAAATCTGGTGAATTCTGGTGATTTTTTTGACTAGAATCTGGAGAAATCTTGAAATTTTTGGTCATGTGATTAACTTTGTACAACTAGGGGAAGGAAGAATATAGCCACGGGTGGTTTTGGAAAAAATCTGGTGAAATGTGACGATTTTTCAGCTAAAGCAAATTCTGGTGATTTTTTTGACTAGAATCTGGTGAAATCTGGGAATTTTTGGTCATGTGATTAACCTTTGTGTAACTAGGAGAAGGGAGAAAATAACCACTGGTGAGATTTTGTGGTTTTGGAAAAAATCTGGTGAATTCTGGTGATTTTTTTTGACTAGAATCAGGAGAAATCTTGAAATTTTTGGTCATGTGATTAACTTTGTACAACTAGGGGAAGGAAGAATATAGCCACGGGTGGTTTTGGAAAAAATCTGGTGAAATGTGACGATTTTTCAGCTAAAGCAAATTCTGGTGATTTTTTTGACTAGAATCTGGTGAAATCTGGGAATTTTTGGTCATGTGATTAACCTTTGTGTAACTAGGAGAAGGGAGAATATAACCACTGGTGAGATTTTGTGGTTTTGTAAAAAATCTGGTGAATTCTGGTGATTTTTTTTGACTAGAATCAGGAGAAATCTTGAAATTTTTGGTCATGTGATTAACTTTGTACAACTAGGGGAAGGAAGAATATAGCCACGGGTGGTTTTGGAAAAAATCTGGTGAAATGTGACGATTTTTCAGCTAAAGCAAATTCTGGTGATTTTTTTGACTAGAATCTGGTGAAATCTTGAAATTTTTTGTCATAATATTATGATTAACTTTTGTGTAACTAGGAGAAGGGTGTGTAACCACTGGTGAGATTTTGTGGTTTTAGAAAAAATCTGGTGAATTCTGGTGATTTTTTTGACTAGAATCTGGTGAAATCTTAATATTTTGGTTGGCCGAAATCGTTTCTTTGTGATCCAGTTATTCACTTTCAGTATTCGATATTAATCGATATTCCGATACTTCTTAATATTTGTATTCGATACTTTGATTAGGTATTTATTTCGTATCGATATCGATACTAATAGTAACGGTAGCAGCTGCTTTATGATTATAATTTGATTATACTTTGATTACTTTGATTACTTTGATCACTTATTTTGTATCGATTATCGATACTAACAGTGACTGTAACAGCTGATGTTTGATTACTTGAAGACTTTGGAATACATTCGAATTTGAAAATCTATTTTATGAAGTAAATTTTACATCAGAAATAAATAAAGCCATAAATAAACCATAAAACATAAAACTAATGAAATAAAATATTTAATCCCCTTTTATGCGGCCTAGAGAAAAAGAGAAAGAGGCTGAAAAAAAACAAATTTTCAACTTTCACCGCTCAAGAATGAAAGACTCATTTTTTTCAAAATAATCTTTCATCAATTTACTTTTTTTATTTAAATAACTTCGCCTAATCTTTCTTTAATGAATCATCATTTCATCTTCAGCTTTCCTGCAACCACATGGTTCGCCAATGAATGGCAATGAGCTTTCAAGTGATGGTTGCTCTGTGAATTTACCAGCCCCAGTTTTTGCAATTTTTTTAATCCCACACCAATTTGGACTTTCCGGTATCGCATACTTATGATACCACGCAGCCGTTGGTAGCAAATCAGCAATTTTTGTAGTTATATATATACAGGGTGTCCCAATATTCCATGGACATGGAGCAACCACAGATTACTGAGGTAAAAAAAAGTCGCTCGGACCAAACTTATCTCTATACCAAAGTGCTTCGTTTGTCCGTTAGAGGGCTTCAAAGTCTTTTGAAAATTTTAGTTTTTTTGAAATAGCTCAAAGTCGGCTCATTCCAATTCGATGAAATTTGGTAGGTAAATTTCTTATTAAAAGTACTAACTTCTGATGTACATGATAATTTGACGGAAACCCGGGAAGGGGTGAAACTACCCCTACCCTCCACTAAAATCGATCGTAATTGTTGATAGGGTAGTAGGAACGCTGTTCATGTTTTTTTGTTTGAAAGATACATCGTTTTAGCCCATTTTTGGTCTCCTACAAAAATCTGCATCTTTCCGAGGTACTATGTGATAAAATAAATTAGTCGATAATAACTAAATTTTTATTTCATTCTTTTAATTTGAAATCAAATTTTCAATTGTCAGGTGATTATTTGATCTAATCTCATAAAAGATTAGATCAATGTGGGCGCCGGTTTGGACCCTAGAAAGTTCCATCCTGCGCAAAAAAATGATTTTAACTTTTCTTGGAACCTCGTCGTTTTGCAAACTGTTTACTGCGTTTGAAAAAAACCGTTTGCAAACACCTGAAAAAAAAACCGAACCATACTAAACATCTTTTATGAGATTAGATCAAATAATCACCTGACAATTGAAAATTTGATTTCAAATTAAAAGAATGAAATAAAATTTTGGTAAGGTATCATCGACTAATTTATTTTATCACATAGCACCTCGGAAAGATGCAGATTTTTGTAGGAGACCAAAAATGGGCTAAAACGATGTATCTTTCAAACAAAAAAACATGAACAGCGTTCCTACTACCCTATCAACAATTACGATCGATTTTAGTGGAGGGTAGGGGTAGTTTCACCCCTTCCCGGGTTTCCGTCAAATTATC
Organism: Malachius bipustulatus; assembly: GCA_910589415.1. Taxonomy (NCBI): domain Eukaryota; kingdom Metazoa; phylum Arthropoda; class Insecta; order Coleoptera; family Melyridae; genus Malachius; species Malachius bipustulatus. Next base: position 30,625,562 of record OU342638.1, on the reverse strand, counting down.
ATGAACATCAGAAATTAGTACTTTTAATAAGAAATTTACCTACCAAATTTCATTGAATTGGAATGAGCCGACTTTGAGCTATTTCAAAAAAACTAAAATTTTCAAAAGACTTTGAAGCCCTCTAACGGACAAACGAAGCACTTTGGTATAGAGATAAGTTTGGTCCGAGCGACTTTTTTTTACCTCAGTAATCTGTGGTTGCTCCATGTCCATGGAATATTGGGACACCCTGTATATATATATATATATATATATATTCGTTTGAAATTACAAATTGCAGTCTTACGATTAACATGTTGTTTAGTTTATTAAATTACATATGATTGGTTTCGTCGATCATGGGGAAAAGAACGATCTGTAGGATATTTTGATGCGATGTTGACATCATGGTGAAGCATTTGCTTTGAGAGATATAGTCTAGGGAAAACCCCATTAAAAAACCTAGACACACCATCCTGTTGAGATTGGTTTGAAGTATTCCAATCATTTTGCAGCATCCGTCTGAGGTTATCTGGCTGTTAATGTAGATTTTGTTTACAAGAGTTTCAAATTCTGTAACCAGTCTATTGTTTCGGTGGAAATTTTATGAATTGCTTGAAAACCTCGTTTTAGTTGATTTGGCAAAACGTTTGGTAAAGTAGCGGACTTCTTCCAAAGTTTTCTCTTCCATGCTGCCACCACCCAAAGCGTTCAGAAAGAGAAAGCATCTTCCAGTATCTGCGATGTACTCTGGTGTTTTTCTTCCCATCTTTGACACTGAGGGCTGTAGATTAGACTGTCAGACCATGTAGATCTGACCAGCTCTTCGCGTTGTATGTCTCTTCGTGTTTTGTCTAAGAAATAAGAAAGTGAAACGGGCTTCAGGTGACGCCTGATCGGCGCTGATGTTCAAGGAGGGGAAATTTTGAATAACTGAATTGAATTGTAATAGACGTGGCTGTAAAATATTATTTTAGTGTCAAAGAACGTTAACAAAAAGTGAAAATTTTGTTTATTTCCACGTTCATAGAAGTGATACATTAAATGTTATTTCTGAAGGTGAGATTGCCAATAAATGTACCAGAGATCAATAGTTCTTTTTGCCTGAAATCCCCTTTTATATGGTTATCACTTCGGCCCAAGTTTTAGTAATAAATATCCCAACTCCCTCTTCGCTCCAGCTCAACAATTCCCTGGAAACATTAACCTATAGTGATGCAGTTTCAGGCGAGACTGGGAATTACATCAATTCCAATTCCAGATCCGATCGCTGCTCAAATTTATGGCAACTCCTTTTATTCTCTTTATAGTAACTTTTATTCAAAAAAGCAATTCAGTCAACTTTACGATCTAATTTACGCTCTAGAACTAATGATTTTTTAAATTTTTCAGTAATTGCCAAATAATCAGCTCATAATCTCTTATTATAAGCAGTTATGACAGTTAAACTAACCGATATTTATCTATCTTTCAGGTGTTATGCATCTACCCGAAGCTAATAGCACCGTGGCAAGTAGCAGGACTAGCTTTATGGCTAGGTTTGATCCAGGATCTGTTGATTCCAATCGGTCTGGGGCTCATAGACTCCAGATTCTGCAGCTGGGTGTCAAACGTTTACCGATGCAACGGAAGGCGTGGAAGCGATAAACTTCCACATGGTACGTAACCTCTAAACTGGATGTAAACCCGTTTATTGATGAATAATATCTGCAGGTTTAGATGGGAAGTTTCGGCCTTTCGGTGGCAGCCAGCCGCAGAGCCTTGAAATAAGTCACACTCAACAGGAAAGAAACGGCAGGAGTCTCCAGACAGTCGAGCACAGATTCCCTATTACCAATGGATCGCTCTATACGAGCATAGATGGACGGTTACCTGTTATACATAATTACCGGCGACATAAAGATTATAGAGGTAAAACTGTTTAAATTTATTTTCCTGCAAGACCAAGATCAATTCTGCTCAATCTTCTGCTCAAATCTTCTGAAACCAACTCAACACTTTTTTGTTCTAGGTAATCGTTCAGATAGTTCAAATCAACAAATCAACTTCATCACGACCAAAAAACCCAACGATTATCAATCGACCGATCATCAACAATACTGTCGCAACTGCGAAACGGATCTATGCCCGAGCCACTCCAACCTCCACCATCTCAGTCCCCATTACGTCAACCGACAGCTGAACTTTTTCCACAACAACAATCTCCTCCTCGACCGTAACCACCTGCAGAAGAGGGTCAGCGTCAGTCAGGAGAGTCTGCGGCAGCGCGATCTAATCTTCGACGGGACTCCGTCCCAGCACGACAACCCGGCGTTTCAGGGGAAGCCCAACATGAACCTGGTCAGGTTGAATAAGTTGCGTCTGAGCAAGAGCGAGGACAGCTTGCACGAGCTGCAGATCCAGAGGAATTTGGGCGAGATCAAGCAGAATCCCCTCCTCTTCCGCGAATCGAAAAACGAGAACATTTTAGACTGCTCGAGTTCGGACGACGAGTACGCTACTGTCAATCAAAATTTCGATTCCTTGAGCTCGAACAGTTGTTACTCGATAACGACCGAAGCGAACTGCGATTTCGAGTTTTACCAAAATAACGATAAGAATAACAAGAACCGGTACGACTTCAACAACGTGACGAAAATCGAGGTGAAACCGACCAATTTCAAGGATTCTCTCACTGATCTTAATCATAATCTCAGGATTACTCGATCAAACTCCAAACGATCGTTAGAAAATTTCCAGTCGTTCATTAACGGGAATATCTTCACTCAGGATGTTAAAGTACAACGATCAAATTCGTACGTCACCCCGGCCGATCAGCGACTTTGCAATCGACACAACAAGAAGCTGTTGAGGTCCGATTCGAAGTTGAGCGATTGCACTCATAACATTAAACAGAAAATTAAGTCCGTGGAATATTTGCCCAGCTCCAACGCGAGCACTGTTTATATAGAAGACGTCTGTTATTATAATTTACACAACAGGAACAACGGGATTAGGAATAATTACGTCGGCAGTGTACCTGATTTGAAAAAAGTCTTTATATCGGAGTATATTTAAATGGGGTATTTTTTGGTGCCAGTGTCAGTCGGGTCTTAATTAATTGTATATATCTATCTGTAGTTTTTGGGGAACTCTCAAGTTATATTGTCTTTATTCCCTTTTACACAGATCCCTTTAACATTAAACCATAGGATAGTAGGGTATGGTAGGATATGGTGGGAAGGGGTTATGCACTCCAAGCGACTAGGCCACCACGGGCCTTTTTCCCGCACCATGGTAAACACCTCAAACCTTTCCAGACCTTTTTATAAAAACCAGAGTCCCGGTGCCTCTGACCCAAAGATATTGCGCCTCTTTTTTCTTCTTCTTCCACGGAGGGGAAGGTTTGGGAAAGGTCAGACTCATAAGTTATAAGGGCTTGTTCAGAGTGCTATGACCGGTTCAGTTTGACCAAGTTGCTTCTATCCGAATCGGCTATGAACAGTCTGGCTTATCTGCAGCATGGCGTGGTCTCCCAGTCTCCCAGTACTTCTCTAAACCTTTTTGGATTCATTCCTTAATAACCTGGATTAGAAGACCTTTCGTCAGACCAAGTATTACGGAGGTTTCAGTTTACAAAAATTGAATGTGCAGGAACTAATTTGATCTGCATAGTTTTTCTCGTCCAGCACCTCGGAGTATCAGCCTGGGAGCAATCCTGTATCAGGTCACCACTTTTGTGGTAGCCTTATTACCTCTTCCATTCGTACTTTTTTAATGGCGAATACCTCTGCTTAGAAAATTCCACGGAAAATGATCTCCTTCCTCTTTTCTTTTATATTTTCCCTTTAACTGAGGTAACCTTGAGGTTTGAGATAGGGGTCTCTATCTCGGCGACCTTGGATACCTCAGTATGTCTCTTATTGTTTGCCTTTCCATATTTTGCATTATAGGTTGCATTTAGGGAGCGGGGAAGCTGACGGGGTAGTTCTTCTTGCGCTGGTTATTGAGAGATTGGTGAGCTGGTGGAGGTTTTTGTATTGGTAGCGTTTTCCCAATGGTAGCCTTAGGTGTCACTCCTCAGACTCTATACCTGGTATTGTCCTTCTTGACTATTAAAGTTTTTGTGACTATTCTGTCAATCTGCGCCCTCCAGATCAGTTTCTTGGCTATCATCATTTCAAGGTATCTCAACCTCTCTGCTCCAAGATAAAATTTGATCAAATAATCTGGTTAATGTTAATAAGGGACCTTTGTTCAAGTGATAAGTGATAAGTAAATAAACACTAATACCTCCCTGTATAAAATTCTAATGCCATGATCAAGATTTACTGCTCGGATAGAGATGGGGCTCATTATTTATAAGGGTTTATGAAAAATCTGCAATCCGCTCATATAGTTTATGGCTTGAAAGATCCACTAGTCCCAATACTAGTTCTGAAGTGACTGAAGTTTTCTTAAACTTCTTAGTAGGTATATACGAGAAACTTTACTCTTGTATGTATATATTTTTGTATATAACTTGGCAGTATTAGTATTATATAATATGTATCTTAGTAATAAGTATGTACCATATATTTTTCACAATTTGTGCTATGTGTTATAATATTATGTAAGACCGTGTATGAGTGTGTGTGTGAAATAAAGAATAACATAAAAATTATCTTTTGCTACCTCATCCCAGCGAAAATAAAAAAAATCCGGTTTAATTCAGATTAAAGACGAATTTAATAAAAATAAACTGATCTATTTTAAAGTTATTGACATTCTTGAAATCACAAGAACGTCAAGTGATCTTATTTTGGTTTTTTCAATTCGAGAGATAACTTATGTGACTTCTCGTTCGATAAACCGGTAATTACCGGATTCGATTATAATTGGGTAATTCGAAATTAGATAGCATTACAATCATGTAACTGCATTTATTAAATTGTTTTAGTTCTTTGAAATGGTGTCAAATGAATTTATTGCCATCAAATTACAAAAAAAGGGTGTAAGAACTGACCTAATTGAATGGAAACTAAAAAATTCTTGCTTTCAGTATAAAATAAAAAATGAAACAATACAAGAAAAAAATCCAAGAGTTCAGTTGTTGGCATACATTTTGGCTGCCTGGGGTGTATCCTATGACGCAAGCCGAACCCACCGTCCATTTTATTTGATTTTATTACAAAGAAAAATTTGATTTCTCAAAAATTGAAGCGTATGATGCCTTTCTTATATGAACTTCTATAGAGATCCACCTAGATGAAATAAGAAATTATAGTAATATCTTATTTTACAACCAATCACCATAGAATTCAATATGAACACAATAATTGTAAAAAGTCAATTTTAGTACGCATCGTGAAAGTAATAAAAATATGACGTTAAAATCACGTCAATAATTGGTGAAAGTCAGGTAACGTGAATAAATGACGTCCCCTAGACGTGATATAAGTAACATTGATTTTTTTTCGATATTGACGTAACTAGTCACCAATACATGACGAAAATTACACCTAAACAACTTTCCAGGTTTTCAATTGAAAATATTATTGGATAAGCTCGACCAATTTTTCATCTATGATGCTTTATTATGACACCTTTCAGCTTATAAAAGACGTCTCTTAGACGTGATTTAGAGTGAATCAGATAAACTTGATAAGAATGACTTCTTATAGCACCATGGTGCATTTACATCAACGCTTCACGATAGTGACGTTAATTATTTGGAAAATATGACGTAAGTCACCAATACACGACGCAAATTATACCTAAACCAATTACCACCTGGGAGGCTTTAAATTAAAAATATTACATTGGATAAGCTCCACCAATTTTTCATCTATGATGCTTTATTATGACACCTTTCAGGTTATAAAAGACGTCTCTTAGACGTGATTTAGAGTGAATCAGATAAACTTGATAAGAATGACGTCTTTGTACCCTGGAGCTTTTACGTTTTGACGCTTCATGACAGTGACGTCAATTATTTGGAATATTATGACGTAGCTAGTTACCAATAAATGACGTGAATCATACACAAACCACTTTATTATCATCGGCTACACTCTAAACAGAAAATATTACACTGGAGAATTTCTAATATAATTTTGTATCAATGAGGTTCCGTCTATGACATCTTATGACGTATAATTGACGTCTCCCATAGGTGTAAAAATGAGTGAAATTTGCTGAAGGAGAAATGAATTAAGTCCCTGAACCCTGATACGTTTGAGTCGATGCTTCACGATAGTAACGTCAATTGTTTGGGATATATGACGTTACCAGTCACCAGTAGTGGACTCGAATTATATCCAAACAACAAACAACTGATGAGCAACTGGTAGACTCTGAACTGAAAATATTATAGGTACTGGATGAGGTTTATTCTGACATCTTTCAACGTATAAATGACGTCATCCCTTAAACGTTATGTAATGTAAGTGAGATCTGCTAGATGTGATATGAATATGAATGACCAATCCCTGGATGGATTCTGACCAATTTACGTCGATTACATGGGACATAATATGACGTAATTGGTCTCCATATTTTATCATTGTCACATATATTGAGAAATGTTCACATCACAAAACTGATGGTGGACTAAAGGGGTATAGAGTATTAGAAGATTTTAACAAATATAAACCTTGACAGTGGCCTTTTTACCGAGTTATTTGCTCCAGATATCTTATTTTCATGTTCCTACAGTTCCGGCAGTTTACTACAACACAAATTCCAAGAAAGTGGTATGGGAATAGACAGTGCAGTGATAGAAAATGGCGATAAACTGGGCGATAATTCGTGTATTTCGTCAGACCAAACTTCTGAGTCAGTCATAGGTGTACAGATAAAGTACTGGGCAATGCAAACACATAAGAAAAACGCCCCTTCAATCTCAGAAAATAACTTTCTATTTTTTTTTCTGAGTGGCACACTGATCAAGGTCGATGAGAGATGTTTGACCGAACAACTTCTATTTGTCATTCACCATGCTCCAACGACAAAACTGTAGAAAAGAGTCATTTCTCCTTAAAAATTGGTGAAAGAACCAATGTAAAAAGTCGTTTAATTTCCACAATAGTCTAATAAAGTTTTTTTGCAGACTTCGTCGTTTCAACGACTTTTCGAAAAAAGATCCAGTTGTGACGCTATCGTTCACTTCTTCTGTTGACGCACTTCTTCGTTGCATCGATGGAGAAAACAGGACTTAGTAATCGTTCCCCCCGATCCTCCACTTTCCCCGATCCTCTCCAGCAATTCTTCTTTACCTTCACAACCTCGGAGTTCCGAAAACATTCGAAAGTTTTAAACTCCTTAAACTTTCATATTGAAGTCCATGCAGTTCTACCTCTATTGGATCGCAAATGGCGGCATGCTAAAGAGTTGAAATAAATTTATCAAGTCCTTTACATGCTTTTACAAAGGTTTAAGGCCTCTATAGGTCTCTATGTACACAAGCCTTTTATAGGAGCACGGATAAGAATGTTTTAATTTCCAGTATTCACGAACTTGTGACACTTCCTCATCTGTCATTGTCTAATTATTTGAGACTCGTGTGTGAGTTGATGCTGATACCACCCGCAGCAACGTCAATATGACGTTATTTTTAGGTGTTCTACGACGTATTTAGAATGACGAATAAATGACGTCATAGCCTGTTGCAGTGAATGTTCAATGACTGCAATGCGCATGCGTCTGTGTTATGCGTGCGCAGAAACAACTGCACAATTATTATTGTCGATTTGCGAATAGAAATATTACAGATTCAACACTCATTCATGAACGAAGAATAATAATTGTAGCTCTTATCGAAACTTTCTTCATTTGACTTACTCGAGCATTTTCGTTCAACATTTCGTATAGTTGCCAAGTTTCACGTGTATATGACGTAAAAAACACGTTACCTACGGCGACGTTGCAAAATGGTGATCAATTTACGTCTTTTTGACGTTTCCTATTGGTTGCCTTTAATTAGGTTAAATATCAGGTACATTTACGACGTGTTTTCGACGTCACTTATAGGTTGCTGACGTCAGCGACCAATTAACACCAAAATATGACGTTATAATCAAGTGTCTCTGCTACCTGGGGTATAGAAGTCTGCTACCCTTATTAATGCTATATTCTAATGCTAATAAAACTTGAAAATGTCTCTTAACATCGTTTACTTACGGAAAATTAACATTATGATTGTCCTCAATATACATATAATTATATTTATAATACGAATTATTTTTATTAGAATATAATCGAACATACTGTATATTTTAAGTGTTCTAACATCTAATAAACAAGATAAATTATAAAATTGCAACCGGTTTCCATGTTGCATTGCGTAAGCGCCAATACAGTTCACATGATAATTATGTATAAAGTCAAAGATAATCATTAGTTTCACTACAGAACTGGATATTTCCAGTTTTCAATAGATGATGCTGACCTCTTGCACACATTACAGATTAAATTATTCCTTCCATTTTACAATAATTAAATGAGGAAATAAAAATACAAATTTCTGCATAATTGAACATTCACCATTTTTGATAAAAATGATCCATGCACCCATCGATTATTATCTATTATCGAGATTTTATCGAACATGAAACAATCAAAATAAGTTTCTAAAATGGCACACGTTTCATTTATCTAACCTTCATCAGGACAGGGATGAAAATTAATAATACTAAAAGTATGAAGGGTTGTAAAAATTCTGTACTCATGCAGGTATAAATATACCTAAATAGATTAAGACACATGCAAAAAGTTGGAGATAAACCCAAACTGTGATAATGCGTCAGCTTCCAAAGATAAAAGAGAGAAAGGAGGTTTGATTAATAAATAATAACATTCTTGCAGATAAGGAGGAGCTATAAATTAATGTTCAAATAGAAAACTTTCAGTTACTGATCGACGTTCAAAACCGACGTTAGGTAATTAATTATTATTCATCAACGATTTCTTTTTCAACTTGCGAAGAAGTGACATCAACACCATGCCTCCTAATGTAAGTGAATATTTCTCTCATATTTTATACATAATTTAATTTAATTGTTTTTTTTTAAATTGTTTTATTAATATTTGCAGCAAAATGCGGTGAATGTTAACGCCACCCTGAAAATCGCCCTGATTGGTCAGAGCGCTTTCGCTGTGGACGTTTTTCACACTTTGAGAAAACATGGTCATATCATTGTTGGAATTTTCACAGTTCCAGATAAAGGGAAAAAAGTTGATCCTTTAGGTATGTTTTAATTTATTTATTTAATTACTCTTTTGTTTTAAATTATTGCAGTAAAATTCTTACATTACAAGCCAAAAAAACATAACACTAGCGGAATAAATTTTTAATAAGGAGAGTGGAAAAATCAAAATTATTAATTTTTATAATAAACCTCACAAAAATGTACTTTTCGGTCTACTTAATAAATAAAATTTGGCAAGAATCAATCGCCTCTTGAAGAATTAAAATTAGTCAGAATAGTATTTTCAAAGTTTTCAAAAATGTAATTTTTTTACAATTAAAATAAATATGACTTTAAATATAAATGTACATATAAATTAGGTGGTGGCTCTATGCCAAAAATTAAGGGCGGTTTTTCTTAAAACAATTTTTCCATTTAGTCTCTTTTTCAATTTTCAACTTTCTGTATATGATGGTAATGTTGATCATCTCTTTGCAGTACTAAGTATACGATAAAATTATCGACCACACTCCCCTCGGAAAGTTATCACAACATTTTAGGGAGTTTAGGAAGAATAAGAATAACATTTTTTGTCTTTTTAAAAATTTTCTAGCCTTTTTTCCTTTAATTTATTGGTTTCATGTGAATAAAAAAATCTATAAATGATTTTTATAATCACCAATTTGCATTTCGTATATTTTTCGTACCATATTTGGAATGACCAATTATTATTAATTATCGACTTAAAAAATAAATGTGCAAAAATTGACTTAGGTAGGTAGGTACATGATAATAAATTTGATTTTTTTAATCAAAATACTGTTTTTTAAATATCACATGCTAGAGCTTGAAAAAGTTGTGATAAGTTTTTCAAGAAGGTCGATAATTATTTATAAACATTATTAGGGGATGATCAAGAGAAAGGTTAAAAAAAAATATATGGATGAAATGTGGAAGACATATTTTTCTTATTTATTAGTTCATTTTTAGATAACACTCTGTATATCGTTTAGTTGAATTTTTATCTTAACCAGAGATCACGAAAAAAATTTATCGCATTTTTACGATCGGAGGAGGTTCTTTATGAAGAAAATTGTTAGTTGAACATGAGGCCAAAATTATGTAGACAATTCTAAGAATATTTTGTTCTTTGATGATTTTTGAAAATCCGCTTTATTTCGTAGATACAGGGTGTTAAAATTTTTCGAAAAATTAATTATTTTTTTTATATCTAAAAATTGGCTGATTTTACTAGAAATTTTCGTTAATAAATTGTTGTTACATAAAATATGATCCTCTCAATGCCGAATTATTTAATCCAGTGTCGGAGATCTGGGCAGGTATGTAGTTAATTACTTTTTTAAATAATTTCTACGCCGCTGACTTTATTTCAAATTATATGACAATTTAGTAGATACCTGATTTTGTTTAGAGAAGAAAAGTTATCTTACGTTTTTATTGTTGTTTCAAGATATTCCACGATATTCAAGGTTTTTGTAATGCAACCGCTTCAATAAGAAACGACCACAAAAATGATTAATTTCTGGAAATGCTCAATAGTATTGATTTTTATGATATTTTACCTTGTACGGATCTTATACATTGTACAATTTCTTGGAAACAGTGCGTCATACTGCAAAAACATAAGATGACTTTTCTCCTCTAAACAAAACGAGGCAAAAAATAAGAAATTTGCATTAAAGCCAATGGCGTAGAAATTATTTAAAAAAAGGAACAACATACCCAGATCACCGCCACTGTACCTATTGAAGAAATATTCATTGAGAGTATCAAATCATGTATTTCAATGTGTGAAAAATTTCAAGATATTCTGATCAACCAATTTTTAGATATTCAAAAAAAAATATTTTCGAAGAATTTTAATACCCCGTATCTTCGTAATAATAAAGCGGATTTTCAAAAATCACCAAAGAACAAAATAGTCTTAGAATAGTCCACATAATACCCTTCTCAATTTTGCCACGTTTTTAACAAAAATACCCTGTATAAAAAGTATCTCTTAGTTTTCGACATGTGAAACCCCTTTGATTTTTGTGCACATTTTTAGATAACACTCTGTATATCGTCTTAGTGAAATTTATACCTTGACCAGATCTCGAAAGAAAAAGAACTACTTTATAAAAAATAGTTATATGAAAAGACTTCTCCTAATTTTCGATAGGGAATCACCCCCTTGATTTGAAACAGATCTCGAAAAAAATTAATCAAAACTTTCAAAGGGGGAGGGGGGAGGTAACTTCATGAAAAAAAGTTGTATAAAAGTCTCTTAATTTTCGACAGGGTATCACCCCCTTGAATTTTGTACAAATTTTTAGATAACACTCTGTATATCGCCTTAGTGAAATTTCTATTTTGACCAATCTCAAAAAAAAAGAATTTTTAATTGAATTTTTCAGAGGGGGTGAACTTCATGAAAAATTTTTATATGAAAAATCTTTCTTAATTTTTGACAGAGAATCGCCCCCTTTATTTTTGTGCATTATTATTTTGATTTAACACTCTGTATGTCGTCATGTTAAATTTCTATCTTGACCAGATCTCGAAAAAAAAAATTTAATCGAAATTTTCAGAGGGGCTAACTTTATGAAAAAAATAGTTATATGAAAACGTCAGGGAACCATCACCTTGATTTTTCGTGCGCATTTTTATTTAACACTCTGTATATCGTCTTGGGTAAATTTCCATGTTGACCAGATCTCGAAAGAAAAGAATTTTTAATTGAATTTTTCAGAGGGGGTGAACTTCATGAAAAATTTTTATATGAAAAATCTTTCTTAATTTTTGACAGAGAATCGCCCCCTTTATTTTTGTGCATTATTATTTTTATTTAACACTCTGTATGTCGTCATGTTAAATTTCTATCTTGACCAGATCTCGAAAAAAAAATTTTAATCGAAATTTTCATAGGGGCTAACTTTATGAAAAAAATAGTTAAATGAAAACGTCAGGGAACCATCACCTTGATTTTTCGTGCGCATTTTTATTTAACACTCTGTATATCGTCTTGGGTAAATTTCCATGTTGACCAGATCTCAAAAAAAAAGAAAAGCAAGTTCTAGTTGTGTTTTTCAGTGAGTGTACTTTATAAAAAATTGTTATACGAGAAGACCTCTCCTGATTTTTGACAGAAAATCACCCCTTTGAGTCTATCTTAACCAGATCTCGAAAAAAAATTAATCGAAATTTTCAGATAGGAGGTAACTTTATGAAAAAAATTGTTATATGAAAAGTGCCTATTAATTTTTGTCAGAGAATCACCCCCTTGATTTTTGTGCACATTTTTATTTAACACTCTGTATATCGTCTTGTTGAATTTCTATCTCGACCAGATTTCGAAAAAAAAGTAAAGCAAGTTTTAATAATATTTTTCAGAGGGCGTGTACTTTACAAAAAATAGTTATACGAGAAGGCCTCTCCTGATTCTTGATGGGGAATCACCCCCTTGAGTCTATCTTAACCAGATTTCGAAAAAAAAAACAATTTTTAATCGAAATTTTCAGAGGGGAGTAACTTCATGAAAAAAATTGATAGGCCCTCGATATTTGTGCACATTTTCTGATACAAAACACTCTACACAGGGTGTTTCAAAACATATGTCGAAAAATGGAAGGTGTGATTTCCTGCCTCGTTCTAAGAAAAAATTCTTATTAACAGGGGGTGTAAATGTTCCGGTTTCGAAATATTTTTTAAAATTTTTCGTAATAAAATTCACTCCTCTCTTGGTATGTTTTTGGTTGATATGGCAGACTGATGAGCTAAAATATTGTTGTGAAAATTCAGTTAATTATATAAATTTGGTCATTAATCTTTTAATTAATCCAGGCCAGGTCGCATTAATTGGAGAGATTAATTCGCTCTAAAACTGTTTCAGGTTTATTTGTAGCATAGTAAACTTTGATTCTAATTAACTTATTTCGTCTATATCGCGCTGTTTCATTCAAAAACATCGTGATATAAATACAAACTATACAATTACATAATTAATTACGCTTTAAATAAAACTGCACTACTTTTTAATAATAAAAATAATAATACTAGTAGAACAAAGATAACATATTCATAAATGAAGATAACCCGATCATACTTCGTCCTTGTAGAGTAAAAATTTAATCTTCTCGTCTCAAAATTATTTCAATTGAATCAATAAACAATTCCAGCTAAAGTAGGAGAAGACAACAACATCCCAGTTTTCAAAATAAAATCATGGCGCAAAGCCGGAAAACCACTACCGGAAGTCCTGGACACTTACACGCAAGTCAACGCAGACCTCAACGTGCTACCTTATTGTTCCCAATTCATCCCCATGGAGGTTATCAACTACCCCCGATTGAAAAGCATCTGTTACCACCCCTCCCTCTTACCAAGACACCGTGGAGCCAGCTCTATCAACTGGTAAACTACCCATCTCTTTTTTAACTAACAACAAAATTACAATAAAACCCTCCCATTCCAGGACATTGATAATGGGGGACAAACAGGCTGGTTTATCCGTATTCTGGGCCGACGACGGTCTGGATACAGGCCCAATTCTTTTACAAGAAAAATGTAACGTTCTCGAGGATGACACCGTGGACACCTTATACAAACGCTTCTTGTACCCGATCGGGGTCCGAGCAGTGGGTGAAGCTGTCGATCGAGTAGCTATTGGATCAGCTCCGAGAGTGCCACAATCGGAAAAGGGTGCCACTTATGAACCCATGTTGAATAAGCCTGAACTGCAACGGGTGAGTAGTTTGAGTCTGGGAGCGATATATGAGTTTGCTGTTTGATCTTAATTCCAGATCGACTGGAATAAAACTGGAGAAGAGGTGCATAACTTTATTCGAGGCATGGATTCTGTTCCGGGGGCTACTTGCATGCTAAAAGAGCCTAATGGTGGGGACTTCAAAGAAGTGGCGCTTTTCGGGTCGAGTTTATGGAGACTTCCTAAACCTGACGGGGATCTTATAGAAATTCAAGGAGCAGCTCCAGGTGTAATCCATGAAGATGGGATGGTTCTTACTGGGAGTGACGGGATTCTGGTTAATATTAAACGGGTGAAAATTGATGGTGAGTTACGATATAGAAAATAATTAATTTATTCGTTCTAATGTTGATTAATTTTATTGCAGGAAAAATGAAACTGGCTTCAAAATTAAACCAAATTTCCAAGCAAGTCAATATCGAGTTCAGTGAGGACGAAAAAAATATAATAGAATCGATAAAAGACGTCTGGGAGTCGATTTTGAGCGTCGATATTGAGGACGAGACCGACTTTTTCGCTTGCGGAGCTGGATCCATGGACGTAGTCAGGTAATTTGGTAAAAACATGATTAAAACAAGGAAATAATGAAATATATCTTTTATAGATTGGTGGAAGAAGTTAAAGACTTATGCAAAGTCGAACTAGAAAATGAAGACGTTTTTATGAATTCAACATTTACCGAATTTTGCATAGGGGTGGTTTTGAAAAGTCGAGGTAACAACGAAGAGACTGTTATAGATTACAGGGCCATTGAAATGGAAGCTAATAAAATGAATTTGAAATTTCCTTGCCAACTATTCATCAATGGGGAATTCGTTGATGCCGAGGGAGGGAAAACTCTTCCAATTATTAACCCTGCCAATGAAAAGATAATCTGCCATGTGAGTCAATTTAACACAAATTTTACTCATACTAGACTATAATTAATAATTAATTGCTCTTCAGGTACAATGTGGCTCAGAGAAAGATATCGATAAAGCAGTCCAAGCAGCCAAAAACGCATTCGAACACGGAGAATGGAGTAAAATCAGTGCCAGAGAAAGAGGGCAGCTTTTGTACAGGTAATTTAACTTTCTCGTGGTTGTTACTTTTTTCCCCCTTCTTTAAACATCTCATGGACTACCAGAGTTTCAAGGTATTGACGTAGCTGGTAGTAAGATAGGGGAAGAAACATAGTACCAATTTAACCAATAATTCATCCCTTAGGCTCGCCGAGGAGATGCAGGCTCACAAAGAAGAACTCGCAACAATCGAATCCATAGACTCGGGCGCCGTCTACACTTTAGCACTAAAAACACACGTCGGCATGAGCATAGAAACATGGCGGTACTTTGCCGGTTGGTGCGATAAGATCCAAGGTACCACCGTGCCCATTTCCAACGCCCGGCCCAACCGCAACTTATGTTTCACCCGCAAGGAACCTGTCGGGTTAGTTATTATTGTCATTTCACACTTACAATGAAACCATTTTTATAATAATCATAATTTTAGCGTTTGTGGCTTGGTCACACCTTGGAACTACCCATTAATGATGCTCTCGTGGAAAATGGCCGCTTGCCTGGCAGCCGGAAACACCGTCGTTATAAAACCGGCGCAAGTGTGCCCGTTAACGGCTTTGAAATTCGCCGAATTGTCGGTCAGAGCTGGGATTCCCCCGGGTGTTATTAACGTTGTCCCCGGTACCGGTAAGTCGATTAATTGTTAATTAATAGAAAACAATAGAAATAACTGTAAAATCTTAGGATCGGTGGCCGGTAATGCAATAGCAGTTCATCCCGATGTCAGAAAACTGGGATTCACTGGCAGTACCGAGATCGGCAAGGTGATAATGAAATCATGCGCTGAATCCAATTTAAAGAAAGTATCATTGGAGTTAGGCGGAAAATCTCCTCTGGTTATATTTTCAGACTGCGACCTTGATAAAGCCGTGAGAGTGGTAAGTTATTTACTTCTACAATCCATTTTCAAATATCCCCTAAATTTCTTTCTTTCCAGGGTATGCAAAGCGTGTTCTTCAATAAAGGCGAAAACTGCATAGCAGCAGGTCGATTATTCGTAGAGGATTCAATCCACGACGAGTTCATTCGACGCGTGGTCAAAGAAACGCAAAACATCCGCATAGGAGACCCCTTAGACAGAAGCACCTCGCACGGCCCCCAGAACCACAAAGCTCATCTCGATAAACTTCTTGATTATGTACGACAGGCTGAGGCTGAGGGGGCCAAAGTGGAGTGCGGGGGTAACCGGCTAGACAGACCTGGTTATTTCATGGCCCCAACGGTTCTTTCTGGCGTGCAGGACGGCATGTACGTGGCACGGGAGGAGTCATTCGGGCCTGTCATGGTCGTCAGTCGCTTCAAGGATGGGTAAGCACTTCTCTCGTCAACAAGGGTGTGCGTATTTATATAATAAGTAATTACAGGGATGTAGATGGAGTAATCCGGAGGGCTAATGATACAGAATACGGATTAGCGGCAGGAGTGTTCACAAAAGATCTGTCTAAAGCGCTTCGTTTCTCTGAAGCGGTGCACGCGGGTACTGTCTTTATTAATACGTACAACAAAACTGACGTCGCAGCTCCTTTTGGAGGTCTCAAGCAGTCTGGTTTCGGGAAAGATTTAGGTGAGTTCTTTTAGTAAAATTCTTAATTAAAAAATAATTAAATCTGCAATTATTTAACTTCCTGGTGATGGAGATGAACGTATATCCGAAACGTTGTATCTTGTGAAATTAATCGATTCTATAAAAAAAGGGTTGGTGATGTCATTTTTTAAAAATAACTGTTTTTTGCAGGACAAGATGCCCTCAATGAATATCTAACAACAAAGTGCGTGACTATAGAATACTAATTTGTTTTAATTGTAATTATTTATATTTATAAATTATTTAATTGTAGTGTTAGTCTTAATAAGGTTCTTAATTCATGGACACTGTAATGTTTTATATTTTTTTGTAATAAAAGTGTTTGACTCTTACTCTTCTTTTTATATTCGGACCTTACTGACCTGATTAATTATTAATGATATGAGGAACTATTGAACTAATCACCTCAATTAACTCTGGGAAGAATAGTCGGATCTTAATTATTTTTGCAAATGTATATCTGAATGCGCTAGTTCTCGAAGGCGAAATTACCGAAGTGCCACCCTTTATGTCTTATTAACACCATGCAGCCAAGACGGATCTTAAAAAAAATTTAACAGCATTTCTTCATATGCACTTTCAGAAAGAAAATAAGTAAGTTGCCCGAAAAGCACATCTTTTATGCCTGCAGCTGTAAATAATAAAGATGACTCTCTTTTTGCTAGATATCTGGGAATTCTCACAATAATTTACCCAGTTTGAGACTAAATTTTCATGAGAAGCGTTTAGAAACTGTTCAAAGATCGGTCGTAGTTTTCGAACACCTTTATAATTCGAGATACAAAAATCGGCTTTTCTAAAACATTTTTGGCTTCATATTTCAGAAATGAAAAGTCGCAGAGTAAAACCATTTTACGGGTCTTCAATAACCGAAGTCATATCCCATTCCGGGCTCTTTTGTCATGCTCCACGCAGATTTACTTGGACCGTGTTTACTGACAACTGGAAGCAGAGGGCTCCTATTTATATAGGCTGATGGTCTGGTGACGTCATACTCTTTCCACTATCTCCATCCTCGCAACCGCAGGTCTCTTCGATGATGTCATCGATTCAAAATCGAGTCTGGTGATGATGACTCATTCAAGCCTGACGTAACGCCGGATGCCAAATCATCTTTAGTTCAATTTCCGCTATCTTCTTATTGTTGAAATTACTTGGAAGTTTATAACTTGTGGTCACGATGTAAACGGGTGACGTTCCTGCGGTAGAGGAGAAATGCAGCTGTCAAAACTCTCCGGTGGTTGATCACCGGATGTTCAGGGTCAGCTCTCTTATACCGATATGTCTCAAATGAAAGGTGTTTGACCAATGCGTCCTCCCGGTATTGACGTATGGCTCGGAAACACCAATATTAACACAAAAAACTGTCTATAAAAAAAGAATAAACCATAAGAGCCATGGAAAGGTTCATGTCGGGAGTGACTTCGCAAGATAAAATCCCAAGAAGAACAAAAGTTATCGATGCAATTGAAAAAGGGCTGGCCTCGTTGCAAGAATGTCGGATAATAGATGAACGAAGAAAATACTAGAATGACGTCCCAGGGATGAAGCATATACAGGAAAGAGGGAGTGACCACCAACTCGATGGACGATTTGAAGAGGATATCCTCAAACTGGATGCAAGATGACCAAGACTAAGCCAAATGGTTTAGGTTATGATGATGATGAACGCTCTCTGCTTTATTTCTTAAACTTCTAGGTGGTGTTGGGTCTGACCATAGAGATAGAATAGAGAGGAGACGACATGACGTGACACAAATGGGATCAGGTCCGCCATATTGATACCACTTTTATGTCAAACTTATGTTATGACATAAGTGAACGCTTTTTATTGAATTTCATTTGATTTAAGGACTGTCTTTAAGATTTTTGGTGTTAAATTGAAAAGCCAAAGATGGTTTCTTGTGCAGTTCGTACCTGCTGTAGTAGAGACTGCGTTGATAAAAGAAAATCCTCCGAAATAACATTCCAAAGGTAAGTGTCAACAATATACAGGACCGTACCTACTTGCATAGTACACTAAAAATCTAAAATTGAAAATGACCATGATTATTTGCCGGATATTTTATATTCTTTTATTGACTTGAAAAACACAAAAGGTCTGCAATATCTATCTGAAGACGTGTTAAAAATATGTATGAAATGTGAGAAACATTTTTATTTATGAAAATTTTACAAATTAAAATTAAGTCTGACCCTGTCAAGACGCCATATTGTTACTCCTATAAGCTCCACCCAGTGATGCCGTTTTTTAATGTAATATTAGGTGATCATAGCGGCTCCTCTCTATTCTATCTCTATGGGTCTGACAAATTCGAGATGAGCGATTCACCAGGGTTTTTATTATTTCCCGCTTTTTCTTGTATAAATACCGATTTACATGTGTTGGTTTTTGGTGGACCCTGTGCCCCATCCTGTTAATGAGAACATCACGAAATGGTGGAGGTGAATACTGTTATGGCGAAGAAATTCTTCCAGGGCGTTTTCATCACGTTCTTGATGACGAAGGTGTATCTACATAGAACATATAGCAGTATCAACAAGACGGTTTGTTAGTGGCGATGTTTAAGACCGTGACTTGAAAGAATATTTCATGTAAAGTTGACAACGACAGAACTCAGTGGGCCCATACCAACTTCATCCAGAAGTTTTTTAGGTAGAAGTCACCATTTTCCACTGAAAATAAGTTGCTGATGAGCACATGGCGGAAGAGTGTCATCGATGGGCACCATGGTGAAGAGTGAGGCAACATCAAAGCAGCCAATAATGTCACTGGAATGAAGAGTTTTTTAGGATGTGATGTGACCTAAATCACATCCGACATGTGATTGTAGCATGTTGGTCAGATAATGTGACTAGAGAATGAGATATGTGGGAGAACTCATAGGTCGAAGAGGCACCTTAGGTTTATGTATTTTTGGCAGTCCGTAAAGTCTACTTGTCCTAGCTTCGATATTCGTTATTAGCCGTTTGAGTCGATCAGGTGCTTGGTATTTTGGAGGATGCAAATCGCAGGCAGGGTTCGGAAGAAGCAAATTAATGTAAAATCTACATGTACCTAGTAAAAAAAATCTACAGCATGTAGTTTTTAGTCAAATACTACACAAGCTACATAAAAATTACTTCTATGGAAAAACTTAAGGTTCACGGTTGTTTTTATCAAACAAACTCTATGGAGATTTCGGGGATGCTGGAGAATTCTAACAAACTTCTAAAAACACGGTTTGGTGTAACCTTCTTGTCTAAGAATTTGACCACACAACACAAACCACAAACCTCTAGATCACGGAAAAGAAGATATTATGTCGTTTTAGATATGAACATCTTACATTAAATGTAATTATTGCCATGGTCTGTCATCGACATGTCTACTACTTATTAGTGGATTCTGCGAGTCGGAAAAAAAACCGAAAAGTGCTCGGATTTCAGAGTCTAACGAGACTAGCCCTCCCCCCCGTTTTCGAGGATGTTGAATACGATGGTGGTGGTTTAAGCTCTTCTCGAGCTGACCGCACCCCCTAAAACGGCCAAAACCCACGCCTATGAAGGGTAAATCACGGAACTTCTTTTTCTTGGCGGCCAAACTTGTGTCACCCCCCGTTTTCAAGGTCGCTGAACGCGATGTTTCACGCGGCGAGTTCCCGTTTCACCCCTTCCAGGGGTTGTTCTTGGCCGCGTAGAGGGGTTGGCGGGCGTCGCAGCGACCTTGAAAACGGGCGGGGACCGATTTTCGTCGATTTCACGCAGCAAGTTCCCGTTTCACCCATTATTCCGGGGGTTGTCCTTGGCCGCGTAGAAGGGTTGGCGGGCGTCGAGAGCCGACCTCGACGTCAGCATCGCGTTCAGCGACCTCGAAAAAGGGGGGTGACACAAGTTTGGCCGCCTAGAGAAAGAAGTTCCGTGATTTATCCTTCATAGGGGTGGTTTTTGGCCGTTCTAGGGGGTGCGGTCAACTCGAGAAGAGTTTAATAAACCACCACCATTGTTAACTCCGCGTCAAAGAGCAACACGAAATATTAACGACGCGATTCGATCCTGAAAGGGGGCTAAATTAATGCGGCTCGATGCCGCGATGGTAATGACAAATCGCCACGGTGACAGGATCAAAATTTAGGGAAGGACCAGGCTATAATTGCCAATGATTGACAGGAACACAATTAATTAATAATTATCGAAATTACTGACCTTGTGTCTTGTCCGACTAAAGGGGCACTTGTTTTAATTTGCGAGATGTTGTAACTATTATTATTGTTCACTCTGCTTCACTATGTAGGTACCCACGATTGTTCCACTACTTTATACCGCTTCCTTATTTAATTAAAGAACTAGGTATCCCGTTTCCGTAACACCAGCATCGACGAGTCTGGTACGAACGGCACTCTTGGTCGAGCTCTCTCCTCTCTCGATGTTAAACCTCGACTCTTCTCTCTATGTGTGGTCCTGTCCGGTCAGGTGTCCTTTTCCTTCGTCCCAATGTGTAAAGGGATAGGAAGGGGTAGGAAACGGTGGTGTCTTAGAGAATACGAATCGATTATTCACCAAGGACGTAACATACCGCCCACCAAAATTACCGGAGGAATTTTCCGCTATCAGAAAATTGAACCAAAAGCGAAACTAACGAAAACGAAACTAACGACAATAACAAAAACGAAACGAAACGAAACGACAAGTCAGGGACGAAATTCCCTGAGTCCGTTACTGGTTAGGTAACGGGCAAAGTTTGACCAGAGGTCGTTTACAAAGACCTTTGGTCGTACGAACCGAGGCAACCCTGGCGACACCATCCGCACCAGGGTGCAGAGAAACAATTCTTCCTAGAGCCCATTTCAAAGGAGACAACAATTCATCCTTTATCAACACCAACGAACCGATATCCGTTGACTCAAACAAATGGGTTTTCGACCATTTACTCCTCTGGTGGAAATTATGAAGATATTCAGCCCTCCAACGTGTCCAAAAATCACGTTGCATCCGTTGCACCAATTGCCAACGAGAAAGACGAGAAATCTTCAGATGTGACAAGTTCACATCCGGCACCGACGACAGAGGTTCCAAGGTCAGAAAATGACCAGGGGTCAACGCGGATAGATCGTTGGGGTCGCTACTAATGGGGCAAAGGGGGCGCGAATTCAAGACGGCCTCGATCTGAACGATGAAGGTGTTCAGCTCCTCATAAGTCAAAATTTGACCACCAATAACACGGGCCATGTGTGTTTTGACGGACTTAACACCGCTCTCCCACAGTCCACCGAAGTGTGGAGCTGAGGGTGGATTGAAGTGCCATCGAATACCTTCCCCTTCTGCGGCGATTTTCAAATTTGAGTTGAGCTCCTTGTTAGCTCCGACGAAATTGGTTCCACAGTCACTGTAGATGTCACTACAGCGACCGCGGCGAGCGACAAACCTCCTAAGAGCTGCCAGGAAAGTCTCTGACGATAAATCAGAAGCGATTTCGAGATGAATCGCGCGAGTCGCGAAACATACGAACAAACATAAATAGGCTTTAGAAGTTTTGACACCCCTATACCTCGACAAGACAATAGGAAAGGGTCCCCCATAATCGACCCCGACACAACTAAAAGGCTTCAATTGGGAGACACGAGCGACAGGTAAATTCCCCATGGGAGGCTCCAACGAGAGGGGCCGAGTGCGAAAGCAACGATTGCATTTCGACAAATAACTACGAATGACCCTACGAGCAGACAGGATCCAAAAATTTTGTTGAAGGAGATAATGAGTAGTGTTCACTCCTGGGTGCAAATTACCTCGATGTATCTGATCAATCAAAAGTTCAACCAACCTATGCCTTCCTGGCAACAATGCGGGATATTTAGCGTCGAATGCTAAACCCGAATGCAACAGTCGACCCCCGACTCGCAAAATACCGAAATCATCAATAAAGGGCGACAATGACTGCAAGTACTTGGCACATGGTTTACCAGAGCGAATTTTCTCCAATTCCGAAGAGAAGACCGAAGATTGAACAATTCTAACAATGTGCATGAGAGCAGCATGCAACTCAGAGACACTCAATGCACCAGTGGTCCTATTGACAGCACGACAATTGTTAGTGAAACGAAAACAACGAGCGATAATACCCTGAATTTTCCTCAAAGAAGAAAATCTTTTCAACAAAACATCGACATCCGAAATCTCTATCGTAGCGAACAAAACAATATTCCTTTTCTCCAGTTCAACATCAGAAGTGGGAGCAATGGGAAAGAGTGCTGGCCAAGATTCCAGCGGCAATCTGAGGAATTCAGGCCCCGCCCACCATGCGGAAGCCCCGACTAACTCCTCTGGTAACAAGCCCCGAGACGCGACGTCCGCTGGGTTGTCACCTGAACGTACATGATTCCAACAATCCGGAGGAATTCGATCCTGAATGTGGACGACACGATTCGAAACAAAAGTCTTCCACCGATGTGGAGACGACTTGATCCAGGATAGAGCGACCGAAGAGTCACTCCAAGCGAAAACCTTATCAACAACAATGGATTGAGGACCTTGTTCAAGGACGAACGAAACGAGATCTGATAGTAAGACTGCGGCACACAATTCCAGCCGTGGAACGGAGAGTGGTTTGAGCGGAGCAACACGAGACTTGGCAGTAACGAAACGAACCTGCACATTGCCATCGGCGTCCTCGAAACGATAATACACCACACCCGCATAACCTGCAGTCGACGCATCACAAAATGCGTGCAGTTGACACGACACGAAAGATCCTTCGGGAACCAAGCACCTAGGGATTGTCAACTTGGATAAAACATGAAGAGTGGACTTATATCGATTCCACTTTTCGACAACATCAGCTGGTGGATCTTCATCCCAATCCAGCCCGAGATACCACAAATGTTGAATGACTCGTTTTGCCATAAAGGTCAATGGGCACAAGAAACCCAACGGGTCATAGATCTTAGCGACTTCTGAGAGAATGCTTCTCTTAGTACAAGGTGAATCTATGGACTTAACCATGAACGAAAACGAATCAGTAGCCGATTGCCACTGAAGGCCAAGAATTTTCACCGAAAAGTCCGATTCCGAATCAAAGTTGGATGACTGCTGTTGACAATGTTCAACCGGCAGATCCTGAAGCAATTGTGGATTGTTAGCAGACCATTTCCGCAACTCAAATTGTCCCAATTGCAATAGCGAAATGAGCTGATTTCTCAACTCCAAGGTTTCCTCGATTTGATTTGCCCCAATGGCAAAATCATCGACATAAAGCCCGAGACGAATGGCTTTCGAAGCGAGAGGAAACTTCTCAGAATTTTCTTGAGCTAATTGTAACAAGCACCTAATGGCCAAATATGGCGAGGACGAAACACCATAAGTTACAGTGTTCAATTTGTAACTTCGAATAGGATCCTTTTCCGAAAAACGCCAACGAATTAATTGATACTGTCGATGTGAATCTCCAACTAAAATTTGCCGATACATCTGCCTAATGTCACAAGTGAACACGAATTTGTTCTCTCGAAAACGAAGCAAAACACTAGTGATGTCATTTTGCAACTTCGGACCAATCAACAAGGTATCATTTAACGAAAGATTGTTCGATGCCTTGGCCGAGGCGTCGAACACGACACGAATTTTCGACGATACTGGGGCGAGCGAAGACACATCAGAAGACATCGAAACACCAGGGTCTTTAAAAACGCAATGATGCGGAATGTAATAAGAGTTTGCAGATTCCGACTCCAATGGCACCAACGACATGTGCCCAGCCTCCAAATAATCTTTCATAAACTCTACATACATGTCTCTAATGTGAGGCAACCTCGACAATCGTCTCTCCAAAGCGAGCAAACGACGATCTGCGACATTCAACGAATCATTAAAGATAGGCAACTCTTTGCTATCCTTAAATGGCAACAATACCCCAAAACGACCTGATTCTTCTCGATAATGAGACTCAACGAACAACGACTCAGCCTCTTGTTCCTCATTAGAGCAAACCTCAACTGAAGGCACCTCCTCAACTCTCCAAAATGCCTTAAGAGTCTCTTCAAGGGTCGAATCTACCGACGCAAAACAAGCTTGAACCTCGCCCGCAACCTTCGACGAAATGGTTCCCAAAAGAACCCAACCAAACGTCGTGTTCATTGCGGCTGGACAGTTATCACTGCCCGACAAATAACCACCATGAACAATATTGGGAAAGATGTCAGCTCCTAGCAAAACATCGACAGAACCAGGCGTGTACCAATTAGGATCCGCTAACTTCAAATTATCAAGCGCCTTCGATGGCGAAATGTCAACACTGGGAAGTTTTCCACAAATATTGGGCAAGACCAAAGTACTTACTTTAAAAGTAGGTGATGGTACCCCAACGGGACGAATAATGCAATCAGATGATCCCTGGGCCGATCCCAAGGTCACGTGACCCAAACAAGAAATAGGTGTTGATGATCGATTCAAGTGCAAGCCCAAACGCTTGCGGCACCGATCAGTAATAAAAGACGACTGACTGCCAGAGTCAATTAAAGAACGAACCACTTGATAGTTGCCCCACTTGTCTTGAACTTCAATACATGCGGTTGCTAAAAGAACCGTAGTATTGCTACGAGAACGAGAACGAACATCCTGAAAGGATGGGAGAGAAGACATGGCAACCGTGGATGCGACTGGAGGCGGCTCAACTCGATGAGAAGCTGCTCCATCCGAATTACTAAGTTTAACGAAATGTAATAAAGAGTGGTGCCGACCTGCACACTCCTTACACGAATGAGAAGAGGGGCACTGCTTCACCAAGTGTGAAGGGCCAAAACAATTTAGGCACAAGCGCGCTGCCTTCACAGCCTCAAAACGCTTGCGCGGGTCCAACTTCAAAAAAGAACGACAATTCGAGATCGGGTGTTCTCCATTACAATGGAAGCACGACTGCTTCGATGAAGACGCACTCGACGTTGACAAAAATGCATGTGAATTCCTCGATTCCACTTTTCCACCAGACTTGACGCTACTCCGCTTACCAACGACTGCAGACGGAGATAGGTCATTCCCCAAAGATGATTCTAATGCACGACACTGTGACGACAAAAACTTGTGCAAATCCTGATATGATGGAAACTCTTCAGATGCAAATTGGAGTTCGAAACGCTTTCGAGTAGCGTTATCCAATTTCTGTAGCAACCAGTTGAACAAAGTGAAATCCCAGAGAGAGACGCCTGAGACCTGACCCAAAGCTGTAATATTTTCTGAAAAGGTATTCAACAATTCACGAAGCGATTGTGAGGAATCAGAATCCGTTATTTTGGGAGCATTACAAATCGCCTGCCAATAACACGTCGCAAGTACTCGCTCATTCTGATACCTTTGGACAAGAGTATCGAAAGCTATCACATAATTGTCATCTGTCAGTGGTAAATGTTTGACAAGGGTAAGAGGTTCCTTTGACAAAGTCGAAACTAAATACTGGAACTTCTCAATTGGAGCTAACGAATCATTCGAATGAATCAAAGTCCTAAACAAATCATAATAAACCGACCACATCCTCAACGAACCATCAAAAGTAGGTATACCGATACGAGGCAATTTCACATGTGAACTTGCAGAGGAGGGTAGTGCGGGAGCACCAGACTGTCGACTATTCAACGATTCACTCGAACCATGACGTGATTTCACCACCGTATCCTGAGTCGATTCCAACGACAATTGAACCGCTCTAATCTGAAAATAAACCGAATCAACTTCGATAAGTAGTCCCGAGTATGATTTCCAAATCTCCGATGACACATCTACGACCAAAGCACTCTTATCTGCCGACTCAACCGTAATCAGGATATTTCTATCAACCTCCTGCACCTGATTGTACAAATCTGAAGCGCTGTCGCATGCAGCCAGGACAATAAAACGCGACTTTTCATCAATGGGTGCTGAAACTACTGTCAGAATCGAGTTCAAACGAGTCAAAAACTTCGAAACAGAAGCGTTTGCTCCGACCAAAGTGTTGGACATTTTGCTAAAGAGTATCAACAAAACACTAAAGCAATAAACGAATAAGGGTTATTTTTTACACCTGTAAAAAAATACAACGACAACGAAATACGAACAATAACTAAAAATAAGTACCTAACCAAGTGAAGGTTACTTATTTAAAAACGAGTTGAAAATAAATTGACTTTGAAATTCACCAAAAAACAATACTTGAGATACCGAGTGTACCCAGTAGGTATACCGTGAATACAAAAATCAATATTTTCCCTGTAACAACGAAAAAGGGTTATTCGTTAAAAACCTGTAAAAATACAACAACAACGAACGATGAGCAATACCAAAAATAAGTACCTAACCAAGTGAAAGTCACTTATTTAATATCGAGTTGAAAATAAATTATTGAATTCGAATTCACCAAAAACAATACTTAAGATACCGAGTGTACCCAGTATACCGTGAATACAAAATCAATATTCTGCCCTGCGAATTCAGAGAGAAAATACTTCAACTATATTTACAGAAGTTTTTAAAACGAACACCTGCAACGAACGAAGAAGTGGAGTGAGGTAGAATGGAGTAAAATTAGTGGAATGGGTGAAAATGCCGTCTGGCGTCCTTTGGATCGACTATTTCGAATCCTTTGACCTACAAACAGGCTACCTTAACACAGTGAGTGAGAAACTAATTTCAAACAAATGATGCAACCAATTAATGAACTATATTTCCACGAGCTTTCCTATCCGACTACGGAGGGACCAAAAAAATGTTAACTCCGCGTCAAAGAGCAACACGAAATATTAACGACGCGATTCGATCCTGAAAGGGGGCTAAATTAATGCGGCTCGATGCCGCGATGGTAATGACAAATCGCCACGGTGACAGGATCAAAATTTAGGGAAGGACCAGGCTATAATTGCCAATGATTGACAGGAACACAATTAATTAATAATTATCGAAATTACTGACCTTGTGTCTTGTCCGACTAAAGGGGCACTTGTTTTAATTTGCGAGATGTTGTAACTATTATTATTGTTCACTCTGCTTCACTATGTAGGTACCCACGATTGTTCCACTACTTTATACCGCTTCCTTATTTAATTAAAGAACTAGGTATCCCGTTTCCGTAACACCAGCATCGACGAGTCTGGTACGAACGGCACTCTTGGTCGAGCTCTCTCCTCTCTCGATGTTAAACCTCGACTCTTCTCTCTATGTGTGGTCCTGTCCGGTCAGGTGTCCTTTTCCTTCGTCCCAATGTGTAAAGGGATAGGAAGGGGTAGGAAACGGTGGTGTCTTAGAGAATACGAATCGATTATTCACCAAGGACGTAACAACCATCGTATTCAGCATCCTCGAAAACGGGGGGGGGGGGGAGGGCTAGTCTCGTTAGACTCTGAAATCCGAGCACATTCGTCAGACTCACAGAATCCACTAACTGGTTCTGGGAGGATTTAGACAAGGAAAGATAGTCTAAGGGGGAGATGCTCTACTGTTGCCCCAGACAGAGAAGAGTCGTTTCCTGTGTTGTTTTGTCCAAATACTAAACTCTCTTTAAGTTAAAAGTTAATTACAAGCACTGGAAAATTGTCAGGATATCAAAATCTGGCCAAATCATAGAAACACTTGCAGTTGGCTATATGCATAAGGGTGTCCAAGCCATAAAACTAGAAGTTCTGGGGAGGGGGGGGGTTACATAGGTACTTTTTAAGCTAATGGAGATGGTAATTAGCGCGAAACTAATGGTCCCTGCAACATAACATTGTAGATATGTGGCTTTCCACCATTTGAGATAAAACTGAAGCAGCAACTGACGATAAGTGCATCTGGTAGGGTTATTCTTCTTCTTACTCAAGTGATCTTTATAAACTATAAACCAAGTTCTTTTTTGCTTCACTGTGTTTCATATTCTCTTTGATATCTCTCTGAAGTGTGCAATTTTCCATGACCATGACCCCCTCTCCTGGTTAAATTTAAATATTCTTCAAGTAAACTGAACACTGCTTTAATAGGAAAGATGAAACGGTAAATTATCAAATATCATTGGATTTTAAGATATCTTTATTGCCATATAAAAACAATAAATAACTTTTAAAAACATTGTTCCATTTGACAGCAATAAAGTATTATTTTTAATTAAACAAACGGCGGTAGCTGCAAACAGATTTTATTCCAAGCAACCAGCAAGGTTTGTTTTCTTGGATGCTGCTTTGCACACCGCCCTCAATTATTTATGAAAACATGAACCCATGTATTTCATAAAATATATTATTCTGATGAAAACCATATTATTATCATGTCAGATTGGAATATATCCAACAACATTTTATTATAAAAATCTATCATTAAAACCTAAACATTTATTTTATTATTATTACACTAGGTAGATGTGTATTTACAAAAACGAATAAAATTATAGACGATTTTCTAGGCATTTGGTCATAAGAAGATTGACTTGACAAAGTAAAGTATCATTATCAAAATGGATAATGGAGAGAGAAACTTATCAGAAGTGTTCTACTATCATTATTGCTCTCTAATCTTCAACCTTTATCTTTTATGTCATAGAGGAGAAACTTAACCCTGAAGTAGTGAGGCTTAGTTCCCAAACACAGAGTCAAAACTCAAAACCCCTTTTTATGCATAGTTAAAAGTTTAATTGTTTCCTACAGGCTATTTGACTTGAGAAAATGGAGGTATAAATTTAAAAAATGCTTGCCCTTCTTGACAATTTTGGATGTGGTTGTCAAGATTAGAGTTTTGCTGATGTACTGATTGCAATTACTAAAAAAAACCCTCATTTTTCTTTTAGAGGAGCCCACGTGCCCCTCTAACTTTACCTGAAGTTTTCAAAAGACAGTTTGTTACACTCAGAGTATGGCAAATTTTGTACATAAGTAGACAGAAACCATACGAGGAGGAGGATAATACAAGGACCCCACCCTACTACTTAAAGGTTAAACCTGGTTGTCAATTTTCATGTGACCAGTATGAAATGCCTTCAAAATAAATAATAAAATAATTAAATAAATATACATTTCAGTAATGTGACATAGAAGAGAACTTATGGGGTAATAAACTAAATTAACTTTGCACTATAAAAAAATCATTTAGATCTAATAATTGTCTATCTTAGTCTTCATCACTGTCTAATACAATCAATCCGCTTGTACTGGGGGTTTCTGTGTCATTTTTTTTATCACTGGGAATGTTGTTCTTTAATAAACTTTGTTTCAACGAACTAAAACTAATCTGAGTGTTGTCTCCGACGTTTACAGCCAGCAGGTTGTTCAATGACTTCACACTGATCGCCTGATTGCCTTTCGCATTTGAATCATTTTCGACTGTCTCTAGAGCCTTCATAAGCTCGGTACCCTTTATAACTTTTTTCCTTTTTTTCACCGTCACCGAACCGAAACTACTTTTTCTCTGCGGTTTGACAGATGCGCTGTCGAAGTTCGAATTCATGGTGATATTGTTCACGTCCACGAATAGCGGTTCGACGAACCCTATATCGTCCTCGTTCTCCTTACTGAACTCGTCCAATTTATCCACCGAAACGTAAAAGGGTTTAATTGCGTCCTCCACGTCGTTACTGTTTTTCAGATTCTTATTAGAGTCTTCGTTGACCGTGTAAAAATTCTCAATCACGATTCCCATCGTATTTGATTTTTCGGGCATAGGTGCCGGTTTCGGTGTCGATGCTGCAGCGTTTCTTTTTCTTTTCGGCGTCGGATTTGCTGAGCACCGCTTAATCGAAGTGTTTCCTAATTTAACGGTCGAACTAGCGGATGGTTTCGCTATGAAATTGTTCACCAGCGAGTGCATCTTCTGGGAACTCTCATCGTTTGTTGTGTTAATTTTTTTGTTGTTTTTGTTCACAAGGAGATCTTTTGGCTCAAACTTGCCTATATGTTTGTAATTCAATTTGCACACTTGCTCTTCGACTTGTTTCTTCAGCTGCTGCAAAGTGTTGCTATCGATCCCGACTTTCTTGTTGCCGATATCTAACGTTTTAATCGAGTTCTGATGATGAAAGGCGAGCTTCAGGCTGATCTGCATTTGCAGCAGAAACTTGTAGCTTTCGTTGAATTCTTGGTGACATTTGATGCAGTACACGGCCGAGTTGCAGTTGAGCTAATAAAACAAAAAGAAAAAATACAGAAATGACGGATAAACCGAGTGGATCATAATACTTACAAATAACGGGGTTATGCTCTTCATCAGCTTATCCATTTCGTATTTAGCATCGAAAGACACCCTCTCTCTTCTGGTAATCGGATTCAGGCAGATCCAGCAAAAATTCGATAACTCATCGATCCTAAAATTTTAATTGAAAATCTAATTTACACTCACTCCTGATATATCAGCAGAAATAGATCTCAAAATGTGGCAAAATATACCTTGGAGCGTGTAGAATGCCAATTTTCTTGACTCTGTCGCAAGATTTTAAAACTGTAGCAGTACTATTATTGGTAGTGGTGCTTTCTGAATTTGAATTTTGGCATTGACTATAACAATAAATAAAGATCAATCAAACGAAATTTATTTATGCACCCAACCGGTAAAAATTCATGTATAAGCAAGAAAAATCCCCCATCACCCCCTTCACAAATCCAATTTCTTTACACTGAAGAAACAAGAAATTATGATAGAGGATTAACATCCAGTACCGATACTTACAAGGTACGATGCATGTTGTCACGGTGTGTTAGAGGAGGAGGGCTAGCAAGGGGCAACGATGACTGCTGTCTCTTCAAGTGGTCGAGGTATTTTCGAGACAGCTTACTAGCGACATTTTCTAAACCGCCCTCCAATAAATCGAACTGACCAGAACTTACCCATCTGCCAGAAATAAGAAATAACGATCAATTAAAACGGAAACTACAAATGCGACACTCGAGAGCCAATGATAGTGGTGCCGGTGCCCCAAACACCAACAAGACTTGGCTCAAGCTTAAATCAACCTGATTCAAGCCCATCCAACAGATGAAGTATTCACCTCTGTAAGAATATAATTACCCAAAGGGCGACTAGCAGGTCGGTCTTGAGTGTCAAGAATTAAGAAAAAGTGTACTTCACATAGACTGACCATTTACAACCGAATAAAGCTTACCGAGATTTCTGCTTGCGGAACTTGAACAATTGTTTCTTCGATTTATTGCTGTTAGGGCCCCCATCGATCGAATACCAAACTCCGTTTTTATTAACAAGTTGTGTTGTTGAAGTCTCTGTACTGGGGCGACTCATTGTAATTTGAAATGAAATGAAGAGCTTACAATATAAGACTGACTATTTCTGAGTAGATCCCTCACACTGCTTATTATCATTATTACACACATTATTTTATTAATAAACAAAAATCTGGAGGTGGTGTTTGTTTACTTCTTGCTTGACATGACACCATCACCATGAGAGTGAGGTTATGTTGTTTCCCTAGCTGGTTGTGACTACTAGAACGGTTTTATTTCATCTTTTTAGATTGTCGTGACTACTGTCAAGCGGAATACGATATTCTGCCAAATGACGGTTATCCTGTGGAAACTGTCAAGTGTCAATATAAATGAAGTTTAAACCAAAAAGTCTCTTCTAAGGAAAGAAAATAGGCGATCATTAAAAAATGTATCTGACCAAGAAACAAAAATACAAATACCTTTACCATCAACAAGAAAATAATTATTTAAAGATCAACCCAAAGGATTATGGGCAGCAAGCTCAGACGCACCTAAGATGCAATCCATGGGGAAAGAAAAGGTGAGGCTGGCTAAACTCACAATGATATGAAGGCCATAAACAGAATGAAATGAACCAAAGCTAGCCATGTGGGATTCGATTCTCGCGATTGATTCGAATCGGAGAAAAGAATCGATTCAACAAAAATCGACATAAAAGATGGATTTTCGAAATAATTTTGAAGCATGCGCAGTGCGCATTTTGGTACTTGCGTATTGTACTAATTTAAATTTTATAAAATTTAATTATTGTTGTTAATTTATCTAATAAAATTGAGGTAATCCTATAGAAGTGGTACATCAGATTAGGATAGTCAGGTTAGGTAGTTTTTCCCCTTGCCCATAAGGCTTTTTCTATGTCATCTAAATTTTATAGTAAGTAAATCCTAATCCTAATCTGATGTACCACTTCTATAGGATTACCGGCATTCGATTCTGTGGATTCGATTCAACTATCTGATAAATCAGATTTTTTTATTGTTAGTTCAAGGGAGAGAGAACCTAACAACCACCAATGACCTGACTCTTCAGTTTTTGGTCAGATTCTTTCTAACCATCTCAATTTTTCACTAAAAATCAGTACGTAATCTAAAATCAGTACAATCTGGCAACATTGCGACAGCAATTCCTGCAATCCTTTGAACTGAGGTACCATTTCAAGAACCTTACCACCTCTGTTCCATGTTTATGACATGCAGAACACCATTTTATGCGCACACCAACCACCCCCAAAACAACTATTTTTTAAGAGATCAGGATCACTCTTTTTTTACAAATCTAGGCACCAGCATTTTTTAAAAAACACTTATGGCATAACTGATGAGAGTCCAAGAGAACAACAATTTTTTTTTGTAGATAAGTAGGTACGTAAAAAAATTACTTGACTCAGAAAAAGAAGAGAAATCTGACCATGGACATTTTTATCTCACAAATAAGCCACTAGACACATTTTCGAGGAATCGTAAGATTCACATTCAGTAAGATATGCGTAAAGAAAGTGGACCTGACAACACTGCTATCAAGAATAGTAAACCAGCTGATACTAGTAAGTAACCAGTAGCCCCAGTTGACAATGACCATGACGTTCTGGAATCATATCTCTGACATAAAAAAAATGAAGCCGCGTTCAGTAGTACAGGACAGACAATCTAGAGTAGAGTATGAGTTTATGTTAATTGTTTGTTGTGTCAGATTATTTTATTGTTATTTTACAATATAGAATTAGAAATATAAAGTTAAATCTGTAAATAAAGCTAAATACGTGAGAATTGAATAAACTGTGCCAATAGCAACAGTTTTGGGACATAATTTGGATACCCAGCCCCAAAATTTTTCATTATATTTATGATTATCATACGAACACAGTTGTGATTTGATTGATCTTTATTTATTGTCATATTTTGAGGTTTCTTTCAAATTACATCTTTTATCACTTGAAAAATCACATAAATCAAACCAAAAAATCACTTTTTCTGCCTAAGCAGGAAAATAACGATTTCACTGTGCCTTTCATCAGGCACCAAGACCAAAGTAGTATAAAATCATCAAGACAGATATTTTGATATTGTCTCAATATTGCCAGCATATTGAGACCAAGTCTGCACAACTAAAAGAAGTTAAACAATAATAAGTTTACCTACCTGCTAATTTTAACTCTATGAATTATACAGGGTGTCAAAGAATAACTTATTCCTAATTTTCAGGCTTGATAGGGGACATGAAAACAATTTTTTTTCTATAAACACATTTCCGAAAAAGCTTAGTTTTCGAGATACATACAGGAAGTTAAAAAAAAAAAACGGTTTTTTATAAATATTTCAAAGACCTTTTTGCTGATTTTTGTGAAATTTGGCAATGTTGTTCATTGTGATAAGACGCTAAGTTAGCACTAATTAGATGATAATTATGAGTTCCAGTGGCGTCCCGGGTCAGTCTCACGAATAATGTTGAAAAAAAAATGCACGCCACTGACTTATTTGCAAATTTTACTTTTTTTTGGGTTAAAAAGCTTAAAATACAACTTTTTTGTTTCCCGATATTTTTATCTTACTTTGTTTTGGAGAGAAAAAAAACAAAATCTGCCTCAATGCCTGTCAAAAAATTGATTTTAATTTTAATGATTTTATTATATCAATTTTTCGATATGCATTAATGTGGCTTCTCGAACAGTAAGTAACATACAAAAAATATCAGGAGACAAAAAAATTGGTATTACAAAAAAATTGGTATTTTTTTATACTGTTATACTATTAATTTTAGTGCTTTTGTTTTATTGCATTATTGACGATGAGTCTCGAGAGTATTGGAGGTTCTTTTTTTAATAACCTCATTTTCTTTATCATGTGAAGTGGGTGACTTATTTAATTCAACACAAGGCACTCTCGAGGACTCGCGCCGATGATTATTATTATTATGCTTATGCTGAAGCGTTCCAATCTGTTCTAGGGAGTTCGCCCCTTTTTCCATGGATGCCTTCTAACATCCAGACCCATCAGGACAGATGATCATAGCAGCCAGATCATGACCGGCTAGCGCTAGCACTAGCACCAGCACCAACACCAGGAGGATTCCCAGGCAGCACCGTGCCATGCACCCACGGCTAGCACTACCACCAGCACCGTTATTTCATGGCAGATCCTCGGGAAGTCGTGTTGAACACCTTCGAGAGACAGGAGACAGGCAACACGACCACCTGCTTTACAAAGCTAAGTAGTTCAATCCTTCACTGGTATACCTAGCCTGGTTGCTATTTTTCATGTCATTGTTTTTTTTTAACTGTTATTTCACCTCCGGGGCTCTAGTGCCTCATCATTTCAATAATTTTCGCATGTTGTATTTTTTATCTTATTTAACAAAGCAATTTTTTAATTATTAGTATCGCCCCCCCACACGTCATCTTGTGGGTTTCAATGTTATTTTTGTACGTATGATTATTTTATCTTTCTTATTTAATAATTTCATAATTTCTATAACTCAATCAACTATTTCATTATTATAATTATTATTGTATCATTGCAATATTTCATTTTTTTGTGATATTTAAATATCTTTATTATCTATCAAATTTCTATATTTATTATATTAATTATTTTGATTATTGTTAATAAAAACTGTTAAAATTTGCTTGTGAATTTTCTTCGACCTGTGACATTTGTGTGTGTTGCCATAACAATAGTTAAATTTTCATTTTTGAGCTAGTCGGCTGCTAAAAAGCTTTCCTTACCTCCCTGAAAATGTTTAACCCGAAAAAATGTAAAATTTGTAAACAAATCAGTATCGTACTTTTCGGCAACATTATTTGTGAGTCTGTCCCCGGGACGCCACTGGAACGATATCATCTAGTTAGTGGTTACTTTGCGTCTTATCACAACGAACACCACAGCCAAATTTCACCAAAATCGGAAAAATGATCTTTGAGATACAAATTAATATAAAAACGATTTTTTTTTTAACTTCCTGTATCTTGAAAATCCGACATTTAAGGGCACATTTTAATGTAAAAAAAATTGTTTTTTGTCCCCTATCATGCCTGGAAATTATGACTAGTTATCCTGGGACACCTGTATAAATAAAATGAAGAACCTGCTTTTACTGTAACACTTTTAGCATCTTCAAAACTCAGAAAAAAATATTACGAAAAAAAGTTATTAGGCCTTTTTTGAAGGTCACGGGCAGTTAAGGCCTTGTGATTTCGAGGGATTCAAGTCTAATTTGGACCAAGGATGTAAAGCTAAATCAGTGGCAAGTGTGTCAAATTTTAAGAAAATCTGTACACTGGAAAAAAAGTTATAAAAAAATATTGATTTAAAAAAATCAACTTTGAAGGCTCATAACTTTCTTATTTGTGTTTTTTCGAAAAAAAATTATAGATACTTTTGGCAATATTTCATCAAGTAGAATCACCCCCTTAATTCTTTGCTCATAATTTCCGGACAGCCTTTATAGGGCGTTTATAAGGTGATATTTTACTTTTTGAATATGTACAGGGTGGGCCAATAAGCGAGGTAAGCGGCTGTATCTCAGAAACTAATGATCGTAGAGAGTTACGGTAAAAAATTTTATAGGTTAAGTGGGCAAGGGAAAATGCTGGAAATTATTTTCAAGTTTCCAAGATGGCTGCCAGAGGGCGTTTGCACCATCTTGAATTACATAAAGTTACGTTTCTTGTGATTTTCCCCAATGAATGTAACAAAAAAGTATTTGCGTTTTAATGTTATCTTAAAGTCTAACATTTTTTATAGAAACAATTTTTCTCTATCTTTCGAAATAAAGTGGTGGGGGGTATTTGAATGTTGTTTTAAACAAATGCCTGTAACTTCGAAACGGCTTCAATGATTTGGATAAATTTGGTTTAATTGAAAAGAGCATTTCTTGGGCTTTTAGGTTTCTTGTGACAATGACAGTTGTGACCCACACGGCCGCCGATAGAGGGCGTTATCCGACATTATAACCAAAATATTGGATTTTCTCAAAAAATTTAAATGCGATGATATGACTTTTTTTAGACTAGAAAATAGACAAATGATCAACCAATAAGCTTGCGCAAACCGCATCTTAATATCTTTTTCCTAACTCAAATTATTAAAAAAATACCAAACCAAGAAAATTCATATATCCCCATTTAAAAATGCATCGGTCGCTTTCGATAAGAAGGCAAGTAGTAGGCCATGGAAACAAAAGCTAAACTCCTCACGCGTTTTCGTAACGATTTTCCTTTTAAATAAAGTTGTGGTCCTGAAAAGGACCCATTTTGAAAAAAGATTAATGCCTTCTGTGTTCAAATTGCCTTCCGTCATATTCCACACATTGTTCCAGTCTTTCTTGAGTCAGCAGAACCGCAGCCTCGATTTCTGCCGCTGATAGTTGAGGAATTGAGTTTCGAATTCTGTTTTCCATATCCATTCGTGTTGTTGGTGGAGTTTGAAAAACAATGTCTTTTAAGCGTCCCCAGAAGTAATGTCAGGGGACGCTTGCCGGACAAGGAAATCAGCTTCCCCTTCCTATCCAGCGTTCTCGAAAGATCCAGTAAATATGGTTTCGGACATTAATTGAATAATGTGCCGGACAACCATCATTCTAGTTTCAGAAGCATAGTTCTCCTAGTTTCGAGTGGCACATCTTCCAACAAAATTGGCAAGTCGTTGATCAAAAACTCTAAGAAGCGGTTACCAGTTAAAGCTTGATCAAAAAAGTAAGGTTCAATAATTCTGTCCCCAATGATACCGCACCACACATTTAGGCTCCAGCGTCCCTGCTGCTGCACTTCTCTCTCTTAACCAACGTTGATTTTCAGCGGACCATAATAATGCATATTATGAAGGTTTACTCTACCATCACTATTAAATGTAGCCTCGTCGGTCCAGAGAATTTCCTTTAAGAAATTTCCGTTTTCCTCAAGTATGCCTAGCATCCATTATGACAATAATTTAATTTATTATCGAAATCTTGTTTATTTAGCGCTGGTGCAAGACTATGTGGTAAGGATGTAATATAAAAGTAGAAAACAACATAATCAGTAGTAAAAAATAATAAAACGAGAATAACACTGAATTTGTATTTGAGGGTATGTGTTAAGATACTTGGAATAAGGTAAAATTATTCACCTATAATCTTTCAAAATATTTCTAACAGTTGTCCGTGCAACAAATTCCCAAGTCTAGAGACAATGTTCTAGTTTCTACATGTCTATAAAATTCTATGTAAGCCAAGACATTGATAATATTTTTTTCGGTCCTTCCATTGCGACGCCTGCGACGTTTAGCACAACGAAAACTTCCAGTATCGCGTAATCGCTGTACCAAGCGCGGAAACATTCTTCTCCCGTAATGAAGGCGATCTGGATACCGTGCCGCGTACTGTGTTGCAGCTATAGCTACATTTTGAAAACACTCAAAATAAATCGCAATCATGTCAACGGTTCATTATTTAATTTTGTGAGAAGCATTTTGATTAAACAGTACTCAAATTATATGCAATCAACAATAATAGTGGGCTACGTGTGTGACAGAAGTTTGACGTTACTTGCCAATATTTAAGTTAGGAGTTTGTCTTTTATTTCCATGGCCTACTAATTGCCTTCTTATCGAAAGCGACCGATGCATTTTTGAATGGGGATATATGAATTTTCTTGGTTTGGTATTTTTTTAATAATTTGAGTTAGGAAAAAGATATTAAGATGCGGTTTGCGCAAGCTTATTGGTTGATCATTTGTCTATTTTCTAGTCTAAAAAAAGTCATATCATCGCATTTAAATTTTTTGAGAAAATCCAATATTTTGGTTATAATGTCGGATAACGCCCTCTATCGGCGGCCGTGTAGGTCACAACTGTCATTGTCACAAGAAACCTAAAAGCCCAAGAAATGCTCTTTTCAATTAAACCAAATTTATCCAAATCATTGAAGCCGTTTCGAAGTTACAGGCATTTGTTTAAAACAACATTCAAATACCCCCCACCACTTTATTTCGAAAGATAGAGAAAAATTGTTTCTATAAAAAATGTTAGACTTTAAGATAACATTAAAACGCAAATACTTTTTTGTTACATTCATTGGGGAAAATCACAAGAAACGTAACTTTATGTAATTCAAGATGGTGCAAACGCCCTCTGGCAGCCATCTTGGAAACTTGAAAATAATTTCCAGCATTTTCCCTTGCCCACTTAACCTATAAAATTTTTTACCGTAACTCTCTACGATCATTAGTTTCTGAGATACAGCCGCTTACCTCGCTTATTGGCCCACCCTGTACAGAATTCATAAAGGTTAACAACTTTTTCAAATAACTTTTCTTAAAAAAGTCAAAAATAAACGATACAGCCTTTGGCAGTTTAAAAAAATTCAAGTCCAGCCCTGTGATAAATGTGCACGAAGGACTCTCATAATAATAAATTTCATTGGCATGCAAATTTCATGCACATAAAAAAAGAAATATTTTTGATTGCAACTAACAACGAATTATTAGTGAAATTTGATTGAGTTTGCTGGCCTTAGTTTTTTAGTTTTTTTCATTTAACTTAACTATCACATTACTTGAGTTTTAAAATCTATTTTCTGTTATTTTGGTTTTGTTTCCTAGGTAACTTTATGTTTTGGATTTTTTTATATTGTTATTAGAAAACCGAGTAGAAAACAGTTTGGCTAGTTGAATTTATTCCACGGCACAGTCATAAAAGTATCACCTTAAAAACACCCTGTATAAACATTCAAAACAATGACGGAGATTTATCCAGGGTTGCCAGTTCTAGCAGTTTAATCCGGAGATGTGATTAATAAAAATGCGACAATTTGTATGTATGGTCCAACCGGGGGATCTGGGGGGAGGGGTGTTACGGAGTATTTTTAAAATAATTTTGTTATCTGCTCGCCAAATATTTCTTAAAATTGGCTTGGAATCTCTAAATCAATGTAATCAGTATGGTGTTTATGCACGGAGGGAGCAGAAAGGGGTTTTGACTTTTGAACTCGCTCGCTTAGGGCCTGAAGTCTAAGATGCAAGAGCGGAAGACTAGTTTGTGTACATTGACCATGTTGCCAGTTTTCATTTTTTCCGGCACAAAATTAATAAGAATTTTCTCAGAGATTTCACTCTGAGGAAGGGTTGGCAACCCTGGATGTATCCCAGAATCAAAAATTACAAAAAAAAACATGCCTATTTCAGGTAAGTTCAATACACCAAGAATTTATTGCCATTTTGGCAACACAGCGCGGTTGAAAATAAATATAAGATCAAAGTAAATTTTGATTAAAAACACACTTAACCTTAAATTTTTTAGCTTGACAAAGGTCAGCATTCCAAAGTGTACCAACAAAATTCAAATTTTCCATAGCCAACCCAAATTACGAAAGCAGCTGGTGGTCGAACCCATCTCTGATGGTGGAGCTGGTTACGTTACAAAGCACCGTTTTATTTTTTTATATCAAACTGAACAGACAATATTGACATTGCTGAAAGTTCATTTCAGATGTAGTAAAAGCAAATACTTCAAATTAATAATAACAGAAACCTAAAACAAGCTTAATAGTTACCCTTTCTGAGTGGACGGCTTCTGATTAACTGTACACAGTTCTTCACTGACTGACCAGACTTTCCCGATGGAAATCGGCGATTGTAATGATTGTGTGATGTTTTTGGTCACTTTAGGTGATGTGGTAAAAAGCAGCGGAGGTACTTGAGAGCTACCGGCCCCGCTCGTCATCTGCTGGAACTGCAGCCCACCTAACGGAAGTACGGGTAAGGTGACTACGCCACCATTGTGACTTCTGTCAGATTGCACAACTATTACATTTCCTCCTGGAAGTTTCACCGACAGAGGGTTGGAGATTTTCGTACTTTTGCTAGACATGTCTATGTCTGCTTCTGTTTGATTTGGACGACTGGTAGGTAAACAATCGAGCACGGGGATATCCGACGGGGAGGGTAAAGTTCAAGAGACACAAGTCATGTGGGCCATTGTGCTCTTCTCAAATCAGTCGTCTTGGTGCTGGTGCTGGTGCTAGAGTGCTAGTGCTGAAATTTTTTAGCGTTAAATTATTTAATGTCAGTGCATTTATAAGGTCACTTACTCAAGATTGGTTACCAAAATCAGAGTGTCTCCAATGAAGAATTACTGCTTATCTCTTAATTTTCATTTGAAAATTTCACATTATTTATATTTTACTCTCTCTCAACACAGTCTGGTGTGAAAAATTGACACCAACTAAAATGTAAGCAGGCGTAAAAACCTAACTTTTTTTTCAATCTTCCAAAGAAAAATATACAGGGTGGCTTAGTACACTTACAGTTACAATAATAACAAAGCTTTAGTTATCCGAAACGGAAACCTGGAACGCAAACTATTAATTAAAAAAACTAATAAATGACGAAATAGGATACGATAACCAAAAGTTTGTCTGTTGCTCTGGTTGTCTGGTTCTGGTTGTCTTGTCTTGTCTGACCTGACCTGACAGAGGCGACAGACTCGACAGAGACAGAGCAGTGGCGCTAGTGGCGCTGGCGCTAGTCGTTAGCGTCAAAAAGCATGCGCGCTAGGTGTAGTTTCATTTTTCAAACTTGACTCTAATCAACGAATAAAGAAGGAAGCGCTGTTACAGTGCCAAACTGAGTCCAGCTCAACGCAGCTATATGTGACTGGGCTAACTGTCATGGCGGCGACAACAAGCAGAGACGCCAAATTAAGCCAGTGGCGTACCAAGTTATGATTTACATCAAGTTATAAATAATTGTAAAAAATAAAATATATCTTATTATTATTGTAGATCGAGAATTTTTAATTATTGTTGAATTAATAAACTATAATTCAACTTTTTTTTTTAATTTCGCTTTTGTATTTATTTAACCTCAAACTTATATAGGTAGTCATAATTTCACAAATTCTATCATAATTTATAACGAAAAAACAATAAAAATTAAAATACTATGTTATACTTAAAACAAAGAATTGATATTGTGTATAATAAAAAGTTACTTACCTGCTTCATGTTTGTAGAAATTTACTTTTTAAAGTGATATGTGATATTAATGTTATTAAAAAAAAAAAAATTCAAGACATGGTAAAGCATACAATTTATTTATTATATTATATTACACATACATTACATATTAAAGAATAAAAAATAATTACATAATATAATAAGGATTTATTGTCCTTTGAATAAAATCAATTTTGTGAGTTTTGTTCTGATTAATTCATTATTGCCTTTCAAATTTTTTCTTTTACATAAATAATTAATGCGAATATTAAAGTATTTAGTTGATATTGAGCGGATTAATAATCCAATATGGTTGTTCATCGGTCCATGTTCTAATATATGTGATTTTAAACACGAAAATATGTTTATATTGTAAAAATATTTCAATATTTCATTTGAAAACCTAATCGAACTATTGGGTTTGTAAATAGTGTCCATTGCTACATACCCCCTAAACACTATCTCACATCGTTTAACTATCCTTATCATATCCAGTGATGGATTTATTAAGCCCCCTTTGGATTTTAAATGAATTAGTGACCCTTTGCATATCTGCTTATTTATCAAACTATTTAAGCAAGAGTCACATTTTAGTGAGCTGCGTAATGATTTTACAATATATCCAGATATGTATTTTATAACTTCAGAAGAATACACACTCAAAGTACCATCTGCCAAGTAATCGTGATCATCCAGCGCCTCACATTCGGTTCCATCTTTTAATAAATTATCAATATCATCAAACATTTGATACCTTGGCAGAGAAATATTGATTAATTCCTCAGGCTTTTTTAAAGCTGCACAATTTAATATACTTATTTCTTCTATAGGAATGCAATTTCCTAGCCCATACTCCCTTATTTCAGCTCTAACGAGCAATTTCTTGTAAGCAGCCTGAAATTGCCTAGCTGTAGGATTATTATTGTTCCCTAATCTCGAGCGAATTGAAGAAAAAAATAATTCTACATGGTCTTGGTTCACTTTATAAAGAGGCAAATATTTCAGAAGATTATTATTTTCCACCAAATCGTGAAACATTTCGCTTGCATTATTTAAAGCACTGATCATTCCAGTGAATCCTGTTTTTCTGTTTGAAAAAATTACATACTGACCATCAATAAATTTAAGCTGTTTGAAGTAGTCAGTAACTACATTTATATATTGACGAACTTCATTAATATTTTTTAAATTTAAAGCTTTTTTAAAATAAGGAGCCTGTAATGAGGTACTGTTCAATATATCAAATGCATTATTTACATGGTTAATAAACTGGACAGTCGCCTCACAGTTCTTGAACTGAGTCAAATGTAACTTATTGTTACAAAATGTGATAGCATCGGCTACCGAGTCACTTAATAACTGTGCTGCTAACTTGACTTTCATTTTTTGTTGAGAGAAGTTAACATG
Organism: Malachius bipustulatus; assembly: GCA_910589415.1. Taxonomy (NCBI): domain Eukaryota; kingdom Metazoa; phylum Arthropoda; class Insecta; order Coleoptera; family Melyridae; genus Malachius; species Malachius bipustulatus. The sequence continues at coordinate 30,582,483 of OU342638.1, read as the reverse complement.
ACTGGACCGTAATTTATTTCCCAAATGCAAGCCTTCAATTTCTTGAAGCTTGTGCAACTCCTCAATATATTGCCAATTGATCACACCGCCACTGCTATCAACTAAAACCTTCTTTTCACCAAAGGTGTTTCTAATTAATTTCAGCATATGACAGGGATCATAGAAAAACCATATTTTACTATTGCCTATCGTTGCTGATAAACTATATGACTCTTGAAGAGAACAATTAAATGATTTCAACATCGCGGTATTTGATGTTGCACCATCAAAAGTAATACTGACTACTTTCACATTACATTTGATTAAAAGATCAATACACCTTACCACTAAATTATGCTTGTTTTCACCATTAAGTGAATTCACTAGAAAATATCCAATTGGAAGTTTCCAAGAATCATTAATACAAATGAGCATAAATACTAAAGCCTCTTTAGCAAGTAATTCAGGACAAAATTCACCATCAGATTCTCCAACATCAGCATAGCCATGATATTTTCTACCGTCCCACTCCAATTGTTTGCGTATAGCCATCTCGTCAATTGCTAAGCTACATACAAGAGGGTATCTAGATACAGATGCCTTCAATTTTAAAGTATTTAGAGCCTCTTCAGTAAAACCTGGAGACCCATTCACAACAGAATACCAAGCACTTAGTGTTCGTGGATGAGGAAGGCATGTGTCAAATACGCTACGTATATAATTATATGCTTTAGGTGAAAGGAAATTTACTGTTAAAGCAAACTTTCTCAATGGCGCAGGATACTTTCTTTGAAGTTTACCTTTTTTTACTTTAGTTACTTGACGTTGAAGCAGCTCTTTAACACTCTCATTAAAACTGTTGAATATCAAATAATTTTCATGCTGAATCAGATTTACATTTTTCAATTCTACCAACATTTGTCTCAAGTTTACAATTTTTTTTTTGGAACGCAATTTTACCTGTTGTAAAGTTTTTATTTTTCGTCTTTGTTGCTCACATTTCTTCTGGAGTATGCTCAAACGGCGCTTCATCGAAGGTAAAAGCTTTGCGGACGTTTCTATAGACCTCCTAGAAACTGCAGCCACATCTGCAGTAACATGTAGAGTTGGTTCTGCAGATTTCTCAGTCGTTGCAGGAACCATATCAACATGAATGTCATTTTCATGAAGCATGGATGCTTCCACCACTGGCACGACATTGGATTGGTCTTTGGACGAGTTTAATGTTTCCCTCTTTTTGGTAATCTGTAAAAGAAGATATTTCTGATATTTAATATTTCTGAAAAAATAGTATTTGGCTATCGAGCATTTGTTATAATTTTATAGTATAATTTAGGAAAAGTGAAATGATATTAAAATTTAAAATAGTTACTCTACCTTTTGCATATGTGATGGAAAACCATGAAAAATGGTTGGGACAGCATTCTCTCTCAACCTTGTGGAATTCACAGAAGTCCTATCTATAAATTCTTCTTCAAAATGTACGGAGCATAAAAATGTATGTTTGGTAGGAGTCCAATCTTTCCTCCTGGTTGCTTCTATCCACTGCTGTCTTCTTATTTCATTTCCAGGAAATCTAATCAAAATAATATTTCATATAATTAATTAGTTGCACTTGCACAGAACAGAACGGGACGCCACTGGTTCTCACCTCAGTGACAAGCAGTTGGAATTTTCAGGTGTTTATAGTTTTAAGAGGGTAAAATGATAATAAATCGTTAAAATTGATAGTATAAAAGCAACCGGGCAAGTGTAAAACACATAATTCTATTAATTAAGCAAAAATTTATAAATATTTCGCCATAAATTAAATAAATATTAGCATAAAACGTGGGAACAAAAATGTAAACAAACAAAATAATTACCTGTGAAATGATATTCCAGCCACTTTTGGTACACTCCTATTATGGCATCCGTAAGCCGCACAAGTCACCATTATTTCTAAAAACTTTTAAACTCAAAAAACTAGAAGTATATACCGAATTACTTGCATAAATTAAACAGCTACCACAATGAACGTTGGGCTAACAGTAATGGCGGACGACGAGGAAGGATCTACAAATCGGACACAAAATTGCGTGCGCAGTAGATAGCTTTCAGCGTTTCCTTAGTATTCTTTATTCGTTGTTCTTTATTCGTTGACTCTAATAGACGCTGTCGCTGTCAGTGTGACGTGTCTGATCGGGGCCTAGGTCAACATGAGACTGAAAACTCGTTCGCGCCGCGCATGACGTCACTATGGTGATTCTAATCTGAGCGCTAACGGTTGTAGGTGGAAGTCATGCAGTGTTTGTGGGTTGTAATGTAATTAACGTGACTTATATTTTTGCCCTCTCAACAAATGGCGGCCGCTCGACTTTGAGGCTTCAAGCTTAAGCCACCAGCCAGATCGGTACGCCATCTAGTCATATTAGTTTAAAAAGTACATCGTTTTTTATAGATATAAAGTGATTGGACGTTAATTAATCTCATTATGGTACAAATTCTCATTAGTACTACTGTAGTACTGAATCAAAATTAAGTCATTTAGATTATTTTTAGTTCCTTATAACCTTCGAACCTTCCACATATTATTATATGGATCTGCGTCAGTTTTTTTTTTTCATTATTTATAACGCGCTCTAGATTTACAAATTTTCACTCAATATTCTTCGAAAATGGTTCTATTTCAGTAGTCATTCATTTTTTGAGGACAAATTCAACCGTTTCGGCATGACACTTATACAGGGTGTGATTCTTATAACCTGAAATTTACAAGTATACAGGGTGTCCCAGCTTATTCGAAGCGGACTCTGTAGGCCAAACGATGAACTTTTTCAAAAAACTTTTTGAAAATTCAAGTACAGAATCACAATTACCATAATTTAAAATTATTTTGGAGTATACAGATTATAGAGTGTCCCATATGACAGTGGCATATCAAAGTTATGTTTTTTTTTTTAAATAGAATGCTCCTATGTTATTGCATTTTTAGATTGTCTGAGAAGAGAAAATAAGATTGGCTTTTACAGTTGGTGTTTAAATGCAGAAGTTTTTGAGTTTATAAACAAGTGAAAATCGTAATTTTTCAAGTTCAAGGCGCGCCTGCGTACAACGAAAACGGCTGAAGATAGAGAAAAAAGGCGCTTACATGTCTCTATTTTAACTTTTCATGTAGGTACTATCCTATGATGTAGATGAAATGTTTATACAGGGTGATAAAAAATTTGAAAAATTCGGAGATTTCTCCACGCGTCGCCAAATAAAAAAATCAAAGAAAGTACAAATGTTTCTATACAATAGGATAGTACATAAAAAGTTGAAATAGGGACATGAAGGCCGTTTTTCTCTATCTTGAGCCGTTTTCGTTGTACCGGGCCTTGAACTTGAAAAATGACGATTTTCACTTGTTTATAACTCAAAAACTTCTGAATTTAAACACCAACTGTAAAAGCCAATCTTATTTTCTCTTCTTCCATTTAAAAAACATCACTTTGATATGCCACTGTCAAATGGGACATCTGTATACTCCAAATTAATTTTAAATTATGGCCACTGTGATTCTGTACTTGAATTTTCAAAAAGTTTTTTGAAAAAGTCCATCGTTTGGCCTACAGAGACCGCTTCGAATAAGCTGGGACACGTTGTATATATCTTGAAAAGTGCACACTTTGCGGATTGTTTTTTTTTTGATTGATTTTTGCAAATTCGTATTATTTTAACAAACAAAAAAACAAAAAGATTTTACTGAAACATTTTTTGCGAATAATCATTCATAGATGGCACTCTAATCGAGGAAATTTTAGGGAACCTGTATTATTACCTCTTACTAAGTAAACGTTAGTGTCGGTAATGCAGGTTCCCAAGGACCTGTATTACCGCTTACTAAGTAAGCGTTAGTGTCGGTAATGCAGGTTCCCTAAGAAATTTGATTTTGTTCATTTCTAATATTAATATTTTACAAAGTAGGCACTTTTGGGGAAAATATTTTTTACTATAGTGGTTTAGTTCGGTGGGGGACATCGTTTAAACATAAAAACCGCCCTACATCCCTCATACCTTTGCGAAGGACTAGGGGTAACTTTGAAATTTTAAGCAACAATCCCTATTTTTTATTTCTAATTCGTAATAAAAAGTTTGCAAATAAAATGGCCAATATTTTGGTATGGTAAAGTAACACAAAAAGTTAAAGTTTCGTGAATATTGGGGCGTGTTCAGAATGTGCGTTCAGCAAAATTATTAATTAATACAACTGTCATTCCGCCCTTTTTATTAGTAATCTAATCATGGCCAAATTACTCGAATACTATAATATCCAATTAATTAATTAAACTGATCGCATCTTTATTTTATTAGACGAATTATAAAGTCAAATTTTCAGGTTCATTAGTTCAAGCGCCACTCTTATTAATGCTTTTGCTTCATTTATTTAAGGAAATCGAGGAAATGCTTTCTCATTGTAATAGATTTATTTAATATGTAAATGAACGTCAAGCGTCAAAATAACCGGAGGAAACTTCGTTACATAAAACATTATTCAATCTTCATTTGGACAGATTCCAATCGAAATTACCTAGACACGAAATGACGACACAAAAGGAAATATTAACTTTTATCTACGAGTGATTAATAAAATGCACTTTTTTATACGACGTTTCTTATTAGTTCATAAAATGTATGATTATCATGAACATATCAGTGCATAAAGTAAAAACGAGTAAAATAAAGTGTCGTAGCGAATACAGATAAGACGAATCAGTCTGCAGATGCAGACACGTCTGCAGAAGCGGAATTTGAGCCGAGTTAGGTTTAGATGCATCGATTGAAAAGCGTGTGCTGTTCGATAAATGAATTTAAACAACGTGACCATTGAAGCATAAATTTAGAACAACGCTCTGGACTGGATTCAGTTCAGAGTTGGAACCACAAACACAGAAGCGATCGAAAAATCCATAGTATCGTGTTGGAAAACCGCAGAGCGATCCGATTATTTCGGACAGTTATTTTGTTGGTGATCCTCGAGAAAACAATTGAAAATTGAAACGCCGAGTCTGCTCTGCATATTAGCACTTCCATCGCAGTAAATAAAGCATTCTACAAGATTAGATTATTATAAACAAGAGGACAGCTGATTATTTAGATTTAGAGGTTATAATTTTTTAAGTTGTATTTGTGTTGGAGAATAATAAAGACATTTAGCAGACTTTAAATTCGATTTTATATACCTAAGTGTGAGATCCGCAACAATATGATGCAGATTAAAAATCTGGTTATGGAACATTATCAAAGGAATTTAACTGCATGAAATTTTTATAGTATAGGTAGGTCTTTTCAGCTAAACTGACTACCATGACGTCATGAATGACATCTTTATACCAATCTAATTAACATAAAGTACGTTATTATAACTCTGCAAGTGTGATAATAAGATTTGAGGTGGTAAGCCCGAGCGATGTAGTCGAATGAAAATAACTCAAATTATCTTTAACTCGAGTAGGTAGGTACTTTAATATTGTCTTGAAAAGTGGCAACGTTCCAGTTTGTAGCCGTTCTCTCACTATGGATTGACGAAGTCCAGGCATATGCTGAAGACTTGGTCATTCTGATCAAAAAAATCTGAATAAGCCACCATTTCTAGGGATACCATTTTCCAGATAGAGAAGGTGGGACGGTTTAACGCCCCCAACTCTTCTGGGAGAAACCACATCTCAGGTATTTTATTGGTAGCAGTTTAAGTTTCTAATATTTATTTGATACGGCAGACGGGGATATTCGATTGTAAGTCCATTGTACGCGTGAATGTGACTTATGTTCCGTCGTAACCCCGAACACCTCAACGGAGAAGTCTGAAATAAGTTGCCTTCAATTCCCTGAAGTTTCCAGAAGGCTCTTAGCTTTTAGCACCGAAGCCGCAGACTGTGTAATACTCCCCGGTCACATTATTTGAGCACTAATCCTTGTCCGACTTAATCATTTTGAATTGAATATAAGGACGTAGGTGGGCAGGCAGGTAGGTGTTAAAAATTAATCATTGTTGGGAACAGGCATAATATACAGGGTGTCTAGTTTAAGCGGTACGAGATGGGGATCTTGGAAACGGTACGAGATACAGGCTCGGTTAGAGTAGAGAAAAGCTGCAGAATTTGATGCTTAATAAGAATCTGGTACCAAATTTATGGAAACTTCAGTCGTTGTTGAAATATCCTGAAAAAACTGGAAAATCGAGTTTTACTATTTGAGAAAGAAAATTCGGGGGTTATAAGCTCAAGTGCATTACTGATCTAATGCCGAGGAGAAGAGAAAAACACTGCTGAAGACATTTCGCTCTTGTTGGAGCTCATCGGCATGCTTTTTTATCTTGTCTTTGGCATTATTCATATTATAACGATAAATAAACTTGCGAAATCGCGGAATATTCTGGATTTCTCGTATTTGTTCACCTTCTCAATTTTTATGGTAACTCATGCCACCTTCGCGACAATTCTAGTGACATATATTGCCAGAACAGAATAACACACATTTCTATGAAATACAAGAATGATTCCGCATTCTATGCATGTTAGCGATTGCGTAGAGCTCACCTTGAACTATCAGACATTTCTAGACTCCATGGCCAAATGGTTAGGGAACCTGTATTACCGACACTGACGCTTATTATGGTAGCGCATTCTCTTTCTCAAAAAAGTTGGGAAAATGGTTGAGAATGTCAAATTCAACTTCAAAAACGTCAGATTTTCCATGGTAACTTTCTAAGAGGATTTTACAACAATAAAAATTGAAGTTTTTACTTGCTCGCGTTACCTAATTAAAGGTACCTAACTTTTAAATATTAAAACTTATTATAGTCTTCTATCGATATTTATTCTATTACTGGGATATTCTGGACCAAAAAATGCACCCAGAAGGCTGTTTATTATATAATTTTTAAGGATTAGTATACACCATGCACTGCAGGGAAATCCCTATGACGCTCTGGGAGCGGTGCCTGAGCGGATGTCTATTTAAGACCCCTTTTCGCAGTAACTGCGTTAGATATTGAATTTAAAATTACACCAAATACTAAAGTATAATAGTTTCGTAGATCTCAGACCCACAATATGATTTTAATACCCACTGAAAGAGGACTCCTAGATTTCTATTCGTGTTAATATTTTGTTTCTATTTTCAAACTTTGCTTTTTTCCACTTGATACCTACGCCTGTGACCAAATGTGCCAAAAATATGGCATACAGCTGTTTAAACATCTCCGTGTCAAGTAAACGTCAACGAGTAAATGCGCTACCCTAGCAAGCATCAGTGTCGGTAATACAGGTATTCAACAATAACGGGTATATAATAAGAGCGGTCGGCAGTTAGTTGTATCGGGTGATCCACAAAATTTTTCAGTAACTAGTGCCTTGGAAAAAATGAAGCATGTCTGCCAGTCTGTCAGATAAAATGCAAACTATTGATAGATGTGCTCAGGTGCAATGAGCGCAGACATGACTGCAATAGCTATCTCTCTCTTCCAAAGCACTAGTTGATTAAAAATTTTGTGGATCACACGATATAATTGGAAGTGGAAGAGAGAAGGAAGACATAAAATGCCAAGACTGCCAAGTGAAGTGAAAGAGCATTGTTGTTGTATTACTTAGTGGTGTCTGTGTATGTGTAAATAAGAGAACAGCTGATTATTTAGAATTGGAGTCTTGGAGATTTAGATAAAAAATAATTTTTGTAAGACTTTTAATTTGGTATTAAAAAAGTGTACAATATTATGATATTTTGATCGAGAATTCTATTTCTTATAATTTCTAATTTTTGCCATATCTTTTTTATTGTTCAAAATTAACAAATAATTTTTTTTAAGTTAGCCTAAGTCATCAAAGGCTAATCAATTCGACACTTCAAAAATTTCCAAAGCCGACTTGATCCCAGAGTTTTCATACTCATAGCCAACTTTTGTTTTTCTTATGACTTATTGTTTTTTGATGTCATTCCGGTATTAAAAAAATCATGGAAACCAAAAATTAAAATCATAAAAAAAATTTATTCTCTTTTTTCGAAAAAAAGGGCAAATTTTTATGCCGAAATCATAGAAAACTTACAAAGAACATAAGGTAAGTAATATGACTTCATAATTATTGCCGTATGAGGTAAAAAATTTACTTTTTTCAAGGAAGAAATTTTTTTTTTGATTTTGTTTTATTTTTATTGATTTTTTACGTTTTTTGTCAATTTAACTTAAAAAATACCAGGGATATTTCAACTCGATCCAGTATAAAACTAGAACCGCAGCTCAGAACTTGATTGCCTTAGGCCCTAACGCTCCGTAACGAAATATGGCGCACGTGACAAAATAGCGCGTAATAAAACAACGTGTGATGAAATAGCGCGTTTCAAAATGGCGTGTGTTGAAGTGCAGCACGTCTGTTAATAAGCTCACAATAATAATAAAAACATTTTGCCATTTCCCCCCCGCCCCCCTACACTGGATTCGACGGTCTTCTAGCCCCTCTTCCAGTTTCTATTGTGGCTTATTGCTAGATACAGGTCAAGGTCAGGTTAGGTTATTGTTATTGTTGCCCGTTATTTTGAGACGTGCTATTTTGTCATTCTTGTATGCTGATGAGAGGTAGCTTACCATAATTTTCACAGGAGTAATTTTGATTTAAAAAATGCGCAATCACTATTAAAACTGTCATATTTATCATTAAATGGAAATATTTTTAAAGAAAAATTAGTAAAAAAAGCTCAAGTTATTTTTTTTACATCTTTAGCAAAATTTTTTAAGCAAAGCTTGGAATCGATTCTTGTATACTTACATAACAATATACGTTTCCAAAAAATCAATCAATATACCTACACTACCAGAAATTAGGTTACGTTTATTTTTTATGAGGGCATAGTTCGGGCCCGTCCTAAAAATAGAGAGGTGTATTCAGTGCCCAATTATGACGTCACGATAATAGATATCGAACTGGATTATATTCTTCCAAGCTTTCCGCGTCCCTTTATTAGTCTAAAAACCTTAAAGAGTACTTACTTTTATAATCGAAAAGGAAATTGCCGAAACGATCGGAACCGGGAGACATCCTAAATGAAGACTTCAGAACAACGATGATGAGGACTTAATTTAGAAACTTGGAATTGGAAAATAAAAACGAGCGTATAACTGGCTTGAGGTAGATTTGAGAGCTTTTGAGGTAACGAATAATTAAATTAGTTCATTAGTCGAGATCGTTAAAAATTCGAGATGATTTCTGAACTGTCAAGTGTCAAGCGCCACAACAACAGAGCTCGAATACTCCTTTTCTTGAATACTCCGGCGTGGAGTAATGCCAGTTTACCTAATACCTAATGAAAAATGATTAGTTTCTTCCCGTTTCTTGCACTTTTACGGAGCGGTTGTTTCGTTATTAATTACTTTTTGATTATCAATCACTCTGATAGCTTTCAGCCCAAATTTGCATATTCATGGGATTTATTTTTTTAAAGCAAGTCTTTACTGGAGCGTGGCCCAATAAAAATGGCCCTGATATGAAATTTGATGAATATCTCACTTTTTTTTTCTCTGAAACCACGTCTTTCGGAGTTACACGTAGGTACACCCACACCCATGTAAATTCAACCTAATGGGTTGGATCTGTGTGCAATATATTTTACTGGAGAGAATAAGTTCTTCCAATACTTACTTCATTAATAAATTGATTCAATAGAAGAGAAAGCTAACCGGGACAGTGAAGCCTCCTAGACATGCATCAAGACATCGACGCAGATGAATTGCAAGCGATACCAATAAAAGATAGACTATAAAAGGAACCACAACTGAGTTTCTCTGGAGATATTGACTCCGAAGGAACTTTCCTGCTCCATGAATTGAAAAATTGGCTGCTGTATAATTGGATTTTTTTAGCGGTTATTTATATGGTAACAGTACTTTTGCTAGTTTCATTACTGCTTTGATATCTTATTCAAATGTTTCGTCAATTCACATCTGCTTTATTTGGTATTTCACTCATACACCAGAGGGATATGGTCGTGCTTGAAATAAACAAGCTATAGCGATAAGTTAACGCCGGGGTAATTTGTTCGTAACTGTAAACGAATGAACAATGATTTTGTTCACCTTATTGGTGACGGTTCAATTGATTTCATTAACAGTGTCTGTAGCCTATTTTGCCTCTTCCATTTTAACGTCGCTAGCGCTAGAAAGAACTAGGTCGGCAACAAGGCGTGTATTTATTTATCCTGAGTCACTTCACGCAAGAAAGCACTTGGTGTTGGCAAAAGACGTGAATTTTATATGCATTGTTTTTGGATTTTATATGAATTTTTGTGTCTTTTGTTTCTTTTCAGGATGTATGAGTCCTTATTGAAATAGAAAGATAAAGTGTCCTGTTTCTGAATATAACAGATTTGTTTATTAATTTCAATTTTACATCAAAACGGTGATCAGCCCTGTATAAAAGAGTAGAAAAAGCATAGTACTGCATTCGCGACTGTAGCCATTATTCACTTGACGATGACAACATTATCATCATCTCGTGAATAATGGCGCCATAATCGCTGATATATACTATTTCACACGTCTCGAGTTATATTTTGTAGGTGTCCAATACTTACTCCATCAATTGACTTAATACAGCAAAAAGAGAGATATCTAACCCGGAAAGTCAGACCTAAATGAAATGCGTTTTATGAATGTACAGCACCACAGAAAGACGGCCATCAAGACACCTACGCAGATGAATTTGCAAGCGATACCTTTATAAAATCGACTATAAAAGTAGCCACAAGTTTCTCTGGAGGTATTGACGCCGATCATCATTGACGCCGATCACCACGCCGAGGTATCATCCTTGTCATCTCGAAGCACGTTCGCTGTACAATAATTTTAATTTCTTCTCACACGAAATCTCGAAAACAAGATGCAAGTTCGACCGTTAAGCACAACTCCAGACTACAGATTTTGATTACCACTTTGTGATACCTTCTCTCAGTTATGACGCTTTCTCTCGCATGCTGCTATTGAAAATGAAACTGTAACGCCGAGTTATGGCAGGTATTAATGACGCATAGTTCGAGAACCACGCTCGAGAAAAATTTTACCCTCCTTATCACTGGAAACTACAGCAAGATAAATACTGGATATAAAAAATATATTACTACTTCTTGTTAAATAAGTGAATTTAATTAAAAAAAGTACCTGCTAAAAATTTATTGTACGAGTATCAAATAAAGTGAGTGTTATAATGTTCATTGTAATGAAACAACTACCAAACTATTCTGCAAGATGAGACGCTTTCGGATCTCGGAAATAGAACCTGAACTAATTAGTAGAGGAGCGCACTTCACGCGAGTGGATTCACTTTATTCGTGTTTGACACTGCTTTATAATAGCTCTTAATCAGTTTAGTCGTGTTTAAAATCAGCTTACAGAGCTTGTCTGTTGAGCATTCCGAACGAGTGTGAAATTCTCTAATTTGTATTAAATTTAGGAGAGGCTAAACCAGTGGCGTAGCACCACCAACACCACTAGGCAATGTTTATTATTAGTCAAATGATTGAAGAAATGGTTTTATGAGAATAAACTCGCAATCGGACTTCGGGAGAGAGTTTCACTGAATTCAAAGCACACTGAGAGGCCATTGAATCAAGATTTCTTTCAGTTGCTAAGTACGACCTGGAATTTTTGACTTGATAAGACTGGGCCCGCATCGTTACTGTCGGTGCATCTTATTCTCGGCGCTCTAGTTATCCCATCCCCGCCGAATTTAAAGATGGAAATGTCCGTGAATCCCCGCGTCAGGGTAACCACTTTACTTACGCAATTTATACATCGCCAGTTGCGAGTGCTCTCGCGTTTAATTTAACTGACAAAGAAGAATAGTTCCTAACCTCAGTAGATCAATTTGCAAAGGTAAATAAATCCATTCAGTTCTAAATAAATCGATAAATAATCTGCTAGCTGTAATATGGATTAAAATGTTTAAATAAAGGATGAAAGAATCCATAGGATAAACAAATAGGACATTCATAGTCCGGTATCATGGAAAAGTCCCTGACAGAGCCACTTAAGAGCTCTATTTGACTGTGTAAGAACTCCAAGAGGGTTTCTATAGCGGAAACTTAGCTCGAGTTTATTTGACATGAAATCCATCTCGAAACCTCTTTAGAGGCACTTCAGCTCCAAGCTTATTATGCTGCTTCCAGTAAGTGATAGTCGTTTATCTTTCCTGTATTTTTTGGATAACAAATAAGATCCTTTACTGTTTGACTGAACGTTTTTGCATGTTCGAATTTTTTTTTACACAAAAAGGCTGTAATACACAAAGCACAAGCACAAAGGGCACGAACGCGCCGAGACAGTGAAACTGCAGACAATGCAGTTCCAGTCCGGCGTCGCTCTTAGATGAATCCTTACATTAATTTCGTTTTAATGACAAACTAACTACTGCACACTGCACCCATACCGCTACTTCATAACAATAATTACCAAAGCCAGAATTTCTCTTGCTTGTTATAAGCGAATATACAGACAAACAGACTTACAAAACAAATTAAACCCAGGAAGGGTTAACATAACACAATTACAATGTGCAGGCTACTGCCGCTTATTAATTTGTGCACGATAAATGCTCATAATATTCTAACAAACTAGATTACAGGAACTCCAGTAGTCTGGCAACAGACCGGAAAGAAAAGTCGCGAACGGACTGGAAATAAGATGACTCACGTATGTAGACTTGGGACTTTTTCGCACTAAAGGGTACTATTGGTGTTTTGGGGAATACCGAAACAAGCTTTCTAGAATAATAATTTAATCTGCAAGGGAAGAATTTTAGAAAATATATTGAAGAATGCTTGTGATTCCGTTAACGCCTTGGATTTGGCTTGCTTCCGTGTCTCACCTGGCCCACTTTCAGTACCTACAGTTGTACGTCTGAATATTTCCTCTGCAGAGACTTTTCCACTATTATAGCCGCTGGTGACTTTTAAGAGGGCCCTTCTCTCCATGGCATTTAAAATGCCACTATATTTGAGGACACCCCGCCTTAAGGGTATTCAGCCATATTTAGAATTAGAAGTGCCAGGATGGAGACTCTCCCCTCTGTTTTAATAATTGTATTCAGTACATAGGGGCCAAAGATGAGTCTATCATCCAGCATAGCGCTCACACCAGAGCACCACGTCTTACTATTACACCTAAAACATCAAAAGCTACATGGTCCCTTTTTCTGGGTTCCTTCATTACAACACTCTCTGTTTCTTGTGGCACTTTTTCCATCCTTTGCTCCTATTATGACAGCCAGTACACCCTTTTCTTATGGCACCAATAAGCAAACAATCCTCCATCAACTCAATGATACGCTCAGAACATCGTCATCGTCGTATAGCAAGTTCCACAGCATCAGGTCAGTAGTGACGCATGCGCTGACTCTCATTATTGTGGTCGTGCATATGTTTGTGACGTACCGTACTCCGAAAGATGCTCCTTTTTCAGTTTGGCCATCATTATATAGGTCCATGAGGTTCTATTGAAAGTGTTTTTGATGTCAATGGTGAACAGTGCCACTCGTTCCTTTCCCGACCCCCTTGTTTTACTCATCGCCTGTGGAATCGATTTCCCCTGTCTCAAACCCTATTGGTCAGGCAAAAACTTCTCATCTCCTCTGTTCCTCCCTCCAAGCAGTTCTTCACTAGCCTTTCTCCGTGGTTCAGTTTTCGTGAAAGGGTCTTCGTATTTAGTGATCACTGGTCTGTCTGGTATTCTTGGTTTTTACTTTGGGAACTGCGTCTCACACCATTCCGACTCTTGTTTTGGTATTGGGTTGTATTGCCTTGTACCCACTCTTCTAGCACTTGGCACTTCTAGTCTTCTAGCTCTAGCACTTCTTTGAGTCTCTAACGAGTTTACTATGTTTTGGAATTTTTGCTACCCAACGCTTCTGGCCTTATTGCCAAGTTTTCAACTCCCCTATTGTATCTGACTACTCTTCTTCTTACCATGTGGTTCCTATCTCCGAGGTATCTCTATCCCTGGATTATAATGGTGCTTTCAGTCAATAGACGTATCAGGGTGTTCCCTAATTTACTGGGTCTGTATTTTCCATTCCTCAGAACCTGCACTGTAATCCCGAGATCTGTCTCGTTGAAGGTGGTCCTAGCCAACCAGATTTGGCCGCCACCAACCATGTTTGCTCCCTTAATGCTGGATAAGATTGTCTATGTTGGGTCAAATGTTCTTCATCTAAAAACTTCAACTCTTCCACTTGCTTGGTTATCTTCTATGGTAGCAAAGAAGATCTGATGGTCTAGGTCAGTCAATAGGTGATTCTTCTCAGAGATAGATAGATGTTGAGCAGAGAAGTCAAGAAGAGTTGATTTTTTGTTCGCTTGGCAACATTGGTGGTTTTAAATGGGAATTATATACCAATCAGATCGCTGCAATTTGATTCCTGATTAATTTGTTTATTTTATGATTAACCCATTTATTTCTGTGGTAGGTTCACTGACCAATTCGATTGGATTATGTTATTGCTTTGAACTTTTTTTATCAAGGGCCATGCAAATTAATCGATTTCTCTTCATAAACAGATACGTCATGATTGTGATGACGAGCGGATCCAGCGGAGAAATTACTACAATTTGTTCGTTCATTGTGTTGTCTGGGAGAGGAATGAAAGTGATGAGCGTTATAATGGAATTCACAATTCATCCCATCTTTTCAAATTTTGATTCTCTCTTGAAATTTGCTTGAAAAAAAACCAGCCGGAAATTTCTTTGATACCGATAACGAGAAAAATTTACGATTTTTAAGCAAAGGATGACAGAACTTGTTTACCTCACGGGAGCGTCAAGAATCGGATCTGAATCAAGTGGCTGGCTGACTCAATTCACACCAATTTGTCAGCTTATTCATGGACGATACTACTGTGCCCCGGCATTCAATAAGCCTTTTACGGGCTCTCGAGTAAGGTTTCAGGGCAACTGGAGGATAATTTGGGGTCCTTAATAATACGATCTGTCAGATATGATATAGATCGTATTATTTTTATATAAGCCCTTCTTATATCGTCTTCCACGCAATTTAAAATTGCGTATATTTCCGCTTGACGTGCAGAGAGAGGGATATGCGGGTAGGGTGGGTTAGTACATTCTCGAGGAAAATTTGGTGACTACCTTTTAATTTCACGGCGCGGGTTCTTACGTCAGAGCCCTTTTCATTTTTGACAAGCATACTAGATCAATCCATCAAAACTGGATTTTATTTATATAGAGCTTAATATTTATAAAGAGTTTTTTCTTAATATGATACACTTGAAATTATTGTGTAGTTTGAGTTACTTGCCATCTCGAGACTATACTAGAAAGCTCTCAAGAATTTACAGCGATCCCTCTTGCGGAAAACAATGTGAAGTTTATGCACGGAACTTGGCCCTGACCAGGCACACCGAGCCGAGTGTGCTGAATATAATGTATAAACAATACAATAAAGTCACTGGAATTGAACGCATATTATGACTAGAACTCGAATTATTACCTACTAACTGTAAGGTGTAGTCGTTATTAATTAGATAATGATCATAGATAACTATAAATGCGTTATTATTATGATGGATGAAGATAATGAGATGGAGATAATTGATGTCAAATATAAAATGTTCCTGCAAAAGCTGCAACTACTATACCCTATGGCGATCCTGACCAACCAATCACAGAGACAACCTACCGATTGATAGTTTCTCATAAGCGTTTCTTAGAACGTAATACTTTCTAAATATAAAAAAAAAACAGTTTTTTAAGGGAAGCGGAGTACCTATGTATACGTCAAAGTGTTAACATTCGCATGAATCATTTTAAACTGAAGCATTACCACTGAAATCTGGGTCTTTAAGGTAACCGTGGGAGTGGGTCTTGTTAGTTTAGTCGTTTGCACAGAAGGTAACGAGGTCCGGTTAGAAAGCTATCCGTTTAGAGTTGGAGAGATCCCAGTACAGGGTCCGATTAGAAAGCTACCCGTTAACTATTTAATTGATCTCCCTGGCAAGAACGAAAATGTTAGTTAGATTCACATAAGGCCCTTTCATACGCGGTTCAATAGATCAGTAAACAATTATTTTTAATCAAAATGATCCACTCCTTTGAATTGAGCTTGACAGAGATCAGGCATGTTGCTCTTGCTTGCGTTGTGTTAGAGACTGTCTAGGCTCACTGACAACGGACATGCGCGTTGATATTTGTATAGGCAATCTCAGTCATTTCAACATGTCAACATGGTAGAACGTAATAGAACATAACAGAACGGTATAGATCAATAGAACGAATGATAGAACAATGTCAATATTCAGTTAGTACTGTTAGTTGCTAGCTTCGGGTGTAATAGTCTGATTTTAGATAACAAAATATAAAGATCCACATTCAGTATACCATCATCTGACAACACTGCTACTTTGAATAGAAAACAACTGGTTCTAAACAGTTATCCTGGTAGATCAGCGCATCGGGCTCAATCAGAATAACAAAGATTGAAGCTGCGTTCAGTAAATGTTTAAGTAAGAGTTTAAGTTAATTGTTTATCGTGACCGAATATTGTTTATTGCGGTTTTACTATTATTAAGACATACATTATTATTACGATATGAGCGGAGTAAATAAAGTTGTTAAAGCGAAGACTCAGAAAGTTGTTACACTATGTTAATACCAGCGTCTAGTTGCAATCCAATTAGAGATATACCAAGTTTTTTGCTTTCTGTAAAATGCAAATTTTTTAAATTAATGCCGGCTAGAGTCCATTTATTTTAAATTATAAACATTATTTGTACCTACTTGTTTTGGTAGCCGGGAGATAAAACATTTTTCTGTCGTCTCGTTTACTGGAAAATTCTAATTATAGACTTACAAGAATGGCAGCATAATAAAGAGAACGCTCGTTGCAAATATTTCAAATTCCAACACTGCGTACGGAATAGTCTAATGCAATGCAATATATCCATCGCTGCCAGGGGAGGATCGATAGTCTGTTCTTTTCTTTTCCTACCGCGGATCGATAGGCTCCTTCCTCAAATTATTATTATCAATTAAAATAAAAAATTAGGGATATAGTTGCATTAATTTTTATTTTAGAGATTTTGACAGTTAATGAATGACACACTGCGTTCAAAACCCACAGATGCTGGCAGTGAACCGGAAATAAACATCACTGGACGTCCAGGCTGGACATCCAGCTAGTGACATCTACGCTTTTTTGAAGCAACACCTGTTGCTGTCGCTGTCTATTTTTTATGAGGGTTCTTAATGTAAGAGTCGTTAAAGAAGGACTATCCAATTTGGCTATCTAATTGACAATAATGACAGTTTCAGCAGCACAGCTGGTTTTTGTTCGTTCAATTAACACACATCAGCTGTCAAGATGGCGACTATTCTGTCAACTCAGCAGCTGACGCGGCTTTGAACGCAATCAATGACGTCGACTTCGACTTTACTTTGTAAGAAGTGGTAGGATCTGTTTCTTGACCATCCGTCAATATCCGCGTGATCGGAGCTGTGACGGAAAAATAAATATGAGGACGTCCTCATATGAGGATTTCCGAGTGCCGTAACACGAAAACCGTTCAAGAGGACCATAAACGGTTCGCCTGTCAAACTTAACAATTTTCTGCACGATCATTTGAAAAATGGCAACCCAACACTGAATCTAAAATGGACAATTTTTACCCACTTTTTCCGGATTTTTCCCCGCATTTCTTGTACTCTGAAAGGACCCAAACGATCACGAACCCAGGTAAAATCACGAGCCAAGGTAAAATCACGAACACAGGTAAAACCAAGATCTCAAATAGTAAGTAATGTTGGCCATTTTATTTGGAATCAGGGCGGGATAAACTTAAATTCAAACATCCAAGACTTCAGGGCGAGATAACCCCAAATTCAAATCAAACGTTCAGAGCGAGAATTCAAACGTCAAAGAGGTTCTTCTTTTTCAAATCATTCAGTCTGGAGGCCACATTACAGAACTTGATGCGCATGACGCAGAGCCTCCATTTTAAGAGGTTAGGTAGGATACACTACAAATTTGTACCAGTGACCAGGATACAGGTTTATGGTGTTACACGTCAACACCTACGTTAGATCCTCGGGTAATGACTTCATTTCGACACAATCAAATTTTGCTTATTATTTTAAATGTTGTCGCCATGTCAGCACTGATATTTAAAAAATGACATTTGCAAGTATTTTACGCCACTTTCGCGCACAAACTGTCATAGACTGGCGTCTCACCGACATACAGATATCAAAATAAAATCGCCATTTTGTCCGTCCCCCCTTTCCCTCCCAAAACACGAACACGGTTTGGGGAAGGTTAGGAAGAGGAAGCGGGAGCACCAGTGATGGAGCCGGTATGGAATGAGATGAGATGGGAAGATCCTTATACTGCTTACCGATTGATTGTCGGGGGGATCGCGAATAGGGATGCTGGTAGGGCAAAACAGTGGTGTGGGCAGGAAAAGGGTAAAACTGTGGCACCCACCACAACCCCACTTGAACTGACCTGGGTGGCGGATAGGAAAATTCGAAAGGGAGCGGTATATGGATATGATTACGCTACACTAAAGAGGGAGAATGATTCAGGTTGTGTGAAAGGGTTGGAATAGAGAGAGGGGAATGAAGCGGGGGTTGGATAACCTTGCAAGGGAGAGGGGTAAAAGGAGGTGCAGCTACTTGGAGTACGCTGATGAGACCAGGTTAGGGAAAGGTTAGAGAAAGCTTAGGAAAGGTGTAGGAAAGGTTAGGGAAAGGTTAGGGAAAGACCTCCGATTTAGGAGGGATATGTAGCGTGGGTAGTAAAAAAGGAAAAGCCACTTGAGCGGGAGGAGGGGTAATTAGATTGTTGGCGGTGGCGACGGCCAGTGATTGTGGCGGTGTGGCAAAATAATCTAAAGGATGGCGATGAAAGAAGAAAGTCTCCCTTCGTGGTTGTCCTAAACCTTTTCCTCACTTCGTAACCGATGTGGCGGTGGGCGGTAGGGAGGGATAGGGAAAGGGACAGGTTAGCGAAAGATTAGGGAAAGGTAACCACCCAGCACCCCTATTCTCTAGCAGTCTACGGGCGGTGGTGCCAGGGAATGCGTCATTCTCTCATGTTTTTCAACACATTACAAAAAAATTGGTAATGTATAATAATATGAAAGCAACTCCTTCGACTGAAATAATTGGTGAAGAAAATAAATCTATTCACACCCTTGTTCCGCGTCGCTAGCATAGTTGGACTAAGTTTGCACGTAATAGTGAATATCGTGCTAGTATTGTCACTGAAGCCTATTAAAAAAATTCACTCATTATAAAGTCGTTGTAAAATCGTTACAGCGGAACGATTATTTCTTAGGCATTATCCTGACAGGGGAAATTTAAAAAAAGGAATCACCAGATTTACCAAGCCAGCAGGATATATTTTATTGTGTCTCCACGACATAAAGCCGTTAGGGATATTCTGGAATATCGAACGTTACAGTGTGCACCGCTCGATTCGTTTTCAAAGTAGAGCAAACTGTCTGAAATTTCCAACGGTGGATAATATTCCCACCAGAAAATCTTCCATTGACTATCGATTCAAAGATGTAAATAAATGATTAACAATGATAGGGTTAGGGTTTTGAAAAAATAAATTATAGTTATTAAAAAGGTATAATTTTTATACATTTACAAGCCACGAATAAGGTAAATTAAATGGCGCCTATTCTACTGCTACGCTACAACCCCTCCATCATTTGACAGATTTGAAATTTATCGTCAGTCGTTTTGAAACCACGAAACTATCGACTCGAAGGGTTGAATTAGAGAACGAAATACTTTCAGGTCCGCTGTACGATTGGAATTCGGCCAGGGAACTTTGGCAAACATCTGCTGAATTTCAATGGTCAGATTCGCTTTTTTTTATTTCCAGCAGCACACGTACTGGAGGAAAATCGCTCACCGAAGCGTTTTATGAGGGAAGATATCGATTAATTCTAGTTTTGAGTCATTGCAGGTTTTATTAATCAGGGAACGCAGCCCCTGGCGGCTATTTCAAAGTGATGCAGCCAAAACAATTAAAAAAGGTGGTACGAGTATTACAAGTAGTATAGTGATAAGGACAAGCGGCATTTTCCGTGCCCTGCATCACTCTAGCTGGAAAAAGAAGGCTCTCTCATTTTGATGCGTTCCATGGAAATGTATTTGATAAAAGAAGTCAGGCCTCCAATATTCGTTCGATATTGCAAAGTCTTTAGATCCTTCCTGAAGCCAGTAAACGATCAAGTCTGAATGAATTATGTCATCTCATTCTAAGGATTACGCTCAGAAAAATGAGGGTCCTTGCATAACTAGGTCAGGCTCCAGAACATTGAAAGTTTGGAAAAAGAACCCTGTTGCTGAATTGATTAAACTTGCTTCAAAACACTTCAAGTTGGAGTTTCCTGCAGGTCTTTATTGGGTACCAAAGCATCCAGCTCTCTGCGAAAACGTGCGTCAGCAACAGGTGTTCACGCGTCTAGACGCTAGCACTCTAGGGTATAAAAATATATTACAGGCGAAAAAAGTCTGAGATAAGATGGAACTCTGAGGTTTTCCTGCGTTGCACAAAAAGTTGTTGGAAAGTTATGAGAAAGGCGAGAAAGGGAAAAATTCCATTTATATCCAACAAACTTGAGAAGGTATGCTGTATGCTGTATTTATGAGGATGTTTTTCCAATTATAGCACCATCACTCCATCTAATTCTATTTCTCTTGGTAAATTTAGAAGTTTAAATGGTTCTGCAGGTTGGTAGGAGCCCAGACAAGTGACCACTAACCAGGAGGCGCAATTCTGTCTGAGGGTGCTTTTGGCGAGTTAAAGGAGGGGTCGTTCATCTTCAGAAGGGTTGCTAACAATTAGGTTTCTAGGTATCTGGGTCACAAAATAACTGATCACGAGGAGCTTCACATTTTTTAAGATGCTTATAAAAGAAATTTTCAAAAAAATCTCTTCTGGCTTCTGAATAGTGGGGAGTAGTTGGGAATAGTTGAGACTACACTATGTGATTTTTTTATGTAATTATTTTTTAAATTAAGCATCCTCCCCTCTTAAGATTATTTATCAAAAAATCTGCAATTGACTTATCTGTATTAATTAATGTAACACCGCGCATGTACTTATAATAAATTTTTAACAAGGGGTCTTAATTTGAAAGAACGAAATCGTTTATAACGGACATTCGGTTATAACAGGACGAATGAATTGACCCGTTGTTCTTTGCTCAAGAGGTGCTAAATTTTGTATCAGGTTGGCCATATTATATGAATTTCAGGCTTTTGAGCTCAACAAGTGTAGGTAAGTATCTACCAAAAAATTATTTCTGAAAATATTTGTCAGAAATCTCGGTCATTATGGAGATGAGCGGCATGGGTATAGGGCGAAATGGCTTATACTATCGGATAGCTTGTGTCTCTAGGAGTATCAAGGTACCATTGAATTTTTGCGACGGCAAGTAATAGTCGAGAAATAAGGCCTTAAAGTTTCATCCTTGCCCTAATACGTGTATTCGAACCTCGATTCGAACATTATGCGCTCGAACAGGAAGCTCGCTCTCCGTCGGACACACGACGATGTATCAATGTATCAATTATTATTGCGATAAATGAAAAATGAATCCTACCTTTATTGATGATTAATAAAATATTCAGCATTTCGCCTGGTCCTGGACTCCTTGCATCCTGCACTTCAACTAAAATCACTTTAAACAGTTCACGACTTCACCAAGCACACAGTTAAGAGACGAAAACTTTAACATTAACACATAAAAGTTAGAACAAACTATCATTCATTTACGCGTTCAAACGAAGCTAAAACTTGATTAGAGCCCGAAAGAGACGAACAAATTGAACCCGAAAACTTATAAAACAGTCAAAACTCTTATCAAATCTCCGACGAAAAATAAACGAACGTAACAAAACAAGAATGAAACGCGAAAGTCAAAGAACTCTTCAAAAATAGGTAATTCAAATATCGATTTCCCGGATATTCTACTAAAAACTACTTCGCTCCTCCATTGCGCATATTCAAACTTGTTATTGTTTGTTATTGAATTGAGCCATTTATCATCACGAATAATAATTATTATTAGGAGGTATTTATGATCGTTTCTAATTAAATAATTACATATAGATGCGAGATAATAATAATTCTAAAACATTTATTATTATTGCTACAAATCATATGAATTTATGAATTTCCTTTTCAGTTATGAAACCAGTACTTAACGGAATTTCTGCTTCTGAAGGCGATAAAGTAGTAAGCCCCGGCAGTGAAGATACGTATAATTCAAGCCCAAGGCGAGTACAGTTTCCCCGCAAGAAACGGAATATTATCAGTTCATGTGACTTACACCGCCGACGAGTGAAGAGAACATCTGGATGCTTTAAGAGCAAACGGAGAAATAATATTTCAGCACGATGGAGCTCCAGCCCATAGTGCTGCTACCGTCACAGAGTTTCTAATTAATGAAACATTTCCTAATAGTTGGATTGACCAACATGGGCCATTCAAATGTCCTAATCGTAGTCCTAATAACCTAACGCCACTCGATTTTTTCCTGTGGGGGCATTTGGGAACACAAGTTTATGACCTCATAAGAGGTCAACCATAAACTGTGGAAGAATTAAGGGCAAGAATAACCGAAGCTTGCTATTATGTATATCACAGTGCGAAATTGGCAGAACTAGAACTGTAGAAGAAATTTCTAAGATCGCTTGGGATCTTGGAACTTCAACTAAATGACGACAACTGACATCAATGGCAATGTCAAAGGTTTGTTTATTTGGAAACATTTCAACAGTCCCGCATAGTGACGGCACACTGGCAGAATCGATTCCATAGTGTTTCCCTCTACCTTTACAAATCGAGGATACCTGTTTTACCGACACTGTGAGTACATCAACCCTCGTGTCAAAAATTTCAAAAAAAAAATTTAAGAGAATGTTTCGGCTAAGTTTCGAATATTTTTGCGTAAGTATATTTAAAGGACAAACAAGAATAAATATAGGAATGACAGATAAAATATACATTTTGACTAAAAATAACCATGTCTCGCTCAGAAATAAAATTAACCTGATATTTCGGGATATTACAACTATTAAAAAAAAAAATATATAAATTTTTAACATGCTCAGGTTACGATAACTAAAATCGGTCAGGCAACATAAATCGATAATTTCTTTGTTGATGTTTACGAAATTTGTACTTTTGGTCTGTAGCCATGCTCGTCCGCTCGTCGGCGGTGTAAGTGTAAGTCACATGAACTGATAATACTGATATACCCGTTTCTTGCGAGGAAACTGTACTCGCCTTGGGCTTGAATATAAGCATCTCTTCACTACCGGGGTTTACTACTTTAGCGCCTTCAGAAGCGGAAATTCCGTTACTGGTTTGAACTGAAAAGAAATTCGTTTAATTCAGTTAATTTGAAAATTCATAACTTAATTTAAAAAATAAATAAAAACTCTTCTCGTAATAAAATAAATAATACTCTAAAATTAAATAAAATAAAATAAAATTTAGCTTCTAATTTTTTTATTAAAGATATTTGATTTGCTTTGAAATTTGAAACTGGAAATTGGAATGAAATATTTGAATATAGTAGGTAAATGGCCCAACTGTCAAGGCCATATCGCTGCTAAAAATTTGTAACAAGAAGAAAGCTGATAAAACAATGCGCAAGCGCATCATCTGGTTATAATATTTATTATTTCGGTCCATATGATTTGTCACAATAATAATAAACGTTTTAGAATTATTATGATCTCGCATCTATATTATGTAATTATTATTTAATAAGAAGCGATCATAAAAACCTCCTAATAATTATTATTCATGATAATAAATGGTTCAATTCAATAACAAAAGAGGAATGAAGTTCGAATATGCGCAATGAAGGAGCGAAGTGGTTTTTAGGATATTTTAGGAAATATATATTTGAATTACCTATTTTTGAAGAGTGCGCTTTGACTTCCGCGTTTCATTCCAGTTTCGTTACGTTCGTTTCTTTTTCTTTTTCGTTGGAGTCGGCGTTTGATAAGAGTTTTAACTGTTTTTTGAGTTTTCGTGTTCAATTTTCTCGTCTCTTTCGGGCTCTAATCAAGTTTTAGCTTCGTTTGAACGCGTAAATAAATGATAGTTTGTTCTAACTTTTATGTGTTAAAGTTTCCTTCTCAAAAGCTGGGTTTATACAAGTTGAATTTTGCAGTAGTTTTAACCCCAATTTTAAAAGCAATAATTTAGTTTTTACATTAGCATTAATTTGGTGTTCATACAAATACGTATTAAGGTTTGTACAGCATGTTCTTAATTGACAAGTTGACATATTTACGTATCATTTATGAAAAATAAAAATTATTAATAATAAAATTTAGGTAGGTATTAGGTACGTTTGATTTTTCTGAAAATTTATTTTGAATAATTGGCTATTATTACTTTAATAATTTAATTATTTACACATCATAAATGTCTCTCATAATGACAGATATAATAATTATAACGTATGAACATTGGCATTAAGACTAAAATTATTGAAGTTAAATTACGGCTAAGTTGAAAGTTGGGAAGTTTCAAGGTCGCTGAATTTTATTAGTGCAAATGGCTAAAAACTAAAGCTAAATTTGTGTAAACGCTAATACTGGAATGCTATAGGTATTTGAACTTAATCTTAACGGCTTAATCCTAAATTTACGGGTAAAAAAAGCTGTATACACCCAGCTTTAATAACTGTATGTTGGTGAAGTTGTGAAACGTTTAAAGTGATTTTGGTTGAAGTGCAAAGTGCAAGGAGTCCAGACCAGACGAAATGCTGAATATTTTATTTATCATCATCAATAAAGGTAGGATTCATTTTTCATTTATCGCAATTGATACATAAAAAAGCAGATCTGGGTAGAAAATTTTGGAAGGGGGCAAGAACGTATAGAGCAAGAGCTCTGCCAGACTTTCCTAATTTTTATAAAAGCTGAAAGTTTCTGCGCGCATATGTGTGCGCATGAGATTTATTCAGATTCTATTTAGGTACTATTTACTATTATTATTTTTTGAAAGTTTTTTGATTTACTATCCTGATTTTTGAGCAAAAATTTACTTTGGAAAAAAAGATGTGTAAAGTTATCATGCCCTACAATCAGAGCAAAAAATTTGGGAATGGTAATAAACGTTTTCAAGCAAATGCTCCCATTTTTATTTTTGTGAAGAGATTTCTGCCAAAACTTTCTTAAATAATTTTTTGGTAGGTACACTTGTTGAGCTCAAAAGCCTGAAATTCATATGACCAACCTGACACAAAAATTTAGCACTTCTTGAGCAAAGAACAACGAACAACGGGTCAATTCATCACGTCCTGTTATAACCGAATATTCGTTATAAACGATTTTGTTCTTTCAAAATAAGACCTCTTGTTGAAAAGTTATTATAAGTACATTTTGTTACATTAATTAATACAGAGAGGTCAATTATTGCAGATTTTTTGATAAATAATGTTAAGAGGGGAGGATGCTCAATTTAAAAAATAATTCCATCAAAAAAATCACATAGTTACGAGGGGTAAGACCGAGGGTAAGACACTGGCAATGAATGTGTACAACACTGCCAAATATTTCCAAAACATTGCCAAATATTTCCAGATATTTCCAAACAAGGCCAAACATTTCCAAACATTTCCAAATATTTCCAAACATTTCCAAACATTTCCAAACATTGCCAAATATTTCAAAATATTTCCAAATATTTCCAATTCCAAACATTGCCAAATATTGCCAAACATTTCCAAATATTTCCAAATATTTCCAAACATTTCAAAACATTGCCAAATATTTCAAAATATTTCCAATTCCAAACATTGCCAAACATTTCCAAACATTGCCAAATATTTCCAAACATTGTCAAACATTTCCAAATATTGCCAAATATTTCCAGATATTTCCAAACAAGGCCAAACATTTCCAAACATTTCCAAATATTTCCAAATATTTCCAAACATTTCCAAACATTGCCAAATATTTCAAAATATTTCCAAATATTTCCAATTCCAAACATTGCCAAATATTGCCAAATATTGCCAAATATTGCCAAACATTTCCAAATATTGCCAAACATTGCCAAATATTGCCAAACATTTCCAAATATTTCCAAATATTTCCAAACATTTCAAAACATTGCCAAATATTTCAAAATATTTCCAATTCCAAACATTGCCAAACATTTCCAAACATTGCCAAATATTTCCAAACATTGTCAAACATTTCCAAATATTGCCAAATATTTCCAGATATTTCCAAACAAGGCCAAACATTTCCAAACATTTCCAAATATTTCCAAATATTTCCAAACATTTCCAAACATTGCCAAATATTTCAAAATATTTCCAAATATTTCCAATTCCAAACATTGCCAAATATTGCCAAATATTGCCAAACATTTCCAAATATTGCCAAACATTTCCAAATATTTCCAAACATTTCCAAACCTTGCCAAATATTTCAAAATATTTCCAATTCCAAACATTACCAAACATTTCCAAACATTGTCAAATATTGCCAAACATTTCCAAATATTTCCAAGCATTTCCAAACATTTCCAAAGCTGTGTACAGACATTTCCACAGAGTGTCCTACCCCTCGGTTAGTTATTAAAGTAACCCCAACTATTCATTCCCAACTTCTCCCAACTATTCAGAAGCCAGAAGAGAATTTTTTTTGAAAATTTCTTTTTTAAGCAATGAAAAATGTGAAGCACCTCGTGATCAATTGTGACCCAGATCCCAGATAACTGCTAGAAACCCAATTGACAGCAACCCTTCTGAAGGCGAACGAGCCCTTTTTTAACTCGCCAAAAGCAACCTCAGGCAGAATTGCTCCTCTTGGTTGGTGGTCACATTGTATAATAATATTGTATTGTCTTTTTTTTGCGCTTCGCTTCTTTTGCGTCAAACATGACCTTTTTCATAAATTTCCAAAAAAAGTCTTCTTCGGTGATAGAAAAATCTTACAGAACAGAGCTTCCATGAAATGAAAAGGTGCATTGGATTTAATTTTTGCTTTTTGACAACTATAATAATAAATTGGAAATTGTGTACAGAATTATCTGGAATCCCCTCGATTTATCGTTGTTTATTCTACTCATCTGTGAGTAATTAAACGATTACCGAGACTTTTTTTATTTATACGTGATTTATTTATACGCGATTAATAAAAATTATCTTCATTTGCGTAAAAAAATTTCCCATTCATAAACTCAAAAAATAAGTCTTCGTAAAATGATGCATCAGCCCTATGGATTGATTTTATTTGATTTTTTGACACTGGCAACACTAGATAATAAATGGATCTAGAGAATCCCCTCGATTTATCATTGTTTATTCTACTCATCTACGAGCAATTATACGTTTATCGATATTTTTTATTTGTACGCGACTTACAACGACTTATAATTTGCGAAAATATAATAAATATACGAAAAAAAAATAGAAAAAGGGTAAAAATGGCTAAATTTATACATATAACCGTTTATGATTAGATTTTTGAAGAAATTGAACTGAAATTTTTACAGTAAACAACTATACTAATATGCCCGTATTCACAAACGATAATTTCCTAAATAATTACGTAATTAATTAAATGAGTGAGATGGTGATATGCAGTTTTTTTGCAATAGAATGAGATGGGGATAATTGATTACGTAATTATTTAGGAAATTATCGTTTGTGAATACGGGCAATAATCTTTAATCATCGAAAATTTTGAGAATCACTTAAAAAATATGGCGGAGATATTCGATTTTTTTCACTTGATATTTATTTCCCATAAATTGTAAAAACTTTCTTACAGCTTCATCTTTCAAGATTAGTGAACGAAATTTTTTACTCCTTTCAAACTTTGGATTGAAGTTTGATTTTCGTTAAAACATTTTTTCATAAAGTTACGTTACTTCTACAGGGTGTCCGTTCAAATTTCCAAAAAAACCGTCCTTTTTTTGGGCGCAGTTTTGAAGGTAGGAGACTGAAATTTCTGTGGGGGTAAGATATATACAAGGAGTGGTCTTGTGTTGCATTTGAGGAAAATCGAACGTGCCGTTTTCAAATGGCGGCGATTTAAATTTTCGAAAAAATTACTATTTTTTGAACCCATATAAGCAAGATAGAAAAAAATCTAACAAAATTAACAAGATTGGATGAAAATTACTTGAAATTTGAGGTAATACAATAATATTTGCATTATTTCTATTAATAAAGCCAGTGGTGTGGGTAGGAAAAGGGCAAAAATGGCTAAATTTCTATAACCGTTTATGAACATATTTTTGAAGAAATTGAATGAAATTTGCACAGTAAACAACTATACTAATGACCTTCAACCTTCGGAAATTTCAAGAATTAATTAGAAAAATGGCGGAGATATTCGAATTTTTTTACCTGATGTTTAAGTACTTCTCTAAAATTTAAGATTTTCGATTTTTCAAACTCTCCTGTAACTTGTTTCGATTTCAAAGGCAGTGTAAAAAAGTCAATTTTTTAGATAAAGTTAGCCAGTGACGGGCATAGGAAAAGGGGTTAATTAGGAAATTTTGGGAAATTTTTTAATCGTGTTTTAATTTTAAAATCATTGTTATAAAAAGTTTTAGACGTATCTCGGTGGCTACAAGAATAATTTTTACCACATTCATTTCTCATACATTTCTCTAATTCCGCAACCCAGTTCTGGCTCTGAATGCGAGCAAGAAATAAAACTAAACCGTAAAAAATTGTAAAATTTTACGAGCGTTTGTTTCTTTTATTTGCACTTCCCGAGGTGGCTGGCTGAAAAAGTCTGTGAGCATTCCATCCCAAAGGATTTCGTTCCGTCTCCCCTTCTGCAATCGTAGAAACAAAATGGGTACACGTCGTACGGTTACTCTTTTTAGTGCGCCCCGAAACCCTCCAACAAGCCTTCGCCCCAAAAACGTCAACTATCTAATACACTTAGATCACGGGGCTTTACACTGGCCCGATATTATTACCTGCTGAACGACCTGCCACACTTACTATCGCACACCCTGCTTTTCGGGGATCCACGATCGACCAGGACGTTTCTGCCTCCAGCTTTCCCAAATTCCGCATCACAGACGTCGCGGGCGTCGCGATGCCTCATGCGGCATGCCTTAGTATCGCACACGCCATCGCCGAACAACGACGCACCCACAGGCGCTCCACGACGCTACTATGCCGTGCGTGCTATCAGATAAGTTCTAATGTGATCGTATGATGTGATGTTGATAAGTGCGGTTTGTGTTGTTTTCGGCCGGCTAAGATGTCAGTGTTAGTGGTCTTCTATAATAGTGTGTTTTGTGTTAAATTAGCGTGAATGTGTTTGTGCATGGAAAGTGAAGGAGTTTCCGGAGAAGCGGATGTTGGTGAGGAAGAGTGAAAACAGAAGGAAGGTATTGATAAGAATTAATTAGTATTAGTCGCTTCCTAGCGTGTGATTGTATTGAGTTGAGTAATAATATTAACCTTTATATTAAAGTTCAGAGAGAGAGTATCGCGTGAAAGGAAAGTTATTATCGCGTCATTATTAATTAAAGCTTTGTCTGTTCGCTAGGGGAAGGTAGCAACTGGAATAATTTTTTTTGGGGAATTTGTCACAACCAAGAGATTATTTCGGTTAATTAATTAAATAATAATTACAAAGGCATCTTAACATTATTAACAATCAAGAAAGAAAGATTTTCGTTTTTGAAACTTTAAACTTTTGCCATTATAGTGATTTTTTTACATTATTTGTTTAATTCAGAAGAAAAAATATAAATTTAAATTTATAGCGCCTTCAAATTCTTCAGAACCGTATCAATCAAATTTTTTTAACTATTATTACTACTAACAAAAATTGCTGACATGTCTATGCACCAGAAACTCCCAAGCACAACTGAGAGCTTTAAGGAATTCGATAGAGAGAACCTCACAAAATATTTACAATGCTAGATTTTCTTAAATTATCCAGGTCAGATAGAGCAAGAAGTATTAAACCATTGAAACAGAGCAAAAACTGCTTGTGCTTGGATCATGAAGTTGCACAATGCGGGCCAGGAAGGGCAGACATGTCCTGTTCCACTTCACAACTGCCTGGCCTATTATCAACAGCTATTAAAACAATAAATGATTAGAATGGAATAAAACGAAGTTTTTGGGCTCTATTAGCTTTATTAGACAGTGGGTCGCAATCTAACTTTATTTTAAATTAAAACCTACATGAGCGATTTTTTGTGATAATTTTTAATCCTTAATAAACTTCATACATCTTCATATACTTTCGTACCTTTATACACCTTCATAAATCAGCGATTTTTCGTATTAATTTTCATAACTTTCATAAAATTCATACACCTTCATATCTTAATACAATTTTATACAGAAGTGAATATTTTTTATCAATTTTGAAACCTTCATAAGCCTCATACATCTTCATACACCTTCATACATCTTCATATCTTCATACACCTTCATACAGGTAGCGAGTTTTTTTTTAAATTAATTTTCAAACAATCAAACCTTTATAAACTTCATACATTTTCATACACCTTCATACACCTTCATATCTCCATAGACCTTCATATATCAGCGAATGTTTTTGTATTAATTTTCTTGTTCCGGGCTTCAATGTCATGTTCCATTTCACAACTGCATGTCCCAGTATCAACAGCTAATAAAACAATAAATTATCATAAGGGAAGAAAACGACGTTTTTGGGCTCTATTAGACAGTGGGTCGCAATCTAACTTTATTTTAAATTAAAACCTACATCAGCAATTTTTTTGTGATAATTTTTAATCCTTAATAAACTTCATACATCTTCATATACTTTCGTACCTTTATACACCTTTATAAATCAGCGATTTTTCGTATTAATTTTCATAACTTTCATAAAATTCATACACCTTCATATCTTAATACAATTTTATACAGCAGTGAATATTTTTTATCAATTTTGAAACCTTCATAAGCCTCATACATCTTCATACACCTTCATACATCTTCATATCTTCATACACCTTCATACAGGTAGCGAGTTTTTTTTTTAAATTAATTTTCAAACAATCAAACCTTTATAAACTTCATACATTTTCATACACCTTCATACACCTTCATATCTCCATAGACCTTCATATATCAGCGAATGTTTTTGTATTAATTTTCTTGTTCCGGGCTTCAATGTCATGTTCCATTTCACAACTGCATGTCCCAGTATCAACAGCTAATAAAACAATAAATTATCATAAGGGAAGAAAACGACGTTTTTGGGCTCTATTAGACAGTGGGTCGCAATCTAACTTTATTGTAAATTAAAACCTACATCAGCAATTTTTTTGTGATAATTTTTAATCCTTAATAAACTTCATACACCTTCACACACCTTCATACCTTTACACACCTTCATAAATTAGCGATTTTTTCGTACTAATTTTCACATTCTTCTTCAGAAAGCAGCGAATTTATTGTATTAATTATCCAACCGTCATAAGCCTCATACATCTTCATGTTCATACACCTTCATACACCTTCATATTTTCATACACTTTCATACAGCAGCGAATTTTTTGTATTAATTATCCAATCGTCATAAATCTCATACATCTTCATACACCTTCATACACCTCCATACACCTTCATACACCTCCATATCTTCATACATCTTCATACAGCAGGGAATTTGTTGTATTTATTTTCAAACCGTCATAAACCTTATACATCTTCAAAAACGTATTTGTCAAAATTTGATACAGACGTCTTAATCAAAAAATGTAAATTGAATCAAGAAATTAATGAACTAACTGCCCACCCATGCGCACGAGATTTATTCTAGAAATTTAGAAGAACTCCTTCCAGTCACGATATTGTAAGGTTGACGTACGACATTATTGCTTTCACTTGATATGAGTTAGTGTTTTAACAAGAGACGTAGCCGAGTTCCAACCCCTGAGTACCGCATTTAGATTGGTTATTATGCGCCCGAAGAACAATGCATAACAATCGGCTGAAACGAAATCTGGCTCAAATCAATGGAGAAGAGCGCTCCTCTCTGATTGGTCGGTCTACGCCTTCCGGGTACAAAATAATAAAATTAGTGCTCCGGTAAAATAAGTTCTATGATTGAAAATGTCGAAACCCCCTCGGATATCGATGTAATAGGCAATTTACTAATACCAGCATAAAGCTGGGCGGAGTTATGATGACTTTGTCAAAGTGCCACTTTTGTGAAGCATCAAAAGGCAGGTATTTGTATAATTTTTTACTTTATGTTTATCGAACACGTAAATACTGATGGACACGCAATGTTTACACAGAAGTGCGCAGTTAATTCTTTTGTCCAGCTAAGCGCATCAGTTATTAGAGGGTCTGTCAATATGTCAATTTTACATTACGGTCTAAGACCCGCAGTTGTGGCGCTTATCACCATCACTGTAAATTATAACGTGATCACGAACTGATACCCAACCCGCATTTTCAGGAAAGACTGACCTCTTTCTAAGACATTTCTAAGACATAATAAGATACTTATCCAGGAAGAAGTGACACAACTATATTATGTCCAATTGCGGTGTGGGGGTTCTTAATTACATAGAAACTTCTTATAGCAATTAGTATTACTAACACGATCTCAAATTGCAATCAGCTTCTAGTTTCCGAGGGTAGATTAACCCTCTGTTAAGCCATTTGTTTGTAACATCCCTATCTACTGATATATAAAGTCGATTAAAGTCATAACGGTCATGTCCGAGTAGGAGTGCAGGCAGAGTTAGAGCTTGCTGCGAGCAATACAGCCCAGAAACCTGCAGTTAGTAGTTGTTTGTTAGAAGATAAATTTAACGGTCAGTAATCTTGATGGACGCACTTTACCGCCGTACTTGAGATTAATTGCAGAAGAAGCTTTATGGTAATTTCATGACGCGACAAAGTTCTTAATGCAATCAACAGACTTCGCTAGAAGTTAGTTTCTATAATTATGCACGAGGAAGTAAGGTGATGGTGTACTAATGTCCCGGACGTTCGAATCGAACTGATAACGACAAACGAACTTTTTATGGTGATTAGTGGCATTAATAACGTGATTTTGAATGACGATCAATTCACGGTTTCCGGGTAGATTAACCCCTTTCTGAGCCGCTTATTTGTTGCCGTCTTATCTAATCCTATAAGGAACCATTAATATTATGACAGTGATGTCCGTTCTACTAATCCCGTTTATTGGCTCTAAAAACAGGAGAAATCAGGTTTAATGGCCAGGTTTTCATTGCTTACCTAAATCGTATGGTTGAGAGTCGCTTAAGAGTCATTTGCTATTTCCTTGATTGCTACAAAGTTGAATATTAGTAAAATCTGGAAATTAACTACGAGCTTTCGGAGCTTTTGGAGCCATTTGCCCATTTTCCGGCATTAGGATTTTTTTTTTTTGCTAAAACCCTTCCACAACACTTTAAAAATACTACCTCAAAGGACGGCAACTCTTCAAACTGAAAATTCCTCTTCACCAACCAAAATGACCGTAAAACTACCTCGAGAGGTCCACTTATTTGATCGGTTCAAGGAGCCTTCCAAGTCACAATCCCAAGAAATGCGCAAAAAATACCAGAAATGACGTACACTTTCACTCGGTACCCTGAAAACTCCGCCTAAGTCATCGAAGAAAATAGGCCAAAAGTTTTCTCCAATACCGCAAATAATCTCTTGAAAATTTCTCAATTGTCGAAGGCAAACTAAATGCCTTGAAACGAGAATTAAAAAAATTGTGTTACCCTTCCTCAGAAGAAACCTCCTACCATTGCCTCCAATAAGGCAAGGAATACCAATAAAACCTCCCCAACACCGTGAAAAGCGACTACTTCTCAAGAGTAAATGTCCCAAGCTACAACATAAAACGCTGACACTTGCTATTAATCCCAAAAAAGGTTCCAGACACCTCGAATGATGAGCAATTCTTCTAAGCTCTATGGAAGTGTCTTCTGAGCCAAGAACCACACAAATGCAAAAGAAAAACAGCGTGAGATCTCACAATTTTTGGACATATAAACTCTGTTGCCCTCTCTAACGCCAAATTTTCTCAAAATGATGAAAAATATTTCCTCGCTACCCAGAAGGAGCTTCTAACCTCGACCTCTAATGATACCAAAAATCTCTCAATAACAAACTTCCCCGAAAAACAATTACTATTCGGGATAAACAGGTCGCAACCACCTTGAAACGACGAATGTTATTACCCGATTAGGAAAGTGGTTGCTGAGTCACCGACCATAAAATTTGACAAAAAAACATAAAAAATCCTACATAACGCTGCCAAAACTTTCCTGACCATTCTTAGACGTCCAAACTAGGTCGAAGTCACACGGCGACATTTCCTAAATCACCTGCAATATTCCTTCTTCGCTACTTTGAAGCATGGTCACTGGTAATGTGAAGAATATAAAAAAGCTTTCCCCAACGTCCCGAAAATTTTTCCCAGAAAGCGCAATAAGTTCCTAACTACCTCGAAATGATGAACGTTATGTTTCGGTTAGGAGAGTGGTTGCTGAGAGCCACCGACCATAAAAATTTGAAAAAAAAAATAACAAAAAATCCTCCCTAAACCTGCCAAAGTGCATGAGAATATCAAAAAACTCTCCCCAACTCCCAGAAAATGTTTCCAAGAAACCGCAATAAGCTCCTAACTACCTCGAAATGACGAACGTTATGTTTCGGTTAGGAGAGTGGTTGCTGAGAGCCACCGACCATAAAAATTTGACAAAAGAAAACAACAAAAAATCCTCCCTAAACCTGCCAAAGTGCATGAGAATATCAAAAAACTCTCCCCAACTCCCAGAAAATGTTTCCTAGAAACCGCAATAAGCTAACTACCTCGAAATGACGAACGTTATTTTTTGGTTAGGAGAGTGGTTGCTGGCCACCGACCATAAAAATTTGACCAACAAAAAAAAACACAAAAAATCCTCCCTAAACCTATCAAAGTGCCTGAAAATATCAAAAAACTCTCCCCAACTCCCAGAAAATGTTTCCAAGAAACCGCAAAAAGCTGCTAACTACCTCGAAATGACGAACGCTATGTTTCGGTTAGGAGAGTGGTTGCTGAGAGCCACCGACCATAAAAATTTGACAAAAAAAAACAACAAAAAATCCTCCCCAAACCTGCCAGAGTGTCTGAGAATATCAAAAAACTCTTCCCAACTCCCAGAAAATGTTTCCCAGAAACCGCAATAAGCTCTCAGCTACTTCGAAATGACAAATTTCTCGATCCTCGAAAAGTGCCTTTCTGAACCATAAACCCAAAAAAATATAAAATACCAACGCAAAAAGCTCCTGAAAACTCACAATAAGACGTCCCAGCTCCACTTAGACCTCAAACCATGACATTTTTTCCCTTCCTATCAAGAAGAAGCGAGTAGCAATAATGTTGACATTTTTAGCAACCGCAAACATGCTCTCCCTTTGAAACGACGTCCTTGCTGAGTTATTAGGACCCCTAAATCTGCGGAAACCCCCCAAATAATTCATAACGTCGCGAAAAATCCCTGAATGTCCATAGTTTTTCAATATCAAAACTGTGTTTCTATAGCAATCGCCGAAGTTTTCACCAACTACCTCGAAAAGATGAAAACTTCCTCTTCGCTCCTCGGAAGGACCTTCCACTCTGTTCCAGAATAAGGCAAAGACCCTAAAATCCTGGACATCTTGAAATATCCTCCTTAAAAGCGACAATTTTCAGGTAAAAACCTAATTTTGACCCTAAATGCTGAAGTTCCTAAACGATTCTAACGAAATTTTCTCCAACTGTCCTCGAAGCAATTTTTCTCTTGCGACAGTTAAAGTACCGACATTCTGAAAAATAGTATCAAGAAAAAATTTATGGCTATTTTTTTAAGCTGTGCACGTTAACTGATTACCAAAAAAGTATTATCCACAGTTTGAATCCGCAGAACAGGATACAATTATTCTTAACATCAGCCATTCGTCCTTACATAATTGTTATGTCAAACAGAAGTGGTAGGTATGATGGATAGTGATCCTGTAGGAATTGTAGGAAGTAGTTTCTTGGATTTCATCCAATTTTGATCTCTCCACTTGCTCATATATCATAGATATATCCAACAACTAGTTTTCCTACTTGTAATAGCTTGCGCTTCCAATTGACAACAATTAATTCTCTGGAATTATCCCTTTTTGATATCAAATCTCCGCGTTCCAGTCAGAAATTACCAGCGATAACGTCAGGCTTAATTAGACCATTATCGTGTCTCTCACTTGCGGCTTATTACTTCATGCAGAAGAGGTGTGAGATGATAAGGGTAGGTATTATTGCTAATATCGACTTGGATCTAAAGGGAGAGGGGGATTCACCGCAATGCGAAGAGACCACAATTTCGAATATCACTTATTCCTCTTCTGCTGTGAGAGACAAGTAATTTTTTATTAGCTTAAGAGGAATTCGCCGATATTAGATCGCGCATTTTCAGGGAATGTAGTTATGACGAAATTTAATAAGTAAAAACAAGATCCTCCCGCTGGGCGAGTACTTTATCAAAAGTCTTTTGGAATCGATAAAGGCAATTTAAGTTTCGCTGGCGTGCTTGCTTCAAAATTGCGGAATCTATAATAAGTTGTTCCTTATCTTTCCGCTGATGGCCTCTTCTTCTGCGATTACTTTGTTGTTGTGATAGTTTATTGTCAGATACAAGATACAAGCCATTTTGCTTGTTTCCATTTTTTGATCCATAACCTCATAAAATTAAATTCCTGCGAACATGATGCAATGTCGTTTGTTTACATTTTTTCATTCTTAACCTCCAAAAATTAAACTAAATTCCTGCGATACAGGATGTCATGTCGTTTGTTTACATTTTTTCATCCATAACCTCTAAAAATTCAATTCCTGCGATCTAAGTTGATATTATGCTTGTTTACTTATTTCTTACCTAACATTCAAAAAACAAAATTCCTGCAATGCAGAATGCGATATTGTTTTGCTTACATTTTTTTTATCTGTAACTTCAAAAAATTTAATCCCTGCGAACATGATGCCATATTGTTTGTTTACATTTTTCATCCGTAACCTCTAAAAATTAAACTCCTGCGTTACCAAATTCCATGTTGTTTTTTACATTTCTTCATCCTTAACCTCAAAAAATTCAATTCCTGCGTTCCAAGATGACATGATTCTTGTTTACTTTTTTCTGTCTCAGCCTCAAAAGAATGAAATTCCTGCGAACATGATGCAATGTCGTTTGTTTACATTTTTTCATTCTTAATCTCCAAAAATTAAACTAAATTCCTGCGATACAGGATGTCATGTCGTTTGTTTACATTTTTTCATCCATAACCTCTAAAAATTCAATTCCTGCGATCTAAGTTGATATTATGCTTGTTTACTTATTTCTTACCTAACATTCAAAAAACAAAATTCCTGCAATGCAGAATGCGATATTGTTTTGCTTACATTTTTTTATCTGTAACTTCAAAAAATTTAATCCCTGCGAACATGATGCCATATTGTTTGTTTACATTTTTCATCCGTAACCTCTAAAAATTAAACTCCTGCGTTACAAAATTCCATGTTGTTTGTTTACATTTTTTCATCCGTAACCTCAAAAAATTCAATTCCTGCGTTTCAAGATGACATGATTCTTGTTTCCTTTTTTCTGTCTCAGCCTCAAAAGAATGAAATTCCTGCGAACATGATGCAATGTCGTTTGTTTACATTTTTTCATTCTTAACCTCCAAAAATTAAACTGAATTCCTGCGATACAGGATGTCATGTCGTTTGTTTACATTTTTTCATCCATAACCTCTAAAAATTCAATTCCTGCGATCTAAGTTGATATTATGCTTGTTTACTTATTTCTTACCTAACATTCAAAAAACAAAATTCCTGCAATGCAGAATGCGATATTGTTTTGCTTACATTTTTTTATCTGTAACTTCAAAAAATTTAATCCCTGCGAACATGATGCCATATTGTTTGTTTACATTTTTCATCCGTAACCTCTAAAAATTAAACTCCTGCGTTACAAAATTCCATGTTGTTTGTTTACATTTTTTCATCCGTAACCTCAAAAAATTCAATTCCTGCGTTTCAAGATGACATGATTCTTGTTTCCTTTTTTCTGTCTCAGCCTCAAAAGAATGAAATTCCTGCGAACATGATGCAATGTCGTTTGTTTACATTTTTTCATTCTTAACCTCCAAAAATTAAACTGAATTCCTGCGATACAGGATGTCATGTCGTTTGTTTACATTTTTTCATCCATAACCTCTAAAAATTCAATTCCTGCGATCTAAGTTGATATTATGCTTGTTTACTTATTTCTTACCTAACATTCAAAAAACAAAATTCCTGCAATGCAGAATGCGATATTGTTTTGCTTACATTTTTTTATCTGTAACTTCAAAAAATTTAATCCCTGCGAACATGATGCCATATTGTTTGTTTACATTTTTCATCCGTAACCTCTAAAAATTAAACTCCTGCGTTACAAAATTCCATGTTGTTTGTTTACATTTTTTCATCCGTAACCTCAAAAAATTCAATTCCTGCGATACAAGATGACATAATGCTTGTTTACTTTTTCGTACTTAACCTCAATAAACGAAATTCCTGCAATACAGGATGTAACCTCGAAAAAAAATCCTGCGAAACAAGATGCCATGTTGTTTAGATTTTTGGTCCATAACTTCGAAAAATTAAATTTCTGCGTTACAAGATGCTTGTTTACTTATTTCGTCCTTCAAATCTAAAAAACTAAATTCCTCCGATTGAAGATGTTATGTTGTTTGTTTACATTTTTCGTCTTTTGCATCAAAAAATGAAATTCCTGCGGTACAAAATGCGATTTTCTTTGTTTCCATTATTCAACCGTATAACTCAAAAAATTAAATTCCTGCGTTACAAGATGCTTGTTTACTTATTTCGTCCTTCAAATGTAAAAAAATAAACTCCTTCGATTCAAGATGTTATGTTGTTTGTTTACATTTTTCGTCTTTTGCATCAAAAAATGAAATTCCTGCGGTACAAAATGCGATGTTGTTTGTTTCCATTATTCAACCGTAACCTCAAAAAATTAAATTCCTGCGTTACAAGATGCTTGTTTACTTATTTCGTCGTTTAAATCTAAAAAACTAAATTCCTCCGATTCAAGATGTTATGTTGTTTGTTTACATTTTTCGTCTTTTGCATCAAAAAATGAAATTCCTGCGGTACAAAATGCGATGTTGTTTGTTTCCATTATTCAACCGTAACCTCAAAAAATTAAATTCCTGCGTTACAAGATGCTTGTTTACTTATTTCGTCCTTCAAATCTAAAAAAACTAAATTCCTCCGATTCAAGATGTTATGTTGTTTGTTTACATTTTTCGTCTTTTGCATCAAAAAATGAAATTCCTGCGGTACAAAATGCGATGTTGTTTGTTTCCATTATTCAACCGTAACATCAAAAAATTAAATTCCTGCGTTACAAGATGCTTGTTTACTTATTTCGTCGTTCAAATCTAAAAAACTAAATTCCTCCGATTCAAGTGTTATGTTGTTTGTTTACATTTTTCGTCTTTTGCATCAAAAAATGAAATTCCTGCGGTACAAAATGCGATGTTGTTTGTTTCCATTATTCAACCGTAACCTCAAAAAATTAAATTCCTGCGTTACAAGATGCTTGTTTACTTATTTCGTCCTTCAAATCTAAAAAACTAAATTTCTTCGATTCAAGATGTTATGTTGTTTGTTTACATTTTTCGTATATTGCATCAAAAAATGAAATTCCTGCGGTACAAAATGCGATGTTGTTTGTTTCCATTATTCGATCGTAGCCTTAAAAAATTAAATTACTGCGATACAAGATGCTTGTTTAGTTCTTTCGTCCTTCAAACCTAAAAAATATAATTCCTGCGATTCAAGATGTCATGTTGTTTGTTTAAATTTTTCGTCCTTTGCATCAAAAAAAGAAATTTCTGCGATACAAAATGCGATGGTGTTTGTGTCCATTATTAGACCTTAACCTCAAAAAATGCCATGTTGTTTGTTTACATTTTTCGTCCTTATCATCAAGAAATGAAATTCCTGCGATAGAAGCACGTTACCCTCACGTTACAGTAAAAAGTACCATCTAAACTAAACATACCTACTTTCATCCCCGAGTGATTTTAATCTTCTTCAACAGCTCTCTAAAAGTAATCATTGAGCCATTATTCTTAGTCATATGAAGCTGTGCTAGTATTTAATCAGCTTAAGATGTGAGTGACGTCGTCTCCAGTACGCTACAGGAAGTTCTTACAAGGATTCCGGTTAGTCGTAGAGAAGGAAATATCTATGCGATCTGATTTTCAAAGTTGCTGAAGTGAAGCGTTACTGGCGCAGATAGTTTTACCGTTTTATCGAATTAGCACCCTCGAATCTAACTGAATTGGATATCTTAAAGCACTTCGCTTCATCGGAACTTCTTAAACAAGCTCGCTTTTATTACCTTTACCACCACAAAAATCTTTACGTTTCTGCAATTTCAATTATCTCCTCTTAAGAGTACCTACAAACGTACGTGCTTTGACTGCACATCTGAGTGCTTCTAGCAATTATTCGCTTCAGGTCAGCAAAATCAGATACATTTAATTTGGAGTCGGGAATTGTTCCAGTAATAAAGGATGAAGGAAGAGAAAGAGAGTGAGAGAGTATCATATCAATAAGTGGTCACAGCTTCATTCATCAGTCCCTTAGTGCTTGTTGTTATTTCAAAGCGAAAGGAACGTGATGAAAAAGTTACCTTTGAATGTTTGGATTACTCACCGGGACCGGCCTTTGTGGTGCCGGTGGCGGATATATTGACGAGACGACTCGCGTCGTCACCTTTGAGCCCCACTGGAACGAATTGATTTTGGGCGTCCTCAAAGTGATTCTTTCAGTAGTCCTTCCTACTTCCTATAATAAGAAGGGACTGTATTGGAAACAGGATTACTGACCTAAATCTTTAACGGTTTAATAGCTGTCCATAAACAAAAATAATGGTAAATTCAGGATGAACGGAATATTTTGCAGAGGATAGTCGGGATATCGTCAACATCGAAATGAAACAATAAATTTAGCTTAAATCAATGTCCTATCAATCACCTCGCTTGGCATAGATGGACCTATCGCGAGGACCTTTTCATTTGCTTAATGGCCTTCTAATGATACCTGGATCGATACGTGTGCCACAACGTATGAACAAAAAACAAGGACTGGAAAACACCTTTCTCGTGGAAGACGTGGAAAAAGTGAACATGAAAGATAGATCGGGGAAGGTAGAGCGGGAATAATTTATCCAGCTTACCTCGCCCTGTTTTAGGATCTCTACTCGTAAACCTCAAGAGGTTGATCTAAATATATCATTTTTAAATGCAAACATTTTGTTAGGTAAAGGGTTGAAATGGGAAAATACGTTGATGCTTCACTCGGGGAGGAAATATTCTAATATCGCTTGTTCAATAATGATTTTAGATAGCAGAAGGATCAACCCGAAAAAGGTCAACGAGGCGTTTACTTATGCGATGAAAGCACAACAAACATCAGGTCGGATTAATTAACCTGCTCTAAATCACGTTAGGTATATGTTGGGATTTAAACGACTAGAAACTAAAGAAACTTTCAACAAGATATTTGAATTAGAAAAGATAGAAAGATAGTCCACGACCTACTCTTCGTCTGAATATTCCTACCGCCTATACCTACCTACTTCCTGAACTGCCAAGTGAGATAAGTCAGTTGTAAAAGTCAACAGCAGAGTTGGAAGTTTAATTGAATTGCCGAGAAAGGTGGCGGGTAGGTAGGTAGTAAAAGTGTCACATTAAATTTGCAATCGAAGCTGGACGAATAGGAGGACTCAGAAATAAATACTCCATCACTTATGAATATTTCATGCAGTGGTCTCGTGAGGCTGCCGGTCATTTAATTTTGTAATATGGTCACCGAAAACGGCAACAATTCATAACAGGACATAAAAGACGTCAGCGAAACCGAATTATCCCCTCGGGGGCGGTTTCCTGCTAAAGTTTTACAATGAGATTTAAAATTGTTTTCATTGTAGTCGGCAACTTTTCTGATTACGTCACCCTTTTACTTTCCAGAGCCCATTTATGTGACGCTGAGACGACTGTCCTGGGTTTGACCAGTTTACGAATAATTCCAAATGTTGCAGGATAATTCTTAAGCTGCGTCCTCATCTAACGAACGTACGGACAAACAGTAATAAGCGTTGAAAAGCGACCACAAACGAAAAGGTGAGAACGGTATCACAAACACGAATGAACTCAAAAAGCTGCATGCGCGACGATCGTTTGTGTTCACCAAGTTCGTTTGTGTTTGTTTGACTTTAAAGCAGTTTATTTGACAGTTTTATTATTTTCTTGAAGTTCGAAGGCCGCCCCGTCAGAAATACTCCAGCAGGTAACAACGACATGAATCAACAATTTGCTCACATACCCAGTTTCAGTAGA
Organism: Malachius bipustulatus; assembly: GCA_910589415.1. Classification (NCBI taxonomy): domain Eukaryota; kingdom Metazoa; phylum Arthropoda; class Insecta; order Coleoptera; family Melyridae; genus Malachius; species Malachius bipustulatus. The sequence continues at coordinate 30,540,019 of OU342638.1, read as the reverse complement.
TTTTGTTTCCTCGTTAATTATTAATACACAGGTGGTCCTTTTCATGCCCTTGAACGGCCAAAGAGGAGTCTAGGAGAGCATCCAGGCGGACTACATGTTGTCAGTTGGTATGAGAGCCCGTGATTCGTGCGGATAATGCCAATAAATCCAGATACCCTAGAAAAATGAATGACTATAGGAAAATAGTAGGAAAATAGTAGGCTAATAATCATTATAGTCATAGTAGAGAGTGACCTCTGTCAGTACAGAGAAAGAAAGAGCTATAATTTAGTGGTAGAAGGGACTCTAGGTCCGGTCAGTTACTATAACAGTTATAGTTGAATCGAAATACCCAGAATTTTTATTATTTGTGACCCTCTGCGTTGATGAGAGCAGGTACCAGATCAGTTAACATAGAGGTAAAGTTTTGAATTAATTATTTGTTGGATAGCACAGTTAGTTTTTTTTAATAGGCTTTTAGGAAATGGCTTATAAGAAAAAAAATTACTTCTTTTCCAGTAGGAATTCGTAATTCGTCTTGCTTACAGACGGGCAAAAAATACAAAAAAGACAAGATTATAAGGGCGACCATGACGAGGGTTCTGCTGAGGTACAACCCACCACAACAACCTAGGAATCATCGGTTTGGTGATCCCCTGGCTCATCGCTCAGAGGCCAAAGCATTTTCGTAAACCCATTACGTCCCCAAAAAGGCGCCCTAGGATTGTGATCGTTTCAGTGCATCCATCATTTTACGGGCAGGGATACCACGTACTATTGTTTATTGCACAGATACGAATCATGACGTTTTGACGTCTTTTATGAGCGCCTGGCCATCAAAAAGTTGTTACCATTATGTTTCGACTGTTTATTTTACAAAATTTTAAATGCAACAATAAATTAATTAGTTGTGGCTGTTTGAGTATCTCCTGTACATTATTTTGATAAAACGACAAACAAAATATGAAACGATCAACAAACAAAGCGATACGAACAATCGGAAAATCCGATAATTGTTGCCCCTGCTGACATTACGGTAGGTAAACTTTAACGCAGGCATCGTAAAAATAGAAACTTCATTTTACTGACAGATACAGGGATGCGTCATGTTAGAGGCAAGCTTATATTCCTGTCCGACATAATCGTTTCATAGCGCTTTATCAGTTTATTCGTGCTTAAAATTAGCTTTGCGAAGCTTTGTTGCAGGGGTATTGAGCGATTACGATGCAACTGTTGCTATAAATGTCAAGCTTTGTTACTGATTTGTATAAATATAAGGAAGAAAGCTTTGTTTCCTTTTATTTTAGGTCTACGAAGACTTTGTCCCAGTTGAAAGAGTTCCTCTGGAGCACACCAACACAAGTTGTGATGATTTCATAAACATATCTTTTAAGCTTTAACGCACAACATTTTACAACAACCTTTTTCATTATAAAATGTACTGTAACGGGATTTTTCTGTGGGTAGAGGTGAGTTCCCAGGAGTGGATGATTGCCCCTTTGTACCCGTGACAAGTCGATTAAATAGTTAGGGTTTATTTACAAAAGAAGTATATTTACAATAAATAGTACTATTATCCATACAACTGATCTTAGGGTTGCTCCGTCCTCTGAGTGAGAGAAAGGGGGTGGCCCTCATTCTGGATAGTGACCGGATTGGCTACAGATAACCGCGTCGAAGGCGGCCTCGTTTTCCATTGGCCTTTCCGGTACTGCTGCTGCTGGTGTCCTCGCTGCTTGCCGTTCATCGTCAGTAATTCCGCCGCCGTCGCACGATCTGCGCTGTCCCCGACCGTATGCAAGATACGCGTCTCGGGGCCCTCCGGGCGATTACCTTCGTTGGCAGGCGCTCTCTGAAACAAAAAGCCGCTCCCGATGCCTCACTACGACCTCGGGACGGCTGTTACTGGATCCGGCCCTCAATACAGGCCGGGTAGGGATTGAAGGGATCTGCCGGAACCTCAATGCAGTTCCGGTTGATTACCTATTCTGATCGGTCGCCGGCCAGAGCTCACTTCACTCTGGTCGTGCTTCCGATGCCGGGTTACGGTTCGGTCAACTCAGTTCATCGACCTACTGTATCCGGCTATGTATACTGTATGGGGCACTCACTACATGCCCCAGCTGATCTCCGGGCTCAATTCACCTAGGAGAGAGAGTTGTTCGCAAGTCAATTCCTCACGATGTACTCTCTGGTCTGTCTTCTGGCTGGTGCTCTTTATATAGCCGGTGCTGGTGGAGATAACGTGTTTATCGCCGCCGTAAAAACTGTATCACTCCTGATAAACCCCTCTAATAATGAAAATAAATAATAATTACCAACGAAAGCCTTGGATTTCGTTACAGTACTGTAACCGCAAAAGAAGGGTGTAAACAATAATTAAGCTAATTTACAAGCATTTTATTGAAGAGATAAAGCCGGGTCAATCTCAAGTGGATGACGAGAATTATCTGAAAGCTCCTTTCCTTTACCCTATCATTGTTTATTTAGTTTATCGGAGAGTGATAAGATTGTCACTGATCGTCTTTTGTAGGTCAAGCCTAACAAATTAAGAAATATATGCTGCTCCAGTGTTCAAATTGATGAAGTTCTTCATCTTTATCCTCATTCAGTTTGAAGCAATATAACTGATCTACAGGCGATGACGACGAGTAATGGGTTCGTTTACAGATGTTCGACGAGAATAAATGATTCTCATGTAAAAAGTCAGAAATTTAATTAATATGAGGCTAAAACCAGTTTGGAGTGCCGCAGGATCATTCTTCTGGGTCCCATAACAGTAGGGGGGGGGGGGCTTTACTGTTTTCGCAGCATTGACCGACTCTGTTACGCGGCGAAGTTCTATACACTTCTACCATACTCCAGTTCTCCCAAAAACTTTGTGGCGTTATTAGAGAAATTCTCGAGAGGAAACTTTATAACGATTAGTTAACGCTGGGGTAATTTGTTTGAAATTGTAAACGAATAAACCATGATTTGTTCACCTTTTCGGTGATATTTCACTCGATTTCATTGATAGTGTGTAATCAATTTTACCCTTCCCAATTGAACGTCGCTGCATGTGCCAAACGTGATAGTAGGACAGCTTCAAGGTGTCTTATTTTCCCCACTGTTTATTTATATTTTACGCGTGTGTGTGTGTGTGGTACAGGACAAATTATAAAGTTATATGAACTGTAAACGATATTTTGTTTTCATGTAATGTTAAAACCTTTGAACGACGAAGTTACGTTCGTAAGCCCGAACGTTATTTCAAACTTATAAACGTATTATTAGATTCTACAATTTATTTATGTACTATGGTATTGATTTATGTAATGTCCTTTTTGCAGTTCGATACCGCCTCTGTTACGAGTATATAATATGCTGAATCTCATTTTGTGTTTCATATTTCTGCACTCTAAAGAATTTCATTTGCATCCAACCTTTTTATTTATATATTTACATCATGCGGTCTTCAAAGGTAGCACTTTTCCGGAGCCAAGACAAATTTTATATGCATTTTCTTGAGTTTTATATGTATTTTTGCGTGTTTTTTTTATTTTTCAGGATGTATGAGTCCTTGAAACAGAAATAATAAAATGTCCTCTTTCTGTATACAGATTTGTTTATTAATGTTGTAACGGGATTTTCGGTATGGTAGAGATGATTACCCAGGGATGGATAATTGCCCCCTTTTACCCGTGACAAGTCAATTAAAATTATAAAAACCTTTATTTACAAGTACGGTAGTTACACATATCTGTATCTGTTAGATTAATATTATTAACCACTGAACCATCTGAGCCGGCGGTCGTCCACTGCTGGCCGTCTGATTGGTGAGAGATACCTGCGTCGGGGCACGCACCTCTGTTGATTGGTCGGTCTGTCGGACGATTCACCTTCGGCTTCGCTGCGTCAGTTGCTCTCTTACCACCGCACGCTGCGTGTGCGTGTCTCCTGCTGCTGCGGCCTCCGGAATACGCGCCGTGACGGGATTGCCGGATCGACAACTCATTACATTGCGACCCGACGTCTGGTTTGTCTGGCCCTCAATACAGGCCAGGCGTCGTCTGAAAGGATCCGCCGGGACTTCACTACAGCCCCGGTTGATTCCCTGTTGTGACCGGCAGTCGATCAGAGCTCAGTTCACTCTCATCGATCTCCCGATGTCCGGTTACAGTTAGGCTCGACTCATTTCATCGACCTACTATAACCGGCTAGATAAATGGGACGGAGTGCACTCAATGCATGCCTCCGGAATACCTCCTAGCTCAGTTCACAGGGAGGGAGATGGTTCGCGAGTCAATACCTCGGAAGATCTGGCCTGCTTCTCCGTTGGCTCTGCTTATATAGCCGGTGCTGGCGAGATAACCTGCTAATCACCGCTGTAAAAACTGTATCCTTCTGATAGACCCCTCGATTAATTAAAATAAATAACAATAATCACCGAATGCCTTGGAATTCGTTACAATGTCAATTTTACAACAAAAGTGGTGATTATTTCATGTGTTATGTCATAATGTTTGTGAACGCTGTCATATTTCCTTTCTCCCAAAATTGGCTAACTTGAGTATTCTCGCAGCATTTGCTACTAACGAAGAAAGTGAGTTATTACTTATTACAACACAACGCAACGGTCCACAGGGGTTAAAAACTAGACGATCATGATCGCAGGTAAAATCAGTGGTTTCAGAGTTCAAAGAGGCTAGAATAACATCGGCCATTTTGTTTTAAACATTCATAACTAGAGATTTCAGGGCGGGAGAAATTTATTCAATCAGTTCAAACAATCAGGGCGGAACAGCCTCAAATTAGAAGTTAGAATTCAGGGTGGGAATTCAACAGAGACATTCATGACACACCACTATTAAGGGTTCCCAATTCAGACAATGATTGGCGTTGTCGCTGCTTACCTCCCCCAAACAATTTATTGTCTACGGTTGATAAAATGGGCTTTTTCTTAACAATCAAACTTGATGTTCCCCAAAATCGTTCTTCTAGGGTTATAAGCCAAATTGTTCGTACAGTCGATAAAAAACCCAACAACTGCTACGTTAATCAAAGTAGATGGAAGATTTGATGTAGCTGGTTTGGTGTACCTCAAGGCCACTATTCGATCCCATTGCTATTTCAGTGGATGGCAAACGTAGGAATATTGCAGGTGCTATCGACGGCGGCAATAAGAACAAACATCTGAAGAGCGTCTGGTCATGAATGAAAACCATTATTCGTTAAAGAAACAGTTGAGAGAGAAAACATTCAAAGTTAAAGGGAATTCTTACAATACCTTTTTATGTATTGGAATCATTACACCACGCAAGTCTTTGTTCAAAAGTTTGAGAGATTCTGGGAGAGCTTTTGTATCACGTTCTTTTTATCGCCAGAGTGGATCCACCAGATTCAAGTGTGGGCTATTATTGCTAGTAATTTCAACATGGCTTTCCTTTAAATGATCCTGAGAAATATGATACGTGCCATCCTTAACGGTCCTTGCTACGTGTTACATCTATCTGCGAAGTGACCACACAATACAACCAAGAGATCGTGAAAATGAGCCATTCAGCCTTAACGCCGTGCTGAACGACGACGTTGTTTACACCAACAGCATTCAGCTTAATAAACAGCTTTCCCCGTTGTTGATACAAACAGCCTTGGTTAGGATTACGAATAAAATGAGTAAGAGAGGGTAGAGCTCTCGATCTGGATCTATACAAAAAGATATAGAATCCAAGAGCGGAAGAAGTTTTATACATTTCCGTTACAAATTGGCTTTCGTAATTCTTATAAAGAAAACTTTGACCGTCAGGTTTTTATGACACAATTTAGAAGTTTTTTAAAATAACAGTTCCAGTGAATGGCAGCCGGGAGCAACCCAAATACTTCAAATTCAAGCGTCGTCCTCGGAACGGTCCCGGAGCGATGTGTCCACTTTCATGACATCACAGTCGCTCCAGGCTTCTATTTCCGTGAATGTTTTAGGGTCGTACAAAACACAATTCGGGATTTCCAGCAGGTGAAAACATTTTTCGTTCACGCTATACTGCTGTGAATTGATTGAAATGTAACAAATGGTGGAGTTGCGGAATATTTCAAGAGCCCGACGGGTTTGTAGTCGGGGGGAACAACAAGAAGGGTACCGTGAAAGATTAATAGAAAGCCGTGCTTATCGTTAATTATTTCGTTCAGCTTAGCTGTACGTTCTTACGTTCATAACCTAAGGACATTGTTAGTGAATTGCATTCAGAATCGCGTCAAGAATGCATTTAGAATTTTAAGTACCTCCAGTCTTGTGCTGCGGTAGTAATTTTCAGTCTGTATCAGCATAACTCAGTTAACTCGCTACACGGTAAATTATTGATTCGGGTAGGTCATTTTCTTTTATGGAAATCCGCTAGCGAAATTCATTGCATTGCAAGCATCGTTTGGTGTGGAATGTAGCTTAAAAATTATTTACGTCGGGAGTAGAGCAAACAAGTTGAGCATAAAAAACCCCCCTTTTGGTCTCATTCAAGTGCACTTAATGCCTTTGTAATCCACTTATTAAAAGCTTGATATAAAAGCCTAAAAGAGATGTTTGAGTTGTCTCGAAGTTGAGTTGGTACACTTTGGAGAGGTACTTTGTGAAGTTGAGTATGACAAAGGGGCTAGTTTTGTTTGAAGTTTTTTTTCCGTATATTACTGATGATTTGAGGCATCTTTGAGGATAATATTAGTCTCGACAGTGGTCTTAACATTTGTGTTGGGCTAATAAATTACGTCATCATCGTATTGTAACAATTCTCCTGCCCTTTTGTTTCGTTCTCAATTTCTACGTCCAAATGGATCTCTCCCAACGGCCTTGTAATCTTATTTCCTACATCAGTGAAAGAGCGAGCTGTTTTCTTCAATTCAGACTACTCATTTTCTTGTGATTTTCTGATTCCATTAAGTTGGCATCACTGTCCCTATCCACTGATCCATGGAAGTTTGTCCCCTTCACTTTAATAGGTAAGTTCATGACATCAATGTTACGTATACAATTTATTTCCTTATTTTCTTAAACGCACTCGGTAGAAATGTGTCCAATTTCGTTGCACTTGAAACACTTGAATTCTTTATCTTGCTGTATGCACTGACACTTGTCGTGTGGTTTAGATCCGCAGTTGAAATAATAAGTTTGAAATTTTCCCGCTCTGAATCTTTAGCTTTTGAATGTTTTAAAACAAAATGGCCGATGTATTTCTAATCCCTTAAAATTTTGATTTGACCTATGATCGTGATCGCCTAGTTTTTAACCCCGTGGACCACCTGTGTTTTGTTCGTTGTAACCCTTTTGTTCGTTCGTATTACACGCTACGAAAATACTTGAGGTAGCCATTTTTAGGAGAAGGATATATTATTAAAACACAAATTTTCCCGCTATGAAATGAAATCAAACTTTCTATTCTACTTCCCACTATTCCTTGTTTTATCCTTCTAAATATCAAATCCCACATTATTGGTAGTTAATTTAAAAAACCGAGTTAAAACGAGAAATGTAATTTCCGACAAAGTAAACAGTTGCTCTTTGTTAACGCAGTAAAATGGACGCGATTGGTACGAATAATTACCCAGTCCCGACAGCTCAGCAAATAACAAGTAGTACTAATCAATACGAATACAAACGAAAGGAAATTTGTTCAAGAAACATTATTCGTAATTCACGGGCGTGTAATTATTATTATTTCACGCTCGCTGCACTTTATGTAATTTTCCCCGCTCACCTAGCGGACATAAAAGGAATTAAATGATGGGGTTGTACCTATACCTCTGGAATTTACAATCAACCTTCCCAAAATGAAGCTTGAAAGGCCTGCCTATTAGATACTCCCCATTCGGAACTGTTTAAAACCTTCCGACTTAATTATTTAAATTCTCCTTCAACAAAAAACTCTAATGAAGTCTTGAAAGTGAATATTTCACCGCCACTAGTGACGTAGCTACGCGGTCAGGATCGGAAGAATCGGGCTTGTTTGTGGAACGAAGTCGTGACTGGAATTCATGTCACAATTTGGGTGGTTTTTATTGAATATTCAAGTTATAGGAGAACAATTTGTTGTAGATTATGACAATTTTGACATTGATGTCACTGCATGAAATGAATATAAAATTTTCCTGATTTAACTTTCGCTAAATATACTAAATGGATTATTTACAGGAGATTAGATTAGCTTTATTTTGAATAATAAACCAACTTCCTACTTAACTGATGGCAAAACGAGGAAATGTGGAATGCTCATCCAACCTAAAACGGCGTCCCTCGGGGATTCGTGCCCTGGACGACATTATTTCTCCTCACCGTTAACTATAATACATAGAAGCTCCACAATGTCTCAGTAAAGTGCACATAGTCCTAACCATATCCACAATAATACTACAAAGCAGCCGCGGTCCACTTGTCCACCAAAACTGAGTAGTGCTTCTCCACAATTTTCTGGGAGTTTAGTGTACTTAGCGTCCTTTTACATTATCAATGGAGAATCTGGTGCAAAATAGTCTCGTCTAACCTACAGGGCTTTCATATCCATCTCCTTAAACAATATCTACGTGGAAACCAATGAACTCACGCTCAAGCTACGCCGGCAACAATTCCCCATGATATACTCCGCCATACCTCCGCTTGTCCTGATAACCCGATTTATGGGATACTGAATTCCCCTCATCAGGCGGCCATAAATTCCTCTTCTACCCCACAAGCAACCCCCCGAATCCTGAAACCCTTCTTAGGAAATGTCAACCGAAACAATACAGCTCCCATTGATTATCCAACTATCACTCCTTGAATTATAAATATACTCAACGCAGACGGATCCCTTTCCCACTACAGTAGAGTTTACCCTTTACACCGACGCTTCCAAAAATGTATAGGCTGCGAGAATCTCTAATGCCATATTGAAAGTTGTATGTGGGTTGGTTTTCTTTCTGTTGAGCACATTCCTCTGGTGGTGATAATATGTCAGTATGTCAGACTGATGAGCTGGGAATAACCAGTGAAACATCGATGTTTTTATCTTTATCATGCCGTAAACGTTCTGTCGTTCAGAAAGAGTTTTTGTTTTTTAAGTAGCATTTGACTTAAATAAAAAATAACTTACAGTGACCAGGAATGGTCGCTGTATGCTCATGCACCGCTCCCAGAGCGTCATAGGGATTTCCCTGCAGTGCATGTGCATTTTCAATAAAAAAAAAATGGGCGTCTAGACACCTTCCCCAATAATCTACACCACGATGTAGATAGGTTACGGGGTACACACTCGCAGCACTGAAATGGCACACTCGTCAGGCGGAGATTTTAGTTTCATCGCGGCCGCCACGCGGCGCTCCTGTTCCTTATAGCTATAAATTCAATTATTATGGATTAGGGTTTTGAAACATCATGGCTTTACGACACGGTGATTTCAAGTAAATTCTCGTCAACATCAACAATCACCCGAATATTATCGAAGCTGTGAATTAGTGCAAAAAAGTTCAGGGGGAGAAATAGGGACGAAATAGGAAAAGTTCAGGGGAAAAAATCTCCTTGTAGATTTCACAACCATTGGTCATGCCCAATGATGTAAGCCCTACAACGTAATCTGTATTCTAAATTATATCTAATTATCTCAAAAACTATGGGAGCTATAAAGAAAAAAGTAAGAACACCCTGAAAAAAGGGCTCAAATAATGGTTCTCTATACCAAAAAACACACTCGGACACAGATGACTCGAGTGGCAAGAATCTATGAGGTTTTGAGTCAGTTTTTGCAGGTAGATTTGGGGTAAATTCAAAAAGTTTAATATCCAAACACTTTTTTTTTGGCATTAAAAAAAAATCAGTCAGCAGAGCTGGGCAAAGCCAACAAAAGAGCTTGAAGCCACAATTCACAAGCCTTGTTAAGAAGGAGTAGAAAAGCTCAAAGCCACAATTCCTTTTTGCAATTCCCAATTCACTTGAAAAGGAATTGCAGCAAAAGCCATAAGCCCTTTTGTACATGATTTTAAGCTCTCTACGGGCTGGGAGTTATTCAAACCCTTGACAAGAGCTTCAAGCTCCCTTGAAAATAGCTTAAAAGCCTTTGTTAATATATTTTTTCCCACCAAATATCTTGCCGAATAGATTCAATTGGACAAAAAATCGCGGGTCATAAGACCGATTCAAAAAATTGATACTCGCCGCTCAAAAAATCGATTCTTTTTGAGAATTTGAGTCGCACATCCTTATTCAAGATCTCTCACCGTCTTCCCAGCAGCAGGAGCGAATTGCGAATTGCAACTCGCAAGATATTCACTCACTTTCTTTTTAGGGAGCTTCTTCTGTCTCCTTTTATTAAAGAACTTTGGAATGTTGAATGCAAAAGGAAAGTAACTAAAGCTCTTTTTTGCATTCACAATTCCAAAGCTCTTTTATAAAGGTATTTAAGCCATCGTATTCAAATTCCTAGAAGGGCTTGAAGCCCTCTTTAAAGTCAAAAGCCCTTTTGACCCCCCAAAAAGGCGACATTCTGCGTTATCAGTTAGATTCATCCTGTGTAAGTGGTGGTTCACTTTACAGTGTCCTGTGTATAGGCCTATCAGGGCCCTTAGGTCAGTCCTTTTGAGCTCCAGTAGCTTTTTGGCTGTTTCTTGATGGTCCCTCAATGAAGGTCTTAGAGTGAGTTAATCCTGGTAGACTTTGTCAGTACCGAAGTACCTTATTTTCCGCCCAGGTGTCTATTGTTGTTTTGGCAATATTTCAGGATATGCCAACTACCGGTTCTGGTCCTGTAAATTTGGATTTGGTTCCTCTTCTGGCCAGAGACGGTTATTTCGTTCTCTCCAAGGTCGGAGTGACCTGAGATCCAGACTTTAGCTATCTCATTGAGTGCTGTTTGACATTTCCATACTAGTTTGGAGTTGCAACGAATGGAGCAAAGGGCTTTCAAGGCCGCTTGTCTCTCTGAGAAACTTTAAATTTTTCTCCGCGTGCAGTGCATTTCATCCAGCATCTGCGCGCTGAGTACAATGGCATAAATTTCTGCCTGAAATATTGTTGCGTACTGACCCAGGCTTGCAAAGAATTCTCTTCTTGACCCAGAGTCGGACGCTCCGGATCCAACTCATGTTGGGGTCTTTGAACCGTCGGTGAACCGCGTGAGGTCTGCTTCGAGGAAGTCGTTTGAGTCGCGATCCCATTCGTCTCTGCTTGGAAAGAGGACTGTGATAAACTAGGACTGGCAGGGTCGCCATGTGATAAACTAATAGTACAGTTGCAGGATAGCCATGTGGTAATCTATGAGTGAGTTTGCAGGATCGCCATTTGATAAATAAGGAGTAATGCAGGATAATTAAAGTTGATTGGGTTTAGATTGGTTTATTGTTTAACACTTACACACTACATAACGACGGTTGTCTATGACTAGTACTTAATACTTCCCTAATAATACTTACATAGTTATATCTAATACTATAATAATTGATAATAATATCTATAATCATTAATCGGATGGAGTGTCTGTCCATTATATATGGCTGGGTCAATGCCAACGGCATCGTTTACCCTTACTCAGCGTTATACTGCAAGGTTGGGTTACCGTCTTGTTATTAAACATTATTTATGTGTGTCAGTATAATATTACAAATACTACTTGTTTTGATAACAAGATAGTTAATTAATTGACTTTAAAATATTTACTTATTGCAAGTAAGATTTCATTGCTAATATTCTTAATTGGTCCATGACACATCCATCACAGGACGTTGTAGGCAGTGTGGTAGTTTGTTGTGCATATACCCAGAATACTGAACATAGAGTGTCGTCCGCTCCATGACACAAGCCATTTGTGTGTTTCGTACCACCTGTAACAGTCTGTGTGTCGTTGTCCATCTGGCCTCTCTTTCCAAGAATATATGGAGTGGAGGTAGGTCCAGAAGTATTTCCATAGCCGCCGACGGTGTGGTGCTCATTGCTCCACTGATCGCCAGGCATGCTTGTCTTTGCAGACTTGACAGCTTCATTTTGGCCAAGGCTTGTAAGCCTTTGGACCACCAAGCTACACAGCCATAATATGCGATCATTGGCCTAATGATCGTTACATATATCCAGTGTATTTGCTTGGGATCAGTGCCCCAAGTTCTTCCATAGATCTTTTTGCAACTCCAAAAGGAGAGCTTTGCTCTGTGGATAATATTTTCCAGATGGGAGTTCCATAGTAGCTTCCTATCAAGTGAGACACCTTTAAATTCAGAGGCAAAATTCTTAAAAGAACTTATAGTCACATTTTCGGACATTCTACTAAATGTTAATTCAGCGCTTGATGTATGGGTAAATGGTGTCTAAAAGTGCCATAAATCGATGCCCAAATAAAGAAAAAACAAACGAATTAGAAACCATGACTCGAAAATGACTCCCCATTCGCAAAAAACGAACTCAGTCTACTACATTAGACACAGCTAGCATAAATATATCAGGGTCAAGAGAAATTCAGGGTTAAAATTTTTGCAATAATATCTATTGAAGTTTTTCTACCAATTGTAACGAAATCCGAGGCTTTCGTTGATAATTATTATTTATTTCATTCTTAGAGGGGTTTATCTGGAATGATACAGTTTTTACGACAGTGATTAGCAGGTTATCTCCACCAGCACCGGCTATATAAAGAGCACCAGCTGAAGACTCGGTAGAGAGGATCGTGAGGAATTGACTTACGAACAACTCTCTCTCTCCTGGGTGAATTGAGCTCGGAGATCAGCTGGGGCATGTAGTGAGTGCTCCATACAGTATACGTAGCCGGACACGGTAGGTCGATGAACTGAGTTGACCAAACCGTAACCCGGCATCGGAAGCGCGACCAGAGTGAAGTGAGCTCTGGCCGGCGACCGATCAGAATAGGGAATCGACCGGAGCTGCATTGAGGTTCCGGTAGACCCCTTCATCCACCAGCATCCAATAACATCCGCCCCGGTGTTGCAGTGAGACATCGGGAGCGGCCTCTGTTTCAGAAAGCGCTCGCTGACGGATGACATTTCGCTAAATAGCTCCTTGGCACGTGTTCCGGAGACATCGGTGATTGACACGGATAGCTCGGCTGCGAGTAGGTTACTGGCACTGGACCAGCGGGCCGTGATCTTATCGACAACGATAACAGACGGGGGAAACAGCGTACGCCCCGGCGCGGCTATCTGGAGCCAATGAGGCCACCTTGCGGAAGGAGAGCCAGCCCACTTTAACACTCATCAGTCAGGGCGAAACTAAAACCAAGAAGACAGGATAGATTGTTTATCATTATTAACATACCCGCAAATTAAATACGAGTGTCTGTAAATAAATAATATAAATTTTAAATCGACTTGTCACGGGTACAAAGGGGCAGATATCCATCCCTGGGAACTCACCTCTACCCACAGAAAAATCCCGTTACACCATAAACAACTTTTATAGTTTTTAGAAGAACTTCTAGGCTAAGCTGAATAGAATCCTATCTTATCTTCAAATAACCCAAGAACGACTTTAAAATAACCTCTAAAATAATAAAGAATTATGAAGACTAGTACAAGAGTTAATGAACAGTTTCATTTCATTAAATTCTTCCGGTATGTTTGCGTGATCAAATTTGCCACAGGAAAGTTACCCAATAATTAAACCTTAATAAGCCAATTAATCAAAATTTGTCAACATTCTTTCATCAACCATCGGTGGTCATCCATCAACTTCAAAATGTCATTTTTGCAAGTGCAAATCTGGAGATCTTTGTATCGAGGAAGTAAATAAAATATTACGTTTCACTGTCAAAATGAAACAAGGAAGGGCACAAAGAATGAGAACAATCGCAACGTAAGATCCAGCGTTATGGCAATATCTTAAAACTTCAGAGGAATCTCCAAAACGCATTGATTTAAGACAAAATTTACGTAACAGCGCTTTACGGCTTGTTTGTACCTCGGAGATATACATTTTACGAGTATCTTTATTGACAAGGGTTCCCAACTTGGTTACATAACCAAACTGATCAACTAGTTTTATTAGTGAGATAGCATCAGCGAGTTAAAGTGAAAAAAAAATTGGCAGTAATAAATTAAGAGAGAGGGTTACATTCCTTTAAATCTTGAGAAAGAATTTTGGCATCGGTATATAGTTTCAGCGTTTCAGGTCTTAAAAGAAATGGTACATAAATCTATCTCACTTCGTTGGACACTGTCAAAATAAGAAAGCTTGAATGATGTATTCCTTGGACACAGCTAGAATTCTCACCAAATCTGTAATTGGAACTCTTATCTTAGTTTATTGCATTGTTTCTCTTGCAGCCGAAAATTGAATTTGACTCATCAAACTAACGCATTCACTAACGACCATTCTCAACTACACGCATGAAAGAAGCATTAACGTAATCCAAACGAATTATTAAATATTTATACCAACAATCAATCAGACTGTAGGTACTTGAAAAACACCACAATTTTCATGTCTATGAGTCGCTCGCTATGACAGCAGAAAAATACCGAATGTTGAATAAAATAATTGATTACGTTTCTTTGACATTCGCCGTTCGCATTACGTGCTCGCGTCATTAAATAATAATTCCGGTAACGATGAAAAAATAATGGCCGCTTCTATTGGACTTCAATTGCCTTTAATTAATATAGACATAGAGTAGCCTTAAAAGCACCCTCGTATCCTAAGTCAACAGAACGTAATCAATGGAAAAATAATTGGCTATTCTGAATTTCTAGCGGTGATCGGTGAGTTATTTTGTTATTAGATATACTGGGTGTTGCTAAATGCGCTACAATAAACCTTAAATACCGTCAATAGAATGAGTATAACGTCAAATTGTCAGAAAAACGAGATAGATCGAAAAAAATTGGATGGCAAAAGTTTTAATATCATAATGAGAAATAACCCACCTTCGCGAACAATTCCATATGCGGATAGTATTTTCTTTCCTTCCTCAATTTTTATGATGACTCAGACATTCATGGAAATGACAGAAAAAGGCGAGTATACTCAACGGTCTAATTCATGATTGTCAATCATCTGGCATTGGTGGTGTCTGAAACTGCAATAAACTTAGAGTGAACTCACTGTTAGTTCTTTAGACTGATCGCTAGATGTCGCCCTATTTTACACCACACGGAGAACCGTGTCAATGGCCGCTTTAAGGCGGTCGAGCGGCGTCCATGCATTCGATAACATCCTCCGGATACTCCAGATGCAGCACACTGATGAGCCCCAGTAGGGCGAAACACGTGTCTGTGCTTTTTTTTGAATGTGTGGAGGCTCTCTCTCTCTCTTGATTGGAGTTTCGGCCACTGCCAGCATGACAACTGTTACGGGCGATGGAGAAATACTTCGACCCCGTTTAACAGGCTAGTAATTGCACTTTATGTGCTTTATACTCATACGACCTACCTTCATTCTTTCATTTATCAACCGTTGAGTATACTTCTTGCCTTTCTCTCTTATTCATGATTGTCAATCATCTGGCATTGGTGGTGTCTGAAACTGCAATAAACTTAGAGTGAACTCACTGTTAGTTCTTTAGACTGATCGCTAGATGTCGCCCTATTTTATACCACACGGAGAACCGTGTCAATGGCCGCTTTAAGGCGGTCGAGCGGCGTCCATGCATTCGATAACATCCTCCGGATACTCCGGATATCCTGGATGTGAAAGCTGAAGTACCACAGAGTAATAGTAGCCAAGTAGTATTTCCTGATTATTTGAAGACTTTAAATTCAATTTTCTAAGTGTGAGACCCGTAATAATATGTTATTAATGGCGGTCTGAATGGGTAAGATTAAAATTTAACTTCTCGAAATCTCTCCTGTCTCCTGGAAACACGCAATCTTGAAAAATGACAGAATTGATTCATTGATCGAAGAAAGAACTGTAAGAACAAAAAGTGTACCTAAAATTGGGGGTTGGCAATTTTTTGTGATTTTTTTTGTCACAGTTTTTGTCACGGATCTAACTATCTATGAAAGTTTCTCTTTATAGTTAGTTTCTGAAAAGACAGAGCGGCAAAGTTACCAGAAATCAGATTTGCAGCTCTCATATTTGAAGTTTTTGTCTAAAATCATTTTTTTGCGTCAAAATGATGATTGATCATGATGAATTAGTAAGTTTTGGTAACTTCAGCGCCTTCTATCTTTTCGGCAACGAACTACCGTACCGAGAGTTGGGGAGAGAAGAGTAGGGAGAGAACTACCCCCCTCCCCATGGCCAACAGAAATCGGGAAAAATTAATTCCGTCATTTTTCAAGGTGAAGGATTCGCTACGCCAATTTGGGGATTCCACCTTTTGGGTCCCCAGGAACACCTTATCAAAATTTTCAGCCCGTTACCAATTTTTTCGATCTTAATTAATAATTTGATTGCACTAAAACCGAAATTACCGGTCAGCTGGCTGTTTTACTATATGAGCTGGCGAAAATCGTACTTTTTGACGTTTGTCATCAATATAAAAAAAATTGCACGTCATAATGTGTGAAACGATGCTCAATGAAATGATTTTCTCGAGTAACATTTTTATTCAGAACATCATTCATAGTCACAGAGCCTGGTGAATGGCATCGTGCACCGCAGACGCCGTCGTTTAGTGGAGTTGTACGCCCGTGTAGCTAGGATTGCATGCTTTTTGGGGAAAAAATAAGCATTTCTGTCTCTTCTTATTGTTACGATCTTACACTTTATTAATTCACAAATTAAAAGTCTTAAAAAATTGTTTATTCTTCAACACAACTATAACAATAATCTCCAAATCTAAATAACCAGTTGTTCTTTTATTTACACATACACCGACGTCACTAATACAACAGCTACGTTCTTTCACTTCACTTGTCACAATCACTTCACTCTGTTCTTCTTATTCTTTACTCTATGGTACTTCAACTTTCCACTTCCAATTTACAACTGAGTCTGCTACGGCGGCGCGCGCTCTTATATAGATCTTTGAGATGCCATCGAAGTCATCTAGGAGCTTCACTAGCGTGGCTTTAATCACAATGCGAACTCGAACACGCGCAGAACGCGAATCCAGAATATTTCCCAAGTGCTCCTTCGTTATAGTAGTTTTTACAAACGTTCTGGAGAAAGAGGATTGTTTTCCAAAAAGCATGCCTGAATTTTTCATATTTTTTTCGAGTAACGTTTATTCGTTCATTGTTAACACATTGCTGCCTCTCGAAGAGGCAGCGTTCACGTATCTGCCACTGATCTGACACATGCCTGTAACATCTCCACCAAGCAACAGCGTCTGCGGTGGGCGATGTCACTTTTCTCAGTGAGCTCTCCTACAATCAAGGGAAATGTGTTTTAAATTTTTTTGATGACTATTAGTCAACATCATGATCAATAATTTATGTTAAATGCCTTGGAAAAAAAAGGAAATTTACCCCCTCCCCCCTGCTCAAGATAGCTAGTTTTTTCAAGTTGGACTATCCAGACTAGATGACTTGACTAGGCCACCTCCTAGATCTTCCTCTAATGAGCTGAGCCGGCAGGAGCTAGTCCACTCATGAGTGAAGAGCCGATCCCCTAAAAGTATTGTAAATACATAATCACATCCCCTTAAGATAGGATCGAGGAGTTGACTTGGCCGATCTACTAGAATTTTTTTCCCAAGCGCAACGAGCTGGACAGAGTTCTTTTTTTTGTAAATATGAAACCCTTTCGACCCTTTCGAAACCCTTTTCAAGCTGACTTGAACAACCTCCATACAAACTCTTTTTCTGTCGTGTTGAACCGACTAATTTTTAATAAAACCCCATGTTTGCTTAGCTGGTGCTCGATCATATTTTTTAGTGCGTCGTCTCTGAAAGTCGACTTTTTGATAGGAAACAGCCGGCCGAAGGATGACTATTGCAGCCCGATGTACTACAGCAGCTAGCTTCAAAGAGTGCAAATTTTTCCAACCCGCTAACGACTACTTTCTCGCTTTGGCGCTGACAAAATTTCACAGTCATTGTTATTAGTTACTGATGATGGCAGATGAGAGCTCCGCTGTTGAAAGTTCCCGAGATCGATACCATGATACATGATGTTTCAAGCAAGTTGAAGCGCGCTGAAACAATAATAAATATATACCCACCTAATTAATGATTGACGGCGGTTGATAGTTTTACATTCAAGTTTTCTGTGTTCTAACGCGATCGCGCTAAAAAATACCGTGTATATCTAGGCCGCATCGAAGCCCATTTTAAGCGCATTGAAATCGTTCCTCGCTACGCTCGTCCTTGATTATACAATGTACTATTATATTCATATTGTTATCTATGCCCGTCGTACTGCACATGTGTCCCTGCCATCCCTGCCAAAAGAAAAAAAAACATTTAGACAGGGAAATGTTCATGAATCAGGTGGCTTCCTCCAGTGATTTCGACTGCTTTAAAGACGGAAAGAGAGGACCGGTAATTTAAATTCAAATGAAATTAAAGCAAACTTTGAAAACTGAACTACAATATTAGGCTAATTACAGAGAATAGGGGAGACAATGCGGTGAGGTCAGGTGTTGTTTTGGGACGATCTCTCTAACCAAAGTGGAGGCTTGTCTTCGACCTTTCCCTTTATTAGACAAAGCTATGTTTATAGAAGGAAGGTGGTAAAACAGGAGTCAGTTTCAAAGGGTCCAGGGTAATCTGGTTACTAATGAGAGAATCGGTTGGTTTCAAGGGGACTTGACGCATAATTTCATGCTTGTTAACAGTGTAAGTAAATAAAATGGTAATTGATTCAAATTATACATTTCTTGTTGTTCAATTTTCCTCTTTTATTATAATTAATGTAGTGTAACCTAATACCTTTTAAATAAAGATCCTGGGTCTTTCGTTTCTATCTGTAATGTGGCCCCTGGGCTAAAATGTCTCAAATCGAAGGCCAAACTGAATGATTTAAAAAGAAGAACACAAATTTATCCCGCTTCAAATACCTAATTTCAAATATTTCAAAGAAAATGGCCGACATTACTTACCCTTTGTGGTTGTGATGCTATCCGCGTATGAGGTGGGGAGGTCCCGGTCCGGGGTCCGATTAGGATACTATCCATTGGCTGTTTAATTGGCCTCCCTGGCTAGGACGAAAATGTTGTTATAGTTAGATTCACATAAGGCCTTTTCATATGTAGTTCAATAGACCGGCAAATTAAATGATCCATTTTTCCACAAGCCATGGCTTGTAAGAAAAAATCTCATACAAATGCATTTGTATGAGATTTTTTCTTTCTATTGAAAAAAAAACATGTCACCCAAATCGTTATGTCAATCTCGAGTTTTTCAATTAATTAATTCCTTAATCAAAAACTAAACAATTTAGAAAGGTGTGATAAAGGAATTAAAATAAATAATTGGAAATAACTGGAGATAAAATCAACAATGAAATATAAAAATGTGATAAAAATTCCAACCCTTATTTATGTTAGTGCATGCCTTGTAATCAATAATTATTTTGTTTAATTTAAAAGATGAACTAGGAAATATGTAGGCATCTATTTGTATTTGGTTTATTTTACACGTTTATTTATTTAAGATTATGTCTTTTCTTTGTTATTCGATTAACCAGACTATTTCTAAGTAATTACAAGAAGAATTGAAAAGTCAACAAATAATAAGCCAATCGGGATTCAATCCCCCTCTCTACGAGACAATCTATGATTGTAATTTCTGCACCATTTTCCCAATTTACCCGTCTCCATATCGACAAATAACTACTAAGATACACATGATAGCACATGTCCCGGGAGACACGCTGTATATATCCACTCCATCTTTTATTAAGAGACGCGCTCCCAACGGAACGGTCCCGGAATCGATTCTTCTCTTTCTTACACGCTTTCAGGATTTACCTACCGAGCATCTTGGCAGCTAAAACAGTTTGTTGACGATACGTCAATTGTTTCAAAAAACAGGAATCTGAAAGCACTCGGAGATCATTGAGGATGAACTGAGTGGTTTTGGATTTGCATAACATCCACGCAAATGTATTCGTGGAACGCGTAACCTGGAATCGCGACGCCTAAGTTGCGGATACATAATAATAATGCGGCTGGCAAGAACTGTCTTTCTTATTAAAGTTATGTATGGAAAAAATTGGATGATATTTTCTGATTCAGACTACGATCTCTAAAATCTCACAAATCTTTTATTTTTTACTTCATATTGTAACGGATTTACTTGGAAAGGTTCGCCCATAAAGCAATCTCAGACTCAATTAATCAATTATTTATTAAATAAATATTTTATAGTTATTTTCACACACTACATACTAATTATTTATTTACACTTAACTTTTTAACATTATTTACTTGTTTATATAAAGGTAGTGTTTATTCATAAACACATTAATGAACATTATCTCCTACGATTCTTAGAAATCCGTGGTGACTCAACGTACAATCTGGATACTTTTAAAAATAGCCTGTTCCAGGTAATATGTTATGAAATCTGATAGCGTAAGGAGAAGGAAACTTTACTCAAAGGCGACCCTAAACTTATATCTACGAAATCGCCGAAATTAGAACGCCAACCTCCAGAAAACTCACTTTTGACATAAAAGCACGTTGAAGGATTTCCAGAAAAAAATCCTGACTGAATGATCATCAAGCCGCATCTACAGCTAATATTTATCTTCTGAACCCGTAAAGCTGGAGATGCGGTATGTGGAAAGAGTATTATGTGTCTTTAAATATAAAGCTCGTACGATGGAAGCGGTGAAAGGGGTTGGAAGTTATAGGAGAGGGTGTAAATTAAAAATGAGGTTCATTACGTTTAAAATCATTAAATTGCTGGAATCTTGTGAAGCGTGAAATTTAGATGGGTTTATTTCCGTATATGTTGAAAGCGGGGGTAAGCAAATATTTTTCATCATTATCCCTTCATGCTTATGCTTTTGTACTCATGTAGGGTTCAAATGGTTAATGACTTTTTATTATATTACAAAATACGGTAAAAGGGTTTTTAATTTGTCAAATAAAATTTTATCTGCGGCATTCGTAAATTTTGACACGATCTAGAGCCCCAATATGTCTCCACCAAGAGAAAATTCTCATGCTGAGGGAAAGCGGTCTAGGGGAGGCGAACTTGGAGGTGTTCAAAGTAACCTCTTGATCAGATTCGAAATAATGACGAAGATTTTTAATGCTTCTTGCTAATCAGTGTAGATAAGGACTTCTAATCAATGCCTGAAAAAGCAAATAACCTTTTTCTTATATGTATTGTGTAAAATCCATGGCGTCTTGACGTTTATTATAGGCATCTGGACGCCAAAACTGTTGGATGGATCATCGTAATGTTACACTACCTTGAGGCTGACCACAAGAGTGATGCACCTCAGGGATCAGGGATCGTTTTTACGGTTTGTGTCATATTTTGCGAAGTTTTGTTAGCCGTGATGATGTGGTACTCACAAGAAGCGGTACCACGTTGCCCAGTTCCTACAATCTTGTAGTAAGGTTGACTTGCCCACCTTATGACTGGAATCGACTTTCGGCAAAATGATTTCCCAGGATGCAAGCACAAGGGTACCATAAAGTCCTATGATTGCGTATGACAGTACTGTTTGGTGATCAAAAGGTCAGCAGGTGATGGCCAAAGAAAAGCTCTCTATGGGTAGAGAGCCCTCTATGGCTATGGGAATTCTACTGAACTTACCACATCTCCATATTTATTTGGAGAGAGAGAGAGAGAGAGAGGCCAGATGGACTACATATAGAATGCTGCAAATGGTAAGCAGCTTGCCAAAAGCTTATAACTTGGAGTGAACCAGGTTGACATGGAAAGTCACAGTATGCCCTCGGAAACGATAGATCTGAGACATCCATGGCAACTGGAACTGGGATTTATAGCGCTGGCTCGAAGAGAACAGCCTTCTCGAGCCTGGGCCTTCACGCAATAACTTTACAGGTTAAAATCTATGCCCTAGAGCTCTGTGCGCAGATGCAGGAAAAATGCACTAACAACGCAGATCAATAAAGATATTTTCAAACAGCCAAGTGGCTCTAAAAGCCCTTAGCTCCAGCCACTGCAAGTCCAAGTTGGTCTTGAACTGTCAGTTAACCTTGAATGCTCTAGCCAAGAGCAACGAAGTAACTCTGATCTGAACTCCGGGCCATGCTGTATAGGGAAAGAACGAACTTGCCGACTTTCTGGCCAGAAAAGGTGCGGAATCCGAATTAATGGGAACCAGAACCAGAACCACCATTTGGCATACGACCGAAAGTTGCCAAAACAACAATACGCAACTAGGATGAGAGGGAAGTCCTCCAGCACTGGCAAAACTTACCAAGATTGAACCATTTGAAGGCGTTTATGCAGGGCACAGCTAAAAAAGGACAAAATAACTATTGGAGCTTAAGAGGAAAGAACTGACAGCCTAAATAGGCCAATATACTGGGCACAGCAAGCTGAATCATCCTCTCGAGATGGGTTTAGCGATCAGTGTTGAATGCCGCGTATGACTCTAGGATGAGGAAACAGAAAAATACATCCTATGTGAGGATCCCGCTTTGAGAAGAATCAGACTACAAACCTTCTGAAGAAACTCTCTTACACCGAAGGACATGGCTACATTGTCAATAGCCGAGATAGTCAGCTTCCTCAAAGAGGCTGACCTGATGGGGTCGGTATAGCACAATTAGATGTGAGCCACTATAAACCTTTGGTCGCTCACGATTACCCACTCGCGATGAATCTAGATCTAATCTCTAAGCCATGAAACAGAAGAACCCAAATGCAGATTTTATTTATTTGGTTCTAGGTAAATGGTAAATTATTGTCACAGTCAAGAGTGTTGTCTCTCTGACAGAAAAAGTGGAATATTTGATGGACGCAGAGATGCATGGCAGTAAAGGTTGTAACGAATTCCAAGGCATTCGTTGATTATTATTATTTATTTTAATTAATCGAGGGGTCTATCAGAAGGATACAGTTTTTTACAGCGGTGATTAGCAGTTATCTCCGCCGGCACCGGCTATATAAGCAGAGCCAACGGAGAAGCAGGTCAGATGGATCCGAGGAACTGACTCGAGAACCACTCTCCCTCCCTGTGAATTGAGCTAGGAGGTCTTCAGGAGGCATGTATTGAGTGCACTCCAGTTTACCTAGCCGGCTACAGTAGGTCGATGAAATGAGTCGAGCCTAACTGTAACCGGACGTTGGGAGATCGATGAGAGTGAACTGAGCTCTGATCGACTGCCGGTCACAACAGGGAATCAACCGGGACTGTAGTGAAGTCCCGGCGGATCCTTTTAGACGTCGCCTGGCCTGTATTGAGGGCCAGACAAACCAGACGTCGGGATCGCAATGTAATGAGTTGTCGATCCGGCAATCCCGTCACGGCGCGTATTCCGGAGGTCGCAGCAGCAGCAGACACGCAGCGTGCGGTGGTAAGAGAGCAACTGACGCAGCGGAGCCGAAGGTGAATCGTCCGGTCGACCGACCAATTGACAGAGGTGCGTGCCCCGACGCAGATATCTCTCACCAATCAGACGGCCAGCAGTGGACGAGCGCCGGCCCATATGGTTCAGTGGTTAACAATATTAATTTAACAGATACAGATATGTGTAATTACCGTACTTGTAAATAAAGATTTTATTATTTTAATTGACTTGTCGCGGGTACAAAGGGGCAGACATCCATCCCTGGGTAATCATCTCTACCTTACTGAAAATCCCGAAGCATGAAACATCAATTTTTACAGTCTGGAAAACTAAAATAAACACCTAGCTGTTGAATAAAAGGGCCAGAGATAGTTTCCTCGATTCTAATGATGAAATTTTACAACGAACACCAGTTTGTAAGTGGAATTATGAATTTTTGAGGTCATATAGTTCCCACAAGTATCATTACCCTGGAAAGTAAAATGTGACTTACGGTGCTGGAATAATAATATAATAAATAATATAAAAAATAGCAATTTCAAGCAAGTAATGGTGCAATGTTGATATTACATATTCATACCACAAGCAGTCTATTACAATATCGCTCTCAAGGGAAAAATAAAAAAAGACTTTGAAGCTTCACCAGCCTATTGTAAAGGCGATTAAAATGATCCCCGAGTGTATATAAAATCATGAACTTTGGTAATACCTCGGGAGCTCAAATATCAAACTGGGATAAGATTAAAGGACCACCAGTAAAAATTAAAATTACCTTGCGCTTAGTAATATTCACAAGCGATGTAGGCTAAAATATGGAAATTAACAATTTCAAGTTAATCTGGCTTAAATATCCAAAGCGAGCAGATTAAAAAAAAATCAACAACATGTCGGCAATTTACGCCTCTCGTGGCTACACACGCTTCCATCATTATCATTTTCATACAAAATGATGGGATTTCTGGCCTGGTTAGTCATGTTAGGGTACTAGGTACAACTGCGGTAGTTTCCCTGTGAAATTTTCCTGAAAGCAAGAGAGCAGCTAATAGCAATAGATAAGAGAGTAAGAGATTTTTAATTAATACAAAGTACCTTATTGGGAACCAACTCCGCCAGGTGGTAATTGCGTAACGACGGAAAACTAGGTGAATGTAGTCGTATTCACTACTATACCTTCACTCTCCAGGCACAGTTTTCTCTTATTTAGAACGCGCTCACTATAAAGGAAAACGATACCCAATCTGTAAAGTGACGGGCTGGGGACGGGAAGTACTCTCTTTCTATGGCCGGTTGACGAGCTAACACCACGACCTTAGAAGAGCATACCTGAACCTACCTTTCATTTTGAAGCCAGAATCAAGTCGTAAGTGAACTTATAACTGGCTTGAATCTAGGAAAAAAAACTTATTTGGCTAGAAATAGTTTTCTGAAATCAAAAAATACGCTATATACCCCAAAAAAAGAGTAAAAGAGTAGGAGTGAAAAGTCGCTTTAAAATTGTCTAAAAGGAGATTTTATCAATATTACCTTCAATAATACCAGAGAGAAATCTGCATCGTCAGATGCTTTTCTTGACTTATTAAAGTTACTCCAGAAGCTTTGACATCAGAAGCCTTGTCTAAGACGGGAACTCTCACATTGATGTCATTTATACATGTCACCGGTGCTGGAAACTTACTCCAAACATCACGAAACTGTAAATAGTTATAGATCAACATTTCCATCAGTAATCCTCTCTCGTAGTTGTATAACTACTATACTCAGGGCCGGATTATGAGTTTTTTAGCCCATAGGCAACTACATTGGAGAATCCCTTCCTGGCTCCGTTTTTTAACCCCTGACCTGACTAAATAAGGTTTAACACATCGCCGAAGATGACTTTTTTTTTCAATATGCCGTAAAGAGTTGAAATTCTCCCGCTGCTTTTTGTATTTTTCGAAACAGTTGCCATTTTTGACCATCTGTACATGCAAGATTTTCCAAACTTTACAATTGCGTAGAAAATTTGATTTTTTTTTATTAGACAGTGGCAGTGCTAGAGGTAGGAAAGGGATGTCAATGAAGTTAGCACCGTAATTTTGGATTTTCAACAGAAAAAAAGTTGATATATAAATTATAGTTTTTATATGGTAACACTTTTTTTCCATGAAGTTATACCCGTCATTTTTTCTTTTTTTTAAACGCAAGTTGTGCCGGAATGTGCTCCTGTTGTGCTGTTCTGTGCCGTAAAAAGAATTGAAAAAATCGAATTTGCGATTTTTATGTACAAACAAAAACGCGATTTTCTGAAAATTCAGCACTAATTGTTTCTTCTTCAAAAGCATTACAAGCAAAACTTTTTTTTTGTTTCTTGTGTGGGGTTTTATGCATACCATCTAAATTACAAAAAATAAAAAATAAAACTAAAAAATTACAAAAATTAAGACAACCGATGTTTCTACCTATGGTTGATAAACAGGATGAACTTTTTACAGCACAACAGGAGCAAAGTACGACGTTTTTAAATTTTTTAATTTAAATTTAAACGAAAAATTTAAATTTGCGTTTTTAAGAAAATTCGGCTGTGCTACTTCGTGGAAAAAAAGTGTTACCCCATAAAAACCATACCCTTAGAAATATATTTTTTTTTAAGTACGGCACATGACAGCACATCGCGGGCACATCTCGGGCACATCTCGGGCACATCCCAGCACATCCTTTTTTTTTGTTGAAAATCCAAATAGCGGTGCTAACTTCATGGACATAGGAAAGGGGGCAAAATCGCTAAATTTCTATTGGTATAAATTTTTTGGCACATTTTTAAAAGAATTTAATAATTGATTTTTTACAGCAGACTACTATCCTCATAACCTTTGACTTTATAAAATTTCAGGAAGCATATTAATAAAATGACGGAAATATTTACAATTGCACCAATAATTGGTGAAAAATCAACTCTGAGGTTTGACGGGCGGGACAAGGTTTTAAACAATGACTTGGTTTGTGATTGCAAATCGTGAAAAATGATTAAATAAAACAATAAATCAGGCCGCGGTTGAGCTATGTTTTTTTTGCCTCGAAGGGCTCGGTTGCCACCTCTCAGATATTGAGATATCACCGTTAGAGAGTTTGTTACAATATGTTTACATTAGTGTGATGCCCCCCCCCCGTGCCTCCCAAGTCGTCACCACCCCATGAAAACTGCCAAAATTGCCTTACGGGTAATCCGGCCCTGTAACTATTCGTACCAAACTGCATTCCAGCACGATTGATTCAAGCAAAATTCGATTAAATATTAACAATCGCTATGACTATGAGATAATTAAATATTTAAACCTCCAATGAATAACAATAAACCTAGCTGCGTAATATTGAACAGGATCAAATCCGTCGACTGTGTCAAATTATTGCGGGCAGTATTGATCTTTTTTTTAATCATATGCCCTCCTATGCAGATGAATTATTAGAATTTTCGTCATACACGACCTGAAGCCTTATTATATGTACACGTTTCGCTGCTTGGATTCTGTGCATAAGTTGATTTCATTATTAAATTAAGGGATTATATTCCCGGGTAACTCGGTAGAATTTACATAGGGTGTTTGTGGTTCGGGTGTGATATGTGCTCGCACATTACGTTGTGTCAATTAGGGATTCCTGAAAAGCATGCTTTGTTTCGGGAAGGGTAATGTTTACGTAGCAACACACACTGAACGCGGCTTTAGTACCTACACGTAAACGCGGTATATGTTGTCGGTGATGAAAAGAGCATTTTTAGCTTTTAGTGAAATAAAGCTCAATAATTTAGAGTAATAAAGCTGGATCGCTGGTTTTGAATAGTGTTTGAACGTTTCAGTGCTATTTTAAAATTGCTAAGTCTAATTGCTCCTCATTTTTGGCATTTAAATTGGCATATCAACTTTTTTTTTACATCATCGGGGAATAATAATTCTGTAACTCTATTATTGGAGGTTCTTTTAAGTTGTTAGAAAGTTACGACATTTCAAGACCGGCTGAAACTGAAATGAGTTCTTGAACTCCTCAAATCCTTTTGAACTCTTTTTAGTACCTCATGACGGGCGTCTTAATTGGATAATTGGATAGCCCAGCTGTTATACCTTTTACCTGCCCGCCACTTCTTATATTGTGTGACGGTATAAAATTCAACCCCTATTTTAAAGTAAATAAAGCACATACAATTCCCAAGGAGTGGAGCATATTTAAGAAAGAAGCGATCGTGACATAGAGGGAAGTAATAAAAATATATAACTAAAGTTCTTTGGAATGTAGAATTAGGAAACCTCTGAGTCGTTGAGCTGATCACGAATAACCGAATTTTTGCGTGTAAGCGGAGACTTCCCGCAAGAATAGTAGGCCAAGGGGGGAAAAGCGAGAGAACCAATACCAGTAGTGACTAGTGAGTAGTACTGAAAATGGGTCATTATGTAAACAGCATCAAAGCTCGTCCGTGAGGACGTTAATTAGCAAAAAAAGAGCTTAAATCGGTTTTCACATCCGGCTTTGACTTTTCATTCATTTAACTTCCAGGGTAATTGCTCTTAATTTAGAGATGTCCTGCGGTAAAATGAAAAACTAGGCACTGTAAAGTATAAGGACTATCTTCCTGCATGCATTGTATACCATACTTTTTCTACGACCTTACATAAGTTTTTAAATTAATCGAGAACAGTTTTTTGCGAACTCATAAACGTCATTAGTTATCAAGAAAGGTAAGAGGAGTAAAAGACCCCAGACGCTGGCTTATTAACTTTCGACTCGTGCCAGTCTAACGACGCTCTAGTTTAAATCAGATTAAGGAACTTCTGAGATCGCAGGTAACACTCTGACTGCTTAGTTCTGGAATCGTTAGATTTTTTGGTGCTTAAAATTGAACGTAAGCTGCTTATTATTGGGATGAAACATTGAAGGCAAAGTTTAATAAGTAACAATATGAAGCGGTAAAAGACTTTCCTGAAGGTTAATGTTTTATGCCTTTTAGTGGGACTTATTGGAACTCATTAGCTGAGATGTCAGCAAATGACGCTAGGAGAATAGAGCCAGAATTGAGACAAAGTAACCGAAGGTTCGATTTGTAATTTATTTGACAACTGAGATGATGAATTATTGTTGATGTTGCTCTATCTACAGTTAATTCAAACGGATATATTGATTCTTATCTGCCTCTAGATGGATAAGTAAAAAATGAAACTATAAAACTTTAGTTGGAGGAGAGGGTAAGTTTCCCGAACTCCGCTTGATCTAAATTTTAAAATGGAAATGACTTTTAACGAGCTTTAAAATAATGAACTGCGCTAGACTTCGCTCGGGATATAAAATGCTAGAGGTTGATTCCGCCATCACTTAAGGGTTGAAGTGACCGTGTCAGGTAATCGATTTCGTCCTCCGGTCCTGCTCTCCAGCATTATGACCGTTCTAGGACACGTCGGGAATTTGCAGTTTTCCGGTCGGACTGATGAAAAAATGTTATCTTATAATTTTCTTATGAAAATCGTTTCAACAATGAAGTCTGTTTCTTCGAGACGCTTTTCAGAAGAAAGACGGTATAAAAACAGTGACAGGAAGAGCCGATTTTTGTTAGAAATGCCCTCTGATCTAGAAATTTCCACATCATAATTGAATTTTTTTCATTTATCCATTTCGTAGGATCGTAGGGTTGAAATAAGCATTGAACTTGCTACATCTTACCTGCCAGGAAATTCTTTATTAAAAATAATGATGGAAATAAAATAAATAGCAGTTTTGGATCAAAATTGAAGAATAAGATAAATTGATCTCTCTTTGACTTCACTTTTTAAGCCAGGCGAGTGACTCGCCAAGTGGCGCGCCATGGGAATGAACAGGCTCGAGGGCTCGGCTCGTGGCTCGTTATTCCAGTAGGTTGAATTTTACGAGCAAGACGAGCTTGTAAAGCCATTTCCACGAAATTCATTAAATTATGATTTGGCGAGCTGGTTTGCTATATCAACGGCTCGCCACATTCCACCCCCAGGGAAGAAATCTTTGGGTAATCACCGAACTTCCTTATAACCGAGTTCGTTTTAACCGGAACAAAACTTTATCTGACTCCTCGATTTAAAAAATATATAAAGATCTTTATACTTTTATAAAGGTAACGTATTTCGAATCTGTAACACCACTATCAGAGCTAAAAACTTGAGAAGAGGGACAATTTAGAAATTTCAATTAATGATCATGAAACGAACTATTATTACCCTTAGAGGGGAACAATAGTCGTTGAGAGCATGAGACGGTAAAAGATAACAAGGGTCGTAGGTTGAGTCGCTAGTCCAAGAGGGTCAACAATAACAAGCGGGTCAGCAGAACAACAGGTACTCTTTATTAAAATAAATCACAGTTATTATCACAAATTATTAACTTGAGCACGGTTAACAACAATAAGGAGCAAGAGCGTGTAGAATCTGAATGAACTGATCGGTTAAACCTTGGTAGGCAAAGGCACTTAGCTTCGTAGGGTCTTCGGAGCGAGGGTGGAAGTTTAGTTGGTGGTAAACTTCTCAGGTGTCTCAGGTAACATCAGCAGGTAAACTTCTCAGGTGTCTCAGGTAACATCAGCCTTCTTGTTTGAGAGAAAAATTGCCTCCAGAGATAAAGATTGCCTCCAAGAAAAAGATGGCCTCCAGGGAAAAATCAATCCGTAGGGAAAAAGCTGTAATTTCATGGATATCAGAAACACTCTTGCATTAATGAACGGTCCGATCGAGTCTGCTTGCCAAGGGTACATAGAATTATTCCCGCCCTCAAGATAGGTTGAGATAAAAAAGTGACTGACGAAATTTTACATGCGAACGAACTCGATCGGGTTTAAAAGCTGTAATTAAAATTAGCATACGGTATTAAGAGAATATGATCTGTATAATTCTAGCACAATTAATAACATCATTTTACGACACTCACCAAGCCAAAAACGTGGGCGATGTTTATAATAATTTAAGTGAAAGTTCGCAACGCCATTTCGCTAAAAATTCCTGTGTTTGCGGAAACGACCTTCCTCTAGCGAATTCCAGGAGAGAAAAGAAGGTGAACGGGCCGGTATGAAGATGAACGCACCTGATTTCAACTCGACAGTCGATGTTACGAAACTCGAGGCCTCCAGTCGGCCGATGCACTAAAACCCACCGTCACTCACTCACTGCGCGCGCCCGCCGTCGTCTCTGTGTTACCGGCATCTAGCCGGTACGTACAAAATGTACGTTACAATCACAATAAAAAAATTTATTGACTGATTTTGTTCAGTTCTGATTTGAAAAAAGTCTTTCAAGAAAGTAAAATTTTTCGTTATAACCATCTTTTTGTTGTTTTTTTTTTACTTATTTCGAATCTTCAACCCTTCGATCGGAGTTCCATTGCTAACTTCGTTATTAATGGAGCTACGAAGTGGAGTAAATTAGCAAAAGAGAAGAATTTTTGCCGCGTATTGATGAAAACAGAAAAGCAATTGAAAGTCGACTTCATGAGATATTCCCAAAAAAGCAGATTGCAAAAATGGCAACCCTGTATAAGATTAAATTTCCATTTTGTCTGGAGAAAATCTAATTTTCAAAGTTCAAGGGCAGTGTACAACGAAAATGGCTCAAGTTATCGAAAAACGGTTTACATGTCCCTATCTTTAACTTTCCAATCGGTTATCTCGTTGTATAATTGAAATGTTCATACAGAGTGATAAAAATCTGCGATTGAAAAAAAGAAGATTAAAATAATGAAAAATGAAAAATATTTTTTTATCAGGGGATAAAAAAATTAGAAGTTAAGATAGGGACATGTACGCCATTTTCCGATATTTTGAGCCGTTTTAGTTGTAAATAACTTTAAAAATCGAAAAATGGCAATTTTCATTTGTTTATAACTCACGACTCAATTATTTTAATGTTTTTACCACTGTAATGAGCAATAAAAATTCTTATTGTTTGCCATGAACTTAACCGTTTTCGTAGCTCCATTAATAATGAAGTTAGCAATGATGAGCAGAAAAAAATAGCGGATTTTTCATTATCCTGTATATTTATTCATTTTACGTCCTTGGAGACTTTTGATCGCCTAAACAGTTGAATAACATAGTTTCAATTTCAGCAATTTTAAACGCGAGCTGATTTTATTATTATCCGTACGGGGTCCTTTGAGAAATGTTCTTATTCAAAAGTTTTTTTGCTGATTGAACATTTTCAAAAATATCCACAAATTTATCATTCACAGCTTGATTTTGCTCCATAGTAGAGAGGGTCTAACTTTCGAACCGCTTTGGACTCGAGAATTTTTTTTGATTTTTTTTTTCATAAAGTTGGACCCCCTCTTCATTTTGGTGGCATTTTCAAAAATTTAATCGACGCCCTGGCGGAGAAATGTGCATGCGAAGACATCGGCAATGGGTTTTTTGCACATAACTCGCTTAATTCAACTCTGAGCATAGTAAATATCCTGTCGAAAAATGAAGAGCTCTCGAAGACGCGTAATTTGAACTTTAACTGGTCCAAATCGGTCAAACGGTTCTCGAGATATCGCATTTTCAATTTTAAGGCCCTTTCTTCAGGGTTCCGCCGCGGTGCGAATACACCGCCGTCCGTGTTCGCGTGTTTTGCATGGAAAAAATCGACTTAGGGACTTAATTTTTTTTTCATCGACAGACAGCAGTGTCCTCAATGATGCCTGAAATTTTGAAGTCGCTACCTCGATTAGAGGGGGAGGGGGAAGGGAAATCATAATTAAAATTCAAATTGCTATAACTTTCGCTAATATTGGGGCCTCGGGCCCAACCAATGGGAGATGACACTTTGGAATGCCTACTTTAAAATGTTTTTTTTTTCGATTCCGCCAATATTGGCAAGATGCCCGCAGAAAAACCGATTTCCCTCCCCCCCCTTTTTTTTCTTAAAACTGTTTTTTTGCCATGAAAGAAGGGGGTGGGGGTAAATTTTTTTACGTCATCAGACGGGAATTTTTTTTATCTTTGATTTGAGCCCCAGTAGACCTCGATCGGACCATTATTAAGGTCACAGGGTCACCAAACGCGTTTGGTCCTGTAGAATGGCAAGGATTAGGGTTAGCGGGTTCCGCTACCCGGCATTTTTTAGGGCTAAGTGTCCCCTTTCAAGATTTTCTTACACCATGTCGCTATCTCAATTAGGGCCTGCACGCGGACGTGATATGTAAACCAATTAATCTAGCGCGTGTGTCTGTGAGAGAAGAGAGAAAGGAGAGGGAGCGCTAGGCTCCGCCCCCGGCTCTCGCTGCTCCGCGGCTAGATTAATCATGTGACCTTAATAATGGTCTGATCGAGGTCTACTGGGGCTCAAATCAAAGATAAAAAAAAATCCCGTCTGATGACGAAAAAATTTTTACCCCCACCCCCTTCTTTCATGGCAAAAAACCTATTTTAAGAAAAAAAAGGGGGGAGGAAAATCGGTTTTTCTGCGGGCATCTTGCCAATATTGGCGGAATCGAAAAAAAATACCATTTTAAAGTAGGCATTCCAAAGTGTCATCTCCCATTGGTTGGGCCCGAGGCCCCAATATTAGCGAAAGTTATAGCAATTTGAATTTTAATTATGATTTCCCCTCCCCCTCCCCCCTAATCGAGATAGCGACTTCAAAATTTCAGGCATCATTGAGGACACTGCTGTCTGTCGATGAAAAAAAAAAAATTAAGTCCCTAAGTCGATTTTTTCCATGCAAAACACGCGAACACGGACGGCGGTGTATTCGCACCGCGGCGGAACCCTGAAGAAAGGGCCTTAAAATTGAAAATGCGATATCTCGAGAACCGTTTGACCGATTTGGACCAGTTAAAGTTCAAATTACGCGTCTTCGAGAGCTCTTCATTTTTCGACAGGATATTTACTATGCTCAGAGTTGAATTAAGCGAGTTAAGCGCAAAAAACCCATTGCCGATGTCTTCGCATGCACATTTCTCCGCCAGGGCGTCGATTTAATTTTTGAAAATGCCACCAAAATGAAGAGGGGGTCCAACTTTATGAAAAAAAAAAAAAATTCTCGAGTCCAAGGCGGATGGAGCTTTTTTTTTGACAGACCCTCTCCACTACCAGTCTTGCTTTGAATGTTTCTATCAAAATGCTCATTCAATTGTTGTAAATTTACTAGAGTGGAACGAAAAAAGTTATTACCGAACTTGTCAGAAAAAAACGACCTAAAAAATTTCAAGCAAAAAAAGATTTTTCTTGGTTATCTTTGAATTATTTTGAACACCTTAAGTTGAAGATTTCGGGTGCAAGTTCTAACGAAAATATGTAAAATTGGCTTGAAAGCAAACAAGTAGGGTATAAGTAACCGATTCCATTTATGACATCACCAATCTACCCTTTTGAAGAATTTTTGAAAAAAAAAATTCAAAAAATTTTTTTTTAAGAATT
Source organism: Malachius bipustulatus (assembly GCA_910589415.1). Taxonomy (NCBI): domain Eukaryota; kingdom Metazoa; phylum Arthropoda; class Insecta; order Coleoptera; family Melyridae; genus Malachius; species Malachius bipustulatus. Next base: position 30,506,338 of record OU342638.1, on the reverse strand, counting down.
AATTCCTCAACTGGCGGTATTAGACATTTTATCTGATCCACAAGCTGACACGAGTAGATTTTGACAGATTTACAGGATGATTAATTTTTTATTCAGATAAAAAGTTAAATGTGATTTTTTTTATAATAAAGTTTTTTTCTCAGTTTTTTTTTTTTGATCCATCCAATTTGAACCATGTAAATTACACCAAATTCTCAAAATAAACATAGATCTTTTCGATATATTTGAGGTTTAAAATGTTGAACCCTTCAACCCTCTTAAAGAATTTTTTTAAATTATTATGCAACTCCTTCTTTTAAGGAATTATTCCCAATAGAGGGAAGAATTCCTCTATTGGCGACTTGAGACTTAAACTTTTCATAAATTCCAACAGAAATTCGACATAATCGGACGACCTTCCGTTTTGATGAAACTGCTCGTTTAAAGATGAGTTATGAGCATAAATCGGTTTTCACATCCGGCACTTGCGAAGTTTAAATAATTCAAACCGGAGGTAAATTTTTTGCAATTTGATGGAAGTAAATGCTATCTATTAGGTACTTAAAATGCACTTCATATACAGGGTGTCCCGTAAGTAATGGTCCGTGGTGAAATGGGAGATTCTTGGTTTAAAAATATTACGATCTGGCACTACTTACTCTAACAAAATCTTGATAATAAAAAAGATACAGGGTGGCAAAGTTGAGATATAAAAATTTTCTTTTCAAAATATCTCGAAAAATTGTAAAGCTACGAACGTGAAAACTTGGGGATAGATGTTTTACGACATGAGAAATCAAAATTTGGTATTCGTGTCAATGTATTTTATAGAGGGCGCCACTTAGGTCATGTTGACGACGTAAATGAACAAATAACTTTTTTATCCTTCAGGCTATCGCGCATTTTATTGTGAAATATTAAAACTACATAATTCTTGAGAAAAAAAGATATACTGATTGTCAGTCTCAAAAGTTAGTGGTTTTCGAGATAATTGACAGTTAATAATTTTCTCTACTGATACTGTTCAGAATTCTTTGCTTACTGATAGTAGTTGGAAAATATAAAAATGCCGAGACATGATAATTTTTCAAATTCAGATAAGAGAGATATGATTTCTCTTTATTGCAAACAAAACTTCAATGGGCAAGCTGCGAAACGCAACCTGCCACGATATCCAAACAGACTGAAACCTGATAATCGACTATTTCAGAATCTGTATAGGAATTTAGGTGAATATGGTTCATTTGTTTGCTTTTTTAATATGTCAAAGTGAAAAATGTTTAATTGCCAAAATGCTGGTTATTATTTCGACCTACTGCATTAAGATTTCTGATAATAAAAAAAAAATAGAAATACTGCAGGAGATTATTAAAACGTGATTATCTCGAAAACCACGATCTTTTGAAACTGACAATCGGTATACCTTTTTTTCTCATCAATGATGTAGTTTTAATATTTCACAATAAAATGCGCGATATCCTGAAGGATAACAAAGTTATGTGTTCATTTACGTCGTCAACATGACCTAAGTGGCGCCCTCTATAAAATACATCGACACGGATATCAAATTATGATTTCTCATATCGTAAAACATTTATCCCCAAGTTTTCACGCTCGTACCTTCACAATTTTTCGAGATATTTTGAAAAGAAAATTTTTTAATCTCAACTTTGCCACCCTGTATCTTTTTTATTATCAAGATTTTGTTAGAGCAAGTAGTGTCAGATCGTAATATTTTTAAACCAAGAATCTCCCATTTCACCACGGACCATTACTTATGGGACACCCTGTATATCTCATCAAATTTACTATTCATTCGTATAGGTAACTTTCAGGGTAGTTCGTCTAAGGGTGCCGGGGGAAAACATGTCCCAGTAGATTTTAAGCTCAAGTCTCGTGAAAAGTATACAACCAGATAGATATACATAAAAAGTTAATCGTTCTTCCGCGTCAATTCAAATAAACAATTGAACCTTTTCTTAGTATTAATGGAATAAAGTGCGGGGCTGGCGTGAGAGAAAAATATTAACTGACGGGCCCAACTAAATGGGGTTGTGAGAAAAAGGAGATAGAGATATCAAATTTTGAATAGATAATTTTTCCCTGACACTTCAAAATAGAGAGATCAAGTTAGTAGCCAGATTGTTACGCTAATGTGATACTCTCTCCCCACTTTGAAAGAAAAGGGAATGAGAAGTTATGCGGGATGCCAGTTAACTATTTAATTAAGAATTAATTTTTGATTTAGTTTATAAAAGTAACAGCCCAAGATCTAAAAAGCAACAAAAATTACATTAGACCTTTTATTAACATCTTTCTTTTTCCAACAGTAAAAAGTTTTATGGTCCCTATCTTTAGAAACGTTTTTCACGTTCGTTAATTCGTCTCTGTTACTAACAAACTCAAAACTTGCAAACTGTAGGTATCTTGCAGATTGGTATTATTTTCTGATGATGCCCGAAAATGAACCGAAATTGAAACCTCTTTTATTCAAGAGCTCTTCAGGAATCAAAAGGAAACTTTACTTACAGTAGATGTTGCTGGGGTTCGTTCTTTTTAGGCACCTTCCTAAATTAAGTCGTCCAAAAGAATGAGCCTGTAGTTGAAAAGCCATCAGTTGTTTCTGTGATACTTATTAGAGTGATTGGAGATAGCGTTGCTGTAACGGAGCTATGCGAGTCTTGTGAAATTTAAATCGTCACATGACGTTCGATGTTGAGGTCGGTCACTGTCGGAAAGTCTAAATTAATTAAAGGTAATTATTTGCCGGAAACGCTCTTATTTAATCGGCCAAACACGCTTGGATGTTAGCTTGATGCTCAGGATAATGCTTCTCTGTCCGTGAAAAGAATCACAATCGCCGCGCAGTTAAATGTGGTCGGTTTGAAACCTATAGTTTCTCGAACGAACCTAAACACTATTTGGTTTTTGGTTTCAGACTAAAATTTTGTTAAGATAAATAGCTAGAAGCTGTTATATTTCTTGCTTTAAAAAGACACAGGCACGTGAAACGATAAAAAGATAGAATTTAGTCAAGGTATTTTACAGGTGAGTCTTTCGCGTCCTTGGTATCCGCATCCTCTTCAGCCCCACGCTTTTCTCTTCCATCAGATGCATCTCGTAGGTTAAGCGTCCGCCCGTGGACCAATGAAAAGCCCCGTTGTCATCGACGTCGTGCTCATCGACTGCCACGTAGACGCTTTTCGTGCCTGCGACTCACCTTTCAGGTAATGCCCGTTTTGCATCGATCAAAGGTATGTGAATTTACACGCGATACTTTTAAGAAAAAGGTCGCTAATAAATTTAGCTTGAGAGAACAATTCCATAATAATTTGTAACGGGATTTTCTGTTAGGTAGAGGTGATTTCCCAGGGATGGATGTCTGCCCCTTTGTACCCGCGACAAGTCAATTAAAAATTACAAATCTTTATTTACAAGTATTCTATTTACACATATCTATATTTGTCTTGCTAATACTGATAACCACTGTATCCTATGGGCGGGCTCTCGTCCTCCACAATCCGTCTAATTGGTTGCAGATAGCCGCGTCGGGGCGCGTACTAATGCTGATTGGTCGTTTACCTACGGCCACTCTTGAACGCTTCGCGGCCGGCTCTTCAGCGCCAGTCGCCCGCTCGCAGTCGCACAGTGCGTGTCGGTTGCTGTAGTCTCCGGAACACGCGCCGGAAAGAAATCTGGGAGGATATTCTCCGGCGGCGAGGCTACCTGAAACAAAGTCCGTTCCCGATGCCTCAATATGACCTCGGGACGGCTGTTACTGAATCCGGCCCTCAATACAGGCCGGATAGGGACTGAAGGGATCAGCCGGTACTTCAATGCAACGCCGACTGATTCCCTATACTGAATCGGACGCCGGCCAAAGCTCACTCCACTCTGGTCGGTCTGCCGATACCGGGTTACAGTGAGGTTCGACTCATTTCATCGACCTACTGTAGCCGGCTACGTAAATGGATAGGGTGCACTCAATACATGCCCCAGGTGATCTCCGAGCTCAATTCACAAGGAGAGAGAGTGGTTCTCGAGTCAGTACCTCGGATCCTCTGGTCAGCTCTTCAGTGGGCTCTCTTTACATAGCCGGTGCTGGTGGAGATAACCTGCTAATCACTGTCGTAAAAACTGTATCACTCCTGATAAACCCCTCTAATAATGAAATAAATAATAATTACCAACGAAAGCCTTGGATTTCGTTACAAATTGATGTTAAGTATGCGTGAATAAACATTAACGCCGTAAATGCGTTAAACTTCTTTTATTTGTAAAAAAAATAAATAGACCCAAAAATTGAGTCTTATTCATTGCGTGGGCACTACTTACGAAGATCTTCCCACCATCTTTCTGGAAAATTAAATTTTTTTGATAGGGAAATAACGGAAGGATATACGTATGAAGTTCAATTAATAACAGAAAAAAAGATTACTGCTGATATTCTTGGTGAAATAAATTGCGTCTCTCCAAATTACAGCAAGCAGTGGCAATAAAACGGTGGCTAGCACGCAAGGAACGTATCTACTTTTTATAATACACGAATCCTCGATCGATTAATCTAATAAAATTTTAATAAGAGCGCCGAGAAAATGCTACAGTGTTCCAGGACTAAGCCATCGACCCTCTTCATGTAATTATGACAGAACATATAATTATTATAAAGAATAGGGTTCATTCTATAAATACCTTCAAAAATGTCCACTTTTTTAGATACCTACCTATAAAAGTAAAATTTCAATATCTTCTCAATCTTCTTTCTAGTTATTGAAATAAAGGAGAAAATCGAAAGATATAATATGTGTAATGTAGATTATTTTTTTAGTTTTTTATAAGGGTAAAATTTACATTCCAGCAGACACGCGAGGGATAACAACTCCATCATTAATGAAACAAATCCTTCAAAATTGTCTCTTTTGCTTTGTATGCACAGGCGTGTTCATCCTAGCATGTCCTCCACGATTTTCTTGCAATTACCCTCTATATCCAGCTCGTTTGAAAGGATAATGCAAATCGACGCGCTTCAGGGTGGTTTCATTGTACCTACGAGATATATAGAATTCTATACGAATCAAGTCGGCTAGTCTAGGGGCTTCAGATTACATTCCGCTATTCCACGTCCTGATTTCATTTCTCAAAAGCTCTATGCCCATAGGGCGGGATTGATGTTCAGCAATCATTGAGTACATGCCCAGCTACCTATTATAATCAAAAGTCTAGACAAACCAAGCTCTTGATTTTTTTGAATAGGTAAAGATATACGAACGAGAGGAAAGAAAAAAATTTCATCATCCATATGAATTCCTTGATACGTACGCACGTAAAGTTTGATGGCGATTGTTTTTAATATTCAGTGGAAGAATGCATGAGCTTTTCGAAAGAGAGCGTATCTTGTTTCAATAAAAACGTCCCTATAGTTGTTGTCCGGTATTGAATTATTTAAGAAGGTCACGAAGCGAATCCTTATTTCAAAGCCTATTACAGCGTATTTTGGGGATGTCTTCGTGATCATGCATTCTTAATGAATTGATTAATTTTATATGTCTCGTCTTGTCGATTCTTTCAGTGTGTGTGCTTGCAGAGATGTATTCTTTTATAGGTAATCCACTGAGGAAACAGATAATGTGAAATAAACTGACAGACGTAAGTTAAGGAAGCTTCTCATTAATTATTATTGAAACATGTTAAAAAAATTATTGTGGTTTTTTTATGTTATGATCTGAATCGTCGATTTCCCTTAAATTTCCATGGTCTTTAAATTTCATTTTCCCTAAAATCCCTTTCCCTTAAATTCCATTCCCCCGTGAATTCAATTTCCCTTTAAATTCCATTACCCTTGAATTCCCTTTCCCTTTAAATTCCATTTCCCTTAAATTCCTTTTCCCTTTAAATTCCACATTCCTTGAATTCCCTTCCCCTTAAAATTTTATTTCCTCTAAATTCCCATTCCGTTTAAATTCTTTTTTCCTTAGAGTCTCTTTTCCTTAGATTACATTTCCCTTGAATTCCCTTTCCCTTTAAATTCCATTTCCCTTTAATTCCCTTTCCTTTTAAATTCCATTTCCCTTAAATAATGATCGACTCAAAAACATCGCCGGCTCAAGTTTTATTAATTTCTCGTTGTCGCCTTTAAAAATCCTACAAACTAGGCTAAACACAGAAACCGTTATGCTCCTTCTATCTTCTATCGTATACGACTAAGACACCGTGCCGCGGCAGTCTACCAGCCGTGTTGCTATTACTGGCGTTGTCGTATGGTTACGACGGAAAGCCGTGCTGTGTAAAAGGGCCCACCAAGGTAACTATTACTGACAGTTAGTTCTCAGTTATTCCTGAGAGCAGGGGCGTATGGTTTTGAAAAGCAGAATGGTCCAAAATCTGGGAGGGATTAAGTTTGCACATTATGAAGCGACTGAACCGTTCGACACCACCTGACTTCTACAAAAATTTGCGTTCCCTGAATTAAAAACTGCGACCTAAATCGTATGGTATCAAGGCAGGGATTTTGGGAATCAAATATCTTAATTGAAAATCGAAATTTTGAATTTTTGGCAAAACATATGATCGCACCAAGTAGAGGAATCGCCACAGTTTGAGAATCAGATGAAATTTATTGTCTTTTTATTTTTAATTTATCATGCGTCATGGTTTTGCGCAGGCGCCAGTAAGTCTTCAATCCACTCAGGGTTGAAAAATAAAGTTCCGCTGTACATGAAGGAATCCGAAGTAAGAGCTTCAAACTGTATCGAAAAGTTCGTCAACCCGAGATAACTATGTAGCTTTTTGCGGCCTTAAGAAGGAATTTTTGAAGAAAAGACATGCAGAATAATTTAGACTGGCTCTAAAATCTGCGTCACAAGCTTAATGATTAATGACTGAAGGATTATAACGACTTTAACTGCAAAATCCGTCAACGAACTTATTCTACAACGCAACATCATCGAGCTGGAGAAGACGCCTTTAGTGCGTGATATATCAATCTACGGCCTTGATCTTGAGCTGCTTGCAGAGACTAAAATATCGTTGGTACCTTGGAGGATGGCAATTGACGTTTCTGCATTTGCAAGATCTCACGAAGGTCTCATTTGGAATTTAATCGAAAAATTTTTAAAAGTCAATCTCTTGTAAATCGAGTTACCATTTTGATGTTGAGCTGCTTACAGTGACTAAAACCTTGATGGTTTCTTCAGGAGTCAATATTATGAAGAGTGAGCACATTTGTAACGTTTTGGTTATCCATAAAAGACGCCCATTAAAGGCGTCAAGATGCGATGGAACACCAAGGGGCGATTTTCTGGCAACTTAAAAACGAACCCTAATCAAGGACTACCTTTATCTTGAGCTGCTTGTGGGGACCAACAATTTTAATGGTACCCTCAGGGGTCGAAATTGATGTTTTATCCATTTGCAAGATCCCACCAAGGTCTTTTTTTTGCATTTTGTCGAAGAAATTTATAGTTAATCAAGCTATGTACCACTTTGATGTTAAACTGCTCACAGGGATTAAAATATTGCAATTGTTCCTTCAGGGGTTGAAGTCAAGATGCCACGAAGACCACGAGGAGATTTTCAGGCAACTGAAAAACAAACCTTAATCAAGCTACTATCACTTTGATCTTGAGCGGCTTGCAGGGACTAAAATATTGATGGTTTCTTGAGGAGTCAAAATTGACGAGTGAGCATATTTCTAACGTTTTGGTTATCCAACGCACCGTTATGACGCTCAGACGCCCATAAAAGACGTCAAGATGCCATGGAAGGAGGTTGAAATCGTCATTCCACGAAGCGACTTTTAAAAATGGAAGAAAAAGGTTAAATTAACCATGTTTAGATCGGAAGCATTGACGATGAAATAAGCAACCGTCTGTATGAACCTCCGTCACCATGGCTCAATAATTATTCAGAACGTATCCATGTTCAAATCACTTTAGGACTGTGCCATACCTTAACTGATGGTAGTAGTACACAACCTTGTCCTATGATCCTATGTATTGAATTGAATCGATCGCAATTCGGAATTGCCATTTGTTGACGTAGTGAGTCTGCGACATCATTCCACCGTCCGAGAGATACATTAAATCCTCTGGATTACAGATTCGTTAACCCCGCCCCCTGAGAGAATGCACGGCGATGTTTGAGGTTCAGGAATGACCTTTCGATAGACACACAGAGTCATCGAGGGTGTATCCTGTCACTCTGGATGTGTATTGCAACTCAGGATTTTTATCTCTAACATAAAACGGGAACAGACACATTGAGCTGCTCCCGTTCTTATTTATGTCTGCTCGGGGAACGATACTATAAATCTTCTCAGTTCGTATTCTACACAGCTGAACATCAAAAATTACGTCTTATAGACGTTGCTCTGTTACCATTTGCTCACACCATCATCCATTCAATTTTCCTAGTACAGCAGGACATTTTATGAAAATATAATTTTCCTGAGAAGTATTTTTTTTCTTTTCTTAGTACACCGCTGAACATTGAAAATTACGTCTTATAGACGTTGTCTTCTACCATTTATTCACACCATTATCCACTCACTTTTCCTAGTGCAGCAGGATTTATGAGAATTCGAATTTTCCTGAGAAGTAATTCTTTTTTTCTTTTCTTTGTACATCATTGTACATTAAAAATTACGTCTTATAGATGTTGTTTTGCTACCATTTGCTCACACCATTGTCCATTTATTTTACCTAGTACAGCAGGATTTATACTAAAATTTGAATTTTCCTGAGAGAAGTAATTTTATCTTTCTTCCTTTTTCACACTGATGAACGAAAAAATTATGTCTTATAGACCTTGCCCTGCTACCATTTATTCACACCATTATCCACTCACTTTTCATAGTGCAGCAGGATTATGAGAATTCGAATGTTCCTGAGAAGTAATTCTTTTTTTCTTTTCTTTGTACATCGCTGTACATTAAAAATCACGTCGTATAGATGTTGTTTTGTTACCATTTGCTCACACCATTGTCCATTTATTTTACCTAGTACAGCAGGATTTATACTAAAATTTGAATTTTCCTGAGAGAAGTAATTTTATCTTTCTTCCTTTTTCACACTGATGAACGAAAAAATTATGTCTTATAGACCTTGCCCTCTGCTACCATTTATTCACACCATTATCCACTCACTTTTCCTAGTGCAGCAGGATTTATGAGAATTCGAATTTTCCTGAGAAATAATTTTTTTTTCTTTTCTTAGTACACCGCTGAACATTGAAAATTACGTCTTATAGACGTTGCTCTTCTACCATTTATTCACACCATTATCCACTCACTTTTCCTAGTGTAGCAGGATTTATGAGAATTCGAATTTTCCTGAGAAGTAATTTTTCTTTTCTTTTCTTAGTACACCGCTGAACATTGAAAATTACGTCTTATAGACGTTGCTCTTCTACCATTTATTCACACCATTATCCACTCACTTTTCCTAGTGCAGCAGGATTTATGAGAATTCGAATTTTCCTGAGAAGTAATTTTTTTTTCTTTTCTTAGTACACCGCTGAACATTGAAAATTACGTCTTATAGACGTTGCTCTTCTACCATTTATTCACACCATTATCCACTCACTTTTCCTAGTGCAGCAGGATTTATGAGAATTCGAATTTTCCTGAGAAGTAATTCTTTTTTTCTTTTCTTTGTACATCGCTGTACATTAAAAATCACGTCGTATAGATGTTGTTTTGTTACCATTTGCTCACACCATTGTCCATTTACTTTACCTAGTACAGCAGGATTTATACTAAAATTTGAATTTTTCTGAGAGAAGTAATTTGATCTTTCTTCCTTTTTCACACTGACGACCGAAAAAATTATGTCTTATAGACCTTGCCCTGCTACCATTTATTCACACCATTATCCACCCACTTTTCCTAGTGCAGCAGGATTTATGAGAATTCGAATATTCCTGAGAAGTAATTCTTTTTTTCTTTTTTTTTGTACTCGCTGTACATTAAAAATTACATCTTATAGATGTATTTTTGCGACCATTTGCTCACACCATTATCCATTTACTGTACCTAGTAGAGCAGGATATACTAAAATTTGAATTTTCCTGAGAAATAATTTTATCTTTCTTCCTGTTTCCTCCATTAATAGCTACTGATGAACGAAACAATGATGTCATATAGACCTTGCCCTCTGCTACCATTTATTCACACCATTATCCACTCACTTTTCCTAGTGCAGCAGGATTTATGAGAATTCGAATGTTCCTGAGAAGTAATTCTTTTTTTTTATTTTCTTTGTACATCGCTGTACATTAAAAATCACGTCATATAGATGTTGTTTTGTTACCATTTACTCACACCATTGTCCATTTACTTTACCCAGTACAGCAGGATATACTAAAATTTGAATTTTCCTGAGAAGTAATTTTATCTTTCTTCCTGTTTCACACTGACGACCGAAAAAATTATGTCTTATAGACCTTGCCCTGCTACCATTTATTCACATCATTATCCACTCACTTTTCCTAGTGCAGCAGGATTTATGAGAATTCGAATGTTCCTGAGAAGTAATTATTTTTTTTCTTTTCTTTGTACATCGCTGTACATTAAAAATCACGTCGTATAGATGTTGTTTTGTTACCATTTGCTCACACCATTGTCCATTTACTTTACCTAGTACAGCAGGCTTTATACTAAAATTTGAATTTTCCTGAGAGAAGTAATTTTATCTTTCTTCCTTTTTCACACTGATGAACGAAAAAATTATGTCTTATAGACCTTGCCCTGCTACCATTTATTCACATCATTATCCACTCACTTTTCCTAGTGCAGCAGGATTTATGAGAATTCGAATTTTCCTGAGAAGTAATTTTTTTTTCTTTTCTTAGTACACCGCTGAACATTGAAAATTACGTCTTATAGACGTTGCTCTTCTACCATTTATTCACACCATTATCCACTCACTTTTCCTAGTGCAGCAGGATTTATGAGAATTCGAATTTTCCTGAGAAGTAATTCTTTTTTTCTTTTCTTTGTACATCGCTGTACATTAAAAATCACGTCGTATAGATGTTGTTTTGTTACCATTTGCTCACACCATTGTCCATTTACTTTACCTAGTACAGCAGGATTTATACTAAAATTTGAATTTTCCTGAGAGAAGTAATTTGATCTTTCTTCCTTTTTCACACTGACGACCGAAAAAATTATGTCTTATAGACCTTGCCCTGCTACCATTTATTCACACCATTATCCACCCACTTTTCCTAGTGCAGCAGGATTTATGAGAATTCGAATATTCCTGAGAAGTAATTCTTTTTTTCTTTTTTTTTGTACTCGCTGTACATTAAAAATTACATCTTATAGATGTATTTTTGCGACCATTTGCTCACACCATTATCCATTTACTGTACCTAGTAGAGCAGGATATACTAAAATTTGAATTTTCCTGAGAAATAATTTTATCTTTCTTCCTGTTTCCTCCATTAATAGCTACTGATGAACGAAACAATGATGTCATATAGACCTTGCCCTCTGCTACCATTTATTCACACCATTATCCACTCACTTTTCCTAGTGTAGCAGGATTTATGAGAATTCGAATGTTCCTGAGAAGTAATTCTTTTTTTTTATTTTCTTTGTACATCGCTGTACATTAAAAATCACGTCATATAGATGTTGTTTTGTTACCATTTACTCACACCATTGTCCATTTACTTTACCCAGTACAGCAGGATATACTAAAATTTGAATTTTCCTGAGAAGTAATTTTATCTTTCTTCCTGTTTCACACTGACGACCGAAAAAATTATGTCTTATAGACCTTGCCCTGCTACCATTTATTCACATCATTATCCACTCACTTTTCCTAGTGCAGCAGGATTTATGAGAATTCGAATGTTCCTGAGAAGTAATTATTTTTTTTCTTTTCTTTGTACATCGCTGTACATTAAAAATCACGTCGTATAGATGTTGTTTTGTTACCATTTGCTCACACCATTGTCCATTTACTTTACCTAGTACAGCAGGCTTTATACTAAAATTTGAATTTTCCTGAGAGAAGTAATTTTATCTTTCTTCCTTTTTCACACTGATGAACGAAAAAATTATGTCTTATAGACCTTGCCCTGCTACCATTTATTCACATCATTATCCACTCACTTTTCCTAGTGCAGCAGGATTTATGAGAATTCGAATTTTCCTGAGAAATAATTTTTTTTTCTTTTCTTAGTACACCGCTGAACATTGAAAATTACGTCTTATAGACGTTGCTCTTCTACCATTTATTCACACCATTATCCACTCACTTTTCCTAGTGTAGCAGGATTTATGAGAATTCGAATTTTCCTGAGAAGTAATTCTTTTTTTCTTTTCTTTGTACATCGCTGTACATTAAAAATCACGTCGTATAGATGTTGTTTTGTTACCATTTGCTCACACCATTGTCCATTTACTTTACCTAGTACAGCAGGATTTATACTAAAATTTGAATTTTCCTGAGAGAAGTAATTTGATCTTTCTTCCTTTTTCACACTGACGACCGAAAAAATTATGTCTTATAGACCTTGCCCTGCTACCATTTATTCACACCATTATCCACCCACTTTTCCTAGTGCAGCAGGATTTATGAGAATTCGAATATTCCTGAGAAGTAATTCTTTTTTTCTTTTTTTTTGTACTCGCTGTACATTAAAAATTACATCTTATAGATGTATTTTTGCGACCATTTGCTCACACCATTATCCATTTACTGTACCTAGTAGAGCAGGATATACTAAAATTTGAATTTTCCTGAGAAATAATTTTATCTTTCTTCCTGTTTCCTCCATTAATAGCTACTGATGAACGAAACAATGATGTCATATAGACCTTGCCCTCTGCTACCATTTATTCACACCATTATCCACTCACTTTTCCTAGTGTAGCAGGATTTATGAGAATTCGAATGTTCCTGAGAAGTAATTCTTTTTTTTTATTTTCTTTGTACATCGCTGTACATTAAAAATCACGTCATATAGATGTTGTTTTGTTACCATTTACTCACACCATTGTCCATTTACTTTACCCAGTACAGCAGGATATACTAAAATTTGAATTTTCCTGAGAAGTAATTTTATCTTTCTTCCTGTTTCACACTGACGACCGAAAAAATTATGTCTTATAGACCTTGCCCTGCTACCATTTATTCACATCATTATCCACTCACTTTTCCTAGTGCAGCAGGATTTATGAGAATTCGAATGTTCCTGAGAAGTAATTATTTTTTTTCTTTTCTTTGTACATCGCTGTACATTAAAAATCACGTCGTATAGATGTTGTTTTGTTACCATTTGCTCACACCATTGTCCATTTACTTTACCTAGTACAGCAGGCTTTATACTAAAATTTGAATTTTCCTGAGAGAAGTAATTTTATCTTTCTTCCTTTTTCACACTGATGAACGAAAAAATTATGTCTTATAGACCTTGCCCTGCTACCATTTATTCACATCATTATCCACTCACTTTTCCTAGTGCAGCAGGATTTATGAGAATTCGAATTTTCCTGAGAAATAATTTTTTTTTCTTTTCTTAGTACACCGCTGAACATTGAAAATTACGTCTTATAGACGTTGCTCTTCTACCATTTATTCACACCATTATCCACTCACTTTTCCTAGTGTAGCAGGATTTATGAGAATTCGAATTTTCCTGAGAAGTAATTTTTCTTTTCTTTTCTTAGTACACCGCTGAACATTGAAAATTACGTCTTATAGACGTTGCTCTTCTACCATTTATTCACACCATTATCCACTCACTTTTCCTAGTGCAGCAGGATTTATGAGAATTCGAATTTTCCTGAGAAGTAATTTTTTTTTATTTTCTTAGTACACCGCTGAACATTGAAAATTACGTCTTATAGACGTTGCTCTTCTACCATTTATTCACACCATTATCCACTCACTTTTCCTAGTGCAGCAGGATTTATGAGAATTCGAATTTTCCTGAGAAGTAATTATTTTTTTCTTTTCTTTGTACTCGCCGTACATTAAAAATTACATCTTATTTTTGCGACCATTTGCTCACACCATTATCCATTTACTTTACCTAGTACAGCAGGATATACTAAGATTTGAATTTTCCTGAGAAGTAATTTAATCTTTCTTCCTTTTCCACACTGATGAACGATAAAAATTATGTCTTATAGACCTTTTCCTGCTACCATTTATTCACACCATTATCCACTCACTTTTCCTAGTGCAGCAGGATTTATGAGAATTCGAATTTTCCTGAGAAGTAATTTAATCTTTCTTCCTTTTCCACACTGATGAACGATAAAAATTATGTCTTATAGACCTTTTCCTGCTACCATTTATTCACACCATTATCCACTCACTTTTCCTAGTGCAGCAGGATTTATGAGAATTCGAATTTTCCTGAGAAGTAATTATTTTTTTCTTTTCTTTGTACTCGCCGTACATTAAAAATTACATCTTATTTTTGCGACCATTTGCTCACACCATTATCCATTTACTTTACCTAGTACAGCAGGATATACTAAGATTTGAATTTTCCTGAGAAGTAATTTAATCTTTCTTCCTTTTCCACACTGATGAACGATAAAAATTATGTCTTATAGACCTTTTCCTGCTACCATTTATTCACACCATTATCCACTCACTTTTCCTAGTGCAGCAGGATTTATGAGAATTCGAATTTTCCTGAGAAGTAATTCTTATTTTTTTCTTTTCTTTGTACATTGCAAATTACGTCCTATAAATAGATTTTGCTCTGCTACCATGGTTCACCCCAATATTCATTCACTTTTTCTAGTACAGCAGGATGTATGAAAATTTGAATTTTCCTGCGAAGAAATTTTTTTCTATTTTTTATGCTTCAGATCGTGGTCTTGATAATTTTTTTTCGTAGTATAGAACTAATGGAAGACATTATTCTCTTGCTCCCAGTAAAAACATCGTTTCATTTCACCGTTTTTGAAAAGGAATGCCGGCGAGCGTAATTTTTTTATAATTTAAAATAATTGTAAATCTGAGCAAACTGGAACGAAATCAATTATAGATAAGAGCTCAACGATGTGGGTGCTCAGTATATTTACAAGGACTCGAGCACCGGGGTACCCGCCTGAAAGTTTATAATAAAAGTAGGATACGTTTTATTTGTACGAATTTAATGAATATAAAGGCCCTTTCATCGGCCATATTCATTAAAACTTTCTGATAGAGTCGTATCACCACTTTGATATTTTCGGCTTTGAATCTCACCCTTCATAATATTTAAACATCTGAAATATTTTCTCGAATTAAACCTCAATTAACAGTAATTTCACTTCAACTTCGGTCTGGGTTTTAATGTTAACATTTTACTCTTAAATTGATAAAACTGTCAAAACTTCCAGATAGGCGCTTGCTTTTGCATTTCCTGATATTGGCAAACTGGCTAAAATTGACTAAGTAATTATTATTTCAATGTAAGCATAAACGTATAACTATAAATGATCCGGGCTGAAGTTATTATAAAGAAACCTACCGACGCCCACTGGACATTGAACAATGAAAAATTTGGCAGTAATTATGATTTTTCATTACTTTTTCAATGTTATGTTACCTTTCAGTCAACTTAGCATCAAGAAAGTCACTCTTGTAAATTATCCCTTGAGTAAAGGAAATTGAGAAAGTAATGTTCCAGCTGAAATGTTTCAGCAAGGGCAATGTTGAAACTTCACTGCAAACTTACTTCAGCAACGTAGTTTAGAAGTGCAGTGAGGTTGCAAGCGTAATAACTTGTCTTAGATATCCAGTAAAGTTTCAATAATAATTGTAATAGTACGAATGGCATGGAAAGAGGGACCTCAACTTCTGGTAGATAGTTCCTTATACCTACTGAATGTAATGTGTACTTAAGCATTGAATTATTAATGATTATACTCGTACCAGTAATCTTAAGCAACATTGACTAGGTTAACACAGAGGATAAGCGCGGTTAACGATAAAAAATCTTCCCTTCTACCCCAATTACATTTAATTTGATCATTCACTTAAAAAGGTTCATTATTAGGTTTACGGCTGTGGAGTACAGACACGGGGCGGGATTGTTTAACCTGGAAATATTGGCGGTGGCAGGATAATTTTCTTAATGGTTGAAATAAGAATTCTAAATTAATAATGAAGCAAACTGTTACCGGGCTGTAGGCGGAAAGTCTCGGTAGAGGAGCTGCAGGCGATATTTAATTTCCAGTCTGGATATCATCCTCTTTTCCTTTTATAGATGATAAAATTAATATTGTCTCCATGAAAACAGCTATCGACGTTGTATTGCCATTATTAAGCACAAAAAACCAACAGATCTGAGTGGTTTTTTTCAGAAGAGCTAAAACGCCGAACCCAGTGGCGTAGCAATATTGTCATATGGTTTAGTTTAAATATTTTTTCATTATTGCTCACTGCGTTGTTACTATAGAGTACCTGTATTACCGACATATGCGCTAACTATAGTAGCGCATTCTCAGCATCATAAAAAGTTGTGAATGTCAAATTAACTTAAAAAACGTCTGTTTTTCATAAACTTACATGTTGTTTTACAACGTGTCATTCATCTTTTGTCTAACAATAGCCAGTAGGTCTTTATACCTACTTCTATGCACACCGGGGGGAGGGGGGGGCACTTCACTCAGTTTTTGGCATGTATTTTGACTGCCTGGGGTGTATCCTATGGCGCAAGCTGCTCTTCATTTTGATGTTTCAACAAAAAAAAGGGGTTACTGCTTGTTCGTGTTGCCTAAAAGTAACATTTTAATATTTTACTTATTGATAAAACTCCATCAATATTTATTCTATTTTTGGAATATCCTGGGCTCAACGAGTGAATGCGCTACCTATACCCTAGTAAGTGTCAGTGTTGGTAATACAGGTAGTTACCCTGCTTCCCACATCTTGTTCTTTCCAAAATCTCGGATTTCTATCAAAAAGTCGTGCTGAAGAACTTTTCATAGAATTTATTCGAATTTGGGTCCTGGTTCACTGTCAACTGGCCGTACAAGTGGAAGAGATCTCCTATTATAGGCTGATGGTTAGATGACGTAATACTCACTTCACTAGCTTTCATTCCATCACAACGGTCCATCTCTCCTTTTCAGTTTTCACTAGGGCATGGCGTAGAGCCGGATGCCAAATTTTCTGCAGTGTCAACCCTTCCTCCTTCCTGTTGAAGATATCCGGATTTTTACAATTTCAATTGTTTCAAGATGTGAAAATCTGTAACAGAGTGAGGTGGTGAACAAACAGGATTTCAGTCTTTTCGTAGCACTTGGTGTGGTCATCTTGAAGCAAAAGGTGACTTGTCTGACTCAGGCGAGTTTATAAGCGGGTTAATGCTGGTGCTGCATAAGATGCTTTCTTGAAAGACTGCCCACCAGATTGGAATATCTTTTGTCCGCTGTCTTCTGGGCTATCTTCCGAGCTGATCTGGGTTGCCAGCCCAGGTTAGCTCGGGTTTAGCCAACCAGACAACAAGACATGGTAAAAAATCCCGCTCTCCTTTATTTGTCCTTTAGTGGGAGTGAAAGCTTTGTACGGTAGAAAACGGCGGGAGTGACTTCATAATAAATTCAGCCATCCGATGATACCAAAATTCAAGGTTGGCTGATGTCAGTAAAACCGATTTGTATCCCTCACCCCTTGCATCTTTTATCTCGTTATTTTCATGACCTCGTGGTCCACAGCTTGCCCCCGAAGAGCAAGAACGCGTAGTGGTTCTAGCTAGATCGTGAATAGCTTATTATTGTCTTATTGGCTGACCCGTTTGAGAGGATATAGCTACTCAAACATCCGAAAGTGACGTTGATCAGTCAAGGGCTCAGCTCTTGGTTCAGTTTCAAAATCGTCCTTTGTCCTCGCGGGTGTTGTCACTTTGACTTTTATTTCGCAGTCACTTCTCTACTTTAGGCAATCGCTTATTTCAGAAAACTTCCAAGTTTTGACACTTTTTTGACAAAATATTAATTAACCTCGTAAAATGAAAGAAACCAAATTCATCCCTTAAAACCAAGTTGGCGGCTTCCCCACAAGGGGTGGGAGGTTGCATTTTTGGATTTAGAGTAACCATCGACCACCCATCATCTGCACAAAGTTACGTTTTTTCTGCTTCAAATCCTACTTTTACTGGACTAGGAGGTGAAAGTAAGTTACATTCTGGCAATGAAAATGGCAGCCATTTTTACTTACTGGAATATGTGCAAGTTTTCCGCAGTCAGCACTTTTGGGTTGAACTTCAGAAGTTCCTGGACGTGTTAAACTAAAATGAACCGGGCTAGCTATTCGCTGGCCTAATTACGAAGGTGTCTCTGTGTTTCTACTCAATAACATTTATTGCCCAATTCTTACTGCGGTAAAATTTATAATTTAGGCTATTTTATTGAGTCTAATTAAATCACAAATCTAACAATGTAATGCTTTAAGGGGGGTCATCGGTGAAGACATAACATTTTGAAGAGATTTATTATTTGGTCTAATAAGTTTTGACGTCAAATCAGAAAACTTCAAATCTAGCGTCATTTTCCTGTAGCGAAATCTGGTACTAGTCATCAACGGAAACTCAAAGTTGTTACAAATGACGAAGTATTTACTTTAGAGTTGATTACGGTGGATATTTGGAAGAGCGAGTAACGGGTCGATAGTTAGTAAGTTGGAAACGCTTTCTTTCCTTCTTTGGAGCCATCTGTACGTGATCGGACTTCCAGGGCGGTAGGAAGGAAGATATAAAACAAAGAAAATATCGTGAATTTGTTACAGTTCTGGGGCACATGCTATTTGTTTTGTATAATAATTCAACGAAATAATAGAACGTTAATTAAATTTAAATTTAACTGATTCTCAAGTTGGGGAATTATTTTACAAGTTGCATATAGTAAGGACGGGTAGCTTTAATTTAATTCTCTCCTTCTGGCTTTGTTATTTTATTTTCCTCTAACTTTCAACTACTTTAGTAGCAACAATAAACTTCAAGTCCATTATACTGCATTAACGAACTGGAACTTCTAGCTAAGTACCGATAATAATAATTATTTTGTGTCTTATTGAGGGGGTAAAAGTGTCCCACTACGTTATTATAATTTTCACTAAAAATCTTACTCTACCTTAACAGTCTTCAACCTGTCACCCCTTTATTTTGAGCTGTCATGTAATAATTGTGTATAATTGTGTTGCGTATAGACTTACTGCCAAGAACTCAATTGTTCTATTTGTATAGTAAGTCACGCGGTTTGGAATTTTGATTAATTTTAATTACTCGAAGGACCAGCGGGAAAATAATTAGGGGAGCAATTAAGGGGTATAATTTCAAGGATGATAATTATGCACCTACCTTAAATATCCCATGTAGACAGTTTTAATGAGCCTTTCATTTGGCGACAAGGGCCGAAGATACTATCGCGTCGCATAGCACTCGTGGATTGCAATGTAAACACTCTTCGTCTGTATACACAGACATGGACCGAACGCGACGGCGGTTTATCTCATAATCATGGGTGAAGTGGTAGGCACCCTTTGGCTGTATGCCCATAGGACATGGTCTTGCGCACCATGTTGTCACGTTTCTCTCCCCCCGTGCATAATTCAAAATAAGGAGGGAATTATATGGAAAAGGGAAACATGGGAACGGAACAAATTGTGTAAAATAGCAATTCTACGAATAATAAAATCGCATCAAGTATTTATTTAAAGGTCGTCAGCACCAACGATAGCGCCAACTACTTTTTCATGGCATAAAAGAAATGCCGGCCTGGCGATAAGAACGATGTCGATTCAGACGGGCAGGCAAATCCTGCGACTACCGCGCTATATTGCAGTCATTTTAAAAAAGAAAACAATCTTTACGAATTATCATTCAGCGAGTAGGTACCCATTCATTCAAAAACTATACAATTAATCTAAATCGTCCCCTTTGATTAATAGAGAATAGTATTCACAGATATACGTTTCTTTCAAACAATCATAAATTCAGCATTCGATAAGTAATTTAAATAATTTCTTTAAATTGCATAGACTATAGGTATCACTCATACGTTTATCCTTTTGGATAATTCATTCGACCTAGACGGGACTCCGGTTCACATAGAAAAGAACAGAATGGTAGGCTAAGTCATCTCCTTAGCTTACGAGGATAAGTTTGATCGAGTCAACGCCTCGACCTAGGTTCTAGGAATAGAACAAAATCAACCAGTCCACTCCTAGTCAATTTTGATAGCCGTTTTACCTTTCGTGTTCCAACTCACAAAGAGACAAAAAGTAACGGCTAGGAATAACTAGGTCAACTCCCTAGTTAGAGGATAGGTGTGTACCTAGATCAGCTCAACTCACTGGCATAAGTTTAACCGGCAGGAAAAACCGTCTGTTCCTTTCTTGATTTTCCTGCAGCTTCATCTTGTTTACTTCATTTGTTGGTAAGCATCTAAAAACTTTGATAATTTGACCTTTTTCTGTCGCTTGTTTCCCCGAAAATTGATTCTTCGCGACGTTGCGCCTTTCTGGTATAACGTCACAAACCTTCTCAAAGAAGATTTAACAAAATTCAACCGATTTTCGTGGTGGAACCCAACAGGGGTTATCGTGAAAGTCCAGCCTCATCTTTCCTTTTTTACTGGGTACTGTTTTGCACGTAACCGTTAAAACGAGACTGTAGTCACCAATATCAATATATAGTGACGTCATTGACGTGGGGGAATTTTATGATTGGTCCGGATCCAACATGACACTCAAACTACCGATAGAAACTCAACTTCTAAAAGATCTCTTTAATTTGGCGAAATTTACGCGTGCAGGCGTGAGCCGAGGAATTGACAGCGCCCAATCCATTAAAAGAGTGAGATGCAAACAACAGAGTAAACTTTTTGTAACTAAGACACACCTGGCGAAGCTATAAAGATAAATTGATTTGTTCAAATCTTATTTTCCTTTTCCCATCTGGCTGATGTAGGTCTGCTGTTGTTGTTGTTGGGGTCAGTTAACTCAACTTGAGTTCAGAACTGCCCGTTGACAAGGGACCCGATAGTTAGACAGCCTTCGAAGCTCACCATCATAAATCACAATTAAGACCGAAAAATAATCAATTGGAGAACATCAAAGCAGCCGAAAGGAACAATCTAACATACCTCAACTTCTAAACGATCTCAATCAAGCGAAATTTACGTGTGGAGACGTGAGCCGACGAATTACCGGCGCCGACTCCATTAAAAGAGTGAGATGAAAACAACAGAGTAAATTTTTTAAGACCAAGGCAAACCTGGTGAAGTCATAAAGATAATTATTTTATATTTTGACTTGTTTTTCATGAACTTTCCTTCCTTCCTAGCTAAATCTTGTTTTCTTTTCCCACGATCACTGTATATTGTTCATGAAACCCGTTCATGATGTTAATAATTCAAGCTTGAAATTAATAAATGCAGGTCGTATGAGTATAAAGGACATAAAGTCCAAAGTAGCTTGTCATTTGTAAGTGTAACATTTGTCATACTGGCAGTGCTTGAAACTCAATCGAGAGAGCTTCCATCAAAACAACAACAGAGCCACCAGAGTACCAGAACAAGCACATACACGTGTCTCGCTCTATTGGGGCTCATCAGTGTGCTGCATCTGAAGTATCCGGAGGATGTTGTTGAATTTCTGAAAGCTCCCTAGGTATTAAGCAAACCAGTTACACGATTCTCCGCGTCGTTTAAGCAGAGCGACATCTAGCGATCAGTCTGAGGAACTAATCGTGAGTTCACTTCAAGATTTATTCACTTCACTGTTTAGTTATTAATCGTTGAGTATACTTGCCTATTCTCTCTTCTTAATAAATGAAACTATTAATTGATTTTAGTAGATACCTAATTAATAAAAAGGGGAATAAGGGAATAAAGGGAAGCCTATAAAAAGGCAAGTTTTCAATAAAATTAACATAATAATAATAATTGTATTCGTCTAGAATTTTACCACTCGAAGAATTATTCCGAATTATTATTCAAAAAGCGAGAAAAAATATTCACTTTAACGAGAAAATGATTTTCGTGTCCCTGGAAGCATTGTTTGAAACTTTTCGGTTAGTACACACGTTCGACTGCTCCCGCAGACATTGAACGTATTTTAGAATTTCTGTTCAGACTCTGAAGCCCGATCCGTTCAGCCGTAAAACATTCCCAGGGCTTTCGATATTTCGAATTATCTTATCGAGTCTCTACTTTCATCCACAGAAAATCCCGGTTGTTTATCAAACTAAAGAAAGGATATCCATAAAAAGGCAACTCTTGAATTTTTCAAAGGATGCCAAGAGACCATGTTATTGAATGCGCTTATCATCACTGAAAGAAATAAATAAATATAAAAAATAAAATAAAAATTTCACCATCGACTGCTTTATTCAATTTTAATATAAATGCAGAGTCCCAATAATCAGTTTTTAATAGATTTTCTTCTCCGAACTGTCTCCACATATTATTTCTAGTGACGAAAAAAGATTCAATTTAGATAAACGAAATGCTTGAACAGGATAACATCGCCTATGCTGATGTGAGAGAAAAACTCGGCAGTCTGCTGGCTGGGAGACTTGATTCGAGATTCGTGGTCACTGGCTATGAATCTCCTTTTGGAGAAATAATAATAAGTCTTGCTGTGCAAGAATAAGCCGGGAAATATACAAGAAGGAGAAATGAAAGAACGATAATCATGATTTACTCGCGAGTGTAACGAGTAATTTTCTAACGGTCGTGTATAAATTTTCCGGGACTTCATTTTATGGAGCGATATTTTTCAAAAGTAGCTGCGATTACAAAACATGTTTTTCTGAGACATAGAAATTATTATTGCGCAAAGCTTTTAAATGAAATTCTTTTGTTTTATCAAATAATGAATTTTATACATTAATTAGAATCTTAACCATAAAGCAGTAAAAAGACTTAATTCGTGGAAGAAAGTGCTACTTTTAAGGCAACAATAACATAAAATAATGAAGAAGTTGCTTTCTCAAATTGATATTTTCATATTTCAGTCAACTTTAAAGTTTTTTTTTTTTTACTTTTTGTGGGGTCATTTATGGTAATGAAACTTTTTATACGGTTTTTGCTTGCCCAAATTACAAGAAAAGACGCTTCAAGGACGAAATCAAATCTTCCATAACAGGTCAAGCTGCACTCACTTTTCGGATATGAAATATTGCCAGTTCGTCATTAACCATTAAGGGCCTATTAATTATGGGCCAATCAAGCAAAAATTTGGTTGCAAAAAATGATATTTTTTTGAATTATAGGAAATAATAGTAATCCCTTGAAATATTAGGAAAAAATATTTGAGCCACAAAAATTTTAGACAATTTAAGGGTTGCAATAATAACAAAAATAATACAAAAAACATTTTTACCACAAAATAATAAAAAATTTGGCTTTAAACCGAGCTTTAAACATTCAAAATGATATAATTGAAAAGTGGCGGGTGCAGCTTGATCCACCTATCTAGCATCCTTACCCCAGGCAACAATTATTAGTTATTCTCGAGAACCTTCCAGAATCTTCGATACATCCTGTTCTGTTTTACATAGCAAGGAAGTTGAAAAACGGGACTATGGAATATAATATACCCTGATATCGTTAAGCGAAAAACCATTTTCTAGGACAGGGAAGCTACAAAACCAAATTATCGTTTTTATTTATACTTAACCCAATCAATAATAAATTACAGGAACATTATTCCAGCATCTTCTAGAAGATTCTATTACATTTTTCAGATTATGGTAGCCTAAGATTGCTATTGAAAATCTTAACTCGATCACAGATTAGTAAACTCTCGGGAAGCAGAATACATAATATAGAACCTCTCTTAAGATTAATAAATTTCGGAACCATCCAGAGTCTTCCAGAACATTCAACTACGTTTTATAGGATACGGTAGTCGTAAATTGCTATAGAAAATCTTAACTTGATGACAGATTAATAAACTCTTAGGAGGCAGAATATATAGAACCGCTCTACTCTATCTTATACATTATTAAAGAAGCTAGAAAACGATTTCAAGAACAATTTTCTCTCTGGCCAACATTTTAGACTGTTCAAGAATCTTTTCCTCCATTTTCCACGACTA
This sequence comes from Malachius bipustulatus, assembly GCA_910589415.1. Taxonomy (NCBI): domain Eukaryota; kingdom Metazoa; phylum Arthropoda; class Insecta; order Coleoptera; family Melyridae; genus Malachius; species Malachius bipustulatus. The sequence goes on along the minus strand of OU342638.1, from coordinate 30,482,297 downwards.
AGAAGTTGACAAATTATTTTGCACGATAAATTAGCTATAATAAATTTCAGGAATGTTCCAGAATTTTATAGAATGTTTTATTATGTTTCTAGGATATGGCAGAATATTTTAGAAACGTTCGACTCTATCTTATTATAAGAAGCTTGAAAACGAGTTCAAGGGAAATTTTTTGTCAAAGCAATCGCTAAATAATAACTTTCCACGCTTTCAGGAACATTCAGACTTTTCGAGAATCTTTGATTTCACTCCATTTTCTATAATATTAGGAAACTGATATTTCATTGTTCACGATACGATAGCTATATACCATGGCTAACTCATTTGTCATTTCATAATGAATTTCTGGAACATTCCAGAATCTTATAGAACGTTCTATTGCACTTCTAGGAAACGGCAGGATATTTTAGAATGACTCGACACTATCTTATAAAAAGCTCGAAAACGAGTTAAAGAAAAATTTTTTGCCCAAAGAAATCGCTAAATAATAACTTTCTATACTTTCGGGAACGTTCCAGACCCTTCCAGAATTTTCAATTTTACTACATTTTGTACAAATATTAAGAAACTGATCATTTAATCTTCACGATATCGTAGCTATAAAACATGGCTAACTCATTTAATTTATACTCAACCCATTCAACAATAAATTTCTGGAACATTCCAGAATCTTATAGAACGTTCTATCTACTACATTTCTAGAAAACGGCAGGATATTTTAGAATGACTCGACTCTATCTTATAAGGAGCTCTAAAACCGAGTTCAAGGGAAGTTTTTTGTCCAAAACAATCGCTAAATAATAATAATTTTCCGCACTTTCGGCAGCATTCCAGACTCTTCGAGAATCTTTAATTTCACTCCATTTTTTACAATACTAGGAAATTGATATTTTATTGTCCAGGATACTATAGCTATAAAACATGGCTAACTCATTTTATTTATACTCAACCCATTCAACAACAAATTTCTGGAACATTCCAGAATCTTATAGAACGTTCTACTACGAGACATTCCAGACTTTTCGAAATCTTAAAAATTTACTCCATTTTCTACAAATATTAGGAAGCTAGTAATTTATTTTCCACGATACTGTAGCTATAAAGCATGGCTAATTCATTTTCTTTATAAGTACTCATCCCATTCAATAATAACATTCTGGAACATTCCAGAATCTTATTAAACGTTTTACTACATTTATAGAAATCGGCAGAATATTCATGAACCGCTCGACTCTTATAAAAAAGATCTTATAAAAAGCTCGAGAACAAGTTCAAGAGCGATTGACTGAAGCAATCGCTAAATAATAACTTTCCACACTTTCGGGAATATTCTAGACTCTTTCAGAATATTCAATTCTTCCCCTGTTTGTACAATTACAAAGGAAGCTGATAATATTGTCCACGATACGGTAGCTATAAAACATAGCTACCTCATTTTAGTTATACTCAACCCATTCTACATAAACTTCTGGAACATTCCAGAATCGTATAGAACATTCTACTACATTTCTAGGAAACGGCAGAATTTATAGAACCGCTCGATTCTATCGCATAAGAAGATCGAAACGAACATCAAGGCAAATTTTTTGCCCAAAGCAATCGCTAAATAATAAATTTCCATGTACACTTTCGAGAACATTCCAAACTCTTCGAGAATCTTCGAGAACGCCTCGGGAGTTTCCGAGTGCTAGAGTGACTGCAAAATAATTTTTTGATTCCTTGTTGAAAAGTGTTCTAATAATGTTTAGGTTAATAACGGGTAGCTGGATGCTGGATTGGTCATTAATTAAAAAAATAAAAACAAAAATGTCAAATTCGTATTTTTCCAAATATTTTGACAACTAATAATGACAGCTCAGATTTTTTTCCAGATTACTTATCAGCACAAAAATACGCAACTGTGCCCCTATTTAACTGACCCCGTATCTCTTAAAATAACTGAGATCCTGATACATTTTCTCTAAAAACGAGGAACCCCGTAGGAGAAAAATAATCGAACAATAGTTAACTTTAATTTGACGTTTTGGCATAAACAATAACTACATTTACAGTGGTTCTTTTTCATTAATAGAAAAACTGAATAGGATCATGCGGTATAGATAAAAAAAAATAAAAAAATACCCAGAAAAGGTTCGTTTTCCATATGTTATTGATTAACCAGTCAACAACCGTTTATTTTCATATAGATTTAATGTTTTATCAAGCCCCACGTATCGTAGGTACTAAACACTCGTAACTCATAGATAACATGTTTCACTCAAGTTTACAAGCTTTATTGCTCCTTTTATCGCACCAATCGATTTTTAGATACAACATATTTCATTTGTCTACATCACTAATTGCTTAAATATAATAAACATGGCGTGTTCATGAGTTAACCAAACAGAGGTTGGCTTGTAAATAATTTAAGGGTTGTCCAGTGAGACATGCGACCAATATAACAAATTTTTAACATGTTAATCGACACATGAAACTTACTATTTAAATATTAAAAAAAAAAATTATAGTTGAAAAAATAGGCTTGCACTTTTTACCAGTTTAAACTTAAATAATCAAGACAGGTTAGGCAGCTGTTAGCTGTCACAGATAAAACTAAAGAAGAAGAACCTCGTTTTGCAGTAAAACAGGGAATTAACACGCGACACCACCAGAAAACCGACTATAAAAGGAGCCATGACTGATGAAATCAGTTTTTCTGGAGGATTAATTCTGGAGGGTTAACTGTCTCTCTGCAATAATATATTCTCGGGTGCCCTTCATTATTTCTAGCTGTATCTCGCATATGGAAAGTTGGTAACGAGACAGCAATCAGTTATGAGCACCGATGCCTTCTCCCCACAACGTCTTGCTGTTGGGGCATCGATCATCGAACGTGAAGAACTCGCTTTCGTGATAACATTTCAATTTTTTTTTGGAAATTAGGTTTCAAAGCAAATCTCCATGTACTGGATATCCCTTTAAATCTAAATTTCGAAACCCTGCACGTAACTTCTGTCGAACTAATCAGATTTAGTGCCCAATGAGGTAATTTTAGACCTACATCCATAATATGGGTCAACTTTAATTAACGAGGGTGAGCGGCACTAGTACCAAAACGCACCCTCAGCTGCTATCTCTTTGTCCTTCAACCCTAAGCAAACAGGATTGTTTTATTCCTGGCATAATTAGATGTTTGTTAGTAGTTCTGCTTGGTTAGTTCCACTAATGGGGTCGTCGGATAATTCGAAAGAGCATCTCTCGCAGATTAGGTCTCTATTGGGAATATTACAATCGTCAGTCGCTTCTCATTAAGTCAAAATTTTGACATGTGAAAATCGTCTCATTAATAACAACTCCTCATATTCATTTTATAATAGCGTATTAAATCTTCAGTGCGTCTCCCCGGGATATTTGCAGGGTCATAAATCACAAATGAAGATTCTAACGAACGTCTCTGTCAGAGAAGGGAGCACGTCCTTTAGGGAGACAGATGCCCGAGGGATCCGTCAATATGCAAGAAGGAAATTCGCGTGTAAGCATTTCCATAAATTTACAACCTAGTGGCTTTAACATTTCTAGAATTCTGAAGAGTTACCGGAACTGGAATAAACTGCATAAACAAAAATTCCCTAAATCTAACAAATAAACTATTATAACGGCTTATCAATTGAAACGTGATGGTTGGATGCTGAGCTTTGTTGCTGAATCCCTGGTGGATTGAGGTGGATTATGAATCCTCTTGCCGAGTCAGTATGCTTAGCATGAAATAATAAGCAGCCCAGAGTTTTGCATTGATTCATGCAGCCGTATTTTGTGAATTAATGACTAGTGAATTACGTACGCCATGCTTGTAAGGAATTTTATGACGTCGAGCTGGGATATCCTTTCTCTCGTAGTTTGCTTTGCATGTTCCACTTACCGAGTAATGCATAAAATTGATAAACGAGTTTCGGAATTGCCTAAAACAGCAACGATAGACCATTAAGCCCTAAAATTATGGATTGAGATTTATAATCCGAGATTTTCCGCGTGTGCTACGTTATGGACTGGGAGGGAATTGTTTCAATTGAGCCTTTCTTCGCTTTTGGTCACGAATTTTATTACAAGAGCTACGACTAAACTGCTTCTAATAAGAGAAAAGGCAGTGCAGTACATTGAACAAGCTAGCGTAAAGTATTTCTTTCATGAATTCAGAAAACGTCTGTGGAGTTGGAGGATTGAACGAGCATAAAGCCCAGTCAAGTGATCCATGGAATTGGTTTGAACTTGACTGGAATTATTTAGAACAAAAAGGGAGGTTATGTAACATCAGCTGTTTTGTTCTTCTACCATTCGCATCAATTTACTTACACAAACGTACTGTTATGAAATGCTGGCTTTTGCTTGGTCCCGTCCGATATCTCTCCTGGGATTGGCGGTGGTATTCGATGGTTATTAAGAGAAATCGCTTCGGGCGGTCGGCGCTGTCCTAGCCCGACTGTTGATTTAGTATTCCTCGATCCTCTGAGCGAGCGTGCGAACCTCTTCTTTTGTCGTGAAGCTCACGAGTTGTCTTCTTGCGTCTCCTATGTTGCTCCTATTTGACTCTCAATGCAAGTCAAACGGATTCGTTGATCAGACCTCGACTCAATACAACGATTGTCTGGGAACTGGAGATGATTTTCCACGTAGAGTTCAATGCACTGTTGGCAGCGATCGGTAGGACAAGGATGGGCTGACTCAGTACATCAGCCCTAATTTACCTAACCTGGTAAATCAAATTGAGAGTTTCAGTTTAGCGGCGAAAAGGCTCCGTCGGTACCGGCTTGATTCAGAGTAAACTGACCGAGATGTGGTTTACTTAGCAGGTGTGTCGATTGTGTCGCCATCAGCCGGCCACCTATAGGACGACCGATAAAGCAGAATTTTGTTATGATCGACTCTCTCGAATATAAAATGATCGCAGACATGGGCTTTTATTTCTGATTTAGTAAAGTTTTCGGCAGTTCTTAGAATGTCGCCGCTTGTACATGACTTAGAGGTATACTCTGATATATTGCCAGATTTATGTACATATTGCGTTATTACATATTTATTTTTAAAAACTACGTTGTTCGTATCCTGTGCTTGGAAGTTTTTATGAAATTCCTGAACCCTATTGTCTCAACTCGTAATTTATTCAAGTAAACATTTTAATAAAACCGATTTAAGGTTGCGCGGTAACAAGCTTTACAGCACAACTAACTTTTTCCCGCAACAGAAAAAGTTTGAGATGTTTTTTAACGTGTACATGAACTTTTTAGCGCCGAGAACACTACAAATTGTTTCGAACTTTGCTTGAATTAAAATGCAGATTTACCGCAAAGTTGAGACTTCAAACAGATTCAAATCGCGTTTCCTAGCGCGGTGTGCTAGGGGATTATGTACAACTGGAACAATTTAATGAAAAACTAAAACTTGAACGTCAGTTTGTTGAGTTGCGAGTTACGACATACCTCACGCCTTAAACCCTATTGCTAATGGAGTTTGAGCCCGAGCTTCTAAGCTGGGTTTCCTAGCCGATACAAGCTTTACTTTATCTCCATATATTTGATCAATTATTTATGAGACGCAAGAAATCAACTTCCAAGTCCTAACACATCCTGATAAATAGGATTCGGTCCAGAACGGAACCGTCTACTTGATCATTTTTCACTGGCTAAGTAGGAAAAGTTAAATTGATAGGAATTTGGCTGGGATCCAAAGGGTAGTTTGGTACGTCTGAAGAGCTATTATTCAAGTTACTGTAAAAGCCATAAAAAGTGGGAAAAGTATAGTTGCGTAACTTCCACGAAATGTTCTGGATTTCCCCATCAAACGTCATCATCAGCTAATTAAGCAGTTGGGCTGTAGGTAAACGTACGTCAGTGACATTAATAATTACAAAAATCCACAAAGCATAAAATTCTTGATTCCATTAAACAAGTGCTCCCAGTTTGATAATTCAAATAAGTAATAATCGTTGATGATCTTGGTAAGACTACATTCAAGCAGTTTGAGCCCAAATTCGACCATTCCAAACATACCTTGAGGTTCTGGATCACGTTTACAAACGGGCAATCGGCGGTGCATTCATAGGTAAGGCTCATTTATACGGTCGTGGTCATTTGTAAGGTTCAAATTCCACCATCACTGTAAGGAGACTTAATATGGCAATTGTGTCCAATCACTTGTGGAGTCCCTATTTATAGCCACACCTTCTGCTACTTTCGATGCGAACCAACAACTCCCCCCCCACCTTCTCGTTCTTACGTCATGGACGGATGGTATGGTTCTACCCACCAGAGATAGTGCCGGGCAAACTTTAACCGGCTAAGACCTCTCTCCTCGTACCTGACATCGTTCCCTGGGACCGTCGATGACATTACTGCAGGGATGGGGGGACAGGGATGTCTTAATATGCCATTCTCGTATTCTTTCGTTAACATAGTCTTTTTTGTGGGTTTTCTCTTCTAGTATGCCTTCTTCTCTCTTCCTAAGCCTTTTTTTCGAGTAACCTTTCAATGAGGCTCTCTAATGTCCAAAATTTCTTGGTCAGCGGTTATTTGGTCGGCGAGGTTTTCCGGGCCTAATTTGATTCCTCCCAGTTTCGTTTCTGTTTCCTTCCTTTTGTGGAATGGTTGGCTCCATTTTGTACATCGGATCAGGGTGTGCTCTGGTGTATGTCTGCCTGGTCTTCGCAGAAACAGCACTCTCCGTGGTCGGTTTTTTAAATCCTTTTTCTGAAGGTATTGTATTTGTATCTTTGAAGGTGATCAAGTTACTGCGACCTAAAATATCTATTGTATCCCCTCTACTGTGCTTCGCCTCGAGTGGAATCCTTTTAGTGAAGCACCCTCTCCAAGTACGTTTGCTTAAGAAACTTCAGGATTTTGAGAGGATCAAGGTCGGGTAAGTTCCCTGTCCCTAGCATTACTTCAAAAAGAACATTACTTCTTTTGAGTTCTATTGCATCGCAGTTGAGCAGCAGGTGACGTGGGGTCCCCTTTCCCGCAGAATCTGCAGACGCCATTCTCTCCTATGCCTAACTTCCTCAGGTGTTCCTTGAGCTTGCAATGTCCCGTTAGGAATCCCATCAGTGTTCTGAGACCTTCCTTGCTGAGATTGAAGAGTATCTTCGACCTCTCTCGGTTGAAGTTCCCGCGAGTCTCGGTTGAAGTTACCGAGGCCTTGACTCCTTTAGATCCAGAGTTTGATATCGGCAATGAGCCTGACTGTCCATCTTCTTTTAGTAGTTTCACTCCAGTTGGTTTGGAATGTTTGGATTAGGGTTTTTCTTGCCTCATTTTCTATAAATTTCACTTTCTTCTCAGGATGCCTTTATCTGTTTTGGAAATATTACGCCTTCCCTACTATAAGAGGTTTCATGGGATAGATCAATTTTACCACCAGTAAGGCCTCTGTGGAGACAGTAGACCGTTTCCACCTCAGGAAGATCTTCCTTTGTGAGCTTACCTGTTTTACTTATTGCGGAAGCTCATATCTCCGCTCCATGCAGGAGGATCGAGCTGACGACCGATGCCAGAATTCATATTCTACTCTCCCTGAGGCCACCCATATTGGAAAGTTAATTGCTAGGATTCTCTTCATCGCTCTTGTGATTGCCCCTTTAGCTTGTTCGGTGAAGGACAACGCTTAGTCGATCACCACCCAGGTATCTCAGGCTCTTGGCTGTGATATCTATCGTCAATTGCTTGTTTGAAGTTCTTTTTTTTTTCCGACTAGGAGTATAGACTGTGTTTTATTTAATGCCAGCCTAAGCTTGTTGTAGTCTTCCATCCATTCTTGGATACGTTCGAGTGCGTCATTTTCATTGTTCGCTAAGTCTTCGCTGCGCCTTGCCCTTGCCACCAGCGGCATGTCGTCCGCGAAACCGATCAAGCTTACCCCTTTTGTGAGTTTGAGTTTGTCCTTTTGGAATACTCCATCGCGGGGCCCCTTTCACTCAGGTAACTTGCTGTGTTTAATGCGTTTTTAACGTCGAGGGTGATCAGTGCCACTAGCTCTTTTGTTTTTAGAGTTTTTCCACTACCCTCTTTCGCAACTTGCAATATTATTTCTATTAGAGTGTGTCTAGGTTTTGTTCTAGGATCTAACTTTCCTGAATCTACACAGTGTAGGGGGAAGCCACCCAGACCTGCGGGGAAGTCATAAAACCCCAAATTCCTCCACTGTACTCGCTTCCACTTGGATTGAATCATAAAATGAGCCAAGAAACTTGAAACCCCGAATGCCCCATCCAAAGTCACACCCATCAGGCGCATCTTAACATTCTCCACGAATTGTGCTTGAGGCTGGGTAAAGCTTTTCAAGCTACGTTCAAACACGTCTTAAGCAGGATAACCCGCATCGCTTTCGCCAGTCAAAACAAAATCGGTTGACGTTTTTGGACCCAAGAACCGATAATACTTGGGACATCTTTATAAAAAGCTCTTGAGTCTTAATCTCCAGAAAAGACGTTAAGCGTGTAGACTCCATTCAGAAAATAGTTACCAGCTTGGTAATATATCACTTGGTGAGCATTCAAAGGTAATCCACAGAATTCCAATTTATAATTTAGGGGTTGAAATGAACCTTGAGCTATTCACAAAGAGTCTGGATTCTAAATTGTAACAAAGAGGATGATTTTTCACTGGCGCCTAGGCCTCCTTTTGTCTTTGTGTCTTCTCAAGTGGAAAACCTCTTGAACAAAGCACTGAATAAAATAACACAAAAAAAGATGACAGGTTTTCACCATGACCGGGAATATACTGTTCACAGGGCCGAAAGGGTATGAAAGGGAATCTAATGAAACTGAAGGGCCGAAGAACCATCTTTAGACAAGCAACAACTTTTTAAAAATCGTCGATTTATATAGTTTTGTAAGTAGAGATTGAACTTAGAGAGCAGTTTTATTTCAATTAGGTATTACCGATAACTGTCTGATCAATAAAAGTAATAATATCAAAGAAATGGTAGATCGATAAGCTAAATTGAGCAAGTGAAACAAGAAGTTCTAACATTGATCTGCCTACGTTTAAGCGAGAAGATCCAACTAAATTTCATTGTGAAAACTCAATCCCAGACCGCAGAACATGCAACCTCCATTTACACACAAACACATTGTACTCGAGTAGTGGAAAACGAGCGTCATGAAAGGGCCCTACATCCCAAAAGATACGAAAACAGTTCTGCACAACAACCCTAAAGTTATCAACAACTTGGTAGCGTCCCTTAACGTTCCCGTCTGTAGAGTGTGTAAACTTGATGTAATTTATGAATTACGTTCATTTTATGTGACTGTTAATGCACCGTAATAGCAGATAATGGTCCATTAACGTGGTTAATGTTCGTTTTATATTTCTCCCAAATTAAGTATTTTTGATAGGGTTTGTTTAGTACATACAAGAATATCTACGTTACTCACGGTAATTACCCACGATTTAAAAAAATCTACCTCCAAGCATAAATAAATGAAACCGCATTTGTTGTTGTAAACGATCAACCCTTTGCCCCGTCTCTTCAGCCACGCTAATCCTTTATTATCAGTGTAAGCGCTTTTAAGGAGCTGCAAGAGATATTCGCTAAGGGTTTTTCTGAGCCCTCGAAAGATTTACTCCGAGTGAAAAAGTGCCGCTCATCAACACACCCCGGAAATTTAAGCCGCTCCTCTTCAGCCCCGTGCTTTTACTTGTCAGCGAGATCTCTAACCGATAAGGGTCGAAATTAAGATATATTTCCTCACGTTGCGAACGAAACGTTCCAGTTTTCTTATTAAATTTAGTTTATTCAAAGTTTCTTGTGATACGGCGCTGAAAGTAAGTACTTGTTGGAGCAATATTTTATTCTTAAATTATATTCCAAATTTTCCGCTAGTATGATAAAGACAATTTTCCCCACTGAAGTTTTTGGATTTCGCCACTCGTTGCTGAAATGTTGTCGAATTCCGGTTTTCCTTTTCTTAGTTACGACGTTTTTGAGCTTTGAAACTTATTGAAACAAACAACAAAGTTTGATGTGACCAAGAATCAAAACAAAAAACAAGATTTATCTCGTCTGTACGATGAAAAATTGTGTCGATATTAGCCAAGTATCCGTTACCAAGTATCTCTACAAGCTGCCACAGATATGTTATAAGAAAACATTGAGTTGATCCTTGCCTTGAGATGATCCTGCCGTAGACGAAAGAGCATTGGAATCATATCACAACATAAAGAATTAGTTTTCAAAATCGCATGAATTGACGCAAATATAAAAAATCTGACATGTAACTTGAGAGACGAACAGAAAATCTAAAAAAGGAAACTGTTCCGTCTCCGTGTATCCTTGTCCATAAATTCCCTTCGTTATTTTGAACTATGCACTATGAGAGGGGAAAGGAAAGTTGAACCACCGTCCTGTGTGCACCTGTACTGTAATCGAGCGAATCCACTTCGCGTCCTGCATCTAGACGGTATATGGCCCTTGTCGCCGAACAAAAGCTCTTAGCTGTCTAACACAATTCTTATCCCATAAGTCGTACTTAATTGCTCACCAAATTAATTCCCCTGGTCCTTCGAATCTTTTTAATTAATTAACCTAAAAACGTGCGACTTACTGTGCAAATAGGATAAATGAGTTATTGGGAGTAAGTAATTGCGTATAACAGTAGCCATCAAGGGAATTTCCCGTGCGGTTGAGTACCCATCGGGCGCGTCCCCAGGTGGCGGATAGGGGGAAGGCCTTACAATGAGCGTAAGTGAGTAAGGTTAGCAGTGGTGATAAAGCTTGTCGGAGGTAAAATTCCAGACTGGTAGCTCAAAGCCCTGCCGCGGGCCACCTCCCCCAACCTAGTTGTCGTGTCGTGACTAAAGGTCTGCACAGGGGTTATAACGATGCCGGAGAACGTCCGAACGTGGACTCTCCGAAAGACCGTAAAACTCTGTTGTCGAGGTTATATTTCGCGAACAGAGGAATACGGGGGTCTAGGCTTTAACGCCTGGACCAAAAGGAGACAACCTTTAAAAACCTAAATCCTATGGCGGGAACCCAGGCTAAAAGGATGCGTGGCTGAATAGTAGATCAGTCCCTTCTGGATTCAACCTCGAAGAAGTGGCGCACCTTCGAAAATAAATGCCTACCATACGTATGGAGCCCTGCGTATGGTATTTCTTTAATAGCTCCATTACTCGTGGGCCATATGGACCAAGAGACACCTTTCAATGCAGACCTTACCTAAACCTAACTGGGGTGCTGGTCAAGCGACTAGGTGGGTAAAGGGCAGAGGGAGCAGAGAAGATGTAACTGAAAAAGCTTAGTAAACACCGGCTGAGATGGGCAGTTGGACTTCTAACAGAACACTGCCCACTAATAAAACGTGGATCCTTTTGGACAGAAAACCTGACACAAAAGGCTAACAACTAATTTTCCTCATGGGAAAAAACCTAAGGGAGAAAATAGAGCAACTTCAATGCAGACCTTACCTAGGCCTAACTGGGGTGCTGTTCAAGCGACTAGGTGGGTAAAGGGCAGAGGGAGCAGAGAAGATGTAACTGAAAAAGCTTAGTAAACACCGGCTGAGATGGGCAGTTGGACTTCTAACAGAACACTGCCCAATAATAAAACGTGGATCCTTTTGGACAGAAAACCTGACACAAAAGGCCAACAACTAATTTTCCTCATGGGAAAAAACCTAAGGGAGAAAATAGAGCAACTTCAATGCAGACCTTACCTAGGCCTAACTGGGGTGCTGTTCAAGCGACTAGGTGGGTAAAGGGCAGAGGGAGCAGAGAAGATGTAACTGAGCAACTTCAATGCAGACCTTGCCTAGGCCTAACTGGGGTGCTGTTCAAGCGACTAGGTGGGGAAAGGGAAGAGGGAGCAGAGAAGATGTAACTGAAAAAGCTGAGTAAGCACCAGCTGAGATGGGCAATTGGACTTCTAACAGGACACTGCCCACTAATTACACCTCTCAATAATAGGAGTGAAAAATATCCCGGATTACAGGAGATGCGGGGAAGGGGAGGAAACCCCATACCACCTAACAAGCACCCATTGGACTCATACTGAAATGCGACAAGAAGATAAGCTCTTGTGACAGAAAAGTTGAGTAAGGGCAAGTCCGCTGCCAGATAGACGAATCACCATGAAAGTCGTTATAAAATGAAACGTTGACTGTTATGTCTGTCATCAAATGAATAAATTGAATAAATAAAAATAAAAAACCTCTAAGAAAACATTGATTTGGCCCTTCAGATGATCCTGCCGTAGACAAAAAAGCGTTGGAATCATTTTACACCATAAACAAATACAGTTCAAAATCGCACGAAAGGTGCCGAAGAAGTTGACGCTAATACAAAAAAAATCTGGCATGTAAGTAACTGGAGAGACGAACAGAAAAATCTAAAAAAGAGTGAGACATGTGGGGTTACAAAGGTGATGACGTGACCAGGATGAAGTCCAGGAACAAGCGAAAGATAACCATCAGGAAACTTAAGGTAGCTCTGTGAAAGCGAATTCGTCACCGAAAGCGGTGTTGCCTAGACTGCTGAAATTTCTGGACACCTAGTTTACTACAATAAAAAACAACTCTTGTGAATTGACAAACTTCTTCTAAATGAACATTTCAGAACAGATAATTTGCCAAGTATCTCTGCAGGATATCATGGAGACCTGCAAGATTTGATCCTTGACATGATCCTGCCATAGAAAAAAGAGCGTTGGAACCATTTTACAACATGAAGGTGTCAAAATGGCGGAAGCACGAAAAGTCACTTGAGAAACGAACATCATAAAACGAGATCCTGGAAACTTTTTAGCAGCAATCTTTATTGTAGATGAGAAGGGGTATACCACCGTTATCCTGAGTTATCTTAGCACTGTCTTATGAAATTTCATCCAACAGCATCGGTGTGAACCATGGGATGCTGAGGAAGTTTATCTTGGCCGCTTTACCACATGGCCATAGTTTATTGAGCGTACCGAGTAAAAACCCTATAAGTCGACCGCAGAAAAAGCCCTCGTTGCTGATCCCCTACACCGTCGCTCAAGTCTACCGTTGCCAGAAAGCACCGATCTTCCTGATCCTCTTCAACTTCTGGTCAGAGAGATTTCATAGGATTCCTGAGTTATTGTAGGGACAATAAAACTTGATTCAACAGCATCGGTGTGAGCTATAGAATGCTGAGAGAGTTATTCCTGTGGCCGCTTTACCACATGGTCATAGTATATTGAGCGTACCGAGTAAAAAAGTCCTTAGGGTGAAAAAGTCCTCGTTACAGATCCAGTCTCTCTAGTCTGCCGTTGCCAGAAGACAATTAATCTTCCTGATTCCCATCAACTTCTGGTCAGAGAGATCGCATAGGATTCCTTAGTTATCCTAGGACCATCCTATAAAATTTAATTCAGCATCGGTTGGAATGGGATGCTTGGGGAGTTATTCCTGTGGTCTATTTACCACATGGTGATGGTGTAACAAAACGTGCCGAGTAAAAACCACCCTGTAAATCGACCGAAGACAAAGTCCGTAGGGTGAAGAAAGCCTCCTTGCCAACCCTCTATAGAGTAGCTCTAATCTGCCTTTGTCAGAAAGGCATCGATTTTCCTGATCCCCTTCAACTTCTGGTCAAAGAAATCGCATAGGATTTCGAAATCCACCTTCGATTCCAAGCAAGTTTCCGCTGTAATAGTTCTGCACATGACCTCTTCGAGGAGAAGTATGTCATCCACGACAACAGCATAAGAACAATGTCCAAAGTCTTCAAGCCGGTCAAGTGAATCCGTGGCGAACGCGCATAAGTTCTCCTACCATTTATATTTTTTCCTTCTGCACATCCAAATCGCATTTGGGCAATGGGACAACAACCACTGAGGGGAAAACCTGGACATGGTGTTCTGGTTCATCAAGACAGCCCTTCTGATCCTGATCGTAATATTTGGATCTGGCTGCAATTAAAAATGCGGACTTCTAAATCCTTGAGTAATCTTTGTGTTCTCCAGATTCGACCCTCAGTGACCATTTCCAGACTAAACTTAATTTCCAGACTCGCATGTAGAACATCTTCGATTGGTTCATGTTCTGGATGATGAGATAGATTGTAGTGATGCAATCATGAACAGTTTTCTCTCGACAGTTAAAGAGAGTTGTTGAAACTTCTAATAAGACTGAACGAAAAAAATTAATTTACAACCAAGTCTTACATCTTTCCAAATAGGGGTCGTAACCAAAATATTTTAATTGTTCTGGCTCCTTACTGTTTGTGAGATCACTTTGAAAAACAGCTCCATCTGTAGAATAATTTCATTAATTAAACGGGATGCTTGCCATTAAATTAATTATTTTAGACGAGAAACAATTACTAATTAAAATCGCTTGAAGTTTGAACTAAGCCCTTGTAAAGTTACTTGATTTTTTATGAAGAAGCGAGCCATATTATATTAAATTTAAAAATTGATAGAAACCCCCATCAGCTTAAATTTCTTGATTGAAATTTAAGTTTCCTTCCCAACAACTTCAAATGAAGCTTACAATTAATATTACCATTTAAGTCCTTTGTATTAAAATAAATGATCATACCGCGTGTTCATGAACGATTTCAATAAGACTAATTATCAAACGATCAATCAATATATTGAACTTATTATGTAGAATCATCAGTCTTCAATAATTGACACAGTAATTAACGGGTTAGGTCATTAGAGTTTCCCAGCATAAATTGGAGAGTAGTCTAAATTTACAACCACTTCAATTTACTTGAATCAAATATTCCAAATTCTATAGAAATGAGTAAATGCCTGCAATTTTAGACGTATAAGACGTCTAGGTATGTACTTACTCGTACAAGCAAGACTTGGTAATTTGAATGACTGCTTCCAGCATTTCTCCTTATTATGAGCTCTTACAAGCATGCAGTGGAGTAGAGTGAATAATTCTACAGATTACGTCTTGTAGTCTAGGCACTGTTTCTCGCTAGTAAAGCAATGGACAGTGAGAGGATCAAAAGAATTTTAAATCGAGGTGAGCCCCAAGTAGAAGAGGCACCAAGTGCTTATTAAGTATTAATGAGAAATTTCCAGATTTAAATTTAAAACTTAGCGCTTTTACCTCTCAGAACTTCGCTAATACTTTAATTATCCTTTCAGTGGTACCAGAGACTTGAACTTGAGTATCTTGTTCATACCGTGTAGACGAAGTCAATTTTAAGATTATTTTGTCTCTTTTTATGATTATTTTTTCCCAATCTACAATTTTTTTTTTAAACAAAAAAGTTTACAAAACTGATACGAGATTGATTTGAATAAGGAATTGAAGGTCATTCTTTTTACCTCCACCACTGACTATCTTCCAAGTTATAGCTCTAAAATACATATTTAAGTTTACTTTCATATCATATCTCGAGACGTGTACCTTTTAAGGAACATCAACGACTTCAAGTAGGTACTAGTCGTATAGTGAAAATTTAGATCTCATGCAATAACTAAAAGTGCTTTGATTAAAAACCCTCTCAACATTGAAATCTTGAAAGGAAACTTCATCGTTTGAAATCATTACCGAGAAATTTCGCTTCGAAAACTTTTTTTTTAGACGCCTGCGTTTTCCCAAGGTATCTTGCAGGTCAGGCCATATTTTCATTACCTCAGTACATTAAGAAAACTCTACCAAAACTAGCAATTTTTAAATTGAAAACTCACAGGAAAAACTAAAAAAGAGCGAGAAAGGGGGGGATTACAAAGGTGGTGCCGTGACCAGGATGGAATCGAGGAACAAGCAGATGGTAATCATCAGGGAACTACAGGCAGCGCTCTGTGGATGACTTGAGAGACTGGTTCCAGAGGCCAAATTTAACTTTGAAGAGAATGAACCTGTATAGGTACTAACTGCGCATGGTCAAAACTATCTCAAAACGCACCCTATGCGTTTATTTGTCACCCGTCAAGCTTTCAAGCTTAAACGTCAATTCTGTCACTGCCATGAGTGTCAGACCGGGGTAGAAAAACAGGGTTGATTGGATTGTTTATATCGAGGAAGCATGTGAGAAAAACGTGCCTACGGTTAAATTAATTAATTATTTAAAGTGGGGTTCTTTGATGAGATTCATCAAATTCGTCTATCCACAGTTGTTATTTGAGACTCATGTCATGAACAGGCACATGGGCGTGCTTGAAATAAACGATCTATAACGATGCGTTAACGCTGGGGTAATTTGTTTGTAACTGTAAACGAATGAAGTATGGTATGGTTCACCTTATCGGTGATGGTTCACTTGATTTCAATAATAGTGTCTGTAGCCAATTTTCCCTTGCCAATTTAATGTCGCTGCACAAGAAAGAACTTGGACAGCAACAAGGCGTGTTATTTTCCCCCACTGTTGACATTTCAAACGTCAAAAAATGTTGTTCTATTCAAATAATTCAGTTAGGCCTCAATCAGCAGACATTTTTGTCCGAAGGCCACATCAAAAACTTGGTGCGCATGACACAGGATCCTTTTGAGAAGATAGGTCGTTACATTACAACTTCAACTTCAACTGTAACTGAAAAACTGGTAGAGATTGATATAACGGGCGAGCCAAACCAATCATACGAAAAAGTAATAGTACCAAAACCAAAAATTAAAAAAAAAAGTGAGAAAGGGGGTGGTGCCGTGACCAGGATGAAGTCGAAAAAACAAGCATTAGAATTCAATCATCAAGAAACTTCAGACAGTGATGTGTGGATGAATTAAGAGACCGATTCAGGAAAACGAGGGGATAACTTTAACTACAATTATTTCATCTTCAATTCAATTACTGCTAAGAATTATGCAATGGGCGAGTCTAATAAATTCTGCGAAAGGAGCTAGTTGAACTGAAACAAGCACCAGAAAATTGATAGACAGTTCATCATTAGGTAAGGTTGAAAGCTCAAGCGTAGCCTTGAGCTGAACCAGCAATCATGCAGTTTCAACCAAATTGAAAACCCACCTAAAATCGAGATCAAGGTCAAGATGAGGCAGGTCCTCTCAAATACATCGATGAAAACTATAACTCTATTTTTAAGAGAGAGGAATCCAGTAAAAATTAGGCAACAAATTTCTGTGAAGTCATGGGCGATTTTACATTCGCGGAAATCATTAGACATTTTAAACTAAGTCAACAAGCTACCATTTCAGTTGCTGTACTCAATTTCTCTTCATTCCTTTCATACCACCATTTCAACCTTGACCCCTAATTACATATGTATAACATTTACATTATCCAGCAGTGTTTCATTGATTTCTTCCCCAATTATTACAACATACACTTCGAGAATATTTTGTAGGAATACTTCTAATGAACCCGCAATAATAGTGGCATGATAGTGAGAGAGCATGATGATCAATAAATGAATAGCCCCATCTCAAAAATTACATGACTAGTTAACGACGTTCAAAAAAGAGCAATTCCAGACTCAATCAGTCAATTATTAATTAAAGAAACACTTATAGTTATTTTCGCACACCAAGCACTAGGTATTTATTTAATTAATATTTATTTAACGTTATTGATTTAACACAATTTACCTATTTAAATGCATTTAATAGCACAATTTATGTCCAGTACTTATTTATTTTTTAGGTACACATTATATCTTTTAAGACTGAAGACTCTTCCTTAGACAATTGATTTATATATGCCACCGAGCTCTTATAAATAATCTTAATCCCTATTCTAGAATTTTATGAACATGTCTGGCGTATGAACAGAATTATTATCCGCTCAAATGCTGAAAATTCTGCTCTCTTGAAAAAAAGAGAGCGGTCATAAGTTATCAATAAAATCTGCCATTTGGTTTATTACATTCGACAAGTCGCGATCTAGATCTTATTATGCTAAATAATGCAGGCCCTATGCAAAATTCACGATGCTTTCCAGCGTTTGAGCGTATTTTGTCTCGTATTTTATGAGACATTTATTTTAAGCGCCGGACGATCTCATCAAAATTCTTCACCCATATCTTGGGAAACGATCGTTTATTCTTGTAACCCTACGAGTACTACAACTTCATATTGTGTTTTTTTCAGATTAATCACAAACAACCCGAGTTCATGGGTTTTTTCTTGTTAAAAAAACTTACATAATCTTCTGTCTTCTATGATCATATATGAATCCTACAAACTAAGGTGTTCTGAAAGGTCAAGAGCAGGCCTCAGAAATATGTATATGAACATACTGGAAAAGGGAAGGACGCGATGAGCGGCGAAGTCACGCACGTCACCATCAGCGTGCCGAGAATATAGAAATTATTTGAAAACTCGTGAATTTTAACACGAATCATATTATCCGGTAAGATAAACTCAAACTAAAAGTAAACTGCTCTTTTTCGACCTGAAAATACATTTCTAAGTCTTACATTTTAGGGAAACTTTCTGATCTAGAAATAAACCGCATGAATATCTGACTGATTCCCTGGAAACTATCAAAGTTTGATAGCTGAACTCTTCAAACTTTCACAATTTAACTAATACTTGGCTACCCTCCGAAATAAATTAAAGTTTTAATTATTCAAACTCAATCATGGCTTTCTACTCCCTTAACAGAAACTCCAACAGGATTCTGCTCTCCTGAATACTAACTGATAAAAATGATAAGTTAAAAGAAAACGGTTATTCCAAGGACTTCTTTATGATGGTAACTGAACTGCCTTTCACGCTGCTGTGATCTAGGACGTAGAACGTAGAGTAACCACATTAGTCTATCTACCCTTAGTTAGAATTATCCTCAAGTACTGAGTTTCGTGAGAAAGTTCTGTCACTTTTTAGGGAATTGTCACGATTCCCTAAAAATAAGAACCAAGTTGCAGGGTACGAGACTCGAGTGGTCTCCAGTCTCCACTTCATAGAGAGACGAATATGTTTTGGATTCCTTTTTTTAAGACGTTTTTTGAGTTTGTTTCCTTTTATTGAAGGTAGACGTATTTGGGTCCTCCTCCAACGTGGGAATACAATTTTATTGGTACCTTTCGATGCTTTGAAAGAATTTAGAAAAAATACGAAAGTGTTCATAAATTGGTACGTCAGGTGTTGTAGCCTCTAGATTGTTTTGAGGAGTTGGCTGACTTATCAGACCTGAACGGCCTCTATTTTAGTTTCAAACACTGCCTATCGACCGACTTGTCTCTGAATTCCCTGGTGCTTCTTAGAGTTCAACTAGCTCCTTTTCGTAGGATTGGTTTTACTCGCATGGTTTTTCAGTTAAAGTTGAAGTTGAAGTTAAAGTTGTCCCTGGCTTGCCTGAATCGGTCTTAAAATTCATCCACACAGTGCTTCCTTGAATTCCCTGATGATTACTTTCTGCTTTTTGTTTTCCTTTTGATTTCATCCTGGTCACGGCACCAACTCTGTAATCCCCCCTTTCACCCTTGCAAATATTTTTTGCGGATTTTATTTAAATATGGGTTAGGTACCTGGTTTTGCTATGTTATGCTTTATTGTTATGTTATGCGTGGTTGTATGTATTGGTCAGTATTTGATATTTTTTAGCCGTTTCTTCGTATTTATCGAAATCGTCTCTTTTGGATTCTTTTAATAATTTCAATGATTCCAATGCACGCACTGCAGATTCAAGGATCATTTTTTTTTTTTTTTTTTGCAAAGTTTTTTGTGGGGGCCCCTTACTTGTGAAGGCCCCGAAGCTGTAGCCCCGGCTGCCCTACCCTAAATCCGGCCCTGGTTAAAGTTGAAGTTTAAGTTGTCCCTAGGCCCCAGGCTTCCCTGAGTCAGTCTAAAAATTCATCCACACAGTGCTGCCTGCAGTTCCCTGATTATTACCTTCTACTTGTTTCTCGATTTCATCCTGGTCACGGCACCAATTTTTTACTCCCTCCCCCCTCTCTCTTTCATTTTGGGATTTTTTTGCGGATTTTATTTAAATATGGGTTTTGCTATGTTATGCGCTTTACAAGTATTTCGAGTTGCACTTGAACAACAGTGATAGAAAACCTCAAAACTTGAGCTGACCTGAAGTTTTCTTTCAAGATTTCAATGTTTGATATTCGAAGCTTTACTAAAGCTTTGAGGAAATTTCGAAAAAATATCGATTACCTCAGGTGCAGCCTGTAGATTGTTTTGAGGAGTTGGCTGACTTATCAGACCTGAACGGTCTATATTTGAGGTTCAAACACTGCCTATCGACCGACTTGTCTCTGAATTTTCTGGTGCTTAAAGTTCAACTAGCCCGTTTTCGTAGGATTGGTTTTAATCGCTTGGTATTTCAGTTTCTACCAGTTTTTCAGTTGAAGTTGAAGTTGAAGTTAAAGTTAAAGTTGTCCCCAGCCTTACCTGAATCAGTCTCACAATTCATCCAAACAGTGCTGCCTGCAGTTCCCTGATGATTACCTTCTACTTGTTTCTTGATTTCATCCTGGTCACGGCACCAATTTCACAGTTTAAATCGAGCTTCAGTGAAGGAAGGTGCGTTATCAGTGCTACGCCGATAAGTGCTTGTCTCCGCGGAATTAATTCGGTTTATTTACATACAAATACCTATTTAGTTTGTTCTATAGTAATTATTATAGAATAATTTTTGAATAGATACACCATTTCGTAGGTATTAATTTCCTTTTTTTTATCATGGGAAGTACATCGGGCGGGGACGACCCGCCCGTTTCTAGTGGAAACCCACTTTCCGTAAATAATTCAATAACAAACAATGGAAAGCCAGGTGAGTCTGTAGAACTAGGGAAACATATAGACCTTAATAACAGGTATACAGCTAAGGATAAGGGACCTTACAATGTCTACGTAGAAAGTCTAGACAAAAAGATTGGTAGATTATATCCAATTAAGGTAGGTCATTTTATTAAATCAATTAATGAGGCTGGTAAGTCAATTATTGATATTAAAATAGTGGGTATTAACAGGGTGAAGGTGATACTAGATTCTCTTAGCATAGCCAATGCGCTAGTGGAAAAGCAGGACTTGAGACAATATGGTTTAATCTCCTATATCCCGCGTTTCTATACCCAGCGTAAGGGAGTTATCAGGCAGGTCGACACATTTTTTGATATCGAATATCTGGCACAAAATATTGAGTGCTCTCAGCAAGTGGTAACCATAGAGAGAATGAAACGAAGAATTACCGACGAAAACGGAGTCTCCAAATTAGTTGATAGGCAAATAATAATTGTTCATTTTTTGGGATCGTCTTTACCTGATAGTGTAAGAATAAATGGTGTTAATTTCGAGGTACAACCCTACATATATCCTGTGGTCCAATGCTTACGATGTCTTATGTACGGGCACGTTTTTAAACAGTGTAAAAGCACAACAGCCAAATGTCGAAAATGCGGTGATACGGAGCACGATATGGCAAATTGTAAGAGTGGGGAGAATTTCTGTATCTTTTGTAAAAATAACAGTCACTCATCCAACTCAAAAAATTGCCCACTTTACCAGAAACAAAAACGAATTAAAGAAATAATGTCGCAGAAAAACATATCCTACAAAGAGGCCGAAATCTTCGAAAATAACCCCTCATATGCCAAAATAGTTACAAATAATAGATTTGATGTATTGAAAAATGACAATAACTTCCCATCTCTACGGGAACCACTAACAAATACATGCTTCGTGCCCAAACCGCAAAGGCGACAAATAACAACTAGAAATCCTTCGGTGCATACACCGCAGCCTAGTTCTCGTAAAGGTAGAGGAATTGAACCAGATCATAGTCCCGGTAAACGCAAAGCTTCCCCAGCCCCAAGTTCTAATCCGGCGAAAGTACTAATAGCAGCAGATACTCTTATCCCAGAAAAACGAATTAAGAATTTTGGAGAATACAGGGAAAAAATTTCTGATAAAATCATAAACCTATTGTATTCAGTCATCAACGAGGTAAGGTTAGGACAGGGTCCCCAGTTAGACGAAAATCATATTAGAGAGACTGTAAAGAATTTATTAACGTACACATCTGAAAATAGCTTAGATATGGACGTTAGTGATGTCGAGTCCACATATTAGCACAGGCCTGAAGATTCTACAATGGAACGCTCGTTCCCTTAAGCATAACAAAATTCAGCTCCAGGCACACCTACAAAAAAATTCTTATGATATTGTTCTCATTACGGAGACGTGGCTCAAGCCACGTCACACAAACTTTATAATAAAAAATTACAATATAGTTAGAGCAGATAGGTTTCCTCGACAGGGGGGAGGTGCATGCATTTTAATTGCTGACTACATTCCTTACCAAAATAGCTCAGTGATTAACCCCATCAAGGATAAGATTGATGTTTGTGGGGTCAGGCTCACGGAATTGAATCTAAATATTTTTTGCTTGTATCAACCCTCAGATGTAAGAATATCTTATAAAGAATGTTGTGATTTGATGGCGATCTTTGGGACAACAAATACAATTGTCGGCGGAGACTTCAATAGCCATCACGTATCATGGGGTTCTCCTTCAAATGATACCCAAGGAGTTATTCTTAACCAAGTAATAGAAGATATTAATATGTGTATCCTTAATGATGGCACCCCAACCAGAATTTCGAGGCCCGGGGAGCGCCCGTCGGCAGTTGACTTAAGTGTTGTCTCAGGAGATCTCGTCAATAAATCCTCGTGGAGCGTACTCCCGGAGTTACTGGGTTCGGACCATTATTTAATCTCTATTGAATTCGATATTATTTATAAAAGACAAACTACGCCACCATACCTCAAATGGAATGAAAATACAGCCGACTGGAGTGCGTTCCGCTGGGAAATCGATAAGGTGTTAGATAAATTAGATACCGGATCAACCACCGTAGAAAAATATAATTTTATAATAGACTCAATTGTAAAATCGGCAAACAAAAATATAAAGACGTCTAGGGCACCGAAAACCACCAAACAATGTCCAACCTGGTGGGACGGGGATTGCAATAAAGTGTGGAAAAGGCGTAAGGAAGCTTTACAACAGTATAAACAACTGTCAAATCTCAAGAATTACCTCAACTACAAGGAAATAGAAGCACAAACAAAACGTTTCCTTAAGGAAAAGAGCAGGAGTTCATGGCGAGGATATGTAGAGCGCAAGCTTAACAAAAATACCCCAATAGGCGAAATCTGGAAAATTGTCAGGGGAATGAAAGGAGGAAAAATTAAACAAAGTTCGGAGATATCTATGGATTTAATTGACGAAGTGTTGATGAACATGGCTCCACCTACGATTCCAACAGAAGAGGAAGACTCCCGCTCCACGCGTAACACGTCCGAGATTCAAACACACGAAACCCCTTTTTCAACTCAAGAACTCAATCAAGTGATGAAAAATACTACGTCCACTTCTCCCGGTATAGACAGAATTACATACAAAATGCTAAACCAGCTATCTCATCGCGCTCGAGCTGTCCTCATACAGCTCTTCAACGACATTCTTCGCACAGGAGTTGTGCCATCTAAGATGAAGGAGATAGTTGTATGTTTGTTTCATAAATACGGTAAGCCGGAAGGCGTACCATCCTCATATAGGCCTATATCCTTGATACCTTGTGTTACAAAACTTCTGGAAAAAATGCTGAAATCTCGTCTGGAGCATTTTTGTGAGGCTAGAAACTTATTACCTGAAAACCAGTTTGGATTTCGAGCAGGACAGGGCACGTTAGATGCTCTTACGCAACTGGTCACGAATATACAGTGCGGCCTAACAATGAATCATTACACTCTCGCCCTATTCATAGATATAAAGGGAGCATACGACTCAATAGCACTTCCATTATTGCATAATAATTTAATCAGTATAGGGATAAACCAAATCACCGCTTCAGCAATAATAAATATATACGCCAACCGCAAGATCCACATTAGAGACAACAGAAACAGGATACATGGGCCCAGAACAACATCAAAGGGAATTCCACAAGGATCAATTCTAAGCCCACTTCTTTTTAATATTTATACCAAGGATATACACAAGCTCTGGGAAGATGACACAAAATGCATCCAATATGCCGATGACTTCTGTATATACATAACAAAACCAACGCTCGCAGAATGTCTTAAAAAGTACAAAACCATCCTCTACATATTAAGAATGTGGGTTGAAGAACGAGGTTTTCAATTAAGCGAGGAAAAATCAGCTGTAGTTATCTTCACTAGGCACAGAATTCCAACAATGACTCATCTGCCAAGTAATATATACAGGATCAAGTGCTTCGAGGCACATAAATATCTGGGGGTGTGGTTAGACAGAAAACTCCTGTGGACCAAACATATAGAGTACGTGCAGGCAAAATGTGAAAAGGGTATCAATATTCTAAGGGCAGTAGTCAACACCAAATGGGGTGCTGATATTCAAACATCCCTCTTATTCTACAAATCGTACATCCGCTCCATTTTAGACTACGCTCTAATCCTATATGGATCCACCTCGAAGACAAATATGGGAAAGATAGAAAGAGTTCAAATAAAAAGCCTCAGATCCTGCACGGGAGCCATGAGATCAACACCAAGAAACATCATCCTTGCGGAAACCACTGAATATGCCATACACCTGAGACTAGAGCTTCTTGCCAACAAGTATATGCTGAAAGTTCACATCAGATATCCTAGCCTAGTAAAAATTTTAGGTAGACTAGCAGCCGAGACAATGGACAGTAAGTACTGGAAAAATAAGAAAGAGCCTCCGCTGGTTACCGCATTTTTAGCAATGCAAAAATATCAAGAATATAATACAGGGGAACAGAGAAAACTACCAGCATTCACGTTACCGCATCCTACTCTCATGTTAGAACCAATAGTACTAATACCAGCTTATCAGGAACAACCTAACCTAAATATCAGCATCTTGAACAGACTATTAGAACCATTCAGACAGTATCTCCACATATATACGGATGGTTCTAAATGTAAAGACGGAACAGGGTGTGCAATCTACATTGACCAATATAAAACCACAGTTAAATACACACTACACAAATTAGCTTCAATATATACAGCCGAAGTGTGCGCAATTAAAAAAGCTCTGCAATGGATGATCATGAACGGAGAATCCTACGCGGTAGTGATGACAGACTCCTTGTCGGCCTTAAAAGCAATTAAACAGAGAGACAGGAGAAAAATGGACAACGCTTTATGCTCCATACAAAGATCACTCGCCCAATTGTATGAATCTGGACGAATCGTATTCGTTTGGGTTAAGGGACACACAAATATTAAGGGCAACGAGGAAGCAGATAAACGAGCCAAAGAGGCCGTATATTATGGCGAACATGTAGACAATTATCTTCCTATAACAGACATCTACCCAGAAGTTAAAAAGTTAACTGCTATAAAAGCAAATGCCGAATGGAGAGATTATTGCCGCAATACAAATAACAAATATAAACTTATTCATCCAACACTTCCTACAATGCAGGAACTATCATTCTACACATCATCAAGATTGCTTTATACTACTATAGTTCGACTGAAATCAGGCCACGCAGGATATCAATCCCACCTGCACAGAATCGGTGTCCTGGACTCCCCTATATGTTCATGTGACGGTGTGTCAAATGCCGATCTCAATCATATAATCTTCATGTGCCCAAAATACTATGATGCAAGACTAAAACTTATAGATAACCTCCTACAACTCAATGCAATTAAAATGCCATTAGATATAACTAATATTTTGCTAACCAAATCAGCAGACGTGTATAGGGCAGTCAATAAATTTTGTAAATTAGCCAGAATCCAACTTTGAGTATAAAACCGCCTTTTGCGCGGTGCTGTACATACTTTACACTGTCATATAATATTCATTTTTATTATGTTTTTATACCTTGATGCTTGGTGTATTTGTTTGTTAAATTTTTCTTCTTGTCTACAATAATTAGGTATTAAGTATCCTATGTGCACTATCCGCTCGTTGACACCCATATGATTCCGTGGTCCTGTCTTGTCTAGCGTAAAAGTCGTCTTGATGGACCCCTAGACGCGTTGTTACCATTGTCGAACCCCGATCCCTGCTCCCAAGATAAAAAATAAAAAATAAAAAATAAAAAAAAATAAAATAAATAAAAAAAAAAATAAAAAAAAAAAATAATAATAACAAAAAAAAAAAAAAAAAAAAATAAAAAAAAATAAAATAAAATAAAAATAAAAAAAATATATATTAAAAAAACAAAAAAAAAAATAATAAAAAAAAATTTAATAAAAAAAGTAGTAATAATAAAAAAAAAGAAAAAGAAAAAAAAAAGAAAAAAAAAACCGCCCACTACATATATCTTCACTGTATTAAAGGTTGTAATTTTCTTTTGTAAGTGAGCCCGACTCCACCAAATCTATCTTTCAAAAATTTGTCAGGTCAGGTCAGGTTTTGCTTTTGAGTTGCCAAAAGTCTGTGGCTGATGGAGCGAGCGTTCCAATGCCAAAAACTTCACATACATACATACGGCACCAATTTGTTACTCCCCCCCTCTCTCATTCATTTTAAGATTTTTCTCCGTATTTTATTTAAATATGGGTAACCTGGTTTTGCTAGGTTATGCCAAATAAGTATTTCGAGTTGTACCTACCTGTACATCTACCTCTACCAGTGACAAAAAAACTCAAAAAATTGAGCTTATACCTTAAGTTTTTTTTCAAGGTTTCAACGTTGAGAGAATTTTTCATATTCAACGCTGTACTAGAGCTTTGGAAGAATTTCAAAAAAATACCGATTACTTCAGGTGTAGCCTCTATATTTTTTCGAGTAGAAGGATGACTTCTCAGACCTGAACGGCATATGGTTGAGCTTTCAACATTGCCTATGGACGAACTTGTCTCTGAATTTCATGATGCTTCTTCGAGTTCAACTAGCGTCTGTTAGTAAGATTGGTTTGACTCGCCCGGTTTTCCAATCTTTGTCAGTTTTTCAGTTAAAGTTGAAGTTGAAGTTGTCCCCTGGCTTGCCTGAATCAGTTTCACAATTCATCCACACAGTGCTCCCTGAAATTACCCGATGATTACTTTTTGGTTTTTCCTCGATTTAACCCTGGTCACGGCACCAATTTCGTACCCCCCCCCTCTCTCACTCTTTTTAAGACACACAGTGCTGCTTGGAGTTCCCTGTTAATTACCTTCCGCTTGTTCCTCGATTTCATCCTGGTCACGGCACCAATTTTGTATCCCCTTCCCCTTTATCTAAATATGGGTTATCTGATTTTGGTATGTTATGTTTTTGGGCATTCTGAATTGTACTTACTGATGGACCAAAAAAAACTTAAACAGTAACGCATGCGCCATAAACAAATAACTCAGCCGTGATTTCATACGATAAAGAACTTTAAAAAAGAGATCTGACCTGAAGTTTTGTTTCAAGATTTCAACGTTGAGAGGATTTTTGATTTTTCAACCTGTACTGAAGCTCATAAATATTCAATTTTCGAAACAATACAGGAAGATCATACAACTTTGCTTGATCTGGAAGCGACTTCCGGCAGTACTCGCCTGGGTACTACGATCGTCACGCCGTCATCAGCCATCTTTGGAACGATTGATGATTATTATTTTAACTAACGCTAACAAGGTGGTTGTGAAAAAAGTTGTAATTTGAGCGAGATGAGAAAAATAAAATAGGTTTAGGTAGAGTAACAGGGACAAAGATATCTTTAAGAAGAGATGAACAAACTAGAGAAAAAAAAGTTCAGCGTAGACAAAACTAATAAGATTAACATTTCTGACAACTACAGCCAGGAATTTAATATAATAACATTATTTGCTGGAAGGAGTGAATTACCATCATCTCATATCGAAATGAGCAACAGGATCAATTAATATTGAATTCATCAGAGTATTAACGCCATTGTCGCTAAAAATAATTAACCGATTACCGCTGTGTGAGGCGAATCGCTCCCATGCTGAAACGGATACGTTACCGGGATAAATTGGAAACTAATTCAAAGGGCGAAGGTCTGGGTTAACACTTTTGTCTCTCTGTGTTTCGGCATCGAATTTCACACTAGGACCAACCACATAAACATAATCATGAGATAATTACCGATACTCAGAGACCCAATAACCTAAATTCGTCCTCAAAGTAAACTTTGTGTAGCTTTGGCGTGCAAACCGTTCAGTCCCTATCCTTGACAGGTCTCACAGGAGTGATTTAAATTGCAATTATTTGCTTTTATGCAATTTGAATGATTTATGTTTCAATTTTAATTATAATTTAAATTAGTGTAATTTTGATTTGATTGTTGAATTGTGCGAAACAACCTCCTGGCGACCACATAGGGTATAATTTAAATAATCACGAATTGAATTGGAATGTTGCCAAGTTGAACATAATACATTTTGAACATTAAACTCCTTCACGAGGCAAACTTTTACTTGCGCAGTGGATAAAAAAGGATTATTCCAATCCTGAAAAGTGAAGGGGATGTTAACATAGCTTCATAGCGCTCTTCTGCCCAGAGTGTCAGGAGTGGGATAGACAAGTTCTTATTCTTTTCCGTTACCAATTCAAGACACAGTCATGTCATAATACTCTCTTTCCTACTTTTCTCCTCTATCGCCCTCTCTCCCTTCAGGGCGATCCACGGTAGGGTAACATTATCCTCAGCAACAGAGAACAAGAGGAATGTCCTCTCTTCTTGTCTCGTTACTCCCGTTCTGGCATGAAATAAACATTCCCTCCTCTCTCTCTCTCTCTCTCTCTTTCTCTCATCCCCCATTTATCTATTTCTCTCTCTCACACACGACGTATGGATGCAGTTCTTGGGTCCTTTTCTAGCCAGGACCAAGAGAATGGGCCTTTAGTTGATTGGACCGCACTCGGTTGTTTCTATTCTACTTGTAGGAGCTAAAGTTAAGATAAAATTGAGGTAGCGTTGTTGGAACGGAGATATGCGGGTCTTGAGAAATTTAAATCGGCCACAGCATTCGGAGTTGAGGGAGGTCACTGCTGGAAAGTCTAATAAGGCAAATAAAGATAATTAATTGCCGGAAACACTCTTGTTTCCAAGTCAACTTCTGGGTTTCACGTATACGTTTTTCGTGCGCGCAATGCATATCTAAGATTATGTTTTCTACACTGATCAAAGGGTCCGTGAATTTACACGCGATGCTTTTGAGAGAAAGCTCGCTAGGAATTTTAGCTGGAGAAAAAAATCTGTTTTTGACGTAAGGTGCGCATAAATAAACTTCAACGCCATAAATGCGTTACAAGGTCGTCTTCTTCATTACCTAGTTGTGACTGTTCTTTCTCTGTCCTTGGTGACGGCCTCCTTCATCCCGTGACGGCCGGACTTAACCCAACGGCGGTGCTCCTTAACTACCACCCCCCTCCATCCAATCCCCAAGTCGTAATTTCCAAGCAACCTCGGCCATCGAGATCTAGATATTTGACACCGTAGCTGAATTTTGAATATAAACCCAATTTCTTTGTCACTGCTTACGAGGCGAAAGCTCCGCTTTAAAAATCGTCCAGTCAAAGGGTCCGTATACGAGACAAGCAGGTTGATATTAGAAAAGCTATGTCTTCAGATGAGAAATACCTGTGCGTCAGACCTGGAACTTATATATCGATGCTGACCCTTGTCTTTTCATTATAAGTAGGGCACTTTCTCCTTCGAACTTCTGGTCCGAAATTCAGAGAAACAAAAGTCTCCCGGAGGAGCAACGCTGATGTTCAAGAACTTAGCTCTTTTATTTATCCTGTGCAAATGGATGACGTCATAAATCTACATCTCTTATGATGTTTGAATTATGTAACGAGCCCTTTCACAATACATTTATCCCTTTATAATGTCAATTTCTTCCGCATCGCTTGACTCAATTCACCCACATCTAAGTAAATGTTTGATCTTACTGACATTAATAAACCTTCCAAATATTCCAGAATATATCTCTTAGGAGCCAGTCATTTGTGTACGGAATCATCAGTGTTGATAATTGGATAATTTGATTCCACTTTGTATATGTACCACACGCAGTACGATAACAATGAATCGAGATTGTATGTTCATGTAGACGAGATGAAGTAACGTAACCATTGTATGATTATGCGGATGTAAATGTCTGGATTTGATTGCGATTTAATTAATGCCAAATCCACCCCTAAAGCATTCCCAGTCTACAGTCGTAGACAAGGTGAGTCTCCCTAATTTTATCCTTCATTTATTTTCGTCGTAGCTTTGATCATCTTAATTCGGTTGTCGAACCCAGAGCGGAAAATCGAATCAATATATTGGAATTGTTCCAAGGAAGCCATATAATAGGTGTAAATGTAAATTCCGTTATAATGACGTCATTTTTTGGTCAGATTTCTCGGACGTGATTTAGACGTGATGTTTATGACGTCGGTTTCACGTCGTTTTTTCGTACAAACGAATATTTTAATGTAAGCAAGACACTGAGCATGTGAAAACTATCGGCTAGACAGTAACTTAAGTTACACAATTAATCAATTTAATTGATTTTCCCGCGTCTCGTACAAAATTCGCCACGATTTTCAAAGAAAAAATGTCAATCTCGGACACTTTCCCCCGCAACTTTGGTCCCGGTAATCGTGGGAAGATCGCAAGGATATCGGCGCGTAGCTAAAAAATCGCTTTCGAAGAGTGTGAAGTTTTTTCGAAATCGACGTGATCGTCTGTCATTTATAAGATGTCAAAGTTAAGTTTAAAAAATTTTTGACAGATTTTCAAAAGCGGCCATTTTGAAAGATATCGCGATCGCAATTTGGACGTCTCGCTAGTAGTCGTCGACCTCTTTCGATGGAAAACAATCGTCCGTCCGAAACGTGCACCGTTTCGAAGCAAACGGCCAAACAAATATCTTTCCAAAATGAACGAATGTGCCCTTTGAATTTTTGATAGAAATTTTGATAGGGTCGGCACGAATCTCGAACCGGAATCCGTTTTTCGTTTTCGTTCATAGTTTCGGAGATAATGGCGTCCAAAAATCAGATTATACGGTAATAAAGGAGAAAATTGGTGTTACGAGCAAAGGAAATAATTTTTGTCAATTCTAAAAATCAAAACAGCGGCCATTTTGTAATTAAGACGTAATGAATAGACTCCAAGTTACGATCTGCACGTAAGAGAAATGTGGAATAAAAATTTGAACTGTCACTTTTAAACGTCAAATTCAAGAGTATTGAAAAAAATGTTTTTTCTCTTTAACAAATGTCATTATGGTGATGTCTAAACCGTTATTGAAATTTTTTGGCGGTGTCAAAATAAAGGCAATTGACTTTCACCTGGAAAAGCAGAATAAATGACAGAAATCGGAAGTGTCAGTTAAAAAATGTCAAATTCGAAATTTTTGAAAACCCATTTATTAAAAAAAAAAAATCGCGGTGACGTTAAAATATTCGATACAATTTTTTTAGCGGTGTCAAAATAAAGGCAATACCCCAGACTCGAACCCGGTTGTGAAAAAAACGCGAATAAAAAATTGAAACTGCGGGTTTTAAACGCCAAAATCGAAAAATCGCCAACAAAAATCGACCATTTTTGATCCATTGTAGCGCCCCAATTTTTAAAATTTAAACGAAAAAAATTGAAAATTCCGACAAAACAACTCTTCTACTACCTCCACCTAGCGAAAACGATCCTCGAATCCTGGTGCCCGAAAATCAAAAAGAAAAAAACCGAATTTTAGCTGATTTTCACTAATTTTGCACAGTCATCCTACCGTCATTTCTGAAGTCAAAATGACGTTGGGGATGACCAAAAAATCACGTTGCTTAAGAACACTCTTCTGACTGGGATATATCTACCCAATTACAGTAAAACAAGAAATGTGGCAGCATGGTTTTTGATATTACCGGCAGGCTTATCTAACTTTATGATTTATGTATTTAATTTAACGACCATCCCTCGGTCAGTTATTATGTTATAAGCTGAATTGCACTTTTGGCCGATTAGATACGACCAGAATCGTCCGAGTTTATCTTTTTCGCGCTTTACTTTGTCCAGTAATTCGGGTAACGTTTCCTGGAGGAAATTACAGTAAAGTTCATCTATTAACCTTCCCGGAACTTTGATAGGTCAAGTAACGAATTTGCATTTGAGTGATGAGAATCGTTGCTGAAAATGTACTCGTATCGTTCTAGTGATGTGAGGATTATTTTCAGTTCATGCATAAATATAAAGGGCGCCATTGGGAAAAAAGTCATGCCCTGTTAATCTCTGGGCGAAAGAGCGATTCACCACCACTTACGTATTTACCAAAATGAGGCCTCAAAATAATCCAGATAACTTTTAGGTCGGTAGAACAATCGCCAAGAGTAAATTTGAGCAGACTCAAGGGTTGCGAGTATCAAAGCGAGAGAAAAACTGATATCAAACTTAAAAAAAGACGTCCTCGGCATCACAGATCGAGGAAAGAGCGCAACGCAGTCACCAGACCCCTAAGAGTTAACCATCAATCATAATTTTCAGTCCTTAGTTTTCATAATACCCCTGTGATCTATCCCTATATACTTTTTTGTGAGAGAAAGATATCCATAAGGAGTGGTCTGGTGTTCAATTTGAGCAGCATCAGTCTAATCGTTTCAAAATGGCGGCCATTTGAATTTTGGTACAAAATTGTACATTCTGAACCATTTTAAATGCAAGATTTATGGGATGAGGAGAAAAACGAGAGCGAAAGCGCGTCGTCAGAACCACAATATCTAAGACTTGACGTTTACAAAGATCAAGTCAATTCAAAAATCAGCTTCCTTCTCTGCAAGAGTCAGAGTGGGAACCCGTAAAAAGAATCAGATAGCATTCAATGCTTAGGAGGACAAAGTCAATAACAGAAAGCCTCAAACCGAACCTGGGTAGCTTCATCATAGTCGTCCAAAAATTAGCTCCTTCTCTGCAAAAGTCAGAATGGGATCTCGTAGAAAGAATCAGATAGGACTCTATGCTCAGGAAAACGAAGTCAATAATAGAACTTCTCGAAACGACGCTCTACAGCTGCATAGTGATCAAAAAATCAACCCCTACTCTGCAAAAGTCAAAGTGGAATCTCGTAGGAGGAATCAGATGGGACTCATTGTTTGGGAAGGAAAATAAGAGAAATTCCATCAACTGCTTCCCAGGAAATTTGTCGGTAATCCCCCAGTCAAATAACAATAAGAGAAAGGAATCCCAAGATCTGAAGGCCAAGAAGAACGCTATCAAACTGGCTGAGGCATTCGATCAGGAAACCTCTCTGAGACCCAATTGCTCATATCCTTCGAAACATTAATGACTTAATAAAATCATTGTAGATCCCCACCGAAAACTGACATGGCAAAACCACTGAGATCTACGGCTTGCTAAGGATCCACTAAGCAGAGGTACCTATCTACATCCCATAGCCAGTCCCAATCATTCTTCTTCTTAGTATCTTTCACTCATTCGACAGAAAAATTGACAAGCGTAACTCTCCAGCAAGAGTGTTTGTTTGTAAAACTCTTTCATCATCTTCAATAAGCCAATAATTCTATGAACAGCTTGATTGAGTTGCAATGGGAAGTAATCTCAACCAAGTCGAGACCAACATCGACATGGAATTATTTGCAGAAACAGCTCTTAGCTCAGCTCCAAAAAGAAAATCCACCGAAAAATAGCTTTCACGAGTTTTCTCTCGCCTACACAACATTTACCCGTCGTCCATTTACCACGAAGAAAGAAAAAGGATGGAGTCAAGAAATATAATAATTAACATGGAGGAAATGTGTCGATCACTCCAAGCAAATAGATCAAGAGGGACCTCTTTCGTCAATCTGATACTATGATGAGACTCCTACTTAAACCTTCCGATGACAAAACCAAAAACAGGGAAGTCTAAAAGAAGCCCACTCACACCCAATGACGTGATCTGCACGGGCAATCAGATCACTTGCTAGCCAAAAAACGATTTGTCAAACACCTATCCTGCAAAAATACCTCCTGAAGTCAAAAAACTTCAAATAAACACACCAAAAGCAAAACTAAATGCACCTAATGCGGTCGTATAAAGACCAAACAGATAAATCGCCATCTGCAAGATTTTATCGTAATCCCTGTTACGAACCCAGAGCTACAACATTTTTGGGAAGGAATGGCTCCAAACACAGCAGCTCTAAAAAATTTGGTAGATGTCTGCACGAATCATCTTTGCAGGTCTCTTGGTCACAAATTCTGGGTTCGTTCTGCGGATCTTTTTCCCCGGTAGCTTCCACCTGAATGGTTCTCTTAATGGGGAACCAATCGGCTTATTACTGCGGTTTGATGTTAATTAGGCAATTTTAATTGGTCGGCTTACGACTTGTAAGGCCGAAAAGCTTGTTCGCAATCTAGACGAAGGACCAGGGTCAGGATACACCGGGGGGACGATATCCACATCATCTGACGAAGGGTGCTTGGTGGCTTGCTCGTCCTTGACACTGCTCTGCTCTACTCTAACTCAGACTCCGACTGTTGTTGGTGCATGGTGAGTGTTGGAAGATTCGTTTTTCACCACTCGCGTTACGCGCATGAGTGTGTCCTTTTGCCGTGAAAACCATAATTTTAGGGATGGGAAACAAGGGTCATGCAAGTAAAGGATAAATAGCGTAAGGAAGAGATGAATATAAAAATTCGGGCATGCGGTTTTCTATCCTTGACATCAAAGCTCTGTTGTTATTGTTTTTCTTTCTTCCGGGATATAGGACTTGCAGTTATTCTGATCCTTCATCGAGACTTAAAACTGGACAAATCTTCATGACAAGTGCGATTCTGATAAGATTCCTTCATTAATCCATGCGACACTACTCGGAAAAACATGTTCTGTTCCAAACATTAGTCCTCAAAAAGTTTCTGTTAACTTGTTGTTTTGCTACCAGCAACCTAATTCCGTCCTGTATAATTTGAAAGTTAAAAGTTGATGACTTATCCTAATCTACTCGAGGTGGAACAGCCGGGATCTTACTGTTAGTGTAGGGAAAGCAGGCATCTCTGGCGTGCTCCCGAGGTCACGAAACGCAGCTGCTTATGTTCCCATGGATGTCGGGCTGGTTAAGGATCCCTATCCCTTAGAAATAGCTGGGGGATTCGGTAAGATTTCCAGGTTGGTGACGCGATGATACCCTAAAGCGTCCCCGCGCTTATCCCAAATAGACTGAATCGACGTGAAATAACGAAAACTAAAAGACTCTCTCAGACAAAATAGCTCAGCTCGTCGGTTAATTATTTTTTCGTGAGCATAATTTAAGTCTATCAAACTAAGTTGGTGAGTAAATGCCTTGTTTCCCTTAATTAATCTCTTTTTTAATTGAATTCGTGAGGTGAGAAACTGAAATTGTACAATGCTAATCTAATTTAGCCTTTTTAATTAAAACCAACAAAATCGCCGCAATGTGGGAAGTCTCGGTTTTGCGATTTATTTGTCTCCCCAAGAAATTAAGTCCTTTGTATATATAAGTTTTAATTGCGCTCTGAAATGGAATCGAGAAAACGGAAATAAATGAACCGCTTTCCATAACTTTTAATCCTTCATCTAATTTTGTGGAATATTTATTTTAACTACTGCCGAACTTCGCGACTTTACGGAGAACTTGCACAGAAATAGCTCCATTTTCCCTTTTTTACGCTCCAATTCTCTTCGAAACGTTCAATGGGAAACCCGTCACGTTTCATTTTACCCGACTAGAAAAGAAACAGGAAAATCCGGTTAGATGCAATGTTTATGTTTGTTTGTTCGCTTCTATGCTTGTTTGTTTAAGTTTCGGTAACTCCGTCCTTAACTACAGCACAGATATCAATAATTTTATTGAAAACTCTCTTGAGCGAGTACAACTCTTATCGTTCAAGTAAAAATGTAAAACTCCTGAAACTTCATAAGTTTGAAAGCTTAAAAAGAAGGTTCGAGCAATGTGTTGCATATTTTATCTGTCCAGAAAAGGAGTAAAAACCCAGACGGCTATCACGTCATGAAAAATCGGGTTTCTAAAATCACAAATTACCCAAATATCTCTCACCGAGAAAGACGGCTTTGACAGCTTAGAGCTATCGTACACATTTTTGCTCGCAGGATTCACATACACGCAATTGACGGAGGACTCGAAGCGTGGCGATTCTATTACAGGAGCCTTATGGCTTATATCAGTGCCATCATCAAATTTCGCCAATAAAAAAGAAAGTTAGAGATTTATCCATGAGAAAAGCTTTATCAAAGTTCAATTTTCTTGATAAAGATTGCCTGCCTGGTGTTTTTCATTCAAATAATTGTTGTTCAGGTGCTTATACACCTTCAAGTGGTTCAAGGATAAAACGTTCTTGGTCGTTTTCTACCTACTGTTTCTCCAGAACATCGGGAATTACCATAATGCAATAAAAACTTCTGAGTGTGACGCCCGAGCGGGGTGTCTATATCAGGGACGGGAGATTATCTGGATTATTACCTCCTTATAATTTTACTGTTTCGTATCAATTTTAAATCCTACCGCCTTTCCTTATTTTACTTCCTTGCCCTGGGCTCAAGAGCCTTCGTGCATCAAGAACGTCCCAACTCATTTGTTGGACGGAGAGAAAATTTCGTACGTTGAGGCAGCCGTGTTAGCCGGGGAGAAATTAGTAGCAGCCAAGCGATCGTGAAACACTAGTGAAGATATCGTCCCTTTCTAAGCTTCACGTTTCGTCATGTATTCTTACCTCCTTCGCCCGTCAGAAGCATAGGGAAAAATATACATCCGACTTACACGAACGTATTCGTCTACAAGAATAATTATTCATGTCAATCAACCAATGGTTAATGGTACTCTACTGATCAATCAAGCATCGTATTGACGGTAAGGTCAACCAGGGTAGAGCCACATTTGTTTCGAGCCCTTAAAATTTGGCTCTTCGAGCCCGATCTGGGGTAACTTGAACCCGTAACATTTACAATAGTCAATCTTACGTCTGGACGACCGCACGACTATGATGGACACTTGTGGGCTATTGGATATTATAGGCATCTCGTTACTTCTAAAGGGTGTCCGTTAGGAAAGAAAAAGTGGCGTGGGTCATTTTGGGAGGCTCTAGAGGTTTTATAAAGCGACACGTCAATAATTATTATCGAAAGGAAAAAATGAAACTCCCCATTTTAACCAAATATTGTATTTGTTGTTGTTAGTTGTTTGTTGCTAGATACGGAGATCGGTTTTAGGTCCCTGATGCTGCAGCCATGCAGGCTTATTGTATCTTTCCGTAGCTGTTGGTTCTTGGCTATTCAAATAACTCTGTACCCTTCACAAGGTTCAGAAGTTTGCTTGACAAGCTTTCCCCGACATCATGTCATTGGTATTGTTTCCCATGATTGTGTGTCGGATTCGATTGAGTGCTGGGCACTCAAAGATTACATGGAAAGCTGTTTCGTCTTCCTCATTGCATAGTCTGCATGCTGGTTCTCCATAGATACCCAACTTCTTCAGGTGTTGTCTCAGGTGGCAGTGTCCTGTAAGAAGTCCCACCACTGCTTTAACTTGCATTCTGTTTAAATGCAGTAGTTCATTGGCAAGTTTTGGAGATGGCTCTTTTACCATTAACTTGCTATGTTTGTTGCCTGGTATATGTGGTTCCAATATGCTTTGTGTTGGTTACTTGTCCAACTAGCTATCGCGCCACGTACCATGTTACTGGTAGTTCCAAACATTGGTTCTGGTCCTGTGAAGGCGGCTGCCGCGCCCTCTAAACTGGCAACTTGTCGGAGGACGATAACTGCTGAAACCTTGATAAACTCTTTAAGTCCTAGCTGACATCTTCAAACGTAATAAAATCGAGATATGGTCGATTTACCAATTTTTGAAGTGCCACTTATGCATGTCTCGGCAAATTTTAAAGCGTAAAAAAATTATTTGTGCAAGGGGATACAGCGAGTTGGTCTTGGTTTTCTTCACCAAACGCTGCCTCGGCCTCGATAACTAATCGTAGAGGTCATTGTGTATTAATAGCCTTTCTTATGATCGATGGGTCTCTTGAACGATTTCGGATGGGTACTGTCAAAAGCACTGCTCGTTCAGGTGATGGTTGGCCGGTTCTTCTTATTTTGATACAGGCTTTCTCAGGATTTTCTGCCAGATTGTTACCGTTCAGACGATTGATGGTTAGATGACTATAGGGGACCAGGTGGTGGTCTACCAGATGGTTTTCTCTGAGGTGATTATCAGATAGGTGGTGAAATTGAGGGTCATTCAGGCTGTAGTCGTCAGTTGATTGTTGTGGTTATCTTCTCAGTACTTTTCATTTGTTGCCATTTTCCTTTTTTATTGCGCAATCAGCAGTAGTCTTTGTAGTCGTTGAGATGATGGTTGGCCATATTTCTTTTCAGGTTTTCTCAGGCTTTTCTGCCAGATGGTTAGCGTTCGACTCGTTGATGGTTAAATTACTAGTCGACCAAGTGGTGGTCTAACAGATGGTTTTTGGTAAGGTGATTATCAGAGTACTTATTGTTGTCTACGAGGTTGTACATCAGCTCAGCAGATCTTCTGACGGAATAGTATAATGTGATCCTAATTGAAATTTTTATATTTATTCTGATATGATATATATTTATAGTTGTAGTGGGGAAATGGTTCTCGGGCAATTGATTGTAGGGCAAGTAGTATGGATGTTATTTACCATAAAGCATATTATATATGACATAACCTGCGCTAGTAGTAGGTTGTAACTTTCGTTTCCCAGTTAATTATTATTTTTTTTATTTGTTTCCTAATGGGTAAAGAGGGTAATAAAATATTTTCGTTTCTTGAATTCACTAAGTGAATTTTTCCTGGTGGTTCTTTTCTTACGTTTGAATGACGAGTGCGAAGAAAAGCATCCGGATCGTACATCCGTAGATGTTGCCAGTTGATATAAGAGCCGTAGTTCGTGCGGATAATGCCAATAAATCCAGATGAGTTAGGGGAATGTTCGGCTGATAATCAAATTGGCATCATAGTTGGAAGTGACCTCTGTCATTATAGAGAGAAAAAGGACTCGAGGACGGGTCAGATCGGTGTGAGAATCAAGGAGGGAAAATGTTTTTTGTTATATGTTCGCTAGCCTCGAGCACGTCAGGAGTAAAAAGACCAGAGGTCTGTCTGGGATGGCTTAATTTGTTGCCTTCAATAGTTTGTAACGGGATTTTCTGTGGGTAGAGGTGAGTTCCCAGGAGTGAATGATTGCCCCTTTGTACCCGTGACAAGTCGATTAAAATTGTTATGGTTTATTTACAAAAGAATTATATTTACAATAAATCGATCTAGTACTATTATTCATACGACTGATCTTAGGATTGCTCCGTCCTCTGAGTGATATAAAGGGGGCGGCCCTCGTTCTGGGGAGTGACCGGATTGGATTCAGATAACCGCGTCGAAGGCGGCCTCGTTTACCATTGGCCTTTCCGGTACTGCTGCTGCTGGTGTCCTCGCTGCTCGCCGCTCACCATCATCAGTAACGACCGTATGCAAGATACGCGTCTCGGGGCCGTCCGGGCGATGACTTTCGTCGGCAGGCGCTCTCTGAAACAAAAGCCGCTCCCGATGCCTCAATACGACCTCGGGACGGCTGTTACTGGGTCCGGCCCTCAATACAGCGCCGGTTGATTACCTACACTGATCGGTCGTCGGCCAGAGCTCACTTCACTCTGGTCGCGCTTCCGAAGCCGGGTTACGGTTAGGGCCAACTCAGTTCATCGACCTACTGTAGCCGGCTATGTAAATTGGATGGGTGCACTCACTACATGCCCCAGCTGATCTCCGAGCTCAATTCACCCAGGAGAGAGAGTTGTTCGCAAGTCAATTCCTCACGATGTACTCTACTGAGTCTTCAGCTGGTGCTCTTTATACAGCCGGTGTGGTGGAGATAATCTGCTAATTACTGTCGTAAAAACTGTATCATTCCAGATAAACCCCTCTAAGAATGAAATAAATAATAATTATCAACGAAAGCCTCGGATTTCGTTACAAGTTCAATTTTAAATTTTAACAAATGCAAGTTCCAAGTGAATCAAAGTACCCAGAAATTATTTATTTGTGACCCTCTGCGTCGATGAGAGCAGGTACGATCTAAAAAAGTTTTGCGTTAATTATATGCTGGATAGCATATTTAGTTTTCTGTTTTTTAATACGGTCCTAGGGATGGGTTCCTAGGAAATGGCTCCCCTGCTTTTGTAATATAATGAGTAAGTTTGTGTAATTTTTGAGGATTCTAGAAAGTTGAATTACCGCGATTTTCGCTTAAAAAGGGTGAATTTCGGAGAAAGGTATTTGAGCTGATCTAGTTTAAAATTGGCTTATCAAGGTGTATAGAATTGTTTCAATTAAATGAGCTTTCTTGTCTATAATAGTAATAATAATAGAGAAAGGTATATGAACTCCTTTATTAAACACTGAACTTTCTATAGTTTCTTATACGTAGGTATTTCAAGAAAAATCATGAATTATGTAAGCTTCAGGTTCACAAATCTCCTATGTCTGTTCCACTTCTTCATCATTTATTAAATTATTCTATTATTCATCTGTTTCGGTATTCTATTTTGACGCGAAATCAATTATCGATTAAAACTAAAATACTTTTCCTAATTTAAGAGTGACTGCATGAAAATGAATATTTTAGAAAGTCATTTTCTAAATTAACCCCTAGTGTAGCCCCAAATTAAATTATTTCTGATACGACAGTAAGACGGTTAAATTTTGTAACAATTTTAGACAAACGTCACGTGATGTCACATGAACATCACCACATAATCCTGTTACGCTAGGGGCTACCAGTTAACTTCGTAAAGTTCAACACAGACTGCGGTCTTAGAGACATTTACTTCAACGAGTCATATCAGAAATTAGCAGCTTCAAGTCGGTTTTAAAGTTCAACGAGAATCATATTACTTATAGAATCAACCTTAATCTAGAAATTGATGAAATATTAAATGATACCAATTATTATTGAGAGGGTTGATATAAAAAATGACATTTTTGTGAATGTTATTTTTTATCAGGCAAGAAGTGTCCATCAAATAAGGGAGAGCCAAAAATAATCTTTTCCTCATGCTGGGTTGCAGTCGAGCCTATGTTGGGTAAAAATATAAAATGT
This sequence comes from Malachius bipustulatus, assembly GCA_910589415.1. NCBI lineage: Eukaryota > Metazoa > Arthropoda > Insecta > Coleoptera > Melyridae > Malachius > Malachius bipustulatus. Next base: position 30,441,395 of record OU342638.1, on the reverse strand, counting down.
AAGAATCTTTTACGAAGATGATGCATTGATCCTTATTGTAAATATTGACAGAAGCGGTGTTTTGATGTTTATTTTGCTTGATTTTCTTACACGAGCTGATTCAGCAAATAGACCAGATACAGGGTGGAAAATTTTATAAGAAAATTAAACTTACAAATAATTTTTTTTATAAAAGTGATAATCCCGCGGTGTTTTTCAGGTAGGTACTTCCCCGGGTGCTATTCACTTTTATTTCTGTAATTTACCAAGATTTCAATCACTTTTAACATACTCAAATTTACAATAATATTATTTTTAATCTAAACGTCTATACCGGGTAACCAAATAAGGCTGCAAGGTGCTGTATCTTGGAGACAATTGGTCTCAAATCTTCAAAATAAATTTTTTTCAGACATAACACACCTAGACGCCTTCACCAGGTCTCCTTCCGCCACTCGGTTACTTTTTCGGGAACGGACTCCACCAGGCGGTAGTTGCGTAACGACGGAAAACTAGGGTAACGTGGTGTGTTTACTGTACTTTATGCCTCCTTCGATACCTTTACTTCACTATCCAGACACCGTTCTCCTTTATTTAGAACAATAGCACCCACTATAAAGGAAAACGAGACCCAATCTGTGAAGCGCCGGGATGGGGGCGGAAAGTAAATCTCTGCATCTCTTTTTGCAGCCGACCGCCTAGCTAGAGCCGCTTCTTTAGGAGGAGAGCAGTGTTGAACTTACCGTATTGAACTGTTTTGAAAGTCCGCTTCCATAATAATAGCTAGCAGTATTGCTCGATTAAATAAAAAAGATATGCAGTAGAGCGAGGATTGGAAACCACGTTTTGAGATGTTGGAATGAGAAGGAAAAAATATCAGCTACTAGATTTATTAGGTTCGAGATTCAGTTGAGATAAAAAGAAACTCATAGAAACGTACCAAGACCAAGGAAGATTTCAGCTGATCTCGCAGCTTATAGGCGGTGTTGTAATTGTCACGGCTAAGGTCACTTCTGCTGGGATTGCTTTTTCTAGGCATTTTTGAAAACATATCCGGGAGACATTTCTAGAAGTAATTTTTAACGCACAAAAAGAGGTCAAATAGAGACTCATGGTTTCAATTTAGTCTCGATTGTAAGTAATAGTGATCGTATAAGACAATCAAGATGGATGAAATTTGTGATGGGACTGATTTGAATCGATATGTGGCCTCTTTCAGTCTATAGGTGTTAATTCACTGTAGTAGCAACGTCAACACACCCCTTATGTGGCTGTGATTAATTTTGTAGTCGTTGTTTCGAGACCTAGTAGCCAGCCGCAGTGCAGCCTATATTCAGTTCGCTGACATTCAGAATAAAGTGGTCGTAGTGGGTGGTTTGGTTTAATGTAGCTTGGGCACACCAAACGGTAAACTACCAATGAAAAGCTTATCTCTATACGAACATGTACGCAAATCAATCGATTGCAACGTTAAATAACAATAAATTTCCCATTTATAACGAACTATTTTATAATATGAAGTAGGAAATCAAAAAATTGCCTCGGCAACAAAACTGGAACCCTTTGAAACAAGCATTGATATTATTTGTGAATTAAATAAATGTTTCAAACTCATTTAATCAAAAGCTCGAATTGTAAAAGTTCGATCCCGTAAATTGTGACATGGGAAAGAAAAGCGTAAAGGCTTTCAGACGACACCTAAATTGAAATACATAAAATGAAGTCATTAAAATCATATTAAAGGTAAAACTTTCTTATGGATAATTGACGGGTATTAGTGTTATTGTTTCCCAATCACTTGTACATTTATGTTCAAAAATTCTATTACTCTAATTACCAATTTCAAAACAAAGAAAAAAGTTAAGTGACTCGGCAATATTGCCCAGAAATCTTTGCTTTATTTCAAACACCCTCCATATTTGTCATAGTTGTAAGCTGCTTTTTCATATACCTACTTCAAGGCATATTAGGTAAGAATAAATAATATGTCAAATTTTTCTGATCATAAATTGTGATTTACTTCCTATAATCATCTCGCATATGACGTCATCACTAATAACGCGTGGAACGGAGAGTCAACAGAACACAGGCAAGCTATTGTTTCTGGTTGTTCTGGTTCGTGGATACATTCTTGAAGCAAATTTCTTTCCCAACGCTCCAACCTTGGATTCAAGACTCTTGTCCTATTCCATTTAAGTAAGTTCTCGGATCTACCACGTTTTCGAATTTTCCAAGTCTTAATAATGAACTTATAATAACTTTCCCTACGTCACCCTAATTGCTTCCTCGCTGTTAAATTCGTTATGTAGACTTAATCAACTTTATTATCCTTTTAATAAACTTTATTGCTTCTTAATTTAGAAAGTAGCCTGTTCTAGTTTTACCTAGTCCTAGTACTTTATTTAGCAGTCTCTTGGTCGTCCTCGTCCCTAGCACGAGATGGTTACTTAACAGATACCGATAGATAACTCACAGCACAGTTTTAATAGGTTGTCTCAGGGTAAAAGTTCAACTTTTTAACTTCCCTGCTGATTTTAGTTTATCACGCGAGAAATTACAGCGGCCTTGAGAGTGACATCTTCGGTGACTTTGAATATTAAGTCGATACACTTCGGGAATGAACGGTTCCCTAATAAGTGGCTGTGGTGTAGAAAAACGTAACGACATCTAACTTAGATGTTTCAAATGATGAATCAGCGTATTAAATGAAGTTGTCTGGAGTTTCATGTACATAGTAGAACTCTCGGCTGGTAGATGTCGCTAGTTAAAATATCCAAACTCCGGTTATCGATCGTTGTTGGAGAAGTTAAATTGTTTTTGCTTCATTTTTACCTTATAAATTTGGTCTTTTGTGCCTGTAAAAGTCCTTTTATTAGAACTTTATATTATAAGATTCATTTTAGGAGTTTTCTTTTTAACAAACCGTGAAATCGAACCTTCGATAATACAGAAAACTACTCCTCATGCAACGTTTCCGCTTATGTGACGTCATTAATTCTCACGTCACGAAATTCGTCTTCATTCGCACACCAAAAAATAGCGTCATATTGACATTGCTCTGGATATTATTCCATTATTAGCGCAGTTCAGAACAATATTTTTTCTTCGTTAAACCGTTGCGTACCTAGTCTTCGATATATTCTTCAATTACCATCAAAAAAATACTTCAGTTTTAGGACAGTTTTTGCGCTTAAACCGTATTCAGCAACCTTCTGCTGACTGTAACAGAAACGCAGCCTAAGCTCCGGAACTGTTGGTAACAGCGCCGAAGATTATTTTCACGTAAAATAACTAACGTCTTTGGACATTTCTTTATTATTACGACGTCATTACTCTCAGGTCACCAAATTCGTCATACGAACACCAAAAAATAACGTCATATTGACGTTGCTCTGCTACCTGGGCACTCGAGGACAGATATTATTCCGGCATTACCGCAGCTCAGAACAATATTATTCCCTGTTTCAATCCTTGTGTAGTCTTCGATATCTTCTTCGACGGCCAACAAAATATTTCAAGTTGAACATTGTTTTTTTTTTTTTTTTGTTCACAGTTTTTGCACTGGAACCGTGTACCAGCAATCTTATTCTGACTGTAACAAAAAAGGCAACCCAAAACTCCGGACTGTTGGATTGGAAATAGCGCGCTTCGATGCTAGTAATGCCAGTTTTACTCGAAGGAGTATGCTCTCGACTCCACAGCAGGAATATTTCTTTCCCAGTCTGTGTGTTTACCGTACTATTTCTTGTGATCAATGCTCTTTGTACTCCCCTCCTCCCAAAAAAATCGATTTTGTTGTTTGTTGTCTCAGACTCGTTTAAATGGTTCGATCTCAAGTTTATGAGTGTCTATGCGATCTCCTTCACAGCTTCCATTACTACATTATGATGTTTTTTCCTTCTCATAACATACTCTCTGGTGACTTTTGCGGAGTTTGTCGATAGTCGTACTTTTTTACCTTATAAATTCTTGTGAGCCTCCTCCTTCCCCTTCTCGCCCTACTAACGTCCCTAACATAGCATTCTCACCACTGTGGTGTGTAGATTTGGTCATCAACTTTTTATATTGACCAGCATTCATAGCATTACAAGATTGTTGGTCTTATTGCTTATTTATACACTTCATCTTTAGTCTTGGCTTTCGATAGTCATCAAGATTGTCTGACATGGAACGCCATTTACGTGATTCTCATCTGCATGTCTAAGCTGTTAGGTGTCACAAAAAAATAGACTCGAGATATTCCAACCTGTCTTGCCTGTTAAGAGAAACTGCTTCTGTAGTTTCTGCCAACTCCAATAATTCTTCTTTCGTAAAAAGTTTATTGACATCTGTCGAGGTCAGATTTCAACTGTGGGAAGGATTTTGCAACAAGAACAAGTCATCGGCATAAAACAGCAGTGTCCAAAATCCTTCTGCTTGAGCAGTTGCACATCTTCTTCGGAATGGTGTGTCACTCTTCAGTATGCTTCAACCAATTTGCGGTTTCGGATCTAGATTGTTGCAGAGAAGGTGATTTCTCACTGGCACCTAGGCCACCATTGGACCCTTCGCACCTACTCTCGAGTGGACAGCCCCACTACCTACCCTTCCTTCAACCATCCGACTACTCAGACTCAGATGCACAGAAGGACGAGTCCCGGCGTGGTCTACCCAATTCTGGTCATAGCTGATCAGACTTACCAAAATATTGATTACAGATATTGACGCAGCGCTGGACAGTGGTAGAGCACAATCATGTTCTGCAGTTTCGCCTTTTTCTCCAAATCCTCTGCACTTTGAGAGAATATGCGGTTATTTGGATGGACCCTAAATCGTTATAAAAGAATATTTCTGCAAACCTCAAAAACGGCAAATCGTCTAAATTTTCTTTATTTTATGCGTCTAAAGAGAGCATTCTTTAGACGTAAAAAGTCCCATCGACAATAATTTACTCTAATCACTTTTACTAAGCTACTCAGAAGTGAATCATGTCATCTCGTATTAAATTAAGCCCGTTTTGACGGAGTAATCGAGAAAAAAATGCGACAGCTCCACTTTTTAAAGAGCCAGAGGACATAATTCAGCTACCTGGCGAGAAAATTGTTATCATCGCTTTATTATCATCAGCACTGGATAGACCATTTCCTGAACCTCTCGTCCCTTCCGTGTTCTCAACTTCCAATTTCTAGCTCATATTTCTCTCGGATCACATCCAAATCCACACGAGCTAATCTCCACCAGCCTGGATTCTAACGCAAATCTCTACACTTACTTGTATCCTCTCCGTCACCTACTGATCTATTTAGGATTCATCTCAATCTACCTGCCCACCTTATTAATAAATCTGGCCCTGTCTGGATCAGCTGCTATGCCAATCACGTACAGGTAAAGTAATTAAAAGTTGTCGCGCGTGCGGTACGCAGTCAGAAAATCCTCGAGAACCACTATTATCTCATCATTTCCACTCAAGAGATTTCTCGACGTCTTCGGAAACGAGGCGTCTTTTTATATGCATTGGGTTAAGTGGTTTTAGTAGAAGAGGATGCTGTCGGATTTGGAGGCAAAGGCCTCGCGCCCTCCATCAACGTTTATTGCGCTCAACAAAGAGTTGTCAGAGAGGGCTATAAAACGTCGATGCCGGAATAAGTCACATCTGAAATTTTAGTTTCCTGTTTATATGAGTGTCTTGTATAGACGTATAGAGTGTTGATGGAGTTACATTTTGAGGTCGTCTTTTGAATCTTATTTTTGGGAACTTATTGCAAAAAAATGTTTTTGTCTTAGAACTGCTGTTTAGACGTTTTATAAATTTAAAAGCAAGGGGGAATTTCCAACAGAATACACCTAATGACCTTTTGATCTCATGTCAATTAGACTTTTAAAATAAGCCTGACTAAATGAGAGATTACTCTCGCTCCTGTCTGACCTTCATGCACCTTGAACAGTTAATTCTGGGAAACTTTTAGGTCGATATTGTAATCTACGTTTCATTTCTAAGGAGAAAATTGGTCGTTGAATCGTTTCAATGAAATCCTGTCCTATTTTTGGGTGAAAATTTGGTTTTACATAGGGCTACTTAACCATACTGTCTTAACGCTTCTAACTTCAAAGTTATATTAACCATACAGTCGTTAATAAGTAAATTAGGGTTGGGAACAATTTTCTTAAATTTACCTTCAAAGTCAAATTTACCAAGAGTGTAAAAATTACTATCCCTATATTTACCTTGATAGTAAAACATACTTTGAACGTCACCACTAAGAAATGTTACCATTTAAACGTCAAAATTGGTCTTTAAAGTTATGGAAAATACAAAAATTTCCATCAGGACGGTTTATGGTGCTTCTAGTTTAGTTCGATTTTAATGCGTGTGCCGTTGCTTAAGACGATTATTGATGGAGGTTTAGGAAAAGTAGATTTTCAAGCAATTGTAAAAACTCAATCAAAGGTTCAAATCACGTCTATTATATAGTAACAGCGACGATAGCAACCCTCACCGTGGCCACATTATTATTCTGAACCCATCCACGTTCGAATCGCTTCTATGATCGACGTAATGAGTCGACCACGATCCTGAGTAAACTTTTTGTAACGTAACGAGTCTATGAGAATGTTTGTCCTCCAGGTGATGAATTGAAGCCTTAGAATCGTTCCTAACCCACTCAGAAACAGACGAAATTATTTTTTTTGTTGTTTCTTGGGGAAAGACATGGAAGTTCTGGGATATGACAGACGTGGCAGAAGATATGTAATGAGCCTGCGAAAATGCTCTGTGCTTCAGGTTGTAATGTAACCTAATTTTTATAAAGATCCTACTTCTTTCGTTTCTATCTGTAATGCGGCCCCTTTAACTGAATAATTTGAAAAGAAGAGCCTCTAAGGGTAAAAACATAGTAGAACAACGAGGCTAGAGGCACAGCGACGAGGTAAGCGAAGCGGCTTTTATTTCATCGTGTATGGTAATGAAGCCAAACATAGTTGCCAAGGTTGGCCAAGAGGTTGGCGCAGTACTGAGCGACGAGACAAGCGAGGCGATGCGCGTCGAGATAAAAATTGGATTTATTATCACGTTGATACTGGACGGTTTTAGCTGCATTCTTTTTAAGTTTTGGCAATTTCCATTCTCATATATTCAAAAAAATCGGTCTGGGTGCTGCTTGAGCTCACAAAATAATGTATGGTACTGTCCAAACCGTTTGCGTACTTTATTAATAGGATGTACAGGATAAGTTCTGTCCAAACTTCCCATTGCAATAATAATAAGCCCGCGAAGCGTGGCATTATCGAATAAAATTTCATCTTCACTGTCGGAGAGCATTGATCATGCTGAATTGAGTTTGGAAAGTCAAAGCAATAAATCGCCACTTCTGTCTCCTCACTATGTGCATGTCTCCTGTCTCGTCGCTTATATCGTCGCTTACCTCGTCGCTGTGCCTCTAGCCTCGTCGTTCTACTATGTTTTTACCTTTAGGGACGGTTGTTCGTACGTCAGTTAAAAATTTTGAGATAATTACTGATTTTAAATTGCAAATTTTGAAAATACGGCAAATATAATTAATGATCTTGTATTTTTAATCAGTAATTAACTCTTCTCAAAGCGAGCAGAATTCATTTTCAGAAATATCAGACCAATAGTTTGATAATACAGGGCATTTTAAAATCAGTAATTATCTCAAAATTTTCAACTGACGTACGAACAACCGGCCCTTAGACGTTTGTAATGGCAACTAGTCCGCCATGAATGTCTTGTTGAATTCCCGCCCTGGAGTTTAGCTTTGAATTTGAAGTTATCCCGCCCTTATTTAAAATGTTTAAAAAAAAATGGCCGACATTACTCACCCTTTGTGATCGTGCTCGTCAAGTTTTAAGAACACCTGGACTCTACGTTGCGTTTTGTTATTGGTTAGATTACATTCTTAGAAAATAGTATAAAATTTAAAGTGTTTAAATAAATAAACATTTTGACACACATAATAATAAAGGTAGTTGTGCATGTAACATACATAACGTGAGACGAACAATGCGGTTTTAAATTACAAAAAAATAAGTGAGAGCACCAAAAAACACATGCTTCGTTCAGTTTGGAACACGGTGTGAAATAAATTAATTCGAATAAACCAGTGGAATAAACTGAAGGTAAAATGAACAATGGGATATAAAAATGTGATAAAAATTCCAACCCTTATTTATGAAAGTGCATGCGTTAAAAATCTTGTTATTTAATTAAAAAAGGATTAATCAAGAAATATGAAGGTACCTTATTTTAGACAGACATAAAATTAAGCAATAACTAATTGAATTCAAATTGTAAAATATTAAGAAAAAAATAAGATGTGGGGTACTTACAAGAAATAAAAACTTAGCCTTTGTTTTTAGGCTGGTCCCAGGAACGCATAGCGTGTTCGTGCGAGTGCTGGACACTCGAATATCACATGAGAAGCTGTCTCATCTTCTTCATTGCAGAGTCTACAAGCTGGTTCTTCTCTGTATATCCCCAGCTTATGTAGATGCACTCTTAGGTGGCAGTGTCCTGTGATTGTGCAGCTGTCGTACTCGCTGGTCTTGTAGCGCTGCTAATTCCCTGCGAGTCCGCACAGCTGTGTGTTTCTACTTGCATAGGTTCCCGGGTGGTATGGCTTTGGGGGCCTGCCACATCATGTGAATCTATGCTAAGTTCAGAGGTTTCTCCTTGTGGAAGTCCCTCAGTGGTTTGTTTGGTTCCTTTTCTGGTTTCCATTCTGGTCCCACGAGAATTGGGAAATAAAATACTGCGCCATAACCCCAATGACGCAGCAGACTACATACAACAGGGTGCGCCAGGTTCCCCGAGGTTTGTCGCTAGTTGTCGAGCTCCCCCTCGACCATGCATCCATTGGTGCGCACAATACCGTGGAGTTGGGGAGGTTTTTATAGTGGTCCCCATCCACGCGGACAGGCGGTTAAGCCAAACCCCCGTGCCCCTGGCGTCACTACTCTGAGGCAAATCACGACAGTGATGTACCTCAGGGGTCGTTGTGCCGCCTAGCGGTTTACGGTTTGTGCCATGTTTTGTCAGAGCCTTGTTAGCCGTGGTACTCAAAAGTGGTACCACGTTGCCCGGTCCCTACGCTCTTGGACGTAAGGTTGACTTGTCCACCACATGACTGAAATCGCGTATGCTTTGACCAGTTGTGAGTGGACCTTAAGGACCAACCTGGGGGTGTACTGGATCCTCGTCCTCAACTGACACAGAAACAGACGAAATAATTTTTCTTGATGTTTCTTGAAGACATACTTACGTGGAGGCTCCGAAAGACCTGGTGAATTACGTTTATTAGTTTCAGCTTCAACAAACAATGAGCGAGCGGTGACAAAACGAAAGTAGGTAGCTATAAGTCTCGTTTAAATTATTGAAACAAGAATATATTCGGAAATAAAGACAAAAACACCAACGAATAAGATATCAAGCTGTCGATCTTGATGGAAAGTCTCTTAAATAAATTGGTCGTCAAAACCGCAGTAAGAAAAAAATGGTTCCAAGGGATTAAACTAATGTTTGTCGTATTTCCGAAAGAAGAAATGCCGAGAATTCAATCTAACGACCGGGCGGAATCCGAGACTCCAAATGGGATCCATTTAATCGAAGGAAAACCATGCAAGATAATTTTCTGAGGAAAGTAGGCACTTTCATTTCACGAATCAGTTCATGCAAAACCATCCAGAGTGAAATCGCTGCGAGGGATAATGTGAATAAATCAATCAATCCGAATCGAAATTTGATTTAAAAATTAATCATTCCCAAACTATGAGTAATTAAGGCAGTAATTTCGATCAGTGAATAAGTGGGTGGGCTCCTTCAGGATGGCGTGGAATGTATATTAGGGAAGTTATATAGCAGAACACTTCCCTTGAGCGTATTCAAAATTCGATCAGGATTTCTATTTCAGTTGTTTACTCCCCGAAGGGGAGCTTTAGAGAGATTTGATTTTTTAATAACGTACTACGTCTTTGTCGTCACTAGGGAAATTGCAACGTGTATCCAAGTGGATGTCAAAGGTATTGATTGACGCTAAGGCCTCAATTTAAATTCTTTACAATAACCGGCGATATATTTTTATCGTCACAAAACGTTATTACTTTCCAAATTAGGCATTCAAACGCTCAATAAAAAAACCTATTGAATAAGGATGACGCTGAGTATTATAAAGCTAAAAGTTAATTCAGCAGTTTAGTTTAAGCAGACTCGTAAGAGCCATCGCAGATGATCCCAGAATATTATACTTCCTGCCACCATCCATCGTGACAATTAGCGGCTTCTGATTGGTGATTGTTTGACTCAATCACGTAATATCCAATCATGACTTTATCGTTAGGTTAATGTAATCGATAAATTTCCTCATCCAGAGGAACTAACTTTGTTACAAAATTAACCGTGACCCAGAAATGGAAGTAAACTTGAAACCTGATGACTACAAAATTGAAGTCACGCGTGTCTTATTACTGTAAATTACTGTAAAAATAGTTATCACTTCACTAAAATAGGAGAAAAACCTCACCTTCATTTTTGTTTAGGTTACAAAAATAGTTATTTAACTTAACTATCATTCAGAACGGCTCCATATCTGTTTCTTTCCAAATGAGCGTATCATCTGTCCTAAGATCAGATGTATTTGTAACGAAATCCGAGGCTTTCGTTGATAATTATTATTTATTTCATTCTTAGAGGGGTTTATCTGGAATGATACAGTTTTTACGACAGCGATTAGCAGGTTATTTCCACCAGCACCGGCTATATAAAGAGCACCAGCTGAAGACTGGACAGAGTGCATCGTGAGGAATTGACTTGCGAACAACTCTCTCTCCTAGGTGAATTGAGCCCGGAGATCAGCTGGGGCATGTAGTGAGTGCCCCATACAGTATACATATCCGGATACAGTAGGTCGATGAACTGAGTTGACCGAACCGTAACCCGGCATCGGAAGCGCGACCAAAGTGAAGTGAGCTCTGGCCGGCGACCGATCAGAATAGGTAATCAACCGGAACTGCATTGAGGTTCCGGCAGATCCCTTCATTCCCTACCCGGCCTGTATTGAGGGCCGGATCCAGTAACAGCCGTCCTGAGGTCGTAGTGAGGCATCGGGAGCGGCTTTTTGTTTCAGAGAGCACCTGCCAACGAAGGTAATCGCCCGGAGGGCCCCGAGACGCGTATCTTGCATACGGTCGGGGACAGCGCAGATCTTGCGACGGCGGTGGAATTACTGACGATGAACGGCAAGCAGCGAGGACACCAGCAGCAGCAGTACCGGAAAGGCCAATGGTAAACGAGGCCGTCTTCGACGCGGTTATCTGTAGCCAATCCGGTCACTATCCAGAACGAGGGCCACCCCCTTCCTCTCACTCAGAGGACGGAGCAACCCTAAGATCAGTTGTATGAATAATAGTACTATTTATTGTAAATATACTTCTTTTGTAAATAAACCCTAACTATTTAATGGTTAATTACGGGTACAAAGGGGCAATTATACATTCCTGGGAACTCACCTCTACCCACAGAAAAATACCGTTACATATTGAATCGGGTTTAATCATTTGTTTGACGTACTGAGTCGGCAAGGGTTCTTATACCCCCGAATGACGTACTGAGTCGTCAGTAATTATTACAACCCAAACACAAACCTGACGCAATGAGTCGTTCCAGATTTCATTGCAATTTTATTTCCTCTGTATTGTTTTGATGAACGGAAATCTTTCGAAGCCGTATTGAGACTCCGTACTAATACTAAAGTATTCCTGTCTGAATTTGACGTGCTGAGAAGAACGACCTGGACCTGCTCAGGTTGTGATAGAAGTGAATCTGTAGATGGCGCCAATGCTGCAGCGCCCCCGAAACCCGTTCCCGTGCATCCAGCGTTTCTCGTCCGGAAGTCACTACTGAGGTGGTCGCCGCGAGGTTGAGAAGAGTTGTCTGCTCTTCGAGGTAGATCTCTGAGCTGCGGGGTGAGTTGCCTTTATTGCAAGCAAAACTTCGGGAGCAGATGACAACCAACGCTGCTCTAACATCCGAAATTCGCAGCCTACGCTCCGAAAGTCAAAACCTCATGGAGGAATTACAACAGTCACGTGTTCATCGAACGAAGACGGTCAAAAACTGAAACAAACTGTAGAAAAATTACGAGATTAAGTCTGCTACTGCCAAGTTACATCCGCGCATCGAACTTGTTGACTTGACTACAAAGTACAGAACTGACTCGTTGATTGCCTTTAACAGAACTCAAAACTCGGACATCTTCCAAGCTGATAACATTAAAGTTACCTCGATCGATTCGCTTCGGAATGACAAGACCTTATTTCAAGCTACTCTTCAAGTCTATTACGATGCCTTATTACACCTCACCAGCAGGTGTAAAAGCAAAACTGTTTTATCCTCGGTGCACCGGCGGTCGCGCGTTGAAGGATTGTCAATCGACTGACCTTAAATACGTGAACTGCTGCGGAATCAAAGGGCTGGTACCTGACCTAAATATCTCTCACTGGGAGTAGCAGTAGCAGTTATTACTGTTCCACGACCTCCGCCTCGAAAATGCAATTAATGAGACATGGTTAGGCGATTCAGTTGCTAACTCGAAAATCTTCCCCCGTGAATACAAATCTTTAGGGCAGACCGATCCTCTGCTGCAACTGAAAGATCCCGTAGGGACTGTGTCTTATTCGACACTTCTTTAAGGCATCAGCTGCCTTAAAGCGGAGCAGCTGATCTCAGTTAATGTCGCTGCTTTGTACGGCAACATACCTGCAATTCATGTGATGGGAGCTCGTGTTTGGCAATCCCACAGTGTTCAGGTGTGCGTCATTGGGCATCGGGGCAATCGAGGCTCCCACGAGAGTATTCGGATTCAAGATTTGCAAAACTTCTGTGGATTGATTGATCTCCATCACAGGTCGCTTGACTTCCCTGTACTGTAGACGAAGATCTTCATCACCATACCTCTCAGAAAGCTTTCCCTATAGGGCTCCCTCCACTAATGCCGAATTTTCGTTCCCAAGATTTATCCTCGTCTAGCCTCTAAATATCCCCCTTGGTTTACGAAAGACATTATCTCAAGTATCAGATGGAAGAATATCCACCGAAAACGCTTTAGATCGACTGGCGACACAGAGCACCAAGCAGTGTTGTCTCACCTTCGAGCCAAAGTAAAACAAGACACCAGAATAGCGCACCTTAGTTAAGTAAAGCGTGTCGAACAGCAGATTAAGTCATACATACGAAGATAATCAATTTTATTTAAGTAAGAAAGTAGCCAGGAGATTTGCACGAGCAACTCTCCTAGAGAAACATTAATATCTACGTACTCCGCTGCTTGTAACAGAATCAAACCTTAAACCTTGTAAATTTCGTGCCATTAAATTTATAGCCTCGTCCTAATCTTGCGAACATAAAGATTAATTTCAGTACCGTTTTGATACTTTGGAACAACCCTGAAAGTTACGAAGGATCTTATCTATTACGACGCCTTAACGCTGTTGAATAAACTATGAACAGTGACGGCTGGAAAAGTAAAGGCGAAGTTGCCTGTCTGTACGAGCTAAGTAAGCTAAAAGTCAACAACTTTTATGAAAGACGAGTAGCTGCGACATTTTACAATTCTCCAGAATCATCTCGAGAGGTGTATTAAATAGTAAAGCCCAGAAGTAAAAAATTAAATACTCGGTCGGAAAAATAAGAAAAAATTATTTCTTAAGTAGGTTAGATTATGAAACTTCCTATTTGAAAACGAATAAATTTATCACGAGTTTAATCCCGCGAATATATGGAGCGCGGGGGTCGTCTTGTAGCATTCATTCCCGGCATTACCGAAACATTCAACGTTACTTTTATGGGAGCGTAGACATAAATCAGATAAAAAGTTACTGACCCAGTTGCGCTCCCATTCTCTAACTGACAACAAAAATTTCATTACTTTGCATATATCTATGTCGGCATTGTCAAGACATATTATACTCCCCAACTTTACTGGTGGCTGCTACCGCGTATCCTTACTTGTCTGCTTGTTCGGACTGTACAGAAAAAAGTAAATGTTTCTGGTGCTCTTTGAAGCAATCCAAGGGGTTAAAGAGAGCGGTGATCGTTCGTCATTAATAGATGTCTAAAAGACGTCTATTAATGACGTGTTCCAGACTTTTAGATACCTACATGACGTAATAAAAACATCCATGAGACGAAGACAAAAAATTTAAAAAGACTGGGTCTAATGTTAGTCCCCAAGTAACGTCTTGAAGACGTCTTTCTTGGACGCCGGATAGACGTCCGAATGGTACGTCTGGGAGACGTCTTTTATGGACGCCTGATGGACGTACAGAATGGTTACGTACAAAAGACGTCGAGGACCAATGATGACCTAAATAGGACGTCCCAGCGACGTCTATATACGTCAGCTTGCTACTCGATGCTTCTAGATCGATCCAGATAATCTCGTCAGACGTCAGACCTTAAATAATGACAGCCAAAGACCCCCTGAAAGAACCAGCAGCAACTTCTTAAATAAAATAGTCGTAAGTATAACACAAAACAGTTCTTTTCAAAGCTTTTAATACCTTAAAAATGATCAAAAGGACAAACGTCAACATGGCCCAAAGTTGGCTAAACGATTTTATTCGCATTGTTAGGTTCTCTCGTCTTTAATTAGCGCCTTTAAGGGTTAAGCCAGGAGATGAAGTCATTTATGCAAAGTTTTATTGCTCATTACTCATCATATTGCACCTTTGTTACTGCCCTAATAATATTATAAAATACCCATTTAGCCCGTATTACGTGGATGACTAATGGCGTTTTCTTCTGTTACAGGTTGGTTGATTTACTTTTTTATCGGGAGCCATAAAAGCGTAAGTATAAAGAAAGACATTTCCATTGGTATATTACGTCTAAATGCTTTGTTTTTTGTTTCACTTGAACGAATTAATAGCGTAAGCCTCAAGTATTTACTTTGGAGGATTCGGAAAGAGTCCCAAACGGTTCAGTAATTCCATAGATAAACAATGGAGATCAAAATCGCACGTCTGTGCACATAGTTCAGCTCAAACAAAAATATTATTGAACGGAATTCAGGAACCTTTTTTAAAGGCGGTCTATTTAGTCTTATTAGTCGTCATAGAATTTTATGAGGGTTTGCATTATCCCATCCCATTACATTGCCTAAGGAGATGAAATTTGTATAATAAACCTCATCGATTTTAGAAGGGCCTTAAATAATGAGAATCCATTATCTACTATCTATTGGGCTTATGAACGAACATGTTATAATAGGCACTTGATATATGAGTCTAAAGATATTTTTTTAATAAACAAATGCAATCAAACTTCCTCAATAATTAATTTATCATCATTTCTTTCATAATTAGGTCAAACTACTACAAGTGTTTCAGAATATGCGGTAAATTAATCTTGAGAGGAACCAACAACCAGATCTTGATCGCTGTCGACGACAGGCTGATACAATAGAAAGAAAACATTGAGAAAACGCTTTAAAGAGAACATGGTCTAGATCAACCTCATCAGTAATGAGCCTTATTAGATGGTTCTTTCAACGGCGGAGGTAGTGCGAGTCATCAAACTCCAGAAGAAAGACAAAGACATCTGCCCAGATGGACTCTAAGATGATTGAGTGTGACGCAGACTTCTGATAAAACACCATTTATAGTTGGGGAAATACCTGCAGACTGGGTCACCTTAGTCTTTTCCACTTTCCCCAAAAAAACAAAGCCCTACGGTGTGATAACTGCAAAATGATCAGCTTGATTTTTCACATTCTGCTCAATTCAAAGACAGAAGCGGCGTGGGAACCCTCGGGGGACAATTTACGCTCAACGCTCTCTTCACCCCATGCCTCATCAGAAAATGATGGACATCCTGATATCCACAGCGTTAAACAACGAAGACTTGCGCGTTATCACTAGACCTTACCGGCACCAAACCGCACAAGGTTAGCATAGATGGAAAACGTCTGAGCAGGAGCGATGCTGAAACATGTGCGGCTGGGTTGTGTCTAGTTTTCTTTTCTATACGGGACAACATAATGATTTTTTTCCAAGTAGCCGAGAAAAGTTGTTCTACAAACCAAGGGGGAGCCCGTTTAACTAGTACTTGGGCACTTGTCAATGATCAAACAGATCCACGAAGATTGAACAGAACAAGCTTGCATAGTTTTTATTAACCCAAGACACATCTTCACTAAGCGTAGCTTCAATCTTCAATTGCGTGGGTTTGCTACGCTGCTGTTTTTTACGAGTTACTACTTATAGGTGTGAAATCTGACCGCTTAACTCATGGATGCAAAATTCTATTGCAGATATCTTTAAACTTATCTCTACCGAGGAGTCCACCTTCTGGTTTATCATGGAGGAAATGACGCAGGGAAGGTCTATATGAACATGATAGAATGCATGGTTGAGAAACCGTTAAGATGGATCAGGAGATACTCTATGGCAGCCTTGGTAGTTTGCTGAAAAAAATGGGTAAAGGTATGGAGGGAAGGGGCTATGCAACTTAAGCGACTAGGTTTTTGGGGCCATTTTCGCCAATCTAACTAGCCACCACCATCAATCGATGTCCTATCATATTTTTCATAAACATTCGAAAATGAATCTGAGAAATGGTGATAGTCTAACCAGGATCGAAACCACGATCTTTGGCTTTTCGGCTTTGGAGCCACCGTCAGTTGAGCCACAATCATATGAGATTCTGGACTGTATCAGTCTAACAGCGATGAAAATGATGCAATACTTTGATCCCATGACTCTATTTGGACCTTGAGATTTCTAAGCTGAGTTAAGTATCAAACTAGAGTTATGGAAGCTTCAGAATCATCGATCTGCAGAAGTTGAATGAAACGTATAGAGATATTGCCACTATTTAGATAAGAAGAGAACGAAAGTAAGTTCCTCCTCCAGTCGAACGTCGTACTCTGTAACTTTTTTCCTTCAAGGGTCGTCGAATTCAAGATCGCCCGAAGCAACACAGCCTCATGGGCTTATAGTGCTTACCCCCTTTGCTTCATGTCAACTATTCTGTCAGTCTGGTCCCCCGTACTCGTTTGTACAGCCCCATCGCTGGATTAGTGTCATGTTCTTCCTCATTTTTGGATGACCCATTACTCTGCTAGTTTTTTTTTTCTGGATCAGTTTTGCTTGCCCTTGATCCAGTATGAATTCAGAATGACGTCTGTTTATCACCGCCATCCTAAATGCACTAAATGCAGACACTGCCTTGCCGTCATGGTCCGATTGAACATGACAGTTGTTCTTGTTTTTGTGCCGTGATGTGTAAGATCTTTCACATTGCCCCCCCCCCCCTCCTTCCTCCAAATCTGTGGAGCAGCCTTGCACTAGGTCAGGACGGGATTCTGAAACTGTGGTCCTACCTCCCTGAGGTACTCGTGGTTTCTGTTTCGCCTTTCATTTTTCTCCTGCTTTTTTGTTTCTCGCTCGCCGAATTTCGGTACCTTCCGTTGTTGGGAAGGGCGTTCCCCTATCTACCACCTGGTGACGTGCTCGATGGGAAAAAACACGAAAACCCGTCACAAGCCCTTAGTTTTGCTTGGATTCGTTTTGCAGGCTGGAGGATCACCATGCCTCACAGAACTTTGACAGGGAGCATTTTTTAATTGAGACCCTTTCTGTGCCCAAATGGGTTTTCACATTCTGTTTCACATTTTCGAATATGCAGTCGGAGAGCCGATTTGATTCAATACAACCTCAAACCGTGGGTTTAGCTAAATTGCAAGTTAACTCTTAGCTATGGGTTTCAGCTATGAGTTAAGGGATGAAGAGGAGATTGTTGGTCTTGTTACCTATACCTATATGTCTTCTTTCGTAGGGAGATGTGAAGATGACACACGATTAAGAATAGCGGTGGCAGAAAATATTCCCATAAAAGAAAAAAATAGTTACTACCAATGTCTGCACGAGTGAGAATGGAAACAATAAACAGACCTGAGTGTTCATGGCTATGGAACATGAAGACCAGACAAAGTTGGACAGATTGGATATATTTAAGATATGTGGGTCTGGAGATGTATGGAGAGAATCCAGGAGAGAACACGTAATGAACGCTGCTGTATTCCGTATGATAACTGAGAGTCTAATGAAGTGCGTATTGGAAACATGCAGGATGAGATAAAATGATAGGAAACCAACATGAAGACATGAAGGACTGATTGCTGGAGTAAAAGACGGAAGAGTAAAACGGACTAATTATCTTGATACTCTCAAGGTCAAGGAGATAAGATGATAATTAAGAGCGACCAAGAACTAAAGGAGATGACCCAAATTAGAAATTATTGGCAGGCCGCTTCTAGTATCATAAGAAAAAGTGCAAATATCCGAGTTTATCTGCAATTGGAAATGTCTGTAAAATATCTGCAAGATGTTTTTAAACAAAAGAGCTGTTTCTGTTTCATTCTATTCTCATCAGTGTTCCATATCAGACTGGTGGATGTACAGCTGCCTGCTATAGCGCTTCATCGAGTTAAGCAAATTCAAGTTGTGACGAGTCGTGTAGCTTCCATATGCTTGCAAAAAAATTTTTTTTTTTTTTTGTTAGCCTTAGTGAAACTGCCACTCACTGAGTATCTTAAGAAAACAGCTGCATTTTTACTCAGTCTGTGACCATTTAAACAACAAGTTGCTGTTCGAATGACGAACTATACATGCAATATGGTCTTAACTTTTTGAACTGGACAATATGAAGCTATAAATCTTTAATAATAAGGTACCTGTATTACCGACACTGGCGCTTCCTAGGATAGCGCATTCTAGGTAACAGAAAAAGTTGCAAAAAAGCTCTGAAAAAAAAAGTCAGTTTTTCTATGAATGGTAAATTTGCTGCATTAGAGGAAGTTTCAACGCTAAGAAGAGGGGTTTCTACTTGTTCGTGTGGCCTAAAGGTAACGTTTCAATATTTTAAACTTATTCTATCAATATTTATTCTACAGGGTGTTTCAAAACCATGTATCGGAAAATGAAAAATGTGATCCCTGCCTCGTTCGCTTCTGACTAAATTGTTAAAAACATGACATCCAGCTGATTTACCCTACCGATGCGCTACCTACCCTGGTAAGCGTCAGTGTCGGTAATACAGGTACTCTATGTAAAAAGGGCTAGCAGCGCCAACCGATGCGTGTTCACAGTACTAAAACTGAAAATAGACAACCCAGTGTTAACGAAACAAAAGAGATTTCGGGTTGTGGGGCCGTCGTCCAGTGGAATTCACTCCCTCGGCAGCGGCTCAATTTTAAATCTATTTTATTCAAGAAAACTATTAAAGTTTAAAGGCCTCTTTTAATATAGGAAAAGCCAAAATCAATTCCAAGCTACAGTATATTATGACAATATCCCAGGAGGGAGTCGAGGGATAAACAAGAGACACGTTAAGCCTGCTTTTTCCAATAACAACGGGGTTCCTTATTTATGAGTTTCATTTGATGCAAGCGTACGTGCAACATCGGCAGAACGAGAGGCGTCTGATATCAGAATAACTGATGCAACACAGGTTCATGGTCAATGCGGAAAATTATTTCCATTGAAGTTCTGATACTCTTTTTGAAAAACTACTTTCTCTTTTCGTTTTGTCATTTCAGCATCAATTTTTAAATTCCTTTCTCTCTCTCATTTATCGTTGGTGCTACGAAGAGAAGTAACAAAAAAAAAACTCGCAAGAGGACCTTTTTTTGGCATTTACTAAAACTTGATCGAATGCAAATGCAACAATTTTTCCGCCCCCGCGTTGTCTCCGGACACGGCCACATCGAATAAGTGAACTCCTTCGCGTCCGGTCGCGGCGGCCGACTCCCGCCGATCCCGTCCAAATTCCGCACTCGTGCTACGAGTTCGGAGTTGCCGGCTGAAGTTTCCAGCGATCGGTAGCCGGAATCAATTCGGTGCGCGGTCGTGTCTAACCGAAGGGTGTTGCGTTTGTTTTGCTCCGGCGTCCAGTGTATATTTTTTTTATTGTTACGTTCGAGAGGATTTACTGTCGATGTACAATCGTTAAGTTGCCCATAAAACGGGGTTATTTGTGAAGAGATGTATCGAAGGGGTTAATAAGCTCCTCTCGTGGATGAGATTCTCTTTATCAATATTTACTTATCTTATCATTAAATAATGAGATGTGAAAGGGAATAAGGGTTATTAATATTTATTTGCGAGAATAATTATTATCGATAAGAATTAACTATTAGAAGAAAGTTGTCTTGATAAATTATGGAAGTTGTTAATTAGTAATTAATCCATCTAATTGGAGCAGGATTCTGAATTAGTAAAATTCTATAGATTAATCATAATTTTATGAATCTGATTGATAACCTAAATAAAAGAATTAAGTCCTATTAAATCGTTAATTAATCCTAATTAATTATCAGGTTAATAATATTCATTATGTAGGAATAATTCCTGCAAATTGGTGCCAGATTTATGATGATTATGATTTGACATGCATGCAATACAAGAATAAGAATAATTCTTTTATACTGCACAGAAAATGTTATAATTGCTGCAATAGATCGAGCTGTTACTATTAATAATCATGGAAGCGCTTGCCAAAAAAAGGGTTTTTTTTGCAAATTGTAATAATAAAAAAATATTTAACAAATTATGAATGAAGATAATCATGACGTATTGTCCCCAGAAGAGTCCTCATCGTTAATGTCAAATTGGTATTTTTGTCATAAAAGTATTTTTTTCCAAAAATTTTTCCAAATTGTCTCAGTTCCGTATCCTTAAAATATAATTTTTTTCCATATTTTTAAAAATAATTAAAACAACCGGCAACTTCTTTCTTAGTGAAGTCTGAAATCAAACAGGTGTGCATAAGAAGCATAACAACTGGAAAGCGTCAATTTGTTTTTTATCCCAACATGGTAATTGCTTCATATTGGTAAAGAATGAACTGAACCACTCCAAAATTTTGCGTCTCCTCTCAAATTTTGAAAATTTTCTTGGCGCTCAATAGAATAACCCATTGACTACACAACCTCAGATCACCTGATAGATCTGAATTTAGCAAGGTCATGTTTTGAGAAAGACAAAAACAGAATTCTTTGGTGAAGACTCCGCTAGCTTGCTGACGCTTGAAACCTCAATAAAATAACTACCTATGTCAATTGTACCATGAAACCGTTTAATCCCATAAAATCTCAAAAGTGGTAAAGACCTTGACCTCTTTTGAGACATGGTAACTCTTAGGATTACTCAAAATTCATCAATAGCAAATACCTGTTGCATTTATTTTGCCATAGTTACCAATTCTACTAACTCAGGCTACCTAAAAACTCAAAAAAAAAAACAGAAGACAAGTCAATTTTGCATATTTCCAAAAGAGATTCCGAGTCCTTACCACTTCTGAGGCCAATGGGACCAAATTGTTTCATGGTAAAATTGATTCAGCTACTTTTCATCATTCTAAAGAGCAACAAGCGGGGTCAGAAAAAATACTAACAGATTCTGGAAAAATATAACAGGAAACAAGGGATGCTTTCCAAAAATTTGGCTCAAAAATCTGTGACTTCTTTTTCCAAAGGATGGCCTCATTTTTCACTTGAACTATCGGTGAAGCTGAAAAAATACCATGCATACCATAAGAATTTGACTGTTTGTGGCACGATTGCAAATTTAATCCTTTTGGCGTAAGGTCAACACATCCCGCAACACCAAAAACTCTGACTGACACTCAGGTACAACCACAAATTTTTTGGCGACTTATTGCCTCATTTCAGCTTTCACCTTTTTTGTTTGACTATAGGCTCTAGCTAAGGGGATAACTTCACTTGTGAAGATTTCTTGTCCGCTTTAATTAATTAATTAGCTGATGATAATCATCAGCTTGAGGTTGTGTTCTCGGCAAAGTGTCCTCGAAAAGATATTCTTTGTGTTTTCTTAACGTTTGTAATATTTCTTCGTTTTTGACAACTTTTCGACGTAAAATTGTTCAAATGACTGTTTTTTTCAAAAACAACAATTTTCTGAAATATTTTTGAGGGATGTTTTGGTGCCAAGGAAATTATTTTCTACCTAAAATTGTTTGAATCTAAGTTTTCAAAAAAAAGACCTCCTGGGACGAGTCCTGGGATGTTGCTTGACGAAAGTTTTGCCGAACAAGAAACTTTTCGACGTTGTGCAAGTGGTTGATCTTCCAAGAACAAAAAACCTTCTGGGATGTTAATTGAGAAAGTTTTGGAGATATTAAGATTCATTTGTTATCAAAAAATGCATAATTCGACCTTCTTCCAAAAACCAAAGTATCCTCGAATAGATCTTCAATGTAATTTTTCAATCTTGGTACTTTTTCTTTATTTTGATGATACGGTGACTCTTTTCGGCACAGAAATGTGTAAGTCGGTCCTTTTCAAACAACAACCTTCTTGCATGTTGTTTGAAGAAAGTTTTGGCAAGTTTTGGCAGAGTTTTCGAAGCCAAATTGGTTAAGTGGATCTTTTTCCAAAAGCAGTTTTTTTCTGGGATGTGGTTTGGGCACTTTTTGGTGATTAAGAGATTCTTTTCGAGGCAAAAATGTTCAAATGAATCGTATTCCAAAAACAATTACCTTCTGAGTAGTTTTTTGAGGAAGTTTTGATGATAGGAAGACTTGTTGTTATTCAGAAATGCGTAATTCGGCCTTCTTCAAAAGACAAAAGCATGGTCTTCAATTAAATTTTTCAACCGTTGAACTTTTTCTTCGTTTTGGCGATAAGGTCTGTCTTCTCAAATCAAACTACCTCCTGAGATGTTGTTTGAAGAAAGAAGACTGTTCAAGCAGATCTTCTTCCAAAAAAGTATAACCTTATGGGATGATATTTGAGGAAGTATTGGTGATAAGAAGATTAGTTTTTATTCGAAATTCATAATTCGTCCTTGTTCAAAAAACGGTAGTACCCTTGAACAGATCTTCAATATAATTTTTCAGCCTTTGTACTTTTTCTTCATTTTGGCGTTAAGGTGACTCGCTTCGACGCAGATATGTGTAAGTAGGTGTTCTTTAAAAAAAAACAACTACCTCCTTAGATGTTTGCAGAAAGCTCAAGCAATAAGGATACTTTTCGGCTTAACACTGTTCAAGTGGATCTTCTTTAAACACAATAACCTTACTGGATGATTTTTGAGGAAATTTTAATGATAAGATTCATTGTCATCTAGAAATACGTAATTCAGCCCGCTTCCAGCAATCAAAGTATCATCTTCGAATGTATCTTCAATTCAATTTTTCAACCATTGTACTTTTCCTTTGTTTTGGCGTTAAAATGAGTCTTTTCAACGCAAAAGTCCTCTTAAAAAAATAACTCACTTTTGGGATGTTTTTTGAAAAAGGTTTAGGTGATAAGGAGACTTTTCGACTTGAAACAGTTTTGGTGATAAGAAGACTTCAATTTCGAATGGATCTTCAATGTAATTTTTCAACCTTACTGGTACTCATTTTTCTTTGTTTTGACGCAGAAATGTGTCATTCTGTATTCTTCAAAAAATAATAACAACTGCCTGGGATGTTGTTTGAGGAAATGTTTTCCTATGAGGGAACTTTTAGACTTAAAATTGTTCAAGTGGATCGTCTTCCAAAAACAATAACTTTTGGGGTGTTATTTCAAGGACTTTTTGGTGATAAGAATATCATTTTCACTCAAAAATGCATCATAATTCATCCCCCAAAAACAACAATGGTCTGGAATGTGGTTTGAGGACTTTTTGACAAGCAAATTTTTTGCACCCATAATTGCATAATTCAGTCTTTTTTCAAAAGCAACAACCTTTTGTGATGTTGTAAAAGAAACGTTTCGTCGATAAAGAGATTATTTTCGACCCGAATTGTATAAATTAGTCTTCTTTCCCAAAAACAGCAACCTTCTGGGATGGTGTATCAGGAACATTTTTGCGATAAGGAAACCTTTTGACGCAAAATTGTTAAAGTAGATCGTCGTCCAAAAACAATAATCTTTTGGGATCATATTTGAGGAAATATTGGTGATAAGAAGAACTCTGTTATTCTGAAGAATAAATTCTGTTATCCAGAAATGCGTGATTCGGCCTTCTTCAAAAAACCAAAGTATGACTTTTCAATTTAATTTTTCAATCTTTTTCAACCCAGAAATGTATAGGTCGGTCTCCTTCCAAAAAACACACACCTGGTATCTTTTTGGCGATAAGGAAAATCTTGGCAATATGGAGATTTTCAGACGCAAAATTATTCAATTTTTCTTTTCCAACAAAAATATCTTCTGGGATGTTATTTGAGGTAGATGTTGGTGATAAGAAGACTCATTATTGCCGAGAAATGCATAATTTGGCCTTCTTGAAAAAACCTTCTGGGATCTTTTTGGGGAACGGTTTGGTGATGAGATAATCTATCTATTTAGAAATGTATAATTTGGTCTTCTTACAAAAACAATAATTTTCTGGGATGTTGTTTTGGGAACGTTTTAGCGAGAAGGAGACTTTGCAACGAAACATTGTTCAAGTGGATCTTCTTCCGAAAACAATAAACTTCTATAGTGTTATTTGAGTTATGATTTGGTCGTAAGAAGTTTCAATATTACCGAGGAATGCATAATTCAGTCTTCTTGAAAAAACCTTCTGGGATCTTTTTGGGGAACGGTTTGGTGATGAGAAAATCTATCCAGAAATGTATAATTTGGTCTTCTTAAAAAAACAACAATCTTCTGGAATGCTGTTTTGGGAATGTTTTGACGAGAAGGAGACTTTTCGACGAAAATTTTTTCAAGTGGATCTTTCTCCAAAAACAATATTCTTCTGGGATGTTATTTCAGGTACGTTTTGGTCATAAGAGGACTTTCTTTGACGAAGAATAAGGGGCTCTAGCGTTTCTTCTGACCCGGGCCGTCATTTCATCTTCGCTCTCTCCAGATCCAATCTTCGCATTAACATCTCCAATGATCATGCACAGTTATTTCTACTCTTTTTGTGGGTGCTGCATCCTCGATTTTGGAGATGTGGTTGACAAATCTGATCCTCTTTAGATGACGCCATTGTTTGCTTTTTGCATACCTGCCATGTCAAGTAATTTTATTATTTCAATAAGACGTTCATTTCTGTTTCGAATTGGGATCGAGGTAGGAATTGAAAACGAAGTCAAAATTTTGGGGCGGTGGTGATGAAATTTAGGGGTTAAGAAGTATGATCAAAGACTTTGATGGTAGGTAGTTTTCTTCAAATTATTACTAAATTATCTAACTGACAATCATTCCAAATTTGAAAAAATGTACCTACTGTCTGTATACTGAGAGTTGTCTGTTGTGATAACTAAGGATACATCATCTCGTTATGTTTCTTACTCCTTCTATTGCATTGCATAGTCAATCGAGTTGAAATGGGACGTATTGTCAGAAATACGTTTGAATCGTCAGCAATTCTAAAAAGATGAGCGAGAGTGAGACGGAAGTACCGACTCGCGTCTTGATACGCTTAGATTGATACGATATTACGATAAGATTGTCGTCGCTACTGTCAGTAGTGTCAGTGTTAGCACTAAATATACTAATATGGTTTGTGTTGTGATTTGAAACGTTTTTAATACGAAATTAGCAGAATTACCTGTAATATTGTACGGTGTGATAAACGATGAGTAACTTATTAATTGCGCGAATGCCTAAAAATCTATTTCCTTGTTTTGCCTGGGAAACGATTGAACTCCCTAGTACGTGGTCTTGTGGTTAAATTGCTGGAATATTTTACTTGCAAATAAGAAAACGGAGGTGTTATTCTTTCTTTTAAACGGCAACCAGCAGGTAGGTGACATGATATTTCTATCATGATGATAACAATAATTATTATCATTCTTATTTACTTGCATTATATAATATTTGTTATCAAAAAGTTGCAAGGCTCTACTTCGTCAATAACTTGTCGAAATAATATATTTGTAGGATATTCATTATTCCTCAACACACGCCACTGACACGAACTGCAATACCACATCTGGTTCGACTTAGAAATAAGTGTACGAATCAAATCGAATTAAATGAAATTGTTTAGTCAGAATCAGTGTGGCATGACAACGGACAACACTCAGTGGACAGATAGTACCTATGTTGCTCAAAAATAATGAAGGGTGAATCGTTACGTTTGTCTTCGATATTTCGTTCATTTTATGGTCGCTAGAGGTTCTTAGAATTACTATATCTTCATAAAATGGCAAGGGTTCAGGTGAAATCAATAATATCGACCCTTCAAGGGCGTACATTAACTTTATATTATCAAAGCGAGTTATAACGAGCTTTCTTGAATATCCTTCTACCATAACTATAATAACATGTTATTGGTTTTTGTTTCAAAGACTATCAGAGTTGGTAGTGAGGTTAGTGACGAAATAATTAAACTCCATTTGCAATCATTGTTGAAATACAATTTCGTGTACCTATGTCAGTGATCGTGATTGAAATACTTAATAGGTAAATACGGTACATCTCGTAAATTCGAATCAGATTTAGATTTAGATGTTCAGAATTATCCCCATTCAATTAAATTATATTCCACGCTTTGCATACTATTACCATGCTGCAATTTGAGTATGCGAGAGCGCTCGGGTGGGATTTTTTTTTTCTATAAGCTAACATATTGCTTAAAATCCAATGTACTTTTTTTATGAAACAACTGATATGTTTCCCTTTTAGCTGACATT
This sequence comes from Malachius bipustulatus, assembly GCA_910589415.1. Classification (NCBI taxonomy): domain Eukaryota; kingdom Metazoa; phylum Arthropoda; class Insecta; order Coleoptera; family Melyridae; genus Malachius; species Malachius bipustulatus. The sequence continues at coordinate 30,414,784 of OU342638.1, read as the reverse complement.
CAAGCAATAAGCGCTTTTGACCAGAATTTCAAACAAAGAACGATGGAAATGAGGCACCTTTATTTATGAATACTACCCCTAAACAAGCAATTATGTCAAATTGCAGCATCAATATGAGTGCTGCCTCATTAGTACCTAAATCCTACTAGTTAAATAAGGTAACGTTATCGTGTTAAGGTTGTCTTATTCTTATATAAATAATAGATCTTTAATGTCTTTTAAAGGCGAGGGATTTTTTTTCTTTGCGAGCAAATGAAAATGTAGCCTTGACAGGCTTTGAAAAAAAACGTCCTCTCCGAGACAGAATCTGTATAACTGTCTCGGAATCTTTCATTTCATAGTTTTACAGATTCAATCTCAGATATTATTTTTTTTACAAAGCCTGTCTAAGTTATGTTTTCAATTATTGCTCAGACGATTAAACCAAAAAAAGTTATTTGCTACTCATTAGAAAGTTATCGGGAAAAGAAAAATGCGAGTATTGGAGTCAAATAATGGCAAAAGGGATTTTATGAAAAGTCTAAAACGTTACAGTGATTGAAGAAATATTGAAAGGATTCCAATTAAACTGGAGTAACTAAAGCGCTCTTAAAATTGAAAAAAAAATGCTTTCAATGCAGAGCTAATGAAATTATTTTGATGCTCAATATTAAATCATATCGAGCTTTTATACCCGTATACTGCTCTCACATATCACATACTTCTTTATTCGCTTCACTAATAAACAGCTTAAAACATACCGTGCAACATATATACGAGAGAGAAAGAGGAAAAAGAAAACTTCCGATCATTGATTTCTGTATAAGTTCAAGATTTGATACAGACGAAAGGTAATGGAATCCCCAATGAAAGGAAAGAACGTCAATTCCCTCTAGGTTGGTTGGTTCTGTTGAAAAATACGAACGAGATCTTGCTTTCTGAATTGGCGAGGCGTTAATAAAACATAATTCAAAAGCTTCAGGATTATTTAAAGCTGTAGATATTTTTTGAATTCAGGTTTAAAAAATGTGAAGGATGCAAGAAAAATTGTGATATAACATAAAATACCACATTTCTGAGCAAAAAAACTTGTTGCGTACAAGCATAATCTGTATTTGTACAGCTAATGTAAGTTCATTAAAGTATGTGTTCGATGTGGATTAGTGACAGTACTGCATCAAGTACAACATCGTGGCGTTCCTTGATACCATATTAGACACGCTTTGGTCAATTTATAACCATAATTAACATATGGAACTGTTGCTGTCACAGGAAGATTGGAAAAAGGTAGATTACTGACCAGATGTTGTCCAATAAGGCCATATCCAATGGCCTTATTTTGCGAAAAGGGCTGCGTGAAGGCACGAAATCTGCTTTTTAAGCTACCTTCACTCAAGCCACAGAGAACATCAGTGTGCTGGCAAGCAATTTTGTTATCGTCGATGGAGGATGCCTCCTTCATAAAGTCGTGTGGCATCGCAATGATTCAGTACGGGCTATCACAGAAAGTAGTTTTTGATGGGTATCCTGAAGATGGCGCCCAAAAGAGCACAAAATTTTGCAGAGCAATCACGGCGGTATTCTGCAGCAACACGAGAAATTGTGTTTGACACATCGACCATCATCATAGTCCCCCAAGAGAAGATGCTCTCGAACGACAAAAACAAGGTTTATCTCATTGAGCATCACTGTTCTGCTTTTGCTCTCGATGGGTTTGAAACAAAAATAGCAAAAGAAGACGCAGACCGCGATATCGGCGTTTGCTCTCGAAAAGAGTACCTCCAATGACCACGACATCATCGTAGGAGTCATCATCGTCACTAAAACGAACGTCTACTTCCAGAAGAGTGGCAGAGGTGAGGCGGGTCGGATTCTGTTCTCCACCAGCTCGTTCAACCAAGGGGAAGTGGAGGTACCACCTGGATTGGAACTGTTCGTCCACGCATTTACTGGGTGCGACACCATCTCTTCCCTCTTCTGGCAGGGGAAAATGAAAATATGAGGAGACTTCAGACAGAACCAAGCCCTACTGGACCAAGCAAGAGTTTTCCTTCAGCCCGATGCCACCTACCAAGTCGCAGCAGCCGGAGACAGGTGTGCTACCACTTTTGTCAAGACAGCAGCCAACGGCAAAGCGAATCTGGCCCGTTTGCCCCCAACCACAGTGACTGCGTCCTATCATCACTATCGCACATTCCCCCAGGTGCAAAAGAGGTTCGGGATGGAGAAAGAAGCCACCGACTGGGGTTGAGAATTACCCCCACCAGAGCTTCTAAAAGTCCTTTCTTGCAAATGCAAGAAGGGATGCAGAGGTATGCTGAGATGTGTGCTACCTGCTCTTTTGGAACCTGCCAGAACTCTGCCCTTATCGTCATCGAAGAGGACGACGATACTGGGTCCAAACAACATACTAAAAAATCAGAGATACGCATCATGTTTTGTGGATTAATTGTCGATTGTAACTGGCCTAGTGTTCAAATTTTGATTTGAACCAAAACTGTAGCAACCAGAAGTTGAAGCGACTAACTGGTTAAAGCGATTTGAAAATCTAACACATAACGCTCATATAAACGTTATTAAAAAATTACATCCTTCCAGAGGAGGGGGTAGGGTAATTTAACCCCACTGCGGAGAACCTTGGGTGTGGGTAGATAAAGATACAAAATCGAATTGTCCCAATTTACTTTTCCATTATAACTGAATTGGAGTAAATGAGACGTTATCAAAACTTCCCCCGGTGTCAACAAATTTCCTTTCTAGCAGGGTTAAGGTGTAATTGCAGAGCGATCCAAGAATAATAGGAAGCAATGAAAGTTGAAACGTGAAAAAGCGTTCCCATTGCCTTTGTTTCCCCCAACAATGCAATAACCTGGCAATAAAATTCCGTTTAATCAATTTGCACGGCCCTGCATTTTCCGGCTTTAACAACCCTCTCCCTAGAACCTAATCTGAGCCTTGCGTTTCTCACAAGTTTTCCGAGAATTTGACGAAGTTTAAGACATTATTAATTAAATTTCGAAGAGATCGCGACATATAAATAGATCGTGTTAATCACTGATTAACGCACAAAGGGTAAAATCAGGGATATTCATCATTCATGATTTAATTTGAGGATAAAGTGAATAAAATTAACATTTCCGCTTACACGTAAATTATTTTTGTGTAATCGGTCTAATTTCTCAAAGAATATTCTAATCAGCGAGGAAACGGGATTCTTTAGAAATCATTAACTCACAAGAGAAAGTTCAAATTACGCTGTCAACTTTAGTTTAATCATAAAAAGTTTCTCAAAGAAACGGCTGTTTAAGACACCTGTCATTTAGATGGCGATATAGCAGTTTACTTTCACGAGCATAATATAATTAACAATAATTCGAAGTCTTATTGTTGAATAAGTACCTACGTCTAGCTCCCGCTCTTGCAAGATTTGAGCTTGAATTATCCTTGCATTAGAAAGCGATCTGACCTGATCATTTTTCAAAATTTCAGAAACAGATTGGCAGATAATGGGCCGTGTTACATTACTTATCAGGGATGTTCGAGAAAGTCTTTTAATTAGTTGATATTACTCAAAAAAAAAAAATTAAAGACCTAATCTAACCTTGTATGGCAAGATTTTACCTTAAAGAATTCATCAGAAATGTTTCATTACTTGTCAAAGTCGATCTAACCTGAGTTGCCGTTACATAAACGACGATAATGTCTGTGCAAGAATAGAGTTTCAAGAAAGCTTACCGATCTAGCAAGCTTTGAGCTTGCAAGATATTCTCGCAATAAATACGATATGACCGGATATTTCATAAAATTTCAGTAAACGGTTGCCCAATAATAGGCAAATAAGATACCCATTGTAAATTCACCAAATTTCAAAAAAGCTAATCGATCTAACAGTATTTGAGTTTGCAAGATATTCTCGCATTAGAAAGCGATATGACTTAATATTTTATGAAATTTCAGTAAAAGGTTACCCGATTATAGGCCCATTGTAATTTTATAAACTCACCAAATTACAAAAAAAGCTTATCGATCTAGCAAAAGATTTGTGCAAGATATTCTCGCATAGAAAATCGATTTAGCTTAATATTTTATGAAATTTTAGTAAAAGGTTGCCCAATTATAGGCAGACATATCTATTGATGTAATTTGATATATTCACCAAATTGCAAGAAAAGCTTATCGATCTAGCAAGATTTGAGCTTGCAAGATATTCTCGCATTAGAAAGCAATATGACCTAGTTTTTTATGAAATTTCAGTAAAAGATAGTGCAATTATTATAAGCAAAGATACATTAATTGTAAGACACTGCAAGAACCGAGCTTCAAGAAAGCATACCGATCTAGCAAGGTTTGAGCTTGCAAGATATTCTCTCATTTGAACTCGATATGACTTAGTATTTTACTAAACTTCAGTAAAAGGTTGCCCAATAGGCCTATTGTAATTTTATAAACTCACCAAATTACAAAAAAAGCTAATCCATCTAGCAAAAGATTTGTGCAAGATATTCTCGCATAAGAAATAGATTTGGTTTAATATTTTATTATTTTATGAAATTTCAGTAAAATTTTACCAAATTATAGGCATTATATTTTAATAAATTCACCAAATTGCAAAAAGAATCGATTTAGAAAGATTTGAGCTTGCAAGATATTCTCTCATTAGAAAGCGATATGACTTAATATTTTATAAAATTTCAGTAAAAGGTTGCGCAATTATAAGCAGAAATATCGATTGTAATTTGATACATTCACAAATTGCAAAAAAAAGCTTATCGATCTAGCAAGATTTGAGCTTGCAAGATATTCTCGCATTAGAAAGCAATATTACCTAATATTTTATGACATTTCAGTTGAAGGTTGCCCAAATATAGCCAGAGATGTACATTGTAATTTGATAAATTCACCAAATTACACAAAAAACTTGCTCGTTCTAGCATAATTTAGCTTTCAAGAAATTCTCGCATTAGAAAGCAATTTGACTTTATATTTTATAAAATTTCAGTAAAAGGTTGCCCAATTATAGGTAGAGTTATCCATGGTAATTTGATAAATTCACCGAATTGCAAGAAAAGCTTATCGATCTAGCAAAAGATTTGTGCAAGATATTCTCGAAAAAGAAATCGATTTGGCTTAATATTTTATGAAATTTCAGTAAAAGGTTGCCCAATTATAGACAGATATATCTATTATAATCTGATAAATTCACCAAATTGCAAAAAAAAAATTGATTTAGGAAGATTTGAGCTTGCAAGATATTCTCTCATTAGAAAGCGATATGACTTAATATTTTATGAAATTTCAGTAAAAGGTTGCGCAATTATAGGCAGAAATATCAATTGTAATTTGATACATTCACAGATTGCAAAAAAAAGCTTATCGATCTAGCAAGATTTGAGCTTGCAAGATATTGTAGCATTAGAAAGCAATATGACCTAATATTTTATGACATTTCAGTAAAAGGTTGCCCAAATATAGGCAGAGATGTCCATTTTAATTTGATAAATTCACCAAATTACACAAAAACTTGCTCATTCTGGCATAATTTAGCTTTCAAGAAATTCTCCCATTAGAAAGCGATTTGACTTTATATTTTATAAAATTTCAGTAAAAGGTTGCGCAATTATAGACAGATATATCTATTATAATCTGATAAATTCACCAAATTGCAAAAAAAATTGATTTAGGAAGATTTGAGCTTGCAAGATATTCTCTCATTAGAAAGCGATATGACTTAATATTTTATGAAATTTCAGTAAAAGGTTGCGCAATTATAGGCAGAAATATGAATTGTAATTTGATACATTCACAAATTGCAAAAAAAAAACTTATCGATCTAGCAAGATTTGAGATTGCAAGATATTCTCGCATTAGAAAACAATATTACCTAATATTTTATGACATTTCAGTTAAAGGATGCCCAAATATAGGCAGAGATGTCCATTGTAATTTGATAAATTCATCAAATTACACAAAAAACTTGCTCGTTCTAGCATAATTTAGCTTTCAAGAAATTCTCGCATTAGAAAGCAATTATTGACTTTATATTTTATAAAATTTCAGTAAAAGGTTGCCCAATTATAGGTAGAGTTATCCATGGTAATTTGATAAATTCACTAAATTGCAAAAAAAGCTTATCGATCTAGAAAGCTTTCAGCTTTCAAGATATTCTCGCATTAGAAAGCGATATAACTTAATATTTTATGAAATCTCAGTAAAAGATTGCCCAATTACAAGTAGATATGTCCATTTTATATTAAAAAAAATTTATATCCATTTTAGTTGATTTGATAATTCATCTAATTGCAAGAAAAGCTTATAGACTTAGCAAGCTTGCAAGATATTCTCGCTTTAGAAAGCGATGAGATTTAATATTTTACGACATTTCAGTAAAAGGTTGCCCAATTATAGGCAGAGATATCTATTGTAATTAGATAAATTAACCAATTAAGTTGCAAAAAAGCTTATAAATCTAGCAAGATTAGAGCTTGCAAGATATTCTCGCATTAGAAAGCGATATGACCTAATATTTTATGAAATTTCAGTAAAAGATAGTGCAATTATTATAAGCAGAGATACATTAATTGTAAGACACTGCAAGAACCGAGCTTCAAGAAAGCATACCGATCTAGCAAGATTTGAGCCTGCAAGATATTCTGGCATTAGAAAGCTTTTCATTTTTTCATCATCATTTCGCATTAGAAAGCAAAAAAATAAAAAAAATCTGGTGATAGTTTGTGTAACTATCTGGTTTCAAGTCTGACGTTTACGCTATTTATTCTGGTGTTCCCCAGGGATCAGTTCTGGGTCCTTTGCTTTTTAACAACAATGTTATAGAGATTTTTTTATGGCAGTTGTTTCTATATATTTTTTGTTTTTTTGGCAATGACACAGAGATAATACAGAGACATCTTGATCTATTTCATTTTGGTATGATGCGAGAAAAACCGCCGTTGGTACATAATTTTGACGTCATAGCCAGTAAAAATTCATTACCCTCATTAACTTCCACATGGATTCCTTACCCGTCTCTAATTAAATATATCTCTGTAGGTAGTTGTCCTTCACTCTATAACCGGTAACAATTTTTTATTATCACTCCCATCGGAAAAACACAAACAACATAAACATAAAACTAAAAAATGATTTTTTTTTATTTTGTAATGATTGTGAAGGTTGATGTGATTTCCTTGTGGCACAATTCCTAGGCGTTTCACGTATAATAAATAAGGGAGTCGAGGCAATGGTTCTCGAAATGGTCCCGCTAGTTGAATTAATAAAACATCAGTTGAATATGTGAGAGCCATTTTTCCACAAAGGGCTACGATATTCTCCACGTTGCTGAATAAATCAAAAGTAATAATGACAGACGGGGCCGTATACTTGCTCCCTGTAGAAAAATTAATGCAAATCGACTACGTGTTTTCGTGACCGTTATATTTTTATTAATAATTAAAAATGAGCTCAGATGAAACTGGGAAGAGAATAAAAAAAATATTGCAAAAGAAGGTACCTACACCTACAGTTATCTGAATGTAACTTGATCCTTTTATACGGTAGGATAGTGGAGTATTGCAAATCGGGAGAGGTTTGTGTGAAACCTTTCTTGAATCGACAATTTTGTTTCTTTTTTAAAACCATATATTTTTAAAAGAAGTCAAAACTGGCCGTGCATGAGAAGGAATAATAATAGTTTCGGCCGGATCAGCATTCCAACCGAGGGGGTTACAATATTTTTGTCGGTTCAACATATCCGCTAACACGTACCGCTCTGCAGCTTGCAATAATTCAAAACTCCAAGTATTGAGTACTCAGTAGGTAGTATAGAAAAAGGCCAGTCCCCAAAACAAGAAATTCATTTTTACCAAGCCTGAGGCTATCCAGATTAATCCGGACCAACCGGACTACGTAATTTGAGTTGACCAAACTCGGTACATAAATTATAAATAAAGACCGCCAAATTTACTCGTTTTCATATTGCTCCTGAGATTCAACACAACCCCATTATTTGTAATAAGTTTGCTTTGTTTCAGCTAATCACATGTTTTTGTATTCTTATCAAAGCCGGCTTGAGCTAAAATTCCATCCCCTAAATTCATTATACAGGAGTGCGATACCGATAAGTAAAGTTTTATTTAACAAAGTGACTTAAGTAGAGACTCAATTTCCTTAAAATAATACAAGAAAATGGTATATTTTATACAGACCAAAAAGAGACAATTTCTTTCCGGTGACATTTCAAAAATATGACATTTCATATCTGTTTCCTCGCCTCGTATTATTATTTATAGATAGATACCTACCTAAATTCGGGGTTTGAAGTCTCACCAGAAGAGACGTTTATAAATTCACTTTACAGTCTCGAATTTCCGTCTGCCCGATACATAATTTAGTTTCAGTGACGTGTGACGTGTATGGGGAAGTTTCGAGACTGAATGTTCAAAAGGAACTCGAGGGGGAACTAACATTCGTTCACGATTTGAATTTCATAATTCGCCCCAGTAACACACAGGCACCGTAATTTACATAGTCGTTCATCCGGCCGGGATCGAGACGGTTCGCTTTTTGGAGTGCGAGTTTTTTATTCAACACGGAAAACCTGAACCAGTCACCGGAAAATGCGGACGGGAAAAACCCAATCAACCCAAATAATAAGCAACGCTGTACGTGATATAATTATAAGGGTTTCCATTCCCTGGTTTCCATTATAGTTTAATACAGGGATCCAAGAATCTCTGTTAGGCTCGGAATATCAATACATAGGAAAAAAATTAGAGATCTCTTCAAGGACTTCTTCAAGTTAAAAATTAAAAAAAAAAAAATTATTTTGACTTATTCATAGAGGGCGCTAGTATCTTAGTAATACCTTTTGTAAAATCGAAACTATGGCATTTTTTTAAATCAAAATTTGGATGGTAGCTAGAAATCGTTTGTTTGAAATGGTAAAAATGGAATTCCTCAGGAGTCGGTTCGTGGGCCGATTCATTTCCCAATCCATTTATTTTCTTATTCAGCGTATTATGGCTACATCACAGGTAAGTAGGTGAGTAGCAACAATCAAACCTTTACAAACAAACATCAAGGTCACAGATATATTCAATTGACTCTTTTGTCGCAACCAAGAAATCGGTTGGACTTCCACTGTAGGATCTAGATGGGCATTCCTCCACCAGGTGTCTAATAGTCTGCCTTTCAGCGCCGCAATCACAATTCGGAGAGGATATTTTTCCCCACCATGAATCGGAGCGCCTGCCGCAATTTGTACATATTCGTCTTGGTTGGTCGAAACCCTCTGGCTTGCTTGTAACACTTGTAATTGGGGCTTGTTCTCCCAGTCCCTTCCTCCGGCGCTCAGTTATGTTGAAGATTTCTTCGGTAAAAGCTTTTGCCAATAGCATGTTCTCGACGGTTTCGTGGAGGAGCTATGTGGCTCAGTATGGAAAGCCAATAAGTGGTCATAGCCACTGATTGTGCCCGATTTAGTGCGCTTAGCTTGGTTGAGTTGGACATCAACATGTTTGGTGTGCTTGAAGACCATCATGGATCCACACAGGAGCGCAGTATTCCGCGACGGAGTACACCAAACCCAGTGGTGCAGCCGATCTGAGTGTGGATGCTGTGGAACCCCATGTGGTGCCCCATAGCTTTTGCAGGATATTATTCTTCGTTCTGTCTTCGTAATGTGTTCTTTGAAGCTTAGCAACACCAAGTTATTTTGGGTGTGTATAACTGAGTAGTGTGCCTTCAAAGCTGACTAAGTTTGTAGTTGGCCATTCTGTTGTTTAAGTGAAAGCACGAAACTTCCATCTTTTTGGCACTGGGCTGCCAAGTCACTTGTTAGGATTGCTCAGTATTCTCTACTTCTTTGTGGCTTGTTTTGCAGCAAGCGCCCAGTCGTTTGCGTATCCGAAATTCTTGTAGTAGAAATTCTTGAAAATGTAGTTTCGGGCATGTCTGTATGTAGAGACTAAAGAGCAGGGGAGCCAGTACCGATCCTTTTGGAAGGCCATTGTTCAGTTTAATTTGGAAAGAGGCCTTGTCACCCATGATGATTGGAAATTAGTTTATACAGGGTGTCCCATTTTAATGTCCCACCCCGGATAACTTTTGTCAGTGACCTTGAATCAAAAATTGTTTGGTACAAAAGTTGTACAACTTGGAGGGGGACATTCGATGTCACTAACACTTTTGACCTTGGGTACAAGGTTCAAGGTCATTCAAGGTCAATTTTGTTTTTTTAAATAGAACTTCCTATTTTTGACATCGGCAATCGATTGCGCGTGAAAAAATATGAGACTTTTGTCTGAAACTTTTTTTCTGACAATTAATTTAGCCTTCAAAATTGAAAATTTTTAAATTTTTGAATTTTCAACTCGAGAATGGTGAGGTTTAAAAGAGAACCACAAGTTAGATTTTTCATCAAGAAAAGTTTAATTTTTCATTCGGTACAAATAGCTCAAAATTAACGAAAACTCTTTTCTCAGCGCCTGTGTTCAAGAAAATTCGTGACGGTTCCTTGCGCAAATCCAAGCACTTTTTGTCTCTTGCGGATTTTCTTAGAAATCTACCATTCTCGAGTTAAAAATTCACAAAGCTTAAAAATTTTTAATTTTGGCAGCTGCATAAGTCAATTAAATTTGCGTTTTCAGAAAAAAGTTTCAGACAAAAGTCTCATATTTTTCACGCGCAATCGATTGCCGATGTCAAAAATAGGAAGTTCTATTTAAAAAAACAAAGTTGACCTTGAATGACCTTGAACCTTGTACCCAAGGTCAGAAGTATTAGTGCCATCGAATGTCCCCCTCCAAGTTGTACAACTTTTGTACCAAACAATTTTTGATTCAAGGTCACTGACAAAAGTTATCCGGGGTGGGACATTAAAATGGGACAGCTTGTATATTACTCCTTGTCGCCACAAATTATCGTATGCAGCTGACAAGTCCTGTTCCCACATAGTTAGTTAGTGCGAGTACTTGGTCTGTGCAGCTGCGATCTGGACGAAATCCTGCTTGTTCCACCGGTATGTGTTGGTGTATCGTTGCGCCAGTCCGGTTATATAGCAGCCTTTCAAAAAGTTTGTAGACCTTGCTTAAGACAGCAATTGGGCGATAGTTTTTTGGTGTATCATTAGCTTTTCCTGGTTTCAGAATGGCGACGACTGTTGCCCTCTTGACTTGATGAGGTACATCATTCACCTGTCTGGAGGATGTTCGTAAAAATTGTTGCAAGCCATTGTCGGGTAAATCTGCCGCTGTGCTTAAGAAATTCAGCATGGGTGCCATCGAGACTTGAGATCTTTTTTAACTTTAATTGTATGCGAGCGGTTTTGGGGTACTCTCGAGGTGGATACTGTGTGAGACGTCACTTGGTTTGGGGACCAGGTTATTTGGGCGGTCGGGTGGATTACTACTGCCGAGTTTACGCAGCCGCCCTTCAACTGTCAGTCCTTTTTTTTTTTTTTTTTTTTGAGCTTAGCAGCCTCGACGCTGTGGAGTAGTTTAGTTTTCCTAATCCATTTTAAACTCTTTGATTGTCATTAATGCTCAGCGAGGTAAGTTCCTGCATTTTATATGCAATCCATGTAGATGGCTTCAGCACAACAGTCCTCAATTTGTAGTTACGGAATCCCGGTGCTGATCAAATTTTGGTACTGATCAATCTCTGAATGTGCAGACTGAGATTACAAGCAGCGATTATATTTCCGACTTAGTTTGTACATCTCCTGTCTTCATTAGAGAATCGCGTTAATTGTAGAGTATTCAGTTTAATCAGTTATTCAGTTTCAAAGCTTCCAACTCACTTTGATGCTGTTGTTCTTGAGGTTAAACAGTGAATAAAATATAAAGGGTTTTATTTAGATCTTTAATAAGATTTAGTTAGGTCTACACGTAGAATCTCCATTGACGTGGGTCCATCATTGTAACATCATCAACGAGAACAGAATAAATGAGGAAATTGTATCTGAAGTAAAAAGCGGTATAAGTAATTAATTTAATTTAAAAAGTCTTCCCGAGTTGTGCGTTTGGGGGAAGTTTAACCACCCGAATGTCATTCGCAGATAATTGATTTTTATTTTAGAAGGGTGCTTTGTCGTTTGGGGTTAATTTTATTTCCACGCCGAATTTTGCATGAACAGGTGGATCTAGATCTAGACTACTAATGGCTCAAATTAGAATATCATCCCCTAGAGAATTGGCATATAATCCCATTTGTATGGAGCCGGACGAGTAAACCAAACGCAACTTCTCGAACGTTCTTTGAAATATTATTTTAACAAATTATTTTTTTGCCGTGTAGAAAGAAATGTAATCATCAAACGCAATAAACCTGAAAGTATTAAGCAATTATAAATCACCAGTGATTTTTTGTGGATCTGACCATCAACGTTATCAAAATGGTTCATCTAGGACCTGGAGGTCAGTACGTCGCAGAAGGAGGGAAAGCCTATTACTCGCCATCCAATCCCGACGATGTGATCGTTGAAACCAAAAAACTGGTAAGTGGTGCTCATGTTTTTGGAATCGTTCAATTGAGCAATGACGAAATATCCTTATTAGAAGCATCAGGTATAAAAAGTTCTTTTACCTTTCTATCGATGCCAGTACCTGACCTTTTTCTATTAAGTATGCGAAAGGTGCTTTTCCATTAATTAAGGAGACTATGTCTTATGTCTTTGTGTCAATTTAGCAATTAAATTTTCAATTAAGACTAGATGTCCGATAAGGCGTTTAAAGCACCCTGGGCTGAGTAGCTTTAACCGCATGAAAGGGTAAAATTATGCGCTGCAAAGAAACGTTTTTCCTTAAAGCCTCACTTGATATTATAAAGTACGGGGTGTCCAGTGACATGACGTTTTTAGCTTTTAAAGGCGTGTTAATTAATAAGTGATTGAAAATTAAAAGATGTTCCTCAAAACAGGGTTCAGTAGTGGTTCCAGTAAGATAGTGCACCGGCTCATTTCGGTAGTCACTTTTACTTAACGTATATCATTGGATCGGAAGAGGGTTCAGTGCCTTGGTATTCGAGGTCATCTGACCTAACACCCCTTGACTATGGGGCATGGAAAATCAATAGTGAATACGGGGTGACCGGTAACTTGACGTCCATAGCTTTTAAAGACGTATTAATTAAATTGTTCGAAGTTCAAAGATGTTCGAAAGTATTCTTCACAACAGAGTTAAGATGTGGTTCCGACAAGACGGCGCACCGCCTCATTTCGGTGCGCAGGTGACTGCATTTTTACCTTCACAACAACTGGATCGGAAGAAGCGGTTGAGTGCAAACAGTAAATACGTCCCTGAACGGGAGCCTTAAAATTCTCGGATTCGGGTCATGTGTCGATGTCCCCCCCCCCCCCCCCTCTAAAATTTCAACCTGATCGGTGCAATTTTCACCGATTTAAATTCAGTGTTTCCTAGCGTTTTCTCGAAAAATCATGAAATCCCCCCAAAAAAATAACACTTCCCGGCAACTGATCCCGCTTATTTTCAAAAGGCTTTGTGGGATCGTGCGCCGTTTCAATCGAGCAAAATTTCAATTTCAACTTGGCTCGATTGAAAGGGCGCACGGTCCCACAAAACCCATTGAAAATGAGCGGTATCCGTTCCCGTGGAGTTATTTTTTCAGGAATTTCGGGAATCCCCTAGCAAACACTCCTAATCTCTGAAAATTGCACCGATCGGGTTTAAGTTTCACAGGGGGGTACCTGGGCACCTCTAAATACGATTTATTGAAAATGAGCCGGATTATAGAATTTTAAGACCTCCGTTTGGGGCCGTTTTGTTTTTTTGCATCGTACCACCTATATGGGCGGGTTTTCTCGGTAGAGTCGCGACGCGGCGAGATTCTGTTGGCTTATTTTTAGGAGAAGTATTATAGAGGCACAAACTCTATTTTTGCCCTCTTAAAAAATGGCCGCCACTAAAGGCACAGGCCTCACTTTTGTTATGATTTCATGAGTTCGTCATCTAGTCGTAGATGTTTCAGATGTCATAGGATCTATATAATAGGTCGTCGGGCTTTCTTATTTTAAGTGCAACTAGATTTTGAGCACTCGGAAGTGATGACGTCAGGGCGAAATAAATGGGAGAAATTCTTCTAGAGGGACCTTTATAAAAGTAATATTGAGACTATTGAGGCATGGCGTCATTATGCTCAAGGGAGTGTAACTATGAAACTAATAAGTATTAGCCGCGGGAACACAAATTTAGACCTGGAATTGACTTCAAATTTCTTTGTTATTTGTTCGGGAAACCTAAACTTAGTATCAGTTTACACACCCTCCCTAATAGCTTCATCCCATTGTACGGTTTTGCGGCATAAAAGCACCTAGCCGGGGCAAATTAAATTCGTTATAAAATAAACTCCGGGATATTCGATTATACGTTTCATATAATGCGACCCGTGGGAGTGAGCGACGAAATGGATCCATTCAAAAGTTTCACCGCTTAATTTGCCGCGCATTTCAGAAACCGCAGCCAGTCGAGTAGGGAATTATATTAAAATGAATAATTCCTGGAAGAAGAAGAAAAAAAATAATAATTAATGTTTGAAGCTACATTGCAATAATAATATAACAATAGTTATTGTAAGCGAAATCCGGCTCCAAGGATCACAATTCCGGTGCTGATGTTACAACACACTGATCGATCGTTAAAAGTACTTATATCAAAGCGAACCTAAATTAATTATTGGTAAAGGACACACAAACTCCTCGCACATTCTTCCGTTAATTGAAACCAGGCGTGCTTGATCGTTCCGGATGGAGGACTACTTAATCAAACGGACCACTTCCCAGATAGCACCGAGTGTCCTATGGACGTCCGTTGAGTATCCATTATACGTCCATTGGTCCATGGACAATAAATGGACGTCCTACGGACTTCTCCGCACGGACTTCCTATGTACGTCCACAAAAGTACGTCCATTGGACGTCCATCGAGTTATTTTTGACTATTGCGCATGACGTGCTGTCGCAGAGAGGAAGAGAATAGCAGCACAAGTGCGCACGCACGCGCTAACCACCCCATCTTCCATCTTCCATTCTTCCACTATCATACAATCCACATTCCTACATTATACATTAATTCGTCCCAAGGAAAGACTTCCGCCATTCCCATCAAACTCAAGACTGCTAGCGTGAAGATGAAGACATCTGCATTATACAGTGAACAAAAGAAAGAAATTCGATGAATCTTTAATTTTTAGAGTTTGTGAAAAATCCAAAAACGAATATTTTCATTAAGTTTATCAATATTATGATAAACTAATATAATTAACAACTTTTCAATGAAAATTATCAGATTTTACGTAAAACTTAATGATAGAAACACGTAAGTAGGTAAGTACCTAGTCGTTTTCCTGTATCTTTAGCCGTTATCAACGTTGTTTTCAAAACAGAAAATTACAGTATACCTATACCTATCACTACATTTATTGGATTTTTCAAAACTCTAAATTTCAAGACTTATCGAATATTTTCTGTCTTTTGTTCCTCACTAAGATATTTATCAGCAAATGCTTTGTGGACATCCGATAACGGACTCTCCATGGACATCCGATAACGGACTCCCTATGGACGTCCGATAACGGACATCCTATGGACGTCCTGTAACGGACATCCTGCGGATGTCCAAAGTTGTGACAAATGGACACTGAGTGGACGTCCCATGGACGTCCATAGGACAAAAACGGACGTCCTATGGACGTCCGTTGGTACATAGAGGGATGTCCATTGGACGTCCATGGGACTACTTTGTGCTGTTTGGGTTATACCTACATTTATGTGTATGGTGGAAGTTATCGATCTGGACTTCTGCTCCAAATTCAATTTACGAGTTGTCACTTTTTCATTTAAAGCCCGCGACTTGGAGTTCTGGTTTAAAGTTTAGAAACGACCCAGATAGCACCGAGTGTCCTATGGACGTCCGTTGAGTATCCATTATACGTCCATTGGTCCATGGACAATAAATGGACGTCCTACGGACTTCTCCGCACGGACTTCCTATGTACGTCCACAAAAGTACGTCCATTGGACGTCCATCGAGTTATTTTTGACTATTGCGCATGACGTGCTGTCGCAGCCAGGAAGAGAATAGCAGTACCAGTGCGCACGCACGCGCTAACCACCCCATCTTCCATTCTTCCACTTTATACATTAATTCGTCCCAAGGAAAGACTTCCGCCATTCCCATCAAACTCAAGACTGCTAGCGTGAAGATGAAGACGACATCTGCATTATACAGTTAACAAAAGAAAGAAATTCAATGAATCTTTAATTTTTAGAGTTTGTGAAAAATCCAAAAACGAATATTTTCATTAAGTTTATCAATATTATCATAAACTAATATAATTGACAACTTTTCAATGAAAATTACCAGATTTTACGTAAAACTTAATGATAGAAACACGTAAGTAGGTGAGTACCTAGTAGTTTTCCTGTATCTTTAGCCGTTATCAACGTTGTTTTCAAAACAGAAAATTACCGTATATACCCTATATACCTATATATCACTACATTTATTGGATTTTTCAAAACTCTAAATTTCAAGACTTATCGAATATTTTCTGTCTTTTGTTTCTCACTAAGATATTTATCAGCAAATGATTTGTGGACATCCGATAACGGACTCTCTATGGACATCCTATAACGGACTCCCTATGGACGTCCGATAACGGACATCCTATGGACGTCCGGTAACGGACATCCTGTGGATGTCCAAAGTTGTGACAAATGGACACTGAGTGGACGTCCCATGGACGTCCATAGGACAAAAACGGACGTCCTATGGACGTCCGTTGGTACATAGAGGGATGTCCATTGGACGTCCATAGGACTACTTTGTGCTGTTTGGGGATTGATTGACTCATCCTCACTGAGATTTACTCTTTAACTTCTAGTCATCCTTAACCGGGATTAATGTGTGATTTAGTAAGGTGGGTAAGTAAGTGGAGGCGTGGCTGGGAATGTTTTTAGATAGGAGAAATTCAATCCTCATCATCAGAATACTAAAGACAAAATTATTCCAAATCTGGGTCCTGCAGACCATGCGCAAACGACTTCTCATTAAAAATATCACAATACATTAATTTTCACTTTTGGTGCAAGAGATCTTCGGCCAATCAGAGGGATCACTAAATGTCTTCCTGTCTTTCTGCCTGTCTTCCACTCGATCAAGAACATCCCCCCGAATTTGAGCACAAAAAATTATAATTCGGCCAGGTTAATAGCTGACGGATACAACCAGTTACTGCTCCATTGATCTTCCTTTTACTTAAATGTTCACTTTAAAGTTACTATATAAGCTAATTTGAATTAAGGTGAGTCACAACGCTGGCAGCTGCAAGACCTCAGACTTGAACAATGATCGCTGTCATTGGATCTTAACCGTTCTTTCTAAACGTGGCTTTGCATGGCAAGGATCTTTGACAAGACTGGTTTTTGACTAACCAAGTCATGCACTATTGGAATAAATTGGCTCGGGGGCTCAACTCGTGGCTCAGTATTCCGGTCAGTTAGAGTTTAGTAGCAAAGCTGGCGAGACTTGCAAAAGCCTTTCCACAAAATGCATGACCTTATGACTTGGCGAGCTGACTTACCAAACCGTTTGCTCGTCAAATCCCGCCAACTGCCTCAATTCTTCAACAACGTCCTAATTGAGATCTTCGTTTAGGGCACCAGTTTTGTGGAGCATCAAAATTGTGTGTTACGTCAGAATGTTTTTTTTTTATAATGGATAATGTGTCACAGTTCTTTTTCCCTGCTCTTCGAAATGATTCGAAGACGCCTCCCCAAATTCCGGCATTATTGACAACCGCCCATTTTAGCGGCCATCACTGGAAACATTCAGTAGACAGGCCAAATGATGAGTCATGATAAAGTCTGGAACTATGTCCAAAAAAATTGAAAAATCGCAATTTAAGTCAACTTGAATAAGTTACCTTAACCAGTCTTGACCAAGACTTGCCATGGTCTGAGTTGAAGGTGACGTCCACTGTGTAATGTAATGACCCTTTTTTTAGGAGGATCCTGCGTCATGCGCACAAATCTGTAGTATGGCCCTCTGATTAATATGTTCCAAATCGGAGGCCAAACCGAATGATTTTAAAAAGAAGAATGTTGAACGCCCTGACGTGTAACTTTCAATTTGAGGTTATCCCAAAGTCTTAGAGATTATTTTGAACTGATTGAAATTCCCCCGCCCTGAAATCTCTAGCTTTGAATATGTTTCAGACTTAATAGCCATTGTGATTCTAACCCCTTTTGATTTTACCTGTGGTCATGATCGTCAAGTCTTTAACCTCGTAGACCTTCTGCGTTGCGTTGTAATACTATTTTGTTTGTTCGTATCAAAACGTTACGAAAATACTTGAGTTAACCAATTATTGAGAGAAAAGGAGATAATATTAAAACAAAACGATTGAAAGATGGACGTATTTAACTTGTATATTTAACGAAAGTGACAGATTAGAAAAGGGAACAGATAGGAAAGAATATGGCAAAGAACGAAACGACGACATTTAGTTGAAGGCTGATAACTAAATCTCTCATATTATGATAACATGACATTTTAAACGGGATATTTTGTGAACCGTTTAGCACCTGTTAAGCAAAGATATAGCAACACAAACATAAATAAAGAGAATAGACTTTACCGGGGTGAGATCTAATCCGATTTACACTTTCCCAGCCTTGATAAAATAAATAAATACGAATAATATATCAAACATTGATTAAATCACAGCTGATTGCCTTTCTGCTGAATCAACCTCCGAATGATTAAATAAATAAGGACACCAACACCAAAATGAAACAACCTATATAACAGATTGGAGCGTCGATTTAGTGCTTCGATTCGTGCGTTTCTAAACATACAAAATTATAGGGTGCGTTTTTTAGATAGTTTTGACTCTATGGTGTCAAACCGTTCACTTTTTGTATCTTCAGGTATGATTTTTCATACAATTAAGAATCCGGCTAGAACGACCAGAAAAGTCATACAATTTTATATTCACTTTTAGATTGAATTTTTGGGAGTGGTTAAGCTAAGTAACGAAAATATGGCGATTATTATTTTTAGTAGGGGGAATTATAAACTACCTCGAAAGCCTCCCATCGCTAGTAGACTTGCCAATCCAATCTAGAAAGGTTTAGAGCTTTCATCAGGGAACATTAAAAGGGCTATTACAGGTAGGAAGCTCAGTAATTTAGTTGAAGTAACTTCGATAAACTTTGGCGGCTCTTCGCTGTCAATCAAAGGTTAACTCGGACCACGTATCCTAATAAAACTGACCAAATCACACCTATTTCCTCTATTTTTGAGACAAAAAGGAAGAGAAAACTGGAAATTACTTATTGAGACATTATTAGCGTTTTCCATTCAATGTCAGATTTTCACAATCGATACAACTGAAATTGAAAACATTTCTTCCACTGACGTCACAGGCTTTTATTGGCTCTCCCATAAAAATCAAATCTCCCGAACGCGATAATTTTTAATTAGTTCCATCCCTACTTTTTCCTTAATCTTTCAAATTAAATCGGAGCATGTTCTGACCTCTTTGTGCAGAGATTGACTTTCATCCCACGCTTCAGCAACTCCTGTCAGTGTATTCGAATAAAAGTAACAACAGTTATTGAGATCGTCTAATAAAGTGTTATAAACTGGATTGAAAATACTACCTACCTAACAGACACGTCAAGACACAAAATGAACTATCGATCTTTGGAAGCCTCAAAGGAGATGCGTTGACATGATGCGTTCCGATCGGTGGCTCGAACTGTTTGTTTCGAAGCTCGGCCGCTCCATGTTTTGGGAGGTGTTAGAATTGGCCCAAATTAATGAATAATCGCATGTAGCTTTAGAATGAGGATTGCAAATCATAAAAAAGAACTCATATTGAATTTTTTTCAAATGAATAAAAGGGAAATCAAGTCTTCCAATTTTTTTTATGGTTTTATTAATAATTCAAAAACAATCTCTGATGTGCCCACAACAGTTCACTCAAATGAAAATAATATTCATTTTATGCTTTCTTGAGCATCCCTTTAAATTAAGAGTGTGTCCAGGGGATCAAAAATAAAGTTGGAAGCAATCTTGGATCTGACACCACACATTTGGTATTTGGTGATCGAGAGAAGAGACCCAGAAGGTCTCCTTATTAAAATGTCAAGAGTGGGAATCAGAAATGGACAGCGAGCCGTTTAGTACTTGAAACTTCCAAAAGAGAGAACTCTTGAGAAATTCAGTTTCAAGAGGAACTGTCTTCGAAAGAGGAATGGAACAACACTACTCTGGGCCACGCACCAAGTACTCCAAACTCATGGGAACATTTCCATACATACTTTAAGCAGTAGAAGTATTTGTGTCCAAATAAACCTTGACAGAAACTACGAAAACAGAGAAATTGAATTGTTGAAGTGTTCACTCATTGGCAAGAAAAGGACCATCAATCTGGTCCCTAGAACCAGAACCAATCTGTGGCTTCAAAGACACATTCTCCAAGACAGAACTCCGAAAAAAAGAAAAGAAAAAAAAAAGAAAAAAGAAGAGAAATCCATTGAAGAACCCTCTCAGAGTTGCGACAAGCCAAAGAACATCTAAGAACCTTAGTAGATAACGTCTCAGGAAACTGACGGAAGTCCCAACGGGATATTGTAAACTCAAGGGACACCTGAGGGGTTTAGGCGTAGGAGAGAATGACGTCTTTTTGCAGAAATGGAGACAAGACACCTCGCCACTTGTTGCTAAGCTGCATTAGGAGTCAAAAGACGAAGCGTTCTGGGTCATTCAGCTGGAGGCAGGGGATCTACCCGACCTTGATCCTTTCAAAATCCTGACGTTTCTCAAGGAAACGGAAACAGAACTGCGAAAAGAAGAAAAATTGTGAAAAATACATTGGAAGAGGAACCTCTCAGGGTTGAGACAAGCCAAAGAACTTCTCGGGAGAGAGGAAGATACTCCTCAACCTTAGTAAAGAATGTCTCAATACAATGACGAAATTCCTGACGGGACATTGTAAGCTCAAGGGACACCGAGGAGGTTAGGCATAGGAGAGAATGACGCCTTTTTGCAGAAATGGAGACAACCTCGCCACTTGTTGCTACTTGATCCTGTCAAGATCCTCAAGTTTCTCAGGGAAACGGACTTGGGTAGGGTGCTTCATTAATGGAACTCCATACCAGGGGGAAGCAATACAATATAGGTAGTTGGTATTTTAGGCTCGCATAGATTTGAGAAAAATGTTTCGACAATTATCTGCGTCTGAAAGGCCATCTTCGCATAGTTATGACGTTTTCAAGATGGTGGTGCTTACGACTTGTCAGTTGCGACTATCCGATCACCATCGCAATCTATTGAAGACTTCTAAGAGTCTCAGTATCTCATTGCAAAAGGCATATAAGCAGTTTTTTATCTCTTTGAGGTGTGGCCTCATAGCAACTCGATCTAAGAAACCTCATTACATCAGTGACAAGACTCTGGTGGGAGCAAACAAGACATGAAGATGTCTGGGATGGAGAAGTACTGGATTTGAAGTCGGATAATAAACGAATTCGTCAGTATACCCGCTGCGAATTACTTTAGAGATGAAAAAACGAATCTATCCGGGAATAACTCATTAAATTTCCTTCAGGAGTCTCCAAGGAAATGCTTAATCTTTATTTCAAGTTGTGCATTATTATAACTAAAAGCTTGTTATTTTTTTTCGAGACGTAAATTAAGCATTGTGTTCGCCACTGCACACTGGAGGAGATAAAATTAAATTTTCTGACGCATCTGGATGTCTTGACGCCTTGTAACACTTAGGTTGATTTTGTGAAACAGTTTCTTCGTTCCTCCTTTTTGGATTTAATTATTAGATTGTGGAATTTGGTCTATTAAAGATAATTCGGGTTTCACTTAATTTTATTAAAAATAACAACAATTAAAACTATTCCTTTATAATAATGTAGTAATAATGTTCGCTGAGCATTATCTATTTAAACCGAATACATCGTAATAACGTGAATAACGAAAATGTCCTAAATCTAATTCTAGTTAGTCTCTATAGGTATATGTACATTGTACATAATATCCATTCAATGCTAGTGTACTGTTTGTACACATAATCAGCAAACTCGTCTCGGTGCGCATGGTCATGGTGAACTCTTATTGATAAACATTAATTGTTTAGGTATTGCGGTGTGTGTTTATCAACTACCATTGTTTCATAAATAGATAAGTTTGCATATTAACTCCTTAATATTGACTTATCGGACAGTAAGATTTAATTACTGAAATCTTTGCAGTCTTAGCACTTCACTGATGGTCCATTACACAATATATATGGATAGAGCGAAAATGGAATTAGGAAATATCGATCGAGATGTAAACATGTTCAGGGATTACATAGAATTTGGAATGGTTAAATTTGAGATTAGCTGCCGAAATAACCATCAAGAGACTTAAATTTTATGAATATTATGTTTGGGTAAATTATTCTAATAAATCCTAAATAGTTAATGGACTCCCGCATCTGAAATTTTCACATGCTGCTGCATCTCTAAAGCGCACTATGCGGGTTTTAATTACTTTGAACGAGGCGCTCTTCTTTATTGTTGCAAACTCTCCAAACTTCAAATGAATATTGACTTTTCACGAATGCAAAGATTTGCCATAAGTACCTACCGACATTTCAACTAAAGTAGCTATAACGAAAAAGTCCTGAGGCTAGTTTTCTGGAGTAATAGAATTGGAAGAATTATTGCGTCAGTCCTCCCTGCAGCAGACTCAATGGATTCTCGGAAGAAAGAATTTATTATTTCCATTATCAATAAATTCCCGAAAATTACCTGACCGCTATGAATGAACTACGACGAACCATGGAAAGTTCCGTCGCAATGTCTAAATTCTGACTATGAACAAAGACGCAACTACTCCAAACTTCCAACAAAGGAGCTATTTATAGACGACATTGCAACGCATAAGAGGCGATCGGATCATATGACCCTTCCCGAAAATTTTAGTAACCCTGCTCTCAGAAGTTTTAATACGTTCGATTTTGTCTTGTTTTAAATAGATCATCCCCCCTAGATAACGTTTTCTGAACGATATCAAACCCTAATGGTATGGTATAGATGTTTAACTGGTTACTTCCAGCTCATCGGTCTGACATATTACCACCACCAGAGGAGTGTGTGCCGAACAGAAAGAAATCTTCAATAAAATAACAGAATCAGGCTTGGCACAAATTTGTGCCAAGTGCATCTTCAATTTTTCTGTGAAAATCTCGTGAGAAAATCCAACTGATATCTGGTCAATTGGTTTGGAATCGACTATACCGTCCAGTATCGGAACAGTCACGTAAAGTTATAATAATAACAGAACAGCATCATCAATATCCAGTCAAGAACGATGAAAAGAACGTATTATAATATTAGATCGGTTATTTGAGTACGTTACACACCCCCTCATTAGATGAAAAAAAAAGGTTACTTCTATCTATTTATTTTACGTAAGTTTAATCTTTTTACAGCATTAATTGCTTTTACTAGAGCATGGCGGGGAATATTATACCTTTTAGAGGGTTAAATTTGAAGGCTTTAAGAAATAATTAAATCGTGTTATTTATTTATTTATTAACGAGAAGTGCAAGTATCAAGTTAATTATTCGCTCGAAGTACTGTTGACCTTCTTTGTCATTATCGCAGTAGTTAGACGAAACATCCAGAGTTGTTTTCAAATATTTTTTCTAGCTACTCTAATTATTGCCTCGATGAACAGAGGTATCGTCGTATTTTAAATTGTTGATTTCAGGTTGAATAAACGAATCCAATAAGTGCTTAGAAATTTGGGCATTATACAAAACTACAAATTGATCGTTAAAACATATCACAAATAACGTTCCTCCATTAGGTAAATGCTACATAATTCCACCAGGTAATATATTCCATATTCCGCTTCGTTTTCTGATGCCTTTCCAATATAATATATCTATAGAGTCCATTAATAAACTCCCCTTTGTGAGCACGCCGCGTCTTTTGAGTTCACGGGCATTCCGACCCTGAGGTAAACAAAAGCTTGAAAGCTTTCAATCGATTCATCGACGGCAGCGACGGGAAATCGAATTAGAAAAACCATTGTTATGGTTTTTCTAATTCAATTTCCTAATTCGATTTATTAATAACACACGCCACGAGATACCGGGGGTTTGATAAATTTTGCGTTACCGCGAGGACTCGCGACGTGATTCAATTAAGCCTTGCTTGTACCTGAAGCACTTTACGACGCGTTACCTTATACGATGACATATTCGCGATCATAGAACAACCAATTAACAAAATACATTCAGGAATAATCAATCTGTAAATTGTGATTTCAGAAGAGGAAGAGAAAAATATTTTTCTTTCATGAATAATGGAAGGATGTCAGTTTCGATCTTGGCAGCAAGTTTACTTTGAAACAAACAATGTTAACAATATGATGAGACAGTTACAAAGATCCGGCTTGAAATTGAGGTACCCATTATTCATTCTTCCTCTGGGCTCTTACAGGAGCGCACTTGGGAGATAAGCCCTAGTTCGGGGAAGATTGCGAGCACTGCTGCAATCGATGACACGAGAATCCCGCTGCTGCAGTACCAGTAACTTTCTAACTCTGACAGCGACATTCGTTCGCATTATAAAGCAAATAGACGATTTTACAAACAAGCTGCTGGTTTTGGCATCACAAGTCCTTTCTGCATAAATTCACGACGTCTTAATTGTAAAGCGACGATGACTGCATGACTAATGCAGAACAAAGAGGGGAAATGTTTTAATTAGACGTGCTCCTTGTCTTGGAGTTGTTCTACCTTTTTACTCCCATATTTCATGTAAAATTCTAATTTGCGAAGTTTTCAGTGAAATTGTACGATAATATTTTCCTTTAATTTTGACATGTAATTAAATGTCGCTGAAATATGAGACTAATAATTAGTCTCATTAGAATTAGTTGTCTTTCCTCCATATCTTCAGAGAATTTTCTTATCATCAATGAAAGCTTCTACGTTAAAGTCCAATATCTCGTTTTATCTTTAAAACATGAGCATAAGAATCTGCCACTAAAGTGGCTAAAGATTTTTCAAACGCTCTGTGATCGGCATTGATTGAATTTTTTATAATTTCCAGAAACTTTTGCGCAGCTTTCTGAAATGGTTCATTTTAGATGAGGTAGATCTGTTTTGGGTATCTAAAAAAAATTTCTTCATGATTTTTAAAGACTTTCTCTGACATTTTGATGAATTATATTGCATCAAAAAAACTTGTCCTAGACAGATTAAGCAAGATTTCACACTTCTCTGTCTTATTCGTTGTCATCTAGCAAATTAAATTCTTCTCTAGTAATTTCTTCTTTTTTTTACTTCGTAGCTTAGCCATCAGAAATATGAAGATTTAAGAAAGATCTAGAAACGTGTTCTTGACGAAAATCCGTACCTTTTTTCCTCGTTCTCAATAAAAGCCTCTACGTGTCCCTATGCTAACGAATAGAGTGGTAGTCAAATGTTGTTTCTTCTTTTCAACTAGCAGCACTGCAGAATCTGCACTTAAGTGGTTGAAGATCTTCGAAAACTGCGCTTGGAATTGATGAAATTTGCTCTGTTGTCAATTAATTTCCAGAAAGTTTTCTGGGATTGCTCATTTTTTATGAGGTAGGTAGATCTGTTCTGTATTTCTAAAAAATTTTTTTTCGTGATTTTTAAAGAGTCTTTCTCACATAATATGATATGAAGTAAAGCAAATAAATTTTGCCATATACTACAGAAGCAATTACATTTCAACTTCACTCTCTTCGTTATTGTTTAGCAAGTTAAACTCTTCTCCATAGTCGTTTCTTCATTATTTTTACCTCGTCAGTTGACCACCAGAAATATGAAGATCTTAGAAAGATCTAGAAAAGTGTGTTATCTTCACGAAAATCTATACTTTTTTCCTCGTTTTCAACAAAAGCCTTCTAGGTGTCCCTCTGCTAACGAATTGAGTGGTAGTCCAATGTTGCTTCATCTTTTAACTATCAGCACTGGAGAATCTTCACTAAAGTGGCTGAAGATCCTTAGAAACTGTTTGAAATTGTTGAAATTTGTTCTGTTTTCAATTAATTTTCAGTAACTTTTGGGTAGTTTTCTGGAATGGCTCATTTTTGATGAGTGATCTGTTTTGGGTATCTAAAACATTTTTTTCGTGATTCTTATAATGAGTTTTTTGACATAGGATGAAAGTAGAGCATAGGTAACTATTTGTCCCAGTACGCAGAAACATCTACGCCTCTGTTAGCGAATTGAGTGATAGCCCAATGTTTGTTTCATTTGTTTCATCTTTTAACAATCAGCCTGCAGAATCTGCACTAAGTGGCTGAAGATTTTCGGAAGAAGTGTGTTTGGAAATGTTGAATTTTTCTCTGAATACAATGAATTTTATGTTACTTTTACATGAGTAGTTTATTGAAGTGAATCGTTTTTAGCTCCTTTTACCCTTTTTGACTTAAAGTGGCATATCCACGGAAATAAATTTTATATTCAATATTCAATAGTATTTCACGACGTTACCGTGAAGTTTTCCAATTTTGGTTTCCAATAACGTGAGTTTCTACTGTTTTCCTCAAACAGTATTCCTCAAGAGTTTTATTCTCGGTTTTATTATAAGAACCATAAATGGATTTTTTATTCCCGGGCGTGATCCCGTGTGTCACAGCCATAATAAGCGAAACAGCTAAGAAGTGAATTATTGCCATATGACACAAAATGATCGTCATCAAACGATGGGAAAATCCACAAACGGCGATATTTTCAATAAAAGTGAAGCGCCAGAATAAGATGTCATGATATCAAATGAAAAAATCACAACAGCTCAAATGTAGAAAGAGACTTCCTTGAGAAATCGCCCAGCCAAGCCAATATCGTCAAATTGGCTTAATGAAACCTGAAACGTCCCAGAAAACATATCTCGCCATCATCACATCTCCTGACATTGCACATTTCGAGCTATGACAAAATTAAGTGAACCAGAAAAAATAATAACCGTTCCTAAGACGTCCTAGAACCCAATAATCACCCCTAAAACTCCGGAAATTACAATCTGAGCATGTTAGTTAAAGTAATATGGTAATATGGTTCTCCTATTTATAAAAGGAAACTTTCGAAAGAATTATTCACTTCATTTATCTTCGTCGATCTGTAGTTGTTGAATTTATTTACCTAACACACTTACCTACATAAACTTGACGTCACCACAACTAGAGGTAATCAATTACATGCTTATGTATGCAGGGAGTTTTGTGACATTATTGTCCCGGACCTACATTATTCACGTAGGTTAGGTACATAGGTAGATAGATAGATAAGTTTATTGTGCATTGTGCAACCAACCCTCATGAGGTTGGTTATTTCAGAATTTCAGATAAGAGAGGAGAAATTCGCGCTATGGCTGGCGTTGGTGTTGCATGGTGCTGGTGCCTTGTTGATGAGTTTTCTGGGTTAAAAGGAAAATTATTAGACTCGTAAATTGGAAGAAGACACACCAGGATTGCGTATTATTATCGTATATCAGCCCGAAATATATTATAAAGTTTCCAATTCATGTACGTTTTCCTTAGTACTTAATATTGTTCTTTCCAAGCTCAGGGTGAGCAAACAACCCCTTAATTCTACTTCAGAACTTTATTTCCAAGGAGACCGGTGAAGGAAAATTTCGTTCTCTTTGTGTCGGGGATTATAGCGCTAACACGGCGGGAAGAGATTGATGTAAAGATAAAGAGAAGAAGCAAATTCAAAGTAATTTTCCATGAAATTACAGATATCGATGATTCGTATCATATTTTTTGTCTTACATATTCCTCTGGATTGGGATGAGGCATTCGGCTAATAATCTGGCATTTTACGTCACAAGCATTTCCATCATCAAGTTGCGCATATGTAATACCTACCCAGTTATTTCTATACCAATATATCGAGGACTCAGAAGGATTTTTTGCCAAAGTTTACGAAATAATTTTTGGCAAGCATTTCTTGAAAATACAAACAAAGAAGTGCGTACCTACGCGGTTTATGAAATTCACTTCGCAGCCCTTTAATTAAAACACGTCCCTAAAAAATAAAAGCAGAAAATTTTAGTGAATTCGATCATCCCTGTATAAAGAAAGACCGCCTCTGCTTTCTTTACAACTCCGTTTCTTTAAATCTGTAACAAGCTATAAGAAATTGACAGTAGAGAGGGTTATGGGCTATGGGCTTTCTTTTTGATTATAATGGCGATCATGGATCTGAAATTTACGATCGAAAAATCAGGTCAGGGCTACTGAGGTGCTTTTACTGCCAGTTTATTTTTTTTAGCGGTTTTGTTGGTCGATAAAGCAATACCTGATACTGTTTATGGTCTCGCACTAACACGTACTAGAGTATCATCTGTCTGTCATTTTGATTGGATGAAATTGCTTGGAAACTAAATAACGCGATTCCTTTTGTAAAATAAAAATAAAAATCACAAGAAAATCCCCCAAAATCACATATATCGACTTTTCCCTCGACTGTTCCTTGTTTGTTTGTTATTTGTCGCTAGATACGGAAATCGGTTTTTAGGTCCCTGGCTGCAGCCATTTAGGCTTATTGTATCTTTCCGTAGCTATTGGTTCTTGGCTATTCAAATAACTCTGTACCCGTCACAATAAGGTTCAGAAGTTTGCTTGCCACGGCTTTCCCCGACATCATGTCATTGGTATTGTTTCCCATGATTGAGTGTCGGGTTCGATTGAGTGCTGGGCACTCAAAAGATTACATGGAAAGCTATTTCGTCTTCCTCATTGCATAGTCTGCATGCTGGTTCTCCATAGATACCGAGCTTCTTCAGGTGTTGTCTCAGGTGGCAGTGTCCTGTAAGAAGTCCCACCACTGCTTTAACTTGCATTCTGTTTAAATGCAGTAGTTCATTGGCAAGTTTTGGAGATGGTTCTTTTACCATGAACTTGCTATGTTTGTTGCCTGGTACCTATGTGGTTCCAATATGCTTTGTGTTGGTTGCTTGTCCAACTAGATATCGCGCCACGTACAATCGTTTTGGTAGTTCCAAACATTATTGGTTCTGGTCCTGTGAAAGCGGCTGCCGCGCCCTCTTTGGCCAGTTCATCCGCCGTTTCGTTACCAACTACTCATCCTCGGTGACCCGGTACCCAAACAAGTGTTACCTTGTTTTGTTTTGCCAGATCGTTGATACATTCCAAAATACTAGTTTTGATTTGGTTTTGGTGGCATGCAAGAGCTTTCACGCTGGCCTGGCTGTCGGAGAGTATGTAGATTTCCCTTTTTTTTTATAGTTCCTTCTCATACATTCTCCGACACATTATTGTTGTATTGCATGTATTTCAGCTTGCATGATTGTGGTGTGCTTCTCCCCAGTGATACAGACATGCTGTATCTGGGGGACCCTCCATACAAGCCGGCTCCTGCTCCTACGTCTGTTTTGGAACCGTCTGTGTACCAGATCAGTCCTCTTTTCTTTGTTAGTCTCTCTTCCATTTGTTTCCATTCTTCCCAGTCGATTAGGACTTTGAAGCTTTTCTCATGGGTTATTGATGAAATGAGCTATTCTGGAGTGACCTAGTGGTCCAGGTTTACCTCAGTTGTCATTTTGTTCCAGCAGCCTGTATGCCTCTATCATCGCCTCGCTTTTGATACGTATATCAAGAGGAGGTAGGTTTAGTATAGCTTCTAGGGCTGCTGTTGATGTGGTGTTCATGGCTCCCGCTATGCACAGGCATGCCAGTCTTTGAACACCTTGAAGTTTCATATTAGCCTGTCTCTGGCTGGTTTTGGGCCACCAGATCAGGCATCCAATGTCATTATGGGTCTGATCTCGGCTGTGTATAGCCAGTGAACCACATACATTATGTGGTTTTAAGCTCCATGTCATATTTCGTCTTTTGGTGAAGGGTACCAGTGACGTTTTCGTTGGGTTTACTCTTAGCCCCACCTTACGGCACCATTCCTCCAGAAAATTCAGAGCTATCTGCATGAGTTCTGATACGGTTTTGTCATGTTTCCCCAGGATTAGTATGACTATGTCGTCCGCATAACCCTGAGTATAATAACTTGGTTGTTTAGTTTATTAAGTAGATCATCTGCTACCATGTCCCATACAGTAGTGGAGATAGGACTCCCCCCTGTGGGCATCCTTTGGCAACAGCAATCCTCAACTTTTCACTAAACATGTCTTCCAGGATAGCTTTTAGCCACCTAGTAATGGTGTCGTTCGCTCCATGCCTCCTGACAGCCGAGATCACGCATTCGAATGAGGTATTATCAAATGCCCCTTCAATATCAAGAAACGCCCCAAGAGCAATTTCCTTGTCATCCAGCGATTTTTAGATCCTCATCACCAATTGATGTAAGGCCGATTCACATGATTTCGCAGACAAACAACTTTCAAAGTTCAAAAAACACGATTTTATCAACCTTGAACCTTAATCCAGAACTCAATAGCAGAATTGCGATTTTAGTCATAAAAAATTATCTCACGCTTCACACATCTTTCCTTAATGACTTTTTATGTTCTGACATAAAAATAGCGTGAAAAGGTCCTATAAAATAGTTGTGAAAAAATACACTTGAAAACTTTCTTCCTTAAATCAATAAAAACAGAATTATTAATTATCAAACATACTTGTAGGGATTTGCCATTTATGTAGCAATTTTTCAACTTCCTTTATAATGGTTGTCAGCTAGGGACTGCTCCATGCTGGCTGACCTTTAAATGAATACAATAATTCTTGTTGAACTGCTCTGAGTCAGCATTTCTTGTATCTGCATCATATATGTAAATATACTCTGCTCGATCGAGCATCACTACTGTCCCATTGTGAATGAGATGGTACTTAAATAGCCACCCATCGGGAATTAAATGACCACTCCTCCCCCCTCCAGGTAATCTCAGGAATAGTATAGTCCTACCCATGTAAATGTTCCTGGTTGTCACGCTCTGTCTACTCATATTATAGTATTAAATATTAATTTAGGAAACATGATAGACAAGGATCTAGTCAAAATGGACACTTTTTAGAAAAATGAAACAAACAAGTCATCAGTGAATTCCAAATATTATTGTCATTTTTCGAAATAAACGGTTTTTTTGACCATCTGTAGAACTAAAACTGCACTTGGATCTTCTTCCACACACCAATTCAGTTCTTATTGCTTTTTTTTGTTTTAGGTTTGTAAGGGAAAATTTTATTCTTGGTTACTTGTTTGTAAGTTACAAAATCATTTTAAATAATTATTATTCTACTGTCATTTTTGTTTCTCTCCTCAGAGAGAGTCATCTGGTGACAATAAGTCGTCTAAAACTTTTAGGCTCTTTGCACGAAGGATTTTTTTCATTTTCTGCAGTTTTGCTGTCTTATCAACTTTATGCTTTATTACTTTTTCTTCAATCCTTCATCTATGTTTAGTAATTATAGAATAAGAACATAATCTGGTATCAATCAAGCGACTTCAACTAACAGTACTCTTTCGGTTGTTTAATTTTCAACCATCTTGTCTATGTAAATATTACCTCTAACATTTACCACTATATTAAGAAAGATTCACTGTCTTTAATAAGCTTTCACTTAAGATGAGCTACAACAAAATAATAATAGATACTTTCAGTAGAGATAGAGATTTTATAAATAACAATATTTACAATTAAATTACATAATTAGGTACAAAATTAATAACTTGAAAAATAGACAGGATTGAGGACAGCGTCAATCACTTTATGACACTGTTTATAAAGACTATGGCACTCGTTCAGTCTCTCATTTGTCGCTTTCCGGGTATCGGTCCACATTGTGTTCAACATTTGAATACAATCCAAGATCTGAAAATATAATATCACTTAAAACAATGTATAATGAAATTTTTTGTTATTGTATTAATTAGTGTTTATTTTAACACAAACGGGTGTAAAAAACTAATTATACAGAATGCGATAGGGTTCTTATGGTTATAATAAAATTATCTAATAAAATAAAATAGTAACACCTCAAGTTGTAGTTACAAAAATTGTAATCCAAATTACAACAAATCTGTTAGAAAAGAAGAAAATTTTGGAAAACTATCTGCTTGATTGTTTTAAATTAAATTTGCCCAAAAATGTTTTGAGAAAACCGGCCCAACAGAAACCTAAAATTTAAAAATTAGGATATTTAGAAGTCTAATTGAAAAGTGTGAGAAATTTTGCTTTCAACAAATTCCTGCCCCAAAAAATGCTTTCTACAGAAAGCCAGTCAGATAGAAGCCAAAAAAATTAAGAAAACCCAATGAGATCCAAGAACTTGATTGTAAAGTGCTTCAAATTATGATTTAAAGGAAATTCCATCCCCAAAAGTGGCATAGAAAGATGGGAGCCAAAAAAATTCAAGAAAATTTAGGACATCAAACAGCTTGATTGAAAAGTGTAAGAAATTTAGCTTTAAATCAAAAAGTGACAAAAAAAAAGGACATCAAACAGGCTTGATTGAAAAGTGTAATAAATTTAGCTTTATATTAAAATCATGTCCCAAAAAATGGTTGCTACAGAAAGCCAGTCAGATAGAAGTCAAAAAAATTAAGAAAACCCAAGGAGATCCAAGCACTTGATTGTAAAGTGCTTTAAATTGTGATTTAAATCAAATTCCATCTCCAAAAGTGGCATAGAAAGATGGGAGGCAAAAAATTTCAAGAAAATTTAGGGCATCAAACAGCTTGATTGAAAAGTGTAATATATTTAGCTGTATATTAAATTCCTGCCCCAAAAAATGGTTGTTACAGAAAGCCAGTCAGATAGAAGCGAAAAAAATCAAGAAAACCCAAGGAGATCCAAGAACTTGATTGAAAAGTGCTTTAAATTATGATTTAAAGGAAATTCCATCCCCAAAAGTGGCATAGAAAGATGGGAGCCAAAAAAATTCAAGAAAATTTAGGAGACATGAAACAGCTTGATTGAAAAGTGTAAGAAATTTAGCTTCAAATTAAAAAGTGCCAAAAAAAGGACATCAAACAGGCTTGATCAAAGAGTGTATGCAAAATTTTGCTTTAATACAAATTCTAGTTCCAAAAATGACTTTTAAAGTTTTAAAATCAAATCTCATCTGGTAGAAGCCAAAAAATTAAGAAAATTAGTTTTATATTAAATTTCATCCCCAAAAAATGATTTCCTATACTATCCACTATACTGTCATAGAGATAAGGCAAAAATTCAAGACGAAAATGAAATGTAAGAAATCAGGCACTCTAATCGAACAGTGTACGATATTTTGTTTTAAATTAAATTCTCGCCCCAAAAATGGTTACTAGAAAAAGCTTGCCAAAATTCAGGAAGAAAATTTTTGGATATACAGCAACTTGACTATACTCATGACAAGTGTACGAAATTTCTGAAATATTTTCAAAAAATGATTTACAATAAAGGCAACCTGTCAATGGAATTGGATAAAATCATCGTTTCAAGTATCAATGAGGTTAAAAAATTCATATACTCACAGAATTAATACTGTTCGGTCCCTTTTTCGCTTCGAAAACCTCAAGCACTGCCGCATGTAAGGAAATGACGAAATCGGAATGGGACATCATCAGACTTTTCAGATCGTTTGCTTTTTCAAAATCCAGCTCGAACTTCACCAGACACTTGTTGTAAATCAAACCGAAAACGTAATGCTGAATGCTGTTGATGGAACTCAATAGACAAAATCGCAGATATTCCAGCCTCGATATCGTCCCCGAGTAAGCCTTCCTTTTAGTTTTCAGAGGTACAATGTCTAAAACAAGAGACAACTTAATCACATCTGATAATCCAATTCACCTGCTAACGTAACCTACCTTTAAAACTGAGGCTGTTTAAAGTGTAAAGACCCCATTTCATCTTCAACAGCACTTTGAACAGATCCTGATAAAGTCCCAGATGGTGCTCGGTCACGATTATATTAAGCGGCCAGTCGATCGAGCACTTAACACTGATCAAATGAAGCGACGAGATTATACTATTACTCGATCTATAGTGCTCTTTCACTTCGATGTTACACTTTTCGTAGAAATCCGGGAAAGCGTCCATCAGTATGTCCCAGAGGTGAGAAGTCAGTCGAACCGTGTTTCCCCAGCTCTTGCTGCTTGAATTAATCTGAAATGAAGTCATTTATTCCTGATGCAGATAGACGGACTATTAAACTCTTACCTGAAGAAAAAGTCTCCTGTAGAAAGGAAAAATCAAATCGTCGGAAAACAGGAATAGGTACCTGAGAAAATCTAACAGTTTCTTGAGTTTATAATTTTCGACGAGGATATCTTTGACCATCAATCCGGATATCGTGAACCTTTCTTTCAGCATTCCGAAGAAAATATCCTCGAAGAATAGCTCCGTTGGGAAAAGGGACTTTGTCACCTTGCTGATCCTAAAAAAAATAACTTTATTTATTTTTAGTTCCTTAAAATTATAGGAAAAATTGAAGAGAATTATGTGACCTGTATGATGGGAAGGAGGGTTGGGATTGTGTGAATATTTTTTACAAGGGGCACTCGTGACTTCAAAGAAATAAATAAATACAGGGCAAAGTTGGAAATTATTTTTTTGTGTTTTGTGATACTTTTGGTGGAAAATTCCTTGAAAATTTTCGCCGCCAGAGAGCGCAGAAATTTTTATACACAGGACAGGTTGTTCCAGGGTTTAGTAGCAGGACTTCACCATCAGGACATCACCAAATAATTTTAATTTGTGTTGGACCTGTTCATGTTATTGTCTCATTTAAATTTGATTTGTGCAAAAGCTGTACATTTGATGAAAAAGTGCATAGTTACAAACAAGAAACAAGCTTCAAAAATGAATGCTGAGCCATATAGTCTTATCAATTTTGTGAGATAAAAAACCCAGTGGCGTACATTTAATTGCAAGTGCAAAATTTCAGAAAAACAACTTTTTTTAAATTCGTAACGAAGGCTGGATCACAGTTTACAGGAAAAATTACACTTATTTTTTGATTGACTATCCACTAGTGAAGCTCTGCTTCTAAACTCTGGGACAGCCTGTGTATTATAGTATTAAGGCCATATTTCTGGTTCTACATTTCTTGTTACATTCAAGAAAATTCATAGATTTTTACGAAAATCTGAAAAAGGGCGAAATAGAATGTACATAAATTCACTTTTGCGCCCTCTCTAGAGGCAAAACTATGCCGACTTTGCAAAAAAATATGTAACCCAACTGGAAAATTGAATTTTCCATCAAAATTCAAAGTTTTTCATCAAAAGTAGCAAAAAAAAGGGCAAAAATCACCCTGTAAACGTCTATTTCTCAGAACACATCCTATTTTTTAAGTGGAAAACATGAAAAAAATGTAAAACAGTCCCAAAACTCCTTCTTATACTATTATAGGTCACTTTTTTGCAAGAAAGTCCCCTAAAACTGCGATTTTTTTATTAATTTGAAAAAACATACGTTTCAAAGAGGGAGCACTTCTCCGCTTTCTTCGTATTATTCGCAAAAGCAGTGTCAGAATAAAACGATTCAAAAGCTTTCATCAGGAATCCATTACCACTATTTGCGAGGGCCGCAAACTCATTTTGGTTTAAAATTTCCCCACAACTCGATTTTTCATCTTCTCTAATTTCCGGTTCTGGTTCCTCATGATCATCATAATACTCCTTAAGTTTCTCCACAACCCGCCTAACATATTCCTCATAAATCGTCTCGTTACTACGGAAATAAGAGTCTGCAAATAACCGCATAAAAAATGTATCGATTAAATGTTAACAAAGGCACCTTCATAAGGAGTCAAGTTGTACTTTCCCAGTTGCCATAGGAAACAAAGAGTTCGCCCTATTTCCAAGACGTTTATACAAATGATCTTCAATATCTTGTCCTCTAGTATGGTCTCGTTGATATCCTCCTTTAGTACGTAACCCATTTCCCACAGTTTGGAACTCTCATTCCTGAAACGAGATGGCGATTAGACAAAAAGCCTCCAAAAAGAGAGGAGGGGGAAAGATAAAGAACATGATAAATTAACCTTTTAATCACAAATTCATCCGTGTAGTCTGCGAAATCGTTATTCATCAACCAGCAATCGATGGTTTGCAGATAATGAAAGAGAGTCTTCAAGTAGAGAAACAGTTTGATGTCGTGTTCTATTTTCGCATAAGAATACCTCAAGCTCTTGTGAAG
The DNA here is from genome assembly GCA_910589415.1 of Malachius bipustulatus. Lineage (NCBI taxonomy): Eukaryota > Metazoa > Arthropoda > Insecta > Coleoptera > Melyridae > Malachius > Malachius bipustulatus. Next base: position 30,378,636 of record OU342638.1, on the reverse strand, counting down.
GGAGTACAATAAATCGAAAGCGGCTTCTTGGTTTGATTTGGAGGAGAAATTACCGACCAACTCTTCGTGGATCTTCTTCAAGATCAGCAAAGGCTCGAATATTCTCTCCAGTTCGTTTGATAGAACGATCAAAGTCATCGTTGTTTCTGAAAAAGGGAAAAAATTAACAAATGGTCAAGTCTTTCATATTTTGCACTGATGGCATCTTTGCCATCAGTGCAATTAAAAATTTCCATCAAAAAAAATCGCCATCAGTGCTTAAAAAAACAATATTCTTATATTGTTTGATAATTTACAGAATGGCAGTAAATATTTAGCTACTTTAAGAGTTTATACTCGAGTTTATAGGATGAAAAAGTCACGAGTGTCCAGAAGATTTTAAAGATATGACAACATTGTAATGATTTACATTATTTCTCTTTGGTACCATTTCAGTTTCAGTATTTTTGAGGTTTATTTGTACCAAGTGTACCACGGTAGTTGAATATCATTTCACTATTTTTGTCAATTTCATATTTCAAGGATTCTCAAAACTGGCTAAGTGCACAAGGGTGCATAAGCAATTAAGCAAAAAGAAGATATTTCAAGGATTTTATTATTGTTCCTCTTTTTGCTTTTAATATTTTTGTTTTAAGGGTTATAAACTCAATAGCAAGATGATTAAATCTCAACTTAAGTGATGTTATATATATATATATAATCAATAACACAATTACCATTACATGGTGTAGTGCGTAACATAAATACATTTCATTCTTAACAAATAAATAAAATAAAATATACAAAATCCATAAATACTAGGTACAAATATCTTCAACCAAATAAACACATCAATAAACTAAATAAACATCCACTTATTCTGCACTCCTATTGTTCCTTCTATTTCTATTTCATGTGTACAAATTCTGCCCATTCCCTCTTATTCTCTGCCATTTTGCACGCTTCTCTCCAAGTTTTTCCCTTCTTTAATAATATCTCCCCTATAACTCCATTCCACTTTAATTTAGGTCTTCCTCTCTTCTGTTTTCCTAAAGTCTTCGCTTCCCACACTCTTTTCACTGGTCTTCCTTCGTTCATTCTCCTCAGATGACCCCACCAGCTCAGCTGTCTCTTTTCTATGAATTCAATGGTTGATACTATCTCCAGTTCTTCTCTTATTCTTGTGTTCTTCATCTTGTCTAATTTCGTTACTCCTCTGACTCTTCTTAGGTATTTCATTTCAACTGCTTGTATCTTGCTCTTCTGTCTTGTATTCAGCACCCATGACTCGCATCCGAACGTCAAAATTGGTCTGTATATCGTTTTGAAAACCTTCATTTTTGTCTTTCTGTCTATTTCTCTTTTGCCAATAAATGCGTTGTTCATTGTGTAATACAGTCTCATTGTTTTCTCTATTCTTTCATTCAATTCTGCTTCTTGTCCTCCATTATCTTCTATATTCACCCCCAAGTATTTATAACATTTCACCTGCTCAATCTGTACTCCTCCAATTTCTATTTGTATCTGTTCGTCATTTTTTCCTATAATCATTACTTTGGTTTTATTCTTATTTATCGTCATACCTAGTTCTTCCATTGTTGTGTTCCATATCTCCAAACTCTTTTGTAGTTCTTTTTCTGTTTCTGCCATTATTACCACATCATCGGCAAATGCTGCTTCTGATATTTTTATGCCTTGTAGGTTCCTATATCCCACTTGTACTTTCTTTACCTTTCTCGTACATTTCTTTATTATTTCATCCATGAAAATTGTGAACAATGTGGGACTCAGACTACCTCCTTGTCTCAGACCTTCTTTTGTTGTGAACATTTCTGATTTCTGATTTTTATTGATTACACTGTTAAAATTTCCTTCATATATATTTCTTATAATTCTCACCAATTTGTCTTTACACCCCCTTTCTTTCAGTATTATCCATAATTTAGCACGGTTTACTCTATCGAACGCCTTTTCCATATCTATGAATCCCATATACACTTTCTTTCCCTTCGCCATGAATTTTTCAATTATTTGTTTTATGGTAAATATGTGGTCTTGTATACTTCTACCCTTCCTGAAGCCACTTTGTGACTCCTCTATTGAACTCTCAGTTATTGCTTTTACTCGTTTTTCTATTATTTTTTCATATATCTTCATCGTTGTGCATAACAAATTTATACCTCTATAGTTATTACAATCATACTTGTCGCCCTTCTTATGTATAGGTAATATTTGCGCAGTTTTCCATTCTCTTGGTACTTTTTCTTCCTCCCACACTCTATTATATACATCCAATAACATTTCTGTCCCTTTCTCTCCCATATTTTTGATCATTTCAGCTGTTATCTTATCACATCCTGGCGTTTTTCCCGTTTTTATTTCCCTTATTACATTCTTTAATTCTTCTAGTTTTATATTGTCTTCTATTTGTTCTTCATGTTTCTCCTCTTCTAGATCTTTCTCTTCTTCTATTAGTTCTGTGGCTCCTAGTAGTTCTACGAAGTATTCTCTCCATCTGTTAATTACCTCTTTCTCTTCTGTTAACAGGTCTCCGTTTCTGTTTTTAATTTTTGTTTCATTATATGTTTTCTCGTTTCTTAGTGATTTCAGTACTCTATAGAATAATTTTTGGTTTGTTTTACTATCGTTTTCCATTCTCTCTCCGAATTCTCTCCAATTGTTTCTCTTTGCTTCTACTATCATATTTTTTACCTTCTTTCTTTCTTCTTTGTATCTTTCGTAGTTTTCTTGCGTTTTATTACCTATGTATATTCTCCATCTATTCTTCTTCTCTTTTACTTGATTCCTTATTTCGTCGTTCCACCATGCCGTCTGTTTGGTTCTCGGTTTCTTCCTTGCGTACCCACATACTTCTTTCGCTGTCTCTATTATTATATTTCTAAATTTAATCCACTGTTCTTCTATGCCTTCTTTCTGGTCAGTTTGTTTTTTCATGTTTCCTATTTTCTTCTCTATTACTTGCTCATATCTCTCTGCTATCTCTTTTTCTTGTAATCTATATGATTTTATAACTTCATTCCCTCGTTTTTCTATTGTCTTCTCTTTATTTTCTCTTTCTTTTTTATCTCCTCTTTTCACTTTTGTTACCACCATATAGTGGTCACTACCTATTTCTGGTCCTCTTCTCACTCTTGTATCTATAATCTCTCTCCTGTTTTCCCTACTCACCACTACGTAGTCAATTATTGATTTTTCATTCCTACTCTTCATTTCTCTAGTGTATTTATGTATATCTTTATGTTTGAATATCGTGTTCGTTATTATCATATTCTGTATCATGCAGAAATCTAGCATTCTCCTTCCATTGTTGTTTCTTACATTTTCCCCATATTTCCCTATCACAGTTCTGTACCTGTCATCTCTCTTCCCTACTCTACTGTTGAAATCTCCCATTATATATATCACTCCTTTTGCTTCCTCTACTGCTGTTGTTAGCTCCTCCCAGAATCTGTCTTTATTTCGTGCTTCGTCATCTTCATTGGGTCCATAAACTACAATAATTGTTCTTTCCTTCTTGTCTTCATCCCGAAATTCGACCGATAGTATCCTCTCTGTATATCCCTTCCATTTGTACACCCCATCTTTCACCTTTCTGTGTATCATACATCCTACTCCTGCTGCTGCTCTCTTTTCTTTGTTAACTCCACTGTATATCAACATATGCTGGTTGTCCGTTATTATAACACCCTTTTCCTTCTTCTTGGTTTCTGTTATTGCCAGTATCTCCATATCTATTTTTTCAAATTCGTTTTCCAGTTCTTTTACTTTTCCTTGTATGCTTTTTACATTCCATGTACCTATTTTCCCAATATTTTTCGATTCTTTTCTTCCTTTTTTTATTCTATCCGTATTCTTGTCCCTTTCCATTGCCTGTGTCTTTGTCATTTGTTTCCGTTCCTTTTCATGATCTGCTAGTTTTTTGATCGCTCTTCCTCCCTCTCTAGCCTTCCCTTCTCCTTATTCCATCTCCATACCTCTCCGTCAACTATTACTTTATTGTATCCTGTCTTTACTTCTTTCCCCTCTCGTTTTTCCTCCTTTGCCATTTTTCTAATTTGTCTTCCCTTCTCTCTTTGCTCTTTTGTTTCATCATGATTTATATATATTCTCTCATTCTCCAGTTTCTTTAGTTTATGTTTATTCTTCATAACTTCATCCTTATCTTTCTCTTTTTCCATCTCAATCAAGTACATTTGTCTTCCTATCTGTGCTACATTTTTAACTTTTACCTCAATTCCCATTTTCTTTCTAAAATCTCCTTCCATTTTTTCATTTATTTTTGCCTTATCCTGTTTCATCCCTCCTGTCTCAATTTCCATGCCTTGTATTACTATGTTGTTCTTTCGTTTTTCTATTTCTAGCCTTTCCACTCTTTCATTTACTTCCTTTATTTTCTCTTTCATCGTGTTATTTTCTGCCATTATTTTTTTTATTTTCCCCTCTTAGCTTCTTTATCTCCTCTTTGCATGCTTCCTGCTCCTTTCTGACTGTGTCAATGCTTTCTTTCAATTCCTTCATTCTTGCTTCATTTATCTTCATCATCCCTATTATTACATCCAATTTTTCCTCTCCATCATTGCCATGTTTTTGCGGCGACCTAATTATTCTCCTTCTTTTATTTCCTTCCGAAACTGACCCGTCGTCACTAGACATTATTATCTATTTTATTCTTCTTTATACTTTCTTCTATTTAACTATTACGAATTTTCCTACCCGAACGTACCGCCTCTGTTCTTAATTTTGGAATATCTATATTATTGTCGCACTCACTTATATTTGTTTTGGTTGTTATCTGCATTTATCAGCGGGCGCCGGAGATAACTCGCAAGTCGACCTTTCGGACGAGCTATACCCACCTCGCTTTTAATCCACCTTCAATATTTACACTTGTATTCTATCTATTATTTTTCAACTTTCTCACCTTTATTCTTCTTGATTTCCGCACACGATTTTACCAACTATTTGATCACTTTCTATTTAACACCTTCAGCATTCTTAATTTTATTTACCGCTTATTATCTCCCGATAAACGAGTTAAATAATGGAGCACTAACTTCTTCTTGTTTCCTCTGCACTGTCCAGTCGGGAGTCAAGTGATGTTATAACAGTTGTAAATCTAAATATTATGAAAGTACCTTTTGTTTGTCATCTTATATTTTTTTACAACAGCTGGCAACCCTGTTTTAGAGGAAGTTAAATTAATATGACAGTTATTTTATTTGTTACAATGCACCTACCCTAAAATAAACAACAAAGTTTTTCTTATTCTTTAATGGCTTGAGCCTGTTTGTGCATTTAGCATAAACATAAAGTTAATTTTTATTTTTAACTTCTTAAGCGGGTAGGCGAACTTTTTTATGATTATCTCATCCATAGATGACAGCACTAAAGTTTATAAGCTGATTTTTTACTACCATGGCATATAAGTCCCCAATTTTGAATTTGGGAGTAATACCCAGTGTCCATCGACATGCCTGGTCATTAAAAGAATTAGCATTTCGGTTATATTACAGAAAATGGCTCTATTCCTTCTTCCAATGGTTGTTATTGTATTGTATTTTTAATAATTCATCAGGCAGCCCTGAATTTTAATGGCTAAATTATTTTTGGTAGTCATAGCAACTAAAAAAGTAAAACTCCCTCAAAGAGTATTTTACCCAGTAATTTACTCAAAATTGACTGAAATTGAGATTTTTTTTACATAAACTTAAAAGAAAAAGAATATAAAAACCTTGTTCTCTGGCTCTGTCTTCTAGCCTGCTTAATTCAAGGTAGATGGGTTGAATTATTTCTTGGATCCCGTTGAAGTAGCTTCTGTAAGTCGCTGGAATTGCCGAATCATCGTCCGTGTACAGAAGTTTTTCAAACCTTCTGAATTGGTCCAATGTTTCTATATAAGGGATGAATCTGTACATGAATTGTTGAAAAGTGACCTGAAAATTGTGAAAGTAATCTTTTATTAATTCTAAGAAAGGAAATTGAATTTGTTGATGCTTACAGCTCTGACACTGGAAATTGTGATCCCCGATTTTATAATTATGGAGTTTCCTCTGAAACCGAAAACGGTGGATTCGTGTGAGCTAAACAGTTGCCATATAACTTCACGGATGACTAGATATTCAGTTATAATGGAGCTGGTCTTGAGGGGTATTAGTCCTTTCACTGTTTCTTGTAGATAATCTTCCCTATAAAGAAAAAAAATAAATCCAAAGAACGGTAATTAGATTCTGGAAGAATCTTGGAGAAAAGGTGGGTTTAATGAGTATAAAAAAAGTATATAAATGTTCCTAAAACAATTAAATGGCCCTGCTAGATTCTGGAACAAGTCGATCGTGACAGCTGTACGAGAGAACATGTCAGTTTTTGGCACTTGGTATTCGGGAACATCAGTCTAGAACATCACTATTGTCATTTTTACGAATATAAGCCTCAATCAGACAGTATAGTTTGGAATGTTATCAAAGACAACTTAGTAGGAGAGTGGGAGACAAAAGGATAAGTCAGAGTAGTTTTGAATGATCTTAGAGAAGTTTAGTGGAGAGTTAGTGAAGTGACAAGCGATGGAATAATTGGAGGGAAGACTTACGCTGTGTTTAGTACTGAGAGTGTATTTGTTTGCAGTGGCAAATTAACTGTAAAGTGACAGAAGTAATTTAAGAAGTAGTGATTTCATTTTAAGGTAATATAGATAAAGAAAAATTAGAGAAATAAATCAGATCTAATGATGTTTTTTTCATAGAGAAGCTTTCCAGAAATATTTTCCCAAATCCCCCCCAAAAACTTGTTTTTACAGGAACAATATGATACGCACCATAATAACCCCAAATTAGCCTCTTTCCATTCACTGTAAGGCAGCATCCTGAAATGGGCCTTATTGAACCAGGAATGTTGAATCGTGTTCATTAATTCCTCTCTATTGGCTCGAAAATTCATGACAACTTCAGATTGGCTCGTGTGGGAGATCATCAGAGGAAGCTGAGACGCTAATTCCGCTTGTCTCGCTACTCTCGTTTCATCCAAATCGCTAGAAACTGGACTCGAGTTTTCTGACCACTGTAACAAGATAGAGCGCAAATTATTTTTTAACTCTTCTTAAAAGTCTTCTGTTAATACGAATATTTAAGGAAAAGGCGATAGAGTGAGAAATATAATAGAATGAATCAAGAGGAGTGCATGAACAAACTAGAAAAAGTCTACTAACACTACTCTCATCATCCTCGTGTAAGCCCCCATACACATCCAGCCCTTCCATCAGGTATTTCCCCCAATCGACGATCTCCTCCTGCGGTTCCTCGGTCTGGACGAACATCTCCGGATGCTCCCAGAACCGCGTCGTGGGGCTCTCGGACAAGCACAGCAGCAGCTTGACGACGTTGAGACGTACGTCCAGGTCGGACTTGGGGATGTCTTGCGGGATGTACCGGTGATAGGCACGCTCGAGACTCTGCGCCTGCGGTTCGCACCCGTGGAAACGGAACTTCTGTAACATCGCGTCGATTGCGGTGTCGATGTCTCGCCGGTTCACGAAGCACATCGTGTCGGCTTTCTTTAGACGCTGGACGGTGTGCTTGTAGATTTCTTGGAACTTGTCCGAGGATTCCTGGAAAGTTATTTCTATAAATAAATAATTTATAAAAAATGTATTGTTGTTGGAGAAATGATTAATTGAAAAAGTAATGGCGGGGGTTGTTCACAATGTAAACTGGATATGTTGAGGGCTACTTACAGAGGGTTTATAGAGAGAAAAATGACGACGAACTAGCAATAATGGAAATGATTAAAGGAGGTTATGAAGGAAAATCTTGCCCACTTACAATTTCTTCATTCTAGAGAGGTTGAATGCTTTTTAGTATCTGTGGAGATCATGACTGGTATCATAAAAATGTGGACCCAAGCTTTGGTAGGCACCTAAACGAGAACTTTCAATTTTCTTCCTTAGATTGTCGTCACGGTCGTGACTTCTTGTCCAAAGCAGATTTTAAGAGGGAGGGGGAGGAGAGACAAGTCAAGGTAATCTTTGGGTACTTTCTTAACGTTATGGCCCTTGTTAGTGTTTCGTTTTTAGAAGGTTTCCTCAGTGTAAGTGGTCAGGGGGATTTTTCCCGCTAGTACTACTTGTGGTCTATACTTACTTCGTAGCCTGTTACTTGTTGAATCAGGGCTCTAGTTAAAAGAAGCATTTCTTCCTTTAAATTTCGTGACATTCTGCTGCAATGAACGAATGTTCCTTTTATTATTTGAAATGAAAATAAAACACTAAAACATAACCACAAACAAGACACTTTTACTGTTAAATTAATACTGGGGTTAGGTGAGAGTCCTTTCTTGGAATTCTTCCTATGATAATCTCAAAAAAACTACGTGATAAATAAAAAACCATTACGATAAAGAAATACAAAATTTAAATTAAAAAATATAAACAGTAAACATCATAACCATACATTTCTTCTTCTTCTTCTCTTCTCTTCCTGTCTCCCTTCTTGAAGTGGTGGGAGAGTTTCCTTGGCCTCTCTTTTTGGCAACCCAGCCAATTCAAAGTACAATTTAGTAGCAAAGCTATTAGTAGGTATTCATTGACAGTTATGATAATAATAATAATAATAATAATTTATTTTGCCTTTGATTTCTCATAGAGAAGGCGTGTCACAATTAAAATCAAATTGACATTAAGTACAATAACGATCACATGTACAATAATTATGTAAAAACACAAAAAAGATGAATTACATAACAAGTCAAACAAAACAATTAAAACATTCAACACATCAATGTGTACCTAAGCTTAAAAAATAATAAAATACAGTGTTATTTGGAACATGACACTGCCTCAATCTCTATTTCATTGATTTCATCCACGCAGAAAATTCCTCCAATGTATAGATAACATTAGAGGTAAGAGCTCTCTTAATCCTCATTTTAAAATGTTTAGATGAGAAACTTCTCCATTCTAACGGTAGCATGTTGTACATTGAACAGCCAGCGTAAAATGGGGTTTTCCTATAATTAAGGTGGTAAATCTTGTCTAGATGGATATCACTCCAGCCCCTAGTTCTATAACTATGAACATCACTATTGATATCAAACCTTACTTTGTTATTGTGCACATAATTTAGTAATTTGTATATGTATAATGCAACCACCGTAAACAGACCCCTGGCCTCAAATATTTGACGGCAAGATTCTCCAGGTGGAACGTCGTACATCATTCTTATTATTCTTTTCTGCAGAACAAACACTCGCTGCAGTTCACCTGCCTGTCCCCATACAAGTATATTGAATGATAAGACCGACTGAACCAACGCATAGTAAACGTTCAAACGAACATCAGCAGGAAAGCTCCTTTTCATCACCAACATAACGTAATAAGCCTTGCCTAGTTTAGCACATATATCAGATATTTGATGATTCCAGCTTAACCTGCTGTCAATTTTTACGCCCAAAAACTTAACCGATTGCAAAACATTTATTCTGTTGTCATTAACCTGAAACCAAGACTGCATCAAGGGGCTCATATACATACCAGAAAATTCCACAGCAACGGTTTTATCATAGTTTACAATTAATCTGTTCCCCTCACACCAGCCAGCAAACTGAAGACATGCTCTCTTCACCAGAGTCTCCACTTCGTGCTTGTTGTCAGTTGAGATAACCAAAGTGGTATCGTCCGCATACATAAACACCCTCGCATTCGAAATAAAATTCGGCAAGTCATTGATATAGATAAGGAACAAAAGCGGACCCAACACACTACCCTGGGGTGTTCCCATCTCCGTATCATACCACCCCGATGTAACGTCCCTATTCCTCACCGCTATCTGCCTTTGAGAGACAAAGGAAACCAAGAAGTCGCCCAAGAAGCCACGTATTCCAAGAACTCCGAGTTTCCGCCGCAAGATTTCTATATCTATCGAATCGAAAGCCTGTGTAAGATCAAAAAAGACACCCACAACAGTCTGCCTACGGTCAACTTCCCTCGAAACATACTGTACAAACTCTACAACAGCAGTCTCCGTAGATCTGGCTCTACGGAAACCATGCTGGCACGAAGTGAACAGATCATACTTTTCTAAAAAATCAAGCAACCTGCCATAAATCGCCTTCTCCACGATTTTGGAAAATACGCTGACGAGTGATACCTGTCTGTAATTCTTTAATTCACATGGGTCTCCTTTTTTAAAGATTGGAACAACCAAAGACCGCTTCAGCACCTTAGGAAAGCAGCCTTCTTCAACGGAACGGTTAATTATCCACGTCAAATACTCAGCTACCACACCCGCATTATATTTAACCACACTCACAGGTATCTCATCAACACCAGGAGCCGTACCATTTTTGAGCCCCATAGTTTGACTTATTAAAGTTACGAACTACTTGTCAGGTTTTTCTTGTCACTCATCCATAGAATAATAGTTTATAGAAGGGAGACTAAATAGAACTAAAACATCACTTCTTCACTAGTGCTATTATTATAGAATAAACAACTAAAAATTGTGACCTTGCTATTATAGGAAGTACTTGAAATAATATTGAACATTTTCTTATAATAAAACAGACCACAACAACAGAAAACTATGACATTCTAAAGGAAAATCCTCAGAATTATTACATTTTGAAGATCATGCGCATTAGTTGTCGAGTTATTGATCATCGAGCGCTAACCTTCAACGCAACGTAGCTTTGCGCACACCACACACACACACTATATACACTTCTTCTCTTTTCAATTTTTGTTGCATTCTGGGCATCCCGATGCTATTTTTACGTTGCCTCATGCACATTTTACAAATTTTTATTCATATAATATCCTTGAAAAAATTTCATTAATGAGTTCCAGTCAGTTTGAACAGTTCATTTTTTGTATAGGAACAGATTCCATTGTAATAATTTTCCTTTCTCCTTATTCGATAACAACTTTAGCGAACTGGTTCAATTATTTTACGCGTTAATAATATTGCCTTACCCAAGATGTACTTCGGTATAATTAACAACAGCAATACTCGCATTTCGTTTAGCAAAGTTCGTTTCACCGCAAGAACCTGATATGCTGTAATAAAACCTCAAAATGTTACAAAAAACTTAATTGATCTCGCACCGCGAATCACAAGAAATTCACCGTTGAACCTATACGATGTCTGAACATTAATCTCGGCAATTTATATTACGGTTAATAATTATATTTTACAGCCCTTTTGTCTATGTATAGCCGTATACATACAATATACAAGACCTAAGTCTTTTGTTTTAGGTAGGATAAAAAATTATCTGTTACAGAAACTCATAAAATAAATATCCATGGCATTAGCAGCAGGTCGGTCGCCCCACCCCCAAGTCTTTCATTGCTTCTAGAGTAATTACTAATTTCGCAATAAAACAAACCCTTCCACTAGTTCCACACTAATACAGGGTGTTGAAAAACTACTCGTGGAAAAAATCAACAACACACTGGCCACGGTGTTATTGTGCGGAATTACAAAAATCAAAACAAAAAATTCACCTGTATTTTTAATGGCGGCCATTTTCTAAGAGGGCAAATTACTCAGGGAAGTATATAATGTTGTTCATATGCTTTTGGCGGATAGCCGCTCGCCTAATTTTTTTTAACTATTCCCATAAAGTTTGTACGTCTATATAAATGCTTCTTAAAAATACTTGGACAATATAATCTCGCCACGTCGCACCCTTACCGAGACACAAGTCCAGATAACAAAAATACGACCCTGAACGGCGTTCTTAAAATTCTAGGATCCGGCCCATTTTCAACAAGTCGTATTTGAGGTTGCTGAGTTACCCGACTTTTCGAGCCTAGTGTTTCCTAGGCTATTCCCGAAAATTCCTGAAAAAAGGAACACTTTCCGGGAACTGATGCCGCTCATTTTTAGAAGGCTTTGTGAGACCGTGCGCTGTTTCAATCGAGCTAAAGGACCCCGTAGTTTTAAAAGGCAAATGATTTGTTTTATATTGAACGACATAAAATAACAATATGGCGGCCATAATAAGGAAAACAAAAGTTGGTTATGAAATCTCCGTGATCTAGTCGGCTTTGAATTTTTTTTAAACGTAAGATGGGCAACTCTGGTCGACTAATTAATCTAAGCCTGCAAAATTTTTTACTAATTTTCAATAATAAAAATAATTTGGCTAATTATAAACAAGAAATCTCGATTTTTCAGTTTTTTTCAGGATATTTCTGCAACGACTCAACACTTCATGCAAATATTTTCTTAAACTTACATTAAAAGAATTAATAACTAAATCATGTTAATGTCCTACAATGGATTTAGCGTCATTCAACAGAATTTTGTATTTTTGCCCTCTTGACAAATGGCGGCCGTTCGACCTTGGGGATTCAAGTCTCAGCGATCATTTATTTGCTATTCTATGGTTACAGTTTACAGTTATCTACTTGTCAAAATTTGTGAACTTGAAAATTTGAAACAAAATTTAAAAAAACTGCAAGATAAAAAAAATCGAAGTTATTATGGCATCACTCTGATATTTTGAATATACCCTAATTTTGCAAAATAATGATAAAATTCCCATGTTTTATTGGGTCATAATGGCTGTCATCCAGTACAATTATTTATTGATATTGTTATAATACTTACCTTATTTTATTTTATTTAGATTTTTTTCACCAAGTCAAAAAATTATAGGGGAACGATTGTCGGTAGTATTCGATGAGTAGTTAGATGAGAAATCTCCATGGAAATCCCCAAAAACTCCTGTTCTCGGGATTATTCACCTTTGAAAATGGATTTTTTTTCTTTCATAACAGAGTCAATATTTATTTTTAAATATTTGTTAAATATTTAATTTAATTAATTTAATAATAATAAAAAAATATTAAGATGGATCATTTGTTAAGATTGAAAAGCTGCTTCTGTTTGCATAGTTACATTTTGGGTCTGTTGAGCCATTTTGGATAAAAACAGGAAAAAGTTTTCATTTTGTGTTATCATTTTCATAATAATTGCATTGACATTAAAAATAAAATTAACAAACAAAACGACAACAATTAAAAAAAGATCAAATTTTAAAGTTACAGCCAAGCTATTGCAAAAATAACATCACACATTGAAAACTTTTTCTCAATTTTCCTGGAGATGGCTCAACAGAGATTTAGAATGCAACTGCATCAACAGAAGAATCTTTTCAATCTCAAAAAATAATTTATTTTATTTTAATCTATTTATCGTTTCTCTCTAAATAAGTGGGATGGTCAATATTTATAAATATACCTATGCGTGACTGTCATGATGAAAAAATTCATCTTCAGAGGTGAATATCTCGAGTGAATATCTCGAGAGTAATGGAGACTTCTGATCCATTGATCTACTTTGAGAGGAAGAAGAAAAAGGAAAACTCTCAACTTACGTAAATCATAATCGCAAATATAATAAGGAGGTGTCCGGGAATGAGTTAATATGAAAATAAAAATGTTTTTTTTTATTTATTTGGATATTGTAAAGTTTGCAAACCATATTTTACCCTTTTTAACGCAACGTCCTGTAAAACATCTCGTCATTATTTGATGTTTCCTCCTTCAGTGACGTCTCTTTTCTCGAGTAAGACTTTTTGGAACTGTTTGCGTATGTGTGGAAGTCATTATTTCCTGAAATTGATGTAGTTACTTCACTTAACTCGGTCTGAGTGATTATTTGGGCGTTTTCTAGATCAGCGTCAGGGTTTTCAACATATTCAAAGTCAGTTGGCGGTACAACAGAAAATTGTCTATTTGGTGGTTTTTTGTTCTTGTTTTTCCTCTTTCTTGCATTCTGTTTCTTTTTCGTGCCTTGTTGATTTCTCTTGTTGGCTTGATTTCGCTGTCTATTTCTTCTCGTATTTGTTTTTATATTGGCTTGATTGTTATTATTTCTTCTTGCAGGGCGATTCTGGTTATTTCTTCTAACCACTTGATTATTGGTTCTTCTGGTTTGGCCAGATGCTTCTAGAACCTGGAAGATTTTATTCATTATAAGAATATTTCCGTATAAACCTCACAATAAATGTTTTTTTTATGTAGGTAGGTATCTAATTTATTTTTTCCTCTTTTTTATTCTTTAATTGCTTTTCTTATCTTTCAATTTTTGATTGTGCCAATAAAGAATTAACTAATTGAAGCTTAATTAATAATTATAGATCAGTGTTAACTTACCATGGTCAAAGTGATGAAAATTAGAATAATATTGAAAATTGAGAACTGCATTATGAAACTATGATTTGAACAAGTTTAATACAAGTAGTGGTTTGCAATGAAAAAGAACACTTCATGAATGATCAGGAAATTTTTGCTTACGATTGATCAATAATTAGGGTCATTTATGTGGACGGTAATTTAATATCAAAAAAATTTATTCGTCTCAAAACGCAACATTATTGTAACCGAAATCATTTAATAATAGGAACATGATTAAAAGCAGATTAGCCATTTTTTTTTTCTAATTGGTCGACGAAAAAATAAAACTCATTTGTTCCGTATCGATTTAGTCTGGTCAATTTATCGTTGAGGTCAGAACCGCAAATTGTTTATTGCATCTATTGGCTGGAAGTTTTCAAATTACTGGAGCGGTTTTGCTGACGTATTTGTGGAGTATAGTAATCCATTACGTACTAATATTACCGGAATGTCACATGTTATAACCGTAATATCATGTGTTCCAGCGTTTGAAGATATTAAACTATTCAGTCCGTTGTTGAGGATGAGGAGACATGATGGCAAAAGGGGAAAAAATAAAATGTTTAGGGGTAATCCGAGGAGACAACATGACATGTTTATGTTCATATTCTGAAAGTACCTACCTACTTTTTCAGTAAAAGCGCATAAAATTAAACTTTTTATAAGTATTAATATTAAAAAATTCGATGTGTATTTTTATACTTACACAATAAAACAACATCCATATTGATATCACTTCTTCCACAACCTGTTCTCACTAGACTTACTTCTTCCACATACCTTTTTTACTAGACTCAATTCTACCATTTCTCTTCTCTAATACCACCATAATACCTCTTGAAACCTTACTTATCAGCTCTTTTTACGATACTTCACTCGTGACTAGTGCTAGTGGTTCTCGACTCTATTCCAGTATGTTCGCGACTTGAAGGTCTAGAACGATGCAGGTGCTGTCTGTTCACTGGAAGACCTCGCTGTTGCCAGTAGTTCTTGAATTTCAGGAAAACGTAGTTTGTTTTTGTTGCAACATCAAATTATTGCTTTGATCGAAAAAGGAATTAAGTTTAATTCGCAATCACCTTTTTATACAGGGTGTTTCATTATTCGATACAGAAAAATTAAGTCAATAAGATTCCTTAATAATTTTAAAGTGGAGGTTTCATAAAAAAAAAATCAAGCCTCGTTTTAGAAGTTTCTTATTGAAATATGGTAAAAAGTCACATTTATCTACTGGCTTTGCTTTAAAGCGAGTAAAAAAATTGAAAATCAGAAACTATACCACCAAAAAGCCCTGATGATGTCATAATTTTTTTCACTTCCTTTTTCTGCAAAAGGGGTAAACTATATACTACCCCTTTTCTTGTAAGACGCTCACAGACGAATGGATTTCTGTTTCGCTGCCGTGGTCATCTACTCAGACAAAATATTCCATGAAAAATATTATTTTTTTTTTGTAATGTTCAAGAAATTTTAAGGGAAGGATTTTGAAAAATTTGAAGGTCTAAAAATCGTGGTTTTGCTCAATTCAAAAGCAATAAGCGCGATTAGATTTACTTTGCTCTAAGTGTGCGGTAACTGCATTTGATTGAAATTTAATCGTGTAGAAATTCAAAATCAACATCTCAGTCTGTCAAAGTTAAAAAAAAGTCGGAAAAACCGATTGAAGAATTTAAATAAGACGGAATATTCGTTCGCTACAAAATAAGTGCTCTCTATTTCTGATCGGTTTCGAATCTGTTAAAGCTTTTGCTCCATTTGGAAGGAATATCATTTAGAATTACAGGTCATAAAGCCTAGAGAGCTTCTAATCGTTAACTTAAAGCAAAATTAAGTGCGTTTAACATTAAAGTAAAACAATAATTAGGAGCTCGCCGTTTATATCAGAAAGAGCCACTCTCATCGGAAAACCGATTTCAGTTTCTTAATTAGAGCCGAAAATAATAAATAATTAGATACGAAAATCGAGAAAAAAATCAGAAAATTAAAAAAAAAATCTTATTCTGAAGCTTACCTCATTTTCCGGTGACGTTCTTAGCTATTATTGAGAATTTCTAGTGAACTCTCAAGTTCAATGCGATCAAAATTAAAAAAAAAAACTATTTTGAATAAATCCTCCAAAAAACCTTCGATTTCCTCAAAAAATTGCGTATATGTATTGAAACGAATTATTGGCAGATAGACACGTTGGGTGCCACTTGAAACGAACTATTTAACCCTTAGAGGGGAAAAATAGTCGTTGAGAGCATGAGACGGTAAAAGATAACAAGGGTCGTAGGTTGAGTCGCTAGTCTAAGAGGGTCAACAATAACAAGCGGGTCAGCAGAATAACAGGTACTCTTTATTAAAATATAAAATATATCACAGTGATTAATATTACACTCTTGAGCACGGTTAACAGATAATAAAAAAACAAGAGCGTGCGGTGCTAGTCGAATGAATGGATCGGGTGCTAAGAGTTTACAAGGCACTTATCTTCGTATGGCTTGACTCCAGGAACTTGCTTGGTTTGAAAGGGTGACTTGGTATCCAAGAAAATCTGCCTTGGTACGTGGAGTTCTTCTCGGTACGAAAAAGATGGCCTCCAGGGAAAAGAGTGAACTCTGGGAAAAGATGACCTCCAGGGAAAAATCAATCCGTAGGGAAAAACTGTAATTTCATGGATATCAGAAACACTCTTGCATTAATGAACGGTCCGATCGAGTCTGCTTGCCAAGGGTACATAAAATGATGTCCCGTCCTCAAGATAGGTTGAATAGAAAAAAGTGACTGACAAAACTTTACATGCGAGCGAAACTCGATCGGATTTAAAAGCTGTAATTAAAATTAGCATACGGTATTAACAAAATATGATCTGTATAATTCCAACACAATTAATAACATCATTTTACGACACTCACCAAGCCAAAAACGTGGGCGATGTTTATAATAATTTAAGTGAAAGTTCACAACGCCATTTCGCTAAAAGTTCCCTGTGTTTGCGGAAATGTACCTTCCTCTAGCGAATCCAGAAGTGAAAAGAAAGTGAAAGGGTCGGTATGAAGATGAACGCACTTGATTTCAACTCGACAGTCGATGTTACGAAACTCGAGGCCGCCAGCTTGCGTCGCACTAAAACCCACCATCACTCACTTACTGCGCGCGCCCGCCGTGGTCTCCGCGTTGCCGGCATTTAGCCGGTACGTACAAAATGTACGTTACAGTATAATCCGAGAAAATCGGGTACCACGAAAAATTGATCACTTCTTCATTTTGCTGAAAATCAAAAACTTCTTAGTACTTTATGGAGGAAATAAGAAAGAAAATTGCTTGTTTTTTCTCTCCGTTGGCCTGAAAACTAGGTAGTCGTCGAGGTAGGTAGGCATACATATAGTCGTCCAAAAACCTCTTCGGAATTTGAACGAAAATAATATCCTGGCAGACTGCTGACCTTTACTCGATCATCGTTCGTTTGTTTTGATCTCTCTGACCCGAGATCTTGACTCTTCAGCTTCCATTCTTTCTCAATTGGTAGATCCGTTATCTTCGCAAAAACAACATAAAATAACACAGTCAAAGAAGAACTGTTAAATAATAATCAATTTTCCTAAATTCATGTAATTTTCCCTCTTTCTCACCATGAGATTTTGACTCTACAGCTCCCATTCTTTCTCAATGGGTAGGAGATTTTAACTCCACAAATGTTTCTCTTCAAAAAAGTTATAATTTCCAAGAAAACTGTCTCATAATCTTCTTTTAGATTCAGCCAATTTTCCATCTTTCTCACACTGAGATTTTGAACAGCTCGCGTTCGTTTTCAATTGGTAGGAGGTCTTGCAATCTTGGAAAATGTTTCAAGAAAACTATAAAAGTAATGCTTTCCAAAAAGACTGTCACATAATCGATTCTCCTAGACCTAGATTAATGTAATTTTCCCTTTTTCTCACACTGTGATTTTGACTGTACAGCTTCCATTCTTTTTCAATTGGCACGAGATTTTGTTATCTTCGACAAAATTGCTTCGAAAATTGCAAAAATGTAACACTCGGTCAAAAAAGACTGCCACACTAAATGAAGTTGTATTTTTTTTTCCAATAGTTTTTTTGGGGTAGCCATTGTCGTTAACAGTTTGATTTTGGTTTCCTATAAAAGTGTAAAATTTTCAGAAAATTAGCAAAAATTCAGAAGAACGAACGAGGGTTTCAATCGTGTTCGTTGCTCGTCTCAAGAAAAACGAGGAAAATTACGTTTTTGTATTCTGTTGTCTTCGCAAATATTTTTTTGAAAACTGCAAAAAAGTAACACCCGGTCAAAAAAGACTGCCATACGTTGAAGTTGTATTATTTCTTCATTTTTGCAATTTTTTTTTTTTTTTTTTGGATAGCCCTTGTCGTTAACAGTTTGATTTTGGTTTCTTGTAAAAGTGTAAAATTTTCAGAAAATTAGCGAAAATTCAGAAGAACGAGCGAGGACTTGAATCGTGTTCGTTGCTCGTGACACGTATCTCAAGACAAAAGAGGAAAATTACGGTTTTGTATCCTATTGTCTTCGCAAATATTTTTTTGAAAACTGCAAAAAAGTAACACGCGGTCAAAAAGACTGCCACACGTTGAAGTTGTATTATTTCTTAATTTTTCCAATATTTTTTTTTGGGATTGTCGTTAACAGTTTGATTTTGGTTTCCTATAAAAGTGTCAAATTTTTTGAAAATTAGGAAAAATTCAGAAGAACGACGAGAGCTTGAATCGTGACGCGTATCTCGAGACAGACGAGGAAAATTACCTCGGAATTTCCTCGAACGGTGTTTAATGACAAAAAAAATCAGAATTTGGAGAACATGTGATTTTTTTTCGTTTTTGGAAAGTGACAGTTTATAATAATTCATTAAGGACACGATTGAGGACATTCAAGAGACGCCCATATTATGGAATCACTTTCTTCGGATGTAATTTCTTCCGCTCCAAACAATATACCTACATACACCTACTCATGCGTTATCGTTGTCTCCATAGCAACACTTAGAAGCTTGCACTGCTTGCAGATAACGTACACCTAATCATAAAAAGGAAGTTATAGTAGCCAGTTTTCTTTATACGATATGTTTACAACATAACATCGACTTATAAAATAAGAAATGCTTTTTACTTTAGTGATGAAAATTTCTAACACATCGTTCGTTTGACAGTTGATGATGCAGAAGCGGGACGTGGTCCTAACAGCGGTCTTCTCAACATTAGCGGCTCTGATCCTGCTCGCAGGCCTGGGGGCGGCCTGCTACTATTTCCAGCGACGACGACGAAAGCGTGAAGAAGACGATGAGGAGGACGGCGGTGTCGTCGTGCGAGCACAGCGTCTCCCTGCCAGCGACGCCGGCGATAACAGCACCGCCAAGAAATTAGGCAAGCTGAATGGATTCCTCAGCCTCAAGACCCCGCTGATCTCTACAAAGACTTTAGGGTGAGTCGAGTAATAATTATTATTGTTCATTTATGGAGATTTGCTCCGAATGTTTCGTCTAAAATTGCGGTAGATATAAAATGTGCATACAGCAGGCATGGCCAGACAGGTTTGTGCATCTTCGGCAGTCCGTAAAGTTTAAGTGTCCTGACTTTGGTGTTCATAATATGCCGTTTGTCTTAATTGGGGATGGTGGAAGTTTTGACCAGATGTTGTTCTTTTGGATAATGCGTTTAGGGGTGAAGACGTTTTTGAAGGCATTCAACACAGCGGTGGCATTTCTCTTGTCTGCGGAAAGAATGTTGATGTTTTTGTTTGCTTTGAGACTCAACCTGAATGCAGCTCTTTTACATCTGGTGACGTTGCTTTTGGAGGCTTGCCTCTTCCGTGGTAGCTTCCGTATTCTTTGAACTGAGAATTTTTAAAGTAAGACTTCTCCTCCTTTTTTCCGCTTTAATTTTTACTTAAACAATGGCGGTTTTCCTTTCTTTTATTACTGTTAAGGTACTAAGTACGTAGGTACAAGCAGCAAGAGCTAACTGTTCCCTTGTTTGTAGATGGAATCATGATTCAAACAACAGGTGGTTGTTTGCATTGATTTTACTACGACACGAGTCGTCGAGAGTGGAGTTGGAGTTGATGTATTCGATGATTCTAAAGTTGCTACTCCACCGCAGATGTCGCCACGGCTCGAGTATAACTGGAAGTTCGAAAGTTTCTAGGTCAACTCCTGAATTCTGAGTCGATTCCGCTTCAACCCTGACTTCGGGAGTTCGGGAGGAACCTCGCTCGTGGGTGTGGACCAGTATTTCAATAGAATTAGAAGAGTGATGCTGAGGAATTTACAGCCGGCTTTGCCTCCCGTAAAGCTTCGTTTATTATTTAAATCATCTTTGTGTTATGTACTTCCATATTTGCATTATAATGTATTATGGGTCGGATGTTCATATCGTATTAATGGATAGTTTCGAGCATAACGACTACATTTCTGCTTTGTATTTTTGTCATGGGCAGTTGATTCTAAATTCGATTAACGAGGGAATGATGTCAATACAAAAATTAAATTGTCGGCTAATAAAATGATACAGATAAGCTCTGATTATACTAAATAAGCACTAAATACCATATTACGGACTACGGACTAGCCTCCCACAATTATTATTCTGCACGACTGGCATCGTTAGGGATCTTCTTTTTCTTTTAATTTCACAATAGATCTTAGATGAACCTGGAACCTTCAATCCGGTTGGATTTTACTCATTTTACTGTAGCCTCGTCCAGATGAGTCAGAAGGCGAGCGGGTTTAATTCCTGGTAGCAGGGAATTTTACAAACGAAACGTCAACTGTACGGTCTGGGTGTATGTCTGGTTAATTAATGTCAACTTCTTCCTGCACAAGCCCGAAAGGATGGTCTGTTTATGGGATGCTCAACAATTTTGGGTGACCCGTTTCTCTGTAGTAAAGGAGTCTGGGTACCATTCATGATCATATGCAACAGTCTAAATTTTGACATGAAGGGTTTGAATTTTCTTTAGTGGAAAATTCAAGGCTACCCTGATTTTTGCTTAAAAATAATCAAATTAAGAAACTACAAAACCCTATTCCATCACCTGTTTCTTTAAATGCTGGTGTGCGTTGTACGAGTACTAACACACTTTAAATTGGAGAGGTCATAACTTAAATGGAGTTCACGTCTGGAGTTAGCTTTCCGGGGCTTGACAAGGGAATGTAAATAAAATTCACGACAGTTCGAGCCTAGAAGATGACTTTTATTTACCTTCCCTTGTCACTTATTTGGTTTCACAATAAGTCGACGAGCGGTTTTTGAGCGAGATGTTTCTACTTTATCAGACGTTTCTTTTAGCTACGTGAACATATGTCTTACTAGTTACATAGTCACAATATTAATTACTGCTATTGTTACAATAATTTTTATTTTTTGTAATCATTTAAAAAAAATTATTTGAACTAGATTTTTCAGGTAAGTTAGGAAAACTTTCATATACGTACGATTCTGAGGAATTCGATGGTGCATATGTAGGCCGGCAACGTTGCGTCTAGAACTTTGTTGCAAAAAAGTAGCTTTGACTAAGCTAGTTGATCGATCGACAGACAGCACATACTGAAGGAATTATTCGGTTCTCGAACCTTGAAAGAATAAATTAATACAGTTACTACAAAACATTTTTTTACAAAAAAACAATTTGAAATGCTTAAGGATGATAATAGTTTTATATGTGCGCAAGAATTTTAATTTTATCTTTACCCGTTTGCGAAATATAGCCCTTTGAAGGTACCGAATTAATTCGAATCGGCGAAACGCTCTACTATTGGCTTGACGTCACTGCCTCTGACTGGAGGACCCGCGCATACAGTTCCCATGCATAACGTTGTAAACCACAGGCATTCCGCTACGGTGTAGTGAGGTTTTTACATTAAATTGGCACATTATTGATACGAGATTTAAAACTTTTGTACAAAAAATAAAATTACACGATTATGGAAGAAGAATTAAAAAAAACCGACTCACATAACTTACCAAATGTCGATGTTATAATGGTATCTAATTGAGTTTTTAAGGAAATCTACCTAACAGTTAAATTTGTAACTGTTGAACAGAAAATTTAGAGACTTTTTTATACGGGCAGCGACTTTGCTTAGCCGGTACCTACCTACTCGAATGTAATTTAATTTCCCATGTTTTCTGGAAGCTGACCGAAATATAATATTACCATTTTTAGTAAATACATGAGTATAGGAAGTAAATAAATATAATTAATATTAAGTATAGCTAAAATGTGTCTAGGGACTAAACACCATTTATTCGCACTCATAGTAAGTATAGTTTTCATTAAATTTCGCGCACGAACTAATACAGTAGCAGCTTTCCATATAAAGTCAGTGAAGTGTCACTTCACGTGTTTCTAAATACGTAACGCACCCACTTTTAAATTGGAAAAATCTTTTCATAATTTTCCCTTACTAAATCATTAACAGCGGGTATTATAAAGGCTACGTCAAATTACTTTTGCTGACATTTTTGTAATCCCTTTCATGCCAAGAATGACAAAATTGCAATATTTTCCACACAGTTGATGCCTTCTTCAGAAACAACCACAGAAATCTGCCCGTTAACTTAATAAGCCTTTATAATATCCGCTGTAATTGTTTTTTAATTGAAATGTCGACAAGTCTGTTTTTTTTTTTTGTAAGATCAAGTTTGACAAGATTTATTTGACAATGGTAAAATTTTTATATTTTTTATTTTGCAATGTCCGATTTGATATATTCAAATAATGAAAAGTTCGAATTTTCCGGCTGACCGAATTTTGGGAACCACAAAAATTGAGTCTATCGGATTTTCCAAACATCAAATTTTCGAGCTTACCAGATTTCGTTTAACCGAGCTTGCTTAGAAAAAAAAAAGTCCATCCAGCCACACTTTGCAAAAATCGAATTTTCTAGCTAACCAGACTTAGCAAAAAATAATTTTCGAGCTGACCGGAGTTTGTCCAACCGGAAAAAAATCCAACTGACGGGATTTTGCAAAAATCGAATTTTCGAGCTGGCCAAATTTCGTCTAGCCGGGCTTGGCAAAACACCGAGCTAACCGGATTTTGCAAAAATAAAATTTTAGACTAACCAGATTTCGTATAGCGGGCGTAGCAAAAAAATCGAGCTAACCGGATTTTCCAAAATAGAATTTTCGAGCTGGCCAGATTTCGTCTAGCTGCATGAGCTTAGCAAAAAAAATAATTTTCGAGCTAACCGGAGTTTATTTAACCAAAATTACAAGAAGGTACAACTAAATGGATTTTACAAAAATCGAATTTTCGAGCTAGCCAGATTTCGTCTAGCCGAGTTTAGCAAAAAAAAAAAAAAAAACTAGCTAACCAGACTTTGCAAAAAATAATTTTCGAGCTCACCGGAGTTTGTTTAACCGAAATTACAAAAAAATCCAACTAAAGGGATTTAGAAAAACTCGAATTTTCGAGCTGGCCGGATTTCTTTTAGCCGGGTCTAGCAGAAGAAATCGAGCTAAATGAATTTTGCAAAAATCGGCTGGTCGAGCTGACCAGATTTCGTCTAGTCGGGCTTAGAAAAAAAAAAAACATCGAGCTAACCCGATTTTATAAATATCGAATTTTCTAGCTTACCAAACTTTGGAAAAAAACATTTTTCCTAGCTGACCGGAGTTTGTCTAACCGAAACTACAAAAAATCCAAATAACGGGATTTTGCAAAAGTAAAATTTTCGAGCTGGCCAGATTTCGTCTAGGCTGAGCCTAGCAAAAAAAACGAGCTAACCGGATTTTGCAGAAATCGGAATCTCGAGCTGACCAAATTTCGTCTAGCCGGACTTAGAAAAGAACATCGAACTAACCGGACTTTGCAAAAATCGAATTTTCTAGCTTACCAGACTTTTCAAATGAATCATTTTCGAGCTGACCGGAGTTTGTCTAACCAATTTTTTTTTAATAACGGCATTTTGTAGAAATCAAATTTTCGACCTAGTCTAGCTAGAGATTTCGTCTAGTCGAGCTTAGCGAAAAAAAATCGAACTAGGTAAACAGACTTTGCAAAAAAAGTAACTTTCGAGCTGACCGGAGTTTGTCTCACGGAAATTACAAAAAATCCAACTAAACAGATCTTACAAAAATCTAATTTTAGAGCTGGCCAGATTTCGTCTAGGGGCTTGGCAAAAAAATCAAGCTAAACGAATTTTACAAAAATCAAATTTTCGAGCTTACCGGACTTTGCAAAAAAAAAAAAAATTCGAGCTGACTGGAGTTTGTGTAACCGGACATTGCAACAACAAAAAAAAAACAGATAACTGGATATTGCAAAGCCACTGAATTAAAAAAATTCTCACGTCACTAATTGAAGAGATCTATCGGCCTAAGTAGGTTTTTTTGAGAACCACTCCTTAGTTGGTGGGATCATCACATGTTACAATGATAGCATGTGTCCCTTTCGAGTTTTATGTCCTTCCTTAGTGTTAAATAAACCATCATGATATAACAGTTTTTACAACACCTGAAAATATCTCCTATTGCGCTCGGCAGCAGGCCGGGCATCTAGAGGGCAGTGACGTCACTGCCCTCTAGACTGAAAATTAGTGAATTCCGTATTATTGCTCTCTGCGATTAATTTCTAGCTTCCGCATTATACTGTTTGTATTGTGCTGGTAATTATTCTGTGGCTGAAAAAAAAATCATTGTCGACAAGTTAAAAAGCTAACAACATAAGGTTGACAGTTGATCAGTAACTAACGGCGGTGAATATTAACATGTCACAATAATTTGAATCTACCGATTGGGATTTAAGTCGAGGGATAGTTCTAGCAGAGCGAACCGAATATATCACGTAAACTTTGAACCTTAGGAGTGTGCTTTGCTATAGACGGCAGCTTTACGACGGGTTTGCACACAAACCCCCGTGTCGCATGAGAGTTGATTTATATTCCAGCATTATTATAGAGTGGACCGACAAATTGACCGCGCCCCTTGTTTGCCGGTCGTAAATAGAAAGATACATGCTTTTGACGGATTTTCCGATTAAGATCGCTGCTGATAATAACCTACAGTTACCGATATCGCCCTGTTGCTCGCAGTAAATAATCGAACTATTTATTTAACACAACTGAATATAAATAGTTTCTATATGTATATCTATAGAACGAAAGAGAATTGGAGGTTGGTTGTTCTGTCTCGGTTTCCTCAGCTTGGTGTGGTGACTGGTGACTTGATTCTTGTTGGAGTAGGTGCGGGACTTGCTGGAATATTAATTGGTGACGTGTGCAAACAAAAGCGTCGTCAACATAATCAATCATGAATTTTGTATAAATTCCCGTGGGTTTAGGTTAAGGGATGGAAGGCCACACATCGTCGTTGATTTATAGAGCACTGTCCGTGTACTCGTAAATTGCAATTTATAAATCCAGATTTGCAGGCTCTCTGTATGGAAACACTAGACCGGAGATAGAGGCGTATATGTGACATATTATACCAGCCAATGCCCTGCTCTTTTGTTAATTTTATCTCGGCGGTATCTGTATATTTATTGTAATTTATAACGTGGCGTTTTACCATCAAAGGGCATAATCAGATTTCGAAATCCCTGCTCGGGGGAAAAAGCCGGCAATTAAAGCATCAGGTTTTTTTTTGTACTCCTCCATCAGTTGGAATCGATTTGACTTTTAAAATCTTCGGAATTGTATTAGAACATGGAGCTTCCATTTTGGTAGCATCGAGTCATCCATAATCAATTAGATTTCCAATGCGAATCAATTAGTCTTCGTTAAGTTAGATTACTGAGACGGCGTTATGAAGTTCTTGCTGCCGACTTGTCTCATCAGAGGGATTCGTAATTAATCGTCGCGTAAATAGAGGATTATCGATTTTTATTTAAACGTGGCGGAAGACTAGGAAGATTACTTCGTGTCAGGGATCTGGCAAGTATTTGCTTTGTCTTGTCGAACAAACCGGAGCTTACTTGCCAAGTTAGTGGTAATATTGGTTAAAGTAAAAATTTTAAAACGTTTCTTTCGCTGGCGATTCAGTACGATAAGCTTTAAACAAAGAAAACCTTTTAGGAGATACTTGGCGCAGTCGTTAGGATTCTAAAAGCTGAGGCTAAAATTTTGTTTTTACGGATTTTTATGGAGAATTGGACTGGAACAATAACCACACAGACCAATCGTAGTATGAAAAAATCGAGAATTTAATTTTCAAGCTTTTTTATTAGAGAAATTAGGGCAAAACTATTATATCTGGAATATCTCAATATTCCCTGTCCACTTATGTTTCGTGTCACATTATCCTATTTGGAGATCGCTACGCGACATTACCAGAACATCCGACGTTGATACGGTGGATGAGTTACAAAAAACACGCTTAAAGAGTGAATTTCTCCCCACTTCAAAAAAAATTTGTTGCGATTTTTCTTAATAATGACGCCTGGAACTTCCCCACCAGTCATTGAGAGGAGAGAAAAAATATTGACTCATTCAAACTTCAGCCATGGAAATGAAAGGAGCCTCGCTTAATGAGTGACCCTTGTTGTAGCGGCAGCAGCCGCGGTGATTCCCACCTAACTATCGATAACGCTCTTCCCTACCGTTTAGTAATTGCAAATCGGCGACGTAGTCCTGAAATTAAAATGAACTCGTCGATTCGATTCTCTGCTTTGGACGCACTGTCAGGAAAGCATAATTTATCTCAGTTCAAAGTACTAGAAAAAATGTTTCTTTGGAGGGTGTTTGAGTTAACTCCCCAAACGGGGGGAAGAGGGGTTCGGTATTCCAACCATGACGTCACAGATTATCAAAAAAGGGATTTATGTATTTTTCTAGAAGAGCGATCGAGTCAAGTTCTCAGACCTAGAGGCGGGATGTGTATATTTACTACCTACTCCCGGGGAATCCCCTCTTCACCCATGAGGGGATATTTCGCTCCTGTTGATTCAGCTCATCATAGAGTGGGTGCCGAAGTCAAGTGTAACAGTTCAGGTCAATGAAAGGCTTATTCAGCACATCTCATATCACGTTGATTTGTGTAATAATGAATGGGATTAGGAACGGTCCTGCTTAATGTTACTCTTCGTGTGTGGGTTTATTAGATTTAGCCCGAAATTGACGCGCACTCAAAATTTTTGGTTCCATATGTATTGTATTTGATCAGCGAAACTGTAACCCTATGCGACATGTTTTGACAACTATTTTTTATGTCTCCGGTATCTTATTGAAAATGGGCCCATGACCTAATGTTACAATATTTATTCAGCTTCACCTTTAAACCTTTCTAGATAAGAGTTTTTTTTTTGTTTCTTTGCCAGCCCTGGTGTTTGTTTTACTAATTATCTTTAAAAAGTAGGTACAGTCTCATCACTATCATCAGTATAATTAATTTCAATAACAATTGATCGAAACCGGTAGCATCATCACCGAGTCTCAGGCTGCAAACTTGGTCAATCGATTCGATGATAGGACGATTAACGTCAAGAGGTAAATTATTGGAGATTTATGCCGGCTCCATAACTTTAATACACGGAGAATTGAGTCTGCGATCCGTGTAATCTCATTACAGGGTGTTTGAATAGAGTGTGATTTCGCACAGTTGGTTAATCTAACGGGGGGGTAATTAACCGGATAAGAAAGGTGGTATACCTACTTTGATAAATTATCCTGATGAGGGAGAAGGTTCATTTACGTCGAGAACAATGAGGAAAACTATGTTCCATTTTAATCTAATATAGTTTAGTGAGTAGTTCGTTCTCTCGGGTGGTAACTAACTCGCCTGAAAGACATCAGTATCAGTTTCCAAGCAACCATGATGGTGATTGGGATGTTATGTTACTGGAAATGTTTAAGTAAGACGTATTGGATTATTTTGCTAAACTCATTTATAACTGTTTATGGTGTGAAAACTCGATTACGGCAGTACGGCAGTAACGGTAACACCCTCCGCGTTTATTTATTTTAACATAGCATAACGAGGATATTTCCTGAGCTCTCGAAATCGGAAAACGATCCAACCGGATATAATCTGCTTTCTTGAATGTTTAGACTCTTCAAAATTGTCTTTAAACGATCTAAACGATTAAACTCTAAATGTCCTACCATCCATTGAATGGTTTGGGTAACCGAGATAGGTAATCGCATTGAATAGAAGCATGAGTCATGATTGAGTTCATTCTTATCAAACTTCTCTTTTCTTTCGTACAGGTTTCCTTCAAAAGATTGCTCGATAAAATTTTTATTTTTCTAAAACAACAAATTGACGATTGCATAAATACCATTATCGTCTTGTAACGGATTTTTCTTGTCAAAAGAACAAAGAACAAAAGGGGTTCTAATTATTGATCGGTTGGAAATTTTCTACCAGTTTTATTTACAATTTAAATAAATTTAAATACAAAATAAATACATAAAATAAAAGTAATACTCTCTTCTGGGCCTTCGGGAATCCTTTTCGCACTCTCAATGGCACCTTCCTTCTGGTTGGTACGTCTCTGGGTCAGGGGAATCAGTATTGGCCCGGTTGGTCCTATCCGGTGTGCTTGCCGAAGGTACGCGCCTTGAATCGGCGGCGATGGCTGATAAGGGAATCGGACCAGCACCGCGGGGCCTGCTTCAGGTTGGTTTGTTTGGTGTTGGTGTCAGTCTGCCTCGTTATTCGTTCACTCGGGCATATCTTCCCGTGTTCTTCTGCTCGTGGCGCGGAGTTCGTAACTTCTCTCTCTGTGTCCCGACTAACTCCGCACGCCGATGGTAATGATGCTGTCGCCCCTCTTTGATCCTCAATACGGATCAAAGCTGATTGTTCGAACCTCGCTCGGCGACAATTTCCGCCTGGAGCTCAATACGCTCTCGACGGCAGTCACAGGATGAAAGATCCTGACTCACTCAATACGTCAGTTGTCATTCATCCAGGTGAACTCAGTACGTTCACGTCGGTTGTCTCGCCGGCAGTTGGGGAACAGGTATAGTGGAGGACCTCGGCTGACTCAATACATCAACTGTTCTTCCGGTGACCTCTGTACGTTCACGGCGGATGTCCTGCTTCTCGCTAGGCTCAGTACACCTCGCAGAGAAATTGAATGTTTAGTGGTCAGTCCACAGTTCACACTGTCAGTCCTTCTGGTGGTCTCTTCTTAGGTATTTATCCGGCGGTGGGGTGATATGGCCATTATCTCGTCTGTTTTCATTGAAGGGGAGCGCCTCTCCTACCTATGGAATAGCGAAATGAAGGTTGGTTTATCATTTCATGGATTTCCTTTCTATCTTCCCTGCGCTAGTAGGTCTATTCAACAAGAGATGGCACTATGGTTGTACCATTCTTTGGTTTAAATTTAAAAGATTTCCTATTTAGACCATTTTTGAATAGAAAATAGGGAGAAGATCTTAATTTTTGAGCTGGTTCATCATCAAATCGTTACTGGTGTTAGTATTCACCTTCAAATCGACGATTGCATATCTTCTTGACAGAAGATCTTCTTCCCCATAGACAGTTATATTAAGTTATGGTTCATTATAAAACCATTACTGATGTTGGTGTTCCACAGGGATCAGTTTCGTATTCCACACTTTTTCCCCTATCCCTAACTACGATTGTTTATCTTCTTGACAGAAGATCTTTTTTCCTCATATAGACAGTCATAAGTTCTAGTTCATCATCAAATCGTTACCGGTGAAGTTGGTGTTCCCCTAGGATCGGTGTCGTCAACCACACTTCCTCCCCATATCCCTAGCGTTATGTATTGTTTCTTTATATCGTATTATCGTATCCTACCTACAAATTGGAAATAATTTTCTTTGTGTTCCAGCGATATCGAACCTTGAGCCGGGAAAAAAATATTTAAATCTTTGTTGGTTTTTACGATACGACTCAAACAACGGAAATGAATAATTTCCCAATTCAAAGAAAATTTACACACCAATTTCCTCACAAAAAGATTCCAATTTATGTCAAACGTTTTCAGGAACGTGCGTAAAGCCTGCTGCTTAAAATCTCGCCTTGGGCTTGAAATTATTTTTAATCGATAGTATGATAGGTTTCGGAACAGTAATAAAAATTCAATTTATCACTAGGCTTAATCGGTCTCCGAAGATTGGCTAACGCTGAAATATAATTGCAGGAACATCGATTTTTCTCGAGTCCCGGAGCCCGAGAAGTTTGACTTAATGGATGTTCTTTTGTAGCGGGGGTTTCAGGAGATGTTTTACGTTCAAAGCCTGCGCTAAATTTATCATGAAGATGTAGAGTAATGTAAACATTGGAGTTATGACCCTTGAAGAGTGTCGGAGGATCCCCTGCAGAGTTATATAATGTAATAAGTAATTAATGGTCCTGTTACGTAAATGGCCGTTTTTGGTACTCACTAGCACTACCTACATCCGAGCTGCTGATTTGAATATACTGCGAGCTCATTATCTTTGAAGCCCTAAAAGGGGGATTGGAATTCTATTTATGAAATTGATTTTATGAACCTTTGAGATCAGAGTTTCACGTTGGAGACGAGAGTAATTTCGTTCCACCGAAACAACAATCGTATAACCGAATGAGAATTCGTGAGATTCCCAAAGGCTTACGCCGACAACAATAATAATCGGAACCGAGTGGTGGGTATGTGAAAGGTAAACCTGAAAATAAAGGGCAAAGAGGCTTAAATTATCTCTAGTTCACAAATGCCCCATAGTTCCTGTCAAACTTAATCTGGATTAATATTAATTCACAAAGGAATTCTCTTTGTGATCTGTTTATATAATCGCCGTGTCTACTTCCATCACGCTAACGTATGAAGTTGAAATTCATTCTAGATGCTTCCATGTAAATTTCACCAAGTACAAATCTGACCTGTCTATATAGGACCTGTATTTCGTCATGTGTGTGAATTAATGAGAACTGTTATTATTCTAATCGGGTGTGGCAACTTTTTGTACTTCTGGTGCGTTGTCTGAACAATAAGGTGTTGTAATTTATCCGGAATGAATATATAAAATGTAGTTCTTGACCTGTACATTAACGACCATTGTCGCCTTCGAATTACTCCCTTGGTGCCTCTAAAGAGTGATTTACGGCATTCCCATAACTGAAAGTAACGATGGAAATTTATTTCTGGAATATTCTTGAATTCCTCGATCACATTATACTGAATATTGCAGATTTCTGGAGCTACTTTTTCCACTAAGGGAAATAAGAAAAAATCATCAAAATTCTTCAGCTCGGTTAGGGCCACTTTTACACTCCATTGCATACCAACTTATATCCCCTTTTTTCAAAAAACTTCATTAAATATTTATTTAGTTGCTCAGAGGGAAATCGTAAATCAATTTGCCCTGGCTTTTAAGAATTGTCAACTACTCAACAATTCATGTCCTATTTTTGGTGACCTGCTCGTCATCCACACCCGCTACGCTCTCAATAAAGAGATCAATTATTACCGACTCCATGAATATTTTGACAGTAGAAGGCACCACTGACCTCCTGCAAAGCTCCAAACACGCGAGAAAGTCACCATTAGATCGGAATTTCAGTTTCTGCCAAATTCAAAAACTATCACGAGGTTTTGGACCTAAATGGTAAATCGTACAAAGCTGAGATTGTTATTTTTCAATTTAGCTCTATTTAATGAATGTCTTCAGATACTATTAGAAGTAGTTTTTCTTGCAACGTCGAGGACTCGTCAACGACAAGGCAAGCTACCAGCCCGTTAAGTCAGTCGTACCCTGGTAGTGACCAGAAACCTACTCGCTCTTCCGCTTCGAATGTTTATTGGAGCTGCTCCCCCCTACCTTCCTATCAGATGAGCTGAGCCGATGGGAAAAATTATTTTCTTGTCGGATTTGCTGAATCCCCGAGAAGGAACCCTTAATACTAGAAACTCGTATCTCTTCTTCGACGGTGAATTGAGCCGCGCAGGTACCCGATAGAGCTGCGCGTTAAAAGGGCAGAGCCCCTGAAGAACTCCCTTGAGCGCATCTTTGCGACGTGTTGAATCGCCAGTAACCCTGCGACTCTGAAGCGAGATGAACTCTGAGAACGGCCAAAAAACAAAAACTTGAAAAAAAAAACACGAATAGATAAGCTAGTCGATAATTTTTTCATGAAATTTTTTCGGGAAACTCTAATCTAGGATACTAACTTGGCCTCAAAAAATCAGGAGAATTATAGAGGGTCATGACATTACCATAGTAGGAGTCGAGGAGAGCACCGAAGATCTTGTAGTGGTGCAGTTTCTTCAGCTCTGGTTACTGTAAGCAAAAGGGGCGGACGTGCTGATCTTTATCATCTTTCGCTTTCAAAAGGGTCGGAATAAGATTTTAGCCCTTGGGCGATTATTTTGTCCTCTACCGGGCACTCCCCTCGCACCCCTTTGTTTTTTTCCTCCTTTCAATCACGCAATCCAGCGGATTGGGTAACTCGCTACTACATTAATAAAAGTTGCATGAAAGTTGGCGCCCGAGATTTTAGAAAGTATGCAATGAAGAGCCTAAAATAAAAAATCAACAAATGAAAAGTGAAAGTTATTTCTCGCATTACAATTTTTGCCATAATAGCCAGTTGTTGCTAATAAGGCATGAAGTAAAATTGACGTAAATCAATGCCGTTCACTCACATCCCGGCATCGTTCAAATAAATTAATTGAAACAATCCTGAAGTAAATCAATACCGCTCTTGTTACGTAAATACAACATTTTGTAATATCCAGCTTCCATTTCCGTCCATAAAATTTGGAGAGAACGCAATAGCTTCGCGTACAAATCTTCACGAAGTAATAATGTTTCGTAATGAAATCACTTGCAAAAGACATAAAGAATGACGCGAAAACTACGTAAAAACGTAAATGGATGTTTCACTAGATTGCTGCTGTATTATTTTTTTAACAAAGAAACAAAAGAAAATTACCATGACGTGATTCAAACCTTCGTTTTGTCTCTTGAAAGACATAATAAATAATAGAAAGGATAATTGTACAGAAAGAGAACCTTAAAAATAAACGAAGAATCTTATCATGCAAATGCCAAATGGCATTGTACAGCCACAAAAGTGATCATTAAGACAACGAAATGTGTACAAAAAGTTGGTATAATTAAATTAAAAATATAAAAAGTAATATCCACGATCAAACTAAGCACAGTCGCGATTAAATGGCCGACCTGCCTACTTTCTTACATTTGACAGTCACCATCCTTCAAAGCGCAAGCTCAACTTTGAAACCAGTTTTACCTAGGGAACCTGCATTACCGACACTGACAAGTAATCGTCAGCGTCGGTAATACTGGTACCCTAGTTTTACCGGCATTCCAAGTTATTTGCTGGCTAAATAGCTTGGTGAAAGTTATAGGTCATAAACTATGAAGAAGAAAATTGTTTCCAATACAACTGACAACCGATTTTTATAAAAATAAACAAAATGAAACCTGTATTACCGACACTGATGCTTACGCAGTGTCGGTAATACAGGTACCCTAACAAAGCCACATGGATATATCTTTAGATATAGCTGAATAATGAGTATGCGCCTCTAAAATTCAAATATGAATACAAATTTCGCAGTTTTCTTAGCTTGAACCCTTATAATTGGGAAAAATTACGACATTGGAACGCGGCATCTCTCGTCTACGTAGTAAGTGTCCTCCGTAAAAAGTTTCTAAAAGCTCGTATTTCTTGCAGTGTTTAATCCTGACAATGTTCCCTTTGTCGTCTACAGACTCGTGTTCTAGCAATAAGGGAAATGAGACAAAAACGGGACTTATGCGTTATGAAAACGTTACCTAACCCAATATTTTATTTCCTCGCTGTTGTGATCAAAGTGTCTTCACATTTTCCGATCCTACCAAGTTAAATTTGGAACTGGAGGCTACAACGTACTGTTTGCGTATACAAATGTCTGACATAAAGACTTCACTCTATAGAGCAGATAGCGGAAAATTATTCCAAGAAAGGTGTGTTATGTCACGTTAGATCTGACATCACGTAGCCTCTTCTTGAAATTCTCTATCGTCAGGCTTTAAGCTACTACATATCTCCTCCAGATTTTCTTACAACATGCAAATTACCATCAACAGCACTTTCAAAGCTACCTGTCTGGAGCTAATGATCTGCTAATTAAGAGACGGTTACAAATGGAAATGTTGAAAATCAGATTAAATTCAGGACTTGTGAGTATACTAGCTCGGAGACAAAGCATTCAAGAAATTTAATTAGATGCAATTAATAGACGTTACAATAGACAACAGCCTGAGTCTACCTTTTGTTATGACTGTAATGAAAAATCTCACTTCTAGCAAAGTTTAAGATCCGAACAGGTGCTAGGCTAGCTGACAGTCTTATTACAAAATTCTCATTCAACTATATCAATCAAAATACAGCTATGTATAATAATAATACTTATGTAAAGTAGATTCAGAAAACGGTTACTATAGAGATGCCTACAAATCTTTCTGAAGCATTCCCATTTTTCCATTGTAGGTTGACTTCGTTCTATTGCAAGGATATTTCCATGGGGAGTTTTTGAAATCTTAAACTTCGCCTAGACTTGCTGAGGCGTAATTTATTGCACTTTTGAAAGCAATTTAGAGCTACGTTGATGCACAATACTGTTGATCAATAATTTAAGAAGTTGCTATGAAAATGCTTTGATGAGTAGTAAGAAGTTCTCACTCCAACACTTTAATGAGATTTTACTGAACTTGTGAAAGATTTAAGTGACGTATAATGTTATCTAGGTTAAATACGTACCAAAGAAAGTGAACTGGACATGAATTATAACGAAGAAAATCAAATAATAAAGTAAGCGCCGCTATAAATGCGTTTCTCGAACCTTTTTGTGGCGTAAAATCGTATTCAGTATCGTTAAATCTATTTCAATAAAATCAAGATGAGGGCGATTAAACCGCTCAAAGCTGGAGAGTAGTGGAATAGTTAATCGTTTTATGCGTCTTGGTCTATATAATCAAGACCTAAATTAATTAAATGTTGCCGCAGGCGTCTTCCAAATCTCTCAACAAAATCTTGGCGCTTTCTTGTACATATAAAGCTACGTGATATCTTTAATGCATCAAGCACTTCAGACGGATTAATATAATTTCCGAAATTGTAGCCAAATAGTGTTAAAGTTGTCTGTTCGTGTCGGTGATTTTGCTTTTTATAGGGCTTATACTGCAGAAAACACTGATGTTCAATTATTGTTCCATTATTTAAAGTCATGTTTCAAGGGTGAGGAGGACTTTGTCACCATTTGCTAGAACAGACAACGTTGTCAGCAAAAAATCAAAAAATATATACTTTAGAGTAATCTCGATTTAGAAATAAGGCGCAATCGGGCATAAATAATATAACTCTTGATAATATCTTGTGATTGGTTGAACATACTTAGCATTCGTAGTGTTAGAGGCTAGACTTATAGGCAACAGCTCTCAGAAACTGGATTTTGTAGCTTCTTCGCCCCAAGATCCTGAAGTTTCTGCAGTAAAAGGTATAAAAATGTTGTAATGGATGGATTTTTAAGCCTCTAAAGCGGCTTCCTTCGAAGAAAAAGACAGATACCCAGAGTGCTTGCGCATTCTGTATCTCAAACCAAAAGTTGACCCTTGCTGCATTGAGTTAGAATCATTTCATCAGGGTTTCCATTATCTCTGCACAAGCCTGATGGTTTTATTTTTCACTCAGTGTATTTGAAACGACAGCGTGTTTAAATTCACGGACCTTAGGTCAGTCGCGCGTCCGCGACTGCGATATCACCTAGCGGGCATCTCACGTACCTAAAACGAATAACTAGAAAGAGAGGAAGACAGACGCGCGAGAAGTGGCGAATGGGAGAAAGTAGAGATGACATAAGGGGTAGCGAAGCCATCCACAGAGCGACGGTCAGAGGGCCGACAAGCTAGAACGACAGGAGAAGACACTAACCTGTGACGAACGAGGGAAGCCTCACCTATATCTTCTTCCCTATCGTTATCTTCACCTTATCTACATATCTAGAAACTAAATTGTTTCTACATAATTATCTTCACAACAGTTAAGCCCGCGACCGTAAGCACCGAGTTGTTATCGTCGTTTCGCGAATTACGTCTCTAACAAGATTCTCGCAAATCAGCGGCCATATTGCCATTGTTGCATCGCGATATTTAAATCAACAAACACGAGAAAGCAGTAGTGATTTTGGAAATTAATCACCTCCAATGCAATTCATCCTCCTGACCGTGATTAAATAAAGCAACGAAGGCTGCGAGATTTTCGATTTGCAAGACTTATCAAAACTTTCCATGACGTCAGCATATCGCTCGACAACGTAATTTATAGAATTTATTGGAAGAGAAACAACTAAGTTTTAATCCTCTGCAAGTACATCTCTTTTTGAAAAATGGTGAATTCGTGTGCACTGCTACAACTTCACCTATAAGTGGAGCTATCTTTCATTTTTAAACAACCTCTGGGAAAAATTTAATTTCCATCTGATAAGACGGATATTTGTAAGTTTAAAATGATCAAAATATGACAATAATTGAGATAAAAGTAATCTCATGAAACATGAAACATGGTTTTCGTAAATGTTAATTTACGGGGAGAGAGTGTCACGTGAGCGTAGGAATTTGGCACCTAACTTGATCTCTCTATATTGAGGTAGTGAGAGAATCTACCTTTTCAAATTTTATACAACAACAAATTATCTATTCTCTCACGTCACCCCCACATCGTTAACAATAATTACGTTTTCGAGAGATCTATAAAAAATCGTCGCACTCTATGGAGAAGGTTCTGATCAAAGCAGGGTTGGGCATTTTACCGAACACAATTCAATCAATAAATAAATCGATTAGAAATGATTGCAGGTTCAATTTGATACCATTACCATTCGTATAAAGGTATATAAGTTGAAATGGCGAGCATGAATTCTAACAACATCGTCTTTTACAATTTTTATTCCCTTATATGGTCATATTTGAAAGTTGATACTCCACTTGAAGTAGCATGAACGAGAGAAAGAAGAGGTTCGAGAACAACTGAAGTGCACCTGACATCAAATATTTTAGGAAAATGCTGCTTTTATTACTTTTCAAAATAAAAGAACTGATATCAAAGAGGTATAAAGCTTATGGTTAAATATTTATTTGAATTGTATTATTCTACTTTCCCGAGTATCTAAAACTCTAAACTTCATGAATTATGTATAACTGTCGGTACTGCTTTATGTAAGATTTGTTTTCAAATCGTAATACATTTCAAAGTTATTTCCTTATTGCCGAAATTAATTCACGGTTGGAATGATTCTTTGATTCAACTCTAGTAACGTAGGTAACGTTAAAAGTGAAATATCTTCGAATAATGTTTTCTTGTTATAACGAAATGATAGGAAAAAACGAACCCGGTCAGGGAAGTTGCGTTTCTCTTGTGATCTATTATTATACAGGCTGTCCCATTTTAATGTCCCACCCCGGATAACTTTTGTCAGTGACCTTGAATCAAAAATTGTTTGGTACAAAAGTTGTACAACTTGGAGGGAGACATTCGATGGCACTAATACTTTTGACCTTGGGTACAAGGTTCAAGGTCATTCAAGATCAACTTTGTTTTTTTAAATGGAACTTTCTATTTTTGACATCAGCAATCGATTGCGCGTGAAAAAATATGAGACTTTTGTCTGAAACTTTTTTCTGAAAACGCAAATTTCATCGACTTATGCAGCTGCCAAAATTAAAAATTTTTAAGCTTTGTGAATTTTTAACTCGAAATGGTAGCTTTCTAAGAAAATCCGCCAGAGACAAAAAGTGCTTGGATTTGCGCAAGGAACCGTCACGAATTTTCTTGAACACAGGCGCTGAGAACAGAGTTTTCGTTAATTTCGAGCTATTTGTACCGAATGAAAAATTAAACTTTTCTTGATGAAAATTCTAACTTGTGGTTCTCTTCTAAACCTCACCATTCTCGACTTGAAAATTCAAAAATTTTAAAATTTTCAATTTTGAAGGCTAAATTAATTGAGAAAATTTGCGTTTTCAGAAAAAAAGTTTCAGACAAAAGTCTCATATTTTTTCACGCGCAATCGATTGCCGATGTCAAAAATAGGAAGTTCCATTAAAAAAAACAAAGTTGACCTTGAATGACCTTGAACCTTGTACCCAAGGTCAAAAGTGTTAGTGCCATCGAATGTCCCCCTTTAATTTGTACAACTTTTGTACCAAACAATTTTTGTTTCAAGGTCACTGACAAAAGTTATCCGGGGTGGGACATTAAAATGGGACACCCTGTATATAAGGGGGCTCATGTACAAACAAAGACACTCTTATCAGCTCATCACACTAGATGAAGGATTGTGTTCCTATAAACACGGACGGATCTCAGAGCCAGAGATCACTTCTTCTTTAACCCATATCCACGACGTCTCGGAGGTAGGCCTTGGTTGCCACGCTCTGTTTTCAATCCTTTTACACGTTGCTGAATTCGGAGGTAAAAAAAATAATAAAAAAAATACTTAGATGTATTAGATAATCTGGAATAAAACAGGAAGCTTGTGAACTTGTGAAGCTGTGAACTCCGGCCAGAGAAGTTGCACTTCTTGTGATATATTATCAGAAAGAGAGCTCATGTACGAAGAAAGAAACTATTATCAGTTTCTTCAAGAATTTCTTCAAGAGCGGAAAGGACTTATTAAACACAGCTCAAGGCGCTGATGTGTAACGAAACATCTTCGGAATGGTTATTGGACTTTCCAGACAGAATATGCTTTCTATTTATTAGAGATCATAAAAAAAATGTTATGGTCAGCCAAAGTAAAAGGGCGATTTATGGAAAATAGCTCATGAAAAAAGGAGTTTTTGTTTTTTAACCCTAGTAAACTCTATTAGGGAGTAGATACAACAATATTTACTTGTTAGATAAATAATACCTACTTATGTTATTCAAGGCACGGAGTGAAAATCGGGACTATTTAACGAGTATTTTAAGCGAGTATCTGCATCATTATAGAGCCTGTATAACGGCCGTTATCTGCGAGTTGCTTTCGTTGTTTTTCTGCGATAACATTTATTTTATAAAAAATACACGAAATTTCCATATATTATAAAATAATATGTGTCACGCTGAAAGAATCATAATTTTCACGACGTCATAGATTTTCGTTCCCACCGAAGAAAACCGCGATTCGATAGCAGATACCTACACAGGGTGGTCCATCACTTAATTTTAAAGATAGAAAATTGAAATTTTCAGGATTCATGTTTGTTTTTGTTTAAGAAAAAGCGATAAAAACTGTAATTTGGTGCCCAAGTGTCCAAAATAATTCGAATTTTGTTCAATACTGAAATGGATCGCACCTAGGTAGGATGATAAGGAAATTATTTCCATCGCCCTCGTTAAATCAGCCCAAACCGAAAAAGCAAACAGTGCAAGAATAGGTACGTAAATACCTGAAGGTAAAATTGTTAGGAAATTAAAACGCAGCCACCCGCCGTTACATCAAGTAACCGATCCCCGTCAGCTCATTAAATATTCAGAAAAATAGAAATCGCTCTAGCACTAGCTGGTCACATTCCAGCACGGAACAGCAAGAGAGCGGCCACCGCAAGGGTAAATAAACATTGCCAGATGCCTTTATAAAAGCGCCTCGCACCGATTGAAAGGACAGGATGACCTAGAAACAGACCGGGTGGAAAGATTTGTGAAATCATGAATCAAACAATAACCCCTTGCAAAGACAATAGTAAGTCGCTAGGTATTCCACCCACGATAATGAAAATTACATTAATCGATAAAGCAAAGAAATAAATGAAGGTAGCCGGAAATACATCGCGATCC
This sequence comes from Malachius bipustulatus, assembly GCA_910589415.1. Taxonomy (NCBI): domain Eukaryota; kingdom Metazoa; phylum Arthropoda; class Insecta; order Coleoptera; family Melyridae; genus Malachius; species Malachius bipustulatus. The sequence continues at coordinate 30,338,727 of OU342638.1, read as the reverse complement.
CCCAAACAGCAAGCAGGTGGAAATGCGAAATGAAAGTTAAAGCGGTGTAATTATAATAGCTAGGTACGATGAAAAGACGACAACGCGTCGGCCGATTGGAAGGAAAATTTAGGTAGTTGAAGTTCAGGACAATTCAGTAAGGTAGCCGCGAGGTCAAATCGCTAAGTCTCGTGATTAGGAAAATATGATAAGAAACAAATCACGATATAAGGCAGTGCCAATAAGGTGCATTGTTACGGTCGTGTTTAGAAAGCGGACCACTGCTTCTATAAAAGCAAACGTCTTACAGCAGCTCCAGGCAGATGAGATTAGCTTTCGAGCAGGTCAAGTCTGACTTCATAACCATTTGGACGTAAACCCGACGAGACGGCGTCTAGTGAACTCTCGGTCGCCCAATCCTTATCCAAACTCTAGAATTCAGCTAGAAATGGCGTTATAAGCGGACTCCGGTTGAATTTCCGTTATCTGCCTTAGAAAAACTTCCATGGAAATCCAATAAACTTGCATCTCTTCTCGAAACAACTCAATACTCGCAGTTGGCAAATTCTCTTAGAACCAGTTCACTAGTAGATGGCAAAGCGCAAATTCGAAGGAATTTCCTTCACAAATTAGGGAAAATCCATTGAGAAAATAGTTAGGGAAGATATCTCTTCGAAACAAAATCCACAAAAATAAATAATTAAACCGATTCGCAACATACACGTATGCAGGTCCCATTTTAAATCAGGCAAAACAATTAGTAAGGAAACAGACGGCCGCACCAATAATATTAGGTACCTACTTCATCACGGTATAGGAAATTGAGATAGAGCTAGGAAGAAAATGGACCCAGGTCAGGAATAAAATAACCTGTTAATAATAATTCAAACAGCACGTTACTAGGAATAAACCAAGTTAGGCAGGAAATAGGAATACTTCAACAAATAATTACAAATTCACGTATAGGAAATCGAGAGAGAGAGAGCTAGGAGGAAAGAGGAAAATCAAACCCAGGAGGAATAACCTGTAAAAAAATAAAACGACCCATGATTAGAAATAATTCAATCATCCTATTTTTCCAAGAGTCCGAGTTTACTTAGTGCAGATGTAGGATCAAACAAATATTAGGCAGGAAGCTGTCCATTTAAATTATACGACATTTTAGAGAGTGAAAGTGAGCCGTTCCCATTATTAGCACCATAACTGGAACTAGCGGCCACGGTAGGCAGCGTTGTCAGATGTAGCACCTGCTACTCGCATATATTATCAGGAAATATCAGTTACATTACAACAACCAATCAGGATTTATGATAGGTACTCGATTACCACACGTTGGGGGAGGCATTCATCTCGATGTCCAGATGGAGACCTCAGGTAACCGGTAAAAGAGCATGACTCTTTAAAGTGGAAATCGTAGAGCGCAACGGGGCAAAAAGTACCCTGAGAGTAGGACAGAGTAAAGCAAACCAAAGCAGGGTTGTCAGGTGTAATAACCGCCCTCACATATCAGGAAATCCAATAACCAAAATAAAGCTAGGATCATGAATTGCAATTCACAAATAAAGATCCAAAACAACTCAAGAATAAATTAATCTCGAGTATGGGAAGGCCAATCAAGAAACCAAAGTATCATTATTTCACCATTTTACGCTCTTAAAAACGAATTCTCTCGCTCTTCATTCGCTTTTAAACTCCCGGACAGGAAGTCCAGAGTTAACAACAGGTCTTAGTAAATTTCCCCGCTTTTCTGTGGGAAATCCCAAACAACCGAGATACAATGAGTCATAGTAGGTTCTTTTGCGCATCCGTTTCGGCCATACTAATCCTGGCATACCTCAATCAAAGAGCAGGGGTGACTACGGTAAAAACTACGGTAAACACAACGAGGAAAACACAGCGGTCCTATAAGGGGAAACCCAGGGAAACTAGACGATCACAGTGGCTTTTCGCGAAAGACGAACGGACCAGGGGTCGTAGCGTTACAATACATCAATCTTTCTTAATACATCAATACATCAATCTTAAACACTTCAATCACTCTATAACCTGCCATTTTCATACTTTATGTGCTTTATAAAATTTTTTCAGCGATTTTGATTTTATTAATTGAAGAAAATTCAATTTTCTTTCGGCCACTTTACCATAAAAAGACAGCTTTTTACCGCTGGTGGCCGAACGAAAAACAAATTATGGACACTATTTCAGAGGTGTACATAAGTGATGGACCACCTAATAGATTTTTTTAAAGAGAATGTTTCAAGATTAAATTTCACCCAATCTCTTTGAAGAGAAAATGATTTTTAAACGACAGTAACAAGTGACAAGATATCAACGCATTAAAATCTACCGCAAAAGGCAACAGAAAATAATTCTGTTTGCAAAGCGTGAGTGGGAAACCCACCCAAGTCCATATCCTCCAATAACTTGCTGCTGGTAAAGAGAGTGTGTAAACTTTTAAAGAAAAATAGGTTTATTTTATATAACGCCCTGGAGTCTTCAGCTGACGGACATTTGATAAAAATGGCAAATAAGTAAATAATAATAATAATAAACAAGAAACTCGTCAGTCTATTTTTTGCAGATGTTTTTTTTTTAATCTTTAAAAAAAGGAATCTAAAAAATGAAGCCCTTTTTATGCTTTCACTTAAAAAGATTAAATTTCATGTCAGTATGGCAGTTTGTATTTGTGAAATTATGAAAAAATTGGAATTTTTTCAATACGATATTTTGATATTACTTTTTTCCCATAAATCTTGTTCATTCACTGGAATCACATCAGCTAATAAAAAAAAATATATTTGAATTACTCCGCTCTGCGTCTAATTGAGTTCTCGTCCAGTTACTTTGAACTTCCCAAGAAATTCTTTTTGCTCTTTTTCTTGTTCTCTCTTTCATTAATAACGAGCCCTCGACGTTGATTTTAATGTTTAGACATTTAGACATGACTAAATATTCAAATTAGTTAATTGTATCTTTTATACACCCAACACAGTTTTTTTATATCTTGAATTTTATCAGAGGTAACATTTTATTAAATAATAATAATTGGAGTAGATAACCATCATTGATTTTACGTTCTTGGGGGGTGTGGGTTGTTAAGAGTAGTGGGAGGTAGTGACAATTTTGACTAGAAAATAGGATGTAAATAATATTACCAGCTGTAGTATTTGTAGCTCAGTCATTTTAAACGAAAAAAAGTCAAACTCAAAAGTTAATTGGCGGAAGAAATTGTTTCCCCTGTCTTCAGGAAGTGTCAAATTATTACAAATTACACCCAGGCGTTGTCCGTCGTCTTGGATTTAGGAGATAAATTTGTTTTTCCTCATTATCTCAATAGTTTTGGAGTTTTGAGCAAAAATACTTGTCTCCAAAGTGGGAAATCCAATTTTTGCGCTTTTTCGCCATTTTCCACGCAAAAATGTGAATATTTAAATTGGGAAATTATTCCTTATACAATTTGCAACAGATTGAATGAATAACACTTCATCGTGAAATTATTAACTGTACAGCGTGCTATAATTTTGCCTGAAAATCAAGTGATGGTAATATTTTTACATTCAATTTATTTTGAATTTAATTTTATTAAGCATTTGTTCAATTATTTATATACAATTGGAAAAAATGGTTAAACGTAGTAATAGGTGTCCCTAGGACGTCACAGTTTTAGTAAAAGTAACGCACAAATCATTTAAAAGAAGTAATATTTCTTCACCCTCAATTACAGCGCTCGGTTATCTCACTGTGATATCATTGTGATGAAAATGTCATATCAACAAGTGATATTCATGTAACGTCACATAAATATCACATTTACATAACATTTTGATTAATTTCGAATGTTACAGCTATATCACGTTTGTATCACATAAATACAATTATTCGTTTTATATTTTCATCACAGTGATATTACAGTGAGATAACTGTACGTTTATATGTTAATTTATATGGTAATTTCTCATAAACGAAGCATGACAGGGCATTAACATCTGCAATAATCCTAGTGTGATGCTTCGAGAACGTGACCCTAATATTTCAAGAATTTTATTAATTTCAGGAGGAGGGGGAGGCAAATCTTAATCAAAAATTTTCTGCCCCCAATTACCTTTTGATCAAAATCTAAAATGACTGATGGGCTATTGACAGCTTTTGAGAAATAAACCTCTTACTTCGTTGATTTGCCGATTCAAAATAATCCACGAACAGTAAATCACAGATCTTACGTCATACAATTTAAAAAAAGCCAATTATTTGCCCTTATATCAATATATAAAGGCGGAGAAATATCGTGGGAGTCGGTTACGTCTTTTGAGGATCTCGATTCTGCTTTGAATGTCTTTTATACGAAAGAATTTAATCATGCGGCATTTCGTATAATTATGCCTCCAAGTCTTTTTCTCGTCTACTCGTACTATTCAAATAATCCCTTTTATTTTCTTATTATATTATTTCAAACATCGAGCTGAAGTTAAAGAATTTTCACAGAAAATTTGCCAGTTAACTGTTGATAACGAACACAATTTTAATTGTTTTCATTATAGGAAAATATAGAGTCAAGTTATAATAAGCCCTGGTGTCGCTTATTCTCCAAAAATGGGAGAATTAACCTCACTAATTATTGTAATGGTTTAATTTATCAAAAGGGGTGTATTTCATCGTGTTATTTCAAAACCAAGTATTTATTTATTCCTTCTGATCTATTGTGAGAGACGAGAAAGCACACAGGTTCGAACATACATAATTTATTATTCGCTAATTAACATACATAAAAGTGTAGAGAATTAAAAATACACTAATTAAATGAGGCAGTTGCTGATTAAATCGCTATTTTGTTTTTTTCATCGGACTTTTTGCTCGAAATTCATTCATTCTTAGACTATATTAATAAATATGGACCGCGCCTTCCCTATCTTAGCTTGGAGTCAGTTTTAGTTTGTTGATATTCTCTCTCGCACTCATATGCTGTTTCTGGCGGGGTAAGGGGAACGACGTAAAACGTAAACAAACAGAACGCAACGGCAGTGGCGCGCTCGAGTTCAGTTATAGGAAATGTAATAATTACATAAATTATAATAATGATCATAATATTCATAATATTATTATTTTATTTGCAGTTTTTGTTACAAAAAACATAAATTATGGGAATACTAATAGATATTAAATTAAGAAAATATATACTTACACCTACCTATACAAAATAAAAGGAACAAAACGGTAATAACAATTTAGCAAATAAAAAATCGATAGGAAAGTCGGAAAGCAATATACATCAGTAGGTACCTAAAATATTTTTTCAATTTCTTACATATTTAGTTGATTTTATTCTAGAAATAAATTAAACGAACCTAATTGAAAATATGTCAGATACCTAATCACTAATTTTAAAATGCCCTGTATTACTAAAGCTTTGTTCTGATATTGCTGGGAGTGAATTCGTCTCAATTTTAGAAGAATTAATTGCCGATAAAAAATGAAAGATCATGGAAAAAGTTCACCACATTTTAAAAATTTGCACCTTAAAATTAGTAATGATCTGAAATTTTTTTAACGTTCGTGCAACCGGGTCAAAGTCTTCTATTTCCTATTCTTTGATGATATCGTTTTAATATTATTCCCCCTCTCCATATTCTGATTATCTTAAATTAGAGGTTGATAATAATAATAGGTAATATACTTTCAAAAAGTCAGTATTTTTTATTTATTTAAATGGAATAATTTTTCCAAGTTGCATTTTTCAAAGTATTCAGTAGGTATTCAGTATGCTTTCGAAAATGAAAAAAAACTGTCAAACAATAATTGTTTTCACAAATTAAAAGATAAAACACTTACACTACGCTACGCCCATGACCATGTATGCTTTGTTTTGATTGACGGCTTTGCGTTGCTTACGTAGGAAACTGATAGACTTACTTTCTTTCGAAGTTTTCTCAAAAATAGAACACGTTTTCGCCACTTTTTTTTAACTTAATTGAAAAATTAATTATTAAAGCTTAAAACGAGTGAAAGCTAGAGCTGAAAATATAAATAACAAGGAACTTACAACTGTTTAAAAAACACGAACTCTTATTATGGTATTTATCTAAACAAACGGTCTGACAGGATGTAAACATTCATGTTGCCAGATGTAGCAAAGTAAAACGGGTATAAGGGATCCATCGATGTTTATTGCCCACCAATAACACTGGAGAGGTTGCACTCTTTCATTGTAAGTGCCAGTTTCATTATTGATCTGGCATTCATTGTTTTGAACAGTCTTGTTTGGAGAGAGAGGGATGTCGGAACACTTTTTCAGTTATGTCTTGGTCCATATTTATTAATATAGTCTAAGCATTCATTATAATAATAAATGAGGGGATAATGTAGGTTATACATCGAGGGATTACTTTATCACTTCACTGCACTAGAAAAAAAGATTGCTTGTAGTATGTGAACTTTTCAAACGGGAAAGGATCGCCGTCTCACTATTAAAGCATTCATTATCAAAAAGAGGTTTTGTGTACAGGGTGGTCCATCACTTATGGAGGTAATATGGAGGTTTTTAAAGATGGAAAATTGAAACTTTCAGGATTAAAAAAACTGTACCTAATTTGGTGGTAAAGTGGTAAAATTCATTTTTCACTACCTCTAGTTTCTATGGAATTTATTTTTATTTCAATTAAGTAGTAATTAGTTTTTTCGTGTTACTTTTCAGCGATTTTGATTTTATTAATCGATTTCCAGCGATGTATATGGCAAAAAATCGATTTTTTGGGCCATTTTACCACCAAATAACAGTTTTTTTTTTTTGCTGGTAGCCGAGCTAAATTAAACTTATTATGCCATTCTGTGGACCTGTCTTCGTTACACGAATCCTGAAAACTTCTGAAACAAAGCATTTGACCATCCTGTACATAGTTGTGGTTGTAATTTTGTTATTTTTCTTTGATATTCTCCTACCCCCGTTCAGAGTAATCGGAGTTCGAAAAGCTGAGCTTAATTTCCTTACAATATCCAATAAATGATCCTTGAATTTAGTAGGAATTATATTTCCCAAACAAATATATTTCCCATCAAACACAGCTGCAAACTAATTAAGAATTTTAATTGGGGATTAAACCATTTGCAATATCACTTCGCCTCTCTAAAATACCCATCAAAGCCTTGAAGACTTGCGTTCGATTTTTTAGGTATCGGCAGCCCAAACCGCCTCCAGTAAGGGTCAGATAACCTACGTGTTATTTTAGGGAAAGTGCTTGTTTTTATAATTCCCTCACGTTTGTTGGTATCATTAAGAAGTGATGTTCGGTTTAATCGTGATTAACATTATTTTGCATTCGAAGCAGATTCGTTTTGCAACTTGAAGCAACCCACCAAACTCCCATGTTTGTAAATTCGGACTTGATACCTTGTAGGGGGTTTGTGCGAGAAAGTAAAGATAGTGCGAGAAAGTAAAGATAAGGTATTTAAAGTGAGAGAGAGACAATAATATATCTACGCAAGATAAAGGTAATTAAATTTAAAGAAGACACTTTCTTATCTCTCTCAGGCACCCACACCAAAGTAGCGAGTTCAAATTAGCTGCCAAATTCCTACACTAATGTGAAACTCTCTCCTACTTGAAGAGTAGTAATTTAAAAAGAGAAAAAGGTAGTATACATTTAAATTTATGTTTACAAATTAAGGGAGAAATAGATTTTCTATCTCCTATAAGATCTGATGATTATTACAGGTGAAGGTAGGTAACGTCGCAGAATGGCGGATGTCGCGATTATTATAATTCGCACAATTAATAAACTCGGATGACCGTTTTCTGCTACGTCAAGAGATAACTCGGGCTTGTTAAAACACGATTAGATAAGATGAAGGTATTTTAGATATTTAAAGAGATAAAGAAGATATCTCTATTTAATAGAGAAATTCGCGAAGACGCGGTCAACGCTTCTTTTCCGCTTCGCAATTCTCGTAGGAGTCCTGCTCATCCATCAGTTCCGGGTGTTCTCCCTGCATCTTCTTATTATGACGTTATTTTCAGCAAATCTACGTACTCAGCAACAATATTTATTGCTGTTCCAACAGAAATTAAATTTTTTAGATGATTAGCAACTTCACATGGTACACAATTAAACTCTACTCTCAGGTGATCCTATAAACCGATTAGAAAGTCGTTTCTCATCGTGTCTTCCTTTATTTAATGGGTATTCCTCATTGTGCTTGACCCTTCTATACTGTTTGTTACGTTTTTAGGTCGCTGTTTGCTTGTTAAGCGGGATCTAAAAATTTATAAAATCGTAGGCGAAATTCGATGTTCTAGGTACGGTCATTGAAAAATAGAGGTTGCTTGCCGTTTCAATCCGTTATTATTTTTAAAACAGACGTAATGCTGATGAGTCGTTACAACCTAGTAAAAAATAAATTTATTCATTCTTATTGTTAAGGAGTTACTATTGCTGCTTGCATGTTTGCTGTGTTCATCGATCATCATAATAGATTTATCTGATTCTAAGGAGACTCAGGACTGAAAAATTCGTATTTTGGAAGAAGCTCAAATTGAAAAAAATATGGCACGTATTGTTTGAAGTACAACCACTTCATCTATAGAGCGACAAAATTTATTCATCTCTCAGCTTTAAAAATAATTCCAAAATTAGAAAACTCTTTGTCGGTGAAATTTTTAATATTCCATTTTAACTTTCCAATTCGGATGTTTAAACTTTTAACACTTCGTAATGGGCTCGTATCGATCTGGAGCGCGATGCAATGTTTACTCGCCTCTTTCACGGCTTTTGCCCTTTCCAGCGCTACTTCTCTTCGCAGGCTATAGAAATATTGCGTTGAATGATAATTATACAAAAGTCGAGGTAAAACCAAGATTTTAATTATACTTCCTTATTAGCGAGCGAATGAAATGGACTAGATTATGTTCTGCTAGGAAACTTGGAAATAAAATCGATACCAAACGGTAAAGTGACGTTTGGGTAATAAAATAAATGTATGCACATATAAATCGGAACATTTTCGTGGATTTTGGAACAATTTCTATTAATTAGTCTGCCTGAAAAATGGTATAAGAATAAGAAAAATCTCCCCCTCTCTTTTCGCGAGTTGCCATGACTGAATGACGCTTATAAAACAATCTAAGCCAGGATTTAAAATGCATTGAATTTAAATTGATGTAATGTTTGATGACGGTAGTCGTTTGTCCACGGTTTGTCTACGTTTGTCCACCATTCAATAAAAAAATGTCTAAATTAAGAAAAAAAAACACTTACCTTGCACTTCTTTAAAGTCTTTGTCCCTACCAGAAAGGCGACCGAGAACCAAAGCGAATGGAGCCGAAAGATAGCAGTAACGCCGTACGTCGCGATGCGCAACCGACAACACTATGTGTTCGACAAAATTACTATACCGTGTCACAGAAATAATTAAATACACTAAAAGGTAACGTCTGGAACGGTTACTGAAGTGCTGAAGAAAGTGCTGAAAATTGCAACTGCGCCGATTTTTGAACACAAAACTTATTTACCAAATAAATTAACTTATAAATTGGTACATATTAAATAATCATAGATGGAACCAGAAAAATCATTTTGAACTTTTAAACGTTTTCAGCGTGTCCAAGATTTGAGAACTGAGTGAATAGCATATCCTCACGACGATTCTCTGGAGTTTTCAAAATGTTTGTTGTGGTGAAATGGATCGCACCTAGGTAGGATGATAAGCAAATTATTTCCATCGCCCTCGTTAAATCAGCCCAAACCGAAAAAGCAAACAGTGAAAGAATAGGTACGTAAATACCTAAAGGTAAAATTGTAAGGAAATTAAATCGCAACTACGCGCCCTAAAATGCAATGAAATATTGAAGCCAGCATATTAGATATTCATAAGGAGAAATCGCTCTAGCTAGTAACATTCCAACACATTTAAACATCGAGATGAGCGGACCAGATGGTGGTGGATGTATTATGAGACACCCTCGCACCGATTGAAAGGATGAGCTGACCTAGATACAGACGGGAAAGGAAAGTTACGCGCCACAAGACAAACAATAACCCCTTGCAAAGACAATAGTAAGTCGCAAGGTATTCCACCCACGATAATGAAAATTAAACCAATCGATAAAGCGAAAAAATAAATGAAGGTAGCCAAATGAAAGTTAAGCGGGTGTAATTATAATAGCTAGGTACGATGAAAAGACGACAACGCGTCGGCCGATTGGAAGGAAAATTTAGGTAGTTGAAGCTCAGGACAATTCAGTAAGTCTCGTGATTGGGGAAATATGATAAGAAACAAATCACGATATAAGGCAGTGCCAATAAGGTGCATTGTTGCTTGTCGTGCTTAGAAAGCGGACCACTGCTTCTATAAAAGCAGACGTCTTACAGCAGCTCCAGGCAGATGAGATCAGTTGCTTGAAACGAAATCAAAGAAAAGAAAACAAAAACAAAACGAAAAAATAAGAAAGCACAGGAGTGCAAAAGAGTGGTTTCTGAAATAGATAGAAGTTTGAAAGATATATGAAATATATCTATCTTCGCTTTCCACTTTTTTATGCTCTCTATGCAAATAGGGATTCATCATTCGCTTTCCATTGTTTTGTACTCTCTATGCAAAATCACAGCATCTCTCGCCCTTCACCATTTTACGCCCTTGAAAACGAATTCTCTCGCTCATCACTCGCTTTTAGACATCTGATAGGAAGTCCGCCGTTAACAACAAGTCTCAGTAAATTTCCCCGCTTTTCCGAAAGAAATCCCAATCAACCGAGATACAATGTGTCATAGTAGGTTCTTTTGCGCATCCGTTTCGGCCGTAGTAATCCTGGCATACCTCAATCAAAGAGCAGGGGTGACTACGATAAAGACTACGGTAAACACAACGAGGAAAACACAACGGTCCTATTAGGAGAAATTCGGAAAACTAGACGATCACAGTGGCTTTTCGACACAGACGAGGGGGCCCGGGTCCTCTACGTTACAGTACAGACAAACAGGCAGACATTGTTAGGAGCTATGTTTAAGATTAAAATTCTTCAAAAAGTTAGCTAAAAATCTATTGAAAGAATTGTACCGCAGACAAACAGACGAAGAAGAAACAAGAGTTAATAAAAGCGCTATGAAAAGGCACAATTACATTGCCTCCATTATAGGCAATATCTGGTGTATCTTTCCGAGATTTCCTGTACATTTATCAATATTTTGGCACTTTATATTCATCTAACTGGTGATTTGTCATGACATTTTTTTCCAGTCTGTAATTTTTCTTTGAAGTCTCAAAGATCTCGACCTTTTGCTCCAGCATTCTGAGCTGGACATTTCTGAATATTGAGATATACAACTTATATCCATTGGAATGAGATGAAGATCGTTTAGGAAAAAGGGCGCTAATGCTATAAAATGAAATTGGCAAGATGTTGGGTATATTTCGTTTCATTTCCTTTTACGTTGGTGATGAAAAGCCTGATAATTTTCATCACCCTGTACAATAATTTCAAGTGTGTGTGTACACGGTGAGATAACTTTTTAAAAATTAGGAAAGGGACATGTAATAACTGTTTTTACTGGATTTTCTCAGAGAATCTGAAAATGTAATAATATACAGGCTGTTCTGTTTAAAAAATGTCGTCATCACGTAGCCAAGGAACGATCTGTATAAAAAAATGTTACGTTAATCGAAAATAAAATTAAATTACAAAATTGACCTGTTTTTGAATGTTTTTTCAAAGCTCAAAACTGAAAGATTTATTGAAACGTTGCCAGACTTTCTAGCCACCCTGTATTTATAGCTAGCTTATATAGAAAATGAGAAAATTCATTTCCCACAATATAGAGTGTTTTTCTTTCAGTGATAGTGCTATCATAGTGCTATCTAATGAAAATTTACTGCCACCTTGAACTTACTTGTGGATAGTGGAGGAAAACCTTTTGGAGGATATTGTGTCACGCGGCGTAATATCGAGGTCACTCCAGAGAGCCCATAGCCATATTCATAGGCCTAACCTCCAGTCTGTCAACAGAAAAGTTGATCCAGGGGAGAGAATCCGGAAAGCTAATTCCAGGATAAGATATTGTTCTGAAGGACACATATTTCAAATTTCGATGTTTTTTCCTTTTATTCTATTTCATATAGCAATTTGGATGAGTAATAAGAATAAATGATCGACCAGAAATAATTATTATCGGTTATCAATAATTATTGCGTTTTTATGACTCGCAGAATTTTTTATTTTTGCCGAGTTTCTTCTGAAAAATTCTCTTCGTGAGTTTTCTGTTAAAAAAGTCAGTTAAATTACTGGTAAAGTTGTTTCAAAAGCTAGAAATAGATCCCCGCTAGTAATCTCTCCAAGTTCCTGCTTTCCAATAGTTGAAGAATGAGACCAAGTTTCATCTCCCCTCTCAGAAACGCTAAGTGCAAAAAAAATTAATTACTGCAAGTCAAATATCCGGTGCACCTTAAAACAACTTCTTGCTTGATATTTTTTAAACGACATGCAAGCTTGACATAAACTAAAGTATGGTTCTTGAAGCGTTAATGTCAGCGTCTGCTGACGCAAGGGTTGTCTTTTGCAAACGACGATTTTAACGAGCGCAAATAAAATTTTACGTAGGTCTGGTTTATGTCCCATAATTAAGATTTAGACGTCGGTCTGCATAATTGCCCCTGTAATTCTGTATTACAATTAAACATTTAATTTAATAACAGGGCAGAACGAAATTGGATGGTATTTTAAAGTGAGGCAGTTTACTTTTAATTCATATTGGCCGCTAGGTGTAGGTAGCTGAATTCAGAACGGGGGCATTTTATGTTGGTTGTAAAATTTATTTTGTTTGTTGAGATTTTATTACTAAGAGACGTTTAATTTATTGATGAAAAAAATTGATGAGATAATCACATCTCTTTTCTGTACACATTTAGACTTATTAGTTTAGGAAAGATTTTAGGTTTAATTTGAAGCCAATTACAATTTGCATAATTTGATTCTCCTGATTTTATGCTGATCAACAGCACAAAATCAAATTAGAGATATTCAATTATTGTTTTCTGAAATGTTCCGCAAAAACTGAAATGATTCTTTTTTGATCCCTGCTAACTTCTCACACATTCGATGAAGATTACATTTTTAGTACAAAAAGTGGTTCAATTTTATTCGGAATCATAGCACAGATTTGAGGTATCTCATTCAAAATTTCCTGAAATGCCCTGGAAAAACTGAAATTATATTTTTTCCTTCATACATTCTGATAAGTTCGTTGAAAAATTGCAAAATTTAATGTTGAATCATATCGTAACATCAGATTTGATATATCTGAATTGGTTCCTGAAATTTCCTGAAAAAAACATGAAATATGAATATTTTTAAACCCTCTTTTGATTTTTTCATTAGATTGAGATGAAATTTTTAACAGGAAAAAAGGATCAATTTGGTGATGAATTTCAACACAAAAAAAGATTTGAGATATCTGAATCGGTTCCTGAAATATCCTGAAAAATCTGAAATTAATTTTTTCCCTCGTACTTTCCAGATAAATTCATTTGTTCGAGACGAAAGTTTAGATAGCAAAAATTACAAAATATAATGCTGAATTATGTCGTAACATCAGATTTGACATATCTCGATTGGTTCCTGAAATATCCTGAAAAGACTGGAAATATGAATATTTTAAAACCGTCTTAACTTTTGATTTTTTTATTATGTGGAGACGAAATTCTTGATAGGGAAAAAAGGATCAATTTGGTTGTGAATTTCAACACAAATTTTTTAGAGATATCTGAATCGGTTCCTGAAATATCCTGAAAAATCTAAAATTATTTTTTTCCCTCGTACATTCCGGATAAGTTCATTTGTTCGAGACGAAATTCTGGATAGCAAAAATTGCAAAATATAATGCTGAATTATATCGTAACATCAGATTTGATATATCTCAATTGGTTCCTGAAATATCCTGAAAAGACTGGAAATATGAATATTTTAAAACCGTCTTAACTTTTGATTTTTTTATTAGATGGAGACGAAATTCTTGATAGGTAAAAAAGGATCAATTTGGTGATGAATTTCAATACAAAAAAAGATTTGAGAAGTCTGAATCGGTTCCTGAAATATCCTGAAAAATCTGAAATTAATTTCCCTCGTACATTCCAGATAAATTCATTTGTTCGCGACGAAATTCCGGATAGCAAAAATTGTAAAATATAATGCTGAATTATATCGTAACATCAGATTTGATATATCTCAATTGGTTCCTGAAATATCCTGAAAAGACTGGAAATATGAATATTTTAAAACCGTCTTAACTTTTGATTTTTTTATTATGTGGAGACGAAATTCTTGATAGGGAAAAAAGGATCAATTTGGTTGTGAATTTCAACACAAATTTTTTAGAGATATCTGAATCGGTTCCTGAAATATCCTGAAAAATCTGAAATTAATTTTTTCCCTCGTACATTCCAGATAAATTCATTTGTTCGAGACGAAATTTTGGATAGCAAAAATTACAAAATATAATGCTGAATTATATCGTAACATCAGATTTGATATATCTCAATTGGTTCCTGAAATATACTGAAAAGACTGAAAATATGAATATTTTAAAACCGTCTTAACTTTTGATTTTTTTATTAGATGGAGACGAAATTCTTGATAGTGAAAAAACGATCAATTTTGTGATGAATTTCAACACAAAAACAGATTTGAGATATCTGAATCGGTTCCTGAAATATCCTGAAAAATCCGAAATTAATTTTTTCCCTCGTACATTCCAGATAAATTTATTTGTTCGAGACAAAATTTTGGATAGCAAAAATTACAAAATATAATGCTGAATTATGTCGTAACATCAGATTTGATATATTATCTCAATTGGTTCCTGAAATATCCTGAAAAGACTGGAGATATGAATATTTTAAAACCGTCTTAACTTTTGATTTTTTTATTAGATGGAGACGAAATTCTTGATAGTGGAAAAAGGATCAATTTGGTGATGAATATAACACAAAAAAAGATTTGAGATATCTGAATCGGTTCCTGAAATATCCTGAAAAATCTGAAATTAATTTTTTCCCTCGTATATTCCGGATAAATTCATTTGTTCGAGACGAAATTTTGGATAGCAAAAATTACAAAATATAATGCTGAATTATGTCGTAACATCAGATTTGATATATCTCAATTGGTTCCTGAAATATCCTGAAAAGACTGGAAATATGAATATTTTAAAACCGTCTTAACTTTTTATTTTTTAATTAGATGGAGACGAAATTCTTTATAGGGAAAAAAGGATCAATTTGGTGATGAATTTCAATACAAAAAAAGATTTGAGATATCTGAATCGGTAATAATAATAATAATAATAATAATATCTCTCTTTATTGTACGTAAAATTACAACAATCATTGCATCAGTACAATAGTGTTAAATAGAGTAAAATGTCGTGAAAACAAACAACGAACTAATCCAAACAAATCGCATGCGTATTCAAAAGGTCGTACGCACGCGATTGAACAAAGAAAGCTTGAACATAGCAAAAAGTGTACATTAAAACATTAATCTATCTATACATGGTACCTAATACTATATCGTCATATTAAGTCGAATTGACCAGATACTAGCAAACGAAAGTATCTATATTTTCAAGTGTTTAAGTCGGGAAGGAAGGGGGGGAGGGGTGGAAGACAGTATGTCCATGGTAGTATATGGTTCAAGCTCTGTGAGATGTTTCCGCAGATATAACTTGAACTGAGAGAGTCTGACGGTTGAAGGGTCAAGTCGGAAATGGTTTAGGTATTTTATAGACGCGTATGTAAACGTCTTTTCAGAGGACGAGAGGTGGTGGGTTGGTAGTTTAAATAGATTGAATCGAGTATGATAGTTGTGTGAGAATCGGAAAGGATCAAGCTTAGCCTGGTTTTTGTAAATAAGTTTGAGGAGGGAGAAGACATACAGGGCGGGCAATGTTAGTAGACCAAGTCGTCTGAATTGTCCCCTATAAGACTCGCGGATGGATAAGTCTGCCAGGATCCTGAGAGCCCTCTTCTGAAGAAGGAAGACTTTACTGAGGGACTTCTCAGTGCTGCCCCAGACGGCGATGCCATAGGCTAAGTGACTATAAAAATGTCCATAATATGCAGAGAGCAGAATATTATGGGAGACAGTGTGTTGGAGTCGTCTCAAAAGGAAACAGGAGCTAGCTAGTCGGTGGCATAGGAGGTCTGTGTGAGCTGCCCAGTTTAGATTTTGATCGATGTGAAAGCCTAAAAATTTCACGACCTCTCTGGGCTTAATCAGGGAATTTTCATTCGGGATGTCAGGTAGGGGTGGTAGACGTGATCCGGAAGAATGAAAGTCTATCAATTCAGTTTTTGTCAAGTTCAGTTTTAGTCTATTGACTCTAAGCCATGTAGAGGCTTTTTCCAGTGGGTCTTGAACGGTTGATATAATTTCCGAAATGTCGCTTGTCTTTATCTTAATGAGAATGGTTGTATCGTCTGCATAGTTGACGCAGATGGAATTTGAAGATGTTATTTTGGGACCTAATTCGTTGATGAAAATGAGGAACAGGAGTGGACCAAGGACACTGCCCTGTGGAACTCCAGACGAGACAGGAGCAAAGAGGGACCTGGTCACTCGGCCATCTGACCCAATCAATTCCACCGCCTGAGTTCGACCCCGCAAGTAACTGGAGAACCAGGAGAGGGCCAGTCCGCGTATACCCACAGCCTGCAGTCTTAGAAGGAGGCACTCATGACACACACTGTCGAATGCCTTGGAGAGGTCCAGAAGCCATCCCACCGTGCGGATGCCGTCCTCCATTCCCCCAGAGATATACTCCGTCAGTTGGACAAGAGCAGTCTCAGTGGATCTGTTCCTTAAGAAACCATGTTGGGAGTCAGACAGAGTTCTAGTCTTTTCAAGAAAGTCCAAGAGACGGTGGGAAACCAGTGACTCAATAATTTTGTCAAAGACCGAAAGCAGGCTAATCGGTCTGTAATTCTCGGGATTTTTACCGTCGCCTTTTTTGAAAATGGGTTTAACGAGTGCGGCTTTGAGTTGCTCGGGGAATACACCAGTCAGAAAGGAGCTATTTATAATATCTGCGAGTGGATGAGCCAGCACGGATATGCAGTGTTTGGCAATGAAGGAGGGAATCTCATCCAGGCCCGATGACATTTTGCCCTTAAACCTGAGGACGACGCGATTGATTTCCCCGGGTGAAGTGGGGTAGAACATGAATGACGAAGAAACAGAAGTTGCCACGTTAGACCATGAGTATGATTGTAGACGAGGGAATCATTTGAGAGAAAAACGCTATTAAGCATTTCGGACATTTCCTCAGGATCCTCCGAAGTTGTACCCTGAAAGTTCAGCTCTACGATTTTTTGAGAATGGGTCGCCGATTGGCGGTGTTTGTTTATAAGGGTCCACCCAGATTTAATTGGATTTTCAGATTCGCTAATGAAGATATCATTGCGTCGTTTTGTTTCCTGCCTTATCAAATACTTAAACTTTCGTTGCAGACTAATGAGTTGTGATTTGAACTGGGCGTTGGAAGTATTTTTCAGAGGGCTGAGGAGATTAATTTTGTCGTAGAGTTGGCGTATTTCGGGGGTGAGCCATCTGGGCCCGGCGAGTCGAGTGCTGTGATTTTTAGATTTTTCGAGTGGGAAATATTTGTCAAAGTAAAAAGATACAGTATCCGAGAAGTAAGAGAACTTGGAATTTGTATCTGGTGCGTCCAGCACATTCTGCCAACTCTCATGTAGAAGCTCGTTCCTAAATTGGAGAAGTAGGAGAGGATTTTTTATATCTCGTTTCCATCTAAAGGGCTCAATGATGGATTTGCAGCACTGTTTCATGGTAGAAGCCCGAAGGGTAACATGCAATGCTTCATGGTCCGATAAAAAGTAGGTTCCTGAAATATCCTGAAAAATCTGAAATTAATTTCTCTCGTACATTCCGGATAAATTCATTTGTTCGAGACGAAATTCCGGATAGCAAAAATTGTAAAATATAATGCTGAATTATATCGTAACATCAGATTTGACATATCTCAATTTGTTCCTGAAATATCCTGAAAAGACTTGAAATATGAATATTTTAAAACCGTCTTAACTTTTGATTTTTTTATTAGATGGAGACGAAATTCTTGATAGGGAAAAAAGGATCAATTTGGTTGTGAATTTCAACACAAATTTTTTTTAGAGATATCTGAATCGGTTCCTGAAATATCCTGAAAAATCTGAAATTAATTTTTTCCCTCGTACATTCCAGATAAATTCATTTGTTAGAGACGAAATTTTGGATAGCAAAAACTACAAAATATAATGCTGAATTATGTCGTAACATCAGATTTGACATAATATCTCAATTGGTTCCTGAAATATCCTGAAAAAACTGGAAATATAAGTATTTGAAAATCGTCATAACTTTTGATTTTTTCATTAGATTGAGACGAAATTTTTGAAAGGTAAAAAAGAACCAATTTGGTGGTGAATTCTAATACAAAAATAGATTTGAGATATCTCAATTGGTTCCTGAAATATCCTGAAAATAGTGGGAATCTAAATATTTTAAAAACCTGTCATCCGGTTGAGACAAAATTTTTGGTACGGAAAGAAGGACCAATTTGATGATGAATTTTAGTACAAAAACATTTTTGATTAAAGTATCTCAGTTAGTTTTTGCATATCCAGAAAAAAAAACGGTAAATGATAATTTTTTCGGTGTTAACAAAGAAAACTTATAGGTACTTCTACCTGACATTTGATTGTACGTACGTAGTCACCAAGCGTATCTTCGCTTGTCTTAGCCACGTGAGACTCATCCAGTTGATTATCTCATCTATTCTGAGCTTTTCTCGAAAGGCGCCCCATCCCCAAAAGGGCTCTAATTTAATAAAGGGTGTGGCTGTCCCACTTCTTGTCACGTCAAGCGTTATCTCATTTCCCTCCACTTATACCAGTCCATGTATTCGGAAGAGGGTGATTCACTCAGTTGTTCTTGTTTGGGGTTCATTCTCCAGAAGTTGTCCAGGCGATAATTATTGCACAACTTAGTGCCTTAGTGACAGCTTGATTATCTGATTTTGTTTCTATGTTTGCGTTTAAGTTGAACTGAAGTGAATGAAAAAAAAGATAAATTTGGTTACGAGAATTAACCTAATCAGTCAAGTGGTTTTAGCAGATTTTATTATTCGACATGGTTGTATTTTTTAAGGAAAAAGTGGAGAATTTTACATGTGAAAAAGCTCATTATAACTTTGTTCATAATAATATTATTTCATAATCTCGATAGACGTCCAGATAAAATGAAATTTCCATTTAACTGGAATTTCCCGGCTCACGATTGCACTTCGTCCACTTGAATTTCAAAGTTGTGGGAAGTTTAAACTCGAACTAACCAGTAACCACTCGAGATAACAGGTGAGCTTTACAAACTTCCACATGTTTGAATCTCTCGATCAACAATTTCCGGAATCTAGTTCATGTGAAGCTGCCAAGAAATAAATGCTATCAAGCTGTCGATTTGTTTTAAAATTGGTCTATAACAACGTTTTTATGGGATATGATGTATTTTTTGGGTAATGTTTCACCTCATTTCGATGCAGCAACAGTTGGAAGATCTCGCGACTATATTAATTATTCATATTGAGGTACCTGTCATACATTTGCTCTCTTTTTTATTGCTATTAACATCAACTCGCCTAATACAAAAAGAAAGTCGACCGCAAAACGATATGAAGAAATTATTGTTACTGCATTTTTCCAATTGGTTGCGTCTTTGTGATTTTAAGACATTTTAGAAAGATTAAGAAGATGAAGTTATGAAACGGGACCTGCGGCTCTTGTGCTAGTTTTGCTGTTTTGGTCTCCATCTCGCAAAAAATATAAGAGCATGTTTGTGAGACTTGGTCAAGAAAAAGGGCTAGCTGCTAGAGTCTCATAGACTGAAAAATATTTACCTTTCTATTTTGGATCTTCAAGGTGAGACGTCTGTTAAAAAACATTCAAAACCAAGGCCAAGCCCGAATCTCCAAGACCAAGACTACAAAAGCAGAATCTGCAAGATCATCATCGTTTTGGTCTTGTTTCTGCTTACCTGGAAATTCCTCACCCCCTTTCACGTACTTTCACGTACTTTGGAGTAATTATTTTGACTCTAGCACCAAAGAACCAACGGTGATTTGATTTCGAAGAGGATTTTCCGTTTAAAGGAGATTTTCCCATGAAAGAGTTATTAGTATGTTGTCTTTGATCAATTTC
The DNA here is from genome assembly GCA_910589415.1 of Malachius bipustulatus. Classification (NCBI taxonomy): domain Eukaryota; kingdom Metazoa; phylum Arthropoda; class Insecta; order Coleoptera; family Melyridae; genus Malachius; species Malachius bipustulatus. Next base: position 30,318,519 of record OU342638.1, on the reverse strand, counting down.
ACGTGGCACCAGCGTCAGTGCTGGTGTACCTCAGGGATCAATGTTATCATCTACTTTATTCTCGTTCTATAAAAGGAATTCCATTTTGCTGGAATAATTTGTAAATCAAAACAAAGTTTGTAGAAATCAGAAAAAAAGTTTCGCAAAAAATGAGATATCATCAGATTTGTCTGCCTCTGTGATTTTATCCTTCAGTATTATTTGAAAGAGATCTTCTAGAGATTTGTTAGAGAGTTATTCGATTCACAAGGCACTAGCGTCAGTGGTGGTGTTCCTCTGGGATCAATGTAATCACCTACTTTTTCCTACTCTAAAAACTAATGCAATCTCAATTTATGGCAGAAAAAATTTTTCTAACCGCGCTTTGATTTTTTTTAAGCTTACTTGAAGTTACATAAGCTAACTTCTTGATGGAATATAACGTCCCGCTGATCAAAGAGGGCGTTGCTTAGGTAAAAACTTCCAAAAAACATAAATTATAACTTTTATTTTCATTTTTTTAAAGCAACAAGTTCGATCTTTCTCTTTGAAGACTAGCGGCAATCTTGGCGCGTTTGTCTTATCAATAAGAGGATGAAATCCAAACAAGTACGAATTATTCTCGCCAATTAGGACGACGAGCAAAGGAAATGGGATCTAAAACGTTTTACCACAGCTGCTGCTCGGTTATGATACTGTAAAGTGCCACTCCCTTCTCTCATAATTAGCTTCTATGTATAGTGATAATCGTAGATAACCCAAAAGGGCTCTATAATTCATTTGCTGCTGTATTTAACTCCATATCCAGAATGAGGTTTTAGTTTCGCGATGCCTACCATGAATGCACAAATGCGTCCTAAAGAAACGACCATCACGACTTGTTCCAGCTTGATAATTTATGCCGCAGCACTCTGTATAATAAGAACTTGCATCTTCTGTTATTGGTGACATGCATGATGAATATGTCTTGAAGACATATTATTTAGGTTGCTCATTAAGTATTCCAGAGGCTTACAAACCTTAGAGTACGAAACATAGTCAAGAGGTTCCCAGTCCGGGAAAACATCCAATGCGGCGACGTTGTCACAACTACGAGCATGCACTTTGAAAGTCGCACGTAGCTAATTCCGATTCGCCCCCCCGGTCGGCCATTTGGCAATTGCGCCACCTCCGGAGGCTGCTGCCTTCAGTGGCTGCGGCGGCGGGATATCAGTATCAGCGACGGCCATGCGTCCGGCGGACGGTGTCCCGGTTGAAAGCCCGTGACGACACCGCTTTCCCTCCGGCCTTTCTTTTTCACTTCACACTCTATGAACTCTGCTGTCATTAGTAGTCTTTCAATAACTGTGCTTATTGTCCTGTGCTATGGAGTTTGTTCTTCTTGCTCTGTTACGTGTCGGTGTGAGTCCCATCATAGATCATACAGTACGTTTATACCATCTGGGAAGAAACTTCTTGTGGAGTTAATTTTTTATTTTTAGGAGTAAATTTTTATTATATTTTTGTGGGCGAGATGTTTAATTTTTGGGGGTGTGGAAAAAATAGCGAGCAAAGTGGTCAATAATATCGTGGTAAAGAGATAACCAGATAAGGGATATTATCGGTGGTAACGGGTTTTATTATTTTTATTTAAACCAAATATAAAGAGTACTTCTTATAAAAAAGTAGTCTTGTCTTCATAGAAAAAAATATAGGGTAGAATGGAGGAAATTTAGTCTAGACTTCATAATATGATAGATCACTGTGTACACTTCACTTGATAGAGGTCCTTATATAAGTAATTAAATAGAGTGGTAATAATGTAATTGAAGCGGAAAGAAACAAGTCTAATTAAATTTGAACGCAAGAGTAAATCAGAGATTGTGGTGGCACTTATCTTGGTCAGAATCATCTTGGTAGAATGTTTGCTTTTACGTAAAGTTGGTAGGGTTTTTTCAAATTTATTTCAAAATGATGATATAAGAAGATTCTTATCATTAAATCAGTCGACTTTGATAGTGTTACCATTTTGTAGTTTTTAATATTTATGAAAATAACGAAACCTATCAACTAAGAAAGAAATGGAGTTGTGGAGTCAAAATCTCAATGAGAGATTCCTGAAAGTGTATTCCTCAAAAATTATCAAATTATTTTTCTCTTTTTAGCCTTTACATTTTTTTCAAATTTTTTTGTCAATTTTATCAAGCTTTCGTCTTCATGATGCCAAAAAATTACTTTTCGCCTTTATTATGCCCAGAAATTATTTTTTTACCCCTAATTGTCAAATAATTTTTTTATTTTGCCATTATTTCAAATAATGTCATAATTAATTTATGTGAGTTGAATTAAAAAAAAAAAAACTATTTAGCTCCTAAATAATTTTAAAGAACCTGCTCACAAAGTTCAGTTTGCTAGGGTAATCTTTCAAAAATGGTTTGTTCTGAAATGGGCATAACTGTGATAATTTTGACACAAAATCCGTTTTATCGGTTGTATTTTGAAGACGAAGATTTCAATTTTCAGAATAAGCAAAGAATAATTATTGTGATATTAATTTTGGAAATATTCGAAAGGCTGAAAATATTAAATTTTTATCGAAAATACGTTGTTTTAGGTCATTTGAAGGGGATGGAAAACATTTTGGAAAAGTAACTTAATTAACTCAAGAGCTTCATTAATCAGTACAGAAAATTCATGTGAACGTTCCTTGATAAATCCTAAGAAAAAAGTGCCATAACAATGTTTCTTCAAGCTTTTCCTTGAAAAGGAGACACTTAAATATTTTGTTCCACAACAATAAAAGAATCAAAAATAGACTTGAAATAAAAAAAAGAAACTTTAAAAATAAAAAAACTACTACCAAAAAGTCTTCATAATATCATATTTTATTCATCAAGCTTTCCTGGGTTCTTTTTTTTTCAAGCAGAAGTTGAGGCAGAAGTGTTCAGTTTCAAAATTATGAAAATGCTGCAAAAGATGTTCTTATAAGTAAAAATTTTAAGGGGTAGATATAGTATTGTTTCTCCCCTTGTCAAATCAAGTCCTTCTAGAAAAAAAAAAAAAAAATAGTTGAAGTGATTTTTTACCCAATTTTAAGGGTTTACCTTCTCAGGGAAGGCTCAAAAAATGTTTTTGTTTTTTTTAAATGAAATTTTCCCACTAAATTTATCAAGAGTTTCAGTAATTTAACATTCTTTAATTTAACATTCTTCTCACTATGTCTTACCTACACAGTGAAGACCGATGCTCCCTCTTAAAAAAAAAACCTTCTCGCGAAAAAATGCGACAAGAATCACTTTTACAGAATTTCTACAGACTACGGAAAATTTTAAAATATAAAAAAATAAAATTCTTGCAATAAAAAAAAACTGTGACAAAAAACTCGCTTTCCCGCGTTATATCCGATTTTTTATTTATTTTTTTTTGTTAGGAAATGTATGGAATTTTTAGTAGACGAAAAAAGTTTTACATAAATTTGGTCTCCAAAGTGTGGATCTGAAGATTATGAAATAATTACGAAAAAAGTTCTTAAAATTAAAAGTTTAAGGAGTAATAATTTTGTATACACCCCCTGGTAGAATCAAGTCCTTTCAGAAAAAATAGTAAAGTGATTTTTTCCAGCCAATTTTAAGGGGGTGTAATTTTTTCTTTTAATAAAAGCATCCCTGTCAAAATTTAAGACATTTTTCTCGAGAAAAAACGCACAATAATAATTTATACCTACGTGAAGTTCTTTGATAAATTTTAAAAGGGAGGGGGGGGGGGGGTAGTTTCATAAAAAAAAATTCAAGCCTCTCCTTAGAAGTTAAAGTCCCTTAAAATGAGGTAAAAAATTTTCCTTCAGAAATAAAATTGTTAAAAGTGTTTTTTTTACCCAATTTTAAGGGTTTTACTTCTCATGGGAGGCTTAAAAATGTTTTTTTTTTATGAAAATTCCCCGGTTAATTTATCAAAATTTTCAGAAATTTGACATTTTTCTCGGGAAATGGGACAATAATAATTTCTACAGAATTTCTGCAGACTAGAGAAAATTCATCTGAAGATTCCTTGATTAATTTTAAGGGAAGGGGGAGTTTTATACGAAAATATTTTTCAAGCCTCTCCTTATTTCTTTTATGAAAATTCCCCGCTAAATTCATAAAAATTTTCGGTAATTTTATATTTTTCATAAGGGGGGGGAGGGGGAATTTTATAAAAAAAATTTCAAGCCTCTCCTTAGAAGTTACAACCCTTTAAAATGAGGTAAAAAATTTACTTCAGAAAAAAAAAAGTTAAAAGTGATTTTACCCTATTTTAAGGGTTTAACTTTTCAGGGGATGCTTAAAAAATGTATTTTTTTAATGAAAAATCCGATAAATTTTAGGAGGGGAGGGTCATAAAAAAATATTTCTTAAGCCTCTTATTAAAAGTTAGTCCTTTAAAATGCATTGAGTAAAAAATTTTGTTCCAAAACATAAAAAATAAAAAACTTGAAATTAAAAAAAAAAAGAAATTTTGACAATAAAAAAATAGTCTGCATAACATCATATTTTATTCATCTCGCTTTTCTGAGTTATATTTTTTTTAAGGAGAAGTGTTAAGTTTACCTGCATTTTTAAAAGATAAAAATTGTTGTAAATAAATTGGGCCTCTAAATTATGAATTTAAATATCATGAAAAATTACGAAAAAAATCTTATAAATAAAAATTCTAGGGGTAGTAGTATTGTTCAACCCCTTGTAGAATCAAGTCTTTCCAGAAATAGATTGTTGAAAGTGATTTTTTCACCCAATTTTAAAGGGATGTAACTTCTCAAGGGGAAATTTCTCCAGAATTTCCACAGAGCACAGAAAATTCACGTAATTTTCTTGATGAATTTTAAGAGGGGGGAAAAGTTTCATAAAAAAATATTAGTCAAGCCTGCCTCTCCGTCTACCTACAGCCTAAAAAAAAAATTCCTTTTGAAAAATTTAAACAATAAAAAGAGTTGCAATAAAAAAAATAATTTTGACGATAAAAAAACTACTTCTAAAAAGTCTTCATAATCTCATATTTTATTCAACTCGCTTTCCCGCGTTATGTCTCTTGTTTTTGTTTTGAGTAGCCAGAATTTTTAAGAAACAAAAATAGTTTTAAATAAATTGGACCTTATGAATTTAAATATCATGAAAAAATTACGAAAAAAATCTTATAATAAAAAATTCTAAGGGGTAGTAGTATTGTTTGCCCCCTTGTAGAATCACGTCTTTTCAAAAAAAAAAAAAAATTGTAAGAGTGATTTTTTCCAATTTTAAGGGGAACCTTAAGAAAAATTATTGAGATTCCCCGCTAAATTTAGTGATTTGACATTTTTCTGGAGAAAAAATGTGACAATCATAATGTCTACAGAATCTCCACAGAGCACAGAAAATAACGTGAAGATTCAGGGATCCATTTTAAGGGATGTGCGAAAGTTTTATAAAAACAAAAATATTCAAGCCTCTCCTTAGAAGTTACAGCCCCTCAAAATGACGTAAAAAATATAAACAATAAAAAGTCTGGCGATTAAAAAAAGAAACTTTGACAATAAGAAAACTACCTCCATAAAAACTCCATAATTTCTTATTTTATTCATGTCTCTTTCCCGCATTATTTTTTTTTTGAAAGTACCCGGAATTTTCAAGAGACTTGGAAATTTTTTATTTATGACATTTTTCTCAAGAACAAATGCGACAATATCAATTTTCATTATCACTTGTATCTGTTGTAAACTAAACGAAAATGTCACTTTGATAAAATTTCGACAAGGACATTTTTCCGGTCCAATTTCTTTGACAAAATTTTTCGGACTTTGGAGGATGCTCGGCTTGTATTCTTTCTTTTCGCAAGTAATTTGATGTGAAGTTCAGTGTAAGGGAGTAAACAAGAATCAAGATGTTGCCCTTGTAGCCATCCAAGTGGGTGATGTGATTACCTTTAGGAAGTTCAAAGAACGGACAGCTCCTTACACTTCAGGTTGACTGCTAAATTATTCATGAAGTTGTTCAATCTTTTGATGTTATAAGTGCTTTGCTCCATTATTAGGACGCGTTCGGTCGTCGTGTCTTAATTAATTATTCCTGTTTTGCGACAATTCCGTCATAATGAGCATCAGAAATTATTTTACACTTAAAGATTGAATAATTAACCGAAATTTACCATTTCTATCCCTCTTTAAGCTGATTATTAAGCTTTGATAAATTTTTCTTAGAGTTAGTACTGATCGTCGACGAGTAATTTTTTTCGCTAGAACACTTGAAACCTCTTTTGATTTTGATCAATAATATTAAAGTCACTATTAACGCCTTTTTATTAATCAAATAATACAACTCGTGACTAATAAGTACTTGTTTTATACAGGGTGTACCAGCTCGATTTAGACAACGGTAAGGGCCGTGTAGGTCTCGTCAAGACGATAGGTTTTTTTATTTGAAGTTTTTGCATTTGGACCTTCGTTGCGGAAATATGGCCGACTTCCGGTTTTTAGTTTTTTGGCTCCAGTTTCGGCATTTTTAGGTTCTCGCCCAAACTGAAACTAGTTTTGGAAACTCCATAGCTTCAGTTACAACTTTCATATTGAAGTCAAGGTTCTATCTCTGTTGGATTCAAAATGGCAACATGCCCAAGACTTTAAATTCTAAGTCTTTGAATCAATTCAAATTGAATCAAATTGAAAAATTAAGATTTTTGAATCCAACAGAGATAGAACCTTGACTCCCATATGAAAGTTGTAACTGAAGCTAAGGAGTTTCCAAAACTAGTTTCAGTTTGGGCGAGAACCTAAAAATGCCGAAACTGGAGCCAAAAAACTAAAAACCGGAAGTCGGCCATATTTCCGCAACGAAGGTCCAAATCCAGAAACTTCAAATAAAAAAACGTTTCGTCTTGACGAGACCTACACGGCCCTTACCGTTGTCTAAATCGAGCTGGTACACCCTGTATATAACTTGTTGCAATAATGTAGGTACTATTAAGGTGCTGTGTAAACAACCAGGCAACTTGTAGACAAGATGTGTAATTTTTTATGGTACTAAAACCCATAAGCAAAGAGCTATCAATTTTCAATAAGCAGCAGCAACACAAGAAAATAAACCAAACAAAAACCGCCAAGACATGCTCGAAGTTGTAGCAAAGTCATAGTCGTTAGAAGTTCTGCACGGGCACAGCGTGTTTCCATTCATCTTACAAAGACACGGTTGAAATATGATCTGAATCTGTTCAGATGCAACGATAGCCTAGTGATCAGCTTTTCCTTCAGCTAAGTATACTGAAGTCCCTAAGAAAAGGCTCACGTGCAGTTCGTAAAGAAAAATATAACGTGGCTTACTTTTAATGGCTTCTAACTTCTGCCCTGGAAAATTGGTTTTTGAGTTGTGTGCATGAGATGGATTTCAATTTTCTTATCTTGGGGAAATTTACATATTCAATTTAATATTTACAACACCATATATTTATTTTTACATAGCTGAATTTCAATATTTACACGTGATTGCATTCTTATTTTTCTATTTGATGGAAGACCATAAATTCACTTATCCATTAACCAGGAAAATTTTTACAGAAACAAACATTTTATGACTTCATCATGCTTAGATTTCCTTGAAAATTGGTTCTTGGTGATTTGCTTCGAACGTTTCATCTACGATTGCGGTAGACATCGTCAACGGTTACCGATGCGGAAGCGTTGCTTCCACTTCTCTTGTTCACTGAAAAATGACTGAATGGTTGGAGGAAATGTCCGTTTTATAGGGTGATATCCTGGTGACGTCATACACCCTCCACTAGTTGTCTCCACCATAGCAACGGCCAATCTCTCCGATTATGTCATAGATGCCGGAGTCAGGTTTCAGGTCAGGTTTCAGATCACGGTTTCAGTCCTTCCTCCTGCCGGTTGTCCTAATAATGACAGAAGCTTCTTTTAAAGTCACCTCCGAGTCAAGATAGTGGCCATGTTACTCCAACAGCGATCTTTTTCAAATCGCCCCAAACCTCTTTTTAAGTCACCCTAATGCCGCTGTAGAGGGCGTTTTACTTCATTCATTGCGGCGCTTGAAGCTTCTTCTAAGTCGTCTCCATGGCTCTTTAAACACTCCAGCGACTTGAGAAACTTCTTTTAAGTCACCCCAAGAATCTTTTAAAGTCTCTTCACGCCGCGATATCGCCCGTCTCACTCCAGCCAACACCGCGATTGAAAGTTTTTTTAAAGTCACCTCCAAGCCGAGAGAGATAGCGGCCATTTCACTCCAGCCGCGATCTCATCCATGTTGTCCAAACTCCTTTTTAGTCACCCCCATGCCGCAGTAGCGGCCGTTTAACTTGAGCTTAAGAAACTTGAAGCTTCTTCAAAGTCGTCTCCATGCCGCGATAGCGGTATCTTTTTACACGTGACACCACAGCGATTGAAGCTTTTCTTTAAGTCACCTCATGCCGCAATAGAGACCGTTTCACTTCAGTCAATGTCGCGATTGAAGCTTCTTTTAAAGTCACCTCCAAGCCGAGAGAGATAGCGGCCATTTCACTCCAGCCGCGATCTCATCCATGTTGTCCAAACTCCTTTCTAGTCACCCCCATGCCGCAGTAGCGGCCGTTTAACTTGAGCTTAAGAAACTTGAAGCTTCTTTAAAATCGTCTCCATGCCGCGATAGCGGTATCTTTTTACACGTGACACCACAGCGATTGAAGCTTTTCTTTAAGTCACCTCATGCCGCAATAGAGGCCGTTTCACTTCAGTCAATGTCGCGATTGAAGCTTCTTTTAAAGTCGCCTCCAAGCCAATATAGCGGCTATTTCACTCCAACCGCGATTTTTTTAAGTCGCCACAAGTCTCTTTTTAAGTCCCCTAATGTCGCTGTAGAGGCCGTTTCACTTCAGTCAATGCCGCGATTAAAGCTTCGTTTAAAGTCACCTCCACGCCGATATAGCGGCCATTTCAGTTCAACCAACACCGCGGTCAAAATCTCTTTTAAGTCGCCCCAAGCCTCTTTCTAAGTCACCCCATTGCCTTAATGGTCGCCGTTGATTTTCAGCCAAGGCAGCGATTAGCTTCTTTTAAAGTCACCTCCAAGCCAAGTTAGAGGCCATTTCACTCCAACCGCGATCTTTTTTAAGTCACCCCAAACAACTTTTTTAAGTCACCCTAATGCCACTGTAGAGGCCGTTTCATTTCAGTCAATACTGCACTTGAAGCTTCTTTTAAGTCACCCCAAGAATATTTTAAAGTCACTTCACGCTGCGATAGCCTCGTGTCACTCCAGCTAATACCGAGATTGAAACTTCTTTTGAAGTCACCTCCATGTCGAGATAGTGGTCATTTCACACCAGTCGCGATCTCTTTTAAGTTACTCTGGCCTCCTTTTAAGTCACCCCGGCCGTTTAACTTCAGATTCAGAAGCTTTAACCTTCTTTAAAGTCGTCTTCATGGCTCTTTTCATGCATGACACCAAAGCGATTGAAGACACGGCAATTGAAGCCTTTTTCAAGTCAACGCATGCCGAAAAGAGGACACTATCTTCAGATTTGACCATTTAAAAAAATAAAAATGACAACTTTGACAACGCTTATAAACAACAGAAAATAACAATCGCTTTCCCAGGCTCGTTTATTTTATTTTTTCCAGAAATTCAATTCTCTAGTCTTAACGATTTGTTTTCATTGGTGACCACGATAACCTTTTATGAGAGGAGACAATGAAAACTTAGGTAGGGGGGGAAGAAAATTATTGCATGGGAGACATTTTATCTGGTTTGTTCAGCAATAGAATGCCATTGGTATTGGAATATTGCGAGGCTCTTTGTTCCGCAGATAAACTGAGCTCCGGTAATTATCGCGGAACGGAGTGCTCCAAAGTGGTTTGTAAATCGAGTGAAATTCCAGTGATATCTGCAATGTTTTCTTCCACAGGTGGTATAAATGTAAACCAAGTCTTTCGGTTATTAAAATTATTAAAATCATCACAAATCGTGCTTTAAAACGCAACGTGGTTCTAAAAAAATTTGTTGTGAATTTACGTCAAGTTTGTTGTTGGCGCTTAATGCGTTATTATTTAAGGGTAAGTGTTCGCAAGCTATAAAAAAGATGAAAACCAAGCAGGCTGATAAATCCGTTCCGTGCAGAGATATCGAGTAGAATCGAGAAGCGAAATATAATTCTTCCCCCGTTTGTCAGCTATGATAATATCACGAGATGTAACTAAATCCCTGCACAAACTAACCTAATCCCAACCGCACCATTGCCCGATCGTGATATTTGCCAAGCCTCACGTTCGCTTTACGAAGCTACACATTCGTGGGAGTTTCACCAAATAAAACGTCAAATTTACGCTTTGAGGGTGGAAATCTTTGCCATTATGTCGTGAGTTCTATTTCGCCAAATTCTTTATATTACGTTTTCGACGATATTCCCATAATATGTCGAGGACTGTCTGTATGGTTACGGTATAAATGGGGAATTGTTGAAAATTACTTTGTTATTAGACCCAGTTACTATAACACTTCTAATAAAGAGGGTTCTTTAGTAGGCTATAATTTAGCCCTTTGGCCTTATGAACTCTTAATTGATAAAGTTTGACCAGGATTAGTAACATTAACGTGAAGTTACTTTGAGGGCGTTTTATTTGGTCTATTTGAGGATAGATCGAATCAACACAATTGAATTTCTAATACCTACGAGTCTGAAGAGTTTCAATGTATTTTTCAAGGTAAGGTTTGCCTAATATTTCCTTTCAATATCATTAAAAATTATAACACAAAAATAGAAAATATTATGCACCACTTCGGAAGAAACTTTTGGTGTGAAAAATTGATATTTCTAAGTTGGCAATGGTGTTTGGATACCGTAGGAAGTGGTTTTGCACTCCAAGTGACTTTTTCGCCATTCCCGTACCATGGAGGAACTCCTACTCAAACCTTCCCGATTTTTTTATAAATGCCAGGAGTCTTTCCGTGAAAGAAGTCCCATTTCTTCCTCTCATAGTCCCCTAACTTAGAAATATGGACTCTAAGGATATAGTATACATCGCTGGCAACCATGTAGTGGGAGTGGTCATCAACTCTTCCACATTTGGGACACACTGGGTCTCCTCCGCGACAGTTTGATCAAGTTGGTCAGCCTTTTTTGACCCTTTCATGGCTTTGAATTTTTGAACCTTGAGTCTTATAAACTTTAGATTAGAAGATAGAAGATATAAGAATACAGAAGATAGAGGAATATAGATTAGAAGATCTTTCGTTAGACTTTGTATCTGCTTGTCTTTGAAGCGCTTTAGGACGCCGTTTGTGATAGGTCACCATAAGTTAGGGAAGATGCATCTGTATTAAGGACACCCGCAACTCTTCGTTACTATGAACCTTACGTCTCTAGTTCCTGATTACCATGACAACTTCCTGCATTCCATCGCTAAAGTAATAACAAGTGGGGTACTCCTGGACTGCAGCTCGGTACATAATTCTTTTGTTCTTATCAAATATGGCCAATAAGGCCCAGTTCCCTGAGTGTAGAGGGAAATACTTTTCTTATTTCCCTTACCACTGTAAGTAAAGCTGTTACTTGCGGAAGATCTGCGGAAGAGTAGCAGCTTACAGAATTTGCTATAACTTACCTTTCTTTTCACTCAAATTCCAAAAAACTGGTCCAGGCAATTAAAATCTTATTGCAAACTTATTGGTGGAGACCGCAAGTCACTTTCTCTAACTATTATATTGTATTCTAGTAATTAAGGTTTGTAGAGACTAGAAGTTGTTGACGAGTAAAATATCGTATTGTTTTAAACAAAATAACAAGCTTTAGACACAATCCGAGCAACGACTGTCACGTTCTCAAGCTAGAATACAATAATATAGTCACGACTCAGACACTCCCAAAGGTGATTAACTATTCGGGTATAGCTTGTAGAGGCGTCTAACAATCCAGAACTCGGTCAGTTTTTCTTAAGAAAGCTATTGCATTGAATTGATGCGGTTACTGTAACTTGTGTAAACTGTTCGCATCAGATCCAAGTAAGAGAATTAATCGATTGATTTGCGTTATAAGGTCGAGAATGTCCTCTGCATAGACGTACCTATCAAAGTAACTCTGGTAATTCCGAATTTGGTCGGCAAATCTGTAGGAGTTCTTAGTAGGCACTTAACCGCTAGAAGTTTGTTACTTTGGATAGCAACAACGTTTCCGAGGCAAATAATGGGTTCTTGTGGTGAAGAGCTGCCGAAGAAGGTCTTACAAGATTATGGTCTTAGTTTTTAGGATTCACGAGTCGCAATCAACTTATTTTCATTCTTCTTTCTTGTCACTGCTTCTCCCTCTATTTATGACTCTTTATTTGATTGCCCAGTTCTTAATTTTTGTTGTCGTGTACTGTCTAAAATGTAAGTTTAGTCTAAAGAACGAGGAGAATTTAGTTGAGTGATTTTTATTGATCGATTGATTCAGTAGCGCCAGAATGAAAAATTGTTCTACGAAAAGCTGAAGTACTGCCAAAATCGAACTAAACGGAGTTGTTCGAAATCGAACTGACCAAGCCGCCGCTCAGAACGCATATTACAACCTGACTCATTTAAGACCGAGCTCACCTGGATTATTTTAAATGACTTTTACCGGCTCAGGAGAGCTCGATCTTTAACGACGTTTGTTAAATTGATTTTTAACGATTTAGGTCAGCTAGAGTTTTAGCGACTTAGCTCAGCTTGAATTTTTAACGACTAAGGTCAGCTCAATTTATAACGACTAAACTAGGCTTGATTTTTAACGACTAAGGTCAGTTAAATCTTTAACGACGTTGGTTAGATTGCTCTTTAACGACTCAGGTCAGCTAGAGTTTTAACGACTAAGATCAGCTTGATTTATAACGACTAAAGTAGGCTTGATTTTAACGACTAAGGTCAGTTAAATCTTTAACGACGTTGGTTAGATTGCTCTTTAACGACTCAGGTCAGCTAGAGTTTTAACGACTAAGATCAGCTTGATTTATAACGACTAAAGTAGGCTTGATTTTAACGACTAAGGTCAGTTAAATCTTTAACGACGTTGGTTAGATTGATCTTTAACGACTTGAGTCAGTTAGAGTTTTAACGACTCAGGTCAGGCAGATTTTAACGAGTAAGATTAGCTTGATCTTTAACGACGTTGTTTATAGATTGATTTTCAACGACTAAGTTAAACTCGATCTTTAACAACGTTGGTTAGTTTGATTTTTAACGACTTAGGCCAGCTAGAGTTTTACCGACTTAGGTCAGCTAGAGTTTTAACGACTATGATCAGTTCTATTTTTAAAAGCTTTGTTTAACTTGTTTTTTAACGACTCATATGTCGGGTCATAGGTACTGAATTATACTGTAGAAGGTTATTAAACGTATTGGTATATATTTGAGAAAAAAATATGGGATGCCAGACACTTTTTAATTTTGAATAAATTTTATGTTTGATTCATAAAAGTGACACTCTAATTACCATCCAAAAAGTATCAAAAACAAACTTTCTCATCTTCGCTTCTCGCTTTCTAGCCTCGGCGTTTTGACCCTTCCGCCAATCCGCAAAGGTTTAAGTTTAAACCATCTTCTTTGACACGTCACCTCCGACATACACGAATTTTTCTACGCTGTCATATCTCCTGCTCTAAAATTGTCCCTTCGCGCAAATAAAGGTTTGTGAATTTACACATAATATTTTTAGTAAAAAGGTCGTTGAGACTTTTCCTTGAGAAAATAATCTTTTTTCGCCACAAATGCCAGATATTCGTAAATGCGTTTCAATTATCTAAAATTGTCTCGAAAGAAAGAAATTACTTCATTTGTCTTTTGTTCATCTCGCCAGTCCCGAAAGAAATTTTTTTGGCTCGATTATATTCAGTTCGTTTCGTTTGGAATTTCGCACGGTTTGCCCGTAGTAAAATTAAATGAAGTTATAAATTTTTTTGATGAATAATAAACAGTTACTACTTGCTGGGAACAATATTGAATGTTGCCACTCGACAGCTGGAATTTTCTCTGAATACCTCCAACACAGCGTAAGACCCAATTTCTTATTTTTATGATCGAGAGGGTTTCTCATCTGGGTTATGAAGTGAAAATTGCAATGCCCGGAAACAGCTCGATGTATTGGAAATACGGACCTTCCGCGTTCTTTTTCCAGATCCCTAATTTCGTTAGAAATCCCAAATAAGCAGGGCTTGTGGATGAGAGCTCGAAGTAGTGTAGTCTACATTTTAATAATAGATCCTGGAAACGAAACTTGCCTGTTTGGGTAAATTATTATTATTATTATTATTGTTTAGGAAAAATTATACTCTCCCAACTACAGTTTAATAATAATTATTCTAAAGAACGCTAAACGTGTATTTTGAAAATTAACGTTCGGACTCCTCGTCGGGCAACTAATTGATTCTAATAGAACATTGATTGCAGGGAACATCAAGGATCATCACCGTCACGAATCGGGCATTAATCTCAACAAGGTTTTAGTCCATGTGACGTGAACGATCCGTGATTGCGTGTTTCGTAAAGAAGGATCGGGAATGGATGACAAACACTTTAGAATCTGACCTAGGAAGCATTTTGTTCCAAATGCGTCTCGCTTTTGGTAACTACTTACTTGAATAGCGCTTTCAAACGGTATATTGAACTTATGACGCAAGAAGAATTATTTACTGTGACATTTTATATAGAAAAACTTCTTTTTGATCGGATTTTACTTCAGTAAGTTTGGTTTCTATAAAATACTGTAAATGTTATTTAATCAAATTGATTTTTACGATCAACTATTAGCTCGTTTAAGGCAAGAAAAATGTTTTAATAGCGTCTTCTACTCGCGAAAAATAGCTATTATTGACTCAGGTAAGGCTATTATTCAACAGGTAAAGATTTTTTTATTCCTCTGTGTATTTCATAAAGGTAGAGTTTCTGAGGCCTCAACTAAAGTAATAATCATTGTAGACGTGGAATAGAATATTTCGTATTTAATATACGACCGAAAATGAAACACGTACAAAAATTTCTTTTCGTATAAAAATTGAAAACGAGATCCTCTTTTCGTGCTATATTTCCTTAGTGTGTTATTTCATATTTCAATTCACTTTTCAACATGCTTTCTCAGGTTTAAAACAACTTTCGTCCACACCGAATTCAGTTTCATATATAAATGCAAATTTTCAAGAACGTTTTTTATACTGAACGCTGAACGTCACCGGAACAAGAAGGTATTATCTTCTGCCTTTTCAATTCTGGTGGAGTTCTGTCTGAGAAGTGAGTTTAAACAAACAGGTATGGCTATGACTCAGTTGAACAAAAGCTCATCTTGAGATAAGTATTCTCGTATATACCTGCATAGCATACTCCCAGAGAAAGGTACATAAGAGGGTATTGCAATAAAATACTGTCTCGTATATTATTAGGGTATAAAGCTGATTCAGACAGCGCGCTCCGAATGAAGAAATGGGAAACTGAAAAGGGTTTGTTTACTAATTCACCTCATCCCTCACGGTCGATTGCCAACAAAGGTAACTCGAATACTTTATTCGTTCTCTGGAAATTCGAAGCGACGTCGTAAAGTGACATTCAAATAGGAAAGAGGGCAATTTGGAGTGTTTACTGAAGAATTACACCTGCCCGAAGAGATGAAATTTAATACCACAAAGTTCGTCCTGCTTTTTCGATTTTATCACAAAATTGTTGAGTGCTGTTCATTATCTTCAAAGAATAGATTTTTACATGCATTGTCTACACCTTTCTACTAAAGGTATATCTTTTCGAGGAGCTATTTTCATCAGGACACTCGATTGATATTTATGCTATTTTTGCTACAGTAGGAATTTATCGTGACCGGTTTCAAATAAAATTTAAAAACACGATGATAGAATGTTTTTTGTTTAATGATTCCTTTTACAGTATTTCCGTTCGGCAGAATTACTTGCGAGATGCAAAGAGCACGATTGGAGTCGTGTAACCATGATCCTTGATTTCCTTTTTAAAATTACCAGAAGGAGTTGAAAGTGCCCTTTGTAGTCTATGCTGATTTCGATACATTTTTTTAAATGTAAAGGAAGCAGATAATCATACCAGGGTCACGTATATCGTTAAGAAGTATGAAAATATGCCTTTTTCATTCGTAGTACTTATATAAAACTGGAAATATATACCGGCCTGGATGTACCTCAGATATTTGTGTTTAAATTAGAAAAAGATTTATAACGAATCTACAGCGATTACTTAAAACCCATTGCCATATCTTAATAATTCGTAATATACAACAAAAGTAGAAAGATCCAGACCGTCACACATTTGATGCCCCTCAAAATATACAGGGTGCAACATATACAGGGTGCACCATATATCCTTCTCTATATTGCTATCTTGTAAATTTTGAGAGATACAGCGTCGGTTAAATGAGAGAAAAGATGCGCTATCTTGTGGCCATCTCGAATCCGTCAAGGCATGCAAGATATTTGCTACTTTTCAAAGTTGAAATAAGTAATGAAAGCCTTTTAAATAAAGTCACGGCAGTAGGGAAACATTTTGCGTCACCTTGTTTATGTTTCTTTTTGAAGGTAAAATCTTGAAATCACTACACATTAAAAGGAAAGAGGGTGTGCATTAGAAAGCAATAAAACCGTGATTCAGGTTACTTCCGCTAAACCAGGACATATGAAATTTATAACTCAACGGAAGTAGGTCTTAGGTTTTAGGGCAAGACTAAAGCAGGAAATCCTTAAACTCCTTATTACATTCGCACTGCTCTTGTTTGGGTTTTGGTCTCCGGAATAAGCGAACTGGGCTGTGAATATTAAATGATTAATCTTCTTATTATTGTTTCTATTTATCAAATTGTAATGAGTTACTGAGCAAAAATAAAAAGCGGAATTTCCTTTCGAGATATACTTTTAAAACTTTGCTCTAGGTAGGTAGGATAATTTGAATCGGAATGAAGAGAAATCCTCGTGAATCGCTGAGAAAGCTCCCTCTTTAAACTCCCGTCGTTATCTAAAAGCGACAACTAAGTTAGACTTGTTTGTAACAATGTTATCTCATTACTTTACAAGTAGCATATGGAAATTACTCTTTTAATCCAAGTTCAGGCGAAACGTCTACTTGTTTTGTACTAGGTAGAGATATTCGAGAATAATTCATGGATCGTTCGAAAAAGTTTTGATGGTGTTTCAAAATATGTAATGATCTTAATTTATTTTTCCGCAGCGTTACGTTTTTCATCTCGATAGCTACATTAATCCAGGGAATTTTCGGATTTGCTCTAATGAATATCCTCCTGCAATTGTTTAATCAACTCTGCATTCCATTAAAACTGGCAGTGTCTCGGCAGAGAATAATTGGCCCGCAGTTCTTAAATTTTACAATAATTAATTCCCGTCGGTACATTAATCACATTCTGAAGTCATTCATAAATCAGTTAAACGATCGAGAGCTGGATATTTTCCATAAAACGGATATTTTGCAGCAGGATTCTAACGCCGCAACTCGCGCACATCTCGTTTTTCCTATAATCCATTTGTCAGTTTAGGAGCTCGGATATATAAATCACACCTCGCGGATCGAAAGATGAAGAATAAACCTTCAAGTAATGTCTTGTTAGAATTAGAAAGCCGCATATGATTCTGATTTATATTTAGAATTGGTTTGAGTGCTACGAGTTACACTGTAATACGCGATTTTGGTGCCTGCTTGAAAAAATGGGTTTCCTTAGATGAGGTGATCGTTAGAAAGACTCTAAAGTATGACCCTTTTCTTGTTTCCTCATTCCAATCTTATCTTTCCGATCCGCTAAATCCTGCTAGTCAAAGTAGGATTATTCGTTTTCCTGCTGGTTCATTGAGTTTTTATTGCTAGGTAATCAAGTTTTTATGTATCTCTTCGGATTTAGGTGAGCGTCTCTAAGTTACTGTGACCGAAAGATCCAGTTCACAGTTTATTCCAAGTGCTCTGAGTGATTGGCTCTTAGTCTTATTGACTTCTTATCCAGTTATTTTTGCTCTTTTTTGGATTCTTATTTTGAATAGGTGAGTCTACCTAAGAATATCAAAATATTTCTTATGATAGTTGATTTTTTAAATTAAAAATACACCATTGAGGACACCAAAAAGTTTCGAAAATCGTCCAAAATCATCAAATGTCCATTGATTCTAACTCCCAGATCACGAAAAAGTATTTTTATAAAATTAACCTGCCTCAAATAATTGATACCTTTTATATCATTTTTTTCCAAAATCGCGATTTTACGATTTTCAAAGCGCCCCTGTAGCTTTATCTTTCAAGATTTCTGCGTGATCGTCTGGTTTTAACCTCTCGGACCTTCTATGTTGTGTTTGTTATAACCCCATTCTGTTCGTTCGTAGCAAACGCTACAAAAATACTTGAGCTAGCCAGTTTTGGGAGAAAAGGAGATATTATTAAAACACAAGAATTTCCCGCAATGGAATGAAAACATTTTTTTTCTATTCTTCTAACCCCCTCCCAAATGCCGGGTTCAGACCCATGTGCCTGGTGCATGAATGAAATATAAATAAAGCAGATGTGGATTGACGAATCATTTGGATAAAAAAACAAAGCATGTGTTATTTGCATTTTAAACAATAATAATTGAAATAAATAATGGTAAAGGATCAAAATCCTCAAACTAAATAATTAATTATTTTAATTTTGTGAATTTAACCCTCTTTTTCTGAGTAGGGGTCATGACAGTGACAGAAATTGACGTTTCTAGCTTTGTAAGCTTGACGGGTGACAAATGAACACATCAAATAGAATCGACTCTATAGGTTTCGATTTATACATGCGCAGTTGGCATATGAGCAGGGTTCTTTCAGGGCTAAAACTTTTGTAGGAGAAGATACTCGTAAAGAGTGGTCTGATATTGCATTTGAGCAAAATCGGCCCAGTCGTTTTAAAATAGGAACTTTTGTACAAATTGCATTCAAGATGCAAAAAAATTGAAACTAAATTAACAGGATGGTGTAAACGTTTTTCGAACTTTATGCGAGTGTTAATTTTTTTCTTTTTTTCATCTCTACTCAAGCCTCAGGTTTAAGGTTAAGGGTAATAGTTTTCAAATTTCTTTAACCATTAAAAAAAATTTTTGAAAGTAACTGAACTGAAAATTTCAGAGAAGACAACTAGGTACTGTAAAATTTTTATTCGATGCTTATTTCTGCAAAATTCCCAATTTTTGATCTTAAAACTCCCTTGAAATAAATACCTCAAACTTACAGAACAAGATTTCAAATTCTTGTAATGCTTATGAAGGATTTTGAAATTAAAAAAATCTTTCTAAAAAAAACGTTGTTTGTACAAAGTGTGCTTTCACATTCCGAAAAACCCGTTCAATAGTTAGATGTCTGGAGGGAGTTGTCTGGTATTACATTTGAGAAATATCGGTGAAGTCGTTTCAAAATGGCCGCCATTTAAAGTTTTATTGTTTTATCACTGACGATATGAACACACAAGATCTGGTTTGACAAGGTCCTCCCTGCCCGATTTTTTTTACAAGATCTGATTCGACAAGGCCGATCATCTCAATTTTTTGCAAGTTCTGGTTTGACAACGTACGACTTGCTCGATTTTTTGCAAGATCTGGTTTGACAAGGTCCGGTCAGCTAAAAATAATGTTGCAAATGATGCAAAACTTGACAAAGCAAGATCGCTTTGACAAAGTTCGATCAACTGGAATTTTTTGCAAGATCTAGTCTGACGAGGTCCGGCCTGCTCGATTACAAGTTGCAAGGCCTAGTTTGATGCGGTAAGCTCGATTTTTTTTCTAGGTTCATTTCCACAAGGTCCGGTCATCTCGACTTTATTTGCAAGATCTGATTTAACAAGGCCGGTCAGCTCAATTTTTTTGCAAGATCTGGTTTGACAAGGTCCGGTCAGCTAAAAATAATGTTGTAAATGATGCAAAGCTTGACAAAGCAAGATCGCTTTGATAAAGTTCGATCAACTGGAATTTTTTGCAAGATCTAATCTGACGAGGTCCGGCCTGCTCGATTAACAGTTTCAAGGTCTAGTTTGATGTGGTATGCGCGATTTTTTTTGCTAGGTTCATTTCCACAAGGTCCGGTCATCTCGACTTTATTTGCAAGATCTGATTTAACAAGGCCGGTCAGTTCAATTTTTTTTTGCAAGATCTGGTTTGACAAGGTCCGGTCAGCTAAAAATAATGTTGGAAATGATGCAAAGCTTGACAAAGCAAGATCGCTTTGACAAAGTTCGATCAACTGGAATTTTTTGCAAGATCTAGTCTGACGAGGTCCGGCCTGCTCGATTAAAAGTTGCAAGGTCTAGTTTGATGCGGTGAGCTCGATTTTTTTTTTGCTAGGTTCATTTCCACAAGGTCCGGTCATCTCGACTTTATTTGCAAGATCTCATTTAACAAGGCCGGTCAGCTCAATTTTTTTTGCAAGATCTGGTTTGACAAGGTCCGGTCAGCTAAAAATAATGTTGCAAATGATGCAAAACTTGACAAAGTAAGATCGCTTTGACAAAGTTCGATCAACTGGAATTTTTTGCAAGATCTAGTCTGACGAGGTCCGGCCTGCTCGATTTTTTTTTTGTTGCAAGGTCTAGTTTGATGCGGTAAGCTCGATTTTTTTCCTAGGTTCATTTCCACAAGGTCCGGTCATCTCGACTTTATTTGCAAGATCTGATTTAACAAGGCCGGTCAGCTCAATTTTTTTTGCAAGATCTGGTTTGACAAGGTCCGGTCAGATAAACTAAAAATAATGTTGCAAATGATGCAAAGCTTCACAAAGCAAGATCGCTTTGACAAAGTTCGATCAACTGGAATTTTTTGCAAGATCTAGTCTGACGAGATCCGGCCTGCTCGATTTTTTTTTGTTGCAAGGTCTAGTTTGATGCGGTTAGCTCGATTTTTTTTGCTAGGTTCATTTCCACAAGGTCCGGTCATCTCAAATTTATTTGCAAGATCTGATTTAACAAGGCCGCTCAGCTCAATTTTTTTGCAAGATCTGGTCTGACAAGGTCCGGCTTGCTCGAATTTTTTTGTTCCAAGGTTTGGTTTGATCTTTTAATCTCGATTTTTTTGCAAGATCTGCGGTTTGATAAGGTCCAGCGTGGTCGATTTTTTTTGTTGCAAGGTCTGGTTTGATCCTGTAACCTCGATTTTTTTGCAAGATCTGGTTTGGCAAGGTCTGGTTAGCTCAAATCTTTTATTGCAAGTCCGAAATTTCGTGGTATGCAAGAAACTTAATGACAAACTGGATTCAGATACGCGGATTAAGACTTATTTCATTAGAGGAAGGGAGACTTACTAACAGTTGAAATAGAAACCGAGGGTGGGATATGACTACGATTAGGGGGGAAACTGAAAAAATAATTTTAATATTTTTTCACGCTTCTGTGACAATAATTCAAAAGTAGCTTCACCGCTTACAAAAGAAGAGGAAGATTATTCCTCTCTGTCAGTATTGTGATTTTTTTTGAAGCGGCTATTCGCCGCGTTTTTGTCCAGACTATTATTCTTTTGCCCAACACTTTAGAAAAAAAAACTTAAAATTAATTGCTTTAATGTACCTACCAAGCTAGGTATTTATTTATTTTTTTCTGAATCAACTTTGCGACGTTATTACAAGGGTTCCAATACCTGTAAGTGATTGGATTTAATTAACTTTATTTTGTTAAATTTATACACCAAATGTAGACTCGATTACTAGTGCTATGGATAATTACTTCAGCGTTGATTATTATATCGATCTCGGCGTAAATCATGTTTTCGTACCTCCATAAAATACCAACTTGATAATTGGAAACAAAACTACGCGCACCCTTAACAACAGCAAACCTTCCTTGCCAATTAATCAGTTCCAGATTCAACCCTCCCCCTCACCATCCCTCTATTCAAACTTATTATGTTTCATGGCTGGCATAGCTCAGACCGCTTTGTATTGTTTTACGTTTCGGAAACTATACGCCCGTAACATTCTGGGCTAAAGATTGAACACAAACAGCCACCGAGATCGGCCGAGAGAGTTATTTGGGAGATATTAAGGGAGAGGATTCGTTGCGATATATGGCAAATGAGGTGCGTAATTCCTTGCTTTTTATTGCTCGAAAGAGTGGGCACATATTGCATACTAACGACGTTTTATCTGGTGCTAGGGCCGAAATTCTATCCCAAGATTTCGTCGAGCGTTTGATTTAGAAATTCCATTACTTGCAGTCTTTGGCGGACTTACAGTCTTCAGCTGGGTTGGTTATTATTATTCTGATGTATACAATTAAATCAAATGACACGGACCTACAGCAAATAAATAGTTCCAGGTTTGACGATGATTAAATAATGTAGTTCTAATCGAACTGAAACATAGCAGCCTGCTTGGTTTTTCATCTGAGATCCGGGAAAGTTTATCCGGCAAGTTATAGAGAATGTGGTTCTTTTTCAGCCTCAAAATAATAAATAACCATCAGTGCCAAATTACTGTAGTTTAGTTTAGAAACAAAGTGATAAGTGTGCCGTTGTTAAAGAGATAAATGCTGTCGTGTTACCAAATCGTCGGACCAGATGGAGTTCCTCGACGGTCTGCGTCACCACAAGACCTTATCCAGATTCCTCTCGCAGTCTCTGTAAGTAATATAATATGATAATAATTCTCCCTAATAATCATAGCGGATGTTATAACGTTCTATGTGTGTTATTTATATGTATATAATGTGTTGCGTTACAAAATCCAGGAAAGTGCATGCTTGATAGTTGCAATGAAAAAAAAAACCTTCTTAGATATAAAGTTACTGCAATCTCGGCGGAGGTTTAAAAAGTTACAAACAGGCGGAACTTGGCACTTGCAGTTTTATTGCTTTATTGCTGAAGTTCCCCTGGAGTCTTTGTTGCATCATACGCGGCTGTGTTATTGGATGTCGACGTTTTAAGTTGGAAGTTTTAAGTTTGTCACCTCTTTACTTCGATCTGCGGAATTTTTGTTTGAACAAGCGACAGCCTGCGGGCGCTTTAATTTACCCCATGATTGGGGAGAGGTAATAATACTCAAACGAATAATAAACCAAAAATATTTATTTATATTAATTAATAATATCGCAGAATATTTATGTGATGTAATTTAAGTCGTGGAATCCCGATTGTAACTCCGGTACCTATTCATCTAGACTAAGTCACCTCCTTAATTAAATATTGTAATGTAACATGGTTACCTTGTACGTCCTGGTCACGGCACCAAATCTGTAGTGTAACCTGCCTATAAATCCTGGATCCTGCGTCTTGCGCAGTAAATTCAGTAATGTGGCCCCCTCAAATTGAATGACTGAAAAGAAGAACCCCTTTGACGTTTGAAATGTCAACTGGTCTGTCATGAATGACTGTTTGCATCCCCACTCTAATGTTTGATTTGAATTTGAGGTTTTCCCGCCCTGAATTATTGAATGTTTGAATTTAAAGATTAACCCGCCCCGATTTCAAATATATGGCCACATCACTTACTTACGTTTGTGATCGTTGTTTACCTGGGCTCGTATTTTATCTTGGGCTCGTGTTCGTCTACCTGGGCTCGTGTTCGTCTAGTTTTTCACCTTGTTTGAACCTTCCATTGTATTCGTAGTAACCTCTTACCTTGTTATTGGTTCTTTTATACACAGACATGAAGCAAAAGGTGGGAGATTTGTGATTAGTGAAACAAATGCATTTTAAAAAAACCTACTTTATTCTAAGAGAAACCTAACAGTGCCTATTACGCTCACCTGGGACTCCCGAGTAAAAAGAGCGTGGCCAAGAAAAACCTCGATCATTATCCCGAAATGAAAAGAATCAACAGTGGCCTGAAAAGCGTAGATCAATCGTCTCGACAACTGTCACCAAAACTATTGAACCCTCATTCATGACTCATTTGCGCGAATCATTTTAAACCAGAAGTATTACCACGGAAATCTAGGTTTTTAAGATAACCATGGGAATGAGTTTTGTTAGTATAAGACGGTGTAACAGGGTCCTGCGAGGAAACTACCTGCCTATTGAGTTGGAGGGGCCCCTTTTATACAGGGTCCGACTAGGAGGCTTCCCGTTTGTTGTGTTGATGGCCCCCCTGGCAAGGTCGAAAATGTTAGTTAGATTCACATAAGGCCCATACATTCTAGTTAAAAAGTTCGGTAAACAATTAGCAATCAGAATGATCCACCCTTTTGAATTGAGTTTGACGAAGAACGAGAAATGACCTTTACGTTGATTAATTTCACAGAAATATAAGAGAACCTGACTTTACAATTACATAGATTAATTTGAAAACAAGATAAACAATAATCAATTGGACAGTTTCGTTGAATAAATATGTTCATGAAATATAAATAAATAATCAAAAGAGTGTAAGTTAATTATCAACAATTAAATCAAGAATGTTCAGTAGACAATTTAAATAAGACATCGATTAAGTAAACGATCAAATAAATGGTTAAATAAACGGCATGTAAAATAAGAATAAAGAACGAACATGTGACCTGAGATAAATACCATGACAAAACATAATAAATAGGTACGTGGTTATAAAATGTGGACGGCAGCAATTGATGGTTAGAAAATGGTTAAAACATATACAATAAAAATGAGGCGAGTCGACTAAATATTATTCCGGAGATACACAAAATGGTTGGTTCGATGAATGGTTCAGTTTTGATACGTTCGCAGTAAATTATCATAAAGTAAAATGTAGAAGAATTAAATAAACTTTCGACACACACAAGTTAATAAATGCAGGCATGAATTGTAAAATAAATAAATGGAGCAGAGTCATGTGGTTCGTAAAATCACAATAAAATTAGTCATACATGAAATATAAAATATGAGAAAGAAATCCATTATAGTTTTTTAATCCATTTCTAATAAAAACCATGCACGTGTGTGAGAAGTGTGATTAAAATAAGATCGTTAAAATATAACCCTTCGTAGGTACCTACCTACCTACAGGAATGTGAAGTTAAATTATTCAATAAACTTTACTTTAAACCAATTTAGAATTAACCCTTATTTTATAAATTATCCCTTAATCAAAACTCATTATTTAGAAAATGTAAAATAAATTAATTTAAACAAATCAGCTGAGTGAACTGCAGGTAAAATAAAGCATGGCATTTAAAACGTGACAAAATTCAACCCTATTGTTTGAAAGATTAAATAATTTTGCTTTTGGGTTTTGGAGGATCAAATTATTAATTATTTTACTGTAGGTAGGTACTTACTTGGGTAAAATGTTAAACAGACATAAACAAAATTCAACAATAATAAATAACAGATGAAATAATTATTGTACTTACAAGAATAACAATAAAAGCTTTTGTTTAGGGTTTGGAAACGGCACTAGAAAACACGAGGGTACTTTTAAAACAAATCACCGCTGTAACTTGATGTCGTCGTCCATCTAGGAAGGGCTGCTAACAAAAGATGCAAGTCTAGGGTTGTCACTCCTATTTGTAGCCTCAAAAAGTAATTATGTCGATCGTTATTTCGTCATTTTATGATTATCTTATATTCGCAGTCAATTATTCGCACTCGTTCCCCATTCGCCTTCCTCACCTATTTTCGCTGGATCTGCCATGTTTTTACAAGAAGACTGACAGTGACATTTGACGTTTCTAGGTTTGAAAACTTGACAACTGACATATCGAATACACAGAATATCAGTGAATGTTAGAAACTCTACGTTTTCGATTTTAACATGCGCATTGACATTTGTAAAGGCAATCTGGGTCACTTCAATATGGAGTATCGTTAATACGTCTATCCAATTGATAGTTCATTCAGTCCAAATGAAAGTCCAGATTATAGAGAAAATAATAGGAGTAGATTAAGTCAACGCCTTATTAGTCTAGGTGTATAGATCTCATCGAGTCAGCTCCTCGATCTAGGCTTTAGAAACGGGACGAAACTTGGTGAGTAGACTCCTCATCAAGGGTGGTGGTCGTTACAATTATTTTTGTTTTCTTTTTTCAAGTCACAAAGAGACAAAAAGTAAGGTCTAGGAGTAGCTGGGTCAACTTCCTCGCTAGAGGAATATAAAACGAAAGAAAAAACTTGACTAAATTAGACTTAGGCAGGTATTTAAAAAAGGTTTTTTTAAATTGACTCCCCAGCCAGAGTAACAAGTTAACAACAGAAGACTTATTCGGCTCGGCTGAAATGTAATTTATGTTTTTCCATCCGGAATGCGGCATAATATCCCGTTTGCCTTCTTGATAGTAGACATCCACAATATAGATACTGAGAGGAATTTCAATTTGCGGATTATTATCGAGTTGATGAGGTCGCGAGGTTAAAGCAGCCATGCATGGCATTCGCAGACGACTGCATGTGTATTTCGTATAATAATTCCAAAACTGTTTGGACGGGGGAAAGAAAACTTGATTTCCGAGCCTCTACGTGCGTTGTATTGTCCGGTCTGGTCTAGATACGAATCTTATCAAAGGCCATACAATAAATTTTTCCCCTAACCGACTTGATTTAATTTTTTAAACGGTTTGCATTGCTATGTGACACTCATGCTATAACATCATCTAATACAAATTTGGCTAAAAAGGTTAACGCAACGTTTGAAGCGTTTATCTGCAGCGATTTAATCTAATTACTTTGGGATACTTTGACGTAAATTATCAATGCATGGAAGTCGCTTATTGGGTTGAGTAAATTTAACTTTCAAGTGATCCCGTAATAATTCTACTTGCCTCAAATATGGAACAGTATATTGAAACATTATCAGGACGTTCTGACAATTTTCCTGGGAAAAAATCTTATCTTTCGATTTTGAAGGAAAATTTTCATAAAGACATTGTTGAATTGGTGCAGTATTCTGGATTAATATTGTATCAATGATTTCTTTTTATAACTCCGACAGTAGATAGAGTTGGCCGATTCTAGGACACATTCAGTCCAGATGGGGGTCCAGATTATACAGAGTAAATAATAGGACTAGACTAAGTCAACTCCTTAGTCTAGATGTATAGATCTGATCGAGTCAGCTCCTCGATCTAAGCTTTAGGAATGGGACGAAACTTATAGGCAATTTTTTAGAGAGTTGTTTTATAATAAGATACCAGAAAAATATAAGTTATATCCTTCGAGGTAGTAACAAAGCTTGTTCATGTTTTTATTCGCATTGGTAGCAGGTGTGTGAGTATCAAGTTACATACGCGGCTCGCCCGGTCACGTCTTCCCGGGTCGTATTATTCCGTGTGCAACTTGAATGCATGATATTCATTGCTAAAACTGGTGAAAGAATTAAAAGAAAAGAAAAAAATAATTTTTATTCCCATTTCGCTCCACTATAGGGTTTGATTTTGAACACCTCGCGGGGATTAGAGAGACTTTGATGAAAGCTAACTGACTCAGATGAGGTATCATGGCAATATTCTCGGCTATTCCAAGGTGTAATTTTATTTAACCGGAAGTCGAATTTGATGAACCGGATAATATTCCTGGACGCTAGTGTAAAATTATCATAATTTTGCATTATATTTACATTCATCTCAGTATGAGCAGGATAATACATTTATTTATGGTGTACTACTGGTACTGCCAGGTGGGAATTTTCCGGTTGAGTATAAATATTTACACACATCCCAGAATTTATTATTTTTGATTTGTCGCATTGGGCATATTTTTGCCTCATTTATTTAACCTCAGTTAGCAGAATATAAATAAATACGTAGCTTCATTATTATTACGTCATGTGCTCCATCGTTTTAGACGTGATCTAATAATTTAATTGAAACTTGAAAATAAAATAAAAAAATTAATTTTAATGGATTTTTGATGAAAATGAATTTTAATGAAAATCTTGAAGGCATTAGAAGCGTATTTTACGTTTTTTTCAATTAAATCAAACTAAAATACACATTTTCGTACACAGGCAGGTTTTTACTCGAGTTTGTGTGATGCTAAATAGCCCAGTTGAGGGCTGTTGAAGTGAGAATCTGACGTCACAACAGCCGCGGTGCAGTGCGGTGGGAAAAAGTAATAAAACTGAAGGGTTGTCAATTTTCAAGACAGGATGAACTACTCAGTTATTTTCGGGTGTCCAATTCTCTGATATTGCCCCAAGGAGAGAAGAGACTTCTCCTGTGTTGTGTGTGTTGACTAAATGTTGACTAAATAAAAAAAAATGCGGGATATAAGAGAATTATATCAACGGGAAAGAAAAAGTGATGTAAACAAAAATAAGAAACAACTTTCCCAACCAAAGCGAGAAGAATATAGCTGGCTAAATGCACAAGTGTGCGAAGGTCATTAAAGAAACGAAGAAGAAGAAGAAGATTACTCAGTTTAAAAGGTCTGCGAAAAATTCGGAATAAGACGATAAATCTCCATGTGAATGAGATTCATAAAGTATTCAGAAAATCGTAATTTGATAGTTACTTTCAATCGAATAAATCCGACTACATGGTTCGGTCTTACCATCTCAAATCACATATAAGCCAGATAAGTATAAAGATGTTGTCATCAGTGACGTCATGGCCAGTTTACCCATACCAAGTACAATATGACAACTAATATGACATCAGAAACGATCTTTCACAGAGCTATGTCTCAAGATAGGAAGCAGATATCGAAGTGCCGTTTTTATAATTGTCATCAAGAAAAGAAGAATTGATTAATAAAAAGTTCTATTCTGGGATTATTTTCTCGCTATAATGACTCGCTTTATCTCGTTTAATTTTTAAGAAAATGGCAGACTCCTTTATTCCAAGAACGTAAAATTAGAATTTATTGAAAATTAGAATTTAAATTAAGAACTACGAGACGATCATTTCAAGCAGGAGGTACCAGGTCTTAAAGGACCATAGAAATTAATGGATTTCTAAGGAGATAAATTATCCACTAATTAGATTCTTCGGAGCGCTGATGAAACATTCTTTATTGTTGTCAGTTTTCAGATTCCAATAATAATTAATTAATTTGTGATTTTCATCATTCGAAATAAAATGAGTATAAGATACATAACTTTACTGGGTAAAAAATACGCAGGATTGTTATTTTACCACGTTTTTATTAACTCGCTTTCTTGCCTGCGTGTCAGGCTGCGGCTCAAATTCTTGTGATGTTCAAACCTTGCAATCTAATTCAAACTAATTTCCCGAAGAGCTAGAAACTTGAAACTTTTACCATAACTCAGAAGTGAATGACAATGCAATAATAACACGCTTTGTTGTCTGTCACTTTGTTTGATTGGCAAAAATTTTTGAAAATCCCGAACGCCATTCACATTGAGAAGCTGAAGCAAACCTGCGATTTGTTACATTAACGCTGCGACGTCATAAACCAAATAGGACTTTGCTAAATATGAAAAGCATGGCCGTAAATTCAAATAAATGCAAGAAACCGAAGACAAGCATGAATTTATTTCACTTTTTTATGTTTTTTATCATCTTTCGCTCATTTTCCTTCCCTCATAAATTTCGAGAATTGATCGGAATTTCTCATTTAACTAAGGGGTTGGAATTGACTCCACTTTATACCATCCTTTCAAATACGAAATTCGGGTATTGACCGAGATTATTTTTAGAAGAGCGAAATGACTGGAATTGACTCCCTTTCGCCGATCCCGTTTGATGTGCTACAGCTGGACTTGAACGAGGGCTCGTGGTGAAGTACTGATTCACACCATTGGCCCAATAATTCCCGTTCAGCGTCTCTCCGTACCCCTCCGTCTAGCCCACTGTAGGTACTGACTCAGTGGATTAGATTTGCAAAACAAAATCTACAACCGGTATTTTGGACGAGTATTGATCGCCAGTAATGCGGTGTTGATTTTCCTCCCGCCCGAAACTGGAGACTGTTAAACTGAATCTCACGTTGCCCTTGCGTATATTAAATTTTCTATAAGCAATCCTAAATTTCCAGCGTTTGCAATAAATAATTTTTTAATTTGAATAACCGAAATACCACAAATCAGTAGGTATCTCAATTCATATCGCTTCCGTATCAGAATATTACCATGCACTATAATCATTTATTCCGTCATATTTTATCCTGGTTGACCGTTAAATCGGAAAATCTACTCCACCAAATTATTTAATACCTAAATCTTAACCAGGAGATTCAGTATTTCCACATAAACAATATCGAAATCCCGTTTTAAACTATCTGTTACAGCTAATCGATAATAAAGCGATAAGTAACCTGCTCTGTAATTTTGAGTGAGTCCCCCCCTAACCCCCTGCGGAGGCATTAGTAATATAATTAAAACGTCTTGTATATATATATAAAAAAAAAGAAACGTTACAACACAACTCTGTCATAATCTCATCAAAATGTTTAACATTGATTGCAAATTTTCACACACATAGGTACAAAACTAAAAAGCAAAAAATAATTACTAAAATAAAAAAAATATGTATTGCAATCGATAATAGTGAGGTGTGTAGCGTGTGGTGAATACTATATTAAATAAGAATGTTTGAATAATTTTTGTAATGCAAAAATGTATTCCAGAATCATATGGATATAGCGAGGGATATAGGTTCTCAGTAGCAAAAGAAAATCCTCGATTACCGTGCCATCGATCATGAAACGGAAAAAAAAATGTTTCAGAGAAATTTACGTATTTTTAGCCCCCCCTCCCCATCGTGATCCTAGATGAAAACTTAAGAGTTCATATTCAGGATTTCAAAATTATCCTCCTCCGCAATTACATGGAGGGGGTTGGAGGAACTACTTTTAAGCCAAAAAATATCTAGCAATCTAGGGATTAGGTACGTTTTACGTAAAAAGATTATAACGAAAAATAACACTTAGGTATATGTTACACTTCGGTCGTGGACATTTTTCCTGTAGAGAAAATCTCTAACTTCATCGGGAATTCCAGCAGGCGAATAAATGCGAACTCTTAGATTATTTATCGCCGTTTCGATCCCGAAAAATCGTCCTATTTCCAGCCAATAGAATCCGTTTATCTAGATGATTTAGTTGTGGGAAAGTTTTATCATACCGGAACGTCTTCCTTTCGCATAGAAACCTAATGTGAAAACGAATTTGTGATAAATATTTTCCAGAACGTGATTTAAATGCTACTCTTGAGTAATATGTTATGTATAACTGCATCATCTAATGATGGGCTCTTAATAGTTCAAATTCCAATCTTGCTTAGGGAAAAATTATCACTTAATTGGATGAGTCAATTTACGATCGAGCGGAGCTAATAAATAAGACAAATTAGTTAAAGTGGAAAAGCGATTTTTCCACTTAATGACCGGCAACTAAAACAGAATCATGCATAAATCGAATATTACACCCCAACATAATAAATATTATGAGGCGATTGAACAATCTTATCTTATCCTTTTATAACGAAGACTCGGTTATAACGATACATCTGCTCACAGGACTTGTAACTATCAGTGGCTGATTTATGCAGCAGAAGCGATCGCGAGTAAAATTTTGGTGACCTCGTTTCGAAATGTTCATATATGCATTTATACAATTTCAGTTACGATAGTGAATTCAACATTTTCTCCTCCACATATTCTGAATCAGACCATTAAATTCTGGAAAAATATCCATTTTATCGCCTTTAAGAGAGAGAGTTCAGTTTTTCGTTAAGATAGAGGATTCCATGGAAGATATTCTATCGCCCGTATTCACAAACGATAATTTCCTAAATAATTACGTAATTAATTAAATGAGTGAGATGGAGATACGCAGTTTTTTTGCAATAGAATGAGATGGGGATAATTGATTACGTAATTATTTAGGAAATTATCGTTTGTGAATACGGGCATATATGGATGAAGCTTCCTGAAAAAGGTTGCCCTTTCTTTAAAAAATATCTCCTAAAGGTAAATCAATAACTGAATAAATGAAATCGGTTCGTCGCCAACTCTTTTTTCGAAAACAAAAGAGTTTATGCGCATTTACAGATTTAATTTCAAAAATGAAGAGAAAAGATCAAATAATAACCTGAATAAAGGAGAGAACCATATTTAAATGAAGTCTACTTTTTATCTAAATAGACTTCCAAGGTTGTTTTAAATTTATTTGACAGGATCTCTGTTTTCGGAAACCGTACTGGGGGTCGCTGATTACATTAGCTCCTTATATGCATGTACTTTAAAAGGTGTTCAGTTGAAACGAACTATTTAACCCTTAGAGGGGAAAAATAGTCGCTGAGAGCATGAGACGAAAAAAAACAAGGGTCGTAGGTTGAGTCGCTAGTCTAAGAGGGTCAACAATAACAAGCAGGTCAGCAGAACAACAGGTACTCTTTATTAAAGTAAAATCACAGATGTTATCACAGACTCTTGAGCACGGTTAACAGATAATAAAAAAACAAGAGCGTGCGGTGCTAGGCGAATGAATGGATCGGATATGGATGGTTCTCAAGGGCACTTATCTTCGTATGGTTCTCCAGTACGAGGATGACGATTTTCGGGTCAGGTGCCCTTGAGTGCTAGGTACAAGTCCAGTTGGTAGTGGACTGGATCTTCAGGCTAGGCTCCAGGAACTTGCTTTGGTTCGAAAGGTGGACTTCGCAGGAAAGAGTGGCGTCGGTACAAAAAAAGCAAGGTTGGTACGGAAAAATCTACCTCAATCTGCCTGGGTACGTAAAATTCTTCTTGGTACGGAAAAAGCAGTGGCCTCCAGGAAAAAGCAAGCCAAAAACGTGTAAGATGTTTATAATAATGAACGGTAAGTTCAAGACGCCATTATGTCTATTTTCGCGACAGGTATTTGCGTGGACCTTCCTGAGCGAATTCCAGAAGTGAAAAGAAGGTGAAGACGCAGGTATTCGCAGATTTCAACTCGACAGTCGAGGTCAACGAGACTCGACGGCCGAAGTCGACGAACTCGAGGCCCCCAGTCGGCCGTGTACTAAACGCCACCATCAGTCACTCACTGCGCGCGCCCGCCATTGTCTCCGTGTTGCTGGCATTTAGCCGGTACGTACAGGGTGTACGTTACACAGTAATAAATTTTTCCACAATCTTAGTTATTACTGAAAGCATGGTCGATTGTTATTTGGAAGGGTGTTTTTGCCTTTATTGGGAATATCCCTTCTTTACATGATATGTTGAAAAGTCGAAAAGTCTCAGTCGCGCAATTTTCAAGTACGACAACCGGTACGTCATCGGAACCAGAAGCTTTGTTTGCGTCCAAGTTTTATCATATTTCGTTTTTTGGAACGCTGTCGGGAAACAATATCTGACATTTTGGATTTTACAGAACGGGGTTCTTCCCTGGAAATCGACGCAAGAGTTAGTACGAGGTAGGGTGAAAAGTTCTCCACCTGACACAGAACTGGAGTCCTGATCACCCAAAATTTATGTTTCCTTTCTGGATGTACGTGTCATTAGATCCTATTACAAGATTTCAACTTGTTATGTCAAGTAGGTTGCTTACACGAATTTTTGCAGTAGACGTCTTGCATGTTTTTCGTTAAAATGGATAAACTTGAATATTGTGCGGTCATGAAACTCTTCGTTTTGGATGGATTAACCCCTAAAGAAATTCACCCCAAGTTGGAAAAAGTTTACGGGGTCTTGCTTCTTCCACGTCAACCATTAAAAAGTGCTCATCAGAATTTATACGTGGTCGCATGTTCCTCGAAGATGAAGAACCATCACGACCAAAGACTGCCACCACACCAGAAACCTTCGAAAAAGTGAATCATATAGTGTTGGACGATAGGGGAGTGAAGATGAATGAGATAGGTGAGGCTATGGGGATATCGGAAGAACGTGTGTGAAACATCTTGCGCCCGTTCTTGCACCCGCTCTTGCACCCGCAAACAAAGGATTCGGGATGCGAAAGCTCTGTGCAAGATGGGTGCCACATTTTCTGAATACCGATCAAAAGCAAGAAAACGCTTTGCCGGGAAGGGTGCATTGGCGATAGGAAAACTGCGGGATTTGTGGTACCAACTGCTTCCTCATCCACCATATTCTCTTGATTTGGCACCCTCGCACTTCTATCTGTTCCCAAACTTAGAGAAATTGGTTTATGGGAAACATCCAATGAAGAAAATGAGAGTATTTTTAAATCAGCCTTCCAGATTCTTACATCAAGAGAGGAATACTGATGTTGAAGAAATGTTTGACCAAGTGTGTTGAAGTCATGGGACAGTATTTAGAAAAAAAAATTTCAACTGAGAATAATAGCAGTCTTTCATTGTCATGACGAGAATGTTGCACCTAACCCTAGTACGAATAAAATGCTCCCGCCAACAGGTCCGAGTTTTCATTAGTCATCGATTCAATAATCCCTTCTAGCTGCCTGAGTCTAAAAGAGTCTGGCTTTATTAGTTACCGACCAAAAAGATTTAGAACCGTTAGGGAAGGGAAGAGGTTCCTAATTCGTTGATTGTGACCTTCTTTCCTTTAGTACATTATTCCTTTACATCTGTTTGGAGCAAGGATGGCATAGAAGTGCTTAAGTCACATTACGTCAAAGGCTTGAGGCTCCAAGTCTTCCTCACGTTGGAAGGAGAAGTCACTTCTGACAAAAAACGCCAATTCCGAAGTTACTGCAGTTTCTAAAACTGCGAAATCGTATCCTATGGATGGAGGCAATTAACCGTTTTAGACGTCACTTGGACTTATGGTTCAAGAGGTTTTTTCGCCAGCAGATGTTGGTGTACTGAATTTATATTCGTGTTCAAACCTCTTATATTACAAAAGTCAATTAAAAGTTTTTCCAGTCGGGGGATGTTAAAATTATTGCATGAATGCACTCCAGGATCAGTCCCCTCCCGGAGTCACCTCCCCGGAACGTAGGGCCATTTTAACTCCTGAACATTTTCACCCCCGAGTTATCTATCTATATAGCCATCCATGCATATTCTTCTTTCACACCCTATGGATTTTGAACACCCTTTTTAATCCGTGTTAGATAGGCAAGAAAGCGAGTTAGTATTGCATTATCATCCAATATTTCAAAACTTTCAGTCTCTAGCTCTTCGGGACGGTAATAGTAAATACTTACGTACATACTGAACAATAAATATAGTCCTTTCGCAAAAAACGCAAAAGGAAAACTCACTGAACTTTAGTGAGACTTTCTATTAGAGCTGGCGATGGGATTCAATAACTATTCGCAACTAGCTACATTAAACTAGTCAAGACTTCAAGAAAGCACTTCACGACTTACACGTCAGCGAAAGTAATGCAACCTCATGTAGTTTGAGGTTCAAACGGAGTTGGAGTTAAGTTGAAATGGAGTTCTAATTGAAAGGCAAGATGAACGTGGTTAAATTCCAGATGAAGTTGCATTTGGAGACGTTCCATCCTTTTATACTGAAAAATAAGAACAATAAACTGGAGGGGTAGCGTTTAGTTGAACGCCGCTATTACAAGTCAAGTATTGTCATTGATAGAGTCATTGATCAAATTAAGGGCACCTAAAAATTAAGTTTAACCAAATCTGAAAAGAAGTGTTAACACCATGAATGAAGCAAAAAATTTGAAAAATTTCAAAAAATATCATACCGGATATAATTCGTTTTGATTGAAGCCGTCTTGATGTTAAAATTCCGAATAAAATTTGTTATCGATCTGGTGACGCGTCTGGATTTCTCCTGGAGTGGGCTTCCAGGTTCATTCATTAGAAGGAATTAATTGCGTCAACTCGCATGTATAACAGCAGCTCAAAAACATTTATTTACCAGGGGCACCTTTTTAAGCGCGTTAGATGATCTGTCAGACGCAGCCATCAGACGTTGACAAGGGATACCACTTTGCCTAATTCTCACTCTCCTGCTCCAAGTATTGACGTCTGCCATGAAATGTGGGTACGGGAAGAGGGCTAAGCTGTAAATAACTCTAACGAATTCTATGTTTCTCCCCGATCTCCTTCTTTATTGTTAGTTTGTTGATGATAAATAAAACACTCCTTATTGTTAAAATTCTACAATAAAGTAGAGAATTATTTGAGCCAAACTACATAAGTAAAAAGAAGAAGAAGGCTTGGTATTGAAGCTCTAGAACCCATCAAGCGTTGTTCCTCTTTTTTTTATTCTACTATACAAATAAGTTTTATATTTTGTAACGGGATTTTCTGCTAGGTTGAGGTGATTTCCCAGGGATGGATGTCTGCCCCTTTGTACCCGCGACAAGTCAATCAAAAAATTACAAATTTTTATTTACAAGTATTCTATTTACACGTATATATATTTGTCTTGCTAATACTGATAACCACTGTATCCTATGGGCCGGCTCTCGTCCTCCACAATCGATCCGATTGGCCGTAGATAGCCGCGTTGAGGCGTGTGTTAAGCCTATTGGTTGTGATGCGCCGCCGCCGTCAATCAATTCACGGCCGAATTTACACCAGTCGATCATCGCAGTCTCCGGAATACGCGCCGGGAAGATATCCGGGAGAGTATTCTCCGACGGCGGGGCTACCTGAAACAAAGTCCGTTCCCGATGCCTCAATATGACCTCGGGGCGGCTGTTACTGAATCCGGCCCTCAATACAGGCCGGATAGGGACTGAAGGGATCAGCCGGTACTTCAGTGCAGCGCCGACTGATTTCCTATACTGAATCGGTTGCCGTCCAGAGCTCACTCCACTCTGGTCGGTCTGCCGATGCCCGGTTACAGTTAGGTTCGACTCATTTCATCGACCTACTGTAGCCGGCTATGTAAATGGGACAGGGTGCACTCAATACATGCCCCTGGTGATCTCCGAGCTCAATTCACAGGGAGAGAGAGTGGTTCTCGAGTCAGTACCTCGGATCCTCTCTCGTCAGCTCTTCATTTGGCTCTCTTTATATAGCCGGTGCTGGCGGAGATAACCTGCTAATCACTGTCGCAAAAACTGTATCACTCCTGATAAACCCCTCTAATAATGAAATAAATAATAATTACCAACGAAAGCCTTGGATTTCGTTACAATTTTATATAATTTTATGTCATCTATATCTCTGGCCTTATTTGCGTCAAGTCGGCGTCATGACGTAACCGGATCTCATCGGCGCGAGAAATTGACTTCCTTTATTCCTAATTCCTTTATTGACTTGTGCTTGGAAGAATTTCTTGATTTGTCGACACGTTTAAGGTTTTGTTAACCAAAACAGAACGATATCAATTTCCTAGTCCTCGATTTCTTGAAATAGACGCTCCTGAAGGCGACTGAGATTTTTCTGGAGATTGATCCATAATTAATCTGCCGACATCTCTTCACTGTTTGTCCTAACAATTCATGTAGGAGCTTACGAACATAATCACTCGCTTTAAAATGTTTTGAACACACTCTGGCATTTGCTGTATTTATTTTGTCTTAACGGGAACATGCACGCCTGCTGTCATGTCTGAATCACTAGGATCACTAGAAAAACGAAAAAATATTTAGCTCTGTCATTGCTATTACAATAATTGTTCACAGCACACCGCATTGTTCAGATAAATTCAAAATAAACTAATAAAACACCATACTTTCTAAATTCAATGCTATTCATATAGACCGAATGGTACAGTAACACTTATTAGAGATACGGTGATGTCATAAAACGTATAACTCGTAAAGGGGGAACCTGCTCAATATCATATCATGTTTGCCATCAATACGCTGACATTTTTGAATAAAAAATAGGACAAGAGACGATACTACTTCTCTTTGTAATTGCAGAAAAACTTTACATTTTGAACTACGAGCGTATCGTATACAAGCATTAAACTTCTTTCAATGGAATCTCGAAAACACTCGCGTATTTCAGATTCATGCTCCTCGTACCACCAACTGCAGCGCTCTTTCTCTCGCTATAATTAACGAAAAAAACCCTTTGACGTCTACTAATATAAAACATTTCCTTTCGGGAGTAATATTGCGGGACGAAATAAACAACGAACATTTCAGGCAGCACTAACACCGGCAGAACAAAGCGTCCCTGAACTTCCCGCACAATAAATCGCGGCCATTTAGATTTCCATTCCTGTATTATAGCGGACTCGGTCTGAGAACATCATTACGGCAGGCATACAAAAATTTGTTTGTAAGCAACTGCCGAGATGAGTTACACAATATAAAAAATATAAATGAAGGAAGGGAAAATTTAATTAGAGGTATCTACTGTAAAAATAAATGAAAATTGCAAGAAAAAAAGCAAGTGTCAAATACTTTCAATTACAAACCAGGTGAGCACTTATTGGGGTTCCCTCGTCGACAAACTAGTCACTAGATTTTTGTCAAAATTTCACATGAAACGATCGGCAAGGTTATTCTCGAATTTCTCCAACACCCAGGTAATAAGTGTATGTCTGCATTACTTGAGTGACGTAACTTCGAATGCACCCAATTACCAAAATCGACTTCGCACGATTTTCAATTGAAATTTTAAAATTTTAAGCTTACCCTGTAACCGCCAGAAGTACAATCACCCTTTAACAGGCTTGAATTATTGATTCAAACTCCTCGGAGACTTTTTGACCAAATGTTCGCCGATATCATCATTCATCGTGAAGAGACAGTTCTTTGTTCGAAGTTCTGTAAAATGTGACCACAAGGTTTTCAAAAATGCGGCTCAAGTTTGAGGAAAGTCCTTTTTTCTCATGAGTCACCACAAAAGAGGTCTGTGAATTTTTAAAAACGTTTCCAAACTGGTTCCCGTTGATGTTAAGGGCGCTGAGTAGGTGGTAGGTGGGTATTTGGTACTCATTGACTCCATTCTTTGAGCTCTATCCTTCTTATTAAATCCTCTGCAATCTCGTTTTCCCTCTTTCTGCAGTAATGGTAAAGAAAGAGTTTTATGAAAACAGGTTAGCTTACACTTGGGATGGTTTAAAATGATTCATTTGCACTATTGAAAATCAAAGAAGCCATTGTTTTGAAACTTGTAACGGGATTTTCTGAAGGTAGAGGTGAGTTCCCAGGAATGGATATCTGCCCCTTTGTACCCGCGACAAGTCAATTAAAATTTATAATCTTTATTTACAGTTATACCTATTTACACATATATATTTTGGCAATGCTAATATCGATAATTGATGTGTCCTGTATTCTTGAGTGGGCCGGCTCTCGTCCTCCACGGTTGGTCTGATTGGCCACAGATAGCCGCGTCGAGGCGTATGCTAAGCTTATTGGTTGATCTGTGCTGTCACCGTCGATCAGTTCACGGCCCAACCTCCAGCGTCCAGCGCCAGTGGCCCGCTCGCAGTCGCACCGTGCGTGTCGATTGCCGTAGTCTCCGGAACAGGCGCCGGGGAGCTATCTGGGAAAATATTCTCCGACGGCGGGGCTATCTGAAATAAAGGCCGCTCCCGATGCCTCAATACGACCGCGGGACGGCTGTTACTGGATCCGGCCCTCAATACAGGCCGGGTAGGGACTGAAGGGATCACTGAAGGGGTCGCCGGCCAGAGTTCACTTCACTCTGGTCGCGCTTCCGGTGCCGGGTTACAGTTAGGGTCAACTCAGTTCATCGACCTACTGTAGACGGCTATGTAAATTGGATGGGTGCACTCACTACATGCCCCAGCTGATCTCCGAGCTCAATTCACCCAGGAGAGAGAGAGTTGTTCGCGAGTCAGTTCCCCACGATGTACTCTGGTCAGTTCTTCAGTTGGCACTCTTTATATAGCCGGTGCTGGTGGAGATAGCGTGTTTATTGCCGCTGTAAAAACTGTATCACTCCAGATAAACCCATCTAATAATGAAATAAATAATAATTACCAACGAAAGCCTTGGATTTCGTTACAAACTGAAAGGTCAATGTTTGCAATTTTTTTTATCGTTGTAGATTGAAGGTTGAAGGTAGTTCAATTATTCTTTAACTTATCAATAAAATTACCAGAATTCACCCAGAACTTTCTCAATTCACGGTTGAAAACTTTATTTGCAGCATTGCGAGGCATCAGTTTCACAGGGTGGCTAAGGTAATGTAGATATAGTAATCGATCCAAAATTCATCAAACGAGAAGGGAAAGTGAGTATATTAGGGACCCTTCATAACGATTTTGGGATCTCATAAAATCAATCATTAACTTATTAATGAGCTACAAAGATAGTCCTAAGAGGTCTAAGTTTATTGCACCGTAAATGACTTAATACAAAACAATATAAGAGACTTAAAATAAGAAAATATTAAGATTTAATCATGTCTCCAGACGGCTTTCGCAAAAGTTTTACGCCCTACGCAAACATTAATTTCGCGAAAGCGGTCCTTTGTGTAGCTACAGCTTAATTCAAAAAGGCAGGTCCTCCAGAAGTGAACGAAAATCCGTTATTTACTCGCATCGGAAATATTTCCGTAAAGTTTGTCCAAAGAAGCGGCCCCTGCCAAATTTGCGCGCGGCTCGACGTGACCTTATTAGGATTAACGAAGCCCTCGTGGTGGCATTTGAGGTGCCCGACTGGCACTAATTATTTTCAAGAGAACAGCTCCAGTCGACAGAATTGTCAACTTAATTAACATCGCTTTTATTGTGAAAAGAATCTGCTAGGAACGACAATGAGCGGCTTTAACAGTTTACGCAGTAATGAATAAAGACAGCCCAAGAAATGCGCGGAATTAAGAGTGGGGGATTACTGGAGAAACAAACTCTGAATGACTTTCATAGAAACCATTTGTGTAACTTGGAAGTTGCGAAGATTTGCTTATATAAGCTTAACTCCTTTTGGATGTTGAAACTTTGAATTAAAGTAGGATAGTATTACTTTTGACAAGAAAATGGATATACTCGTACATACAGGATACAGGTCGCGGTCTCTTGAAGGAGCAGAAAAAAAATTATCTTCTACTCGATCTCTTGATCAGTAGAATCAGTAGCAGAAATTATTTTGATATGCGTGATGAAGAGCGATTTTGTAGCTTTGCCGGTTGTTTTTGATATTTTTGTAAAAAAAAAATAATCATTATCTAACTTAACTTATTGTAAGCGTTTTTTCTTTCTGTGTATAGTAAACTGTTCCTGGTCAATTTAAGGTGTAATTTACCGAAGGACCGAGGTTTTTACGCATTGTAACGCATTAGCGGCGTTAAAAGTCTATCTACGCGCATTTTAACGTTAAAATAAAAATTATTTTATCGAGCAAAAATGTGTTTAATTTCACGGACCTTTAGGTCAGCCGCAAGTCCGCCTAAAACGCTAAAACGCATAACTAGAAAGAGAAGAAGACAGACGCGCGTGAAGTAGCCAATGGAAGAGAGAACAGGTGATATAAGAAGTGACGGAGCCATCCAGAGCGGCGGTGAGAGGGCCAACAAGCTAGAACGAAGGAGATGAGGCTAGACTGCCAGGGTGGTAGGTGGCGTCGGTGTCGGACGAACGAGGGATGTCTCATGTACCTAACCTTAATAAATTATCTAAAATCTTTGCTTTATCTACATATCGAGTTTTTCTCACCATTTGTCTTTTTGGCAAATGGTAAATTCGTGTGCACTGCTACAACTTCATCTGTAAGTAGAGCAATTTTTTAACAATCTCTGGGAACAATAAAGTTTGATTTAAGTATATCTCTCTATATTGAGGTGGTGAGAGAAAAATTATCTACCTTTTCAAAATTTATTATCTTTTCTCTTGACATGCTAATTTAAGGTCTCGCGGAATTTTATGCTATACAGGAGTAAATGCCAAAAAGAACAAAAAATTTTAAAACAATAATTCCCATATCACTTCTGAAATATGTCGGAGTAATTATTCTGTTATTATATTCAGTGATAAAATTTAATTAACAGTAAAAGTAGGTATTTTGTGATTTCTAAATTGAATTATTTGTGTTGTTGCAAAAACATCGCTCTCTAAACATTTAATAATTGCTCCGTTTGGGAGTATATTTGAAACAAAAACAAGAGTTCAAATAAATATGGTAATTTATTTGAAACATTCTTGCCGAGTATGCAGACTGCGAGTGCGGAGCCTTTGAACGTTGTTTGTTTGTTTTCCCATATTTAAGTTGGGCCATTCTTGATTACCTCCAAAAATACAAAAAAATTCCCTACGATAAACGTTACCCGGGAAACACTCATGCTTATTTGCAATTCATCTTACTTTCGCCACGGAATTAGAGGGTCGATCGCTTGGAAGTTCAGAACTGAACTTGTAGGTAGGTACAGGTAATATAAATTAATTCAACCGGTAAATTAATTACAAGTACCCATTCATACCTAAAATTTATACCGGTAAAACGAGAAGTTTGAACGTTACATACTCAATTAATTTATAAATGAGCTGTTTGAATATTTATTGATGCGGGAGGAATCCTTGATAAGACCGTCGGCGAATTTACGAGAAGATTAAGTTGCCTCGATATGTTGAACCGATGCTTGAACGCTTCGGGAGAGGAAAATGTCGGCGACCACAATAAAGTGACAGATAAAACTGATACTGCTTTGCAGGAATTCGGGTCATGGAGGTATTAGTTTTGGTCTGCGATAAACGTCGTCATGGCCCCATTTCCAGAACCTCTAGACATACAGGGCGTCATTGATAAGGTTTTTTTAATTTGTTTTTTGTTATTTGGAAAAAATTAAAAAAATTGAATTTTTTTCAAGTGTGTGATTTTTAGATTTCTTATTTTCTTATACATTTTTCATTTTTTCGGTTCGATCTTACTTGAGAATTTTAATAGGTTGGCTTGTAAGGCCGAAAAGCTTGTTCGAAATCTACACGAAGGACCAGGGTACATGATACACCGGGAGATAATACACAGGATTAATAATTATTATGATTCTAATTATTGTGCTCACTGTTTACTTTCGTACCATTGAGCGAATCACTGTGACCAGTGCGGGCGATGCGGAAGTATTAAAATAATTTGAAATGACAAATTTACGAGTGCGGTAACCGCGACGATTTCCACAGCATCTGACGAATGGTGCTGGGTTGGCTTGCTCGTCCTTGACACTGCTCACTGCTCTGTCTCTATTCTCATTCTTACTAGTGTTGGTGGTGAATGTTGAAAGGTCCATCCTCATCACTCGAGCCACCTTTTGTCGTGAAAATCATAATTTTATAGGGATGGGCAACAAGGGTCGTGCAAGCAAAGGATAAATTGCGTAAGGAAAGATGAAATTCAAAAATCCATCAAGATGACGGAACAGTATGAATGTAATGCACCCTGTATTTTAGATTTTAGCTACATAATAATAGGATACCGCATGAAATGTTAACTGAACCTCGAATCTGCCACTCTTGGTAAATTACCAGACTTACATTCAACGAAGTTATAGAGAGAGAGACACACTTTGCTTTTGATGCTTTTGAAACAAGCTGGAATTTAATATAACTACCTAGAAGTCAGGTTTTGGACAAAGTCTGAGGCACCGGAAAATTGGATTTCTGAAATAATGGGTGTATACCTACATAAATATTGCGCCTGTAAATTATAATCTAATATTTATAGAGGTTATCGCAACTCCCATTTCGTGGCTTGATTTTGGGATTAAAATAATAATGATGGTGTTTAAATTATCCTAGTTTTATCCTATTAAATTTAATCTTAATCCTAATCCTATATTAAATTGTTAACTATAGTATTTCTGGCGTAATTTATTCAGTTTGATAAAATACACCGCAACACCGGGATATTCCTCTTGGAACTAAATTAGGCAGTTATCTATGAAGTACACTCAAGTTCCATCTATAAAAGTTTTTTGCTCTAACGTAAACGCACATTTTGGAATCGATTGCCCTTCAGAAAATCAATAGTTGAATTTAGCTTTGCTAAACGTCAGTAGGTAACGTCACATCAATTTCATTGAGCTGGGACTAGATCAGAGATGGGGAAACCGAGTTACGGAGCAGTGACAGATTTAGTAATACTCGTTACTCAAGATACCTATGTGCGAGAAACACTGTTTCCGACCATTTGTCACACATCTACTGATATTGAGACTTACAACTGGCACTAAAATTACAGTTACCTTGAAATAACCTATAAACGAATAACAGCTACAGTAAGTAACCGTGATGTAACGGGATTTTCGGTATGGTAGAGATGATGTCCCAGGGATGGGCAATTGCCCCCTTTTACCCGTGACAAGTCAATCAAAATTATAAAAACCTTTATTTACAAGTACGGTAGTTACACATATCTGTGTCTGTTAGAATAATATTATTAACCACTGAACCATCTGGGCCGGCGCTCGTCCACTGCTGGCCGTCTGATTGGTGAGAGATACCTGCGTCGGTGCACGCACCTCTGTTGATTGGTCGGTCTGTCGGACGATTCACCTTCGGCTCCACTGCGTCAGTTGCTCTCTTACCACCGCACGCTGCGTGTGCGTGTCTCCTGCTGCTGCGGCCTCCGGAATACGCGACGTGGCGGGATTGCCGGATCGACAACTCATTACATTGCGACCCGACGTCTGGTTTGCCTGGCCCTTAATACAGACCAGGCGTCGTCTGAAAGGACCCGCCGGGACTTCACTACAGCCCCGGTTGACTCCCTGTTATGACCGGCAGTCGATCAGAGCTCAGTTCACTCTCATCGATCTCCCGACGTCCAGTTACAGCTAGGCTCGACTCATTTCATCGACCTGCTGTAGCCGGCTGGGTACTGGACGGAGTGCACTCATTACATGCCTCCTGAAGACCTCCTAGCTCAGTTCACAGGGAGGGAGATGGTTCGCGAGTCAATACCTCGGAAGATCTCCCTGCTTCTCCGTTGTTTCTGCTTATATAGCCGGTGCCGGCGAGATAACCTGCTAATCACCGCTGTAAAAACTGTATCCTTCTGATAGACCCCTCGATTAATTAAAATAAATAATAATAATCAACGAATGCCTTGGAATTCGTTACAGTGACTACGTATATTCAAGACAGTCGAGCATTTCAATATCTCGTATATTCGAGGTATCGAAATTAAGTTCTGACACTCAGCAGAATTTCCAC
This sequence comes from Malachius bipustulatus, assembly GCA_910589415.1. Classification (NCBI taxonomy): domain Eukaryota; kingdom Metazoa; phylum Arthropoda; class Insecta; order Coleoptera; family Melyridae; genus Malachius; species Malachius bipustulatus. The sequence goes on along the minus strand of OU342638.1, from coordinate 30,273,806 downwards.
GGCCAGTTGAGTCAGTGTAACTAATTATTATTGAATACTGGATAGATTTGGGTTGAGTAAAATATCGGTTATTTTACGCCCTCATACATTTGACATGTTAATATTCGTTATTAACGATCGTAATCACTTAACGCGTGATTAATATAAATTCATTTTTGAATTGGATTGATGGAATATCATTAATCAACTGAAACGTAAGGTTTTGCGGCCTGAAAAATCTGAGTGATATTTGCATTGTTCGCAAGCAAAAGTGGGCATAAATCACGATTCATTGATTATCATCACGCACCCAGAAATATATTTTGATAGAAGCACGAAGACATGGAATAAATCATATTTTTCGTAAGTGTGTAACAGGAATGTTTCAATTTTCTCAATCCAGGGAAGTCCCGGAAATTACACATCAGTCTCGAGATCTAATAAAAAACTGAAATTGTTCCTGAATAAAAAATTACCATCCACCTAAGCCACGATAAAGGCTAAATAAACTATATCCTCTTCTAATATTAATATCCTCTCTGCGTGGATTCGCAGAACATGGGAGTATTGCGGAAATTACGAAATTGGGAAATGAATAGGTTTAATAAATACGAATTGCGGATAATTCAAAAAGATATGTGTATTAACAGTTAAGAACTAACGACGGTCGAAGAAAAAAAAATGAACTTTTTATTTAATTTTATTTTTTACTTAATCACTGTTACAATATTTGGTTATACACTTGCTTGCGATTTTTGTCTATCACGAATGAATCATTGCATCTCTACTCAGTTCATTCCGTAATATTTTTTCTTTAGTAGATTCTCTATGTTTACTTGCTGTCTCTCTCGAGCCTTTTCCCTAATATTTTCTGGTTGTTGATCTGCCGAGTTTTTTCTCAATCTATTCTCATCCTCCTCCTGTATAAACGTCTTCTCGATCCTCATCTGTTCGATTTCTTCGTTTTTTTTTTAATGTTTCCTTATGGAATCATAAGAGCTCTGTAGAACATTTTGGAACATTCTATAATAATCCTTAATTTCCTAGAACATTCTTGAACATTCAAGAACGTTCTGGAACATTCTTGAACTTTCTCGAACATTGTAAATATTCTCGAATATCCTTATACAACAGCCTCGAACATCATAAAACATTCTCTAAACAATTCAGATCATTCCACAGCTTAATAAAACAATCTAGAATATTCTTGGATTTCCCATAACATTCTAGGTCATTACATTCCTGAATTTTCTAAAACATTCTGGGACATCCCGGAATAATCTGAAACTTGCTAAAATATTCTAGACCTATCTTGAACATTTTTAGACATTCTGGAGCATTCTTTCAATATTGCATGACATTATAGAACAATCCAGATCATTCAAAATCTTTATAAAACATTCACGAACATTCTTAAATTTTATTGGACATTTTATTACGTTCCAGACCATTACATCGCTGAATTTTCCAAAACACTCTTGAAAGTCAAGGAATAATCTGAAACCTTCTAGAATATTCTGGACCTATATAAAACATTCTGCGATATTCTGGAGCATTCTCTTAACATTTCATGACATTATAGAACATTTCAGAATATTCTAGGACATTCTGAAACTATCTAGTATACTATAGAACGTTCTAGAACAGTATTAAATACTTTGGAACTTTCTCAAAGATTCTAAGTATTGCCTAAGATCGCAGAACATCCACTAACATTACAGAATATTCTGGAAACACTCCGGAAATTTTTAAAATTTTCCAGATCATTCAAGAACTCTCTAGGACACTTACGAGCATTGCGGAACATTCTAGATCCTTCTGCAACTTTCTAGAATATTTTAGACATTTATTTTACATTCCAGAACATTCTATAACTTTCTAGGCTATCACATTCCTGAGTTTTATAATACACTCATCTCAGAATCATCTGGAATTTCATAAAATATTGTGGACATTCTAAAACATTCTGCGACATTCTTGACCATTCCCTTACCATTCTATCTATGACACCATAGAAGATCCCAGAATTTTCTAGGACAATCTGAAAGTATCTAGTACATTCTGGAACGTTCTAGAACAGTATGAAATATTCTGGAACTTTCTCTAAGATTCTGGGTATGGCTGAACATCCTTCCTAGAACATCCACTATCATTACAAAATATTCTGTAAACACCCCGGACAGTTTTCTAAACCACTCTGGGACGTCTCAGAATAATATGAAACTTTCTAAGATATTCTGGACCTATCTAAAATATTCTGGGACATTCTGGAGCATTCTCAACATTATATGACACTATAGACATCCCAGAATATTCTAGGACAATCTGAAACTATCTAGTATATTCTAGAACATTAGGTAGTACTCTGGAACTTTCTCAAAGATTCTAAGTATTGCCGAACATTCTAGAACATCCTCTAATATTATAAAATATTTTAAAAAGACTGATTTCAAAATATTCACTCGTTTCAATTCACAGAAACATTTTTTAATATTCCAGATCATTCAAGAACTCTCTAGAACACTTACGACATTCTGGAACATTTTAGATCATTCTGGAACTTTCTAGAATATTTTAGACCTTTATATTACATTCTAGAACGTGCTATAACTCTCCAGAACATAAACATACCTGAACTTTCTAAAAAACTCATATATGTATAAGAAAGAGAGGCGGAAATAAAATGTATCCCTGAGGTAAGCGAGCATTGATATCAAAGCTCTCTGAGAGAACTTCATTGACAGCCCACCTGTAAGGAGTGATCTCCTAGATAACTCGCAAGCCACAAGTAGAACTTCTTGTGCCAGACACGGTTGAAGTCCTTGAAATATCAAGTTACAATATAAAGAACGATGCTCGCTGGAGAAGACTCGCGTAGCCTAGTGGTTAAGTCCGCTGCCTACCGAGCCTAAGGTCGCGAGTTCGGGACTCACCGGCTCGTGTTATTTTTCGGATGCATTTTCGAATGTATGTGAAAAATACAACAAGCGACCGAACGTTTAAATATTTAAATGGCATACTTGAGGCTGGGTGAATGAGTAAGATACTCGAAATCCCGTGTTACGGGAGTGGAGCGACTTTGTCTTACCTACATAGTTAAGACCGATGCTCCCTCCTTTAAAAAAAAAAAAAAAAAAAAAAAAAAAAAAAAAAAAAAAAATGTAATTTTTGTTGTTTATGATTATATTATGCACGCAATGTTTGCCACAGATGAGCATTTCTTAGACCGATAACTATGTTATACATATACAAAGAAACGTAAGTCCAGAAATTAACGTAAGAAACCTACGTCACCTTCATCGCTTTCTTCAGGGAGGCAGGCCGTGTCGTCCGGACTGTTCGTGAAAAACATATTTTCTAGGTTACTACTACTGGTTATTAACTCGCCCTCATACATTCGTACACTCAAGCCGATACCTGTTGGCCTGAACGGTCTTGTAGGATGAGTGAAGTCGTAACTTACAACCGCTACCCACTCCACATGTCGAGTCGGATGACCATTCAGGTAGCTGTAAATATCCTGTTCCAAAAAGTACCATCTGGACAAGTACCCACGGTTATGAATCATAGACTGAGGAATGAAATTATAATAGGCAGTAGGCCCACCCAATGATGATGCGAGTAGGTGACCGCACTCGTCGTTATTGCTGGGTCTACCGGTGATCTGGTCCAAACTGGATACGTGGTTCCTAACGGCAGAGGTGATCGCTTGACGCTGACCTGGGCGCCTCAAATGGTTTGATGTTATTCTAGCTCTAATCACTAGAGGAAGATTTCTGTTACCTCGCATTGGCCGAATTGTGTAAGAGTGAATGGGAGTGCTCTCGTCATTTACCGTAACACTAGGGCAATAGCCTTCGAAAGTTCTTGCAATAGATAGAACATTCGTACTCGCTGCCGGCCAGATATAGTACAGTGCTTGTCGTTTACTTCTTAGTTGACAAAGTTGGAATCCCTTTTCCGTATATTCTCCAAATGGACAGTTATCCTGAATATACTCATTGAACTTCGTCAAAACGTCACTGACATCTGGATTAATGTAGCACTGTTCCCAACCACCGTTCTCATTATAACAATAGGGATATCCCCCGTAGTCTTGACAAGGTCCGCTACATAGTTTGAAGCTCTTTGTAAAGTGTTTTACCAGAAGCACTTGTTGTGAAGACGAGCAACTTTTTAGACCTTTAGCTGTGTTACACCAAACGCCTTGTTGGTTAGGTCGTCGAGCACATTCACTCGTGCAAGTCAAATATTCGTCAACCAGAAGCGTTTCGATCGCTGTCAGTGCTACACGTCTTGTGCAATAGCCCCAGCTTTTTGATCCTTTTTGTTCAGTAACACACCATTCATAACTGTAGTCCTCGAAATTTCCGCAGTTGCTGTAGCATTCGATGCCATCGATGGTCTTGTACCGGAACGTGGGGCGAGATTCGTTGACGCAGCGCATTTCGTGACCGCTGTAGGTGTCCGTGCACATTTCAACGTCATTGCGCCTCATCAGACAGTCTCCGAGGCAAATGTGCCCGTTTAAGGGAATGGATGCCTCTATTGTTGATTTGTAATAATCCGCCGATACGTAGCCAAATACCGTTAGATAAAGTATTACAGATAGTTTAAACATCATTTTCTGACCTTTGTATCCGCATCAGGGGTACGTTCACTATAAATTCAACTTTTGTCGCACTCTAAGTACAAAGCGCATAATTTTTCTCGATTCTGATGCTGACTTCCACTGCGTCGCTCTTTATCTTTATAGGAAAGTAATAACGATGACGATGTGAAAAGGATAACCTTTGATGAACTCTGATCGATTATTTTGGGTTTTTCTCATTATCTTTATCGGCACAATTTTTTTTTCCAGATAAACACGCGCGACCCCCTCTGTATTATTATTAGCTGCTAGCCAGATATCTCACATTATCATAACATGCAAATGAACTACAAAAAATCATTTAACACGTTAAAATTTATTTTTACAATTTTTTACAACGTACAATTAACTGCAGCCCTTTATTTCATGTATAAATTAGCTGCTTAATATTTTTTTGTTAAATAATCTTCAACAGTTTTAGTTTTTGCAAATTCCGGGCGCTCAAAATGAGTAAACAATTCACCAATGGGTTCTGAACTGCGCCGGTCTGCAGAAATGCCGCTCAGGATGTAATTCGCGCCTCGTCATGTAATCGAAGTCTCGAAGATGTAATAGGAGTACCTACGTCATTACGTCAATCCTAGAAGTTAAAAATAAATAAATATCTTATGGCTGTGGTAAAGCCCAAGTGTCAGAAGTTTTCAAGTAGCCTCAAGGGCCTCTGACGTAACTTAACGACTGCTGTAAAGCAGCCGGGACCCCCTTTTTAATTCTAGAAGTTGAAGAACGAAGACGACTCAATGCATCTGTTCCCGTGTTGGGTTAGAACTAAAACCCTGGAATTCACATCAAAGGTGAATCCTGGACTCTAAGCGACGCCGTGCGTCCGGTCAGAGGGTGAAGGCTTATAGATTGTTATGAAGGTGAAACACCTTTGTCGACTCACTAGTCTAACATGAAGGGCGCTTGGAAGCAAAAAAAGTAAACATTCCTTCACGCGACCTCATACCAAGGGACCTGTAGTATTTTCCCCAGCTTTCGTGGGCGGAGGGAATGTATTGTCATGTTGAGAAGTATCTCTAAGACGGAATGATTGAAAAAAGAGGCGAGGAATTTCCAGCCCCGTGCCTTTCAATTACGAAGTATAGGATCTTTATGAGAGAGAGGAACAATTGCTAAAGTTTTGAGCATGGGGAGTCTCAAGAATCACCGTCGACGATCTGTCAGGGTAATGGATCAGTTCTGGGAGGGGACGAAATCGTCTCTGTTGGCGCTAAATGCTTTGAGGCGAGAACTCGGTCTGCCGCAATAATCTACAACATAGGGTGGCCAAAGCTCACCCAGATGTCCACGTACCAGGGCACTGCTCGCCAGAAACTGAACTTCCAGGAGCAGAAGAAAGATACGAGCAATCCAATCGTCCAAGTGGGTGGGTGAAAACTATGAAAACTATAAACTCGGGGCCCGGCTTAGAGACCTTCTGGAAATGTATTGGATCAGTTGTTTATTTCTTTCTTGGCATGTCCCCTCCATCCTCCAAGACCTCGAGGAGATAGGTCAGGGAACTTCCAACCTGCCCATCCTCCCAATATGGCAAATTTGAATTCACAAGTGCAACAGAAGCATTACCATCGGCTGCTCAATGGCGGAAGGTCTGCTTCTTTGCTTGACAGGAGCAAAATTCCATTTTGGCTGCCAAAATCAAGTTGAAAAAAAGATAAAGGGTGAGCAAAAAATAAAGGGAATGAAGGAGAGAGGGTGGTGCCGACCTTCTTAGATAGTAGGGAAAGATTTTGTAAGTCAACAGGGTAACGTATCAGAGAACCAAAAAATTTTATTCATCTAATTTTTTGGGCGGGGAGAGGAGCGAGGATTGCTATAATAAACTAATTGTAACGAAATCCAAGGCTGTCGTTGGTAATTATTATTTATTTCATTATTAGAGGGGTTTATCAGGAGTGATACAGTTTTTACGACAGCGATTAGCAGGCTATCTCCACCAGCACCGGCTATATAAAGAGAGCCAACTGAAGAGCTGACCAGAGGATCCGAGGTACTGACTCGCGAACAACTCTCTCTCCTTGTGAATTGAGCTCGGAGATCATCTGGGGCATGTAGTGAGTGCACCCGTCCAGTTTACATAGCCGGCTACAGTAGGTCGATGAAATGAGTTGAACCTAACTGCAACCCGGCATCGGGAGATCGACCAGAGTGAAGTGAACTCTGGCCGGCAACCGATCAGTATAGGGAATCAACCGGCGCTGTATTGAGGTACCGGCTGATCCCTCCAGTCCCTACCCGGCCTGTATTGAGGGCCGGATCCAGTAACAGCCGTCCCGAGGTCATATTGAGGCATCGGGCACGGACTTTGTTTCAGGTAGCCCCGCCGTCGGAGAATATTCTCCCAGATATCTTCCCGGCGCGTGTTCCGGAGGATACAGCGATCGACACGCACGATGCGACTGCGAGCGGACGACTGGCGTTGAAGATTCGGCCGTGAACTGATCGACAGTGGCAGCAGTTAACGACCAATCAGCTTAGCGCACGCCCAGACGCGGCTATCTGTGACCAATTAGACTGACCGTGGAGGACGAGAGCCGGCCCACAGGATACATTAGTTACCAATATTAGCATTGCCAGATTATATTATGTGTAAATAGGCATACCTACTTGTAAATAAAAATTATAGTTTTTAATTGACTTGTCGCGGGTACAAAGGGGCAAGTATCCATTCCTGGGAACTCACCTCTACCTAACAGAAATCCCGTTACATAATCAACTCACTTTGATTATCTGGAAGTGGATGTTCTATTACAGACGTTTCCGAGTATTTCTTCCGAGTTGAGCTAATGAAAGTTACACCATGTATGCTTTAGCTTTAATTGACTTTAAATGACGCGAAAATCGCGTTTTACCGGTCTTTCAAAATCACAGCAAGCAAAGATTTGGGACTAATCCTTTAGGTTAGAACGAACGACAAGATGATATCAATGTGACTACCCACAACGGACGCAGACGAGAGAGTGAGTGAGTGAGGCGCTACTAAAATCTCGATTAGCGTGGGGGACGTATGCTTGACTGCACCTACGGCAACGCGAGTTCCATACACCTCATCTCTTATTCTACCCTTCTATCAATAGGCACGACGTTTACGGGAAATTCGTGACCATGAGAGGGAATGTTCGAGAACTTACTTCCACAACTAATCTGTCTGGGAGCTAATATTGTGTCCGAGGAATAGAAGAGTCGGAGTTCATAAAAGACATTCTCAAAGGCTTTCTAGACAAAATCTTGGGTATATATATATATATAGGGTGACTCATTATTAATGCGGCGTAGTTAAATGCCAGGTAGCAGACATCGAGGAATGTCCAAATCTATGACAAATTTGTTGTTTTGATCAACAGGTAGGAAAATACAGGGAGTTTTCTATGTTTGGGCTTTAATTTTAAACAACGATATCTTTGCAACGGCTTCATGAAATTCAACAAAAAACACTCAAAAGTCACTGCAAGATGACAAATTGAAAATCCAGAACCGTACTGAGAAAAAGTTTGCTCTTTTATTGACATAAAAGCGGATTTTTCAATCGACTTTCGGAAGAAAAAAAAACGGCATCGGATTAGGAAAGTACTGGACAAATGCTTCTTAAATCAAACTGCACACTTCGACCAGTTTCACAAAATAACATCAAAGTAAGAACTTGCACCTGTCTAAACTTGAATTTTCAATTTTTCCGCACAAATTGTTTCTAATGTTCCTCAAAATTCATTGATAATTATTTCAAAAGCTCTCGTATACGAATAGAAAAAACGACATCGGATTTGGAGAGTCTTTTCATATCGCACGGCACATTTTGACCAGGTTCACAAAAAAAATAGTACGCCCCTGGTTACGAGATTTACGAGAAAAGACTGGAAACAAGCTATCTACATTAGCAGTACCTTTGCTTTTGAAATGACTTTCAATAAATTTTGAGGAACATTGTTATGTTTTGTCAGGTGCAAGTGCTTAATTTTATCTATTTTTGTGAAGCTTATCGATTTAAGAAGCTCATTTCAGAGCATTTTTCCTGTACTTTCCGAATATGAGGTCACTTTTTTTCCGAAATCCGATCGGAAAATGTGCTTTACTGTCAAAAAAGTGTAAACTATTTCTTTTTAAGTAGGTATACGGTCCTGGATTTTCAATTTGTCGATAAGTCATCTTGAAGTGCCTCGACTGAAGAGTGTTTCAGCTAAATTTTGTTGGATTTCATCCAACCGTTGCGAATATATCACCGCGCGTATGCTCAAACATAGAAAACATCCGGTATCCTCGTACTTGTTGGCAGATAAAAAAAATGTTCATACATTTAGAGGCACGACTTTGTATCCTATCATTTAACTAGGTCGCATTAGTCATGACCTTAGCCTATATTAATAAATATGGACCGCGCCTTCCCTATCTTAGCTTGAAGTCAGTTTTGGTTTGTTGATATTCTCTCTCGCACTCATATGCTTCTTCTGGTGGGGTAAGGGGAACGACGTAAAACGTAAACAAACAGAATGCAACGGCAGTGGCGCGCTCGAGTTCAGTTATAGGAAATGTATTAATTACATAAATTATGATAATGATCATAATATTCATAATATTATTATTTTAGTTGCAGTTTTTGTAACAAAAAACATAAATTATGGGAATACTAATAAATATTAAATTAAGAAAATATATACTAATACCAACCTATACGAAATAAAAGGTAAAAAAAAGGTAATAACAATTTAGCAAATAAAAAATCGATAGGAAAGTCGGAAAGCAATATACATCAGTAGGTACCTAAAATATTTTTTTCAATTTCTAACATATTTAGTTGATTTTATTCTAAAAATAAATTAAACGAACCTAATAATTGAAAATATGTCAGATACCTAATCACTAATTTTAAAATGCCCTGTATTACTAAAGTTTTGTTCTGATATTGCTGGGAGTGAATTCGTCTCAATTTTAGAAGAATTATGGTATTATGTAAACAAACGGTCTGACAGGATGTAAACATTCATGTTGCCAGATGTAGCAAAGTAAAACGTGTATAAGGGATCCATCGATGTTTATTGCCCACCAATTATCACTGGAGAGGTTGCGCTCTTTCATTGTAAGTTCCAGTATCATTATTGATCTGACATTCATTGTTTTGAACAGTCTTGTTTGGAGAGAGAGGGATGTCGGAACACTTTTTCAGTGTTTATGTCTTGGTCCATCTTTTATTAATAGTCTAAGGTCATGACTCACTCTGTATAAGCGGAGCTTAGAGTGTTGCCAGTCAATCTAGTAAAGAGCGCGAAAGGATCAATAAGCCAAATGGCAAGCGACATCAGTTCAACGTAGACTGCGAATAAGGAAGCGAAATAAAGAGGAGATAGTGGTGTTAGTGTTATACCTAGACAGTGTGTTTTAGAAAAGCGGTAACAGTAGTGAGATTAAAATAATTATTGAACTACTTATTGTAAATTAGTATAAGTAGTGTTAATGTGAATTATTCATTAAAGTAAGCGATTAATAAATAAAGGCGGTAAATTCAAAAAACGCAGGCTATAACAATACGGAATACAGGAAAACTATCTTTTAGAGGACGCAGCAGGGACAATGTTAAAAGACAGGGATAAAGAAAAAATACAGGGTGGTCCAACTTAAAACGTCAGGACTTCACCAAACGATAGATAACGTTAAAATAATGCCAGTTTCTCTAATACACTTATAGCCGGGAAAGCTTCCTTTTCAAGATACAGGGCGTTAAAGTTTTAGGAAAAAATTAATGTTTTGAGAATATTGTCAAAACGGCTGCTTTAAAAAAATTGAAATTTTGCACGCAGCATGAGCTAAGTATTTTTCATAATCTACGGCTTATGGTGATAAATTGCAAAAACCAGTGGCGGAGATATGGGTGTGCCATCGCCCCTTTTCAAAAAAAAAATTGACGCCACTGACTCTATGGCAAATTTAATAATACTGTTCAATGCCCCATGCCTTTTAGAACAAAAAAGTACTCTCTAATTTTTTTCACAAGGTGCACCGTTTACGAGATAATTCAGGTTTTCTTAGGTGATGCTAGGCTCTTCACATTACAAAACTAATTTAAATTTCACGAAGTAGTCTATGACCAAGTTTTGACGTTTTAACCAATTTAATATCTGCTTGTTATAATAAGTGTCACTAAACCTCTTTACAACAAACTATTGGTATTATTTTTAAACATTATGATGCCTTTCCGATTTTCTAATCAAGAATATGCTGATATGCATTTTATCTATGGATTTTGTGATGGAAATGCAGCAGAAGCAGCTCTAGAATACCGCAGACGATTTCCCAAAATTGCAAAAACCAGCGGCGGAGATATGGGTGTGCCATCGATCCTTTAAAAAAAAATTAAGCCACTGACTCTATGGCAAATTTAATTTAATTTAAACAAAAAAGTACTCTATAATTTTTTTCACAAGGCACCGTTTTCTAGATAAATCAGATTCTCTTAGGTAATATCTGTAGCCATTTTAAGAACAGACAAATTCTAGTCAAATAACTTTTACTTAAATAATTAAATAACAGAAATAAACAACACCTAACTAATGTAACAATTGTTCGAAATAACAACCATTCTCTTAAATGCATAACTGGCAACGTCTTCTGATGGAGTTGTTTAGACTAAGTAGCACGTCGTGATTAATATCTGCACAAGCGTTTCGAATCCTAAGCAAGAGTTCCTCTCTATGGGGCACCGGAGTTGCATAAACGATTTCTTTCAGATGACCCCAAAGATAGAAATCCAGGGGGGTTAAATCTGGAGACCGTGCAGGCCATGCAACTGAACCACTGCGACCAATCCATCGACCTTCAAAGTGTGTGTTCAGCCAATTACGAACGTTTGCACCAAAATGTGCCGGACACCCATCTAGTTGGAACCAGGCTTGTCTTCGCATATCGACTGGAATGTCATCCCACATATTGGCATTCTCAGTCTCCAAAAACTCAAGGAAGTTTTCAGAATTCAGTCGCTGTGGGAGTTCATAAGGGCCAAAGAGGTTACCATTGTAGATTCCTATCCAAATGTTGACACTAAATTCGTGTTGAAACTTTCGTGGTCTAATTTCGTGAGGATTGTCATGAGCCCACACATGTTGATTGTGAAAATTTACAATCCCACGTCAAGTAAAACACGATTCATCTGTCCATAGAATATTTCTTAAGAAATCGTTATTCTGGTCCATAAGCCACCTACAAAACACCATCCTGCGTTCTTCATCTCCTGGTTGTAAACCATGAACAGGTTGGAGATGAAAAGGATGTCGATGATCCCGTTTTAACACTCTTAAAATTGTGCTTTTAGAATGTCCAGTGGTTCGACTCACTCTTCTTTGACTTGTCCTCGGGTCTCTGGTAAATTCACGTAGTATGCGGTTGTTTCTTCTTACGGTATCAACATTTAGACGATTAGGATTTCTAATGATGGGCCTTATTCCTCTCTCAACGAATTGATTATGTACCTTTGAAAAAAAATTATGTTGTGGCTGTCGTCTGTTGGGAAATCGTCTGCGGTATTCTAGAGCTGCTTCTGCTGCATTTCCATCACAAAATCCATAAATAAAATGCATATCAGCATATTCTTGATTAGAAAATCGGAAAGGCATCGTAATGTTTAAAAATAATACCAATAGTTTGTTGTAAAGAGGTTTAGTGACACTTATTATAACAAGCAGATATTAAATTGGTTAAAACGTCAAAACTTGGTCATAGACTACTTCGTGAAATTTAAATTAGTTTTGTAATGTGAAGAGCCTAGCATCACCTAAGAAAACCTGAATTATCTCGTAAACGGTGCGCCTTGTGAAAAAAATTAAAGAGTACTTTTTTGTTCTAAAAGGCATGGGGCATTGAACAGTATTATTAAATTTGCCATAGAGTCAGTGGCGTAAATTTTTTTTCTGAAAAGGGGCGATGGCACACCCATATCTCCGCCCCTGGTTTTTGCAATTTATCACCATAAGCCGTAAATCATTAAAGATACTTAGCTCATGTTGCGTGCAAAATTTCAATTTTTTTAAAGCAGCCGTTTTGACAATATTCTCAAAACATTAATTTTTTCCCAAAACTTTAACGCCCTGTATCTTGAAAAGGAAGCTTTCCCGGCTATAAGTGTATTAGAGAAACTGGCATTATTTTAACGTTATCTATCGTTTGGTGAAGTCCTGACGTTTTAAGTTGGACCACCCTGTATATTAAGCATAAAAACATTCATGACTTTTTTTTGGAAATGTACATTAGCACTTAAGCCTAATCTATACCTACGTACTTTTTCTTCTCACCATGTCAAACAGATGAAAAGCTTTTCGCTTATTTGAATTTTTATTACTTTAAGGTCTATAAAGTAATCCAGAGCGGGCAACAGCACTCTAAATTAGAATTATAAATGTAAAAAAAAAATGTTGGCTAGACTAGCGATTTCAAATGAGCTCAAATGAGCTCAAAGCTTCTGAGCGGATTACAAATAAATACTAAAGTTGAGCATACGTTAGGTTAAAGAATTATAACATGATGACACTTAGGGTAAAACCTTGGATAAATTATGAAAAAAAATCACGTTTTCCTTAAAATTTCAGTGCAAATTAGCTTTAAAACTGATTTTATCGGACGTGATTCCGTTTAACTGGTTCTCTGGTTACACGACATGAATACTGAAGACTTTATAAGGACCTTTACAGCGGAAAAAGATAAATGACCATAACTGCCACATTCTCCTTAAAAAAGGGAGAACATACTACATCATCCAATAATTTAGACTCTCCTGGCCGCTACGTAGGATTTGATCATTTATAAAAAGAATCCTCGGTGAAAAGAGAATCTCTCGGAGTTAAATAATGGCTGTCGTAGATAAACTTGTCGCAAATTCACGTCAAAGAGTAATTTATTACCACAGCTATAAATAGTAGGTAAAAAAATCAATAACGGTCAGTGGATAAGACTCTTCTTGTTCCATTGCTTGAAAGTGTTTCGAAGTTTCTTTGAAACTTTGATTTTTAAATTATGGTAAGTAACGCTTCAGATCAAATTACATCCTTCGAGGAGAACTTTGAAAGTTACATAGTGAGAATAAAAGTTAAACTTCTGAAGTAGATCGGAAAGTCTCTTTTATTCGATAAGATCAAAGGTGACGCTTCAGGTGAACTCTCTAATTTTTGTTATTTAAATTTGAAACGAATCCAAGAGATTTCATCTTCCTTTCCCTACCAAACACAAGTCCCAACAAAGGGTTTCATTCCATTATTTAAAGGAGAAATTGTGTTACAAATTTCGCAATTATTTGTACGTACAAAAACGCAATGTTGTCTCCCCATTAACCAGAAACTCGAGAACTAATTCAATCTAAAGTTCCTTTGTTTGAAGGAAGAGACCCCTGGAAAAGATAAAGAACTGTTCTATGCATTTATGCGCTCAGTAAAAACGTCTCCGGAATTAGCTTCCGGCGCCAGCTCCAGGACAAATAGATTAACTTTTCTCCCTTTTTCTTGCGCAGGGAGAAACTGTATATACGATAATTGTGGAGATTTTCAGACAGACTGATGTTGAGGAGACGTCAGTGACTTCTTGAACGATTGCAACTGGGGAAAACGAGCTCATTCGGTGGACGTTTATTGTTTTTTCTAATTTAAAACAGAGTTTTATTCTTTTACAAATGAGCGTCTAATTTTCGTTTCACATTTTCTCAAAATATTTACAACAACAGTGTGGAGGAAAAGAGTTCCATGAAGCTTGGAATAAGTTGCGAAATATTCTGGATTCGTTTTGTTTATCTTCTCTACAATTATTATGATTAACACAGCTGGTTCTGGTTCGAGACAGTTCTCGCTAACATGACAGGAATTACATATTGCCAAAATAACTCACATTCTACTAAATACCAGAAAGGCTTTGCGTTCTAGGCATCTTCAAGAACGCGTGATTGTGACTAGAGATACGCCAGAGTCTTAGAACCATATAAGAACAGGCTGTTGAGTCAGTCAGTTGTAAATTGAAAGTGGAAGGCTGAAGTACCATAAAGTAAGAAATAAGGAAGACAAAAGAGTTAAAAAACAGAGTGAAGTGATTGTGACAAGTAAAATGTAAGAGCATAGTTGCTGCATGTGTTATTGTAAATAAAGAGAACAACTGATTATGTAGTTTTGGAGGGTATTGTTCATTTGTTTATTAATTTGGAATTATTATTGTTACTGGTTCAAATAAAGACCTTGCACCATTGAATGACGTTTAATTTGTGAAGTAATAAAGTATAAGACGGTAACATTAATATATGGATCCACATATGATATGAAACTTTAAAGACGTTCGAGACGTTCACGAAGAAATGCTATATTATTGTCTCTGGAAGGTGTCTGGAATGGGCTTTTTCTGCTCTTGTAGCGGCAATAACTTTGAATTAAGTCAGTTGACAACTAAGTGCAATGAGGACTATCCCTTCAATAGTCCTTAATGTCATTCTGCCTACGTCAAGAATACCTTATTCAAGAACATACTGAGATATCCAAGGTAACTGAGATGGAGATGCCCCTCTCAAACGTTAAGGACGCCTCAGTCATAAATAGGGAAACAATAGTGACAAGAGGTAGGTAACCTTTGAACCCGCAGGATCAGTCTGCTTTACAGACGGCTCCAGGAATAATAATGGTTACATTGGAGGGGGATTCTGCTTGGCAGGACGGGAACTGGGGAGATCCTTTCCCCTAGGGTCGACCACAACTTTTTCAGCAGTTAAGCAGAATCAAAAAAGTAAAAAGCCATGGACCATACAGGCCACCATAAAATCGCTCATTGATCTCATTGCGGATTAACGTCCCACTAATACAAGAATGTGCGTAGGCGCTGAACATGATGGTTGACAAGAAATAGCTGCATATCGTACCTCACGTTCAGTAATCCAAAGCAACGAGATGGTAGACCACTATGCGAAGCTCGGTCGGTACCAGGAAAAACTTTTGTGGACCGTTTTACTTGGTCTGACCAAAGGGCTTCGAAAAGAAGCCATTAATGAATGGACCCAAAAAGGTCTAGAGAATTTTAGAGAGACAACACCAGTAGACAAGCCAGACTGTCCCTAGCAAGCTGGGAGAAAAGCAGGTTGGCCAACATGATCAAACGGAATCGGAAGGAGCTTAGACTACTAGCCAAGGTGCTCACCTTTCACAAACTTATAACATTCCGGTGATTCAGACCTAGATCTGGTGATCTGGAAGGCAATTTTCGTTCAAGAAATTCCTAACTTGTATTCCATAAGGTGACGATGCACCATCAAGATGGAATCAACAGTTTAATCGCAGTCATGCAAGAATTGGAGATGCAGCACCTAATTGAGCCGCTTAGGCAGAGTGAGTGGACCACGAACATCTTTGCGGTATTGAGTTTGAGTGCGTATTGAGGGTTTTCCTCCCTCCAATCATACAGGTCATGAGTATTTATGATACCTGCTTTTGTATATGTGGATTCATCACTCAACAGAATTTTTTGCAAACATCCCCCCCCCCCCAAAATTGAATCAAACTGGTCCCCGTCATGCAAATCTTGAACTTTTTGTGCCTCATCAAACCGTATCGTCTCGATGGTATGTGAACTGTGTCTTTTTGGGCATGAGTCTGATAGGGTACAATCCGAAGGATTGTACTTGGTTCCGCTTGGACAATGTCAAGACTTTGCTCTTCTTGATCGAGGCTCAATGTAGGTTGACGTAGGTTTTGTTGAAATGTCAAGTTTTTGCTCTTTTCTACAATAAGTTTTTACCAATGGACAAACGGAAAAATGTCCACTTTCGGTTTTCAATTATCCTTAGCTCAATAAAATGACACTCAAGAGCGCGGGCGTCAATTTTGAGACATTCAGTATATTTTGAATCTTACCAAAAATCTAAACCTCCATTAATAAATACGTTCGACAAAGACATGATATTTGCGTCAGAAGCTGAAGATAAGGGATAACGATGAGGACGAAGTTGGAATTTCTATAGAATTTGAGACTACGAAATACGCAGCGCAGTAGGACAAATTTAATTGGTTGTCTTCCATAAATCATTCTTGCGTAAATAAAAAGTCAGCAAGAGATAACTGCTGAAACGTAATTTGTTTTTTGTCCTTACGAGAAGGGTTGTAAAAATATCAAAAGGTAAAATTAGCGTCGGAACCTGTTGATTCTATTCAACAGGATTAATTCATAACATTGATTTAACCGGCGGAGGAGACTTGGCAGGATGCCTGCTTGGCTATAAACTAGTTGTAGTCATAAACGATGAGCCATTGTCGCTTTATCACAACATTATTCTTCAAACTTTCGTTTTTTTTTTTCGGCGCTGAGCCACTTCAAATCAAATTAGGTTCATTAAACGTTTTTCTCTTTTGCGAGACTTTGATTTAATGATGAGACAAGTGCTGAGTACATTGGGCGAACGTTTCTCTTGTCGATTTTTAAGAATAGGTTCTGGAACTGAAGGTCAATAAAGCCCACTCAACACATTTATTAATTAAAAATAAATCAGTTCTGTCTCAGCAATCTCAGCAATAAAAATTGTTATTGATCACATCTTTGACCAAGATGTCTACATTGTCTGCGATTAACTTTACACATTCCTACCCAGCCTCTAGGTACAAACTTAACAAAACGAACTGTTCTGAATCGCAATTTTTTTTCTAATTACACGTTTGCAGTATCTTTTACTTTTAAGTTTTTCCTTTCTATTTTTGTTGTTTGTGGTGGATTCAAATTCAAGGGTCCAGACATAAGGTTTTTGTTGCTTGAAGACATGATGGCGATGATCAATGTCTTGATATGAGGAGTCCGATTCCAGTAAAAGCCTTGAGGTCACCTGGAAAGCTGTCGGTGCAGTTTTTGTTGAGATATCATAAATTCGGTATAGCAATTTTTTTTCCCGGAAGTAGAGGGAAACACAGTGGGGTATTCGCACCCTAACCAGAAGGGAAGAAATCCCAAGACGTTCAAAAAATAAGAAATCGATATGGCTTGCCCTACGTTGTGAATTTTCAATCTCAAAAGAGACAGGATTCGTTGAATACAGTTTAGCCTTGGTCGCACCGTTCTTAAATAGACGTGAAAACAGTCCCATTGCAACGGTCGTGTGGAGGATACATATCGTTAATTTTAAAAATTCACAAAAAGTCCTCCCAACCTCATATCGCCGTAAAAAATTTTTATATACATTCACCACGACATAGGATTCTTTGAATACTCAGCCCTGGCCACATCGTCCTTTAGTAGCCGTCAAAAAAATCTCATTTCAACGGTCGTATGGAGGAAACGCATATCGCCAATTTAAAAAATTCATAAAAAAACCTCCCAGCCTCACATCGCCGTTAAGTTTTTTTATATGCATTCACCATGACGTAGGATTCCTTGAATACTCAGCCCTGGCAACATCGTCCTTTAGTAGCCGTCAAAAAAGTCTCATTTCAACGGTCGTATGGAGGAAACGCATATCGCCAATTTCAAAAATTCATGAAAAAACCTCCCAACCTCACATCGCCGTTAAATTTTTTTATATGCATTCACCATGACGTAGGATTCCTTGAATACTCAGCCCTGGCAACATCGTTCTTTAGTAGCCGTCAAAAAAGTCTCATTTCAACGGTCGTATGGAGGAAACGCATATCGCCAATTTAAAAAATTCATGAAAAAACCTCCCAACCTCACATCGCCGTTAAATTTTTTGATATGCATTCACCATGACGTAGGATTCCTTGATTACTCAGCCCTGGCAACATCGTTCTTTAGTAGCTGTCAAAAAAGTCTCATTTCAACGGTCGTGTGAAGGAAACGCATATCGCCAATTTAAAAAATTCATGAAAAAACCTCCCAGCCTCACATCGCCGTTAAATTTTTTATATGCATTCACCATGATGTAGGATTCCTTGAATACTCAGCCCTGGTAACATCGTCCTTTAGTAGCCGTCAAAAAAGTCTCATTTCAACGGTCGTATGGAGGAAACGCATATCGCCAATTTCAAAAATTCATGAAAAAACCTGCCAGCCTCACATCGCCGTTAAATTTTTTTATATGCATTCACCATGACGTAGGATTCCTTTAATACTCAGCCCTGGCAACATCGTTCTTTAGTAGCCGTCAAAAAAGTCTCATTTCAACGGTCGTGTGAAGGAAACGCATATCGGCAATTTAAAAAATTCATAAAAAATCCTCTTAACCTTGTATCGTCATCACATTTCATACACATTCTCCTGGAGGTACGCTTCGTGGCATACAGTTGAAATTCGATCGCGTCTTTCGTTAGTATAGCTATGAAATAGTCGCATTGCAACGGTAGTGTAGAGGAAACGCATATCGTCAATTTAAAAAATTCACAAAAAATCCTTTCGTCACATTCTCCTAGAGGTAGGCTCCGTTGAAGAAAGCTATGCGATGGCCGCATCTTTCTTTGGAGCTACGAAAAATGTCGCATTGCATCGTGTTTCTTGGTCGTGTGAAAGAAGCGCATATCGTCATTTTGAATTTATCCACATAACTGAAAATTGCTGATTCATATGTTCAGATTTCTACTTTATGTTTATTAATCGCTAACCTGCTGTCTGTAATGCTACTAGCAAAATATCTGTGTTGTCATGGGGGCTCATCGACACTTTACATACAGTTGGTAAATTGTCACTAGAAGTAGAAATAGATCAAGGACCACAGAGGTAGATGACGCAAGCTACTATTGTGACATTTTACGAATGCTCACGTGCAGCCAAGTACATCCTTTCTTGCACCGTTCAACTCTATCATTGATTGCTGGTGGTGCAGTGCCAATCGGTAACAATGTTTTTGATTTGGGAAAAACAACTATCGTCAAAAACCATGAAGTTTTTGAGGCCATTGTTGTTCCACCGGTCTTTGAGAATACCAATTTCTCAATAAACTTCTTCCATAATTTCCTGATTCCAGTTCGCTGTAGAATTCCTCAGCATTTTGTCTAGTCCGTCTGGGAAATAAAATAAAGTAATACTATAAAATTGGCCTAGGTAGAATTTAATCTTGAAACTACCTCAGTTCGACGTAAATTATGTCTAAAATAAAATTTACTCAACCCAAATTACGTATAATTTACTTTCAATTTACGTATAGAACACCTAAATATTGTAGAGTAAAGATTACGTAAATTCATCAACACTATAAGAAGTTAAGTCAATATTAAGTAAAATTGGGGAACTATACGTCATTTTTACGTAGAATCGACCCAAATATCTACCTAAACCAAAATATACGTACGAGTGAGAGAGATACCACTTGCCACTGGAAGCAACAATATGTATGCAAGTTTCTTTGACGTCTTGGAATGCAACAACAATAACGACGGGATAAAAATTGAAGAGAATATGACAACCTTTGCTTAGTCTAACATCAAAGGCCAAATACTATCAAGGTAATATATCCCTAATAATTATACTTTTAGGCGTACCTAATTGCTTGAATCATTTTTCTTGTTTCCAGATTTTTCTCGCGAGTTAAAAAAAGGTAATGCCTCATTAGGGAAATTTTACCTATTTTATATACCTCCTTCCTTTACAACTATCAATTTGTTCTGGATTCCGTTTAACATTTAAAGGTGTAGGTTTTAATGCTTTCCTTAAAGTTAATCAAACGATAATTCCAAATATTATAATTTTGTTGAACGATTTTTAAAATCGCTGTTTTTATCCTGTACCAGCATTCTATGTATCGGCTCCAGGTCTCGTTCCGTGTGAGCAATCTCAGACTGATTGCAACGATCCCAGATTAAACTTTAGAAACTTTTTGGTGAACTCGTAGCGTAGAGCAGTTTTGGATTGGAAAGCTGACATTTCAGGTGCTAACCAATTCCGCAGAGCTCAGTTGTTCAATTCGTTTGGTTAGAATGGAGTTTCAGTTCGGTTCGTACCATGAAAATTATCTGCAAAATTAACTCTGGAAGTTTTCATTCCAGTTGCACCTAATTGACATTTCCATCAATCCGCTTGATTCGACCAGCCGTTTTTTCCCTGCTTACAGATAAACAAGTTATTATGATAAAATTTCCAATGGCGCATAAATAACACGTAAACTGATGGCATGTTATTTCCAGCAAGTATTTTCACGCCCAATTTCATCTACATAATCCTCCCGATATGCGCTCTTGTGTTTTATTTTCCCGGGACGTAAAACGACGTAAATGGAACAGATTTAAAACAACACTTTTTTGTTTGTTGCGGACAGGTATGTTCACGTATGACGTATAATTTGTTTTGTCGTTGACAGATCATCTATCAGCAATATTTATATACCTTCCTACTTTGGAGGACAGCGGCGATAAACTTCCTGTTTGTTTTATTTTTAAATTTTCGTTTTTCGTCTACTTCCCGAAAGCGGGACAGGTACAAAATGTAGCTTTTGTCCGGAATAACAGAAAATAAAACAAACCCAGATAATCTAGAATCTGTAAAAAGACCGCTTGAAAGGATTACAGATTGCCTTCGATCGTATCCACTCTTCTACAAGAGCTAATCTAGACTTTATTGTCTTGCCCTTTGCGGGGGTGTGTCAACCCCATTTGCTTTCACACGCAATTTAACGAGTTAGAACTCGAAGGTTACCTCTAAGGTTTAGAGGTCTCAAATAGCTTTTCTTGTCTCCGTTCGATGTCACTGAACATGCCCCTCTAATGGCTGGTTTCGTTATCGGAAGAAAATACTAAATGACAGAATAAGAATAGATCGATGAAATTTTATAAGAATAATTATTATATCATGACGTCCCACTTCTTGTATCTCATTCCAGATGGTCATATTTACTTTCTCGCACTGGAACGTACCCCAAAATTAGATTGACAAATTCGATCTGTTTTCCTATCCCGATTCCGGTTATTGCTTTCCTTTTCCCTTTTGACATTTCAGTGCCTCTCTGGAAGTTTATCTATGACACGATTCTTGAATAATCCCCACCAAATCAAAGTCTTGTCTGTTCCGGATATATTTCCACTGTCTTGGTAATCAATCCAGGAGACTGAGCAGGGGAAGTTACTTTCTCATCTTATTTCAGAATAACTTTACATTACAAAGTAGGCTATTAAAGAGATATGAGCTGTTAACGAAATCTTAACGAAACTAATCAGAAAGATAACACTTCATTTCGTCGCATCTTAATTAACCGGAATCTTAAAATTGATCATAACAGTATCGGGAAGTTACAACCCCTAAAAATATTCAGTACTCGACGAGAGACGGTAGCAACTACTGAAGATATAAGAATAAGATCACCAGTAGCTTTCATTTAGTTTGAATAGTTTAGCTCTCGGCTCTCACAAGTAAATTTGTACTAGCCTTCCTCTTTCAAAACTTTCAATTCGCGACGTATAAATGGTATTAGTATAAACGTGGGGATTACTGGGTATTAGGCGTTTCGAGAAACTGCTATTATGGATAGTCCAGCAAGTTCATTCACATCGAACGATAATTCCAGGTCGTTTTGAAGGAGTGGTTGATTTCCACTCTTAAAATTCGGCCTAGGTGGGATAACTAAAGCACTGAGAACTAGGTGCACCAGGCATTTTTGACAGTAACTACGGGGGCTAAGCGAATATGCCTTAATAAGTAAAACATTCAAGGCCTTACGTGGCAATTGAAAGAAAATCTGATTCCCCGGCCTATCAGTGTGCTTTGAATCTCTCTCGAAGTCCGATTGCAAGGGAAGCTAATGCACTTTAATTATTACACTCGAAGACTTACACTCATGGAATTTAGATAGCTGTCGTATAGTTTGTTACAATAAATTCAGAAAGTGCATCTAATTCCATTTCAGTCTTCTTTCCCCTCCAAAACGGGAGTTTGGGTTCAGGAAAGTGGAAATTGTAATTTCAGTGATTGAAAAATTTTTGGAAAAAATTCGTATGTGCTATTTTTTAGTCATTCTTAAATATTATTAGTGTATTTTTTAACAAAAAAATACACTATTGAGGACGACATCACTTTCCAAAAATCACCCAAACTCATATATTTATTTCTCCAAAATCACGAAATTTTGATTTTAAAAACGCTCCTGTAGCTTTATCTTTCAAGATTAGTGAACGAAATTTTGCACTCTTATTAAACCTTAGGAACAATTTCGATTTTCATTAAAAAAATTTCCAAAAGTCGCGTCACTTCTACAGGGTGTCCCTTCAAAATTCGGAAAATCCGGTTTTTGTCACCTCATTTCAGGTCGCAGTTTTCAATCTAGGAGACTGAAATTTTTGTGGAAGTAAGATATTCACAAGGAGTGGTCTGGTATGGCACTTGAGCAAAATCGACTGAGCCGTTTCAAAATGGCGGCCATTTTAATTTTTGGAAAAAGGACTATTTTTTGAACCCCTGTATAAGCTAGATAGAAAAAGAGTTTTATATCAAATTCACAATATTGGAAGTAAATGACTTGAAATTTAATTTCATGCAACAAAATTTTCATTTTTTTTATTAATAAGCCAGTGGCGTGGGTAGGAAAAGGGTAAAAATGGCTAAATTTCTCCAACAATTTATGAGCACATTTTTGAAGTAATTAAACTGAAATTTTTACAGTAGACAACTATACTAATAGACTTCAACCCTTGAGAATTTCAAAAAGTAGATAAGAAAAATGGCGGAGATATTCGATTTTTTTTACATGATGTTTTTTTAAATTAATTTCTCTAAATTTTTAAAAACGCCCCTGTAGCTTCATATTTCAAGATTAATGAACGAAATTTTTTACTCTTATAAACCTTAGGGCTGACGTTTGATTTTCGTAAAAAACATTTTCCTAGAGTTGTGTTACTTCTACAGGATGTCCCTCCGAATTTCAGAAAAAAAAACCGTCCGTGAGGCACGGTTTCTGGTCGAAGTTTTCAATCTAGAGCGCTGAAATTTTTTTGGTAGTAAGATACCCTCAAGTAGTCGTCTGGTACTGTATTTGAGTAAAATAGGTAAAGACATTCCAAAATGGCGGCCTTTTCAATTTTTGGAAAATGGCTAGATTTTGAACCCCTAAATAGGCAAGATCAAAAACTTTTAAACAAAATTAACAAGATTGGAATAAACTTATTTGAAATTTGAGCTAATGCAATGCAATTTGCATCATTTCTATTAATAAGCCAGAGGCGTGGGTAGGAAAAGGGTAAAAATGTCTACATTTCTATAAACATTCATGAGCTTATTTTTGAAGGAATAGAACGGAAATTTTGATAGTAGACAACTATACTAATAGCATTTAACCTTAAAAAATTTCAAGAAGCAAATATAAAAATGGCGGAGATATTCGAATATTTTTAAATGATGTTTATTCCTCTAAAATTTCAAACTTTCGGTTTTCAAAACTCTCCTTTCAGTTTTTTCTGAATTTATTAAAGGTAGTGTAAAAAATAGTATTTTTCAAGTAAAGTTAGTCAGTGGCGGGCATAGGAAAACGGACAAAATTGTTAAATTTTGGCAATTTTTTTGATTTTTAAATTTAAAAATCCATTCTAAGGCACGTGTTCAAACGAAATGAAATGAAATTATCACAGAAAATTTTTCACATTAAAGCACTACGCTAACATGACATGACTATGGAAAATTTCAGAAAGCATAAAAATACACTATTTCTGCGATTGATGCGCAAGAAGGTTTTTATTATTTATATTATTTCTTCACAACCTTACCTTACTAGGGCAAGTAAATGTCGAAGGACACATTTTCCCTTGTCTTTTGTTCTCTTTTTTTTGTCATCCGTCTCCCACCAAGCACATGCACTTTCTGACCATGTTTGTAGTTAAACTTGGACCCGGTGACAAAGAACACACTATTCGGGTTTTAGTACCATAAATTTATCTTCGAAAAATTTCACTTTATCTAAATATTCGCGGGCTTGTTAATGTTGACGTGGACTAACGTGAAATCACCGAGACGAAGACGAACCGGTCTGCATTACATAGTGTCGATTGTCACTTTAAAAAATAGCTCAGAGTCACCGTTTTTATGTTCTTTTCCGAACCAAAACTCATTAATTTGATGCTAAATGCACGATGTTCGAAAATGAATAATATTTGAATCTAAGCCTAGAAGTAACAGTAGCGCTAACGCCGCGCGGTGGCCGCCGGTGAAACTAAAACCACCGCCTGACGAGTGAGCTACTTAAAAGCGGCTAGAGTGTACACTATAACCTATCTAGATCGTGGCTGGAGGAGGGCGCCATGTTTTTCCCGATTTTTTACTGCAGATTAACCACTGACATGGTCACTTGTATATTAGTTAATTCTCCTTGAAAGTGAAGGCAAACTATGTAGTAATACAATCAAGGAATTCAATTTATCGACAAACTACTCGACCTGACGATCAATCCAGACTACAAGACGATGTCTGTTTGTTCGAGTCAGTTGAATTTGGGATATTTAACGGGAAGGAGGAAGTTTAACAGGAGGAAAAGGTAACTGTCACAAGAAATCGTATTTTCCTCGTCAGCTGAGTGCAGGTGGGGTGACGTGATCAGTTCGACTGTATCAAAGAGACAAACTTCCGCTTCAAACTGGATTTCCTTCACGTTGTTTCAATTTGATTGACATGATGGGTAGGTGTATTGAAAATTTCTAGATTTAGTGATTCTTTTAAGGTTATCGACTTTTCTTGCAGTTAAAATGATCAAATAAAATCTATTTTTATTCATACTTATCACGCTTACAAAAGCGCTGACGATATACCAAAAAATTGTGGACCAGATGCTATATTTATACATCTTACGGATCTTAAGGGGCAAATTTTGCTAATAATATTATAACGAGGTATCACTCGAGAACAATTCTAGATTCGTATTTGTTTTTGTTTACTTTTTACAATTATTGTGGTTACCTATATGTCTCCACGATTCTAGTGATATGACAGGAATGACACATTATACCCAACCAGTGTAAGGAGTAACTGCTAGTTCCACTAAATACCAGAATAGTTCCGCATTCCACGCATGTTCGAGATTGCGTGGAGCTCTCCGTCAGATATTTGTAGACTCCATGGCCAACGGGTATATAAAAATAGGTGCCGACACTCTAGTCAGTCAGTCGTATCTTGGATATGAATGAGAGCTTAAGTATCACATAGTAAGGAAGATATGGAGTGGTCAGTTATAGCCAGTGGTAGTATTTAGTGATTGCGAATCAGTGAAGTATAGACAAGAAGTGTGAAAGAGCATTAGTTGTGGAAATAAGAGAAACAGCTGATTATTTTAGATTTAAAGGTTTGTGGATTACTTGGTTATAATTATGAAGAGAAATAATCCACTAGCTTTATATTTTATTTTAACACGTTCTAATTCGTAATTTTATATTCACAGTTACAATAAGTACAGAATGAAATCAATGTGCATGTGCTAATACAAAAAGACAATGTTGAATAATGATATTCGACGTTGACGTTATTCTCCGCCATTCTATTCTATTCTATTATTTTTCTTTTGTTCTACTACTTCGTCCGCGCCGCGTTGGAGCTGTCCCAGCTTCTTCGGAGTCCCGCTAGGGGCAGCGTTGCCAGGTCGCCACATCACTCCCTTCCTAGTTTCAGCGTTGAAATTTGGCTGAAACGATACTACCTTCTTTCTTGTTTCTCGTGGTGGTTCGGGAATAGCATAGTTATGGTCATGCGTAGGAGAGTATTCATTTTGGCGTAGAACGAAAGCGGGCTTCAGGCGGTCGATTGATATTGTTTGTTCTTGACCCTTCATGAGTATGATGAAGAATTTTTCTTCACGTCTGATGGCTGGAAACGGGCCGTCGTAAGGAGGCTGGAGGGGTCGACGGGATGCGTCGTGACGAACGAATACATGGCTGCTTGAATGTAAATGTTTGCTTACGAAACTTGTCTTGGTACTATGGTGGGCAGGATTTTGTGGGCGGATGTCGGCAAAATGACGTCGGAGTCGATCCACAAAATCTGAAACGGGTTGTTCGGTTCCGGGAACAAAGAACTCACCAGGCAGGCGTAAGGTTTGACCATAAACAAGCTCAGCGGAGGTGGTGTTGAGGTCTTCTTTATGAGCACTTTGTATTCCCAGCATCACCAAAGGAAGTACTTCAGACCATTTAGAATGGTTGTGGCATGTAATGGCTGCTTTAAGCTGGCGGTGTAGTCGCTCAACCATACCATTGGCTTGAGGGTGGTAAGCAGTTGTTCGGATACGCTGAATGCCGGTCATTCGGGTTAAGCTTTGGAACAGCTGTGACTCGAACTGACGGCCTTGGTCGGTGGTTAACCTGAGTGAAACTCCGAAGCGTGATATCCAGTGTTGCAAGAATGCTTTGGCAATGGTCTCCGCGCTGATGTCGCCTATTGGAATTGCTTCTGGCTATCGTGTGAACCGATCGATGCAAGTTAATATGTAAGAAAAACCTTCTGATTGGGGTAGGGGTCCTACTATGTCCATATGAACGTGTTCGAATCTTTCGTTAGGTAAGTGGAAGGTACCTGCAGCACTTGACGTGTGTCGTGAGATTTTACTTCTTTGGCAAGGCAGGCACTCTCTGCACCATTTCTTGATATCTCTCTTCATGGACGGCCAAACAAATCGTTCGCTGAGTAGTTTGGTAGATGCTCGTCCGCTTGGGTGTGAAAGATTGTGGACACTGTTGAAGACTTTGTTTCCCAGGTCTTTGGGAATAAATGGTCTTGCTGTGGTAGTAGACGTATCGCAAACCAGGGACGTGTTTACGTGGGGAAAATGTATGTTTTTGTAGACTAGGGATGAGTCCTTTTGGAGGAGAAGACTTTTGAGTTCTGTGTCGTTTTCTTGAGCAGTTGCCAAGTCTTCGAAATACACTGTTTGAAGTTCGACTGGTTCTAGGCGTGAAAGTGTGTCGGCTGGAATATTCTTGCTGCCACTGATGTGCTGGACGTCGGTTGTAAATTGTCCGATGAGATCGAGGTACCTGAATTGTCGAGGTGATGCTTTGTCTGGTTTTTGTTTGAACACTAATGGCTTGTGATCAGTGAACAAAGTTATTTTGTGGCCTTCCAAGTAATGACGAAATTTTTTGATTGCTTCATATGCTGCCAGTAGTTCCCGGTCGTACGTGCTGTATCTACATTGGGCCGGCGACAGTTTCTTTGAAGAAAATGCAATGGGTTGCCATTTATCATCAACATATTGGTGGAGGGCTGCACCGATTGCAAAATCAGAAGCATCGACAAATAGGGCTCGAGGGGCATTTGGAGCAAGGTGTGTGAGTAGGACTGCCTTGGTTAGCGAGTGGTCGCCACAGTACTTCCCTTCCAGAAACGTAGTTGCGTTTCGATTTGAACCTTGAACTATTCTTACGGACCGTCGTTCGGTACCCTTGTTTGCTGCCAGACCGTGATGTGGGCGATAGCTCAAGCGAGTGTCTTCTTGATTCGTTCTTACGGACCGTTGTTCGGTACCTCGGTGTATCGGGGCGACGGAATCAAGTGAATGTTGTTTGTTTGTTTTTGAAAGGGAGGAGAGTTGAGTTAGAATGTGTGTATGTATGAAAGAATTCGTCAGAAGAATTATGTTCTTTATCGGGGTCACCAATGTGGATTACTTGGTTATAATTATGAAGAGAAATAATCCACTAGCTTTATATTTTATTTTAACACGTTCTAATTAGTAATTTTATATTCACAGTTACAATAAGTACAGAATGAAATCAATGTGCATGTGCTAGGACAAAAAGACAATGATGAATAATGATATTCGACGTTGACGTTATTCTCCGCCATTCTATTCTATTCTATTATTTTTCTTTTGTTCTACTACTTCGTCCGCGCCGCGTTTGAGCTGTCCCAGCTTCTTCGGAGTCCCGCTAGGGGCAGCGTTGCCAGGCCGCCACAGGTTAATGTTTTAGGTTATAGTCGTGTTAGAGAATAAAGAATTTTGTAAGACTTTAACTTGGTATTAATAATGGGCTGCCTACCCGCCCCGCAACACCCGCAAACTCAAGCAGTAAGAAATAAAGTCATTTTTGCAGTACGCATGTTCATAGTAATCATTCGCATTCCGTCATTTTCATCGGTGATTCACATGCACAATAATATGCATCGTTTATTAAGTACGAAAAAAATTTACGTAGCCCGATCCAATTTTATGAAACAATCGCAACATTTAGAATAATGTCGTGACCACTTTGAGTTTAATAAATAATTTGTTATACCACAAAATGGCGGATACTTTAAAAACTTACAAGCGAGGAATAATCTGATTAAATTTAGGGTCACTTATTAGTCGAACGAGCAATTAATCATCCCTTATTACCTACCTTAACTAAGCAATTAGCTGATATTTGATTTTTTGTTAATGAAGGTTATAAGAGCTTAATTTCTCTTATGAGTAAGGCCCTTAGTTTCAGCGGGAAACAATAGCTTTCAAAGCCTTTGTTACCCGTATTGAACGATAATATTGCACCTTATACTTTGTTTACCTTATAAGATGCATACATGGTTGTTTATTCTGTCAACATTTATTTGTTCCTTTTTCCTCGTATCGTTGCAACTTGTTGGTTTTATAAATCCTAGACTACATAACTGCCATGTCTTATGCGACTCTATTGGCTTCTCGGGAGCTTTCCCAGGTAATCTTGCGGGAAAACTCTCCTCTCTATCTCATGGTAACATAAATTTACTACATTGTCGATTTCCACGGTATGTGAGTCTTTTTGTTATCATACTTTTCCAGGTTATTTTTCTTTTTTTTTTCTAGTTTCCACATAATTTTGCGTTGCAGACTTATATTATAAGCAGTAACATCAATTGCTTTGTTGTTGGAATGAAAACATCATAAATGCTGATTCACTGATGTTTTGTCTGGTCTCTCATCGCTTTTTCTCCTTTTTCAGGGATAGTTTTAACGAGATAAAATCGTGAAAAACTTTCACCATTCCAATCCTCTTGTTGTATTATGGAAATTACTTCTATTATTCAGGATTGTCCGTTGTTATTAATGGAGAGGTTATACAGTGATGATCAAAATCTTTTCGCTGTCATTAAACAACGGAAATAATTCCAGAAATTTACCATGACGCCATTTCCAGTATTTCACTAAGTCAGCTCAAAGCGAAACCTTTATGTGTATTCTTTCACGCTTTTCTAGTTCATTTTCATCATCTTTTGTTCACATTTCAGTATGAGTAATATGTGTCTGCGCTCCCAAGATCACTAAAGCATAAAACCCGGGAATCCTCCCGTTGCGAGGTCTCATTCATCGTCATCCCGTACTCAGTCTATCTGTTCATTCCGTTCCCACTTTATGGGGGGAATATTGACCCTCATATCGCCGCGAGCTGCTGTTCGGGGGTAGGGCGGGAACGTTTTCTGAAACAACCGACGTTTTGAGGGTACTCGCCTCTGAAACGTTTGTTTGATTGTTTGCTCGCCGGTCTGCGTAGATAAATATTCGAATTGTAAATTTATTGAACAAATAATAAAATTTTGTTTCATTTCTTGTGGATGCTCTTTTTACCCACTTTAATATTTATTTAATTGCTCTCAATTGATATACCGAGTGATCTTGCTTTGAGGTCCTTATTCAGCTTTTTGCGCAGACTATAATTTTGTTTCCTTTTTTCAATTGTTCAAATTCTTTTCGTTCGTGGCAGGACCCGTTGGGAGATGAATGACCACTCCCCATTCCGTGATGACAGTCTTATGTAGAGCCCGGTCCATCCAATATTGAAGGCTCATGGTTATCACCGTGCGAGCCCTGTTCAGATAATACGCGGACTGATATCATAAAACACAAAGTCACAGGTCTGGGTCCCCTTCAAAGTACTCTCCTCCCCAATGCACACACTTATCTTAACGGTTTAGTAACTTTTTTTGTTGCCTTCAGCTCCTTCGTCACATTTGCCATTAATCTCAGGAATCTTCTCAAATCTTCTTCCCTTTAGGTGCCTTTTGAGTTTGAGGAACAAGAAAAAGTCACAAGAGACAAGGTCAGATGAGTGATTGTGGTGCGGAAGAACAGTGATCAAGTGATTGGTCAAAAACTCACGAGTTCGGAGGGCTGACTGGGCTGGAGACTTGTCGCGATGGAAAAGCCAGTCCACATTTCTGATCTTTTGCAGCTTTTGCAATTTTTGCAACGGAGGACATCCCTCAAGCGTTTCAAAACTTCAATAGCTGGTTCACTGTGGGACCTAGGGGAAGGTACTCGTGGTGAACAATACCCTTAGCACAAAAAAGTCTGCATCACCTTGACATTGGATTGAACTTGGCGAGCTTTTTTGGGTCTGGAGGACGTTTCACCAACCCACTGGGACAACCGGAACTTAATTTTAATGTCGTTATCGTAAATCCATGACTCATGCCTGTTATTGTTATGATCCTTAACAAGAAAATTTAATCTCCTTCAAAATCTCTTCTTCTTACAAAATTTCGTGACGAGGTCTAACAGATATTCCATATTCCTCAGCAAGCTCCCTGATGGTCAGACGTCGATTTTCCCGTAATTAGGAGTTGATTTAATCGACGTGGGGATCGCCAGTTGAGGTAGAAGGACGTCCAGGACGCTCTAAAAAGTCACACCTCGCTAGAAACCGCTTAGCTACTCAATAAATGAAGATATTTGCAATCAGAAAATGATGTTTTCATCAGCTGATCTGGACAAATGTAGGGACACCAAGCAGATTTCTCTGGAACCAACTGGAGCCGCGCAATTCAAACAGTCCGCATATTTTCTGAACAGACCTCGTATATTTAAAAATTAAAAGTTTAAAAAGTTTTTAAAAAATTCACGAACTCTGGTGGATTATTACAAGCTGCTGGAAGAATTAGAATTTTTTGATGATTTAGGATTTAAGTGTTAATTTATGGCCAATACATAGCGTTCACTCAAAAGTTGATGAAAATTTTAATTTTTTAGTAGTAAAAAAAAAACTTCAAGGTCAAAAAAGCTGAGTTATCAAAACATATTTAAAGTTGTTTAATAACTTTTTAAAAAATTAAATTTTTTGATTTTGCTTAAATTTTTTTTTTAATTTTACATTTGTTGGCCCTAATTCCGAATCTATTAATTTTTTTTTTTTTTGAACAGTAAAAATTATTTCTTCACATCTCTACAGGATGATACAGAATTGACGAACACGGTATACCGAGAAAGTTGCAGAGGATGTTCAGTAAGACCGTAAATTATTAACTTACGAAAATCCTACAATTTATATTGAAAATATAAATTTTAGAAATTTTTCGTAAGTATCTGGAAACTACCGCCCCAAAAATGTCTGTCACCCGGTCGGAAGTTCTGTGACTTTTCTAGGAAACACTCTACAGCCGCCAGTTTTCATCGGGGAAAGATGAAATTTGGCTCGATTGAAGCGGCGCACGGTCCCACGATGCCTATTGAAAATGAGCGGGATCCGTTCCCGGGAAGTGTAATTTTTTCGGGAATTTCGGGATTTTTCGGGAATCGCCTAGGAAACACTCTAAGTGTCTGAAAGTTATACCGATCGGGATAAAACTTGGTAGGGACAAAGCTCGGGACCCCCAAATACGACCTATTGAAAATGGGCCGGATCCGAGAATTTTAAGGCCCCCGTTCAGGGCCGTATTTTTTTCAAAACGTCCCGACGTAAGGATTTGTTTCTCTGTAACGGTACATAGCGGGGAGATTCCGTTTGCACAGTTACTTGGGAAAAGCATAGACGTACAATCTTTGTAGAGATCGTTTTTCTAAAAAAAAATTGAGCGAGCGGAAAATTAAAAATAAGTAAAAAATTGGAATGTTGCTTCACTTTCTGCGCATGATTTCGAATTTTTTCTCGAAATTTCTCAAATTGATCGGAAAAACGACAATGCTGTGTCATTGCCTACAAAAAAGATAATGTTGAAATTTCACGTGAAAAGTCGACAAAAGCGACTTATTCAAAAAACAAAAAAATCTGTTGTTTTTTCTAAAAACCAAAAAAAAATTTTCCTCAGAAAAGGTGCATCCTAGCGAAATATTCAATCAGAGCTTTTTTAAGGAGCACACCGATTACTACTTTTTTTATTTGGAACATTTTCCCGGAAAATTTGCGGTTTTTTCGTTATTTCAAGAAAAAGACCAAATTTTAGCTAAAACGTCAATTAAGCCGAAATGGCTATCAAATTTTGTACGCGGTGCAGAAAATCTAAAAGCTTGAACACTTAACAACCGAAATGCATATAAATAGTTTTTTCAAAAAGCGCCAAATAAAAAAGTTATTAAAGAAAATTCGAACCGGTGTCTGATTTAAAAATAATTTTCCTAGTTGTGACGTCACAGGTAAATTAATTGATTTCATAAATGTCAGATTTGCTTAAAAATTGGTGTTTTTTGTCTCTTTATACCAGACTTATCCGGTCATTGCCGGGTTATTATGTAGTGGATATTTTAGGATTGTCGATGTTTATAGATCACTTTTCTACCAAAATTTAATTCGGAAATTCCATTTTAACGAAGATCTGATATTTTTTATGAGAGGTCGTTTTCGCTAATTTTTAAGGATTTTCAAGTGGGTGCACGCGTACCCGCACAGTTTTATAATAAATTAGTTTCAGAGCTCAGATTTCGCGATCGAATCTCCGCAAAACCTAGTTTTACTTTTTTTTTTAATTTTTAATTTTTTTTAATTTTTTTTTTGATAGATATGTAGATAATTTTTTTTTTGTTTTTTATTTAATTAAAAAAAAATTTGCTGTCAGTTTTGAGAGCTGTCAAAAAAAAATTCACGCTTCACGCCGCAAGTAGGCGAACTTTCAGCATGACTTCAACTTGAAATTCGACATGTTTGACAGCTGTCATATTTGAAATTTGACAGCTGTCAGATTTGACATTTGACAGCTGTCAAAATTTTTCGCACCGCGTATAATAGCCGAACATTCCGCATGTGCTGAACTCATAATTTGAATAAATGCCGGTCAGATTTGATATTTGACAGCTGTCAGTGTTGTAGCTTAGAGTCTCTTCGTCACGTCAAAATAAAAACCGCAATCTTGATTTTTCCGCCGGCAGGCCAAGATTTTCGTAGGGAAAAAATTTTCCCGGCTTCGTTACAGATATACAAGGTTGCCTTTTTCCAAAATTTAAATCAACATGGCATTCAAATAACAGCAACTTTCACTGGCAAAACAAAAATTTTTCTTGTGGCATCGTTTTTCAAGCTGGGACTTAATAATGCAACGTTTACATGGATAACATCATAATCTGGGTTTGATTGTAGACCCACACATTACTTTTTTTCCTAAAGAAGTGTACTAGGTGCAGTGTGGTCACCTTTTTCCACAAAATTGGTCTTAACTTCTTTAAAGCAAGCAATGCTGGGGAAGAAATAAATGAACTTATAATTTTGATCCAAGGTGTTCTCAGGGAAAGATTTTTTTATAAGAACTAACCTTTCCTTCTCCTGGTTCCAGTAACTACATGAAATACAAATAAAACAAAGTAACTTTTACCTTTTTACGGAATATAAATATTATTTATAAGAAGTTCTTGTGGTAGTGTTTTTCATTTCATTCTTCAGAAGAGCAGTAGTTTCAGCCTGAAATTTTATCTCTTTTTGTTTACGTGAAAAAAATGTTACCTTACCTACATTATCGTCGGTAGATTAAAAAAATAAACAAAGTCATTGGAACCGAATTTACATATACTTCTAATCGTCGTTAAAAAAATGTCATGCTGTCTAATCTATAAGATGATAGAAGTCGTTTGTTCAAAGGCTCAAGGATTAACAGTGGAGTCAAATTAAATTTTTACTTCGGAAAAATCGGCGGAAAAAGTAACATTTTACTTAACTTTTGTGAGGAGGTTATGAACAACACATAAAAAGTTATCGACCGTAGAAAATATTCATTTGCTTATGAAATATCTCAAAAAATTCATTTTTCCAGAAAAAAAAACTAATTGATATTCGAAACAATAGGCAATTTTACATCAAAAATGTATACAGGGTTACTGGTAACTGGATACATTCCTTTGGTGATCTGATAAAACAAGAGGTAAGAAGTAAATTAACCCCAACATGCACTATACAAAACTCAATAGATTTTGAGATATTTCGATTTTCAACTTTTCTTAAAAAAATGGTTTCAAATGTCTTGAAATGTAATTTTCAAAAAATCTACTTTAACTTTTTGATTTTTTTTTTACTGGAATACTTGTCCAATACTGTGCTTCCTTCTGGAATAAAAAATATCCTGAGATATTTCGATCGTGTGAAAATTTCAAAGAAAAACTTTCACAAACTATTTTTTTTAAATAACATTTAAAAGTTTTTACAAGTTATTTTCGCAAAATTGTCAAGGCACCTTGCGTACAAATTGTTTTAAAAACTTCCCTAGTGTAGTAGCTATCTAACAAGGTACGAATCTTGTACAAGAATAACAGAATCTCCCCGCTATGTACCGTTACCGAGGAACAAATCCTTAAGTCGGGACGTTTTAAAAAAAATACGGCCCTGAACGGGGGTCTTAAAATTCTCGGATCCAGCCCATCTTCAACAGGTCGTATTTGGGGGTCCCGAGCTTCGTCCCTACCAAGTTTCGTCCCGATCGGTAAAACTTTCAGACACTAAGAGTGTTTCCTAGACTATTCCCGAAAAATCCCGAAATTCCCGAAAAAATGACATTCCCGGGAACGGATCCCGCTCATTTTCAATGGGCATCGTGGCACGGTGCGCCTCTTCAATCGAGCCAAATTTCAACTTTCCCACATGAAAACTGGCGGCTCTAGAGTGTTTCCTAGCAAAGTCACAGAAGTTTCGTAAGTATACGTATTCTTGTGCCCGAAAAATGTCTGTCTGTCGGTCTGTCTGTCTGTGACTTTGCTAGGAAACACTCTAGAGCCGCCAGTTTTCATGTGGGAAAGTTGAAATTTGGCTCGATTGAAGAGGCGCACCGTGGTACGATGCCTGTTGAAAATGAGCGGGATCCGTTCCCGGTAAGTGTCATTTTTTCGGAAATTTCGGGATTTTTCGGGAATAGCCTACTAATAGCCACTCTAAGTGTCTGAAAGTCTTACCGATCGGGACGAAACTTGGTAGGGACGAAGCTCGTGACCCCCAAATACGACCTATTGAAAATGGACCGGATCCGAGAATTTTAAGACCCCCGTTCAGGGCCGTATTTTTTTTTAAAACGTCCCGACTTAAGGATTTGTTCCTCGGTAACGGTACATAGCGGGGAGATTCTGTTATTCTTGTACAAGATTCGTACCTTGTTAGATAGCTACTACACTAGGGAAGTTTTTAAAACAATTTGTACGCAAGGTGCCTTGACAATTTTGCGAAAATAACTTGTAAAAACTTTTAAATCTTATTTAAAAAAAATAGTTTGTGAAAGTTTTTCTTTGAAATTTTCACACGATCGAAATATCTCAGGATATTTTTTATTCCAGAAGGAAGCATAGTATTGGACAAGTATTCCAGCAAAAAAAAAATCAAAAAGTTAAAGTAGATTTTTTGAAAATTACATTTCAAGACATTTGAACCCATTTTTTTAAGAAAAGTTGAAAATCGAAATATCTCAAAATCTATTGAGTTTTGTATAGTGCATGTTGGGGTTAATTTACTCCTTACCTCTTGTTTTATCAGATCACCAAAGGAATGTATCCAGTTACCAGTAACCCTGTATAAAGTTTTTTTTTCTAAAATGAAAAAAAAAACTGTAAACTGCTGATTGATTTTCTAACACCTGAAAATCGGAAATACGCCAACGCTCCAGGGGCGCGAGGTCACGAGCGCGCGGTATTAAATTCATTGTAACTTTTTTCCTAATTCATAAAATTTATCTCACAAAAAAATTTAAATGGGAGAACAATTTTGCAGCTAACAAATTTCAAATTTTCGGTTTTCAACACTCCCTTTCACTTTTTTCGAATTTATTAAAGGTAGTGTAAAAAATAGTATTTCTTAAGTAATGTTATTAGCCAGTGGCGGACATAGGAAAAGGGGTCAAACTGTTAAATTTTGCCCAATGTTTTTGTTTTGTTAAATCTAAAAAGCCATTTTACAGCACGTTTTCAAACGAAATGAAGTGATATTTTCACAGTAAGCCACTATAATTATTAATAAGCTATAATAATTATCTGACTGGAAAATTTCAAAATTTCAGAAATCCAATTTAAAAAGCGGTGAAAATATTCATAATTGAATCAGCGGATGAAAATACACTATTTATGCGATTGATGCGCAAGAAGGTGCTATCCAATAAAAAATCGATTTCTCTGAAACTATTATGAGCCCTAGCTTGCTGAATCTTTTTTAAAAAACTTTTCTACAACGTTTTATACATTTAACTTGTCACCCCTTTATTTTGAGCTGTTAAATTACTTAAGTATTTGAAATATAATCGACAGATATTTAATTCAGTTCCACTAGAAACGCTCTTGTTTTTTCAGTACATGTCGAAAAATTCATTACCGTAGCCCAAACAGTTGTTTTATTAGCGCCATGGATGTTTAAAAAAACATATTTCTAATAATTTTTCACTACTAAAAAAAGTTGCACTATTCCATTTCGGATGGACAAAATCATACTCTACAAGATAGCGAAGGTCGCATATTCTGGTTATGCCGTCATAAAAAAAACTACTAGAAGAAATAAGCGAGACAGAGCAGGGATTTTACTCAACTAATAAATAAAGGGCCACCCTGAACGGGAGCTGTATGGAAGAAAAACATTACCTACTTGATGTGCTTGATTCCTGTGCACTCTCCAGTTAGTAGGTCAGTGACACAAAAAATATCGATCCGTCAACGCCAGGCATCAGTTTCCAGTTTTATTTATTGTTAGTAGGCACCGGCGCACTGGGGCGCACTTGGTAGTGGTACTACTGTTACTGTTGTTTACGGTACCAACTGCCATCTTGTCGGGTCAGGTCAGGTAGCTTTTCTCGTTCTGAAAGTTTCCTAATTTCTGTGTGCGGTAGTGTGTGTAATAAATATTACGGTAGTTACTTTATTAGGTACTTTAATGTGAACTCTTAATTCATGTGATTTTAATGTGATGTGAATTTAATGTGAGAGTTTCGAGGTTGGAAGTGTTAGTGTAGTGTTTCTTAGCCCTTTTACCGGTCAGCTTGTTAAATAAATTGCGAGTAAACTGCGAGTAGGTAAGTGTTTTTCTCGATTATTTATGATATTATGATTTTACAGTTTATCATTCGTCTTATTATTATTATTACTACCTACCTACTAATTTCTATCTGTTCTCTAATTTTTCCAATCGACCTAATGGTACTTTGGGGATGGTGGATAATATTATACGTCACTCGGAATTTTGGGAAAATTTTTACATAAAACGTTAAGTTATGACCAGTATAGACGACATCTTGAAAAAAAATTGCGGAATATGCATAAAATATTGAGAAAAATTAGTTTAAAATATCATAAAATTGACTAAAAATGACAGTTCATTTTCTATTAAATTCGCTAAATTGACAGATTACAGATCCCTAGAATCGATAAACATATTGTTGTGCAACGTTGCCAGATTTATTTTTATTACTTACATTTTGTGATATAACAATATTTGGTGTAATTTTTCTAATGGTTTGTCAATGTGAATAAAATTCTATAGAAGTTTCAAGTTCATTTCAAGCAAGTTCAAGGCAGGGATTACTGTCATTTCGAGGGGTCGCCAAATAGCGATTTTTTTAATACTTTTTCTTTTCTTATTAGTCCTTGCTTTTTCGTAAAGTATATCGTAAACTCAATTGGTGAGAAACATTAAACATTAAAGCCCATTTTCAAAGGAATTAGGCAAACTGAAAAAAAAAACTAAACAACTAAAAATATTAACAACTTATCAACGCATAAAAATACACTATTTTATGCGATTGATGCGCAAGAAGGTTTTTAAAATATTTCGAAGAAATCTTCTTTTTATTGTTTAAAAAAAAATAAAAAATTGAAATTGACGACAAATTATTAGATCATAAATTTTTTCCATACAGGGTGTTACAAAAAGGAGGTCAAGCTCTTGGCCACAGATTGTTGGGCCAAAAATAATGACACTTTCCTTATGCCATTTTTCACATAGGCGTCCCATTTTCAAGATACAGGGTGTCAAACTTTAAATAAAAAAAAGTTTTTTATTAATAACTCCGTTATTTTTTAAGATACTCACTTGAAAATTTGCATAGCCTTCTTTCTTATGCAGACACACATTTTTAGGAAAAAAAATCAAAGGAAGTCCAAGCGCGAGCGCACGAAAGGGGGTTTATGGCAGACCTTGGCCCCCCAACATTTTTCTGCGTACGTCTATGATGGCTCTGATGTATGGTTTTTTTGATTGAGCGTTTATTTGTTTTACTATATTCACTCTTATATCATTTTGATTTAGGCCTTCGTTTACGAGATATATCAACATGTTTGGGTGTGTCTCATTGATCAACTTACTGATATTTAAATTTCCTAATTTCTTTTTTATTTTCAATAATTAAACATGGCGGTGTATTAAATTACCTTTTCTCACTACCACCTCGGTAAGTTGACGTTTCATTGTTAAAAAGTCGACTGTAATGGTAAGTGAAACAAATGTAGGATAATACAATAAAAACTGTAACTAAGGTCAGAAAAGACAACTTACCGCTTAAGGTCACTTGCCGTAGGGGGATAGCGACAATGGGGAAGTGCGTCTCTAACAATCAAAATTAACAAATTGGTGGCAAACCTAGCAACGCCAGAATATAAATTCATAGTTTGAAACGTCATCGATAAACGTCACAATTTTTACAAGCTATTTTTCGTAATTTTTTTACTTTATTTTGTGTTTTGTAGTTGTGGTAGTGAGAAAAACGTAATGCGTTCCGCGTTTGCAAGTCTCTTCTTTATTTTCGTTGGTCTTTTAAGGACCTGAGCTTCGCTTCGGTCCTCAAACGATCACCTCAGATAAAAAAGTTCACTTACCCATCTTGGAACGCAAATAGCTATTTCTTTAATATATTATGTTAAAAAGCCTACAACTAAAAACAACGAAATAAAAATAATAAAAGTTTAAACTAAACACATTAATTGAATATTGAAGATGATTAATTTAAATTAAATGTTCAACATGTCTGCCATCTTCGTGAATGCACATTCGGGCTCTTTTGAGGAGAGAGAACCGAATATGCTGAAAAATTTGTGGTTTTAGCCTAAATAGCTGCCCGCCTTCTACAATTCGTTGACGCAAATGTTGTTCACTTAATATTGGAACCTTGTACACGAAATCTTTCATAAACCCCCAAAAACAAAAATCTAACGGATTGAAGTCGGGGGAACGAGCTGGCCAATGAACAGGTGCATCCTGTCCCCTGCCAATCGTGCGGTTAGGAAATATTAAATGTAAATAGTCCCGAACATTTAGACCGTAATGCGGCGGAGCACCGTCAAGCTGAAACCACATATTCTGTCGAACCGCTAGAGGCACATCATCAAGTAACTCTATGAAAGTACCTTGTGAGAATAAATAAAAAGCCACCACCGAATCACCGCAATGACACACACCCAAACATGTTGATATATCTCGTAAACGAAGGCCTAAATCAAAATGATATAAGAGTGAGGATAGTAAAACAAATAAACGCTCAATCAAAAAAACTATACATCAGAGCCATAGGCGTACGCAGAAAAATGTTGGGGGCCAAGGTCTGCCATAAACCCCCTTTCGTGCGCTCGCGCTTGGATTTTCTTCGATTTTTTTTCCTAAAAATGTGTGTCTGCATAAGAAAGAAGGCTATGCAAATTTTCAAGTGAGTATCTTAAAAAATAACGGAATTATTGATAAAAAACTTTTTTTTTTATTTAAAGATTGACACCCTGTATCTTGAAAATGGGACGCCTATGTGAAAAATGGCATAAGGAACGTGTCATTATTTTTGGCCCAACAATCTGTGGCCAAGAGCTTGACCTCCTTTTTTGTAACACCCTGTATAATAAGACATTTCAAAACGGTTTCAAAAGTTTTTTTCAAAAATCTATCCTTCCGGTAATTATTCCGAAATAGTGTTTTTTAAGCTAATTTTACTCCACTATTATAACTGTATTTGAGGCGAGAGGCAATCTTAGTTTTGGATTGAAAAATTCTATTCTGTTAAGATGAAAAATGATAAAATAAGGAGGTTCTTTAACATATGAGGACGTGTTAATTCTCGTCAAGAGCACATAGAAATTTCAAGAAAATGTCTTCATATAATAATATGTAGGTACTTGGAATACTTAAAACTTGGAAGCAAAAATTTCTTTATGATAATATCTATTCTGTTCGCGAAATTTTCTCTCCTTGAATTATTCAGTGTATTGGGAGTGAAAGGGATCATAATAGCATCGTGCGTCCCTGAACTAGGTACACAAGAGTAGTTGTGTTCGAACACTTCAACCTCCAACGTGTTGTACGTGCACCCGCCGAGACTGCAAGTTCGCATCCTGCATCTTAATACGAAGCAGTAGAATCTCGACTCCCAAGTGCATACATAATTTCCACTACCCCCTCTTGTATGCGGTAATTATATCCTTATTATTTCATTAGCTGGCCCCTCGACACTTTGTGTAAATTTTAATTATCAATCAAATCTCCAGAAAACCGTTTGGTATATTTGCGATGGACCAGTGTTCAAATTCAGTCGTGTTGGTAAATTGACACTGCAATAACTAAACAAATAATGCTTATCAACAAGACCTGTAAGTAAGCGAGAAACTGACTAAGTATAAACAATACATTGGCATTGAACTAATGATATACCGGGTGTCCCAGTTTATAGTAGAGTAACTTCAGCATTCGGTAGAAAAAGTAATTTAAGGAAGAAAGTTTCATGAAGCCATGCATCGAAAAGTTCTTATAGTGCTCGAAATATAGGGTGTTAAGTTTTCTGAAAGAAAATAGATTTTTTTTTAATATCTCAAAATTGGCTTAATGGAATTTCTTAACATTTTTCACAGCGTTAATTGAAGTACATGATTTGATGCTCCCAAAGAAACATTATTCAATCCAATTGCGGAGATCTGGGTGTCTTCTTACCTTTTTTAATAAATAATTTGCACGCCACTGACTTTAATGCAAATTTGTTATTTTTTGTAGATACCTCGTGTTGTTTAGAAGAAAAAATTCATCTTACGTTTTTGTTGTAAGATGCACCATTTTCAAGATATTCCACAATAATTTAGGAACCTACGCTTCAAATAATGATCACAAAAATGATCAATTTCTGGAAATACTCAATAGCATTGATTTTTATATTTTACCCTATACGGGTTCCTTCATTGCTAAATATCTCGGAAACAGTGGGCCCTACAACAAAAAAGTAAGATGACTTTTCTCCTCTAAACAATACGGTGTATTTAACAAAAATGTTATATTTGAATTAAAAGCAGTGGCGTAGAAATTATTAAAAAAAAAGATAACTACTGGATTGAATAATGTTTCTTTAGGAGCATCAAATCATGTACTTCAATTAACAATAGTGTGAAACATTTTGAGAAATTCAATTAAACCAATTTTGAGATATTCAAAAAAGTTAAGTCTCTTTCAGAAAACTAATGTTGTATAAAACTTTCTTCCTTAAAATGATTTTTTTTCTATCAAATGAAAAAGCTGAAGTTACTCTACTATAAACTGGAACACCCTGTATAATAGATTAATATCCATATTCAGATTAGATTATTACAGAAATAGATCAGATTAAGTTTTTTTAATGATCTCTTTGATCATTATCAATCCGCA
This sequence comes from Malachius bipustulatus, assembly GCA_910589415.1. NCBI lineage: Eukaryota > Metazoa > Arthropoda > Insecta > Coleoptera > Melyridae > Malachius > Malachius bipustulatus. Next base: position 30,231,569 of record OU342638.1, on the reverse strand, counting down.
GTAATATCAAAGGTGAGAAGTTGTTAATAAAAGTAAAGGAACCCCCTCGGAAACCCCAAAACACCTTTAAATACAATATCCTTACGCAAGCTATCACCCTATGGCGATCCTGACCTAATTGCAAGAATCAGCTACGAGTTTATCACATTCCAAACCTGCCGAAGAGGCAAGTTTATTACATACTTTTCAACAAGCGGAAAATGATTGGTTTTACCATGTACGAGAGATCGAACTCCCAATTTAAAAATGATCATTTTCCACTGGTTTAAGAATATACTAATATTACCACAAGGTTTGGTACAATGGAGTGCGATCGTGCTATTTCGTTTGGTGTTCTAAAGTGTTCGTGTCAAGACGTTCGATGGTGATTTATTGTATCTGCTCAGTTGTAATTGGCTTTAACTGGTGATTTTTCTTTGATTATTTCACCGGTTGAGCACTTTCTTCCAGGTAGGTAGATTCGTTTTTGCTTTGTATAGGTACTAGACATGGCTGCTTTGTGAGCAAGATCAGAACAATAAACTGTTTTCTGAATTTTTCTGGATAAATTCGTCCCTCTACGTCGCTTATAATAGTCAAAGAACGAAGCTGTATTAAAATATATTTTCAGCCCTTCATTGTTTCTTTTTACTAAGAATTGATTTTAACGTCAAGATTGTTGCAAAGAAAACATGTAGCTCATTATAAGTTTCTTCAGGACGAGCATCGTTCGTTACACAATTTTAAATTTCAGTTTGCTACAAAAACCTCTTTCCCGAACTGTTATTTTTCAAGTACTTACTAACAAAGGAATAAAAAAAAAGTGTAATGGAATATTGGCGTTCGATCGAAGGGAGATGGTGATTTAATTTAGTAGTCGGACGAATCTTCTGATGGAGTTTTTCATAAATTGAATCAGCAAAATTTTAATAATAATTAACATCTAAGTTGAAGAGTAAATCGAAAAATTTGATTACATTCTTCAGTTATTGAGCGAATATTAATTTCGTTCTAGTTTTGATGAGGAAATAATTAAACCTGTCGAGTATTTTTAATAATTTTTGTCGGAAATTGATTATTTGTCTAATTAACCTACTTACTTAGTTCATTTTTCATAACATTTCGATTGTAAAGGTATCCAAATCTGTTTTGTATACAAGAAAACTGGAAGTTATTGAAAAAGAAAAAATACCCTACGTTGTGTTTCGATAAATAACATCATATAAAAAACCATAAGTTCAAATTTAAGCTGCTCATTTCAATAAATAACTTATGTTTGTTCATAAAATAGACTCACATAAGTCCACAAGAAAGAATGAAGCGGGCAAACGTTCATACCACAAAGCTGCAAATGATTTCGGCTGCAGTAGCTTGATCTTTTTTTTAACACAAGTCTTGTTAAGCTACTAATTTCATGAAACTTCGAAAATATATACTGAAATTCCATTATCCTGGAACCCTAACAGAAGACTAGTGATAATATTTTCACATAAAAAATTGAAAAAATCTTCTGTACGAATAATTAATTCAAAAGCTCCAATTAAACTAAGGGTAAACTGGTATCAACACTCAGAACAACACCAATTAATAAAACATTGAACTGTAACGAAAGCTCTGATCAATTATTGGCGATCACAAATTTATTTAATTCAATAAACCATTGAAGACAGTTATTTATACCTAGTTTCAATTCTGGAGTTTTTTTGGCATTCACAGCTCGAATTTTCATTGGAGCTTTACATTGATCTTGAATTTTCCCCCTTTGCCATCTTCTACCATCATTTAGCCTTATCTTCTCGTCTCAACAGCCGAAAGCTCAAGCTTTCAAAAACTGGTCCCACATAACTACCAAAAAAATCTGTTCGGGCGCCGATTGTCAAGGCTCAAATTTCGACAATATACAGGTGTCCTATTATTTTTACTAATCCTTGGATGCCAATTTTATTATTCCTTATGTGAGAACGTTAGTTCCCCGCAGGAGACATCTGTTGCATCTCCGTTTATGAGTTGACCCGCAATAATCCAGTTAAGGTTTCAATCCAGACACTCAGAGGTGTTGATTAATTCCTAGTTATAGTTGGGAAGTAGGCTTTAATTACCTCCTAACTAGTGCTGAAGGAATTAATTAATTTTTAGATGTGGTAATAGAACTTTCTGATTTATCAGACAACGAAACTTCATTCTTATTAGGATGCAAAATAATTAGGCTTAATCCCACAATCATGCAACATGGCATATTAAACTATTTACTACAAGCGTGCAATACTTCATGCGATTCTATTCAATTAGGTGAGATCATGAGGTGAATTTTTCCTCATGAAGTTTCCCTTGCCGTGGACCCACACCAGGTAATGTTTATTATTAGTGAAATGATTGAAGCAATAGTTTTATGAGAAGACATGATCAGGCAAAGTAACTTTTGTAAATAATTATTACGGTCTCTTACAATGAAATGCCTGTGAATCAAGATTTCCTTCAATTGTTACGTAGGACCTGGAATTTTTGCTCGTTGGTCCCCCGGAAATGCCTGGTGCACTTTATTCATCGCACTCCAGTTATCCCACCTCGGCCGAATTTAATTAAAGCAGGGTGATGTCCGTGAATCAATCACTCCTTCAATCTAATTAACGGCAATGGAATTATTATTCTAGATCAATGAACTCTCTGGTTTATTCAATTTCATGGTTTATAATCACCGCTTTGTTTAAACTTCCAATTTTGTATTTACTAATTGGGCTAAATGGTACGACTCTGCCAGTAATCGGTAACACTGACCTGGAGGTGAAGGTGACGCCTAAGAGCATAGAAAACGGCACCGGGTCGCTGTATCCAATGGTCGCAAGCTGGAATTCATTGCTGGTAGTTCCTGCCTCCATTGTTAAATGGCGACAGGCTCTGTAAGTCACCGAATTCCGTGAACTCTCTGGATATAAGAGTCTCGCTTCCGGTGGTTTGGATTCCTTCTCGATATGCTGCACTCATGAGGTTGTAACGAATTCCGAGGCATTCTTAGTTAATTATTATTTATTTTAATTAATCGAGGGGTTTATCAGAAGGATACAGTTTTTACAGCGGTGATTAGCAGGTTATCTCGCCGGCACCGACTATATAAGCAGACCCAACGGAGATGCAGGTCAGATGGATCCGAGGAACTGACTCGAGAACCACTCTCCATCCCTGTGAACTGAGCTAGGAGGTCTTCAGCAGGAGGCATGTAATGAGTGCACTCCGTCCAGTACCCAGCCGGTTGCAGCAGGGCGATGAAATGAGTCGACCCTAGCTGTAACTGGACGTCGGGAGATCGATGAGAGTGAACTGAGCTCTTATCGACTGCCGGTCATAACAGGGAATCAACCGGGGCTGTAGTGAAGTCCCGGCGGATCCTTTCAGACGACGCCTGGCCTGTATTGAGGGCCAGGTAAACCAGACGTCGGATTGCAATGTAATGAGTTGTCGATCCGGCAATCCCGTCACGTCGCGTATTCCGGAGGCCACAGCAGCAGCAGATGCGATACGCAGCGTGCGGTGGTAAAAGAGCTACTGACGCCGCGGAGCCGGAGGTGAATCGTCCGTCAGGTCGACCAATTAACAGAGGTGCGTGCACCGACGCCAGTATCTCTCGCCAATCAGGCGGGCCGCCGTGGACCAAAGCCGGCCCACATTGTTCAGGATTCAACAATATTAATTTAATAGGTACAGATATGTGTAAATATCGTAATTGTAAATAAAGATTTTTATTATTCTAATTGACTTGTCACGGGTAAAAGGGGGCAATTATCCATGCCTGGGGAATCATCTCTACCATACCGAAAATCCCGTTACAAGGTCATAATGAGACCGAAACGGCCGTCTCTAGCTTCGAGGGTTTCTAGGTGGCTGCGTATGTTATCTACCATGGAAAGCTCTTTATTTGAAGTCCATTAATTGAATTTTTAGGGTTTATAATCACCGCTCTATTTAAAAATTTCAATTTGATAGAGGTAGATATATTTTGTAATGAAAAGGTTAGATCAGATAAGTATTTCTAAGAATTCGCGATCAAAATTTTATGACATTTCTCCCAAAGAAGCCTCGATTCCACATCCCGATTCCTTGTAGGTACGTATAGATAAAGATATAATAGCTCCACATGCTCGATTTTATAATAAAAGTATTCCACTCCCTCTTCCTTGAATTCGAATCTCGATCTCGAAGCAAAACAAATTCATTTTATTATGAAATTCCCGAAACTTTGCAAATATCTCTCAATGAATTTAATCCACTTTTCGTCCAATCATCGTTGAAAAGACTCTAAACATACCATAATGACGGTTTTCTGAGTGCACGATATCAAAGCCTCTGTATTCTTGAAGCGCTCGCTTGAATCACCATGCCCGAAAATCCACTCACCATTAAGATTCTATGCTAAAATCTCTCCCCTAATTCCGGCGTGTAAACAAGACCGTGCTAAATTATAGTGTAATTTACCGCGACAGGGACAAATTCACTACAAGGCTGTCGACGCTCCGGCCTCTGGCTCCCCCTGCTGTATTCCGCGGAAAACTCCAGTCGATAAACAATCTAGAAGGCCCCTGGTCCTCACTTAAACTCGCTCCCGGTTCCAATTATGGCCAATAATTCGATTTGAGAGAGCACTTCCGAGCTACGGTTCCAGGGAGAAATAAAACGGAATCTTAATAAGCTCTGGTCGGGGGTTGGAAGTCGAGGAGAACCGAACCGTGGAAAAGGACATGGGTGCGGGATCGAAGATGATGAAAAGTGCTATTAGACCGTGTCCCAGGATCATTTCTGCCATGGAGCAATGAATATTTTAGATTTGTTATTTTTTTCGGTTGCTTTTCTGGACGTCCGAGTGTACGGGAACTAATTTAAAGGCAGATGCTACTGGGGCAGAATAAAATCGGACAAGCGGAACTAGTGATTGATTATCCATTAACTGGCGTGGTTGCAACTTAATGATTTATAGTTTCAAATGAATCGATTATTCTCAAAGTTCAAACAACATATTCAGTCAGAGGATTTCGGATTTATCAGGGAAATGTTATTATTATCATCATGATGATGTATGCTCGGATGTATGTTTCGCTTCATTATTTATTAGGTCCAATCTACATTTCCATTATTCTCCACTCCATATCTTTTTAGGTGATCATTACGATTTGATTAGGGAATATGATCATAATCCTTCTTTTTAAATTTTATTTCGTAAATCTAGCTTTGAAATAGAAAGGAAAATTATACTTTAAATTCATGTCAATAACTATAAAATATTTGCGTTTCTGAAATTATTGAAGAATTTATTCGGGGATTTTTTTTCTTTCAATAACTTCCTGCCAGGTGGTCCAGTTCCCTGTCCTTGAACGAACAGGAACTAGTCGAGGAAGACATCCGGCCCGTACATCCGTGGATGTTGCCAGTTGGTATAAGAGCCGTAGTTCGAGCGGATAATGCCATTAAATTCAAATACGCTGGGGAAGCGAGTTTAAATAAATAGTTTGCTAATAATCAAATTGGCATCATAGTAGTTAGTGACCTCTTTTGAAGACTTTTCCAATGGTGTTAGAGGATTTTGGTTCGTGAGACTCGACCACCTCACAAAGAAAACCAGCGGTCGGTACGCGACTGATTTTATTTCCTGTTTTCTAAGTAGTAGTTCATTTTTCATTTTAACAAATGCAAGTATTAAGTGAATCAAAGTAGGTACCTACCCAGGTTAAATTATTTGTGACCCTCTGCGTCGATGAGAGCAGGTACCAGCTAACACAGATGCATTAATTATCTGCTGGATAGCATAGTTAGTTTTCTTTTTTTTTAGAGCGCCCTGGAAAATGGGCCTAACTGTTAGGAAATGGCTTTTGACAAGTTTTGAGATTTGTAAAACAGAGAAAACTGGACAGGGTTTTTTCGTTACTAACACTCCCTTCCTCTTCCCTCCTTGCAGTCAAAAAGACCTCACACAGTGGTTTAAATCAGGTGTCCCCTTAAATCTGACGGCCGAATCTCTCAAGCATGTTATGAACTTCATTATTATCATCGATCACTAAAATTAAACATCAAACATTTCCCTAGCTATAAAACTGAAGATAATCTTCCAAGTATCGCAGATTAATGATAATATAAAAAAATATAACAGCCTTGATATTATATAAAGTTTTCTTCATTAAACAATGTATGTTGTGTGGGGAATTTCCATATAACTAGATATGAGCTATTTTATAACTCATTTAGTCTCTATTTAATAATGTTTAATGGGTATTTTGATGAGATTATAATCATATTCCATTGCTTTAATAAATCAAGTTGTTATGGCAACGTAACACTTCATCTCCATACCCTCCATGAAAATGGAAGGCTGTCTGAACCAATTCAGAGGAGCAGTGTGACATCATGAAAGCGGAGTGGTGGATGTTATGTGTTTGACATGATGCTGAATAACTCAATGTTAGTTTAATGATGCTTTATAGTATACTCGTAGTTCTACAATGCTCCATTTTCTCGTCAATTTTTTTGAATTATTATTAACAGGAAAAGCTACTACTTTTTATCGAGTTTTCCATCCAGCTGTTTATAATAATATCTGTGTACCTTTCTGAAAATGCAGGCTGATCAATTTAATAAAAGTTCAATAACAATAAATTAAAAAGCAAAAAAATGCTTTTCAAAAAAATTTGTGAATTTAAATTTAATTATAAAATTGGCCCTGTATTACTAGAAGAAACCCAACCACAAGTTCCCAGTGAGGACGTCTAGCTTACAAAACGTCCTTTCTGATTTTATATCCCATGGACGCAGAAACACGCGGCCGAGACGTGATACCACCCATTTCACACCCTTCATTAACGATAATCTACATTTTTACGAATTTTTCTTTTGTGGACTCGACGATAATTTTGAATCTACAATTCACACTAAACATTACTTATATACTAATTTACAAGTTCAGTCATTACTCATTACTTATTATTGCTTCCTTATTCGCTTACTACTTCGGAGTCTACACTGAACTAAGCTCGCACCGCTCCTACCTCCGCTAACATATGGACACGGTGTTCTTCTGGAACGCCTTCTAGAACTAATTAACTCCCGAATGTCTTTCTAAAGTTCCGAATCTTCTATTCCTGGAACATTTTAAACGGTCGCAGCTCCCAGATACTCTAACAGAGTAGTTGCGGAAGCTGTTCTCGACCTTTCCCTCTGATGGCCGAGATTCTCCGACAGAAACGTCGCGAGGTATCAGGAGAACATCAGGATTTGGAGTTCCGAAAATCCACACGTGGTCGTCGAGAAGCCAATGAATCCTACAAGAGTGACTATATGGTGGAGGCTTTGTAGTGGTGGTAACGGCAACATTGATCCGTGCTTTTTTCAAAATGAAGATGATAACAGCGTTACAGTAAACGCAGTGCGTTACAGAGACATCTTAACTGATTTTTTTGTGACCGCGATTGAACGACTTGGACTTTGACGAGCTTTGGTTCCAGCACGATGGAGCAACGTGTCACACTAGCCGTGAAACAATCGATCTTTTTGTACACTACATTCGGTATCCGTGTTTTGAGTAGTTTTTGTGACATTAATTGGCCATCGCGCAGCTGCGATTTAATGCCGTGGGATTTATTGGAGATACCTAGATACTAATTTACTCAAACTGTCTCATCAGATGTTAACTTCACCCCTTTTAACAGATGGGTTCCTTGGAGATAAAAAAAAGCAAACAGGTCGTTTCTCTTCTACGATATAAAAAAAATACTGTACTGGTTGTAGATGGAGTTGCTCGATGGAATGATGACGTCACGGGAACATTTGTAATAATTTATTAAGTGTCTCCCAAAATCAAAAATTTCACAGCCTTCGATGATGTATTTAATCGCGGCCGGAAAAATTGATTTTAACCGAAAATGATTAATTACCGGGAACATTTTTTTTTTTAATCGTGCTTTACAATTCAATATTAAGAAGATTCAGTTCAGTTACTGCGTTTCAAAATAACCAATACGGCAGTCAGTTGTCAATATTTTGCTAGAAACGCAAATTTCCAAACCGGAGATAAACACTCGTTGGCCATTCAGTCTCGGACTCGAATGTGATTATTATAATTTTGTAGAAACGATTTAATTTCTAGTTATGAAGATAAACGGGTAAGATAAAGGTATTAGACGAAAATTCAGATAATATACAAGCGAGGCTTGCCGCCATCCGTTTACGCGCCCACCTTTATCCACAGCCCAGCCTCGTCTTTTTCCCACCTGACTCTTCCTCTTCCCTCTAGTCTAGCGTAAGTTAAAATGCGTTGAAATAATTTGATCGGAAAATAACTTAAGTTGATCATAATACTGATCAGATAATCCGTGATAATTCTCTGAATTCGTGAATAGAATCATAGAGGGTGTTTTGAATTAAAAAGTTTCATCAAATTGAGAAATTTTTGAAAGTAAAGTTACTGCCCTTGTGATAATCTCCCGTTTAAATTGGAAACTTGTCAGAGCTTTCAGAGCTGCGTCACAGTGTTGAATATGTGTGATAATAATTAACCTGATGCGTCCTCTACTCTATGATGTTAATAATCCAGTGGCCTTTCATAAGTGCTTGTTTTAAACTTTTCATATTATATTCTTGAAAACTTTCTTCACCTCACATCCTACCGCTAAGTATAATGTCTCATGTAGTTAAATGTAACCTCAGAACCCTCTCTAAATATTTACGAGGCTAGAAAATTATTCCCGGCGCTTTCTAAATTCGAGCACATTCCCGACATAATTGTTAGCATAGAAAATTCATTTTGTGCTACACGTCCTTGTAGGAGTGCTTTTGACGCTATCGTTATGAAAAAACCGTTCATATGACGATTTCCGTGGAAAAGTCACCCATTAAACATAAGGTAAAATAATAAATAAATTAACAACTTCTGCGATAATAATTTTGAATCAGCAAATCCCTCGACTAATATCTGAAATTTTAGTGTACACTGGACGGGTCCAGTACAAAATCCCCACCGCTGCGATGTGATGAATTCATTATCATTTCAGGTGTTAATATTGATTTAACGATCGTAGCCCTATGGCCCTATGTTATTAGTACTCTTGTACAGTTTGTATGGTAAATTGATGCTTTCGCATCCCATAATACTCGCATGATAGATAATATGCACTATGAATAAATGGGTCTAGGCCGCTTATCGTGAAATCTACATGTTTCATTTATGCGGATATGTGGTGTGAGTGCAAATCTGCATGAACGCGAAGCGCGATCAAAGACAAACAACAGTCCAATTTATATTTACATGTCCCTCCATTGATTAAAAACATGGAAAATTTGACATTGGATTAATTAAACGGTTCAGATCTCCATTGAGTGTGGATTGTGATTGAAAACTTCAGTAGGTTAATTGAAATTTGTTATGATGAAACTCTTCAGTATTGCAGTAAACAGTATCTGACCACATATCTGTGTCCCTTCCTCAGAAACCCTGATGGGTCTGTCCCACCACTATTTTTGTTGATGGGTGAACGTTTTTAAACATCCGGTTCTTATTGCTTGTTGATATTGTTTAAATCTTCGATCGTTATACCAAGCAGACCGTATCCGACTTTTCAGCAAGATGGAGCTCCTCCACATTACGTGCGGTCTGTTCAGGGAATTCTGGAGAGAGTGTTCCGGGGATAATGGATTGGACGAAGCGGGGCTCTGGAATGGTAGAATCACTCTAGATTTAGGTCCTTTGGTCTTTTTATTGTGAGGTCGTCTGAGGAGTTGAATCTTAGGAGCAACGAAAGCTGGGTCTCTGGAAATGCTGCGTCGTTGCGTTGTTCCATTGCGAAAAAAAGGAATAATTCCTTGGCCGGAGTAACGTTGTAACTTACATAATTTTTTGGAGTGATTTTGTCACTTCGGTAGGTTTAAATATGCATAATGCTTCCGCTAAAACGATAAGTTTTGTATGATTTTCCTTTAACCATATTTAAATGATATTTTAAGAATCGCCAAATGAAAACTATCCATTCAATAACATTGCAAGGTTCATTTTTTGCATCTCCTGTAAAAATGTAATTTTATTAAAATTTAATTACAATTTTACTCCGGCCAATGCTACAATAATTATTGGACTTCCTTCCAACGACATAAAAGGAAAAGCTCAAGGGCAGAAGGGACTTTCGAATGAGGTGAGTCTCACTTGTCCTACCTAGGCGTTAGAAATTTTAGGGGGTGTGGTTACAACGCGAAGGGGTGGAGTAATTTGATGGTAAATTTCCTTATAACGATTGGGTCTTCGCAAGCGTGTCCGACACAAACGAAGATAGCCCTAAATGAATACAATGAATGTAATACAATAACTAACTAAAAAGTAACTAAACTTGGATAAACATAGTAACTGTTTAGAAACCTAAAGCCAATTTTAGACACCGAGGGAACCACAGAATGATGCAGATTCACCCAACGTCGTCACCAAGGCCTAAATAATAAGATCAGTCTGTTTTGAAATGAAATTACGTTGGGAGCAGAAACCATCTCCTGAGGCATCGAAAACAAAATTTAAAAAAAAAGTGTATTGCCGATTCTTTGACTTGAATTTCTCCTTAGAGATCTTAAGGTTGTGTCCTCGTAAGCCATATAGGTTGCAGCAGAAGAGATCTTAGAGGTTGACTCCAAGGAGGGCCTTGAGAATTTTGCAGAGAAAGATGGGATGTTGGAAACCTCCACCTCTTGGCTGGACCGATTCAAGTAGAAACTCTGACAGAGGACCAATAAACAGGACCTGCACATTCAAAAATAGGTTTAGCGTAGGTCAGAACAATCTGACTTGGCTCGCTTGACTGTAGACGTCGTATGCTCACACCAACACCAGTCAAGGTTTTGGGTGATCACCACTCCAAGGTCTCTGAGAGAGTGAACATTTTTTTGAGTTCACGAACATCAAGTTCCCATTATCTCGAGATAGTGGAGCCCATGTTAAGAAGCACTTGGAGATTAAGCGGCAGAAGCCCCTAGGGGAGGCTCCTCTAGCTCTCTCTCTCTCTCTCTCAACATGGACTTAGAGTTGCTGAGGAAAGTTTCGATCCATTCAAAGAGTTTTCCTCTTCTGCCATACTAGATCAAACACGCCTTCGAGAAGTCAAAATATATAACCTCGATTGGATACTCATCAAGCTTCCTGGACTAGTCGCCGCCAAACGCCAGAAGATTTGGGAGAACTGAACGACTTGGGAGCAATCCATGTAGATTTCATGGTATGAGACTATGCTGGTATAAAAATGACAAGAAATGGTTGTAGATAATTTTTTCCACTACATATTTAGTAATAATAGGGACCAGGCTTATTGGCATGTAGTTGTCAGGGAATGTCCATTTTATTCAGCTATCGGAAAATTCCTATGTTTTCTTTTCAGTAGCCCATGGACCCTGTATAACTGACCTCCGATTTGCTTTTGACTATATAGAACAACGCAAATATTGCAATTTCGGAGAGATCTGGGCCCACGAGTTACTGTTAAGTATAATTCCGCTTTCAGGATTATGATTTTCATTTACTATTTCAAGGGATTACGTTTTATAAGCCGGATCAACTCCATTATAAAAAAAAAACTTCAACAGCAACAGTTGTTTCACGTTTTTTAATTAATTTGGAGAACTGAAATTAGATTGGACGAATGTAGGTTGAGATTGTATTCTTTAATCCTTTCAGCCATCGGTCGGATTGATTCAGTCTCTCTGCTAGGTGTACTGAGCCTTGCAGAAAGCAAGATCTCCGTCGTTAATGTATTGAATTCACCGGAGGAACAGCTGATAGCGGAGTGTGAACTAGGGACTAACCAACGAACATTCAATCACTCAACTAGGTGTTTTGAACGTTTCACTTTCGAAGTGAACGTATTAAATTCTTTCACATAGGTCATAGCTATGATGTACTGAGTCAGACGGTGCTCTTTTCCCCATCTTCACCTTCCGACTGTCGTCAAGACTGTATTGAGCTCTAGGTGGGAGACATGATCGACAATCGGACCGACGACGGATTGAGGTGAGGTCCGATCATTCATCAAGCGAGACAGAGGCTACGAGATCCGCGCCGCAGGCAGGAAAACACGCAGCGATACGTTCTAGTCGATCACTATCAGACAAAAACACCAGATAGATCCAGTGGAGACCGATATCAATATCCTGACCTTGCTAAGCACCACCCAAAGGGAGGTGCTAAAGGAAGTGAAAGTTTTCCCGAACACCCAGTAGACAGTTATTTTTCTATTATTTATTATTTTTGGTTTATTATATGATTGGAACTCGAACCTATCCTGCAATATCTATTACTGGCACGAAGAAACACCCGTTACTCGGATTAATTCCTAGCAGGCAGGGTTATACATGTCATTTCCCTTCGTTGTCTAATGGTAATACCGTGACATTTGTTTGTTGTTTCAAACTCCGCAAAATCAACAGTTGTTACCTAGGTACAGGAAGATGTTAATATTCCTGCGAACATTATTTGAGTACGGTGTTGATGTTTGGTAACATGGTTAACGTGATGCTGCTCATCGAATCCCATAATTCCAGACCCGTGTGAAATTTGTAGCCCGGTTAAAATAGCTAAGTGATAATTAGTCGACCATGGTAATGTGGTCCATTACCACATTAGCGTGAAAATTAATTTTGACGCGAAGTTTATAATTACATAGCAGTTGAATGGGATTAGACTAAAAAGGGGCTAAAGGCTATGATGGATTTATTTCTTGTTTGTATTTTTTTTTAATTATGCCATATCATCATGTTAAATAAAGATATATTTTTCTTGACTCGCATTCCGTCCTAAATTTTATTTTTATCATCTAAAAGAGGAAGATTAACGTCTCATTTTTGTTAGTAATTTAGGTAATACTTGCTTGAGCCCTGCCCAGACTTATAATGTCGTTTAAGCTTTTATTTTGTTTGTGTTTGGGATAGAAAGGTTTCCCTGAGGGTTTCCCTGAAGCTTGTAAATGGAAGTATTATTGCCAACTTGCGATTTTCTGTGTACTAAGTACATTTAATTTTGAGGGCGCTTTTCGTACTGGTACTATTATTTAATTAAATTCACGCTATACGCTTCTTTATATGATTCTATTAAATTACATCATTTACTGGTGCGCTACATGCGCTCTCTTGAAATTCAATTTTCTCACTTAAGAGCATTTCAGTATTTTAATACACGCAGGGTGTCTACTTTTTCAATTATTGAAATCTTACTGGGTAATTTCTGAACGGGGATAGATATTAGGGTTGATTTAATTGGAGAAAAGTGGCGTTTCAGTCGTCGCTGAAATATCCCAAAGAAACTGAAACATGGAGATTTATTACTTTTGCCATTATCTTTGATATTACTGAAAATAAATAATTTATTTTGTTGGTTGTTCGTCAAATTAGTCGTCAAAAGGGCTAGCTAGCTAGTTGACTTTTCAAAACTTTTCAAACACAGTCAAGTTTTGTTTTTCTTATGGCCCGCATATTGCTGTTTAATGCTTGTAACGTGAATACGTCACCTGTTGTCCTCTTTGCAAAGCTTCTCTCGTTTTAAAGAGAATTGTAAAATTACAGTTCCCTACAACTCCCTATAATATAGATCGCATCTTTGAACTGACTACCCACACCATATTCTGGCGCTGGTACTGTCTGGATAATTCACTACTAGATGGCATTGCACGTTTCGTTTCACTAGGATTTTGAGTTCCTTTCAGGAACCAAATAAGTTGTCGTTTCAGTCCGATCCTGAGTTCCTTTCAGGAACCAAATAAGTTGTCAACTGTCAATCAGATTTCAGTATCTGCCCGTGACATTTCTCCTTTCACCAACCGAAGGCGGATTTCCTCTCCAGTTCACGGAACTGAATTCACTTCCTTTTTATCTGTCCATCAAGAAAGTTGATTCTCTTGATCGTTCCCATCGAAGCCTGTTGTTCAGGGTAAGTCGCCATTACAGATATTTTTGAAGAGAAGCTCTAATTTGATTATTACTTATTTTTAGCTTTGGGAATTTTATCTTAACTCTACCTTATACCTTTATCTTTACCTTTCCCTTTGGTAAATACCTTACCTTCTCCGGTATTTACTAATATCCGGATTTATTGTCTATCGTGACCGAGGGAGCCATCTTGGACTAGGAAACAAAGGGAGCGTGGCCCATTTCTGTTCTTCAACTATCTAATTGATCCTTGCATCGTTTTCACTTATCCATGGTGAAATAAATCAACGTTTTGGTGATTTTCAACGACAGCAGAACATTTCCCGGTACTAGTGCTGTTTTGGTTGTCCAATCCTAGGAGTCTCATCAGGGCGTCGTCTCTGCACCTGCTGCTTTCTCTGGAGACTTCAATGCCTGATTGAGCACCACCCCTAGCAAAGTCCAGGAGTTATTAATATCCTTTTTACTGTCAAAATAAAGACAGTTTTTACCTCAATCAGCTTCATCCCGGAAACTGTAAGTGTTGTCTTTTATTTTATCTCACCGATCATGACGAGGAAGGACTAGAAGATCAGTGCTAACTTAGTAAATTAATTAATTACCACTCACGAACTTTATCTTTCCCGATATAAATGATATCGGAAGTATTTTATTCTTTTGTACACAGGTGTACAGGATAAAGGATCCTTTATTTTCAAACAAACTGATTGTTTAAATATATTTATATCAGATTTAAAGCTTTTAAAATAAGACAGGATAATTATTTGATTTTAATTAAACAGGAAATGTAAACCATAATTTGCTCATTAAACATCTGTCCATTTTAACTTATTCTTTGAAAATCACATTAACATCTTTATAACCCTAAATCTACTTTTTATTAGTTCTTCATAGAGTTTAGGTAGCACAATAAAAATAAGAACTCGAGCAAATCGAGTTAATAAGAACTGAAGAACTCTTTGGCATCCCTAATCTACCTTAGATACCTATATATAGGGTGTACCTTTTTAAATAATTAAAGCAGCAGAATAACTAGCACTCTGATAGTATTTGATTCAGTTTTCATGTTATTCAACATCATTATCTTCAGAGAAATTTGTCGTGAAAGTTTCTTTTGCAGTATTATCGTTTTGCCGAAACAACATTTTGCCCTTCGCTTGCACTGCAAGCTCTCGTTACTGCTACTTTCGACATTCCCTGAATTATAATTAATTATTTTGCTCACGCTGCAATTGGCATTTCCCCGGCGGGAATCGAATTCACCCTCAAACTTTGGATTAGAAACTACCTTAATTAAATAAAAGCACTTGATCTCTTCCTAGTTCCCATTATAAATGAAAAATTAATATTAACGTCATAAATTATTTGGTTCAGATGTATCGTACAGTTATCTTATTTTTTTAATGCATGATTATAATGTGCATGAAAACTCGCATGTTAGTCTAAGAATGTCTTAGTTATTGTGTTTTTACTGCTGGTGAATAATAGTGTCGTGACGCGAAAATACCTTATCTTCTTACCGCTACACTGCCGCTAAAGGGTAACCTTGAAAAAGGAGCTTTACGGAGTGGTTGTTTATACCGTCGCGAAAGTCTCGAGCAGCTTTAAAGAAGTTTGACTCCGTGCAAAGAGGATACTCTTAGAGAGCTTTGCGGTCCAAACTGTCTTTGAAAGTTACATCCAAACATTTCCTTCATTAACATTATCCCATACCTTCGCTCATGAATTTTAAGTTAAATTCGAAATATCTGAATTATCGATCAGCTGTTCCAACTGGTGTCCCTCTGTCATTGTCATACGCTGACAGACTGCTAAAGCAACGACAATTCTTTACGTCTAACGTAGAAAGTGAATTCTTTACGTGTAAAGATACGCCATGGTGACATGTACTTCTTCCGATCCCTACCTTACCGACTCTAGAGAATATCTGTTCTTACCGACATACCTATGCATATTTAAATATTGCCTTATCTTATCTTAGTATCTCTCTAGATTACCTTTATCTCTCTCTCTACTAAGAAATTATATCTTATATCGGTATTTTAGTTTTTTTGAAATACCGTGACCTATTTTTCGTTTTAAAACGAAGGGAATTCTTTTGAATTTAAATCTCTCTCTCTCTCGCTTGTACTGGTGACGTAACGTCACAGCCAAGTCAAGTAGGCCAGGTTTATTCTTTCTTTATATAGGCCAGGCTCATTCTTTCCTTATTTAGGCCAGGTACACTAGGTGCTACGTTGCCTACCTGTGCTGATAATACTACTGTCTTCTCTCTAGAATAAAATAAAAAATTTTATTCTTATCTATCTATATTATATTATAGTACCTACATTTTTCTAAAATGAACCCAGTCTCGACTCTAGTTAGTGACACAATCACTCATGAGTTCTTCCTAAGGAAATAAATTCCTTATTTATTTATGCATAATAAAATGCATGATCAGTCTAGTGTGCTCCTAGACAAAGAAAATGTATCAGGATTAATTATTCCTGAATCAACGTACCCTTTCGATCCCGGTATACGAAAACCGATGAATAGTTTTCTGTAATATTTTCTCTTTGATTTTACTTTCCTTGCCGAAGTAGGGGGATAACTTCGGCCCATTTCGGCGTAAGAAAAACCAAGGCACGAATATCGGAATTCTACTATTGGCCCAAAATGGACCTAACGGTAAAGAAATTCATACGAAATTGTCAGGTTTGCGGTGCTCACAAATCGACTAATGTCGCTCGTGCTGGTTTAATGGGTGGTTACAAAAGCATAAGCTTTCCTTTCCAATTTATCTCCATAGATTTTATGGGTCCCTTTCCTAGGTCGAAAGCCAGGAATACACAACTTCTCGTAGTCACAGATTGGTTCTCTAAGTTCGTACTGGTAAAACCCATGCCGAACGCAACCGCAGCTGCAGTTGTAAAATACCTCGAAAATCAAGTTTTCTTGATCTTTGGTGTCCCTCAAATTGTTCTCTGCGACAATGCTCAGATTTTTAAGAGTACTCAGTTCATCAAGTTATTGGAAGAGTACCAAGTTAATTTGTGGTATAGTGCTAGGCACTTGTCACAGGTTAACCCTACCGAGAGAACCAATCGAACTTTGCTTACCGCTATCTCGTCTTATGTGAAAGATAATCACAAAGACTGGGATAAAAATGTCTACAAGGTGGCCCAGGCAATTAATTTGTCTGTGAACGAAGTCACCAAACATTTTCCTGCTTTTCTTGTTTTCGCACGAAACATACCTATTGACGGAACCTTTTATGGTCCTGTCGAAAATAACTACCTTGCCCTACCAGAAGATCTTTCTTATGTGCATAGGGAAAATGATATCTCTAGATTGCCTCCTATCTTTGAAGACGTCAGAGTCAAATTAAAAAAGGCTTATGACGTAAATAAAAAGTATTATGATCTGCGTAAGCGCCCAGATGTTTTCCAGGAAGGAGAGTTAGTATGGAAACATACTTACCCCCTTTCGAATGCTGCAAAGAACTTTGCTGCCAAACTGGCCCCCAAATTCGTACTTTGCCGAATTTCCAAGGCAATATCTAAATTAGTGTACGAACTACAGGATCAGGAAGGCAACCCGCTAGGTCGCTGGCATGTGAAGGACTTAAAGGCGTATGGAGGCGTAGATCCGCCTCAAACTGATGAATAGTTCACTTCCTTCTCTCTCCAGAAATCTTATTTCTACCTAATTTCTATCTTCTCTACAGCATATACAAACTCCTGTTTGGAATGAGGTTAGACAATACGCGAATTGAGAAGGCTATGTCTTTTGTCGTATCTAGAATGAATGAAGAATGTATGCAGAATGAAAACCGTATCTTTCAAAGCATTTCTCAAGGATCTCGAAACTAGCTGTGTGAATGTGAGCTCAAAGTATAAATGTTGCTAATTTTGGGATCGGTATCTGTTATCCTCAGTCTCTTATCTTGTACTATCGCTCAATTTTTGAGAACCCATAATTTTTCTGGTTATCTAAACTTTTACCTTAAGAAGGAGCTATTTATCTATCTTATCTGGCTAACGTTTACAAGTCTAATGTTATCTCTTAAGTTTTCTTGTGTTCATTGAACCAACGAAAAACACTATCTTACCGTTGTATCTACCTTATCTTTTCCTTTACCTCTATCTTATCTACTATCTATTACGGGTGCTTTCCCGACAGTTTCCGCCCTGCTTTAGGCTAAAGAGAAAACTGCCCTGTTTGTCCAAACAAGAGACAACAGGTTATCTTTATCTTATCTTACCATCTCTTTCAAAAACGGGTGCTTTCCCGACAGTTTCCGCCCTGCTACGTGCTAAAGTGAAAACTGCTCTGCTTGTCCAATCAGACGACAGCAGATACCTTTTTATCTTACCTACCATCTCTTTAAAGCCGGGTGCTTTCCCGACAGTTTCCGCCCTGCCTTACGCTAAAGAGAAAACTGCCCTGTTTGTCCAAACAAGAGACAACAGGTTATCTTTATCTTACCCACCATCTCTGTTGAGTAGGGTGTTTTCCCGACAGTTTCCGCCCTGCTACGTGCTAAAGTGAAAACTGCTCTGCTTGTCCAATCAGACGACAGCAGATACCTTTTATCTTATCTTACCTTATTAGCACCACAGTAAAATGGTGGCTAATGCTTATCTTAGATATTCTTTTCAATGAAGGAAAGAAACTATCTTATCTTATCTTATCTATACCTATTAGTACCATAATGGAATGGTGACTAATGTTTATCTTAGATATTCTTTTCAAAGAAGAAAAGAAATTATCTTATCTTACCTTATTAGCACCACAGTAAAATGGTGGCTAATGCTTATCTTAGATATTCTTTTCAATGAAGGAAAGAAACTATCTTATCTTATCTTATCTATACCTATTAGTACCATAATGGAATGGTGGCTAATGCTTATCTTAGATATTCTTTTCAATGAAAGAAAAGAAATTATCTTATCTTACCTTAATACCTTTACCTATTAGCTTCATAATGAAATGTTAGCTAATCATTATCTTCTCTGCGAATATTTCCTCAACGGAAAATAGAAATCTAAGTAAATTAGAGTTCTGAATTTGCAAAGGCGGCTCTAGATATTCAGTGCTGCTGTAAAGGAATCTGAACACTGATATCGAATACCCCTTTATCTCTATGATGAAAATGGCTTTCCCGTTTTCTTATCTCTCCAAGTGATTGAGCTATCTTACTGTGTCTTTGATGAATATCTAATAATCCAGATGATTATTGATGATTTCTTGAAGCGATTATTGGAAGTATCCAAGTAATTTGTTCCGTATGACCTTTGAGATTTATCTGACAAAGACACGTAAAGTGATTATTAGCGATCAATTTGACCAATTATCTTAGTTTTGTCCCTTTGTAACTAGTAGTAGCTAGAACGACTACTTATCTATTTCGAAACTTTCCCATAAAGGAGTAGAATTATCTACATCTCGTTTTCTTACATTTATATCTTCCCCTATCTATTTTCATTGTAAGGAATGAAAATTATGTACATTATCTCTCCCCATTCGCATATGTTTGCGAATGCCTTTTGAGTTATCTGTATATATGTCTAATTGTATCTATTCCGTTACCTTGACTTTTTAGTGATGAAGTCAGAACTTCTGGATTTGTTTAGTTGTCCATTCTATCGAGTAGCAGCCCTGTTTCCGAGAGTTTTAGCTTGTGTGAAAACTCCCATAGCAATTTTCTTAGTCCTTCAGTGTTGGCGGTTTTTGAAACCCCAGGCTGAAGTAGTGTTCAAAACTATGGGTGGTTGAACA
The DNA here is from genome assembly GCA_910589415.1 of Malachius bipustulatus. Taxonomy (NCBI): domain Eukaryota; kingdom Metazoa; phylum Arthropoda; class Insecta; order Coleoptera; family Melyridae; genus Malachius; species Malachius bipustulatus. The sequence continues at coordinate 30,211,904 of OU342638.1, read as the reverse complement.
TCAAACAGAACAGCGCAGCTCTATTAACAGCGAGCCTGTTATACCGAAATGTTATAACTTAATTTTAATTCTTGTATATACAATATCTAATTATAAGTGTTTATAATAATAATCAACTTAGTAGCATGTTATCTAGAAAGAATGCATGTACATTTTCTTTTATCTACTTAGCATTAAGGTTTTGTAACTATAAATTTAATCTGCACGAGCGAATTAAATATTTCTTTTTATATTGTATAGCTAGTTAAAATGACTGACTGTGCGATATTATCTGAACGAATAGTAAACATGGTAGAAAACTTTTACAAAGTCTGTTTTTGTAGAACACTATTCTCTCTCTTTTTCGATTTGTGTTGTCCTTGTTGGTCATCCACAATCATACCTTCATGTATACCCTTCTACGGGTATAGAAAGAACTAGAATTTTCTTCTAGTTTTTGAATTTTCTCTTGCATCGGTAAGGGGAGGTGTGTAACGTGAATACGTCACCTGTTGTCCTCTTTGCAAAGCTTCTCTCGTTTTAAAGAGAATTGTAAAATTACAGTTCCCTACAACTCCCTATAATATAGATCGCATCTTTGAACTGACTACCCACACCATATTCTGGCGCTGGTACTGTCTGGATAATTCACTACTAGATGGCATTGCACGTTTCGTTTCACTAGGATTTTGAGTTCCTTTCAGGAACCAAATAAGTTGTCGTTTCAGTCCGATCCTGAGTTCCTTTCAGGAACCAAATAAGTTGTCAACTGTCAATCAGATTTCAGTATCTGCCCGTGACATTTCTCCTTTCACCAACCGAAGGCGGATTTCCTCTCCAGTTCACGGAACTGAATTCACTTCCTTTTTATCTGTCCATCAAGAAAGTTGATTCTCTTGATCGTTCCCATCGAAGCCTGTTGTTCAGGGTAAGTCGCCATTACAGATATTTTTGAAGAGAAGCTCTAATTTGATTATTACTTATTTTTAGCTTTGGGAATTTTATCTTAACTCTACCTTATACCTTTATCTTTACCTTTCCCTTTGGTAAATACCTTACCTTCTCCGGTATTTACTAATATCCGGATTTATTGTCTATCGTGACCGAGGGAGCCATCTTGGACTAGGAAACAAAGGGAGCGTGGCCCATTTCTGTTCTTCAACTATCTAATTGATCCTTGCATCGTTTTCACTTATCCATGGTGAAATAAATCAACGTTTTGGTGATTTTCAACGACAGCAGAACATTTCCCGGTACTAGTGCTGTTTTGGTTGTCCAATCCTAGGAGTCTCATCAGGGCGTCGTCTCTGCACCTGCTGCTTTCTCTGGAGACTTCAATGCCTGATTGAGCACCACCCCTAGCAAAGTCCAGGAGTTATTAATATCCTTTTTACTGTCAAAATAAAGACAGTTTTTACCTCAATCAGCTTCATCCCGGAAACTGTAAGTGTTGTCTTTTATTTTATCTCACCGATCATGACGAGGAAGGACTAGAAGATCAGTGCTAACTTAGTAAATTAATTAATTACCACTCACGAACTTTATCTTTCCCGATATAAATGATATCGGAAGTATTTTATTCTTTTGTACACAGGTGTACAGGATAAAGGATCCTTTATTTTCAAACAAACTGATTGTTTAAATATATTTATATCAGATTTAAAGCTTTTAAAATAAGACAGGATAATTATTTGATTTTAATTAAACAGGAAATGTAAACCATAATTTGCTCATTAAACATCTGTCCATTTTAACTTATTCTTTGAAAATCACATTAACATCTTTATAACCCTAAATCTACTTTTTATTAGTTCTTCATAGAGTTTAGGTAGCACAATAAAAATAAGAACTCGAGCAAATCGAGTTAATAAGAACTGAAGAACTCTTTGGCATCCCTAATCTACCTTAGATACCTATATATAGGGTGTACCTTTTTAAATAATTAAAGCAGCAGAATAACTAGCACTCTGATAGTATTTGATTCAGTTTTCATGTTATTCAACATCATTATCTTCAGAGAAATTTGTCGTGAAAGTTTCTTTTGCAGTATTATCGTTTTGCCGAAACAACATTTTGCCCTTCGCTTGCACTGCAAGCTCTCGTTACTGCTACTTTCGACATTCCCTGAATTATAATTAATTATTTTGCTCACGCTGCATGCTCAATTAGTATGAAAAAGCTCAAGGAAACCAAAAACCTATCACAGTAAAAAAAAACTAACCACCGTTTATAGAGGTGTGAGTTATAAACAAATGAAAATCGTAATTTTTCATTTTTTGAAAGCAGAAAGTAAATCAGAAAAGGCTCTAAATATCGAAAAATGGCTTACATGTGCTTATCTTAAAAGTGCTTTATCTGAAAAGTATACGATTTTTCATCACCCTGTATAAAAATTTCATTTACATCATAGGATAGTACATAAAAAGTTAAAACGGGAACATTAAAGCGATTTTTCGATATTTAGAGCCGTTTCCAATTTACACTGCTTTCAAAATGGAAAATTGCGATTTTCATTTGTTTATAAAAACTATACTTAAGTAATTAAACCGCAACTGTAAATTCCATTATTATTGAATTTTCACAGGAAATATGAAAATGCAATAAAATACAAGGTGTTCTATTTTAAACAATAATCAATGTCGTCATTACTTAGCCAAAGGAACACCCTGTACCTATAATTTTTTTTACATCAATAGAAAATAAATCAAATTATAAAATTGTCCTGTTTCGGATTTTTCATCTTCAGATCACAGAACACACATTATAAATTCGGGGGGTGGCTTTGAAATGAAAAATGGTATAAAAAAATGAAACAAAAAAAAATTATATAAAAAATTCAGAGTGAAATTTTACTGCAGTTTTGATTTTCTCACGTTCTATGTTTCTTGGATTGCTGAACACTAATTTGAAGTTTACTGGCAAAAAGTTGGCCCGGAACTTTGTTTTTTTTTCACTTTTCGCCCAAATTCTTGCACTTTTTACAGTTTTAGGCCTAATAAGGAAGCGTTTTTTAGACAAAATTAAAGTAGACCAAATTTCCTACCTTCCTCATAAAACACATTGCCTGGGGTTTTTGGTTTTTCTATACCTAGAAAATCTCCGATCATGGTTGAATTTTCTTCCTCCCAAAAATGTAATTTCTCCCCACCAGCCACATCAAGTAATAGACTACGAGTTTATCTCTCTAATTATGCAGAAAGTATACAGGGTGTCCCAGCTTATTCGAAGCGGTCTCTGTAGGCCACACGATGGACTTTTTCAAAAAATGTTTTGAAAATTCAAGTACAGAATCACAATCGCCATAATTTAAAATTATTTTGGACTATACAGAGTGTCCCATATGACAGTGGCATATCAAAGTTATGTTTTTTTAAATGGAATGCTCCTATGTTATTGCATTTTTAGATTGTCTGAGAAGAGAAAATAAGATTGACTTTTACAGTTGGTGTTTAAATCCAGAAGTTTTTGAGTTATAAACAAGTGAAAATCGTCATTTTTCAAGTTCAAAGCCCTGTACAACGAAAACGGCTGAAGATAGAGAAAAACGGCTTACATGTCCCTATTTTACTTTTTCATGTACTATCCTATCATGTAGATGAAATGTTTATACAGGGTGATAAAAAATTTGAAAAATTCTGAGATTTCTCCACGCGTCGCCAAATAAAAAAATCAAAGAAAGTAAAATATTTTCTATACCATAGGATAGTACATAAAAAGTTAAAATAGGGACATGTAAGCCGTTTTTCTCTATCTTGAACCGTTTTCATTGTACAGGGTCTTGAACTTGAAAAATTACGATTTTCACTTGTTTATCACTCAAAAACTTCTTAATTTAAACACCAACTGTAAAAGCCAATCCTATTTTCTCTTCTCAGACAATCTAAAAATGCAATAACATAGGAGCATTCCATTTAAAAAAACATAACTTTGATATGCCACTGTTATATGGGACACTCTGTATACTCCAAAATAATTTTAAATTATGGCCATTGTGATCCTGTACTTGAATTTGCAAATTTTTTTTGGAAAAAATCAATCGTTGGGCCTACAGAGACCGCTTCGAATAAGCTGGGACACCCTGTATAAATACATTTCATACATTTTTTTTCATACATTTTCATACATTTCTTATAAAAAACGGTTTTATGTAAGATTAATCGTTCAACCGGTAGAGCGCGCTTAGAAACATATTCCCTAATCTAGTGAAAAATGGCAAAAAGTGCAAGAAAAAATTTTCGCGCCAAATTTTTGTCAGGAAATTTCAAATTTGTATTCACCCAAAACAAACACAGAGGGTGAGAAAATCAAAACTATAGCAAAACTTTCCAAAACCCCCACTCAAAGGGAATATGATTTTTTGCGCGCTCTACCGGCGGAACAATAATTGGTCTTACAAAAAACCGTTTTTTATGAGAGTTGTAGGAAATTTAGTCTATTCTAATCTTTGTATACAATGGACTTGTCGTAAAAACGCTTCATTTCTGAAAGTTAAGCCAAAAACTGTAAAAAGTGCAAAAATTTGGACAAGAAGTGCAGAACAAAATCCAGCGACAAATTTTTGCCGAAAAACTTCAAATTCGTGTTCCAAAAAAACATATTAGAGGGTGAGTTTCCTCATGAGACCCAAAACTTTCCCCTGACAATTCTAATATATGCCTAGCCTACTGTAACTTTATGGATTTCGATGAAAAAATGTATTTCTTTTTGAAAAATGTAACGTTTAGCATTCTAGGACTTTAATTAGACAGGAGTGCGTGCGTGGGCCTATCGAGCCCCCCGCGACTCCATTAACTTAGAAGTTTTTGTTTTGGTACATGACTACTTTCAAGCCCCAAAACGTGAATTTTTGTTTCTTACATGTTTTGAATACAAAAATTTAAACAATAATAAAAACTCGATTTTTCATCAGCAGTTTTAACTCGAAGATTGCAATCTAATCTGATACTTTTTTGCTCATTGTAGGTACCTGACCTGAATTCCATTGGCAACATAATTGCTTTTAACGTTGTGAGCCTTTATATATCTTGAAATATTTCATGCGATTCCGTTGAATAAATAATTAATGAAATTATTGTAGCTTCGATTTCTTCATTGTCTTGATCACTGAAACTCGAAAAATTCCCATCTATCTATAGCTGAATCTAACAGGATTCAATAAACATCTCTTGATAATATTATAAGTGAATTTGTTTTATAAAAACGGTCATTTAGAATGTGTTCCAAAAAGGTGTTTCAATACATTAAGTGTTCCGATACACGTGTCGGAAAATTAAAGGTGTGATTCCTTGACGCGGTCTGAAATAGTATATTGTGAAACAAGTGCGGAAAAGAGAAAATTTCTCACGAGTGTGAAATTTCTTTTCCGCACGTGCTACACACAGTACTTTTCCTACGACCACAATTTAACAGATTAATTATTTAACAAATTTAACACATAAATTATGTTTTCTGACAATGCTCTGCTTTTATGACCTTTTCTCCAATTTATGAAATGTTTATAAGCAGATTCGTATTTTTCTCTCGAAACTATAGGTAGCAAATTCAAAGAAGACACACCTGCTTGTTTTCTTACTTCAGGTGGTGTATTTTCTGCTTCAGATTCAGAGGAATCACAATCCACTATACATAATATGATAGGTAACTAAAGTTTATTTTTTCAGACTACCTAGGTAGGTAGATATTATTTTCAATTCTACCAATGACTTTTTAATATTACTATTATATACTGTTAAATCATTGAATTCTACCGACAATATTATTATTATTTATTATTAGACTCCGTAAAACTAAAAATAAAGTGACGTGGAGCGTGGAGACGTGGTAGATATGCAACTTCCACACAAGTTAGAGGTGTGCGAGTTTTCACGTTCGTGAATTTGATTTGAACGCTACCAATGCTGTTATTAGCGATCAACTCGTAAATTTTAATAATAATTACTGCCACAAGAGAATAATAAGTATATTATATTTTATAGTCTTGTCGGGTTCTATCTTATCCCATTTGTGTTTATTTTATTACCTTGAAGCTTTAAATGAATAGTTATTCCATTAACAATAAGTAACAGTGAGTTCTCAGTAACCGCCCATCACTATTGTTTACATTAAAACTGTAAGGAAACGATTTTTTGGCTATGCCTTATGTCACTTTGTCGCACAGTTTTGGATACGTGAGAAATCTGCTAGTTTGCGCACAAAAAACGATGCGCAAAGTAGTGTTTTGTATAGTGGTCGTAGGAAAAAAAATTCCTATTAACATGGGTCAGCAAACCCACCGTTTTCGAGATACATGGTGTAAAAATCAAGTATTTTTTCCAGTTTTTTTGACGATATCTTAGAAACCGTTTGAAATATAAAACTGGCATTGTGAAAGCACATTTCAAACCGCCAATGCTATTTGCATAAAAGATGTGCTCTTGGTCAAAGGCCTTAATGTGACCTGTGTTCGAGAAAAACAGCATATTATGATCAAAAACATGAAAGTAGCAACATGTTTTATGTTGACAAAAATATAAAAAAAAAATCTAGCGCTCAAAAAGTGGCCGTAGTTCTCAAAAAGATTGCACAAATCCTGAGTTCTGTATCTCAAACGGTTTCTGAGATATCGTCAAAAAACTGAAATACCCGTAATCACTGGCATATAAAAAAAAATTATTTAGCGCTCAAAAATGGCCGTAGTTCTCAAAAAGAAGTGTACAAAAACTGATTGTATATCTCAAACGGTTCCAGAGATATCGTCATATAACTGAAAGAAATATATTTTTTAACACCCTGTAAGTATACCCAAAACGGTTATTTTGCGGACCCATAATAAGGAACTGTGTTTCTTATTAAAACGAGGCAGGAAAACACACCTTTCATTTTCGACACGTTTTGAAACACCCTGTATGCTTAGTGGACGTCGAAGCATAAATAAAGGTCATAGCACTTCCTGGCTAGAATCATCCAAGCCATCCCTAAATAATAAGGAATATTGGCAAAGTCGCATCATAAGTTTCCGCTAGGAGCAAGCCTAATATTTCTAAGGGGTCCCTTCACATACACCTGGAAAGAGAAAGTCGGCAGTCAAAGTCTAAGCGAGGCGTCTAAAAAGCATCATCCATTTCCCAGCGATCTCTGCAAATGTCCAAACTTACAAAGCCCTAAAAGACGGCAGCATTAAATACGTAGGTACAAACGCCCGAGTCCCAAGAACTCTGAGACAAAATCCCATCATCAAATGGCATCAAATTTAACCTTATATTCGTCGATTTAAAGTACCTAAACTTGCTCAAAAAGATGAAGGAACCACGGACCACGGGATAGAAGGCAGTGTTAACAATTTCTCGGTTGAAAGTGACGAACCTGTATAGAATTTTCGTCACCCCCCTTTACCCCTTTCTTGGTTGTGGGGGTACGTTAATATAAATAAGTATCAAAACTACATTTTTCTATTGTTAGCAGCAGCCTTTTATTTTGAGACTACCTACTTATATATCTGTTTATTTTCCTGAAGATAAACAAATTAAAGTTGGAGTTGAAGTTGGAGAGTTCGCGCGATCTGTTTTCTTGGAACGAAATTGAATCAACATCAGCATATCATTACCGAAATACGTTGAACTAAATAATCGATACGGTAGGTGTGCAACTTCAAGTACCGAACTCTGTATTTGAAGTTGCGATGATCGTACCGAAACCGGTGATTCCCCGGTAGATGGAGCTGTGTTCGGCCATCTGGTGTTGTTGCGGTGTAGTAGTAATGGTGAAGATAGAAAACTGTAATATTATCCGAGTCTCGCACCCTTTTACAGTGAACTCTATACTACCTCAACTGGAGGTTGCTCGTTTTAGCGAGCGGTGGCGCTTCGGTCTGTTCTCGTATTGATCGCCATAAAATCTCTCTCCTAGCTCACTAGATGTCGCCAACTTCGTATCAAATTTTAGAACGGCTTGCCATAGTTTGAACAATGAACATGTAACATGTATGTCCGATTCAATTCGCAGCTGAGGGTTTAATTACTTAATTTATAAATTTTTACCAAATGTATAGGCAAATACATATTCTTCTTCTTGTTCTACAATTTTTTAATGGCCTTAGCACACTTGGGCATTTAGCCATCCATGCATATAAGTTACAATGATGCCTAAATTATTAGAGATATACTTTATTCGATTGATCTTGGCATGACGACACAATATGAACTCCGATATTGCTGTATTGTGCATGTAAGCTGGTTTTATTCCTGGTCGCATTGGGTGACCAGGGTATGTGTGACATTGATTCAAACGTACGCAACACCCATTACAATGCGATGTATTTCTGACGGTGGAGTTTTGAGCTCGAAATAATTTAACCTCAAATTGACGAATCTTAGGACGTCTATGAGTGCGCATGCGGTAGCAAAACAAGATTTTTTTATCATCGGATCTCCCAGTCTCAGTAGACATATGTTCAAGCTTTGTAGGAATCTGCGTGTTAGCATAAAAGCATTTAATGTATAAAACGTCATCTTCTGACGTACAGCTCATAGCTTTTTTGAGTTCGGGAGTATGAAAATGAAACTTCCGAGAAATGTGCCACTTTGAAAGACCTTCGAAATGGTGTACTTGTATCACGACCTAAGTTTCAAAAATAATTTTTTTCTGGAGTTTTCTCCTGAATTTTCTTTTAATTTAACCTAAAATATCCTCCTTTTAAAAAGATCTTTGCAACTATATCACAAATCCATTTAAAAAATTTCCCAAAATCATTGACGTCATAATAATAATCTTATTAAACGTCAGAAGATGGATTTTAAATTTGAAACAAAATCCATTTATTGTCCATACTAATTCCATTATTCTTGGTAAGTGGCAAGTAATTATTATCGCAGGATGTACTTAATTGAAGTAAAAAAATTAATGGAGAGCACTAGAGCACTTTTTAAATTCAAAGTTCAAAGTAATTACCTACAGAAACTTTTCCTTCGTGCAAAAGAACAAAGAGTGGTGCGTGACTGCCCCCTATCGTGCGTTGGTTTTTTATTTTTACAAATTCCGTAGTTATAATTTCTATCAGTTCATCATTTGCTATACAACTTATTGTTTATAGTTCCAAGAATGAACATTTATTGTATTATCTTGCTCATGGAAACTGTCACACTAAAGACAAAATTGACGAGAATAACGGATGAAAATGGCTTAAGCCAGCAGTTTCTGCATTAAATATTCGTATTTATAATACATCTAAATAAGCATGAGCACAACTGAATCCTAGCGTTTCCATATTAAAACAAGCTGCACGGACACTCAGACAGGATCATTCCCGCCTGAGTGCACTTAGTCCCCTAGACTCCTCACAAATCCTTATTATCGGTCAAAGTACATTGCAGATGGAATTCTCGCATTCCACGCAACAGCACCGCATAGTCCTCTAGGGTGTCATGAAGTGTTCATAACATGTCCTCAGATCTGGGTTGTGAATCTTCCCATTCGTCACTCCATTTCTCTTAACAGTCTCCTTTCACGTTTAATAATTTCGTATCGCTTCTACAAATTAAACCCACAGGGAGTCCCCAAAATTTTCCCATTCCCAAAACCATTCCAATCTCCAAAAGCCAGGAGAGGGAGGAGGAGAAGAGGTAATTTCGGTGGGCCACTATTGTATGGTTCAGAAAGATGTCAAAAGCTAGCAGTTCCACCATTTTTACCCTCTATAATGATGTCTACTCCACATCTACTGATAACTCAGACAGAAAGTGTTACCTGTGGTCTCAGTGTTTGATCACACATAATGGTTTGCATTTTTGCAGTCGAGACCAAAACAAAAAACTTGGTAGGAATATGAACCTTTAAGTAACCAACTGACGTAAAATTCAAGTATTTTCACGCCATTTTCTAACAAAACGTCTAAATGACGTGAAATTGACGTCCATTTTCGTCACATTCGATCTTGACGTCTTAGGTGTTCAAATTGAATCCTTAACCCTTCATTCCAGTGACATTCTCGCCAGTTTTGATTTAGTTTCCCTCTTCACCATCGTGCCAATAGAGGAGAACCTTCAACACATTAAGCGATCTTTCCTAGGGACACTACCTCTCTCTTCCACGACGTACCCACCACAACCTATTTTCAGTGGAATAGTAACTTCTGTGAACAAAATCATGGAGTTGCCAACTTTTACATGGAATTCTTTGAAGCCACGGCCAACAAACGGTCTTTTGGTACTGCTATGTAGATGACACCTTCGTCATTTGGCAGCATAGGAGAGAGGCCCTGGAGGATATTTTTTCACCATATCAACAGTATTCACCCCCGCATTCAGTTTACGATGGAAACAGAACATGCTAGAAAACTACCGTTTCTTGATGTATTCGTTAACAGGAATGAAATTGGCACCTTCAATAAAAAAAAAAAAAAAACCCTTGGGGCATAGGGTATACCGAAAACAAACATACACAGATCGGTATTTACATAAAAACTCCAACCATCATCCAGGACAAAAACGACCAGTAATAAAAACCCTGGTGAATCGTGAATCCAGAATTTGCCAGAGACAACACCTCCAAGAAGAGCAAGACCACCTAGATATTGCTCTGCAGGTAAATAGCTACATCGCTCAAGAAATCAGGAGAGCCTTACGACCAGAGCCCAGCATCCCACGATACCTAGCAAACAACCATCGAGAGTTGTGGGAGCCGCATTTCTTCCTTACATGAAGAACTTTGTCACATCCGACATTAACGTCTTAAGTGGCCGGTTGACATGCACCCGAAACAACTAGCCCATAAAGGAACCTTTGAGAGTCAAACTGAAACCTTTCTGATGACCTTTTCGTAAAGATCTGGGAATCTTTCCATGAGAGGAAATGCCGAAGCTTAAGAAGTGGAAGGAGTCCTTGTCACATTTAAGACATGCTGCCACTCCCCTCTGCCCATATTAATTAATGTGGCTAACATTACTATTATTATTATTATTAGTGAAGAAGATTTGACTGTGCTTTGTTTTTGTTTGCAGTTTTGACTCATACAAAGAAACGGGAGGAAGAACAAAATCATAATAGCGTCTAAATTCGGGTCTTTTTCGCGTAATTTTCGTATAAAACGTCTAAATGACGTGAAATTGACGTCAATTTGTGACACCCGCTATCGACGTCTTAGGTTGTCGGTTGGTATACCCTGACCTTGCTGGAGCATGCTATCGAGCCCGTTATTTCTTGAATTTGAACCTTTTTCCTCAGAACTACTTATTCTGACAGATCTTCCTGGGTTTATTTTTTAAAAAAGTCATACGTTGTGAATCGTCCCGTATAAGAGTTGTTCTTGTTTAATCTCGCTGGTTAAAGATAGAGGGAAATGTGACTGCCAAGGCGTTAAGTATAGAGAAAGTTCTGCAGCATTGGAAAAACCTCCACAATTATCTATGCATATATTTGCAGTCTATCGGAAAATAAGTAGCAATTACCGGGGTGTCTAAATCTGGAGAAGACTGGAAAACGCAATGCCACTCAAGTTGGATATATTGGTTGCTTTTATTAGGATTCTGTATTTCCATTGATTTTATAATTGGGTCACTGTGGAGTGTACCAATTAGTCACGCTTTTGACTCTCTCTTGTACACAAGTCCCAGAGTTTAGCCCAGTTAAAGGATTTCGCAGTTTCCTGCTTTAATAAACTGTCCTTTCTCACTATCTCGATCTTATAGTCGATTCCAAGACCATTCATGAGTTTTCCTTACCATCTTTGACCAAATTGAGCATTGAAAAAAATGCTTACGGAACATCTTTCATTACTGATTAAGTACTGGTATTATTACATTTTTAAGACCTTTTTTATTATTATTAAAGACAAAAAGTCTAAGTAACGAGTCGCGAGGGAATTTCCAAGTTAGTGACGTTTTCCCCGGCGAGGCTGATTAGACACGAAGCCGGCCGACATAAAATGAAGAAGGCACCGAGAGGGATAAATTTCCTTAATAAGTCGATCAGGGAGTAGCTTGTCGGTAATTTAATGGAGGGTCAGTGTTTTATCTGGGGACAAGTAAGAGGACCGAGAAAAATCCGAAGACAGGAGAAATAGGGCGTAGACGTTTTCTTCCATCCATGAACTGGATGCGCTATTACAGCATCAGCCCTTATGTTTTCTACAAAGATTTGGGTTCTTTGTTGAAGGGACGCCAACCCGAATCACTGCTCTTTTAGTCTTTGTTGTAATTTCTCGTTCGGTGACGCCTCCACGCCTTTGTACTGCGTTGCACACGTCTTATATGGATGGTAGGTTGCGTGTTATTATGCTAGGAGTACTTGCGGAATGAAAAGAAAACATGTGTGCCTGGGAAAATATTTTGTTTGAAGCTTTTCTAAGATTGAATCTGAAACTAGTTGCTTGCTATTCTTAGAATAAGTTACTTCTGGATGATATCAAATTATCTAATAAAAATCAATATTCGATTCCGAGACAAAGAATGTCAAGTCCAGAAACTATATGATAGTAATAGACCTTCCGATCGGGAATTTCCATCCCGGATCGCATTCTTTATCGATCCTTGCATCGAGTTCCAGTTGGCAACAATTCGGGTTTAATTAATCCCCGGCTAATTACGGCAAGCGATCGTCCCTTATAAGCAAGGTGGAACCGTTCTGCGGCTCACTTTATCATTTCAGAGGAATTCCTGTTGTACTTATGGGGATATTTGAATTTCCGCACACTAAAAGCAGTTGACAATGAACTATTCTGCTCAGCTTTAAAAATTACCTACTTATTACTCTGGAGTAGTTTTCTTTTCCCATTTGATTTTGTACCAGATGTTTAAACCTGTACATTAATACAGAAGAAATGATTTTCTCGACGCAAAATCTCGATTACCTTTTTACTAAATATATCGTCAGTAGATTCACAGACCTTAGTTAGCTCGAAGGGACAATTTTAGAGCGCATGTTATAATATGTCGACGTGGAAGTACTGCGCGGAGGTGACGGAGAAGTATCGCGCGCAAGGTGACGCGAGAACTTATTCAACAATTGAAAGCAGGCAAGATGACGTAAGCCTTCGCTGATTCGCGGGATGGCGTGGATGCGAGACTGGAAAGAGGAAGCCGGTGGATGGCCAGATAGAAGGGAAGAGGTGGAGAATGCCTGTGTCTATTTCCTTTTGAAAAAGTTCCCGCAAGAACTACGTTTTAAAATGAATTAACTACTCCATAGCTACTTTTCGATGCGACTACCCAAAAGTATCTATAATATCGACAACGAAGATCTAATCAACCCGGTCAATTAATACGAAAGTGCTTTTCCCGTTTTTAATCACCAAATTAATATCAACTTCCGGCGTTCTTCGATCTCTAAGCATCAGACGTTTCATGTTAATTTCATTAAATTCTTTAAATCAAAGTTAATAACTTTGGGATGCCGCCGTTTCTATCAGATCAATTTTAAAGCTTTCCGCCTGACTTCCTCCAGAGAAACAGCTAATTACCGAACCACTGCAAGTTCACCTACTGCATCATTTTATTTGGAAATTTTGCAAAAAGAGCGAAATAAGCACCTTGAAAATCCACCAACAAGAAGAGCCTACCTCCAGTATCCAACCTCGAAGATTCATAAGCTGTTTCAATTCACCAATTAACGGGCTGATTCAAAAAAAAATAAGAAATTGACGAAGTATGATAATCATATAAACCTCGTTAGGTATATATTATTTTGTAAAAGCGGAAGTAGATCGATCTAATTAAAGCCTCTTTATTATTCTTTTAAACTGAAGTACACCCTGTATATTCGAGGATATATTACTGTTCATGTTGTCTAATTTTTTTTATTTTTTTTATGTTTTTGTTATTGTTTTGTATAAAAATAAGTCACTCAGTATTTTTTTGTCCTGTTTTTTGTGATATTTTAGGATTGTAAATCGTGCCATTTTGTAGTAGGAATGTCAAGGGAGTAATAGGAAGTAGCAAATCTCAAGGGACAAAGCAAAACCTGAATATTTTTAATCACCCCTTTCTTACAAGAGCTTTAACCCTCTACCATCATTATGGCGATCCTGACCAACTGAAGAACCCGAACAAACAAGTTTATTACATGGCGATCCTGCCATTCCTATTACAGTCTTGTCCCTTTTCTAGTTACCAATAGGCTTTTTCCAATATGATATTATCATCCTGGGAGTAGGTTATAAGAACTGGAGTGAAGAGGGTGGGAGGGGGAGTTGCCATCGGATATTACTTTTGCCATAAATTTCTGTAAACGGGGGTATGTTAGATAGAGATAACAGCCTCCGAAGACACCTTACCATGTAATCAAGGATTCTTTTTTCCTGAGCAGCTCAAAGTAGATATTGGAAACATTGGAAGATGAGAAAAAAATTATTCAACTCCGAAATTGAATGGTTGTCACATTCGCATAATATACAGGGTGATTCATGACTAATGCGCCTGAATTAACTGTAAGGCAGCAGAGATCTAGTCAAGTCTAAATCTATGATATTTTTTTTTGCCAAAAGGTACGAAGATACAGGCTGTTTTCTATGTTTGGACTTAAATTTTGAACAGCTATAACTTTGCAACGGTTATATGAAATCAAACAAAATTACTCTTCTACTGAGGCACTTCAAGGATGGCCTATCGATAAATTGAAACTCCAGGACCGTACTCGAAAAGAAATTGTTTTCTCTTTTTTGACAGGAAAGAAGATTTTCCGTTCGACTTTCAGAAAAAAACGACACCGGATTCGGAAAGTACAGGAAAAATGCTCTGAAATAAGCTTCTTAAATCGAACGGCACACTTCAACCAGTTTCACAAAATAAGATCAAAGTAAGAACTTGCCCTGACAAAACTTCAATTTTAGTTTTTTCCGCACAAAGCGTATCCAATGTTCCTCAAAATTTATTGAAAATCACTTCAAAAGCTTCGTATTTCGAATTTATGGGATATCCTGTTGCCGGAATTTTTAATTTAGTAGCCAGGGCCGTACTTGGAGAAAATTCTGATCGCATTATTTAAAGAAAAGTACATTTTTCGATCGATTTTCGGCGAAAAAGTCATAAGATGAGCTTCTCATATCGCACGGCAAACTTCGACCAGCTTTACAAAAATCGATTGTAAAATGTAGTACAAAGTTCCTAACTTGATCTTATTTTGGGAAACTGGTCAAAGTGTGCAGCTCGATCATTTCAGATCACTTTTACTGTACTTTTCGAATCGTTTTTCCGAAAATGTGCTTTTTCTGTCACAAGAGTTCAAACCATTTTTTCCCAAGTACGGTCCTGGATTATCAATTAGTCTTGAGGTACCTCGATAGAAGAGCGTTTCTGCTAAATTTTGTTGGATAGCATCAAACCTTTGCAAAAACACCCTGTATCTTCGTACCTGTTTGCAAAAAAAATTGTCATATATGTACACTTGCCACTATGTCTCCTAACTAGATGGCATTAGTAGTAATGAATCACCCTGGTTCGCCATTTCAATTTTATGGAGCTACTGTGGAAATTCGTTTTCATGAATGAACAGAATTCTCCCATTGGTTGAAACAACCATATCTGATTAATTTTTTTCAAAGTGTGACATCTTTGGGTATCTTGAATCTTTTGAGAAAATTCATTAAAGTACGACCATAATTGACTAGGTAGTAAGAAAGACAAAAAATCGTAACATTAATTTATCAAAACGACGAATAGCAATCGGAACAGTTTAATGTCTTCTCGGCTAACCCACGTCTCCTTAGTTGGACATCTAAATACATTGATCCTATGAAGTAATTATTCTTAATCTTAAAGTATCCGGTCCAATAAGCGGCCAGTATTTAAGACCATAAGCCGAGGCGTTTGTAAACTTTGTTGAGGAATTACTTAGCCACCAACTACATAATTTGAATTTGGCTCATAAAGGGAGACAATTTACTTGAGAAAGTTGAAAGTGACCTGATGACGCTACCGTTTTGTGACATCTCACCCGAAATAATCTCAAAAAAGACATTAATTAAGACAACTTGTTTTTTTGATTCCAATCCAGTCCATTCGCGACGTTCAATTTGTTCCAGTTTGGTAGATTCAGTTCCAGCAATATTCCAGTGTTCTCAGTGTTGCTTATGTTACTGCGCATAGCGTCATCACCTGGAACAAATTACATCAGGATAAATTCATCTTAATTTTTTAAGCGCCTCTCGTAGTAGAGGATGAAGCATTGGGAATTAGTAACACTGGACCAGCAGATCGGAATGTCTTGGATCTTTACTTGTAAGTTTTGATCATTTTTATTCCTCGGTTTTTTTGTATCGAAGATTTTCCATATTATCAAGAATGGCCAACTCTCTTCTACTTAAAAAAACAAAAAAAAATTATATGAAATGAAAGATGGCACAGCTTGATTATTTGCAATAGGAAACGTAGGGCTCAGTTTTCTGCGTGGAAAATAATTCAATCATGCCCGATATTAAGGGGTTTTGGGGTGTTACTCGGGAGGTAAAACATCCCCGTATCGGTTGATCCCCCCTGTCATTCCAGTAGAATTATACCACGGTCAGGTCGGGTGATGCAGATTTATTTACAGATAGGCGTAACCGTATACCGACTGGAGAGAGGAGGATGGCACCTGGGGACCTGGGACGATATGATAATCGATTCGGTTACATACTGTTAAATGAATTATGATTTTAGAATTTAAATTTGTTTATGAATTTATGCGCATTTGCTTAGTCTCGGTTTTATTGGTCGCAGAATTGATTGTTCTGATACGATTGAAATAGGTTTCAAGTTCATTTTTCTCCCAGGGCAACGCTGTATTGCCTTACAAAGGTCGAGCGAAGGACACTTTGTTTGGAAGTCTTTGGAGTCTAGTATCTTAACTTAAATTACGAATTTGGGATGCCATTTGTGTGAAGTACTATACTTTTTCTACAACCACTTCTAGAGACATCAGGTAACAATAACTAATGAGTTTTGTTGATTAGTGAATATTTGATGTAAGGGGTTTTTTCTCCAATAAAACAGATTGTTCGTAGTTCAAAAGCATCAAATCACAATTTATTAATAATTTATAAACCATATTTACATTTGTTGCACAAAGAACAAAGGAAAAAAATTATCTAACAACGGGAATAAATATGGCACTTCGTCGGTGGTTTCCTACCTGTCACGCTCTCCCACTTTCTCGAGTTCAGGCCGTTCATGATGGCTTTCTCCGTCGAGGCAGGGTTGCAGATTCCTCCTGCGGGTTCATCGCACTCGGCAGGAGACAGAACAACCCGGCAAGGACTATTCCTATCGGCTCAGCTCGCCTGTTAGGTAGAAGGAAGGCCAGAATCCTATCGGCTCCTGAAAAACTGTTCATTCTCTTTTTCTGGCTGCTCTCGCGTGTTTTTATATCGAAATCGAGTGGGGGTAAATTGAAAATTTGATAGCAACTTCTATTTTTATTGAAAATTCGTATTATTAAGTGACAAAAAACGCGTAAAATTTATCTGAAACAATTTTTACTTTTAATTATAGATGTCTCTGTAATCGAGGAAATTTTTTTGGTTAATTTCTCACAAAATCTCGAAAATTTAGCACTCTGCGGAAAAATGTTTTTTACAAAAATTGTTATTTTCAAAGGGGGACATCGTTTCAACACAAAAACCATCCTACACCCCACAACCCTTGCGAGGGAGTGGGGGTAACTTTGAAATTTTAAATACCGACCTCAATTTTTTATTGCGAATTCGTTTTCAGTGACAAAAAATGCAAAGTTTTACCTGAAATAATTCTTGCGCATATGTTTTTTCACTGAATACGAATTCGCAATAAAAAAAGAAAGGTCGTTTTTTTTGAGATATTAGGAAAAATGAACTAGATCAAGTTTCCTCGATTATCATAGCACCATGAATGATTTCGTAACAATTGTTTTTTTGCGCATTTTTTGTCGCTGAATGTGAATTTTCAATAAAAAATAAGAGTTGCTATTTAAAATTTCCCTCCACTTCTTCGCAAGGGGTGAGGCTGAGGGGTGCAAGGGATTTTGTGTTCAAACGATGTCCCCCACACCGAATAAAACCACTTTTGTAGAAAAAATTAACAGAATTTTTCGAGATATTTGGACATCTTAGAATATAAGAATCACCCTGTATACCGCCAAATTTGTTGACATTTTATAAATTTTTCTTAATTTTACCGGTACGTATCTTGATTTGCTGATTCGTATTGATCATTTCGCACTACACTGTTGCCCTACTTCGCGGTATTTTAGTCTTAATTAGTCTTTATTTTTCCATTTATACAGGGTGTTCCCGTTTGTATGTTCATAATTCCGGCAAAAGGAAGAACACGTAAAAATATTTTTTCTAAAGTTTTGCTCTAAAACGCTTTATTTTCGAGATAAAGGCAAATAAAAAAACTCTTAAAGTTGGAAGAAAAAAATCAATTTTATTGAATACCTTCTAAAACTATTGACGGTATTTTTCACAATTTTGGTTTATTAGGTTAGTATTAATTAATAAAGGGATAAAATTTTTAATTAAACTTTTAATTTCAAAATTCTTTAAGAAAACGGCGTATTAAAACAAAATGAATATTTTTTGAGCATTTATTGTGAATACTTATAATCATTTCTCATACAATAAATCTAAATATCTCCAAAACTAAGCCACCTAGAGATCTTTGATAAGAGTCTTATTTTCCAGGCAATAAAATGAAATTTATAAATAAGTTTAAAAAAATTGATTTTCTCCAGTGGCGTAGAAGTTTTGGGGCTTTAAATAAAAAAAACTCCATAACTACGCCACTGGTTTTGCCTGAGAAGTTTTTTTGTTCTTCAAAATTTTACCCCATTTTTAACCTATACCAAAATTTAGAAAAATATCTTCAACAGTTTAGATTATAAGATATCTAATAAATTTTTTTCTTCCAAGTTTAACACCCTGTATCTCAAAAATAAAGCGATTTAGAGCAACACTTTATATTGAAAAAAGTACCATTATTTTTATGTGGTCTACCTTTTGCCGGAGTTATGAACATACAAACTGGAACAGCTTCTATATGCGCATTAGAATTTTAATGTAAGGGATGCGTTATTTATTTTCTTTAACGATGTTTAGAAAAAGTACGAGTACTAAAAGTGTTCTCGTTAATAATAATAATAATAATTACAGGTAATGACTGTGTAATACGATAAAGTCTTATCTCAGTAAAAAAAATTATTCGTTATTGTGCATTATAATTATTATTATTATTATCGTTAATGTGTTTGTGTGTCTCTCGTATTTGCTTTTTATTAAATAAAATAAGCAATGGGAGTTGGTGCGTGCAAAAATACCATTTGAAGTGAATTTTCATCGTTATGTTTCTTTCGGTGAACTGTTGTAAGTTCTCGTGCTTATTGTGTACATGTCCTAACATGTATTCTAATTTCAAGAAAATTTTCACGACAAAACGGTGAGTAATTCTAATATTGTTTTCCCCTTATCACGAACATATATAAAAGTATCATCAAGAAGTAGCACTTCCTTTAAATTATTTTCGATCGTTCTGAGAAGACTTCAAGCGACAGCTGGTTGTGAACAATTTCATTCATTATTGAACATCCCAACTCGAAGTAGAAAAGGTACTCATCCTAATTTGAAAGCGAAACTTCTATAAAAGCCTCCACTTCAACAAGATTTTGTTAGGGTGATATCCCTCGATCGTAAGTAGGTACCTAAGTGCAAAAAACCGTGAATTTTATTAGACCATACACTACTACGAGTAGATCAAAAAGTTATCTGAAAAGAGACTTAGGTATAGGAATGAGGTCAACTCCTATATGTTTAATTTTTTCTCTGTACATATTTAATTCTAATAATTATTAATTTACCGTTACACCGCAAGGTGATATTAACAGTGTTTTCCAACTTTCGGAAGTCAATTCCAATTTAAACGTTTTATTATAGTTAAGTATTAAAAATGGCTGAGATACAAGAGGAAGAAGAAGTACTAATAAAGTATCTACTGTCTTGAAAAAAAGGGGTAGTGGAAGTGAGCCTTTCACGAAATGGTTCATCTTCAGCTGCAGAAAATCTTGGTTGAGGTTCTTTTCCTGCCAAATCCAATACTAAAAACAAAAAACCAATGACTTCCGCACAGTGTCGCGTGATGTGACTACTCTCGAGGCAGAGTCGACATTTCACGCCAGCGTTCTTCGTTCAATGCTGCGCAATACCCACCATAGGAAAAGAGTCTGATTTAAATCATACATGAGCAGTGTTGGACGTGTTTCCTTGCGTTTTACTCTCGCGTTTGGCGTAGCTAGGAAAACGTATAACCAAAAATCGATCATCCTCGTGAGCGGAACCGGATTAGATTCTTGAAGGCGAAGAGTAGGTTCGAGGTCGTCATTGACATAACCGAAAAGGGGGTAGACCAGCCTCTGCCCTCTCTGGTGTCACATGAAACTACTTCCCACAGCTAACAGAGAGCTGCTACACTACCAATCGATAGCACCACTTCGGGAAAATAGATGAGAGTGAAAGTTGTCTTTTCACTTATTACAAACAAAGCATCAAGGCCTGACCACATCCCTATAATAGGCCTTAAAAAGTGCGCCTTAGAATTGACGCAAACACTATGTAGACCGAGATGTAGACGACTATCTGATCTACCCAAAAGAATAGAGTTTTTCGGGGGTTTTGGAGATCCACTTGCATGCAACCGAATAAAAAAAAATTAAGAAGAAGCTACCGGGCAACTGCGTCGTTCAATCGCCCTTTTTCCTTATCTGATGCTAAAGCAAGGTAGAGGGTTATCAAATCCAACCGTTCACCCTCTAGAGGGAGCTCGAGCTCTAATAGATTAGCCGGTTTTCTTGCATATTTAAATCATCTCTCAAGGGCTTCGGCCATTGAGAGACGTGGGAAGTCACAAGCAGTAATCCAGGCTTCCTTCATATGAGCTCTTCCTCTGCTGGATTTCAAGTTTTCAAGGATATCTTAAGACTCCCTAAACACCGATCCTGATGTTCTCCTGTGCTCGGTGCTGTCTCCTACTCTTCTCACCTGAAAAATTGGTCCCGTCCACAGTAACACTAACACTTTGAAAACTTTTTCGCAAATCTGACCTATTATTCTAACCTAGGGAGTATCTTATTGGAGTTATGTGAAAATAACCTGGTACAATCTAACTGCCAGAAGACAGAGGCGTGCACAATCTGGTCAGGCTGTCATTTTTTAGCCTGGAGAGGAACGAGAACAGCCTGGAGAGATCTGCCAATTCGGTCTAATTGTGAGCAGTGATCTTGCAGCTGTCATGATATTTGGATTTCTTAGTTTTACATCCAGACAACTGTTTACTATCTATAAGGCTCAGTCAAAGGAATACTCCTCTTACCTGTAGAAATCAGAACTCAAGCGCTTTGTCAAAACGTTTAGTACAACTGAAGGAAGACTGCATTATAAACGATGCCAGTTTTACCACTTCTCTCTTGATCTCTCTATCTTTGTAGGATCGGAAACTTATGAGTAATCTTTGTCTCTACTATCACTACCATCACGGGGATTGTTCTTCCGAGCTCACAGCCTTGTTCTGTCTAGGTGCATTATTGTTCTTTCCACACGTCCGGTGCAAGATGCTCATCTCCACCATCTTATTGGCGATGTACAAATTCAGAACACCCTATTTCAAGACTCTTCCATGAACAGTGGCGGACATAATATGTCATATACACTCTCCGGACATATTATGTTTCTCTACAGAATACAACCCCAAAACATTTAAATCAGAGGTGAATAGATATCTCTTTATGCAACTTTACTTCTACAGTATTCCTAGATCAAGGGGATAAGTCACCTTAAAAAATTACTTTTAAAACTCCTCTCTAGTTCATCATCACATTTAGTGAACCATTAGAAAGCCTCTTGAAAGACCTTTCAAGAAAAGCAAGCACTTTCAATGGGCTTGCCTCGTATCACACTTGTGTCAGAAATTTTAAATCAAGAACACGACCAGAGTGGTGCAGGTTGTTTGGAAAATTCACAGAATGATGAATTTTTCCTAAATAAACGACCGCTGAAAACTTGTTCAAGCGAGCATGAAGTGCATAAATAATCAAACACGGAATTGGTTGGAGTGTGAAAGCCAGCAAACCGTACCCCAAGATTAATTGAAATGTAACTGGTTTATTAAAACGAGAAAACCTGACCGTGCAACTCCACGTAACTTTTTATAATTAAATTACGCTATCTATGTATTAAAATTTTACCCGGTCTCAATGCGTAAATGAAGAAAATAAAGGGTAAATTTCCCCTGCTCGCCAGTGCTTTTAATTCGACATTTTACTTGCTAAAGTAATTAATATTTATAAAAGGTACAAAGAGAGATATTTTATTCACCCCTGATCACAAACGGGGGTTGAAATGTGAACTGGTCACAAATAAAAATAAACTCTAACAATAATATATGAGTGGGAGTGGAGTGTGTTCCTTGTGATTATATTAGCGTCATTGCTTTATTATTTTCTAAAATAATCTGGAGAGAATAACATGTGTAATTTTATTTACATATTACAATTTGCTTAACGCAACTCAAAGAGTATAAATTTGAACACAAAAGAGGCTATTGTTAGAACTTA
Organism: Malachius bipustulatus; assembly: GCA_910589415.1. NCBI lineage: Eukaryota > Metazoa > Arthropoda > Insecta > Coleoptera > Melyridae > Malachius > Malachius bipustulatus. The sequence goes on along the minus strand of OU342638.1, from coordinate 30,189,405 downwards.
GAACATGCCATATTTTAGGGTTTTCTTTTATGCCCTAATAAATGTACTGTCGTATAGAATGGGCTCATGCCGTAATTTACTGTCCTTCCGGAGTTAGGAAAACTCGGTAAGTTTAAATTGGCAGAATTTGTCATATGACCCGAGAGAAAAATGAAACGTAATACTTACACAGTTTGATACCGACAAGTTCGAGGAGCCTACTTTGTTCTAATAGGATATTTTTTTATCGAGGAGAAGGTAACAAATTTCTCTATGAGGAAGAAATTGACATTTGACAGTTTGTTGTAAACTAGCAAACCTTGTAATCGCTTAATTTTGTGCCATATTTTTTTTTTGATCTTCTCTTCATCAACACCTTGTTTTCTTATACAAGGTCAGGCAATAAGGTATGCTTTTTTTGAAACTGTCAACTTTGTTGAAGCAAAGGCACCCTTTGAGTTTCGTTTTCGAAAATAGCGTCAAGAGTACCAAAGTTTATTTACTCAATATGTAAATATGTACTTAAACTACGCACAAGGTGCCCGAGGATACCAATATCCCCATACAAAACTGGATCAGGCTTCCTGAAAAAAGTTGTTTTAAAAAACCTGTTCGCGATGTAGGTGTGGCGTTTAAGTCACTTTGAAATATGATAGACCAACTGACACTCCATCCCAACTGCCTCGATCAGCTATAGAACCATATTCTAGATTCCAAAGGTCCAGAAAAAAAAAAAGATAAAGAAGAACAGATGATCGATGTTCTTAACATCCAGTTCCAGAATAGTTCTTCATGATAAGTGCTATCGCGGTTATCTCGTAACATTGCCCTACTCTTAATTTTCGATCATCCTCACCGAAATCTATTCATCGTCTCTATGGTAGGGTGCTAGATGATTCACATGGACCACCTTCATTATAATTTTTCTCTTGGGGGCCCCGCTTCCCTGAATCCGATTAAGTTTATTAATTATTTTGATAATGTTGTAAGGTCCTTCTCAGAATGGCAACTCTTACTTCGTGGTTGGATTGTAAAACTAAATCCTGGTTTTGGCAAAGCCACCAAAGTTCGTCTTCAAGTCGTTTCTCGTTTTCATTCGATTTTCTTCTTGACAAGTCAGTGCACTTCCGCCATTGTGTTTCTCAATTCGTCGATATAATTTGTGATTTGGGAAGGTGGGCTGTTTGGCGAACTGTACAACAAAATCACAGTTGGTGTCTGCCCTGTAGTCTCATAGATGGCTGCTCTATACAAAGGGAATTACTGGCTCCGATGTTTTTGGTTGTTGTTCACCACATTCGATAGATGTTCCCCCATTGTTCGATTAAACCGCTCTACCATATTGTAAACTTGTGGATGGAGAGGTGTACTCTTTGTCTTGTTTATTCCAAGTAGTTTACACAACTCTGTGAAGATTTGGAATTCGAAGTTTGGTTCTTGATCAAAACGTAATTCTAATGGTACACCAAGTCTGCTAATTATGGTCGTCTGCACCACGTCTGCAGCTTATTGGTTATCTTCGCTCTCCAGCTTATCTTCTCTCAAATGAGGCTTCGATGCTCGCTTCGATGTTACATTGCTTCATAGCACCTGCAGTATTCTGCTTGTGCCTTTGCTTGCAGTACGTTTCTCACATTTACTGCCACATCGTTCTTGCAATTAATTCACCCAGTAGAACCTTTATCGAGCTTTGACTGGGAGCTTGTTCACTCCGAAGATCGCTCCTAATGAATCTCTTCAATAATATTCGGAACCTTACTTCTTGGTACCACCAACTGCATGACGATGTTCTTCCCATCGGCATTTTCGCAGGGAGTTAAACCCGTTTATCCATTTCAGACAGTCTTTTTCAATAATTAAGGATCTTTGCATAAAATTTTTCTTCACTTGTCTGTATGAAATCAGTTTCCTGTCTTGATATACAGGGTCTCCCAGAACAGAGGGGACCAATTTCGACGGTAGAGTATTTACTTAATTTTAATAGAAAAGTTTTAAAACGAACTTATTCTCTAAAATGGATATTAAAGAGGTTACAGGGTGTTCAATGTTCAAAAAAAAATTTTTTTGTAGGTTTAATCCAAAACGGCTGAATATTTTCTTATGAAATTTTTTTGTGGTTTTTCTATTAATTAGCTTAATATTACAGCAACAATTACATGTGTGTAATTTGAACCATATAGGGACGTACGGTAGATAGGGGTCCAACATTTTTTACCCCACAATTCTTACGCCACTATAAAATTTTGGTTTTGACATATTTTTTCAAAAACTAGACATTTCTGGTACGAAAAGTTCAAAGAATGTGTTATGTAAATTCCCAACAGTTTTTGAGAAATGTACAATTAAATAGGTGAAAGCTCAAGTCATATGTATATACAAAAATCACTCGCCGGCAAAGCCATCTCGTGGGAATCCTTCCAAAGTTGAGCTTATGGGGCTGAGAAACGTTTTCGTGGTCGAAGGCTCAGTCAAAAAAAATCTGTTAATTTGGCCAAAAGTTGGAAAAATTGATGAAAGGCACCTATAAGTTTTTGTCCCTCTTGAATATCTTAATTATTCTACATATCTCAAAAATTTTGGAGAACTTAGGTAACAAACCTTAAGCACATTTGAACGGCTAAGTGCAGAAAGGGAAGTACTTCAAAATATTAGTTCTGAGAAAATCAATATAAACTGGGTAGGCACTGCTCTTAATCTGCATCGATGCATTTTTTTTATTAATTAATTGTGCCATGTAAATAAATAATTATTATGAAGAACAGCGAGTTTCACTTTGTGTGTTACCTTATCTGTGTCATTGTTATTTTTAAAATCTCGCAAATTTAAAACTATTAAGAGCAGAAAGGAAAGTATTGTTGTAGTACTTCCCTATCTGCATCAAACGGGATTTTCTGCGTAGCCTATAAGAACAACTAAATCGCATCGCATGACTTTCTTTTCTGCGCCAAACGATCGGGCTAGGTCGAAACTATATGAAAGCAGGTGTAACTCATTTTTCGTTAAAATGTTAGTACTTCCCTTTCTGCACTTAGCCATTCATTTATTTTTGTATCAGAATTGTGTCAAAATCGTAATTTATTCAGTGGCATAAAAATTGGGGGGGGGGGTGAAAAATTTTTGGCAGACTTCAATTACACTCACGTTATTAACGCTGTTATATTGGACTAGTTAATAGGAAAATGACACAAAAAAATTTATAAAATAATATTATAATAAGTCGTTTTGGAGTTATTAAAAAAATTAATTTTTTTTAACACCGAACACCCTGAAACGTCATTAATACTCAATTTAGAGGGTACGTTTATTAAGACTTTTTGGCTTCAAATCAAGTAAATATTCTACCTTAGAAGTTTGTCTCCTTTATTCTGGGATACACTGTATAAATATCTAACAATAATTACAAGCAGTTTATAATGTTCAGATCAATGAAAAAAGCATTAAGAAAAAAAAATTAAACCTCTCACCGTTCGTACTGAGTATAAAACCGCGTCATTTGTCGGATAAATTGCAAAAGCAGCACCTTCTGTTACTTAATGAGATATTTACCTCAGCGGTTTCTAAGACTGATGTCGTCAATTTGTATTATACCCACGAGAAACCCTGCAGCTTTCTCAGCCGATCACGAATGTGCTTGAGGCGAAGAAGTTCGGATTTCTCGAAGACTTCAACGCTGAATATTTCGTGAAAGGTCTACCGACTTTCAGGGAACTGTTTAGATTTATTAATTCTGTTATCTCGAAATTCGAAAGTCGAGACACTTTCAAGCTCTATTCACGAATAACCTGTAAGATCTGTAATGTATTCAAATTTTGTCTCCGGCCGAAGTTACAAAAGTTTCTTCCAGAAAATTGAATAATCAAGCCGATCTATCATGTAGTAGTGAATTCAAATTTGACTTTGCGTGATACAAAGACGAAAAAAAGTTTTCATCAGGAGCAAGTGCTCCTTATTACTGCCATTTTGTCAGGAAAAAACTTTTTAGTAATTTAACAAATAAAAAAATGGTCATCTGTTATTGAAACATGTACCTGTATTTCGAAAACGGTAAGTTTGCGGACCAATTTTAATGGGAATTTTTTCCCCAGAACGCGTCAAGGAATCACGCCTTTCATTTTCCGACATATTTTTTGTAACATCCCGTAGTATAAAAACTAGGTAGTCTTCGGATAAAAAAAGTGGGGAATGAAAGATGTTCGTCTGGAAAGGGGACATTCAGCGATACCAAACTCAATCAACCCACCCGCACCCTCTTAGAGTGGCAACTTTGAAATCCTCAATTACAATCCACCCTTTTTTATTGCAGATTGGTATTTTAAGGCTGAAAATAAGCAGGAAATTGTTTCCCCCTTCCTCCTAAATGTAGTAGGCGCGGGGAGATAAATTTGAAATTTTACTTAGGAACCCTTATTTTTTATGTCAAAATTCGAGTTTGTATTTCTCCTATTTTCCCCCGTTCACATGGATCTTTTTCGTTTAATTTCAGGACCTAATGATAAGGCAAATCAAGAAAAAATAATTCCGTTCATTACGGCGCCATCTGTCATCATAAATCTTATTTTCAGTCATAAAATCGGAATCGGCGATAAAAAATCGGACGGATAACTAAAATTTCAAATCACGCCACGTCTCCTTCATAGTGGGGGAAGGGGAAAATTTTTCTTGGTATTTTTTGTCATAAAATCCGAATCTACAATAAAAATGTGGGTTATTCTCATCTAAGATTTCAAAGTTGCCCCCTCCTGCCCCCTCCTGAACAAATTTAAACTTTTTTTTTTGATCCGATGAAAGTTAATTTTGAAACTGGATTTTTTTTAATCTTATTTTTTTGTACAGTCACAAAGGAGTGGGTCAAGCCTTTTTCATATAGGCGTCCGTCTTTCAAAATACAGGGTGTCAAAGTAAAATTTTATAATTTTTTTTTTTCATAAATATCTCCGTTGCTTTTCAAGATTTTGTTGAGATTTTGCGCAAAATTTCTCTCTCATGAAGACAAAATTTTTGATTTTTTTTTTCTTAGATAGAATCAAAGTTCGAGCGGAGGAAACGGGGGTTGAAGAACACGTCGACCTTACGATTAATTATTTTATTATTTGGAAAATTTTTTATGAAAGAACAAAGCTTATCAGCGCCCTACCGGGGTTTGAATTCGGGTCTTTTCGAAAAGGAGTCTAGGAACTTGTCCATTAGACCACAGACTTTGTCACCTCTTGAAAATGTATGCCATAAGTACTTTTATACGTACAGTTAGCTGTTATGATTTTTATTAGCAATATTCACATAATATAAAAAATTGTGCTTTCAACAATAATATTTGTCCTTTTAAAAGACATTTTCGGTATTGTTCACTGTTAAGTAAAATTTAGTACCATATTATGCGACGGAATTGTCTCAACAAATACCATTCTAGCTAAGATTTTTAGCTGGATATTTTTATGCAGTTGTTTTCTCATACTTTCACGTAGGCAATTTAACTCCATCTGTAGAAAAAAATCAAATTAACTATACACCCCCGTGATTCGAGACTAACTGCATAAAAATACAGGGTGCCTGTTTTCAGAGAAAAAGCATTTATCTTAGTGAGGATCTTAGTTATTTTAAGAAATACCGAGGTAAATTGGTGCAAAGTTGCGTATTTTTGTTGCGCAATTTACTAATTTACCAATTTTTGTTTTAATTTTTTTATTTAATTACCAATCAAGCTAGCCGTTTTTAACCTAAACATGATTAGGACACTTTTCGACAAGCAATCCAAAAATAATTTTTAAATCGCTCTAACACTTTAAGACGGCAAAAAATCGATAGTTTTCTTTTTTTCTTATGGACATATTAGATTTTTCAAAATATTACTTATACCAGTTGACTATCGATGCTCCCCCCTCTAGAGAGCTAGAGTGATTTAAAAATTATTTTCGGATTCCTTGTTGAAAATTATCCCAATAATGTTTCGATTAAACGTCTAGCTTGACTGGTCATTAAATAAAAAAATAAAAATAACTTATAACGATAGCTCAGATTTTTTTTCAGATTAGTGATCAGCATAAAAATACGTAACTTTGACCCAATTAAACCGACTTCGTATCTCTTAAGATAACTGAGATCCCAATGCATTTTCACCAAATACAGACACCCTGTATACGGCTAAATCTTAGCTCTAATAATTTATCCCTAATAATTTTTATTTAGAAAAAGAAATTGTTCTATAACATCGAATTTCTCAATGACTCTGTAACGGGATTTTCTGTTAGGTAGAGGTGATTTCCCAGGGATGGATGTCTGCCCCTTTGTACCCGCGACAAGTCAATTAAAAATGACAAATCTTTATTTACAAGCATTCTATTTACACATATTGATAATCACTGTATCCTATGGGCTGGCTCTCGTCCTCCACAATCCGTCTAATTGGTTGCAGATAGCCGCGTCGGGGCGCGTACTAATGCTGATTGGTCGTTTACCTACGGCCGCTCTTGAACGGTTCGCGGCCGGCTCTTCAGCGCCAGTCGCCCGCTCGCAGTCGCACAGTGCGTGTCGGTTGCTGTAGTCTCCGGAACACGCGCCCGAAAGAAATCTGGGAGGATATTCTCCGGCGGCGAGGCTACCTGAAACAAAGTCCGTTCCCGATGCCTCAATATGACCTCGAGACGGCTGTTACTGAATCCGGCCCTCAATACAGGCCGGATAGGGACTGAAGGGATCAGCCGGTACTTCAATGCAGCGCCGACTGATTCCCTATACTGAATCGGTCGCCGGCCAGAGCTCACTCCACTCTGGTCGGTCTGCCGATACCGGGTTACAGTGAGGTTCGACTCATTTCATCGACCTACTGTAGCTGGCTACGTAAATGGATAGGGTGCACTCAATACATGCCCCAGGTGATCTCCGAGCTCAATTCACAAGGAGAGAGAGTGGTTCTCGAGTCAGTACCTTGGATCCTCTGGTCAGCTCTTCACTTGGCTCTCTTTATATATCCGGTGCTGGCGGAGATAACCCGCTAATCACTGTCGCAAAAACTGTATCTCTCCTGATAAACCCCTCTAATAATGAAATAAATAATAATTACCAACGAAAGCCTTGGATTTCGTTTTAACTCATAGACAAATAAGTTGCAATATCTCTTACACCAAGCAGGCCTGTATAAAAATTTCACAGTAGTAAAATAAATGATTTAAAAAACAATGGATGCCTTCAAACCAGAGGCGTACGCAAAAAAATGAGGGGTCAATGTGTTCTCCAAACTATTCCCTATATACGCTCGTGCTTGATTCTCTATGAACAAAATCTTGCAAAAAGTGTATCATAATACAAAATTTCAAGTGACAAGTCAGGGAGATATCAATAAAAAACATATTGACACCCTGTATCTTGAAAGAGTGATGTCTCTTTATGTGAAAATTACATGAGGAAAGTTCTATTATTTGTAGTCAAATAATCTGCGGCCTACTAATTTGCGACACTCTGTATATTTCAATGCCTTCGGAGAAAATGAGCACCCTCTATAACGAAGTAAAAAATTATCATTGCTCATTTTGGGAGTATCATAGAAGCCTCAAAAATAACTTCCCTTCAATTAAGTCACTTTAATTAACTATCCCTGGATTATTTCTCTCGATTGCTTTGATGGAGATAACAGTTACGCAGAAATAGATAATAATTAATCACCCTGAAATATACAGGGTGACTCATTAAGGATCGACCAAAACAAACAGGGTGATAAAGGACTTCAATACGCGTCGATCTAACCTCCATATGTATATTTGGGTGAAGTTAGCAACGAAAAGTTCGCAATGGGAGTGGCTAAGCAATTACATAATCTGATGTGATTTCTTGAACGACAATGGAATGCCACTTTAAAAAATCCTAAAACGTAAAAAATCCTAACGTATAATGGGCAGCTCTTGTAGTCCAAGATCAATTTTACAGCTGGAAATCTGAACTTCCAAAATTAATGGCGGCATTTCCGGGCCCGGACAGGACGAGTTTTCACAACAGCGTGAAAGGATTGATCTTTCTCGTCGTGTAGAAAAATAAAAACCCATGCAACGCATCAAGGGCAGTTTTTATAGTCGAAAATCGAAAATTTCGACACCTCAATAATTTGATTTGGAAATTCAATAAATCATAGTCGGCCGTCTGGGCCCGTACAAAACGAGTTTGCACAACAGATTGAAAGGGTTGATCTTTCTCCTTCGTGTGGAAAAATAAAAATTCCAGAAACGCATCAAGGGTAGTTTTTATAGCGGAAAATCGAAAATTGCAACACCTGATTATCCTGATTTTCGGCTATAAAAACATGCTTGATGAAATAATGAATCACCCTGTATAAACAGAATGTTTATTACCCTTATTAAAGTTTTATTGTTACATAATATTGTAGTTTATGTAATTCTGCAGTGGATATTTATTTTATTAGCATGTGTAAAAGAGAAATTATGGGTTACCTCCCTGAAAAAGCAAAAGGTGTCTCCTAACAGTTTGTTATATTTAAAAAAAAATAAAAAAAAAATTAAGCGCCCCTGATTAATTTTCATGAATCCTATTTTTTCATAAAATGTTATCATTTTCATAAATCCCCTCTTTTTTTCGATTGTATCCCGTATTCTCTCACCCCGACACCTAATTCGTTTCTTATCTCGATTCGTTTACGCGACGACGGTCACAGCGGCGGTCCAGGCTGGCGTCTCGACGCGTGGCGTCGCAGTGTTGATCCGACCGCCGCCCTCTGCGATACGGCAAGCAGAGCGCGGATTCGATAGCGGTGCGGTTGTGAGCACGTGCGAGGGCCCGGTTCGAATTTTTAATAAGGAAGGGTTCGGTATGGGATTGGTCGTTATGACTTAGAGAAAAACAATAACAATTTATAAAAATGTATTACTTTATGACCGGTGTGGTGCAAAACTGCGAGCAGATACTTAGGTGAGGGATGTGTGAGAATGTGTGTTTGTGTGTTTGTGTGGAAGGGGGGGGGGGGGGGGTTGATATAGAGATTTAATTATGCGAGTGGAATTAAGGAGAAGGAATTAATTTACTTTGCGTGACTTTTACATTTATCGATTTTTTTAAATAATTTAGAATTATTTACCTTCTCGAATAAACTCCCAAAAATAGATCATTTATAATTGATGTAGGAGGATTTCTATTTCTATTCAATTCAAATAACAATAGAATCAATAATACCACCACCACCACTATACCACAGAAATAATGATCAGATAAATTCTCTGCAGACACATTTGCTGATAACGTCCCTTTGTAAACCTAAAAATGTATGAGAGGGGATGTTTTTTTAGGTGAGTTATGTAACCATCCCCCTTTTCATTGTTGAAATAGTCTCTGTCCAGCTAAGCCTTGAGCGGCTTGATAAAAAAATTAGACCTTAAAATCTAAGCTCTAATGAAAATAGTCAAAGTGTTACAAGCTCTGATTATAGTGAGTAACTCAGAACGTGGCAAAAAATAAATAAAACAATTTAAACCTGAGTTTGTGTGTAAAGGGTTTTGTTAAGACTAGATTATTAAGTCTTTTTGGAAAAGTAAGGCGAGTAGCGGGGGTAGGCCATCAAAGCAATGCGAGCATAAAGAGTTCGCACAAAGGAACATTCAGTCCAGAGTTGGGCATTTATTTATAGTATTATTCTAGTCGCCTTCATACTTCAAAGCAGCTTTCCAGTTTCCTGCTAATTACACTGACGTGGATTTACTAATTAAGTAAAATCAACGTTATGCTATAATGTATTTTTTTGTTATTTATGGGATAAAGAGCTCAAAAAAAAAAAGGAAAGTATTACAATTCAATTTAATTTTGCATGTTATATTGTACTGTTAATAATTTAGTGCTTCCAAAGAGACTTTCTGCACTTATATTAGCTTGATATATGGTGGAAGACGTAATCACATTACTCGTTTTTTCATAATATTATAAAATGCATCATTCCAGGTATATTAAACAAAAATTATTTGAGCAAAAATTGTATAAGTCTTGAAGTTGAGAACCAGCCATGATGCAGTGAAAATGTGCAGATGAAGTCACGAAGGGTATTATTATGTCAGCGCGAAGTAAAAATGATCGAGTACAGTCCTGGTCTTCTGGAACGATTTAAATTTTCACCCTTCTGTTGCACATTGCACACACAAAAGCAATCGCCGTCTCCAGGACACAGTACAGGAAACTAAAATTGCTCCTTGCTGACGAATATTTTCGGCTGCTTGTGCGATAAGTTGTTGCAGTTCATTTAAATTATGAATTTAACCTACTGAATAGACCAAATTCCGCACCCCACAAGTAGAACGAAAAGTACCTTGTTGAGGAAATTCCGAACGTTACAGTAGAAATGTGGCGGTGTACCATCATACAAAAACCACATTTGCCTCACGTTTTCTGTCAAAGCGGGCAGGTTATTTTATAGAAAGACCAAATTCCGCACAAGTAAAAAATCGCAGTGAGTCAAGTCTGACGATCGTGGCGACTGGACCATTCTTTCCCCTTCAACGATTTGCAAATTCGTTGTTGAAGAAATTCCGAACGTATCTGTAGAAATGTGGTGGTGAACCATGATACAAAAACCTCATTTGCCTCACGTTTTCTAGCAAAGCAGGCAGGTTATTTTGTAGAACGACCAAATTCTGGACAAGTAAAAAATCTCAGAGATCCAAGTCTTACGATCGTGGTGACTGGACCATTCCTTTCCTTTCATGAATTTGGAATAAGTTGTTCAGGAAATTCCGACGATCTATATGTGAAAATGTTACGATGTACCGTCATACAAAAACTACTTAATCTTCCTCACGTTTTCCAACAAAGCAGGCAGGTTATTTTGTGGAAAGTTGGAATAGCTCAGCCTATTCATACGGTTAGGAAGTACCTATTACAGCAGACTCAATAAACAGTTAATCAACCAGGACACACCTTATATTAACGGAAAAATACTGCTGGAAGTAATTTTTTCTAACCGCACTATTTAATTATTCATCAAAGAATATATAAAAAAAAAACTAAAAACCGAAAATTCTTCTCTAAATCGTCCCAGAAGCCGTTGCTTGAAGCCTTCAACGTCACCAAAAACGACATAACTCAAGAAAAAGCTGATAAAATCAAACTTCCGGACCTCCTCTATAGAATCAAGAAATTGATAACGCCAATAATAGCCAAAGTAAACAGGAGATGGTGAATTCAGGAGAAAAAATAAAATACTTGCAACGGATAAAGGAAAAAAATAATGAAAAATTCTTATAATAAGTTTTAATGAAGGGGGAAGACAGACAGAAGGGGGAAGGGAAATAAGACAGAAGAAATAGACTAAAAGATAGACGTGCGGAGTTGGTTCGTGTGTCCTTTGTAGGTAGTTCGAATAACTGACGCGTAAGTAGCAGGGCCAAGTTAATTTTTCGTCGAATTTCGCATTGTGTGCATCGAATACAAGAACATAATCAAATTATAGGACGTGATGTCAATACAAGCGCCTGGTAAATAAATTTGCAGAACACAGTTGTTACTATGAAGAAAGAGTTATGATATGGGGAGGTATAATAAGTATCAGCAGAGAGACAAAACTTACTTTTATGGTGTAGACTATTTTTTTATAAGGATATTTTAATTATTATATAAATTGCTTATCGCGATAACCACTTGAAAAAAAAGGATAAAATTAACCACTAAAAAAAGGTAGGATCACAAGTGATTTTCTTGACAAGTGGGATGCGCCCGGTGAATGCTTTTTAAGGGAAAATCAATTTCCAGAAGTATGACAGTCGGTTTCCCATGGCGCGGGACTTTGATACAGCCGGAAAAGCCAGCTAGTCAAGTCGACGAGCCGCGGCCACCCCACGAAGCGGTGCCTTAGAAGCAGTGCTTAGCAAAAGAGCTTAGTGAAGTTGGCACCCCTAACTACAAATAATTCAAAGAGTGGTAGTAGTAGCTACACCTAAGGGGCCATTTTTCCCATAAAAAGCAGTTCATATATAGAGGTAATTTTTATAGCTGCCAAAGGGGATAAAATGTCATACTTTTTGCTCGTCGCAAAAAAAATACTTTTTTTTAATTAAAATGAGATTTTCACATATCGTTTCCGTGGCGTAAGGCCATCATTATTGAATTTAATTGAGAAAAACCATGCAAGATACAAAATTTTTAAGAAAGCAAAAAGTTAAGTTATACTTACGCCTTTGGAGAAAAAAACACAGAATCAGTCAGTGGCGCGCGGAAAAAAAAGTTCTGGGGTAAAATTGCGTAAAATTGGGTAGAGATACGAAAATTGCGATGGGATATTTTTTGTTGCTTTTGTTACGCTCTACAATTTGGGTCATATACATTTTTCACCTACTGCTTCACAGAATCCTTATGGGAATTTGTTGTAATCTTGATTCGACGAGTAGATCAGAAGTCTCACTGAGCAAAACCTCCCAAAAACTCCTGTTCTCGAGATACTCGCCTCTAAAGATGATTTTTTTCATGACAGTCACGCATATATCTTAAATACTGACCACCCTATACTTGTTTTAAAGAGAAATATTAAATAACTCATTTGTTAAGATTGGAAAGCTGCTTCTGTTGCTGTAGTTACTTTTTAAGTCTGTTGAGCCATTTTCCAGAAAATCGGGAGGAAATCTTTAATTTGTAGATTCATTTTTGTGTAATAGCCTTGACTGTGCATGGCTTTAAAATAGGATATTTTTTATTTTTTGACGGTTTTGTTTGTTGTAATTTTTATTGTTTATGTCAATGCAACTATGCACAAAATGGGAACTATTTCATTATTTTCTCGAAGATCAGACCTAAAACAAATGAACTATCTAATGCCGGCTCCACACGTTGGCCCAACTCCGGCAAATCAGCGGCAACACGAACGTGTGGACGGTAAGTTCGTCTCGATTGCCCAAACATGTCGGCCAACTGTCGGCAAATGCACGAATTCAAAGAGATTCGGCTATTGTCAATTCGCTCTATTTGCGCTGCCCACACGTTGGCCCGTTCGAGCTTGTCATTTACGCTCGACAATTCACTGCACAGTGCAGTGTATTTACGGTAATAACTGAAATTAAAATAAATACAACAACAATGACAACCTGGAATGACGAAAGAGTTTTCCAGTTTCTCGAACTTTATCAAAGTGAACCAATGATATGGGACCTGAAAAATAAATTATTTGCCCTACGCCATCGTGTTCAGCACCCTCGAAAACAGGGGGGGAGGAAAAATTGTTTCGTTGCGTCTAAAAATTAGGAAATCTCGGGTTTTTTCCGACTCATAGACGCCACCATACAGGGTGTTTCATTAATCAGTGCATAAAATTCAACTGGAGATTCCTTGCTGAATTTTAAGGGGGTTTGTCATAAAAAAAATCTTAAAGTCTCCCCTAAGAAGTTACATCCCCTTAAAGTAGGGTAAAAAACTCACATTTATCGACTTTTTTTCTGAAATGACTTGAAATTAAAAAAAAGACGGCTATAGGTATTCGAACACTCTAGGTGTACAAGGACAGGAAGCCTCCATAATTACATAATTTTATGCACTTTGTTCTCTGCAAGGGTGTGAATCATACTACCCTTAAAAGTTGTTTTTTTCCAGTACTTTTTTCCTAATATATATTTTTTATCTTTAAACTCACCCTTTGGAGGGCCAGTTCAATTGAAAAGAAATTTGTCTCTTAAAAATTTCCCGGAAACTCAATACTTTTCCACTAAAGAAATAAAATAAGGGCATCTCGAAGGGCATGTATCCAAGAAAATGGTGCCCATTTTGAGCACTGTCTTAAACAAAATATTGTTAATTTAGTTAAATATGATTTGTTTATTGTTTATTATCTTTTTTTGTGTTATTTAATGTTTATTTACTTTTATAAATATTTTACATATTTACATATTTTTATAAACATGTAGGTGTAGGTATGTAAAATCACAATTTATAATTTTATAATTTATGTAAGTCCGCTTAATTTATTTCTTTAGTGGAAAAGTATTGAGTTTCCGTAAAAAATTTTTCAAGTGACGAACTGGCCCTCCAAAGTGTGAATTTAAAGATTAAAAAAAAATTATTTGGAAAAAAGTACTGGAAAAAAACTTTTAGGGGTAGTATGATTCACACCCGAGTTCACACCCTTGCCGAGAACAAGGGTGGATAAAATTATGTAATTATATATGGAGGCTTCCTGGTAGTAGTGTTCGAATACCTAGCCGTCTTTTTTTTATTTCAAGTCATCTCAGAAAAAAATCAATAAATGTGAATTTTTTACCCTACTTTAAGGGGCTGTTACTTCTTAGGGGAGGCTTTAAGAAATTTTTTTTTATGACAAATCCCCCTTAAAATTCAGCAAGGACTCTCCAGTTGAAATTTCTGCACTGATTAATGAAGCACCCTGTATAATAACATTCTAATTAAGCTTAAAAATGATAAAAAATCTATCTGTCAAGTATTTTTCCTTGATATTATTCATTTTTTTAACGAAACCATTTTGTAATACTCAGGCTTTTTATTTTTAACCACGGCGTTTGCTACCGTGAGATAGATCAGAGCCGCCACTGTCGTTGTACCTGCAATAATCTCGTTATCTTCCATTATCAATTCGCTATGGTCGTTCGCCTGTAGTTCGACCAAGCCTGAGGTCAACTGCAATCGCAAATATGTGGACGGCAAGTTTGTACACGAATGGGTATCCACACGTTCTCAGAAAAAAATCAATAAATGTGTATTTGGGGAAACATTCACCAAATCATTCGCCAAATAGTTGGGCCAACGTGTGGATGCCCATTTATATTTATGTCTAAAACAATTAGGGGATGAGCCATTATTTAAAAATAAATGCGTGACTTTCATGAGAGAAAAAATCCATCATTATATTTTTCGAAATCTCAACAACGGAGAATGGTAGGTGAAAAATGTATCTAAAAGTATAGAACGTAAAAAAATCTACAAAAAAGTATTCCATCGCAATTTTCGTATCTCGACGGAAAGCCGTATTATTGAAAAAAAGCCAAACTTAACACTTTTTTTAATATTGCGGAGATGGCGGAGATAATAAGTTTTTCATTAGGTTTTTTGATTAAACAATAATAAAACTTTCATAATTTTATTTCATTAATCAACTGGCTCTAAATTAATAATTATTAAATTATTACAAAGCACTACTAACTGTCCCTTGTCATTTTATACGTATTCGATCAAATTATGCGAAATTCTGCCGCATATTACGGTCATAGTCCAACATGTTCCATATTAATTGGTATTCGCTGTACACGCGCTGTTTATTAAGTTAATTCATAAATTCATTATCCGCCGGCTTACAATATCGGTTTTGCAAATTGCAGCAACGCGAGGCACTTTAAAATATAAAAACCAGGTCTTTTTTATGGGCATACATCAAATAGAATAGTTTTAACAATTTTTTTTCGGTTCCGAGTAGTAGATGCTTATTTTTCTACTCCCAACCTTTAATTTGCATATTAAATATGAATCACCAGTGCTTTAATGGGTCTCATTAAGATACAAATTTTCATTAAAGCACTGGTCAAGCTATCCAATGGCAGAGGAGCATTTGCAATCGAATCGGTTCGTTTTCGCTCACAATCGGGTCGGTCCAAACCAACCGAAGTCACAGAGTTGTCATAACTCACGACAAAAATTGCCTTGTGATATAAGTTCTGTATTTCTGAAAAAAAATTCTGAACGTTTATTTAATTTAGAACATAAGTAACATTCAAAGAAAATTTATCAAGATTTTATGTTACCTTAATTAATTTGATAGGTAGGTATATCGTGTAAAAGATAGGAAGATAAAGTATTATATCATTCGTAGCGCTCCGTGATAGTATTCAAAACGGCAACGCTGCGACCGTCGCGTTGCGCAGATAAACAATTTCGTAATTAATGGCTATCAATGTTATTAAAATTATTATTAATCTCAAAATCAAAGCGTAAAATTCGGAATTCGAACTTCGCATAATAAAAATTACGCAGTAGTGAGTAGTGCCCTTTAAACTTGATACTAAAACATGTCTCAGCAGAATAATCTTAGCGACGAAGAGAAAATTTGGTAATATGCGTAAACAAATAGCAACCTATCTTAACCTCAATGATCCGCAATTGTACACGGGTCATTGTTAAAAAATATAATTTTTTTATCTTTTCTATGAAATAAAAAGGGTCGTAGAAAAAATAGTGTATGGAACTCGCAGATAATGGCTATTAATACGCTCTTATGATGGTTAAGACACTCGCCTACGGCTCGTATCTTAACCATCATACTCGCGTATTAATATAGCCTTCATTATAAGCTCGTTGCATAATATACTATTATTACATTAAAAATAATACAAATGACATCAAATTATTTTCTTCTAAGTACTTAGTTAAAACAAATCTAAATTTATTCTCTCATTCTAAAATAATTGTCTATCTTACCAAAAAGAAACGTTCTTTTTGCAAAGAAATTTAAGTCTTTAACTCTTCAATTTTTTTCCTCTAATAGCTTCCGAATTACCACTCTCTGAGACAACGCATCGCTTATACAGGGTGTTTCAATACATGTGTCGGAACATGGGAAAAAGGTTCCTATCAATATGGGTCCGCAAACCCACCATTTTCAAGATACAGGGTGTCAAAAAAAAAATTTTCTTTTTATTGACATCTTGGGACCGTTTTAGATTTAAAACTGAATTTTTGTACATATCTTATCATTGATGTTATGTATTTTCTGAGCTCTAATTAAATTTATTTGATATGGCAGTGGCGGAAGGTTTTGGGGTTCACTGAAAATTATTTGCCCCTAATTTCTGGGAAAATTAGGGACAAATTATAAAATCTTTCACTGGGAAAATTGGCTTTATGAAAGCAAATTTTATACTGTCAATGTTTTTTGCATAAAAAATGCACTCTTGGTTAACAGCTTTAATGGGAACTGTTTTCTAGAAAAACAACTTTTGATGAAAAACATAAAAGTATCAACACGTCTTGCTGAAGACAAAAAATCACTTGTTTTAGATTTTTTTTTTATGATCTGTTTCACTGCCACGTAAAAAATGAATAAGCCCTCCCAAAGTATCTTAAATCAATGATATGACATGTATGTACAAAAGCGGGGCTCTGTATCTCAAACTTATCCTGAGATATCGTCAAAAAACCCTGTATCTGGAAAACAGTATGTCTGAGGACCGCACCCATGTCAAAAGGAACATTTTACTTGGAACGAGGCAGGCAATCAGACTTTCATTCTCCGATACATGTTTTGAAACAACCTGTATATGTATAACCCCTTAGGTGACGACGGTTGCCTTCTAGACGATTCTAGATGTTGCCGCAGTTGACGTATTCTAGACAGTACAATAGGCGCGTACGGAATTGATAGGATTAATAAGAATAAGATTTAAAAAAAAAAAATAATAAAATAAAAATTAAAAAAAAAAAAAATATATATATAAAAAAAATCGACCATTGCATATATCTTCACTTCATCAAACGTTGTAATTTTCTTCTGTAAGTGAGCCTGACTGCACCAAATCCTTCAAAAATTCGTCAGGTCAGGTCAGGTTTTGCGTTTGAGTTGCCAAAAGTCTGTGGCTGATGGAGCGAACGTTCCAATGCCAAAAATATCACATAGGTAAGGATCAATAGAGCAGCAGCTGATTTCCATTACTTGAAATTTGTTTTTGTACATTTAACTTCAGTTCTTATTGAATCGGGATCTACTCAGTTCTTCTCGACAATAATTATTCGTCGGTGTTAGGTGCTACTACTACTACCACTATCACTACCACTGTTATCTCTTAACAGTATCTTCATCAAATATGAGGAAAAATTCTTCTAACATGACTCTGAATCATATAACTCTCGTAGAATAATTCAAACATGATTACGGCCTTAATAAAAACGGCCTTTGTCACCCCAACCCAAGAGGGACGTCCAGTTTCCAGTTTCTTTGCTCCGTTCTCCCTCCACCTCGCATTCTAAATTCAGATAAATTTCCCAGTCGGAACTTGAATTCTACTCTACTCGACAACAAGTCCAATTTAAAACGTTGCTGAAACTTTTATAATAAAACTTAAAATAGAAACCCTAACGAATTAAAAAGTTAATTAGAAAATTCTCTCACACCAAATATCTTACATACTCTTTATAAAGGGCCTCCAGTCCGGGGTCATTGGAATCGATTCTTTCAAGAAAAATGCTTTTTACCTTTTGAAAGAATGGGTGGAAAAATGAATTTCCTCTGAGTTGATTCTGATACTACAGGCAGAACGCGCTTCGTGTACAGAAATCCGACATCGTTATACAGCGTGAGTCTTTATTAATGGCTTTACTACAGGGTGTTAGTTAAGTACGGGGCCAAACTCCAAGGGGTGCTTCCTTGAGTGATTTTAAGAAGAAAAGTTCAAATAGACATGGGTCCGAAAATGCATATTTTTCAAGATACAGGGTGTCAAACTTAAAAAAAAATTCGAATGTTCGTGAATATCTCTAAACTCTTTCAATCAATTTTGTTGAAATTTGGCAGTTCTGTTTGTAATAACAAGAGGGTAATTTAGCCCTAATTAGATTAAAATTATTAATTCCAGTGGCGTCCCGGAAGACAGTCTAACTAATATTTTTGATTGAAAAATTGGGCGCCACTGACTTTTTTTTTAATTTTGTATTTTTTTCGAATTAAGCAACTAGAAATAAAACTATTTTATTATATATCTTGCTTTGTTTTCGAGAAAAAAAAATAAAAGTTTGACACCCTGTATCTTGAAAAATATCCATTGTCGGACCCATGTTTATTTGAACTTTTCTTCTTAAAATCACTCAAGGAAGCACCTCTTGGAGTTTGGCCCCGTACTTAACTAACACCCTGTACAAATAATTTGACCATACAAACTTTTCAAATTTACTTTTGTTAAAAAATTGAAACGTTTCTATTGAAAGTACGAGATGGAATTGTTTACGAGACCGAGACAACAAAAAAAAATTTAAACATTTTTTCTGCGCTGCAACAACTTCCCGCCTCTACAATGTACCATTGAGGAAGTGCGCCAATAATGACTCACCCTGTATAAACTAATTCAAGCTACAATTATTTCCAGAATATAGTTGAAAGTGCTATTATTATTATTATTATAAGAATTTAAAAGCTATAATAATGGTAGAAATAGTTCTCTCCTTTGATCAGTGCGTCGTGAAATAAATTATTCATAATAATACCTAACTGAGTCCCCAAGAAATACATTTTTAAAATATCTAAATAACCCTCCCAATAATTACCTAAATATGGTGGCATGAAAATAACGGTGGTGTGATTATTGACGCTCTGTAAGTATAGTTGGAATTTGTTTGAAGATCATTATTTCTTTTCTGGCATGAGTGACACTAACCGAACACACTTACCCACTTGAGTTATTTATTCACTCATTTATTTATCCAATAATGAGGTTATACAAGAAATAAAAATAGTGGCCAATTTAGGATGACGTGCAGCAACAAAAAAAAAACAAGCTCTAGATGTTATTTTTTTTTTGGATATGTCAATTGTAGCTTGGAAAAGTATTAAGATAAAAGTATTTTTTCCTGTTTGCAACATCGTCACGTCAACCCTTAGGCAATACGGGATGCAGAATCTCTAGAATTTGAATATGGAAAGAAGGTCGAGTCGTTCGTCTTCAGAAAGCCCTTTCAAGTCTCTAAACAATGGCATCTTTAGTTTTTTTTTTTCTGACTTAAAGGAACCATTAAGGAAATAAATTTATTTCTGAACTCAACCTGTTTATTTTTACAAGCTAACAGAGATTTAGTATTAGTATCTACGGCACTGGACCATCATCCATCGCCATTTTGTTGTAATCTTTTCCTACAGTCATTTTCACACACATTCATTGATTTCCTCTATGTTTTTTTTCCGCAAGCGTTGGAAAATACCGCAATAATTATGATACTCTATACATCTTGTGGAAGGATCCTCTCATGTTATCATGTTACTTGGTACAATTTCTTCATTATTATCTTAGTACAATAATAGCCTTTGACATTGTCAAATCTGGTAATATATTCTTCTTCTTCCCCTTTTTTGTCTTCTATTTATGGTACTTAGCCAGCCTCACTTCTTTCTGGTAATATATTGATTATTGAAATAATTTTGTGACAATTATGTTCAATCCACGGCATTGCGCTCGGTGATGCCACTCTCGTTCCGGGTTCTAGGTCTGTATCATATTTTTATTATTATAGTTTTTATAATAATTCGTCTTGTTTCATATGTCTCTAGATCGTGTCAGCGATTCTGTGTCTGTTCGATGTTGGATGGAAGATGGATGGAACGTAGGTTAAGAGATTTACCGCGCACTGACGCGAGACGCTTGTACGAGTAGATGAATGAAAAAACGTTACAAGCCAGTTTAATTCAGATTTGAGTGATTTTTTCGGTTTTTGATTTCAAGCTTATTATAGTGATTTGATAGCTACTAAGTTTACGAAAGAATCTTATAAATGTGACTCGGAGTAGAATGTTTTTCTCCTTTTGTGGTTCTCTCAATTGTGCAACAGTTGAGCTCAACACAACATGACTGATTTCTACTCATAGTAATGTAATTTTTTTGCAATGTGATATTGTTATGATAATGAACAATAAATTGGGGAGAGAGTTTCAATTGAATGGCTGCTCCGATCAACAGGTGTTTATCTGAAAGTAATTTCTTTGGGCTCACTTGAAACCTTTTCAGTCTACCCTACCTAATTTTTTTTACACGATTTTGTGGCTGATTAACATTTTTGCGCATTAACACACCTGCGCTCGTTATAATATTTTAGTGAATAAGGCGCAGGTGTACAAAATAGAAAAAAAAAATAGATAAGAAATATAACTATTTATTATAAAAAACTACATTAATACATAAATAAAATAAATAAAATCAGTGACATCACTATAATAGTTTCTACCAGTTGTAAGTTCCTTTGACATGCCACGTCGGCTTTCCCCCGCTCAGCACCTTACCCCAATCGGCTTCGACATGATGGTTGTCCCCTTGATGCTTCACCCCGACTCTACCTTCAGTGCCTTCACCGTTGTTTCCGATGTCGTGAGTAGCCTCCCATCCTCCTGGTGACCTTCTGGCTCTGGGAGAGTGGTTGATGAAGCCTTCGTTCACCGTGTTGCGATCAACGAAATATCTTACTTCCTGGTCGTAGGAGGGTTCCAGTTCGAGTTCTTCTAAGGGGTAGCCGGTGCAGAGAGCTGCGAAAGCTATTACGGCCAGAGCGATCATAGATTTGGAAACCTGGAAAACAATAATTGTATGATAAGTAATAATAATTAATAGTACCTACTTACAAATAAAAAATCTTACCAGAGAAATTATTATTATTAAATTTATTATAAAAGCAACTACTTACCATTTTGTTTATTATTAATATTTTTTTGAGGATAAATAAGCGAGATGTGTAGGAGATCGAAGACAAGTTTGAATTGCTCTTCCAAGTCTTTCCGGTATATTTATATGGAAGAGAAGAAGAAAAATATGATAAAGTTGGGACTCACTAAAATCCCCGTTATTGGGAATTACTTACGTCTTGGAACGATTACTTTTGCAGCATCTGTTGTGAATTGTAAAATACCGATTGAGATAAAAGATGACCTTCAACTTTACAACAACTGGAATTAATTATAGAAATTGCATTCATTGCTTTACGAATATAGTAATGCACGTATAATAATTGTTTTCGATAATAAAAAAAATAAAAACTGATTAAAATGAAAGAAAATAAATGAGAAAATACTCTATAGAACAATCAGGTAGCAACCGGAAGATTTTTCGTAATTTTTTTATTTTAATCCGGATATAATTTTATTATTTAACTTTTTAGAAAATGTACACATTTCTAACAGTTTCGTATCTAAATTCGTAATTTCAAAAAATGATGAATGTAGAGGGGTAAAAGAAAAATCGCATTTTTAAGAACAACCCATCTTATTACAAAAAAAAATGCAGAAAGATTAATAATGTTAACACATTTAAAAAAAGTTGCTACCAAACTCTGCTAAATGATCTTTAAACAAAATTACTGAAACAAGTCAATTTTGTTCATCACCCTCTACCTTCACCAACTCCAAGGTCCAAAATTTTGAATAAGAAAAGGGATCAGGTGATACCTGACTTAGAAGGTATTTTTGAGGAGAATATTTTTGCTGAATCTCGAGATTTATTTGAAAAGAATGAAACATTCTATTTCAAGGAGGTTCATACGATAATTTAGTGTCTTTAACTGTGTGTAGCTCGATTTTTCTTCCTCCGCTGCTGATAATTTTAACTGATTTTCGGGTTACTGTTTGAGCGCTGAGTCGTGCATTAATTTCGTGACATCATTGAACACTTTCTAGTGTTCTTGTAGCTTAGTGATTTGTGCTAGAAGTTGCATTTTTTTAAGGGGAAAATCACTTATATTTTTTTCCTTAATATTGTAACGTCGAGGACCCGGGCCCGTTGCTCTGTGGCAAAAAGCCACCGTGTGATCGTCTATTTACCTCTGGGTTTCCCCTAATAGGACCGCTGTGTTTTTCTCGTTGTGTTTACCGTAATTACCGTAGTCACCCCTGCTCTTTGATTGAGGTATGCCAGGATTACTATGGCCGAAACGGATGCGCAAAACCTACTATGACTCATTGTATCTCGGTTGATTGGGATTTCTTTCGGAAAAGCGGGGAAATTTACTGAGACTTGTTGTTAACTGTGGACTTCCTGTCAGGGAGTTTAAAAGCGACTGATAAGCGAGAGAATTCGTTTTGCAAGGGCGTAAAATGGTGAAGGGCGAGAGGGGCTGTGATTTTGCATAGAGAGTACAAAACAATGGAAAGCGAATGATGAATCCCTCCCCCAACGTGTGATAATCGAGTACCTATTATAAATCCTAATTGGGTGTTGTAATGGAATTAGTATTTCCTGATAATGTATGTAAGTAGCGGGTGCTACATCTGACAACGCCGCCTTGTTCTATCTGGACCTGTTCTAACCGAGGGTGCTCCGCTACACGGTCTTCATTTGTGGTGCAATACAATGAATAGAATAGAATAGAATAGTTTATTTAGTGTCTTGAATGTACAATATTCTTACACCCGTCCATATACATAACCACCTAACTACGTTAATTTTTCCATGACAAAAAATTTATAACCGTTCAGAAATCGACATGCCGCTGTTCCAGGTATTCATCTATACTGTAACAAGCTTTAGAAATTAAATATAATTTTAGTCTGTTGGCAAATATCGAAATCTGAAGATCCTTACAGTCTTCAGATAGTTTGTTGAAGAACTTTATGCCATAAAATCTTGCACCAGTGACAGATGATGCTAGTCGATGACTTTCTATTCCTAAATCATGCTTAAATCTAGTGGCATATGGATGGGCTGCGTTATCATGGAAACAGTGAGGATTTTTTCGTATATAACACAAACACTGATATATAAACATTGAAGGCAGGGTCAATATCTTCAGTTCTGTGAAAGAAGGCCTGCAGTCATCCCTGTTTGGTCCCCAATGGTTAAGAACTCCTCTCACTTTCTAATATCGTATAATTTAAAGGGACTGCTTCCTGCCTAACATTTGCGTGATCCTACATCTGCACTCCTCGAAAAATAGAATGATTGAATTATTTCTAATCCTGGGCCGTTTTATTCACAGATTATTAATTCCTGACCTGGGTCTATTTTCTGTCCTAGCTCTATCTCGATTTCCTATACGTGAATTTGTAATTGTTGGTTGAAGTATTCCTCTTTCCTAATATTCGTTGAACGTGATCGAGTAGGTACCTACTACTTGTTGATGGTGCCGCCTAATACCTAGATGACTGTTTTGCCTGATTTTAAATGGGATCTGCGCTCATGGATTGGGCGAATCTGTTTAATTATTTATCGATGTGGATTTTGTTTCGAAGAGAGATCTTCCCTAACTATTTTCTCAATGGATTTTCCCTAATTTGTGAAGGAAATTCCCTCAGGATAGGCGCTTTGCCATCTACTAGTGACTTGGTTCGAAGAGAAGTTGCCAACTGCGAGTATTGAGTTGTTTCAAGAAGCGATGCAAATTTATTGGATTTCCCGGGATAGGTAAAGGAAACTCGGCCGTAGTCCGCTATGCCATCTCTGGTCGAGTTTTATTAAAATTGTGATTAGAAATTGACGGGAAACGATTGTTTTGCCCTTTTCGGGTTTTCAACTGGAGTTTTTCCAAGGTAGATAAGGGAAATTCGACCGGAGTCCGCTATGCCATCTCTGGTCGAATTTTCGGGTATAGATAAGGATTAGGTATCCCGGAGTCCGCTATATGCCATCTCTGGGTACCGTATACAGGGTTAGGAAGTCAGATTCGACCTGCTCGGAAGCTGATCTCTATCTGTCTTGAGCTGCGGTAAGACGTCTGCTTTTATAGAAGCGGTGGTCCGCTTTCTAAACACCACGCAACAATGCACCTTATTGGCACTGCCTTATATCGTGATTTGTTCCTTATCATATTTCCCTAATCACGAGACTTAGCGATTTGACTTCGCGGCTACCTTACTGAATTGTCCTGAACTTCAACTATCTAAATTTTCCTTCAAATCGGCCGACGCATTCTATACTTTTCCATTGTGCCTAGCTATTATAATTACACCGGCTTAACTTTCATCTCGCATTTCCACCTGCTTGCTATTTCGGGATCGCGATGTATTTCCGGCTACCTTCATTTATTTTTTCGCTTTATCGATTGGTGTAGTTTTCACTTTCGTAGGTGGAATACCTAGCGACTTACTATTGTCTTTGCAAGAGGTTATTGTTTAATTTACAAATCTTTCCACCCGGTCTGTTTCTAGGTCATCCTGTCCTTTCAATCGGTGCGAGGCGTTTTTTATAAAGGCATCTGGCGTTTCTACCCTTGATGTTTAAACGTGCTGGAATGTGACCAGCTCAGCTAGAGCGGTTTCTCTTTTTCTGAATATTTAATGAGCTGACGGGGATCGTTTACTTGATGTAACGGCGGGTGGCTGCGTTTTGATTTCCTAACAATTTTACCTTTAGGTATTTACGTACTTATTCTTGCACTATTTGCTTTTTCGATTTGGGCTGATTTAACGAGGGAGATGGAAATAATTTCCTTATCATCCTACCTAGGTGCGATCCATTTCAATATTATTATCATCATCCTAATTTTTTTACTTTTTTACCGAGTTGTATCGGATCCTTATCACCGTCCATTCATCGCGAATTCGAATATTTAAATTTAATTCCTGATCAGCTGTTTTGTGTTTACATTTTCAGTATGCCTGGCTACTGCATTACTTGTAACTCCGACAACTCCTGCCGATAAATGCAATGGCTCATGTAAAAAAATCTGCACATATTAATGAACGGGAACTGCAGCCGCTTTCTCAGAGCCAGTGGATGTGCTCAAGTTGCACTCAACCGAATATCTCGTCTCAACTTTCAATTATCGAATACAAAGATGAATTTCTAGTATCTAGCCTTAGCTGAACGCACAACGAGCTTTAAAAATTATAACTATTATTTACTTGATATCAATAACTATGATAGATAACAATTGCTATGAAAAATGCTTACAGAATAGCCATGAATATCTCTCCTAGTTCTCCTGCTTGACTCGCTTATAGTTTGAATTCCCCCCCCCCCCTCCTCCCAAGTAGTAGAGCGACATATTTTATCAACATCCCATATTCGAGTACGCATCTCTTTAATGGACCAAATATTCATTTTTAAACAAGTTTGTTGCAGGTTTGTTGCAATGTTCTCGTTAAAATATTCATTTAACAATAATTCCAACAACTTTTGTTTGACCTGAACAATAAGTTTGTTAAAAAAGTTTATAGTTTGGAAATATAGTTTTCGAGAACTAGGGCGCGTGCCTAAATGTGATGAGGCTGACAGTACATTCAAGTCACAATAATAGATCCTATTGATATGGCATAATAGTCGACCGCATAATAGGGTTCAAACCTACATGGTGACAATTTTTTTCTTTACACGTTTTCCCGTTTAGGTCTCTCTCGCTATCTGTCTTTATGTGTTACTAAATTTAGCGCAGCTAAATGAAATCTTACTTTATTATGTGTACCATTTTCGCTTTTAATAAAAATATAAAATTTTTAATAAATGTAATTTTGTTTCAGGTAAGTCATTGTTTCGTGAACACCTTCTAGTGCCAAGTCGTGAGTAATTAGATTACTTAGGTCTTAAGATATTTAATTTTAAAAATTAAATTGCTTCTTCGTATATCTCAAATATTTAAACGCGGACTAATGTATTATTACCCTCATCCGAACTTTTGTGATGGACCAGTAAAATGTATTGAGATTTCAATAATGAAATCTTATAGTCCAATAAATCAATAATATTATAAAAAGGTAAAATGTAAACTTATCAATTTAGGTATCAGAGCTGGTAGTATCTACAAAAAAAAGATATTTTTCAGTATCTAAGATACAAGATAGTATCGTATATCTTGTATCTAGATAATTTCTAAAAGTAGTATCTTGTATCTTGTATCTATAGATACTTTTTAGAAGTACATAATATCAGTATTTTGTATCTACTTTTAAGTATCTAAGATACTTTGTGAAATAGATACTTTTTCTACGTTGCAAGTTACGGCTTGCGCAACATTGCCCGTTTGATTATGTTGCTTGTATAAACTCTAGGTCATATGCCATCAGGAAATTTTATAGTATTTCTTCTCTTTGTATTTTTCAAGTGGGGGTATCTTTAAGAAGCTTTTAGTATCTAAGTATTGGGAGTATATTAGATATTTTGAGTATCCAAGATAGATTTTTGAAAGTAGGTATCTAAGATAGTTTTAGAAGTATCTTGTATCTAAGATACTTTTGATTCTCAGTATCTTTATCTACATGTATCTTAAGATACTTTTTAGAAAGTATCTAGCATCTTGTATCTACTCTACATACTTCTTAAAGTATCTTCATAATAATTAGGTAGTAATAAAACGAATGGTAGTTGATAAACATGACACTGTAATAGTAAGTATCAATGTTTACATTAAGAGTTATAAATAATAAATAATAAACCTTTATTTACGCCGCCAGGCTATATATAGAGTTTGACAAGGTTGAGGATGACTAGCTCGCAAAGTCTTGTACTATTTTGAACCCTCCAGTGAAAAAAGAACAATTAAAAAAAATTGTTGAACTGAACATTTCTGGCTTCTCAAAAATTTATTTATTTATTTTTCTCAGAAAATGACTTAGAACAACTAACAACGAGTCATAAAAACAACATTGAAAAGATACATTTGAATTTGATATAAAGATATAATTATCTGGAAGTTTTTCAGTTCAACTGAACTCAGCTCAACAAATTTTTGAAAAATATTTTTTCTTTTCCTAAACGATTAGGAAAAAATTGGAGCATGTTTGAAAAATTAAATATCAAACCACATTTTACAAAACTTTGTGACATTTTGTGATATTTTCCAAAAGTTTGAGTCATATTTTGTATTTTTTTGCAAAAATTTAAAATTTGACAGTTATAGAAGACAAGTGACAGCTGATGTACGTGTGATTTGTCATAATTTTCGAAACACAAAGTACCTATTAGTATTAATAATTATTATTAGTCTTAGTCAAAATTTTCCTTGATCGATAAGAAAAAAAAAAGGTACTAAGAATCAAAAGTATCTTAGATACAAGATACTTCTAAAACTATCTAAGATAATTCCAAAAATCTATCTTAGATTGTAATGTACATTTTGTACTTACTGACTAAATGCCAGGGACCCGTAGACAACCGCGTTGCGCGCGTCGCGTGAGCGAGTGATGGTGGCCTTTAGTTCGGTCGGCCGACGGCGTTGCGAACGCGCCTGGCTGGAGCCCTCGAGTTTCGTCGACCTCAAGTGTCGAACTTCGATCCTCGATAGTCGGGGAGGTCGAGTCCGCCTATACTTGAGATGTCATTTTCCTTTTCTCTTCTGGAAATTGCGGAAGGAACATCGCCTTCACGAAAACACCTGTCGCAAATAATTCACCGGTAATGGCGTTTTGAATTTGCCGTTAAATTATCACGAACATCATCCACGTTTTTGGCTTGCTTTTTCCGACCAGCCAGATTTTTCCGACCAGATAAACTTTCTCCACTGGAGCACATTACTTTTTCCGACCACCATCATAGCCCGAACATAGACCAATAACTAGCAGCCGAACCTGTGAAGTCCAGTACCCCCGGCTGAAACCCTCCATCTTCCAGCGGGAGAAACCAATCGAAGATAAGTGCCTTCACTAGTCCATTTTTACCAACCATTTCATTCGGCTGATCTCAACGCTCTTAATTCATTTTATTGTTAACCATGCTCAAGATGTCATTTTTATCATAACAAACTGTGATTTTTTTAATAAAGAGTACCTGTTGTTCTGCTGACCCGCTTGTTATTGTTGACCCTCTTAGATTAGCAACTCAATCCACGACCCTTGTTGTCTCTTATTTGCCTCTTGCTCTCAACGATTATTTTTCCCCTCTAAGGGTAAAATAATTCGTTTCAAGATACTCAAAAAACACTACAGTGAATATTAAAAATAATCAGAGTCACTCTGGATTGAAAATTATATATAGTTTCCCAGGAAACTGCGTAACTTCGTAGTTTCCAAGGGAACTGTATTTTTGAGAGGATGTCATTTATTGTCGAAGTATTGTTGAAATAATGTTTTCCTACGATCACTATTATACAAAGTACCACTTTGTGAATCGTTATTTGTACGCAAACTGTAAGATTTCTCACGTTTATACAAGTGTGCGGGAAAGTGACATAAGGCATACGCAAATTTCATTACTGTATAATTTTCCAGTTATGACAGTGATTACGTTGACTAATAAAAAGTAGCGATCAATAGTCCAAACCATAGAGTAAACACTATGTAGGGTCACCTAAATAGACAACATTCGATGACAACAATAGTGATGGGTAAGACAGTCGCTTTTACTTTTACTATTTACTATTACACTCAAGACACATAATTCAACCAAATTGGGAGGGCAGGTATTATAAAATTCTAAAATCAGTTCTAACAAAAAATAAGTCTAAAAAAAACATTAGCCGAAGTGGCGCCAGTGTATATCTAATACTTCTATATTGCTAGCGCCCGTAAGTGGGAGTGTCACGGTCTGAGTACGACAGCAAACGACTACTTCGATTTGTTTTAAGAATACTAGACCCGTTGTGCGCAAGCGTCACGAGTCTGGAGGGAGTGGTATGCCGAATCTGAATAATCTGCTGCGCGCTTGTAGGCATGTTCAATTCTAGGACATGCGCGTATGGCTCGAAGTATTTTTGCGAGAAAGATAGACCCATATATGTCTGCACCGTGATGATTCCGTCCATCTTCAGACCCCTACTAGCAATACAGTATACAGGGTGATCAGTAACTCGCGCATTCCGAATACAGGGCGATATAGAGCCCTTTAAAATCAAGGATATTCCTTGAAAACCAACCGTTGGATTTAATTTTTTTTTGCAGAATATCCTTAATTTTAATGGGCTCTATATCGCCCTGTATTCGGAGTGCGCGAGTTACTGATCACCCTGTATATGCTCGTCAGATTGTTTCACTTTATGAACGAGAAAAACGGAAATAATCATTGAAGAGTATTAGGTTATGTAACTGTCAGATTGACACCTTTATGAATTTTAAATTTGATATTATTATTTACAATTTACTATTATAAATATAAGTAATTCTTCCATTTATAAACTTTCAATATAACACGACAGAAATTGAATTGCGTCGAATCCAAACGTCAGAAACTACAATGCGCATGTCGAGTGATGAATCGCTGAAGAGACCGGCGTTTTTTCAACACTCCGAATTCACTTCCAGCGTCAACAATTTACACATCGAGAGAACACTGGTTGTTTATGAACGCATCCAGAGGAGTTCTTTGTGAACGCATAATTTGTAAACGCATCGCAGACCAATCAAAATCATAAAAAAATTCTACTTTTTTCCATGGCCTATCTACGTTTATGATAAAACTCCAGTGAAACCTAAACCACCTTTAATCTACCATTTCCTAAAAGAGCTTCAACGCTTACCTTATGGCGATCCTGACCAATTTTTTATTTACTTTTAGAGTTTTTAAAAGAATCTAAAAGGAGACTTTAAAAGTCACAACTTTTAGAGAGAAACCATTTTTCATTATATCTTCATCAGTAATTATATTTTTTTGTCATAAGCCCAAGACAGATCGTCATAAAACCGTAGCATATGAGGCTTCCATATATAAATTATTTAGTGGTATGGAAACGCATTCCAAAAAAATAATGGAGCCTGCTACCAGAGCAGAAATTCTCACATTACTGACGAAACAATTTTCTTCATAACACATTAATATAATGAAAGGCACGTATGCACGTTCCCTGAAGTAGCCTTAAAACGGAAAATACGTAGAAGCGCTAAAGTGAATTATGTCTTCCATTTTCACAATGTCTGTCTCAGAGTCCTTTTTTTACCTACACCGCAATATAAAAGTAATTAGATCGACCATAGAAAAAAATATACTTCGACATGTAACCGCTTGTTAAGGCTACAAGTAACCGATAATTATTAACTTCTCATCTTCCCATCGGGGGAATCAACCAGAGAAAAACTTTCACAAACTCCGAGAGCAAACAAAAAATCACGCGAGCCTGGAACAGAGGTGGGATAAGTTGTTAACAGGTATTATAATAGGTACGAGCAGCATTTTCCAATCGTGTCGGTGCTCGCCTAAAAAGTTATGTACCTCAAGAGGATAAAGGGATCCTTGATCCTTGTTAAATCTCCAGTCGCCCACGCACTCTATTGACGATGGCAACCTAATTTTCCCTGTATTATATTATGGCCCCCTGGAATTATTAATACCTGAGGTAGATGCTTTATTTTCATCTCGTATTCCGACAGGTAATATCTGGGATACTGGGTTGAAGTTCGTTGACCTTATATGCGCGTTGTGACTGTTTGAGAACCTGCCACGTCTACATTTCCTGGGAAAATGTACCTATATAGGGATGTTTCGATGAATAGGACTCAGGTTGATGGTATACAGTTTATGCGCCGAAAGGTTAAATTGTACGTAATAATTGATCGCGTTTGATCGCTTGAGCGGATTGACATTTCTGACGATTTCTCTCGTGGTAAATGTTAGAGACCTGTTGATTTTGTTAAGGAGATCGGTATAAGAATTCCCATAGTAGATTTAGATATTTTTATACTTAACAGTTTCCAACAAATAAGTAGTTCATGATATTGATGTTGACAATTTACGTCACATCAGCGTGACTTGTCATATTTCTTTAGTCGTTTTCTCAAAGTTTCATTTTCCAATACTCTTCCGATGAATATTTTATCAAGTTGGCACTACCAATGTATTGCTTTCTATATAATCAGAAAATAAATTTTCTCTCCTTCTTGTTGTAATTCGGGAATAATCTACAAGAGGGAAGTCTCTCCCAGAAATAATGCAAGAAAATTAAACACATGTGTCAATTATCCAAGCTTGGGCTCATTTTTTTCTAACATATTGAATGGTAGTCATAGCTTTATAAAAATAAACTAAGAAGAAGTTTCTTGGACGCTCCAGGCTATTACAGTTCTCTCCCGGTCTCCTATATTTGAAGTCTCGTTACCTCTCTGGCAGTATCTTCGTTAAGCCTGGCTGTTTACCCTACTAGACCTAGACCTTTTTTTTATTGTTCTGCTCTATTTATTATAGAGACGTAACATGTTCAAAAAACATGCTTCTGAGGCTAACCGGGAAAGGTTGCATGAATCCCACATCGATGGGGTACAAGGCGGCGTTGTGCTCAGGTCTGCTCGATTTACCCCTCCAGCAGTCACCCTTTTCTCTAGTCTCTCGCCTGGATTTAATAAAGGTGACGTCATAATTATAATTTTCGATCATTTGTAAACAAAAGTAATTGTTGTATCCTCAGGAGGTCTAGTTGTCTTCATAGGGGAGGGGGGTCGGGATGACATTATTCAATTTTCGTATTCTAGACGAACTTTTCTACCTTAGTCGTTCAAGGATAGGGGTGGTTTAGTTGCCGATCCTGGGTGAAGGTTTCTGTTTAAATTTTTGTCTCATTTGTCTCATTTTAGCTTTTAAGGAATGTCTCTTTAGAAGATGTAATTTAAAAGGAAATAAAATAACGTGATATTTCCTTTATTAAGGGTTGAGAACGTAAATTATATAAGTAGTATCGACATGTAACGCATTAGCGGCGTTAAAGTCTATCTACGCGCATTTTAATGTCAAAATAAAAATTATTTTATCGTGCAAAATTTGTTAACAACCTTCTCTAAACGACAGCGTGTCTAAATTCACAGACCTTTTAGGTCAGTTACTGTTTACGATGGCGGTATCACCTAGCGGGCATCGTTCATACCCAAAGTGGGGTATAACTAGAAAGAGAGGAAGACAGACGCGCGTGAAGTAGCCAATGAAAAAAAGGAGAGATAACATAAAGGGATAGCGGAACCATCCAGAGCGCGCGACCAGGAACCGACAAGCGGAGAATTAGAGAGGAGGAGGGGACACTGCTATGGTGGTAGGTCGCGTCGGTGTCGGACGAACAAGGGAAGCTTCACCTGTTCCCTGTAAGTACATCTCTTTTTGGAAAATGCTAAATTCGTGTGCACTGTTACAACTTCACCTGTAAGTAAAGCTATTTTCATTTCTTAAAGTATCTACAGCCAAGGCATACAGTCGACCCTGCTGAAGCTCATTTGTCAAATTAATTATTAATTTTTTGAGCGTGATTAAGCGTGATTAAATTTTAAATGTGGGTGCCTAAACGAGGAGATTTCTAGGAGGACGGTTGAGCCAACTCCTCTACAGGACAGAGTGCGTTTATTCTCGATACTTCTGGAGAAACAGTTATTAATCCAAGAGAGGGTGGTTTGCCCCTGTCAAAAATCCTTTTGAAAGCAAGCAGAGAGCTTAGACGTGTATGAATAGTTTAATTCAATTTCAAGTCCTCTCTGGTTAAGAAAATGTTCTCCAAACTCAATTACCGCTCAAGTAAAGTAACCATAGAACAGTAAACGTAATAAACGAGACCCGAGCGTTTTAATGAGGAAGCCGGACACGATCCAATTATTAAATTGCATCCAAACAAACATCAATGCGCAGTAATTGACATGCAATAACGAAGTCTGCACAAGACGTGCTGAAATTATTTCATTCGCCAGAGAACCTAGAGATCAATTTAACAGAGTAAACTTGAGGAGAAGTGAACAATTTTCAAGAAACGGCTTATTAAAATCGATTATAGCTGCCTAGAGCTTAACTTTTAGTCAATTATTGAAAATTACTAGCGGCGATTAATGCCGCTAATGGCATCCTAACGAACATAAAGTGGCGGCTCGGACACCCGACTTGGACGTTGTTAACTAGCGAGGCAAATTGTTATTTTGCCGTCCTTTGGTAGCCTGGAAAAGCTGCGGAATTCAGTTATAATCATTATGGTCAAAATTGTCAAGAACAGGTTTCTTACAGTTTCTCTTTTTTGATTTTATTCATCTTTTTTGCTTTCATTTTTTTTTTGCATTCATTTTTTTTTTCATGAGATATTAGTCAGAAATATTAACAAAAATGTTTAAGTTGCGTTGGAATTACATTTTATCTCGCTTTGTCAAGTCAAAAAATTATAGTCTGGTCTGAACCTGTGCCAATACATAAACCTACATAAATCCTGGAACAAAAAACTTATAATAGTTACAAAAATAGTCAAAATACGCGCCAATACGCGCAAAAAAAAAGTTCGGCGGAGCAAGAAAGCTACAAAAAAGTGACCAAAAATGAGACTTCTCTAAACGTCTGGCTCTTCGTATGTCTGCTAAGGTAGCGGATTCGCGTTTATCTCAGTCCCATATCAGTACACGCGAGCTACAAAAAAAGATCGTCGGCAGAAAAAAGCTCCAAAAAAGTAAAAAAAAAAATAACCGGTTCTGCACTTGTGGTGCTCGATAGCTCGTTAGCTAGAGCCATGTAATATGGTTGTATCTGCTCCATTTCAACTAGTAAACCAATCCCGCAGCGGCATCTCTGTGATAATAACTGAAATATCACTAATACAAAGTTATATCTGGTTGCCTTTGAGTCGTGGTTATATTACAATAATTACAAAGTCGTATTTGCAGTCTGAGTGTTCTACAACAGGGTGCTATCTGGATGCAGAAGATATAACTGTTATTGAAATTATTGAAATTGCATTGAAATTGGATTTTCCGTCTATAAAGTAAATTCAGACTCAATTATTTACTATGATTTATTTAAAAAAAAAATACTAATATTTATTTCTAAATCTAGTTTATATTTATTTAGCACATTTAAGTTTGACTCGTCCAACATGTACGTTCTTTTTTTTTATACAAATACGTCACTTTTCTGTCTTCCAATCATTCTCTAGTTAAGCTAGCTGGGGATTAGCGTCAGGTTGACATCCTATAAATAGAAGAACGAGCAGAATAGTGGAAGTATATAGATATATGTTTTCTCAATGACGTCCTTCCCAAAATTGGATCTTTGTCCTTCATAAAAGCGGTCGATGTTCTCAAAATTGGTAAATATGACCAAATGGGATTTTGAGAGAAGGAGAATTCCAAAGAGAATCTAAAATAATATAAAAATGAATTCTGACTTTCTAACATGGTTTTGCTACAAGTAAGCACCAAAAAATCTCCAAATTTGAGAAGTGCCTTGAAATAACCTCTGTACCTTGTATTTTTAGAGAAAATTGCAAAAATTGTCTTTTTGAAGGCTTTTTTTTAAGACATCTTGTCGGTAATGTGGACATTGGATTCTGGATTCAGGTCTCCTAAGCATGCAGAATACAATTAAAACTATTTTTGACAAAATGGTGGACATTTTGTAAGGTAAAAAGTGACAGAGAAGCTCTCATAGGTAAAACCGAGGGTAAAACTATGAGAGACTATTTAGATGTCACATTTTGACAAAATTTCCGCATTTTCTCAAAAATGTGGACATTGGATTTTTGATTCTGGCTTCGTAAGCATGCAGAATACAATGTCCACATTTTTTACAAAATGTGGACAATTTGTAGGGTAGAAAGTTACAGAGAAGCTCTCATAGTTAAAACTATATGAGAGGCTGTTTAGATGCCACATTTTGACAAAATTTCCACATTTTGTAGGGTAGAAAGTAACAAGAAAGCTCTCATAGTTAAAGCTATGAGAGTTCATTGGATTCTGGATTCTGCCCTCCTAAGCATCCAGAATCCAATGTCTACATTTTTGACAAAATGTGGACATTGACAAAATGTCGACATTTTGTCAAAATGTTGCATCTAAAAAAATTTTGTAGGTACCGGAGATCGAGTTTGCTTGCGTACTATTATATAAGTGAGGGTAGAAAGTGACAGAGAAGTTCTGTTCGCAACTGTTTTTGAGATATTTTGAAAAAACCTGTTTGTGGGCTATATTTTACAATTTTTGGGACATATTTCTCCATTTTTGGCCTTATTTCGTCATTTTTAGACCACAAGGCCGCACTTGCGAGAGATAGAAACCTGATTTTTCGAAATAGCGACCTTGGAAACATTTCTCCCCTGTTTTGGGTTTTCGGTGAAGTTTTTTTGGGTCTCGATCTTGCATACTCCGTCGGACACCCGTACTATGAGGCGCGTCTATAATTTGTCCTGCTGGACTCATAAATTAATTATCGCGAAGTCCACTAAGAAATTTTGGAAATTCTCGCTTTTTGACGGTGAAAGGGAAAAATGTTCTTGTTTGAAGATAAATCAGAAAACATTTTCGTACAGCAATGTAGGAAAAAAAATTACTCTAAATTCTTCTTTGATTTCAAACTAACCCCTTTATCAGCATTTTTGGAAATATTAGTTCTGGGGCACCAAATGAAAGAAAAATGTAGAGTTTTGCTTGAACCTATTAGGGCAGAGAGAGAACAAATGTTCCAGTTTTCTTTTTACTATAATAAAAATGAGTTATTATGAGTTTCCTTCTAATTATAAATTTATCACGTTTCCAGTACAACAAGATTGTTTTTAGATGTACTGCTCGTACCTATAAGATGTCTATAATTAATTATAAGAAAGCTAATTAAATCTATCCCGAATCCTTATTACGTAATTTTTTTCTATTTGATCGTCTCGCAACGCATTTTCCACCCTCCCGTTATTTCGGAGCAAAAAATTGTTAATAAGAAATCTGAAACCAACTTCACACAGAAGCGAGCTCTTCGCAGGCAGTGTGGACACGTCAGAGCAGTTGGTTCTATTCAAGGAGAATCCCTTTCGGAATCCCTCCGACTATATCTCTGTAAATGAAAAGCATGAAAAGATCCCTGCGGCAGCGCTTTGTCTCTCTGTTCCCGCAGGAGCTCGTACAGTTGTTCCGGGTCTTTAATAAAATAATGATTGAACTTCGTCGGATTGGGATTGGGATTGGAAAAAAGTTCGTTTGTTGTTAGGGTGCAAGGACCTCTACTTACTTAAAGGAACGAAATAGGTCAGTTAACTTTGACCTTATGAGTATCTCGATAAGAGAAAAAAACAAGTACTTTTTTTAAGACATATCATTTTTCCACAACAAGATTTTTCTGCTGTGAAGTATGACATCTATTCCATTGGGAAACGTCGTCACCTTGCTATTCTGGCAATTTTACGGGATATATCTCATGCGAAAAGAGTAGAAATCTTTAACTCCAGACATCTGTGGGAATGGGAGCTCGTCCTACACGTGATTTTCGAACGCCGGTATGCCCTCACGTCCGTATCCTTTGTCAGTATTTTACCTTCGGGATTTTTTCTTCTTCACCAGTCTATTTCGGTGAAATTCCAGTAAATTGTACCTTCACTCTTGTAGCGCTGCCTCATGATCATTCCCCCTCGTGAGTCTCCATTAAGCTGATCAAATTAGTGATTAGATACAGCCTTGAAACTCCCCGCTGATTTGAAACGTCAGCCGCAGTTGTGCTTATCTAGAAATAACAGGATAAATTCAGCTGGACCAAGTGGCGCCATCGCTCAAGCAGCTCGTTTCTAATAAATCTAAGAAAAAAATATAATTTTTCCCGATTCCAACTTCGTTTCGAGTCATTAACAATATACCTACCTACCAACATAAGTCGATTAATTATAACCCTGCCTGTGAAAATATTCTTCCATCAATTCACATTTTTGACTCGACTTTGTCTTGGATCTTTCGCCAATTAGTCCCGATTGTTGCGTCCATAAAGGGTTGGGCGATAAAAGAGTCCTCTTCACTTCTGTGCCCGTTAAAAAACTTGCCTAAAGATATCTACACAAAGGGACAGTCAAGTGAGTCTCGCAGTGAGATTTCTTTCAGCGACCGGCGACGAAGAAAAGGAAACCCTTTCACTGGCCGAGATGCTTTAATGAAATATTCAGACCCGTAAATTGCAGTTGGTTTCCGTTCGGGAATAAAAATCTGCACGAAAAGTCCATGAGCGCAGTCATGGAAGAAAATTAGATTTAGATGTCTGGATCGAGGGGTTTAATCATTATTAGGGTGGGTACTCATCAACATCTAGTCTCATCTCGTCTCGTCTGGTCTCGTCTGATTTAAAATTTCCCTAGATTTAGAGAAAATAGCGAGTTAGTATTACATTGTCATCCAGTTCTGAACCATGTTTAAAGTTTCAAGTCTCTATCTCTTTTGGAAGTTGGTATAAAATTCATTATAAGATTTGTGGACCCAGACAGACAGGACTGAAAGCGTGGTAATAATGTATCAATTACTAGCATGATCAAATAAAGAATAATTTATTTTCACTTAAACCAATTTGACCTTCCTATTGCAGATGTAATAGGAATAAGAAAGGAAAATGTGCTAAAAAATATAAAGTCCAATCACCCCGGGTGTTTTCTTTAAGGGAGTAATCATCTCCATTTGATGGAATTCTTCCGAAGATTGAACGATGTTTTAAGCGTGAAATTCTCCGTCGGAGTGACGATTAAATTACATCTCGATTTGAAAGCTTCTAGATGACTTCGTTCGAGTCTTTAGGTATACGAACTTACAACGATTTTAGAGTGTTCACCATCACCACAGAATAAGATAAATATTATGAGCATCGATTATTTACCATCCGATACATCATCCCCGGTCAATTTCCACATAACACGACTTTCGACTCCAATTGCTCGATCCAGATAATTCTCCTCTCGAGATGATGGAATGAAGGTTTATTTATAGAGCTGTTTGTCTTCTCCGGGATGAGATTAATCCTTCCCGGTCACCCTGGCTAGAATTAGGGTAACGACGCAATAAAACTTACTCGTAAATATACCCCTAACACCCTTATCTCGAGCATATTTAGCGGTGATGGTGAAATTGAAGTTAATAACTGGTGGTGTGAAATAGGTGTAATTTTTTACTTCATCTTATATCTCTCGCTGTTCTAAATTTAGATTGTTGTGTAAGTCGGTGCCATAAAGTAGGGGTTTATAGGTTGTTTTCGACGGCCTGTTTTACGGTTCTTGCTGATAGCAAGCCACCTCGTCTGGTTCTAACCCTTTAATAATTGAACCCTATGCTGCAACAACGTTGTAAGTGCCAAAAGTAAATTTTGCGGGAAGTCGAAATAAACATTTTTTTGTGAACCAATATAATATATCAGCTTACAAACATTAATATATTCATTAATTATATTCATTAATTAACAATAATATATTAATGTTTGTAAGCTGATGTATTATATTGGTTCACAAAAAAATGTTTATTTCGACTTCCCGCAAAATTTACTTTTGGCACTTACAACGTTGTTGCAGCATAGGGTTCAATTATTGCCAATAAATTTTTCAGGAAATCTCCTCGAGAATAAATTAGAGGGACTTTTGCAGCCCTAAAGTCCCGAACAATAATTTATTGTAATTTACAATATGTACCTACATCTCTGTAGAGAATAAAGAATACACGCATCCAATTAAGAAAATAAACTGAGCGCATATTTTCATCCCGATAGCCTGGCAGACCAGAAAACAGTCTGGTATAGTTACCTCGGGGATTACTCCTATCGGCTCAGCTCGCCTGATGAGAAGGAGGGGCAGGAGCTCCGATAAATATAAGCATGAGATCGAATCGTTTCCTGGCCGTGATCCATGGCCTCACTGACTTTGTACGGACAGTCAGTCCGTTCTCTCCAACTTTTGAAAAATTTTCTCCAAAAAAATCAAAACGATCCTAAACTTTTCATATGGCTAAGACTACCCGTATAGTAATACGCATAGTCAGTATAGTAAAATATTGAAAAATCCAATCCATCCTCCCCAGACGATTGATCTAGTTGCTTGGAACAAAATACCTAAATAAGGTATGAACCACCTGCTGGAATTTCTGCACTAGCGAGTCAGGGAATGCGTATAAATTTAATTAATTATTACTTAGCCGAAAGGGATGCCCGACATTGTTGCAAAGTTTGGTTAAAAAAGTCAGTTTGGTCGAAACTTCCAGCCCACCTTGTCTGCTGCGGGTTTGTCTCTGTTATTCTTAACGTTCTTCTCCCACAAACCTTAACTTTTGGGATTAGGGGAATTGTTGTGGCATAATAAACTTTGATCCTCGGTTTGTAGTGTTCGTTATTTAATAATAATTGTCACCATGGTCTTGACCGGTAAAGAGTCCCTTGGATGCCCTGGTTGGAAAAAAAATTGAACTGGTAAAAAGTAAAATTAAACATTAAAGCTGAGCTAAGATTCAAACAATAAAAAAATTCAGGAAGCTCAGCAGGTTGTCTTTTAAAGTAATTTAAATCGATTAAGCTTATTCCAGGCTATATCCAATAATGTAGAAAAATTAATTCGGATAAGTTCAGGTTACCTTCAAAAGATAATTACGTGGACAAAGCTTACGTCACTTCTAAAAAATGTAAAACAATTAAATCGAGGAAGCTCAATTAATCAGGGGAAGCTCCAAAGGAAAATTAGATCCAGGAAGCTCAGGCTACATCCACAATTGAAAAAAAAATAACTAGAACGCTCGATGTATCGTAAAAGAATTAAATTGAAGAAGCTTAAATTACATAAAAAAAAGTAAAATTAAATCGAGGAAGCTCAGGTTAGCTTACAAAGAAAACTAAATCATAGAGAAACTCAGGTTGCATAAAAAAAAATGTAAAAAAAAATCAAGGGAAGCTCATCAGGTTAGCTCCAAAAGAAAGTCAGATCGAGGTAGCTATGGCGACATCCACACTTGAAAAAAATTTAAAAAAAGCTCCAGGTATCTTAAAAAAAGTGAATCGAATAAGCTTAAATTGCATTAAAAAATGTACAAAAAAACAATCAAGGAAGCTCAGGTTATAGCTCAAAAAATAAAAACGAAGCTAGGTTACTTCAAAATAATATAAAACAATCAAATCGAGGAAGCTCATGGTAGCTTCAAAAGAAAACTAAAATTTTAAAGAAGCTCAGGTTGCATTCAAAAATGTGAAAAAAAATCAGTGGAAGCTCAGGTTAGAGTTACAAAGGAAAATTAGATCGAGGAAGCTCAGGCTACATCCTCAATTAAAAAAAAAACATAACCGGAAAGCTCTGGGTATCTTAAAAAAATTAAGTCTAAGAAGCTTAAATTGTGTAAAAAAATGTAAAAAATATTAATCAGGGAAACTCAGGTTATCTCCAGAAGTAAATTAAATGGGCGAAGTTTAGGTTACTTCCAAAAAATTCAAAAAAATTAAATCGAGCTTTCAAAGAAAACTAAATCATAGAAGCTCATGTTACATCCATGAAAATGTGAAAAAAATAAATCAGTAAGCTCAGGTTAGCTCCAAAGCAAAATTAGATCGGGAAAGCTCAGGCTACATCCACAATAATTGAGAAAATTTAACGGGAAAGCTCCAGGGTATCTTAGAATAATTGTAAATCGAAGAAGCTTGAATTACGTAAAAATTGTAATAAAATTATTCAGGGAAACTCAACTTAGCTCCAAAGGAAAATAAGATCGAAGTAGCTAAGACGACATCCACACTTTAAAAAAAAATAACGGAAAAGCTCCGGGTATCTTAAAAAAATTGAATCGAAGCTTAAATTGCGTAAAAACAATTCATCAGGGAAGCTCAGGCTAGGTCCAGAAGTAAATTAAATGGGTGAATCTTGGATTACTTCCAAAAAATGCAGAAAAAATGAATCGAGCTTCTAAAAAAAAAAACTAAATAATAGAAGCTCATGCTACATCCATGAAAATGTAAAAAATAAAAATCAGATGAAGCTCAGGTTAGCTCGAAAGCAAAATTGGATCGGGCTACATCCTCAATTGAGAAATATTAACCCCGGAAAGCTCCGGGTATTTTAAAAAGTGAAATCGAAGAAGCTTAAATTACATAAAAAAAATGTAAGAAAAAGTAATCAGGGAAACTCAGGTTAGCTCCAAAGGAAAATTCGATCGAGGTAGCTGAGACGACATCCACACTTGTAAAAAAATAACGGAAAAGCTCCGGGTATCTTAAAAAAATTAAATCTTAGAAGCTTAAATTGCGTCAAAAAACAATTAATCAGGGAAGCTCAGGTTAGGTCCAGAAGTAAATTAAATGGGCGAAATTTAGGTTACTTCCAAAAAATTCAAAAAAATTAAATCGAGCTTCTAAAGAAAACTAAATCATAGAAGCTCATGTTACATCCATGAAAATAAAAAAAATAAATCAGTAACCTCAGGTTAGCTCCAAAGCAAAATTAGATCGAGAAAGCTCAGGCTACATCCACAATAATTGAGAAAATTTAACGGGAAAGCTCAAGGGTATCTTAGAATAATAATTGTAAATCGAAGAAGCTTGAATTACATAAAAATTGTAATAAAATTAATAAGGGAAGCTCAGGTTGGCTCCAGAAGTAAATTAAATCGATTAGGGCTTACGTCCAAGAATGAAAAAAAAAAATCGAAGAAGCTTAGGCTAGCTCCATAAGAAAATTAAATCGACCAGGTTACTTCCAAAGAATGTAAAATAATTAAATCGAGGAAGCTCAGGTTAGTTTCAAAAGAAAAATAAATCGAGGAAGCTCAGGCTAGCTCTGAAAGAAAACTAAATCATAGAAGCTCAGGTTGAATTCAAAATGTTGTGAAAAAAGATCAGGGGAAGCTCGGGCTAGAGCTCCAAAGGAAATTTAGATCGAGGAAGCTCAGGCTATATCCTCAATTGGGAAAAATTAACCGAAAAGTTCCGGGTATCTTAAAAAAGTTAAATCGAAGAAGCTTAGATTATATAAAAAATGTAAAAAAAAAACAATCAGGGAAGCTCAGGTTAGCTCCAAAAAATATATAAATAAATAAACGGTCGAAGCTTATAAGGTTACTACTACAAAAAATATAAAACAATCAAATCGAGGCAGCTCATGTTAGCTTCAAAAGAAAACTAAGATCTTAGAGAAGCTCAGGTTGACTTCAAAAAAATGTGAAAAAAAATCAGGGGAAGCTCGGGCTAGAGCTCCAGAAGAAATTTAGATCGAGGAAGCTCAGGCTACATCCTCAATTGGGAAAAATTGACCGGAAAGTTCCGGGTATCTTAAAAAAGTTAAATCGAAGAAGCTTAAATTACATAAAAGAATGTAAAAAAAAAATAATCAGGGAAACTCAGGTTAGCTCCAAAGGAAAATTAGATCGAATTAGCTAAAGACGACATCCACACTTGAAAAAAAAACGGAAAGCTCCGGGTATCTTAAAAAAATTTAATCGAAGAAGCTTAAATTGCGTAAAAAACAATTAAAAAAAATCAGATGAAGTTCAGGTTAGCTCTAAAGCAAAATTGGATCGAGGAAGCTCGGCCTACATCCTCAATAATTGAGAAAAATTAACCCCGGAAAGCTCCGGGTATTTTTAAAAAGTGAAATCGAAGAAGCTACTTTTCTTACATAAACAAATGTAAGAAAAAATAATCAGGGAAACTCAGGTTAGCTCCAAAGGAAAATTCGATTGAGGTAGCTGAGACGACATCCACACTTGAAAAAAAATAACGGAAAAGCTCCGGGTATCTTAAAAAAATTTAATCGAAGAAGCTTAAATTGCGTAAAAAACAATTAATCAGGGAAGCTCACGTTAGGTCCAGAAGTAAATTAAATGGGTGAAGCTTAGATTACTTCCAAAAAATGCAGAGAAAATGAATCGAGCTTTTAAAAAAAAAACTAAATCATA
Organism: Malachius bipustulatus; assembly: GCA_910589415.1. Lineage (NCBI taxonomy): Eukaryota > Metazoa > Arthropoda > Insecta > Coleoptera > Melyridae > Malachius > Malachius bipustulatus. Next base: position 30,146,330 of record OU342638.1, on the reverse strand, counting down.
GAAGCTCATGCTACATCCATGAAAATGTAAAAAATAAAAATCAGATGAAGCTCAGGTTAGCTCGAAAGCAAAATTGGATCGAGGAAGCTCGGGCTACATCCTCAATTGAGAAATATTAACCCCGGAAAGCTCCGGGTATTTTAAAAAGTGAAATCGAAGAAGCTTAAATTACATAAAAAAAATGTAAGAAAAAGTAATCAGGGAAACTCAGGTTAGCTCCAAAGGAAAATTCGATCGAGGTAGCTGAGACGACATCCACACTTGTAAAAAAATAACGGAAAAGCTCCGGGTATCTTAAAAAAATTAAATCTTAGAAGCTTAAATTGCGTCAAAAAACAATTAATCAGGGAAGCTCAGGTTAGGTCCAGAAGTAAATTAAATGGGCGAAATTTAGGTTACTTCCAAAAAATTCAAAAAAATTAAATCGAGCTTCTAAAGAAAACTAAATCATAGAAGCTCATGTTACATCCATGAAAATAAAAAAAATAAATCAGTAACCTCAGGTTAGCTCCAAAGCAAAATTAGATCGAGAAAGCTCAGGCTACATCCACAATAATTGAGAAAATTTAACGGGAAAGCTCCAGGGTATCTTAGAATAATAATTGTAAATCGAAGAAGCTTGAATTACATAAAAATTGTAATAAAATTAATAAGGGAAGCTCAGGTTGGCTCCAGAAGTAAATTAAATCGATTAGGGCTTACGTCCAAGAATGAAAAAAAAAAATCGAAGAAGCTTAGGCTAGCTCCATAAGAAAATTAAATCGACCAGGTTACTTCCAAAGAATGTAAAATAATTAAATCGAGGAAGCTCAGGTTAGTTTCAAAAGAAAAATAAATCGAGGAAGCTCAGGCTAGCTCTGAAAGAAAACTAAATCATAGAAGCTCAGGTTGAATTCAAAATGTTGTGAAAAAAGATCAGGGGAAGCTCGGGCTAGAGCTCCAAAGGAAATTTAGATCGAGGAAGCTCAGGCTATATCCTCAATTGGGAAAAATTAACCGAAAAGTTCCGGGTATCTTAAAAAAGTTAAATCGAAGAAGCTTAGATTATATAAAAAATGTAAAAAAAAAACAATCAGGGAAGCTCAGGTTAGCTCCAAAAAATATATAAATAAATAAACGGTCGAAGCTTATAAGGTTACTACTACAAAAAATATAAAACAATCAAATCGAGGCAGCTCATGTTAGCTTCAAAAGAAAACTAAGATCTTAGAGAAGCTCAGGTTGACTTCAAAAAAATGTGAAAAAAAATCAGGGGAAGCTCGGGCTAGAGCTCCAGAAGAAATTTAGATCGAGGAAGCTCAGGCTACATCCTCAATTGGGAAAAATTGACCGGAAAGTTCCGGGTATCTTAAAAAAGTTAAATCGAAGAAGCTTAAATTACATAAAAGAATGTAAAAAAAAAATAATCAGGGAAACTCAGGTTAGCTCCAAAGGAAAATTAGATCGAATTAGCTAAAGACGACATCCACACTTGAAAAAAAAACGGAAAGCTCCGGGTATCTTAAAAAAATTTAATCGAAGAAGCTTAAATTGCGTAAAAAACAATTAAAAAAAATCAGATGAAGTTCAGGTTAGCTCTAAAGCAAAATTGGATCGAGGAAGCTCGGCCTACATCCTCAATAATTGAGAAAAATTAACCCCGGAAAGCTCCGGGTATTTTTAAAAAGTGAAATCGAAGAAGCTACTTTTCTTACATAAACAAATGTAAGAAAAAATAATCAGGGAAACTCAGGTTAGCTCCAAAGGAAAATTCGATTGAGGTAGCTGAGACGACATCCACACTTGAAAAAAAATAACGGAAAAGCTCCGGGTATCTTAAAAAAATTTAATCGAAGAAACTTAAATTGCGTAAAAAACAATTAATCAGGGAAGCTCACGTTAGGTCCAGAAGTAAATTAAATGGGTGAAGCTTAGATTACTTCCAAAAAATGCAGAGAAAATGAATCGAGCTTTTAAAAAAAAAACTAAATCATAGAAGCTCATGCTACATCCATGAAAATGTAAAAAATAAAAATCAGATGAAGCTCAGGTTAGCTCGAAAGCAAAATTGGATCGAGGAAGCTCGGGCTACATCCTCAATTGAGAAATATTAACCCCGGAAAGCTCCGGGTATTTTAAAAAGTGAAATCGAAGAAGCTTAAATTACATAAAAAAAATGTAAGAAAAAGTAATCAGGGAAACTCAGGTTAGCTCCAAAGGAAAATTCGATCGAGGTAGCTGAGACGACATCCACACTTGTAAAAAAATAACGGAAAAGCTCCGGGTATCTTAAAAAAATTAAATCTTAGAAGCTTAAATTGCGTCAAAAAACAATTAATCAGGGAAGCTCAGGTTAGGTCCAGAAGTAAATTAAATGGGCGAAATTTAGGTTACTTCCAAAAAATTCAAAAAAATTAAATCGAGCTTCTAAAGAAAACTAAATCATAGAAGCTCATGTTACATCCATGAAAATAAAAAAAATAAATCAGTAACCTCAGGTTAGCTCCAAAGCAAAATTAGATCGAGAAAGCTCAGGCTACATCCACAATAATTGAGAAAATTTAACGGGAAAGCTCCAGGGTATCTTAGAATAATAATTGTAAATCGAAGAAGCTTGAATTACATAAAAATTGTAATAAAATTAATAAGGGAAGCTCAGGTTGGCTCCAGAAGTAAATTAAATCGATTAGGGCTTACGTCCAAGAATGAAAAAAAAAAATCGAAGAAGCTTAGGCTAGCTCCATAAGAAAATTAAATCGACCAGGTTACTTCCAAAGATTGTAAAATAATTAAATCGAGGAAGCTCAGGTTAGTTTCAAAAGAAAAATAAATCGAGGAAGCTCAGGCTAGCTCTGAAAGAAAACTAAATCATAGAAGCTCAGGTTGAATTCAAAATGTTGTGAAAAAAGATCAGGGGAAGCTCGGGCTAGAGCTCCAAAGGAAATTTAGATCGAGGAAGCTCAGGCTATATCCTCAATTGGGAAAAATTAACCGAAAAGTTCCGGGTATCTTAAAAAAGTTAAATCGAAGAAGCTTAGATTATATAAAAAATGTAAAAAAAAACAATCAGGGAAGCTCAGGTTAGCTCCAAAAAATATATAAATAAATAAACGGTCGAAGCTTATAAGGTTACTACTACAAAAAATATAAAACAATCAAATCGAGGCAGCTCATGTTAGCTTCAAAAGAAAACTAAGATCTTAGAGAAGCTCAGGTTGACTTCAAAAAAATGTGAAAAAAAATCAGGGGAAGCTCGGGCTAGAGCTCCAGAAGAAATTTAGATCGAGGAAGCTCAGGCTACATCCTCAATTGGGAAAAATTGACCGGAAAGTTCCGGGTATCTTAAAAAAGTTAAATCGAAGAAGCTTAAATTACATAAAAGAATGTAAAAAAAAATAATCAGGGAAACTCAGGTTAGCTCCAAAGGAAAATTAGATCGAATTAGCTAAAGACGACATCCACACTTGAAAAAAAACGGAAAGCTCCGGGTATCTTAAAAAAATTTAATCGAAGAAGCTTAAATTGCGTAAAAAACAATTAAAAAAAATCAGATGAAGTTCAGGTTAGCTCTAAAGCAAAATTGGATCGAGGAAGCTCGGCCTACATCCTCAATAATTGAGAAAAATTAACCCCGGAAAGCTCCGGGTATTTTTAAAAAGTGAAATCGAAGAAGCTACTTTTCTTACATAAACAAATGTAAGAAAAAATAATCAGGGAAACTCAGGTTAGCTCCAAAGGAAAATTCGATTGAGGTAGCTGAGACGACATCCACACTTGAAAAAAAATAACGGAAAAGCTCCGGGTATCTTAAAAAAATTTAATCGAAGAAGCTTAAATTGCGTAAAAAACAATTAATCAGGGAAGCTCACGTTAGGTCCAGAAGTAAATTAAATGGGTGAAGCTTAGATTACTTCCAAAAAATGCAGAGAAAATGAATCGAGCTTTTAAAAAAAAAACTAAATCATAGAAGCTCATGCTACATCCATGAAAATGTAAAAAATAAAAATCAGATGAAGCTCAGGTTAGCTCGAAAGCAAAATTGGATCGAGGAAGCTCGGGCTACATCCTCAATTGAGAAATATTAACCCCGGAAAGCTCCGGGTATTTTAAAAAGTGAAATCGAAGAAGCTTAAATTACATAAAAAAAATGTAAGAAAAAGTAATCAGGGAAACTCAGGTTAGCTTCAAAGGAAAATTCGATCGAGGTAGCTGAGACGACATCCACACTTGTAAAAAAATAACGGAAAAGCTCCGGGTATCTTAAAAAAATTAAATCTTAGAAGCTTAAATTGCGTCAAAAAACAATTAATCAGGGAAGCTCAGGTTAGGTCCAGAAGTAAATTAAATGGGCGAAATTTAGGTTACTTCCAAAAAATTCAAAAAAATTAAATCGAGCTTCTAAAGAAAACTAAATCATAGAAGCTCATGTTACATCCATGAAAATGTGAAAAAAATAAATCAGTAAGGTTAGGTTAGCTCCAAAGCAAAATTAGATCGAGAAAGCTCAGGCTACATTTACAATAATTGAGAAAATTTAACGGGAAAGCTCCAGGGTATCTTAGAATAATAATTGTAAATCGAAGAAGCTTGAATTACGTAAAAATTGTAATAAAATTAATCAGGGAAGCTCAGGTTAGCTCCATAAGTAAAAATCGATTAGGGCTTACATTCAAGAATGTAAAAAAAAATTAAAATCGAAGGAGTTTAGGTTAGCCCCACAAAAAAATTAAATCGACCAGGTTACTTCCAAAGAATGTAAAATAATTAAATCGAGGAAGCTCAGGTTAGTTTAAAAAAAAAAATTAATCGAGGAAGCTCAGGCTAGCTCTGAAAGAAAACTAGATAATAGAAGCTCAGGTTGCATCCAAAAAAGTGTAAAAAAAAATAAATTAGGGTAAGCTCAGGTTACCTTCAAAGGAAAATTAAATCGAGGAAGCTCAGTCTACATCCACAATTGAAAAATATCAACGAGAAAGCTCTGATTATTTTAAGAAATTGTATTGAATATTTAAATCGAGGAAGTTTGGGCTGGGTCCAAATGAAATCACTGAAACTTATCTTACGTTCAAAGGAGTAAAAATTAATAGGTACTAGAAGCTTTGATTAACTTCAGATAATTTTTAAATCGAGTAAGCTTAAAAAAATAAAAAAAATAAAAATAAATCGGGGAAACTCAGATTAAATTTAAAATAAAATTAAATCGAGGAAGCTCAGGCTATATTCGCAACTAAAAAGAAATAATTGGGGACGCTCAGGTTATCTGGAAAAAAAATCAAAGAAGCTTAGGTTACATAGAAAACATGCAAAAAAATTGATCGGGAAAGACTAGAAGTTGAGGCTCCATCTAAAAAAATGCAAAAAACTTAAATCGCAGAAGCTCGGACTTCATAAAAACCTTCAAATTGGATTTAAGTTCAAAAAATCAGCAACAATCTATTAATTTTTTTATTGTTGCTTCTTTTATTTTTTATTTTTTTTTTTTTTTCTTTTAGGGTCTGACACCGTTACAAAGTAGCAAAAGCGTCATGATAATGCAACCATAAGTACGGTAGACAAAGCATAGATAAAAGCATATTCAACCGCAAAATGTCCATTTGGAAACGTCAAGGGTCACATATTAAATTATTTAAATTGTATTTAACTAAAACAATGATCTATACAGAAACACAACGCCCTAGATCCAAGCAACTTGGAACCCGAACTAAACCTTGCATGTTAATTGGCCATAAACAAAGCATTTTAGTACTTAAATTAAGAAAGATGCCCCCGCAGTACGGGCCTAGAACGATCCTTCCGCGATTCATATTCTCCTCGTTTAGACCCCAATCTGTCTTAATTTCGTTCGCTCCCTGTTCTCTCACTCGTGCACACCGTATCGGAAAATGAAACATTTGCTACACGGTTTTGCTGCAGAGGGAAATAAATTGATCACAACTGACACAAATATTACAACGACAGACGTATAATTTGATTTATACGCGGATAATTGGTTATTGTCTGCTGATCATGATACAATAAACCTTATTAAAAATTTGATAATGCGCAGGTTCCCCCTCTACGCGTTACGTTTGATGACGTCACCGGATCTCTGCTATTTTCCCGTTCGGTCTATATGAATACAATTGAATTTAGGAAGTATGGTGTTTTAATTAGTTTATTTCGAAATAAAACACGGATATGTGATGAGATCCAGTGACGTCATTGTTCATATTATCTCTTCAAGTCATTATATCATGTCTGCTACATCTTTAAAAGAAAAAAAATCACAAACCGAAATCAAAAAACAAAAATTGACTACACTACACTAGTTTTGTATTTGTATCTTCCTAATCCCTTTTCATTTTTTTTCCCCACATCTTAGTTAAAATAAATTCATCATCGCCCGGTTTCCTTTCGTACTCCTTCTGCTCCATTTTCCGACACTGTAGGCATGGTAATAACAGGCAGGTATTCTTTCACCGGGGCGCCGAGTTGAATAATGAAATGTTCATTGGAAAAAACGAGTAAATTTATTCATCATGCGTCGTCTAGCCTTCAGAATGTTTCAGGCCCAGGTGCTTTTCCCGGGTTGTTGGATGGAATCTCAGCATGATTACGAAAACGTAATAAGGTTAGATAAAGCCTCTTAGTTTATCTCGCGACTGCTGGAATAACAACTATGGTTCTGAAAAATTGTTATATAAAATAGAAGCGTGGAAAGTGATACTTTACAGAACGGGTATGAGAATGGATTAGATTTTGAGTATGTATGTAGCGTCGCCGGCTCAGCGTGCCATGCAAAATTTAAAGATGCGAGACCATAAGTCAACGGGAAAGTCGGAAAATGCGTCTATTGATTCTTCTTTTTCCAGAGATATTCTATTGCCAAAATTAATTTGATCAAAACTCTATAATGGAATTCCAAACAATCAATTTTTTTTTACGACCTTTTATTTAAAAATATCCTGTATAACTACAACGTCCTTGGTTAACGTGAAGGAACAGTTTCTGAAGCGCGACTCGCAGAAATGACGTGGAAGAAACTCGCGCAGGCGCGAAAATTGTGGCGAGGATTCGCCAAAGTTGACATAAGCTGAGGTGAGACCTTTTGTTCGTGAATATGATTCATTAAATACTTGAGCGTTTTTCCGTTTATATTAATTTCATTTTTTAAGACCGTTAATTTTTAAAAACTCTTGCAGTTATTTTTAACAACTTACGTCTGCCGTATTTTCCTCCAAGATCAACTTCGGAATTTTTCACCCGACTTCCCGAGTGGAAGAGAACCAACAAGTAACCTCGCATGTTGCCAACCTAGTGACAAATTAAAAAAGTTCACTATTCGTAAGCATATCAGAACAATTTTGATTAAAAGTATCCACAAATATAATAAAAGGTTTCCAGAGTATTGAACTCGTGAGCCATATAGATTGGAGGATTTGTGGAGATAACAGATAAATGGAAGCCGTGGCATAAAAACCAAAGAGCTAGACAGCTTAACAAGCAATCCTTTGTCGAGAAGAGAATACTTAGACGAGGTTTTCTGCAGGATTTGTAGAAGTGACTATCTGGAATAAAAGTCTCTGCTGGGAGCTGGGACACCCACCATCAACTTGCTGCTATTGTGGGTACTTTTAACAAGTTTTACGCTTTAAACCACTTTACTGAGAGAAAACATCCGACATCTTTTACCTCTTTTACCGGATATAATGATCAATTTCTAAACGAGAATCTCCCTGCATGCTTGAAAATGTATCAAGTAGGTAGCCTCCTCCAGGCCGAGCTCGTGGAAGTTTAAATTGTCAAGAAAATCAACCTTAAGGAGCTGGAACGGTTGATAAGTAAGATGAACGTCATTTACATTTCGCTATAAGTTGACGCGGGTTGTCCTAGATGCACTCAAGGACATCCTTAAGGATAATCAAGAATTTCCACAGTTGACAGGACAGCCTCGAGGTAATAGGTAACTGACGTTCTGAAACCTTCGCGTTGCAGAAATTGTTATTTCGGTCTTAACTTAACGAGAAGTCTCGGTTGTTGTTCTCTCTCGTTTGATTCAGTTTTATAAGAGGGATGAAACTAATTATTATTATTAAAGGTCACAGACAGAGTCGATCAAAATATGATTAATAGGTATCAGATGTTCTTATATATTTATTACAGAAATGAAATGGAAGAAATATCTATTGCATGGCAAACGGGGTTGAATGATTGAACGGGGGCATTAACCGAAGTCAACGTCTTGAGATGAACTCTACGGGTACATCGCCATGGCAACAAATACGATTATTTCTCCTTGTTTGTTCTGGGGAGATTTTAAGTTCGAAATCCTTTTATAATAATCTCTTATATGGTTTAAATCGAGCGGAAAACCGTCTCGTAACATTCCGATATGAAACTTGTTCAAAAAATTAATTTCAGATAAGATTCAGAAGAATTGAACTTCGGTATTCTCGGTGCATTGCTGGGACTCAAGTTAGGTACTTCTGTACAGTAATTTCAGTTAATATTGCTCTTTTTTTTTCATGGAGAAATCAAGATGACATTTGATTTGTTGAATTTTACAGGATAAAAACTCAAGAAGACGAGGCTTAAATCAATTTCTAAGGATAAATCGCCGGTATTATAATTTTTTGTCGCTCTTCCATACCGACTGGGTACGCTAATTTTTTTCTTCATCAACCAAATCAGAAACTTCGCCCCCTACTCACTGGCAGCGCCAGATTGGAAGCGAAATCTTAGACGACCCCCTCCTAGTGAGCCGAGGGTGCTTTGGCATTCCTAATCTTCCTAGCCGGCAGTTTAAAGAGCCGTTCCAGCAGCGATTATACCCAGTTCTAGGCTCCTCTGTTTAGATTTATGGGCTTGAAAGCCTAGCCGAACTGTCAACGTAATCATATGCGGCGAAGTTTACGATGTCGAGTATGTGAAACCGCGTGTAATCCTAGCTAGCACCGTTTCGCCAGGACTACCACTTTCGATTTTTAAATCCATACAGGTCGCTCATCGTTCCAGTGGCGTACGAAATTTGAGTATTATTATTATTTAATACACTCCAGCAATTCATATTTATATAATAATATAACTCTTATTGGATGGTAGAATTCGTTTTAAAGTATAATTACCACGGTTAAGGTGAATGCTCTGATGTAAGAGGGTTCATTCCTCTTACTAGCTCAGCTCGCTGGATAGGTAGGAGGGGGTAGGAGCTCCGATCAGCACTAAGAGATGGAGTCAAACCCTGGTTAATTCCCGGGGCACCGACTGCTAGCACAGACCGAAGTAAATATTAATTTAATTTCGTTTAAATAGATATTTCATCTTATGTCGTCCTTTAAATAGGCACCATAAAAAAGCATCCTGCCTTTATTATCTCCAAAGTCTATATCTACATAACAGGGAACATTTTCCTGATTTCCATTAGGGATGAGGTTTTTTTACCACATATGTGACACAACGAGCTTCCACTGGCTTTTATGTTATTACATCCTCATATATACGTACCTATATATCTTGAGAGGAATTTCAGACGTTGAAGATCAAGTTACACTAATGCAATATTTAGTTACGCCAGGGACGGGAGTAAGATGAGCGATTCTGGAAATCGATCCGGCGTTATATGGTGCAAGAAAAATTCTCAGTCATGCAGTGACATCTAAATTGATCAAATGACAGCGCAAAATGACAAATGACATGAACAAACAGGGCTCTTGCGGACCTCGTATACAACTAAATGACAGGTGAACTTTTAGTTTGTTTACTAATAAATTTACCATAAACCAATATTTTGGGAATATTTATGGAGCTATAATTGATTTTTTTATTTATAGATTGCAGATGGCAGAAAATAGAACTACTTCACATTCTCGAAACTTGTAATGAATTCAATTTTATGGAAGCATTGGAAATACATAAACATTTAAACAATCCACGATACACTCTCATGAACATATAATTTTGTTTCTATAATTCATAATGTCCTCACTTTCTTCTTATCACCTCCCAGGAACCAATGAACCATATTTACGATTTAGTTACCTAATTAGAATAGTTACAGTTTCAATGTATGTTTCTATGTACGTTCCTGCCAACATTATACAATTGCTTGATGTCATTTTTCATAGTGTCTTTGCTATAGTTTTGATGTTTAAAAATAATGAATGAGACCAAAGCAAGGCAGTATAAAATGATGCAATTACCTTGGAGAGAGGTGCCGGTCGCTTGAAATCGCTGCTTTGCTGCTGCTGCATTCGGTGAGGGCGAATCACTTAATTACCGGTTAATTTGATAAGTGCTGAGAGATTTTAGTTTCAGTAATTTACAACTTAAATATACAACTTTTCTTGTAATATTTTCAAAATTCAGAAAAGAGTTGTTTTGCTCTTTTGACTGCTTGAAGCACCTTAGATTAAATTTATTAGAAGTTTTATAACTTCAATGCATGACGAGTCAATAACAATTATTGTAAGCCTCAGTTATTCCATTATTGAATCAACCCATTTTATTGCGATAAACCTTTCGTTCATGTCAGCTCAGGAAAACGTGATGAATTATTGAAACCGAATCCATCATTAACAATCTCGTCCAGTTTCCTGACATCAATAACTGAAACGGTCCGTTTTCAATATCGAACGGTAAAAAACGTCGCACACTCAAATTCATCTCTCGAATAGATAAATCTGGGGTGTCCTCCTCTTCGACATTGCCATTGCAGATAGTGACCCCTCATTTATACCCCGCATGAATGATCGAGGACGATATTTGAAGGATCGGGGTTGATCGTTGACTCCATCTTTAGCTGTTAGTTCAGACGGAAAAAATCTTAAGAATATCCTGATTTAATGGATCTGTCAGCACATGCTTCACGTTGGAGTTGGATGTATCCTGCGTCTGTTTGAACGACAATAATTTTTTGGAAGGGGTTCAATCGCTCTAACGCTTTATTTTAGGTATTTTTAGCTTGAAATTGTTTCAAAGTAATTTTTCCTCATATTTTTAGAGTGACTGGTAATAGAATTTACACGCGGAATGGTGAGGGACATGTGCTTGGCCGCACCTACGACAACGCGAGTTCCATTTATTCTCTCCTATTAACAGGCGCGACGTTTAGAGGAAAGTTCTCGGTTATAAAATAACCGATTAATTAATAGTTTCCCGACGACGGCGAAATGCCGCAAACGTATTATTAACAATTTCATATAAATTGTCATATCTTCGTTATTAAATGACCAATGTGGATAATTTTTTCACAATCATTTACGTTAATTAATTGTCGTTGCGACTATCCTTTTAATTTTTCCAATCGTGCATAAAGAAGAAGACAAAAAAAATAATAAAAAATTTATTTATCGATTTTTTAATAAAAATAAAAGTGTAAGCTAATTTTCGAGCAGCGAGGAAATTTTTTATTTTTCGTTTAAAGTTCCAACATAATCGAGATGAAATGAAGTCAAAACTTCAAATAGTGTTGAAGAAAAAAAAATTGACAAAAGTTCAACTATGTCATCGATGTAGGAAGATATATGTGAAACACGTCTGAACCGTTTCAATGACCTGCTGAAGTTTTTCCGAATTTTGACAGTTTCTCCAACGGTTTAGAAAAAAAAACTATATCTATCTTTTTTGTAGGTGAAGAACGTCTCTATCATAGAGCTTTGTTATTTTTTCGATCGGTCGACAATATTTCGAAAAAAATTCGAAAGCATGCGTTATAGAGTAGCATTTGATCAATTGTTTTTTTAAAGAAACGATTCCCGCTTAAAAACCGGGAATTTTTCGGGAAAATGTTTCATATAATAAAATAGGATTTCGAAAAGTATTTAAAAAAGGTCTAATTTGATTTTTCTCTAGGATGCACCGTTTTCGAAAAAAAAATTTTTTGCGATTTTTTGAAAAAATAACAGATTTTTTGTTTTTTTGAATAACTCGTTTTTGCCAACTTTTCACGTAAAAATCATAATCATCTTTTTTGTAGAAAACAAACGGCTCTATCTCACTGTTTTGTTGTTATTTCGATTGGTCGAACAAATTTAAAAAAAAATTCGAAAAAATTGAAAAATCATGCGAAAAAAGTATAAGTATTAAATTTTTTGAGGGCCGATTACCGCTCACCTAATTATTTTTTAGAAAAACGATCTTTACAAAGTTTGTGCGTCCATTCTTTCCCTAAGTAACTGTACTTGCAGAATTTGTCCGCAATGTACCGTTACCGAGAAACAACTCCTTATGTCGGGACGTTTTAAAAAAAATACGGCCCTGAACGGGGGCCTTAAAATTCCCGGATCCGGCCCATTTTCAATAGGTCGTATTTGGGGGTCGCCAGCTTCGTCCCTACCAAGTTTCATCCCGATCGGTGCAACTTTCGGACACTTAGAGTGTTTCCTAGGCGATTCCCGAAAAAAACCGAAATTCCCGAAAAAAATACACTTCCCGGTAACGGTCCCGCTCATTTTCAATAGGCATCGTGGGACCGTGCGCCGCTTCAATCGAGCCAAATTTCATCTCTCCCAGATGAAAAATGGCGCCTCTAGAGTGTTTCCTAGCAAAAGTCACAGAACTTGCGACCGACTGACGGACAAAAATCGGGTGGTAGGCTCCGTATACTTCCGAGATTTACGATTACATCGATCTTTTTTTTTTGGTTGGGATGTTCCAGAAATAAAACATTTAGACTCCAGAAATATTTTTAGAGTAAGTTAGTTTTCGAAGACCTTCTAGAAAATCATCCAGGGTGTATATAAGCCGAGCTAGGAGCGGTACTAGTTCAGTTCAGTATAGACTGCGAATAAAGAAGAGACTAAGAAAGGAGAAGCGGTCGGATTTATCACGAAAAATGACCGAAACTCACTTTTTTCTCCCAGAAGCAATCTCGCGAGATCGTCGAAGAGATCATCTGGCAGACTTTCCAATTTTCTGCACAGTCGAATCGAAAATGAAAGCTTTTCTCAAAGAATAAAGAAGCGACTAAGAAAGCGGTAGTATTACGACGCTCGCGGTTGGAGTTATGACGAAAAATTACCGAAACTCACCTTTTTTCTCCCAGAAGCACTCTCGCAAGATTTTCAAAGAGTTCACCTGGCAGAATTTCTGACTTTCTGTACAGTCGAATCAAAAATCAAAGCTTTTCTCAACGAATAAAGAGGCGATTAAGAAAGCGGTAGTATTTCGACGCTCGCGGTTGGAGTTATGACGAAAAATTACCGAAACTCACCTTTTTTCTCCCAGAAGCACTCTCGCAAGATTTTCAAAGAGTTCACCTGGCAGAATTTCTGACTTTCTGTACAGTCGAATCTAAAATCAAAGCTTTTCTCAACGAATAAAGAGGCGATTAAGAAAGCGGTAGTATTTCGACGCTCGCGGTTGGAGTTATGACGAAAAATTACCGAAACTCACCTTTTTTCTCCCAGAAGCATTCTCGCAAGATTTCCAAAGAATTCACCTGGCAGAATTTCTGACTTTCTGAACAGTCGAATCAAAAATCAAAGCTTTTCTCAACGAATAAAGAGGCGATTAAGAAAGCGGTAGTATTTCGACGCTCGCGGTTGGAGTTATGACGAAAAATTACCGAAACTCACCTTTTTTCTCCCAGAAGCACTCTCGCAAGATTTTCAAAGAGTTCACCTGGCAGAATTTCTGACTTTCTGTACAGTCGAATCCAAAATTAAAGCTTTTCTCAACGAATAAAGAGGCGATTAAGAAAGCGGTAGTATTTCGACGCTCGCGGTTGGAGTTATGACGAAAAATTACCGAAACTCACCTTTTTTCTCCCAGAAGCACTCTCGCAAGATTTTCAAAGAGTTCACCTGGCAGAATTTCTGGCTTTCTGTACAGTCGAATCAAAAAAATCAAAGCTTTTATCAACGAATAAAGAGGCGATTAAGAAAGCGGTAGTATTTCGACGCTCGCGGTTGGAGTTATGACGAAAAATTACCGAAACTCACCTTTTTTCTCCCAGAAGCACTCTCGCAAGATTTTCGAAGAGTTCACCTGGCAGAATTTCTGACTTTCTGTACAGTCGAATCCAAAATTAAAGCTTTTCTCAACGAATAAAGAGGCAATTAAGAAAGCGGTAGTATTTCGACGCTCGCGGTTGGAGTTAAGACGAAAAACTACCGAAACTCACCTTTTTTCTCCCAGAAGCACTCTCGCAAGATTTTCAAAGAGTTCACCTGGCAGAATTTCTGACTTTCTGTACAGTAGAATCCAAAATTAAAGCTTTTCTCAACGAATTTTTGATTTTTACCATTGTTTTCAATACAATTTTCGCGCTTTTGTTTTCATTTCAGTGGTAAATTTTCTCGTTTTGTTATAGAAATTTACAAATTGATGAAAAAAGTTTTATTAGTTTTACTACCCTAAAAGAAGTGAGTGCTCATCAGACCGAATTCTCAATCGATGAAACAACATTTCAGAAAAAACTTTTTCCATACAATCCCCAAAAAAATTACCTACTCGGACTTCAAGGGCTCAATGTTCAAAGCTAGTGTTTTAGGAAAATTTTCTATTTTGTGATGAAGTATACAGAAAAAAAGTCATATGAAATGCCGTTGTTTCCTGCAGATTTTCCGGCTCTACACAAAGTAAAGATACACTTTGAAAAGTAAGGAAGTATAAATATAAAATCAGAAAAAAAGAAATGAAACCAACCATAAAGAATGCGACACTCCCGTTTGAAGTATCTTTTCTTCCCGCTGTTATATTCCGAATCCGCGACTCGAATATCTTAATTTGAATCACAAATTTTGTTAAGGAATCGTAAGCTTTTTAGTGGTTTATATAGCGAGAAAGGAAGTTGAATTTATCGGCGCCCGGCGCCGGTCTTGATTTTTTTAAATTTTATCAGCATTTTTATGATAGCACATTTGATATGTTTTGTTATTTCGACTGATACATTATCCATGGTGAAGTCTTGCGTTATTCTTCAGGTTACTTTCAGGTCTCTTCGTCAAATAATTTCGCGGTTTTTAAAAAGAATGAACCTTGTCATAAATGTAATTTTTTATACCTACCTCAAGTGTTTTTATTTTAGTTCTAAGCCGAGTTTCATAGCAATTATTTTTAAGTTCGCCTGTGGCCTGTGGGGACATATTTCCACCATTCATGTCACTCATCATTAGTAGGTAGGTACGACTTGAAAAAGTTACGAACGAATTTCAACTAATGAAGAGATTTGTTTGGATTTTTCAGCTCATTACGTTAGGAAGGATTTTCATCATTATTTCTTGGAATCAACTTTCCTCTCATTGAATCATAGCATGTTGTAAGTAGATAAGTAAGTCATGTTCATGTAATAATACCAACCTAATTAAGTAGGTATGTATTATAGTTAATAAAATTCCCTGTTTTGATTCTTGATTTGAGGTGCATGTAAAATTGGAATGGAAACCCTTTTCGTGGTGTTCTGTGCTATAAAATGAAGGACTCGAATTCATTCTTTGGAGAATTGAGAGATAGATTTTCATTACAATTTTGTGAATTAAAAATAGCCGATAAATCCAACAACAACAAGTATGTTTATGCGGCTGCCTTGCCTAGAGATGGGGTTTCCAAGCTAAGGTCCCCGGTTCGAACTTGGCTTGTCACTTTTTTCTCAATGCAACATAATTTCAAGTAATTTAATTAATAACGTTTATTTAATAATAATAAGTAAGGTCTTTAACAAGTAAAGGCCTTTACGAGCATGAGAACAGCCGTTGCCCTTGACAGCGGCCGCGAAGTAAAGTTTCGCAGCCTATAAAGCATCTGCCAAAAGCAAATAATGAGGCGACATCCTTTTCGGTAGTAGCTTTGTATATACTTTCTGCATAATTAGAAAGATAAACTCGTAGTCTATTACTTGATGTGGCTGGTGGGAAGAAATTACATTTTTGGGGGGAAGTTCTAATAACCTTTCTCTAAAAATGTATCTTATAGACGAAAATTCAACCATGATCGGAGATTTTCCTCTTGAATTTATGAACTTCAAACTGATTTTTTTTTTAGTTCGGCATGAATTTCCACGGACAACAGATTTGGTGGAAAATTAGCTATCGATAACTTTTTGGTGGCCACTCACTTTTTAATTTTTTAAATCGTCATATCAAACCTCCTCTGCAGTTTTCCCTGCTCATGATAAACTTTCATAAGTGAGAATTTTTTTTTCAGAGGAGAATGCAGCTTTTAGGGAGGATACTAGCCTGACCTGACCTGGCCTTCCCCCCCAAAAAAAAAACCATTTTGTAATGGATTTACTTTGTTATTTATTTACACTTTTACACTATTAATACACTATTTACACTTCTAATAGCACAATTTATATTCAGTACTTATTTATTTTGCACACTGCTCCACTTATATTTCAAGACTGAAGACTCTTCCTGAAGAAGTTGATTAAAAAATGCAATCCGATGTTGTAGAAATATTCTAGACGCTCAGCCTAGAATTATGCGATATAATTATGATCCTCGTACTGGTGGAATTTTGACAGCAAAAAAAGTATGTGCGATTTGCGTAATAAATTTTTCCCAAAGTTCCGCTACTTCTTCAGGGTTTTTCCCTTCAAAATTCGAAAAAAACCGTTCCTGTCCCTCCATTTCAGTGGTCGCAGTCTTTAATCTTGTCGAAAAAACATGGAACTATATTGACAGGAATGGAAGAAGATTTTTCTAACTTTACGTTGGTGTAAAAAAATTCACATTGTTTCTAATAATAAGCCAGTGGCGTGGGTAGGAAAAGGGTAAAAGTTGTTAAATTGCTAAAACCATTTATTAACACATTTTTAAAGGAGTCTGAAGGGATCTGACATTTTTATAGCGACAGATATACTTGATGACCTATAACCTTGAAAAATAGCAAAACCTTGAAAAATAGCAAGAAGCAAGTGAATGGCGATAAGAGAGATATTCGTATTTTTTTTTTCTTAAAACTTCAATTTATTTACTTTCGAAACACCCCTTTAACTTTTTTTGAATTTCAAGATAGTGTAAAAAAAGTGCATTTTTTAATTAGTTTGCCAGTGGCGTGCATAGACAAAATGCTAAATTTCTTATTCATTTACAGCCCGTTTTCAAATAAATTGAACTGAAATTTTCCCAGTATAGACAACTAAGTACGCTAATGCTTTTCATGATATGATCATGAAAAATTTTAGAAAGTCCATTAAAAAAAAAGAAATAACTAAAAAATTGGTCAATTTAGATGGAACAGGATAAATTACAACTGAAAAAGTTGCATCTCATGACCTCCAGAGAAGACTTTCTCCAGTGTAAGCTTATTCTATATCCGAAACGAACCTGGCAGACGACCAAGTCTAGTCGCATGAAGAAACCGAATAAGGTTTTTCAACCCTTACGGTCACAACTGGCGGTAATGTCGTATAATATATCGTGTCACATAAGTTACCGAATCCTCTATCTCGGCCAGACGAGAGGCGCAGAGTAAAATATCTCGAGAAAGTCGACATCCCACGAAAGTTCACGTTTTAGGCCGCGCGTTTAGGTAGAAAGCTAATGAGTTTCATTGTAATATCTTGAACACGGCCTTGCTTTTTAGAGTTGATTGTATCGCCACTCCGCAAGCTTTTGTCTTTGAAAACCTGAAGACATAACTACTCTAAAACAATGTTTCGCCTGGTTGTCCAAATTACATCCAAGTAAGAAACATATAACTTCAGTAACTTCGCACACAGTTACTTCATTAGCTTTTGATGAATCTGCAGATAATTTCCTTAAACATATAATTTTTTAAAGCTCAATATGAAAAACTATTTACTGCATTTGCAGGTAGGTAAATGCAGTGAATTAATTTCTGTGGATTTTTGTTGCTGCCCGTAAAAATATCTGAAGGTAGTTTTTCCTTTTGCTCTTGTCTCTGTACTGTATTGTTTGGAATTGTCATTAAGAAGCGAGTTTATATCTTCTGGTGTATACGATGGAGTGGACTTATTCGTGAAGGTCTGCTCAACCTTAGTGTGATGTGGTTGGTGTCTAGTTGTGTATTGTTGTTCGTGTAAGTGTAAGTGTAAAATTACACTCCAATATGTCTCCAGTAGCTACGAGTAGTCTGCACAGAGAAACTGTCGCAGCTTTAATGCGCAAAAAGCTTATCTGAATGAACCGCAGCACAGTCATGCGCATCACTCCTCAGTCCTCCTCTTTAGCGCAGTTGCACTTGTACCGCTTGCAGCGCAACTATCAAACTGCTCGAAATGTGTGTTTCAACTTGCATGGGTTCTGTGATGGTGAGACTTTCTTGGTCACCACTTGCCGCTGAGCCCGTACAGGCCACCGAGTTTTTTCTTCTAAGAGTCCCTCTCATGTTGTTTGAATTACTTTGGTTACCAGCTTGGTCCCGCTAGTAACAGGAGAAGACTGTGCCATACCTTCCTATGACAGAATAAGCTGCATACAACCGGATGTTTCAGATTCCCCGATATTTAGTCCAATGGGGATGGTTTGTTATCGAACCACGATTTTAGAGCTTCATTTTAGCAATTTAAACTCTTCTTTTTTTTATTGGGGTGCCTATTTGTTCCAAATGTTGGCGATCAGTTTGGCTATTTTTACTTTGTTGGCGGCTCCGCGGAACAGTCCAGTCGTGGTCGTATTGAACCATTTTCTCAGGTTCCGAAGCCAGGAAGTTCGTCTTCGTCCTGGTCCTCTCCTGCCATACGGCTTTCCCTGAACTATTAACTGGACGATTCGATATCCTTGTTCGTTTCTCCTAATATAGCCAAGGTACTCGAGTTTACGTTTTTTAATCATTGTTTGGGATAATTTTAACAATTGCAAATGCCTGGGACTTCAGCAGTTGTGACTTCGTCGACCCAGGAGATTCTTAAGATGCGTCTACGTATAGCACTACATCTCGAACGCTTCCAGTTTCTTCATTGACGCCTCAGGGAGTGTCAAAGCCTCTGTTCCATAGCAGAGGACTGGAAAAGTATATTGCACTGAAGTATGAAGATCTTGGTTTTCAGCGGCGGGTGACGATTTTGGAAGACAGTGCCATTATTTCTTTCAAATGACTTCACCCCTTTTTTAGGTTTAGTTCACATAATTCACATTGGGAAATTTTCACATTTACCCCCCGCCCTTGACCATCCTGTATTGATTTACTAAATAAGAGGACTCTACACGTAGCAGCTTTCGAATCTAACGTGTCATACACCTCCTAACCAACTCTGACCACTATCTTTGGCAATTCGCTCGGCCCACTTGATATTGACCTTTATCAACTCTCTTTGACAGTCGGGAGGGAAGAATACTGTTTTTTTTACAGTTTTTAGGTTTTTGGGCCAGTAGTTTAGTCTTAAAATTGCATAGTAGATGCATCTAAGCCGAATTATTCCTTTTTTTGGTACTTCATACAGCATCTTTGGTGTTACTTTATCAATTTTCCGGATATTTAGGGGGCTAACTTCTTTTGGGGTTAAAGCTCTAATTCTTGGAATATTTTGTGGAACACTGGAGATGTGCCTCTCGTTTCGTCATTCGGTTCATGATCATTAGGTGAGAAGACTTCGGCTACGTACTCCGCGAACACTTTTGCTTTTTCTTGGTCACTTTAGGCCCATTTGCTATTAGGATGTGCTGAATTTCGTATGGATGGGCTCTGTGCTTTTGGTTTCCTGAGCTTTTTAACTGGTTTCCAGATTGTATTGTCGTAGCGGTGCAAACTTAGAATATACTCTTTGAATGTTTTCCCCCGTAAATCTGTAATAGTTTTCCTTTAAGTTGATTACCAATGTGATTGAGCGCCGCTTTATCAACCTGCGTTCGATTCCATCCATCAGCTCTCGCTTTCCTTTTCTGGGAAACCAGATTTTTAATCGCAACGGGTATTACGTTGACTTTCTCCTCTGAATGAGTTGAAACAATAACATGAGCAGTAAAGATCCAATTAAAGCCTCTTTATCCCTATTTTGATATAAACCCTCGTGAACACTCCTAACGGATTTCAATGTGGCCTGGAATGATGTACATATTTGATGAACGAAGGGAACTACTACACGCAAAACCCATTGCGTGGTTTCCCTCAAACATGTAACCAAAATATTAATGATCCCCAGATTTATGCTGTCAGGTGATGGACATAACGACACACACCTCGTAAAAGCGTATAAGCTGAGGAGAATAGCATCAAATTTAATCTATCGCGTCGGAAAATATTTTTTATGTTTTCCGGCTATAGAAGAAAAAATAAATCCTCACCTCCCGTGTCTCAGCAGTCAGAAGATTTAATAAATTGCTCTGAAATAAATTGGCCCATCTGTTTTATTAGCCTGCCTTACTAATAACATTCTTAGACTTGGGAGGAAGCAGAAAGCAGCAGGGTAGAATATAAGCAAGTTGCGAGCGGACGGAACGTAATAATAAGCGTAATTGAATCCACCCGTCATGTCTGGATTGAATTAGGAGGCTGATAGAGCGGCGTTGATTATATGAGACGTAATTTAAAGAAAACTGATGATAATTTGCCAGGCTATGAAGTTTCCTGTTGATAACGATCTAAATAAGAAATCATTTTTGACGGAATGAGAACGGTGCTAAAGTTTCCAGTGCAAGCTGAGTTGATGCATCCAACGTCCAACTTCTTGGGCGGGAGTCAAGATCCATGAAATTGCTTGTAGGTAATGGAAAACGGAATAGCAAGGTTTGCACGAGCAAGAAGAGTGTTATTTTTATTACGAAAGTTTGAATTTGATTTTAATGAATCTGATGTCAGATTTACTATCTATAGGATCAATAATATATAACCATCTTCTTTTATTATTATTATTGTCACCATCTAGAATCTCAAAAGTGTCGTCAACAACATTACGCGCTCCGCATTAACTGGTAGAGATTTGAAATGGACCTAACTTACTTTTCAGTACATCCGCCAGTGATCATCATCTGCTTTCTAACCCCGACCTTCTAACTCGATAACGGTTTGAATAATTCATCAAGAATCCTGCCGCTGTCGATTGTGCACTTCGTTGTTAATCTCTCCTCTCCTCCCCGGCATTTCTGATCGCTCCCGGGAGGCGAGGTCGTGCCACAGGTTAAATCAAATCTGCAAGTCCTTAGGTTATTGTTTCCAGATTCAATTAACCACAATCAGGAAGACTTGTGTATCTATTCAAGATAAATTCTCCGGGTTAACGTTAAGCAAATTGTAAGAATAATGCAAATGTAGCATAATTTGGTGTTTTTCAAGAAATGTGAGAGTTTGCGATTTCTTTGATGGAGGAAAATGTTTTCCCTCGAGTGTTCAAGATAAACGAAGGATGTTTTTATCTGAGGTTTCAATGATTAATAATGGCAGCAATGCCTACTCTGAAATACGCACGTCTGTAACTGAGTGTTACGTGTCCAAAATTTCTTAACTCAGTTTGATATCTTTTCGGATTTTAGGGGAGTTGGCTGCTAGACTATCGTTTACTTCCTAGCCTGGCCTCTCTCGTGCGATCTAAGCCTCCATCCGAGAGTGTTGTTGCTTCAGGACTGCGTTATTGGGTGATAAAGGTGTTCATGATATCTTTTCGAGCTTCAATGATGAACCACCCCGCCATAAAGGACGAATCCTTGATAAAGGTGTAAATAATTAATTCATGACCCCCCTAGTTTTAAGGTAACCATAATTTTTGGTAATATACAAGGTATTTCAGAGATATAGGGCCAACTTTAAAGGGGTGTTCCTCTCATAAAATAATATAAGCTGAAAAAATTAATTTCAACTCAACTTTTTGATTATAACTCCTGTAAATTTAAACTAATTTTGATGAAACTTGGCATAAACAAGGCTCTTCAATTTGGCTATTTCAATTTTTGTATATATTTTCCAGTGGCGTACATATTCAGGGTTTGCGCCCCCTTTCCCTCCTTATATTTTACGCCCCTGACTTCATTGCACACACGAAACCGTTACTCTATAGCCCACACATTTTTGAACAAAAAAATGTTCTTTAGTTTTATCTCAGGTATTGTTGGGCAAGTCGTTTTGGATAGCAGGCGACATCAGCGCCAGCGATGGATTGATTTCAGACCAGTCGAGTTTACCATGCTGTTTATAAGACAGCGTTGTACCAGTGGTAGTTACATTTCTTCATCTTGTAAAACGTAAATCTGATTCAATCTCATTCATTACATATTTGGTATCGACATCTAAAATCCAGTCGATATGTAACGCAACCGGTCGCTTTGTTAATATAAACATCCGGATGCTGAAGAGTTAACGTCCGTTGCGTGAAGAAAATGATATCCATATGACTCTACTTGACCGCAAGATGCGGGAAGTACCTACTCTCGACCAGTTGTGCTTTGAAAGTCGTCGAGTGAGTTGGTGATTTACTTGTGTTTGTGTTTGGTGCATTCTGGCGTTCTTTTGTCATAAATAACAGGTGAGTTGATTTACTCACTAAGTGTCCTATTCCTAGATCAGTAAAGTAAAGATAAGTAATAACGAGTTAAGTAGTCATGCTTATTAATTGAGATATAATTGATAAAGATAATAATTATTATTAGCCTGTCTTACGAATTGAAGTTAATGAGCTCAGATCTATTTAGAGTCAAAAGGAGAGTAAGACACGAATAAATAAAGCATGAACAGGCATAGAGGTAAATCAGTGAAAGACAGAATCATGATAAGTACTTATTGAGAGACAAAGGTTAATTATTAATGAATGCTGAAGATGTCTAAATTGCTGAAGTGTAAAGCAGAAATGAGCGTTGATCGTAGAATTTCTAGTGGGCCTGTGTGGCCTGTGCATGTGCATGTGTTTGCTTAAGTCCCTGAGAGAAGGTCAGTAGCCTGTGAGGCTGAGAACGGGTGTCGACCCGAGAGACCTGAGAGCGGCCCGTGTGGCCTGCGTGACCTGCATGTGTAGGTCAGAGTGGAGGCCAGTGTGGCCTGACTTTGTTCCGGGTGTGAAGGATCGAGAGGATGATCCTGCCGATCACCCGTGAGTGGTTTCTGAAACCGGGCGTGAAGGATCGAGAGTATGATCCTGCAGAACGCCTGGTGGTCTGGGCGTGAAGGATCGAGAGGATGATCCTGCAGAACGCCTGGTGGTCTGGGCGTGAAGGATCGAGAGGATGATCCTGCAGAACGCCTAGTGGTCTCTAACCAGACGTGAAGGATCAAGATGGATCCTGCTGACCGCCTGGTGGTTCCCCGGGAGTGAAGGATCGAGAGGATCCTGCCGACCTCCCGCGAATGACCTTGAGATCGGGAGGACCAAGGTGGGTCCTGGTTACCACAGCGTGCCTTGGCGCCGTAAACCTTGGCAAGGCTACGATCAACGGCTTAAGAGCAAGATGTCTTAAGTAGAGTCTAAGATGTCTTAAGTAGAGTCTTGAGTCGAGTAACTTCAGCAATGACCTTGAACAGTGATTTACGTATCTTCAGCAAGGTAATGTCAAAGCTTCATAGAGAGACTACCAAGAAGGCTAAGCGTAAGTTAATGATAAGCTTAAGCAAGCTTTAGGAGGAATAAGACACTTATGCAAGTTTGAATCTCTTTAGGGAGTGAGCCGAGACGTCGAAAGGCAAGAGAAACGGTGAGTGACTAGAAAAACGACGGCCCTGACGAAATAAAATTTGTGAATTTACATGTGAGTAATTCTCTCCCTCTTTTCTGCGTTACAATCTACAGCCTGAAAAGAAGATATTTATCTAAATTTGCTGTGAATTTTAATTTTGACCAATGAAGTTTCATCATCGAAGATAAATGAAATGAAGAAAACCAAAATACCCTTGTGTTCTTTCTTAGATCTAAGTAATTTACATCAATTTATACAGGGTGTCAAAATCTATTTTTTTTTTCGGTTTCTGATGATATCTAAGGGACCGTTGAAACAGAGAACCTTAAACTTGTGTTTATCTTATCTTATCGCTAATATTGTTTACTTTTTGAGCAATTATTATTTTTTTTCATACAGCAATGAAACAAATTATATAAAAAAAAACAAATCATGTTTTTGTCCATAACACCATGAAATGCTGTTTTTCTCGAAAACGGTTCACGTTATTAAAGATTTTCTTCATGAGTCACGAGCACTTATTTTTGTGTGATAGACATTAGGGGGAAATAATCTACCGCGGCCCTTAAATCTCCCCTCCCAGTTTAAATTGTTAAAAAAGGATTTTTTCACACCCTGTTTTTGAAAAATTGTGCGTTATATAAAATCGTTTGACATGCTCACTTATCGAGCTTCAGCTCATCCCGCTTGATACAAAAACTTGAATTCCGTCATAAAGAATCATTTAAAAATGTAGAAGATTCGAGAATATTCAAACTCCAGCCCCTCCTAAAATATTTCTCGAAAACTATTTACTATTTAGAAAAACTGTCAACCGCCTGCATTTTTTTTCTCTTTAGCTTATAGAAAGCAATTTTTCATACCTATACCTGATAGGGCAACTTGAAAGAAATTTTCATTAATAATTTTTTAACTTGGAGTTTCATAAGTTCAGTTTTTATCCCCATGGAATCAACAACTTTTGAGTAGTTGCCACGGATAGGAGACCAATTAAGCGTCTCACTTCAAAAATAATGGTATCGATTAATGATTAATCCATTAAAAAAATATTCAAGGTCATGGAGAACATAAAATAAGCAATACACTCTTCTCTTGTAAAAAAAGCGTCATGCTTGAGGCTCATTATCGTCATGATTGACATAAACAATTAATTTCTTTCTCGTTCAAGGCAATAAGCCTTTGATGATTCGTATCGATGTGGCTGTAATAAAGTTTCTGCCCTCATCATTTACAAAATTAATTTTCAGGTTTCATCATCGTTTCGATATTAGGAAAATGGCACTTGATGTTATCATCGACTATTTGCGGATCTTTGATAAAGCTTGTTTGCTTTGAAAACAAACACGATTAGGAGGGACGAAGGTAAATTGAATTTTTAGGGACAAATTGCATATTATTATTCTGTTTATGCTTTCCTAGCTGCTGTCACAACAATTAGATCGATAAACTTGGTCTATATTTTACTACGCCGGCTTTCTAATCTGCGAGAGAGTCGTTACGAAAACAATCGACCAATAAATATTTATATTTGACTTACGCGATATGATTTTTATCAAATAATGTTAGAGATTCGTAATATAGTTCAAGAATTATACCGGATGATCCATTTATATTTATCCTATCGATTATTTCGCAGCAGAAGCATTTTCGAAAAAAAATTCCAACACAAGTCTGGCCCATCTGTCTCGGACTCGAATGTGGTTAAGATAATTCAGTAGAAACGATTTACCGTCTAGTTATGAAGATAACAGGTAATAGATAAAAATTCAGGTAATATGCAGGTGGGGCTTGTCGCCCTTCGTCCACGCGACCCGCTCTCGTTCACGGCCCAGCCTCCCCTGTTTTCCTGACGCTTCGCGTTTCTGGTCTATGATATCCGCATCTCTAGCTCGTCTCTTATCGTTTTTGGTATCTGAGATGCACGCATCAGGAGATGTCTTAATCGCCAAATCGCAACTGACCTAAGGTTCGTGAATTTAAACACGATGTCCTTTTAGAAAAGGTTATCAACAATTTTTACTTGATAAAAAGAAATTAATGTTGGTATAGAAAAGCAAAGGCAACTACGCATTACGTCGGAGAATAGCCAGTGAAGCAAAATTTTCCAGAAACTTTGTGTTTTGAGATTTGCAGTAATTTCTCGATTGGTACTTAGATTAGAGGCTCCGGAGTTAAGAAACAAACAGGTCTTGTTGCTTCTTCAGCAGGGATGGATCATTTCCTTTTTATTGTACATACATCCCAGATTGGTACATCAAATTGAAGTTGATGTGGTACCAGAAACGTCCAAAAAGGAATCCTATAAGAAGGGGTGGTAAGATTCCAAAGACTTTATTCCAAAAGCCTAAAAAGGGGGAGCTTCAAAATTCCAAGGGGGAGGCTATAAATGTTCAATTTTTTCCTTATCAGTTTGGCAACTTTCAACAGTAGGTCGGTCTTTAGATTTTTAACACAAAAAGCATTTTTCTGTTTACATTTGAAAAATTGCACATACCAGTACCTTCTCAAGGGGGGGGATTGGGGATAAGGGGGAGGAGAAGGACGGGGATGCATTTTCCACCAAGCAATGTGTCCCCGGAACCCACACAACTTGTGTTGGAAACTTTTTCACCACAGTAGATTATATTTATACAAAAAATAAAAAACTCATTGGTGCCGTAGATCTTGAAGAGTTACTCAAGATGTTTTGTTTACAACCGCGGCAGACATCTTCACCAGCGAGACCTTTGTTTTATCGTCAAAGCTTCTACCAGGATGAAACAGTTGTAGACGGAAATTCTCTACGATTTCATCGGATAAAAGCATTTCAATAAGAAATTATTGTTTACATTAGTATGCTAGTAAGGGCACGAATTATCGTTTTGTGTTACCTAAATGAAATCGTTCCAGCCGGCGCCTAATTTTACCGAATTCGATTTGAAAATCACCTCAAATAAAGCCCGAACACAACGATAACAATACACTTGGTAATAGTCTAAGAAAGCCACTCCCGGGGGCTACAAGAAAAGGTATTTCTATGGAGAAACGATCTTCTATATGTGTTCCCTCGTAACGTAACCAAATAGGAGGCAACTCTATAGCCGGCAGCAATCTCTGTTTATTGCCAACCGATCAAAAGGAGAGGAAACTTAAACTTTGGAAAGGGTTCGTTCTTTGTTTCCGTTCTTTCCCAGATACAACCGTGCATGCAAATGTATCCAAGAAAATAATCAGTGAGGTAGATATAAAATGGATTCTCTCCATTATTTATTTATGAAATCGTTTATTATAGTGCACTCTTTAGCCGTAACTGTCATATACATAAATACTATCATTTATTATAAATTCCCTACTGTTATGTTTTTGATATTTAAAATAAATGAATTACCTTGGAAAGTAAGGTGCCAGTCGCTTGCTGTTGCTGCAATCGATGAGGGCGAATCACTTAATTACCCGTTAAGGAGATAAGAGTTGAGAGATTTTAGTTTGAGTAATTTAGTTCATATTCACGAAGGGCCGTAATGGACACTGACTTGAATGAGCGAGATTTCACTACCGATCTTGACTTCTTCGAAGCTGGTAGAGAAGAGTCTGTCCGTCGCGTCCAGACGTGTGAACGCTTTTCTTCACACCTGCTGTCCTTACGCATAATTTGAATTTGACACAAAGATTTTGCTTGTTGTATGCAACCAAGTTTTTTTTCGGAATATCTACGATTTTATGCGAAAATCATCATTAAAAAATAATATAACATTTAATAAATTACCGCGGTGCTAGGACACGCGTGTCTAGTTTTGCTCTGCCTGTCCCTTAATTGTTGCTCTAGCTCAGCCAGCAGTTGAGCCCGCTCGGTCACCGCGCTCGAGGCTGATGCGTTGAAAACTAGACGGGCTAAACCTAAGTTAAAACAAAACAGTCAGGGAGTGCGATAGTGCTATTCCGTTTGCTGTTCGTTTGATGCGATAGTTTGCTGAATCAGATAGGTTGTGAGTGACTCTATTCATTTGTAATGTAATTTTTATTAAATTCATTCAGCAGGATATGAATGAACGTTTTATTCAATAGTCGTAGAAAAAACAAATTCAATCTCAATCAGATTAGCTTTTTAATTTAGACTCTTGCTTTTGGTTCGTAGTCGTCTGGGGTATTCCGCAGGGCGGGTAGATTAAATTTTATAATAATTATTTACGGTCAGAAAGAGTGAATTCTAGAACGTCCTCGCCATCATAATACGTGACAAAACTTTTATAATTAAAATATTGTTTGCTTGTATTTATAATGATTTTTGAAGTTCAAAAGCATCGTCACCGTATAATAATTTGTCTGTTATAAGTTAAGTGAAAATTTTGTTTTATCGGGGAATCGAAATGATACTAACGATACGTGTAACCCAAAAATTTGGGATAGATTTTTTCTTTTGTTTGCTGATTCGAAAGGTTCTTCGATTGGGACCTTAACTCTAAATTTTTTCATTGTTCAAATTGACCCGTCCGCCGCTATATCGGATTCTTCGTCGCGATTTATTGCGTTCGCTGTTCGCGTTGCATTTCTCGCTTTTGTAACTAATACTAAGAACACGCAAATTTAAGTTAACTCTGTTGAATTACAAAAATATGATTTTAGACATTCTTTCTCTCTCTCCCTCTCTCTCTGTATGCGTGTGTTTAGCCTGCTTACATGAACCTCGAGAGGAGGTGATCAAAATTCTCCAACACTCCCGAAGAACCCTTCCTTGGTTTGTCGAACTATGGAGCATTCTTCAAGAGTGTTAGAGTATTTTGATCACCTCCTGCCTAGGCCCAGGTAAGCTGTGTCTCACTGGTGTCAAAACCAGGGTTGACGATGCTTTGGAGGTAGCCTTTGAAACAGGGTGACAGATGATAAGATCGAAAAAGTTGATAACTCGAAAAAAGTCATAAGTTAAGGTGAAGAGAAATCCTCACTGTTTAGAGGGAGAGAAATCCTCAAACAGATAGAGAATACGGATATTAGTAATAGGGGCGATTCAAGCAACCCCGCAGCTTTGCAACAGCGTATAGATGCACACGTCCACACCACAACACCTGTGGATTTTCTTACTAATTCCTTTGCTTCATCACATACAAAGTTTTCTCCCTCGTTTGACGAACCAGGGCAGGTTCTTTAGGAGTGTTAGAGTAGTTTTATCACCCCCTTGGGCTCAGGTAAGCAGTCGCAGGGTGTGTGTTTTTAAAGAATGAAAAAAAAGTGGTGTCTCTTTTTTTGCGAGTTCTTGTGCTTGTTTCTTGTGAACATTATTTTATTTCTGGCGTAGTCACTACCGCTGTCACTGCGCGCTGGTTGTTCGAGCGTTCAATCGAGTGATATGGGTACTTCCCCCTGATCCCGGCTGTTTATATTTGGAAAATATTTTTGGCCAACGACCAAACGTAATGTATTGAAGACGGACGTCGAAAAGGGGGAAATACAATATGCCCATGAGATTGAGGTGCTTCCGGCGATCTTGAATCAAACGGCCCTTGCCAAAAAACAGGACGCCAAAAAGAAAGAGCTTTTTGTTTTCTTTCATTCTTTAAATACACAAGTGCGTACACACACTCTCACGCACACACACCCACACACACTTAATCTTAATTAATTTGCATTATATTCGTTACAAAAGCGATAAATGTAGCGTGAACAGCGAACTTGCCAAATCCTGACGCGAGAGTATTAGGGACTTCAAAGTAGAAAAAAAATCAACCTCGAGAAATGGCGGGAGAGTATTCAACTAATCGGGATGATCTTTTTTTATATTCCGGAAATTGAGTCTTGTTTAAACAGTAAACCGTCGATGAAGGATCTCAGATGCCCTGGAAAAGAGCTACGCAGGAAGAAACAGGGCGCAATAACTTTTGGAAAAGCACTTTTAACTTGGGTGCTGATAACTTTTTACCAGTACATTGGGAAGTTTTACTTGGTAGAATCAATTGAAGAGTAGATTTTGACGAGCCCGAAGGTTCCGGAACGATTGCTGAGAAATGGTTAGAAGGCGTGGTATGAGCGGTTGAAAAAAAATCCAAGATGGCGGCGGACGGGGCGCTTTGAACAATATTAAAATTCAGAATGAAGGTCCTAATTGCAGACCCTTTCTAACCAGCATCATAGGAAGGAATGTACAGGTATGAGATTTTTGAATCAATTCCTTAATTCACTGGACTAATTGTCACTAATAGATTGCGAATAAAAAGATAATAAATGAAGAAAAAACATCAAAAATTAAAAATTATTTCACGCTCGGTACTTCTTTTGTGGATAGCATTTCTGATACTGACACAGAAAAATAACGCGAAATAGTACCTCGTACCTAATAGACACGAGAGAAACGACACCCCCTCAGTATCTCCAAGAGAGCAACAACTACAAAACAGGTTAACGATTAAAGTTTTGAAATCCGTTCATACTTTGTGGAGTGTATAAGTAAATATTTTCCAGAAAAACACAAATTTTTGGTCAAATAATTTCGCCTTTCATAGTTTTTAGAAATTTTCGATGTCTTCGGAACATGACATTATCTACAGCAGGCTGGACTAAAAAAAATATATATTTTTTTAATTTATTGCCCTTTTGACGCTTATATTTGCTACTTACTCTGAAAAGGGCATACTAATCGGTAACTTGAATTTTTACGTCATCTCAGTGGGGCTGTTGCTTTGATATTGACTGAATGGATGGGAACTCCGTCCCTGGATGGAACGTGGGCGCGTACAGGGGCGTGTGGGACGTGATGCTTGGCCGCACCTACAGCAACGCGAATTCTGCGTGCATACCGTCTGTTACTCCTGATTCGCTGCTATCAGCGGCGGCATCTAAACATCTATGGGATATTCTCGGCTATGAAAGTAAAAGTTCGAGAACTAACTTTCAAGAAGAGCATGCCACGATGTCTAGAATGTTCCACGAATGGAATATTTCGAGCTCCGGAAAGACATGACATTCATGAGTTAATTAATTATAAAATTACAGAAGAACACTAAGGATATATATCAGCGGAGCAAGCAAGCGGGGTGCGTGTGTTGGTTCAGTGTAGACTGCGAAGTAGTAAGCGAATAAGAAGGCACTTTGTAAGTGTTATAGACGGTGTGTTATTCACGGATTTAATTCAGTTTAATAATTGTATTTACAAATTATCGGCGAACTTACAGAAAGAGAGAGCCTACCAGTACTCTAAGAATTAAATTGTGAAAAATATATTTTTGAACACTCAAATGAAAAATATTCACGAATTCTCTGAATACTCAAACAAAAGGCACTGCTTATTTGGTCTCTTTATACGCGATTTTATTCATCTTTCGTGATCAATTTCAATATCATAATGCCAAGAAGAGTTGTCCAATTACCATTAGTGTGTGTCTGTCTGCTCTCGCTTTGCATGACGACAAATTGTGCCAATTTGCAGAGTCTCGACTTTCATAACTTGAAGGGAGTAATAAAGATCATTTTCAGATGCACTGTCTGAAGAAAATGGCTTAGACATCGAGGTGATTTTTCCATAAAGAAAAGACTACATTGTAAATTTGCAGGGAAATATAGCTTTTGATTAAAAAAAAAATTAGCTAGATGGTAGCTATGGAAACTTTAGATCTCTTTGTTAGAAAATATAATAATTTTTATTTAGGTATCCACCGCGGCATCTAAAGGAAAATAAATATTTATTGGAAAAATGTTGGGTAAAAATATAAATTGATAGGAATCTCTAACACCAGTAGCATCCAAACTTTATTGAAATAATTGAATCTGGTTGAAGCTCTCTTAAGTTTCCGCCAGTAATTTATAGCCTCCCTCAGAAGTCAATAACGGACTTACCTAATCAGAGGCTCAAGGTAAATGGTTCCACATGAATGGAAAATTACACAAGAGATATGCATAATTAAGAGCACAAGGATCCCCAATGCCAGTAGATTACTGCGAAATATGTAAGCGTCTAATGTAGCCATATCGCTGATATGACTGCCCAACACATTTGAGAGGACCTCCATGAAATTTGCCGTTTGAGAAAAGTCGTTTACGCCCGGTCTGTGAGTAGGCATGCTTATGAGCTCCGAGGGGTTTGGTAGCCCTACATTTGGTGCGCCACGACACTTTTTCACTATATACAGGGTGCTCAGTTTATCTGGAGATATGGAAATGCATCCAAAAGTACGCATCATGCATCAGATCAAAACAAGTTGCCCATGAAAGTTGTTCGTCTTAAAGTGCAATGATACTAAACTTGGCCCCCCTACCCCCACTGCCTAGGGGTGAGGAGCGGGTGAATATGGAATCTTAAATAGAAACCCTTTGTTTTTTATTGATGATTTGGATTCTACGTCCAAAAATACGTAGATATTTGCTTTTTCCTCTCCCCCTCCCCAATGTAGGGGAAGAGGAGTTTGAATTTGGATAAGCAACCCTTATTTTTTATAGGACCGAAAATACGCAAGATTTGTCTGTAACATTTTTTTTTTAGATTCATGACACATGGCGCTGTAATCGAGGAAGAGAAAAACCAAATTTGGTAAAAAGCCGCTGAAAAATTGGTATGACATGAGAAATACACACAACAGCAGAATAATAAATTTAGTTCCTATTTAAGATTCCAAAGTTGAAGACTCACCCCTAGGCAGTGGGGGGCAAGTGACTGGATGAGGTATTCACATATTTTCTTCGTGCTTATTAATAACCTTTTCAGTAGGCAGGCGTCTTTTCTTGTATCAAGTTCAAGCTTTCAAGATTCATATTGTTAAAGTCAAGATCACGTTGATATTCATCCCCTCGTCCCCTAACCATCATCAAGGTTGCAAAACTCAGCAAACGCTCCCTTATTTTTCATTATTAAGTCTCCGCTGATTTTGTGTGAAGTGCACGGTAAATTTCATTCACGGCCGCGGAAATTTTTTCCGCCTGTGACACGAAAACGTAGATTTATGAGGCTCTGTATTGGGATTTCTCCCTCTCGTTATTAAAATCCAGGAATGCGTCAGCAGGGGAAATTATGAAATATATCCACTCGCTGTCACCTATTTGACCGGCCAGATTCCTTTTTAAGAGTTACGTCGGTACGTGTGGTGTGCGGCAAAAATGTTCAAAATAGTTAAGCGCCCTTCAGCTTTTTCTAAATCGTTTCGGAGTGCTTATTTAAGGGAGGAAAATTAATTTTCTGGCCGGCGTTCAGGTCTGCTTCACGTAAACGCTAACATTTCATGATGCGGGTATTTTCCGAGCATCGTTGGTAATAGACCGGGAAAGAATGGAATTGAAGTTGCAGCCAGTCTGACCTTAATAATATTATGCAAGTCAAAGCTCAGTCTGTCCCGTCACTTGTAAAATTCAATTTGTCACCAATATGTGGAAAACTTGGATGATAGGTATATTACTTGCATAATTTGGCTCTAGGATTTTTATGCAATGGAAGTTTCCATTGAGTGTTTTGAATGGGAAAAACTAATTTTTGTTAGTTTTTATATAAGTTATTATAGGAACTTCAATAAATGAGATTTGACTTCACTAAATTTCAAAATTGAGAGCTCATTTCAGCGTATGTTTGGAGCTCATGCTCCTAATCATACGCTGGGATTACTCGACTCCATTCATAAAAGAGCCATCCACATCATTGGGGACCCAGATTTGACAAAAAATTTAGACACCCTCGAACATCCAAGAAATGTAGCTGACCTAAGCCTGCTTTACAGATTTTTTTATGAGAAATGTTCAAAAGACGTGGCCCACTTGATCCCACCTAGCTCAGCTCGTTACACCTCGTACCACCCCATTTCAGACTTTTTTCATGTGTAGAACCATAACTTTGAATGACATTCCAAAGGGCGTCTTTCCTGACGAATACAACCTGAAAAAAGCTAGCGTGAATCGACATCTTCGCTCATGCACTGCTCTTAGAGCGTCATAGGGATTTACCTGCAGTGCATGTGCATTTTCAATAATAAAAAAACCCTTGCGGGGATCTGCTTCTGGCTGGCACCCTCAATGATAGAGCTCAATGCATTCTCGACGGCAGTGTTGACTTAATATATCAGCTGCTCGTCCAGTGAACTCAGTTACGTTCTGGATGGACTCTACTTCTCGCTAGGCTCAGTACACCTAGCAGAAAAATTTCATGTTAACTGGTCAGTCTCCAGCTCACACTGCCAGTCCTTCTGGTGGGCTCTTCTTACATAGCCGGCGGTGGGGTGATAATGCCTTTATCAAGAATGTAAAAACTCTGTCTTCAGGTGCTTAATTGATTAAATTTAAACTAACTCCTCATCCTATTAAATTATAATCGAAACCCCTCGGATTTGTGAAAAATTTTCAGATTTCTCTGGGAGAATTTCTGATGACATATTGGAAGTAGTATTTTTTCAGGTGTTTTTTTTATTTACTGGAAACTCGACTCGTTTAAACACAATTTTTCTCAATAGCGTTTTCATTTTTATTATCAAGGGTGAAAACTCGGGTTAAAGCACTCGGAGTCGCATTACTCGCATATTTTCAGCAGATCTCTTTCTCAATTATTACAAACAGCATTATAACCGGCAAGACTCGTCTTTTATGGTCCCATCGTAGCTGTTGATAGGATCAAAGTCTAAACGAAAATCGCCTTATCGTCATAATTTTAATGAGCAATTAGGAATAATTATTGTTGTGTTGTTATATTTTTTATTTATAGAAAATCATTTCAAACCTTCTTCTACATGGAAGTTTCAAAGTAACAATTTCGTAAGATCATTTTTTCAAACTCAAGATGACTTAGGTAATAAGAATGTATTGATCAAAAACTGTCTGTCTAGACTCTAGAGGGTTCTGAAGCTTGATCTAAAGTGATTCTCAATCAGATAATATTACGAGCAAATTAACTTACCTATAATCTGGAATTATTGACATTATGTCAAATTATAAATAAATTACAATGCGTTCTAACATTATTTATTATTGCTTATGACGACTTGCTCCTTTTTATTTTTCGGCTTCTTCTAAAGCGTAGACGCTTTAACCTCTCGAAATATTTCATTCGTGTTGACGTCATCTTTCGAAATAATTTTTTTATATTTAAGACCTACTTCACCTAGCTAGCACTAATTGTTTGCCAAAAAAAAGTATGAAAGGTAATGAAAGACTTACGTTTAATTTCTCGAGACTATTATAAGACTAGGTAGAAGTTCAAAATTTAATTCAAATTTATAATTAAAGTGTAGAGCTTTCTCAGATTGCTTAATAAACGGTAGGTATGCCAGAAGGTATGTTTTATTCGCTTTAAAAATTTGTCTCCAAAATAAAGAATAATTGATTTGCTGACGTCTATAAACAAAAGAGCTAATTAAAGTGGATAAAATGGGATTCTGAATTATTTTTAAGAAAACTTATGCTCTCACTCAGATTGGTGTAAGGAGGGGGGTGCGAGAAAATAAAGAGAAGTTATCTATAAGGTATATAAGTAAGAGAGAGATATCGGTGCAAGTAATGAAATTTTGAAAAGATACAATTCTTCTCTTTCTCCCAACACACCAAAGTAGAGAGTTCAAATTAGGCGCTAAATTCCTGCACTAATGTGAAACTCTCTTACATAAAAAGTGGTAGTTAAATAGAGATAAAAGTAATAGAGTGGGATGCCAGATGCTTTATTTAATTTAAGATTTAGATGTTTCTTAAATGATATCGTGAGCTATAAAAAGTATCAAAAAATTTTATTAGGGTTTTTATTGTTTCTATTTTTCTAGACTATTTTAGTCGGTGTTATCCTTAGACTATATTAATAAATATGGACCGCGCCTTCCCTATCTTAGCTTGAAGTCAGTTTTGGTTTGTTGATATTCTCTCTCGCACTCATATGCTGCTTGTGGTGGGTAAGGGGGACGACGTAAAACGTAAACAAACAGAACGCAACGGCAGTGGCGCGCTCGAGTTCAGTTATAGGAAATGTAATAATTACATAAATTATAATAATGATCATAATATTCATAATATTATTATTTTATTTGCAGTTTTTGTTACAAAAAACATAAATTATGGGAATACTAATAGATATTAAATTAAGAAAATATATACTTATACCTACCTATACAAAATAAAAGGTACAAAAAGGTAATAACAATTTAGCAAATAAAAAATCGATAGGAAAGTCGGAAAGCAATATACATCAGTAGGTACCTAAAATATTTTTTCAATTTCTTACATATTTAGTTGATTTTATGAAACTTTAGCTGAGTTAACTCTGTCCTTGTTTCGCAAAATTTGTGATCTTAGGAAATAACAAGGCAATTTAATTATTTCAAGACAATATTAAAATATCACGCTCTATCTTTTTATAGACCTCATAATGAGATCTATACTTTACGCATGACCCTTCTCTAGACATCTACACACGTTTTCGGTCACTATTCGCTTGTTACGCGGGATCTACCCATTATGGAATAAACAGGACTCGATATTCTAAGTACGGTCGCTGGAAAAGAGAGGTCGCTAGTAAATAATTAAAGTGAAACCTATTTGCACTAACTACTTTAACGCCGTTAGGTCGTTACATTGGTTAACTTGTTTTCAAGGAAGGGAAAATATTTTCACGTGTAGGACGCTCTTTTCTTCAAGATCAAAATGATTCTTGGAATTAGAGTTTAATATAAAATGGTCCCGCGTACCTACCACGACTTAGTTGGCAGGTAATTAAGGTGCGTTTACAAAATTAAGTTATCTCAGAGGTAGCACGCTAACAAATAGAGATCTGTAACGACGATAACATTTTTTTATCGTTTCTTCACGTTTTATCATTTTCTTCACTCAAGAAGCTAGAGATTGGTTTCATTGACGAGAGATGGCGCTAGCAGTATTGTAGGTATATTATTTCTTAATGCAGAATTTAACGTCTTTAACTGTTTAAAATTGACAGCTAGTAAAAATCCCGACTTT
The DNA here is from genome assembly GCA_910589415.1 of Malachius bipustulatus. Classification (NCBI taxonomy): domain Eukaryota; kingdom Metazoa; phylum Arthropoda; class Insecta; order Coleoptera; family Melyridae; genus Malachius; species Malachius bipustulatus. The sequence continues at coordinate 30,109,995 of OU342638.1, read as the reverse complement.
TTCTTGATAGGTCGAATGAAAAAACATAAGGCTGACTGAAACGTCAAAGATTTACACGTGAAGCTTCGAACGTTCGTGAATCCAAGCGAACACTAATGAGGTGCTTGAATTCTTCCTCAATCGTCGTATATATTATTGTGATTTATTATTGATATTCGGTATATTCACAGATTTGAAGTTTATTATAAAGCGGGCATTGCATCATCAAACATCAAAACTTTCCGTCTCGATATGGCTAATTTGAAGGAAAAGTGGTCTTACCAGATGAACGGATAAATCGCTTAAGCGAGGAGAAAATATATAGCTATTTTCGTTTTTAGATGGAAACGACGATCAGCCACCGGCAAATAGAATATTCCGTCAGGAAAATAACACTGATAGGGAAATATGTGTACTTTCCAGGATCTCCAAGTTATATTCTACTTCATCAATCTTTTAAACTTACTCGAGTACCTACATACTTTGAAAATAACGGTAGATTTTAAATTCCCGATACGGAAACTTGTCATCTTTTCATGCAGCAGGCAAGTTTTACGATTCCGGAGTTATGATATCCTCTTAAATTTTTAATAAAACTAGTAGGTAATGCAAGTTTTATGACATAATATAAATAATGCATTTATTTTTCTAGTACCTATGACTTAAATATAAAGAAAATCCGTCTATAAAATTACGCAAGGCATCATTCACTATAATACATAATGTAATTTTATACGTGCAGAACATTGAAATAATTACATCACTATAGTGTGGAAAGTGACCCATTCCACATGCACGAGTGGGAGATTTTTGTCGTACGAGACGAGGTGTTAGCCGAGTGCGACAATCTCACGAGTGTGAAATGGTACTTTCCACACGAGTAGTGTACACTATTTTTCCTGCGACCATAGAATAATACAAAATCTCAAAATTTAATTGTTTTTAATACTTTTATTTGAGACCGTTTCAAAGAAAACTAATAATTGAATTATAAACTCTTAATAACAACTGCTCAGCAATAATTGTATATTTTTTACATTACCTACTTAAAATCAGACCTCTCTTGGAGCGGGTATGGTTACAGGTTGGTCACTTTTAATTATTGTCTCACCATTGAAATGTCCTAAGCCATAAGAAATAGGTATAGAGTCGATTAAATTAGAGAAAATTTGCACTATTTTATGCTAAATAAGAATCTCTGAAAAAAACTGAAAAATCTAGATTTCTTATTTTCGGCATAATATCTTTCTTACATTATTGAAAATGACTTAATAAGGTTTACATAAGCTATCAATTTTTCATTTTTTCAGCTTTTTAAAATTAATTTTCAATAAGTAATAAAAAATATACGAAATCTAAATTTTTCAGTTTTTCAGCTTTTTTCAGCGACAACTGAAGTTGTCCTGAATTTTGTTCCAGATTCTTAATGAGCATAAAATTGTGAAACTTTTCTCTAATTCAACCAACTCTCTATCTCCAAAGGTTTATGAGATCCTAATGGTAAGCCAGTTGAAAGTGACCAGCCTGTATATTTTATCATCCTCGATCAAAGAGGTTTCTAATTCAAAAAAATAGAAAAGAACAAAATTTTTAAAACCAGATTCATCAAAATCGGACCTGTTCTTGAAAACTTCCGAGCAGTCTAGTGTGATATTGTCTTTTCAATTTTAGGGTGATAATTGTCATTTTTCTATTTATCACTTGCGTTAGGTGTTCGTCGGGTAAGAATAATTACATTCAACTCCCAACTGAGCAGCAAAAGAAGACCTAAAACTGGACGTCCAAATTTTCGCCACGTCAATTCTTCTAACCTCCAATTTCCGCCAGAGGTACGATTGTGAACAATCAATGGCAGTTACACTCCAACTTCAAACCTGGTAGTGAAATTCTGGTATAGTATTTCATCTCGCTGGTCTTTCGGGATGACTAGCTGCATGTGCATCTTCCCTATCGTTGCCCTAAAGATTCCCTTCTGAAACGAATTATTTTACCCTAGAGGGGAAAAATAACCGTTGAGAGCATGAGACAAATAAAAGACAACAAGGGTCGTGGGTTGAGTTGCCAATCTAAGAGGGTCAGCAAACAGGCGGGTCAGCAGAACAACAGGTACTCTTTATTTAAAACAAAATCACAGCTATTAAGTATCACATAATCTTGAGCACGGTTAACAAAATAAAAAACCGTTGAGATCAGCCGAATGAAAGGGGTGGTAAAATTGGACCAGGGAAGGCACTTATCTTCGTAGGGCTCTCCTTTGCGAGAATGAAGGTTTTCAGCCGGGGCTCTGGGTGGCCCAGGTTTGGCTGCTATTTATTGGTTCAGCTGCTGCGGGAGTCAGATCAGCGGCTCCAGTTCTACCAATGTGTGCCCCTGGATCAGGTGCACTTCGGTACGAAGACAAAGGTTGTCCAATCGGAAAAGTGATCTCAGGTATGAAGAGTGTGCTCCGGTATGAAACGTCGGTCTAGTAGGAAAACTTGCTCCTGTAGAAAAACTTGCTCCCGTAGGAAAACTTGCTCCCGTAGAAAGAGCTGAAATTTCAGTATGTATCAGAGACACTCTTGGTGGTGTTAACGGTCCGATCGAGCTCTGGCCTACCAGGGTTACATAAAATTATGTCCCATCCTCAAGATAATTAAGATAAAAATGTGATCAACAAATTTTACATGCGGGCGAAACTCGATCGGATTAATTGCTGTTTTCCTCTTTGTATTAAAAGGAAATATGATTTGTACAATTAAAACAATGATAAAAGAACCATTTTAGGTCACTCACCAAGCCAAAAACACAGACGATGTTTATAATATTTTACGTGAAAGTTCACGACGCCATTTTGGTGAAAATTGCAGGTGTTTGCCAAAACGACCTTCTTCAAGCGAATTCCAGGAGAGAAAAGAAAGGTGAGATCTCAGGTATCGGCGTACCGGATCGAAACTCGACCGTAGAGGTCGACGAAACTCGAGGCATCCAGCCGGCCGTGTTTGCACTGAACTAAAAGCCACCATCATCACTCACTCATGCGACGAGCGCAACGCGGTTGTCTCCGGGTCGCTGGCATTTAGCCAGTAAGTACAAAATGTACATTACACTTCTTCAGAATAATCCACTCTCGCTTCATTTGCTGGCTTCTTCGCGCCGGTCAGGAGCTTCTAGGGTTTCCATAATTTTTGACAATTCAAATTGACACGGTAATTGGGATTTCGAGTGTTTCGACAGGGTATCAGCAACCACATTAGCCTTCCCTGAGGTACACCCAATTTTCAATATCATGGGCCTGAATTTACATTGCACAACTGGCTAGTCTCCCAGTTGGGGTCTTGATTGACATCGAAGAGGTTAGTGATCTGTTCCAACTATGATATCATCTGCACAATCAATTCCTCGTAACTTCTTAATGGCGTATACCACAGGAAGCGCTTCTCTTTCTGGAGTTGTCTCGGCCGAGGTAAACAATCTTCTGATGAAGTAAGGTTTACTCTCGTCAGTCTGTCGTAGATGGGTACTGAGGTTAGTCTATCTTCGAGAATTTGAAAAATAGTTTTTTGGATCATTTCCATTCATCTTCTTCGTAACATTTGTTAAAGGACGCTCTAGAGCAGCAAAGTTGGGTATGAATTTCCGGAAACAAAAGGGACGGACTTGCTTTCAGTTAATAATTAGAGACAAGTCTCATGGGGTCGCTAGATACCAATACTTTCTGTCTTAAATATTATTCGGCCCTACGCTGGGCGCCAATTTATAACATTTTAATTTTTTTACTCTTCCTGTACAATTAAATCGAATTTTCTTAACGCGAATTGCATTTTTGTATCAAGCAAAAGACATAATGAAGAATTTTTTTTTTTTCAAAACAATGAAAGTAAGTTTTTTGTAAGTGTATATTATTGGACTCTCCATCCTTGGACACACTGTATATACCACTTTTCCCCATGCATTTGTTCAAACTGTCCTTGTTGTGAACAAGAGACTATAGTGAAGTATTGTGTGAAGAGAAAGAAATGACTGAGCGCGAGTTATGGAGTTTCCGGAACTGGTCATGAGGAATCCCTTCAAAGTAAGGAGTTCCCCAGAATTCACTGGTAATCTTAAAAAAAAAACTTGAATAGCAAATAAGCCGCACTGAGGCGATGAAGCGGAAGACTGATAAAAAAAAGTCGATCTGTCGAGTGTATAAAGATTTAAAAAGGGAAAGCAGCACAGAGAAGACTTAGAGAACTGTGAAATAAGGTCTGTTTAAGATTCGAGAATATTAGAACTCCCATGCAGGTATTGCTTAATCAATTCAGGAATTGGTAAAATGGAATATACCAAATCGTTTCCAAGAAGTGTCGTTCATGTTTTCATTTCCCTCTTCATTGGCTTCAGCTCTTTATGAAATGATCTACCAAGCAGGAGCTTTAATTGAAAGCTCTACTTCGCGAACACGACCGAATTTCATTAGCCTTTGCCAGTCGGTAAATGGGAATAGATTTTTCTTCATTTAATATCCTTCGGAGAGCGACGAAGAATGAGAGTTGCTTACTTAATTAGCCTTTAAACTCGCCTGATGATTATGGATAAGCGAGAATTATTATTTTATTCCAGTAATGCGAACATGTGAAGCGACCCCTTCGCGTAAATTCGAGAAGTAAAGGAACCGGAAGATTTGTTTGACCCGAGGAATATTTCATTCCTGCGTCGCTAAACCTTTCGGAATTAATCACTATATAAGTTGTTCCAGATCCAGCGCCTGCGGGGAAACTAATAATGTCTTCAAAGATTTATGCCAAACTGATTTCAATAGAGAATCGGAATCTACTTTGGGAGTAGCTTTCCGCTTCGTGGATCTTTTATTCAAAGTGTTCAGCGATGGCATGGGAATAATACCGCGGAAGCTTTTTATAACAGCATGGCAAAAATTTTCCTCGCTGATTTTTATGATTACAATATACTTACTATTAATCATATTATGTATACTGACTTGATTTTTTCTCAAGTAAACGTTCATATGGGTTCTCCAAAGAATTGGAATCCTCTGCTCGTGTCGTTTCCTTTGTAATTTTCCGTAACTTTGAGGTAAATGAAAGTCGATACACATCTCAAATAAAATACTGTCCCGTATAGACATCCTGTCACAGCTCCTCTAAATAAAACATCAATGTTTGAAGTTAATCATCAATGGCCAAGAAAGCCCTTCAAGTTTATGTCTAAGAATACGCCGTGGTTGGAATTGTATTGAAGTTTCTAACCGTGAAAGTATGTTTTAAATGAAATACTATCAGTTGGATTTTCCTAGGTAAAAGAGCGCAAACCAGGCATGGAAATTTCGCTATAAAGACAGACTAATTCTGCATCTTCTTGAAGACTATTAGAATACCACATAGGTAGGTTGAATTTTGTTTCCTAATCCTAATTGAATTATTTTCATTGCTTTGCTTCCGTCGCGTCTTAACGGAACGGTTGTACCAGGCACCTTACTACCTTTATGTATAAGTAAACTCCAGCTCCACTGCACTTAACAACAACTCTGCAATCACTTATACTCATTCCGCCGTGAGAGGACGTCGCGCTGTTGTACCAATCGACGCGGAATCATTGAAGCCGTCTTTACATTCCGGAACCACCAATCGACTGTTATCTTATGTTTAGGTGTCGAAGATAACAAAGCAAATTGTTACATCTTAAGAAAACAATTAATCATAACCCAGATAGCAGAGCAACGTCAATATGACGTCATTTTTTGGTGCTCTATGACGTCGAATGACGAATTTAATGACGTGAGGAAGAGGTTGTATTGACGAAGAAATGTCACAGCGATAATTAAAAGACATCGTCACACATTATTTATTTACGTAATAAAAAAACTATTCAAAAAAATAATAAACACGTCCCATTGCCCTAAAAAACACTCAAATTCGGACGTGAAAACCATTAAGTAGTTGGAACCTAGTCGAATGATGAATTTAGAGACGTCAGTATGACGTCGTAATGATGAATAAAAATGTCACACATCAAACAGTCACACACGTCACTTATTCACTCGAAATAAGACCAAAAAAAGACGTAAAAACTACCAAATTAAAGATTCAAATTGACCTAAAATAAACACGTATTTTGGGGCGTGAATACTATTGACTAATTGAAACCAAGTCTTGAAAAAAAAAGGTTTCATTGGCCAGGATGCAGAGAAACGTCAATATGACGTCATTTTTTGGTTCTCTTTGACGTCGAATGATGAATTTAGTTACGTGAGGATGAGGACTTGTTGACGAAGAAATGTCATAATTGAAAGGCGTCACATGTTATTTATTTACGTAAAAATGACGTCACAAAACGACCTATTGATTAAAAAAAATTAACACGTAATATTGACTTAATAAAGACTCATTTTGGACGTGAATACTATTGGGTAATTGGAACCAACTCAGATGACAAATTTAATGACGTGAGAATGATGTTTTAATGACGAATAAGAAATGTCATAGATCAAAACTTCACACGTCACTAATACATTTAAAATCATACCAAAAAACAACGAAAAAACTTCCAAATTAAAGAAATTGATTTTTTTTTAACAAATAATCTGGGACGTCAATATTAATGACTTAAGTGTTGTAATAATAAATATTATTTCCCAGGTAGCAAAGCGACGTCAATATGACGTCCTTGTTTTGTGCTCTCAGACGTTGAATGACAAATGACGAGACAATAACATCTTAATGACGATCAAATGTCACAGATCAAAGAAGGATTTATTCACGTGAAAATCACGTCAAAAAACGACGTAAAAACTATCAATTTAATATACAGGGTGGTCAGTAAAGGATAGGGAGTGCCATATCTCGAAAACTATTGGTCCTAGAGCCTCAAATTTAAAATTTTCCATACCACGACTTTAAGTGACCACGAAAAAAAACTAATACGGGTGGTTTGACAATTGGTGCAAAAGTTGATTTTTTTATGTAAACAAGTAAAAATCTCAATTTTTCATTTTCAAAACAGTGTGCAGCGGAAACGGCTTCAAATATTGTAAAACAGCCTACATTTACTTAACTTTTCACATGGTATCTATCCTATGGTTAAAATTTTGTATAGAAATGTATAAAAATCTCAAGTACACTGTACGGTAACACGTGAAAAGATTACGATAGGGACATGTAGGTCGTTCTCCCGTATCGTGAGCCGTTTTCGATGTAGGTACACTGTTTTGAAAATTAAAACTCTGAAAACAGGACAAAAATCGTTATTCTAATGGTACCTACTTTCTTCATCATCGTAGGCGATTTGACATGATGCTTCGTATAACAAGTTTCACGTGTATATGACGTTCAAAACACGTTACTTATGGCGACGTCGTAAAATGGTAGTCAATTTACGTTTTTTTGACGTCTCTGATTGGTTTTCTTTAGTTACGCGAGATACCAGGTACTCAAACGACGTGTTTTCGACGTCACTTATCGATTGCTCAAGTCAGCGACCAATTATCACCAAAATATGACGTCATAATCACGTGTCATCACAAATCTTTCACCTTGCCTGGGAAACGTTATAAAAAAGTGAATTAATACTTATAATAATAATTGAACATTCGGTATCTAATGTCAACATCGTCTGGAGCTTCTTTATCTCCACGTCTAGATTCCAGAGCACTCTTTAAAATAATAAATTAAAGTTTCTTAAAGTTCTGCAACACAAATTTACCGAACTAAATGTCAATTTATCAAAGAGAGATTGGGACAACGTAATTTATCAAAGTTAGTACTTGTACCTTGATAAATTAACGAATAAAAGTTTACATTCTCCTTCTCCAAGAGTCCAAGACACTTGTCTTGTTGGAAATTGGCATCTCTCCAAGTAGTGCAATCGTCCAGGTTTCATTTTTCGGTTTCAATAACTTTAAGGCTCGTTCAACCATTGCGTCATCCTCATGAATGTAAATGTTCGCTGGGAGACATTATGAGTGTATATGAAATGAGGAGAAAAGAACAACTCCTCTTAATCGTTTTTATTCAAATTTTAGGACCAGTCACCTTGTGGTGGGTTTAAAGGTTATTATACCTCGTTCCTCGCCGGCGCCAGTCTTTTCTATTTGTTTCGAAGTTTTTAAAGGACAAAAATTTTAATTTTCCGCCCTATTTTTTATAAACACGAGCGTGAAATTATCCCGAAAGGCTACATAAATGTACAAATACTCCGAAAGTTTTAATTAAGAAGTGCTACCTACTTTAGTAGGAAGGATTATTTTTCCAGCTCTCGCACCCATCTTGAGTGCGTATATATGGCGGTGGATATTTCAAAGCCTTGAGGGCTTACAGTACCCTGAAAGTGTTAAAGGTGGTAAGAACTTAATGAGCATTTCAGTTCGAGGTATAATTCCTCTAGTTCTAAACCCTTCTGAAATGTGTGGAAAATATAATTCGCTCTTGTGAAGAAAGTAATAAAACTGCATCAATATTTTTAATTAACAGCTTTGTTTCGTTCTTCTTAAGTCTCATCAGCATTTTATATAAGATATCATCCCTTATATCGCAATCTTTTTAGACTCACCTTTATTGAGCGTTTGAGTGTGACGTTACGTTCTGGGATGAAGCGAGTCCAGACGGGCGCCAAGCTAATCATATTTGAACCCTGATGATTAAATCCCTGGAACCTGAATTGCCCAAATTTAACGTCCGGGATAGAGGTCAAGTAGTCTCGGTGTTGATTCTGGGCTTAGATAATCCGTTTAGGTCACTTGTATTTTCCCAAATTGTGGTTGCGGAGTTTGCTACCTTTTTTTTAACGCCAGTAAAAAAGGGTTTGATCCAGAACGGTAAGTACTTCGTCAGGCCCTTCTACTCTTGCGGCTGCCGATGGCTATGTTATCATTTATCGCACAAGGAGGGCGTTCGAAAATTGAACAGTAAAAATACACTCAACCTATCTACAGGGATGGATAGGAATAAACTTTTACCTCTTAAATAATTCTCATGAATTATTTTATTCAAAATAGGTTGGTCTAGTATTTTTGATATAACTGATGGCAAGTCAGATATTGTTATTCTTGACCATTGAAGTCCTGACCCCAGCCCATTCCGTGCAGACCACGTAAGAATTTTTTTTGCTTCTGGAAAACTTTTGACAGATCTGGATTCGTTCCAACGTCGAATTTACGACTCCACCCACCTTATTTCTATTCCAGTGTTGACTTTGGAGGCGCTACTTCGTATGAGGATTTCAACCGCATCGGGGGCCGTACGTGTCAAGAATGGCGGTGTATCGAGTGGCCACATATTATCATCCCCGAGAGTTCAGCTTCGACAAGACGGTCTACATCGCTATTACAAGATTTTGAGTTATTGAAATGGAGTTCATGAAAAATTAAAACTGCTACGCGTCAATAATTATTCTTGACGTGAGAAGTGTAGGAAAATATGATGCTCAACCCTATAATAATAATCGGAGTAACAGGGTTTTTAAGGATTTTGGAGCATTTTTTATTAAATCAAACTGAAATGTCCATTGTTTTATTCAGGTAGATTTTTGTCCCAGTTTGCTGCTGCGATGTTAAGTAAGTCTGCTAAGGGCTGTTGAAGTCAGAATTCGGATGTCACAACAGCCGCGATTTCACATATCAACGGCGCGAAATTGCAAATTCACGTGGAAATTGCGCAAAACTGATGCAGAACTCCGAAAACTAAATCTCTAAGGAATCCCATCTGTTCTGGAAATCAGCCTCAATGAAATTCACGTGTCCAGTCCAGCTGAAACCATACTCCCCCCACATCCATAATGCCCAGAAGTGGCTCGAGAGTATCTCGACCCTTATTGCCATAAATCTGGATGCCGCGTTTATTGGACGATTCTTCTCCTCAACTACATACAATCAAATGATATCTGGTCTTGGTGATGTTGACATATGCAACAAAATCGCTTTGTGTAAATTTTTGCGTGATAATCATTTTTTTTACTGATTGTTGCTCAAGGCAGCCATCATGGAACTTGGTCTGACCAGGAAAATCGTGTGCAGTATCCGTAGCAACTACACTCTCAGGCTGCCGATGAGAAGACCACTCCTCAGTAACCATTTATCCATCTACCTCTGGAATGTTGTTCTTCTCTGGGCAAGCACCATACAAAACTTGTCCTACCTGGTCGTGGTATGTTCAATGAAGACAAGATTGTGTTGGTGACAGACTTCGTAGACTATGACTTTATAATATGAAGTAAAGAGCAGTTTTCTATATTATGATTGACTTTGATTGATTGAAGAGTCTGGTCAGAAATTCTGGAATAGAATGTTTTGGTAGAGAATTGGCTGAAGATTGAAAGGCTTCAAAAGGTCCGGGAAATGAATTGCTAAAACAACTACATCAATATCTACTGCGAAAACATGTTTTCCCTGAATATTAACACTGTCTTTGGGATGGAGGAAAATCTTCCAGTTTGTTTCTTCCTGTTGCCTGAGAAGAACTAATGATGCAATCATTCTCAGTACTAAATGTGAGCTTAATCCAGGTTCTCCAAATAATTTGAAATGTTCTGCCCTATTCTGATCGCAATAATAGAGGAAGAAAATTTTGGGGAACATATTTCCTTTGCTACGTACTTGGTGACGTGCACCATTTTTTAATTCCCGCACGTTTCTTCAGACAAGTTTTTCTGTAATTTTCTCAAGGACAAGTATTCTCCAAAGTTCAGGCTAGTTCCACTGGATGGATCTAGTCAAAGAAAACAAAGACATATTGGTGACATATTTCTTCATGCATATCTTCTTCTTCTGCATTACTGGTGAAGAGGTAATGTTGCCCAGAAAGTATCCAGAAGCCTTTTTTTGTCAAAATGGATGTGTCCATTCCTGTTACACATTTCTCACTCAGATCAAGAAACTTTTTTGGCGACCGCCGACCAAAAGTTCTTCCAGGGCAGTGTTACAGGAAGGCTTAATAACACTGTAGCTATCTCACAGCCACCTAAGAGTTCCATGGATTTGCAAGTGAATCTCTAGCTGGAAAGTTAATTTTGGCATCAACTATCAATACGACCACAGTACGTGGCATATTTTATTGGACCAGACTGAAGAACCCCATTTTCATGACTGTACTACGCCGCCGTTATTCCAACGCGTCGACGTCATTTATATTTTCCGAGATCCTTGCATAAAACAACAACATAATGTGATTTTATGACTTTTTTCTTGATATGCTAATTTCATAATCCCATACAACAGCGATTTGCTATCTGTGGCCATCCAATTCTGAACTGACCAGACCTGTATGTAAACTAACCCTCATTGTTGTTACCGTGATACAGGGTTTATTTTTATTTGTTTTTAGATTCCCTTCTGCAGAGATATATCTCAATTACAACAAGGTCTACGAATAAATAGAACCCGTCAAATTAGCATAAATCGTAGCTAGCGAGGTTTCCAGTTTTTGTTCCGTACACAGAGATAGCAAGACAGGACGGCTGAAAGAGGCCCAAAGACCCTTTTTTGTCGAACATCCGAAACGTAACTCGATTTCACAGTGTGCTTTCATCTCGAAACTTTACCTACCTTTAACTCCATACGTGTCCCAGTTATCTCCTTCTCCTGGAGAAAAAGGCACGTAGCTAGTTTAGATTGAATCAAAGAATCAATTTTTTCCAATTTATACGTGACGTATTTTATTGCTTGTTCGGAATTAAGGTTTCTTTAGAACATTGAGTAATTTCGCGCTAATGGCGTTCAAGAGTTTAAATGGGAGTTAAAGAAAACTAGTTTTGATTGGTGATTCATAAACTTCGAGAGCGATGATTCCCACGTGTAGAAAAAGTATAGCGAGTAACACATCAATAAATTTATTATTATTTTAGCGTGCTTCTACATTATGTTGATGGTGTGGTAGAAAGAGTCACGTCTCAATTGTTACAAAATTAGGGTGCGGCACTACCTTGGGAATAAAGTAAGACCCACACGACTAAAAAGATTCGATAGAACTGATACAGCGAGGAAAATATTCACGATAACAAAAATTAGTGATTCATTTTTTTCTTCTCGAGTAGGAGACGTTATTTTCTCTACGGCTAAAAATTTTTCAGCATATTTCTCTTCATGAAACTTTTCATTATTCAATGATTGGGGCGTTTATAAATTTTAATTCATTCTATTAACAAAATTTGAACCACTAACATGAGTATGCTCGAACAAATAAAGGGTTTGCAAATTATAATTGCTGTTTCTAATTTTTCGTTTCCATATTAATTAATTACAGCAATTAATGAAGGAATATTACATCAATAAACACGAGTAGGCATGCTGGTTTTATTTGAGATGGGATAATAATAATTAGTGTGGTAATAATTTACAATTTAGTAGATTGAGGTTTTTTTATGGGCAACTCGTACCAAAAATTTATAATTTACCCAGCTCAACTCAGAATTTTCATTATCCAAAAGCTTTACACCCGACCGATTGCATACAGGTAATAATTGTGAGAGTTTGAAACAGATACAATTATTGAGCTCTGCATTCATTTAACCAGACTGCGGTCTGTGGTTTTAATTTTCCATCGACTCGACCTTCATTAGATACTTTCCATTGAACTGTAGCTATAATGGAAATTAGAAATCAAAAGTTTTCTTTTTTAATATGAAACCTATTGATTTTTGTCAATTTATTGTCAGTTACCTACATCTCAAAGATAGAACTCGAAATATTTTACTGGAAGGTCATCGCTGACATTTCCTGTCTATTAGACGTTTCAATAATACGTAAGTAATCGATCTAATTTTATTGCTGACTTCGCCTTGAAAAGAATTGTCTACACAGATTTATATATTATTTTTAGCCTAATTGATACCTAGGCTTTCACGACTGACAGGACTCAGAATATATATTGATTCCGCGCTGTTTTATCGTGGTCCATTACGACCTGCTCTGAACGTTTCGCTTTCAACTGCGGTAGACATCATTAGTGGTCTTGTTTACGCAAGCGCTAATTATATTTCGTGAGTTCACTGATTACTGACTGAACAGCGTTGGATGTTAACATTTCTTCGCTTTTTCGACCAAGGTGTCCCCTTTTGCTGCCGTGTCTTCATTGGCTGGTCATCAACAGGATTGTTTTAATGATGCTCTGGCGGCAGTTGCTCGAGCCTGGGCGGATGCTGTCTTCGGATGTATTTACCTAGCACCTGGGTACTAGTCCACTGGTCTGAAGGCAACCGGACGAGTTACTCAGTTCGCCCCTCCGATAACCAAAGGCTGCTGTCACTTTTGCTGCGGTTACCGCGCCTCCGTTGTAGGTTTCTCCCAGGCGATCTTTTTGTATAGGGTCACTACGAGGTACTTCACACCGAGTCGACCCACAAGCATTGGGTGCCCGAAGATTTCGAGCTAGCCGGTTCCTTTCTTCGGTTGATGAACAGAATCGCCATGCTTTTGTCTGCGTTCTCCTAGATTTACCTGGAGAACTAATCTTCCAACAGGTTTAGAGTGGCTTGAATCTTCCGGGTCGCCGCTGCTGACTGCCATGATCTCGCAAGGATCGCGGTGTCCTCTTCGTAAAGAACCTGTATCGTGTCTGGTGAGCATGGCATGACGACGACGTAGAGAGAGTAGAACAGCGGGGACAGCAACGATCTCTGCGGATCTCCTGCTGAAAGGGTTTGGTTTTCTCAAAAATAAGTAGGGCAGCTTCGTCATCGAGAGCTCCACGCCGGCGTCGAGGAGTTTGTAGACAAGCTCCTTCTGCCAGACCTTGTCCACGTCCAAGAATACGGCTCTTCGACAACTCGAAGACTGTTCTTCTTGGATGGTCTTCTTTTCGGCTGTCATGGATTTTAACCCTCTCCAGATGACCGCTTCCGTGACCCTGCCCACCGTGGAGATGAAGTTGATCGAGTGGTAGTTCTGAGAATTGGGCATTCTTGCCTGGCTTGGCGATGGAGATGGCGTGGCTCGTTTCTACTCCTTCGGGAAGTGACGCAGTCACACCATGGCATTGATGATGTTGGTCAGCGCCACAATTAACTTCTTGGGGAAGTTTCTCAGGGCCAGGCTGCTGATGGAGTCCGGATTTGGGGCCTTCCTAAGCTTTCTGCTTCTGGCGATCTTCGCTTTGCTGGGACGATGAATGCTTCCGCCTTATCCTCTGGGGCCTGACTAAACGGTTAGAGGAGCGCTCCTATTTATAGGTTGATTAACAGGACGGTGGCGTCATATCCCCTCCACTAGCTCTTACCACCATAGCAACGGCCAGCCTCTCCGACCATTTCATAGATTGCTGAGTCGAGTGGGTGATTTCATTAAATTTTTCGTCATTTCGGAAATAGGGAGATTTATTTTTTTCGGTAAATTCCCCCGTTCGGATCTAAAAGGGGTTTTTAACCCGACTAGTTTTCCAGGGGCATTCTACGTGATATAAGAAGCGACTTGATGGCGCTTTTTTGAAAATTCGTGCGTTTCAGATCAAAAGATAGTTTTGGTGCCGATCAGTTTTTTAGGGGAGGGGGGGTACTTTTCACGGATTACCGATTCGTTTAGAAATTTATTTTGTCGTCTTTTAAGATATTTAAGACATCTTTTACAGCTCTCAATGAACCCTTTTTTATAAAGAAGGAATTTCTCTCAAATACCTCCTGTCCTGGTCTCGGTCCTGGAGGGATGAGCGTAAAGAGGAATCAGGTTTAAAATGTTTTCTTGGTAGGGAGGACTAAACGAAAATTTACATAAGTAATGGATCTATGGGAGGTGTTAATCCCTGAAGTTTCTAAAGCATCTCTGGGGACTTTTCTCCCGTATCTCTGCTGATGAGGATAAGGATGTAACGCTGCAGTACCGACACTGACGGTTACTAAGCGCAAGCGTCAGTGTCGGTATTACAGGTACCTACTCTATTGTTAGCTGAGCACCGAATACGAGAAATGAAGGTGGATATTGATGGAAAGAGGTTTTCTTACGTTTCTGATATCTGACTTTTGTCAAAATTGGCCACCCGAATCACGTTTTCGTAGTTTTCTGGCAGTAATAATTTTACGGGAGTAAGATTTCGGTTTTAGGGAAAAATTTTCATATCAGTTCTGATAAAAATGAAAGATAAAAACATCTGCGTAATTTACGTAAGGAAACTCTATTCTGGCAAAATTTTTAGAGCCAATTTTTGGGTCAAAAAATTTCTTTAAGACATAAATAGAAATTTGAGGTCATTTTTTTTTTATATTTGTTTCTTAAATAATTATATTTAAAAAATGCGACATTACGTAAAAAATATGCTCTAAATAAATCCTGACTGAAGTTACAAGTAGCAAGAGATAGATGGCATTGCTGTCACATCAAAGGGAGAAGTTATCCAATCCAATAATAGTGAAATAGACATTGAGATTGCAGTGTGATGGAGCATATTAAGGCAATAAAGTTCAAATTAAGTTCACAGAGTCGTCTTTCCCTTGGTTACTCGTGCGAATGACTTGCAGATTGCAGACTCTCACACTGTCTCCTCAAGAAGACGATCCGTAAGATCTACACTGAATTCCCAATATCGTTTGAGCTGGAGATGAAAATTTGACCAACCAAATAGCTATGGGCATGATGTATACTATGATTGTTGTCAGTTTGGAATATTTATCAGACATCAGGAAACGTATTTGTTCAAGCGTTCAAGTTATAGGGTAGCTGTATTACCGACATTGGCGCTAACTTAGCGTCAGTGTCGGTAATACAGGTACCCTAGCTTAAGCAGGAAAAAACTAGATATCAATGATGGGTATGGTGCAGAATTTGACTGTACTTACTGTACTGTACATAACCCCTTGGAACGTAATGGAAAATCCCTCGGAAAATCCAGTACCAGAGACAGTCATACGATAGATTATGGCATAGTTGTGATGTGATTAAATCAGTTGCTTGATTGAAACGGAAATGGGTCTGTCATGAACCAGAATGACCGATGGTAAATCAAGTGACGACAAGGACTCTCTATGGAAATAGGACAAGGACAAGAGCCTCGACAAGGCAGTCAGATTATATTGAGAGAAAGTCTGGTAATTTGATATGCAGAATCCACGGAATCGAGAGCATTAGAACCAGACTATAGGAGAGGCATCTTACAATGAGCGAGTACTTTTTAATCGTTCAGGCACTCATTCTTATAGTAGTCAGTCAAAATACTGATTGACAAGCGCATAAATACAGAGCAATTTAAAATGTAACTACATTAACTTCTCTACTTGGAAAGACGTATAGCGAACTATAAATAACCGCTTCTGAACAATAAACTTCCATGGTCGAAACCCTCCCGAGTAAATAATATCTACAACCTTGCTAATTACTCTGTTGCATTTACTGCAGCTGTCTATTTGAGAGACAAGCACAATATTTCACAGATTCTGGAATAAGCCCAATTCTACTGGACTGGAGAGATTACTTTGAGGAAGTTCAAGAGCACCAGGCATTGAAGTTTCAGCGAGATGACAAATAGCTTACCGAGGAGTTATGAGTTTGTCTCTGGAGGTTTGGTTGTAACCTGTAACTACAAGCTATGATAATCTAGACCAGTTTGGAATTTAGTACCTGCTTTTCTTGTGCATATAAATGATTATGTTTATAAAAAGTTAAATAGAGAAATGGTGACTCGATGTGGACTTTTGAAGAACAACAGTAGCTATTGTTTCTGTTTCGTCAATGGACGAGCGAAAAAGCGAGTATAGAAAGGCAATCTTTTAGAAATATCGTCGAATTAGTGACACTAAAATCCATCTAATTAGAGAGCTTTAATATTTTAATGGACATTTCTTTTAATCGAAGAAATTTGATTAAAGCTACATTAAAATCTCCATGGGTGGAGAGTACTTACAAGAAGGTGAAAAGAGAAGTTAATAATGAGGGTACAACGATTTTCTGTCCTGTGGAGTCTTTTTTTATTTCTCGTCTGGTATTGCTAATTTTATTATAATCGATGAAGCCTGAAATTATGAAATTACTTTCTTCTCCCTAGTGTCATTTTATTTAATATTCGGGGCTATGATGTATCAATTTATGTTATTTTTACACATTTGAAAGCTCTACGTGTAAATTATACTGTTTTATAAACAAAATGTCATAAAAGTTAGTGTTTTATTAAGAATTATGCACCTACCTTAAACATCCCATGTGTCAGCTAAAAGCTTTTATTCGGCGACAAGGGCCAAACCGTCGCGATGCAGGATGCGACGTGGATTCGCTCGTTTTCAGTACAGGTGCACCCAGGACCGTGGTTCAACTCGAAGTCATCAATAGTACTCTATTGTTAGTACCCTTTGACATAGTGACATGCACTGTTTCCCCTTTCCCCTCCCATAGTGCATAATCCAAAATAACGGAGGAACTTTATGAAAAAGGATACACGGGGACGGAACACTAGCTTTGTGTGATTTTTGTTATAAAATTGAAGATGAAAGTGTGGAAGTGTTACTTTCTTGTTGCGTTTTTGAAACATTTTTTGTGCAGATTCCGAAATTTCCCACCGATTGATAAAGAACAGGAGTTGTAGAGTCAAAATCTCAGCTGGAGAAAGATGGAAAATTGCCTGAATCTGGAAGATGCGGTTATGTGGCAGTTGTCATGGACACTGCGTTTCATGCACTTTTTTGTTGCTCTCAACATCTCCTACCGATTGAGGAACAATGGGAGTTGTAAAGTCAAAATCTCAGTTGGAAGAAGAGGAAGAATATTCAAGAATTCATAAATCGGTCGATAACAAACGATTATGTGACAGTTTCCTTGACAATGTTACTTTTTTGTAGTTCTCTTGAAACATTTGCGAAGATTACGAAATTTCCTGGCAATTGAGAGAATGAATGAGTGATGTAGATTCAAAATCTCAGTGTGAGAAAGAGGTAAAATAATTAAGATTTCACGAAGCGCGAAGAAGTGATTATGTGACAGTCTTCTTTGACAGTATTCCTTTATTTGTAGCTTTCTTGAAACATTTGTGAGCATTACTAAATCTCTTCCAAGTGCGAAAGAATGTGAACTGTATAGTAAAAATCTAAGAGCAAGAAACGGGGAAAATTGTCTAAATCTAGAAGACGAGATTATTTGACAGTCTGCTTTGACTTTATTTTTTTGTAGCGTTCTTGAAACGCTTGTAAAGATAACGATATCTTCTACTAACTGAGAAAGTTTGAGAGCTGTAGAATCAAAATCTAACAACGAGATTGTCCAAAATAGAGAAAGAGATTATTTGACAGTCTTCTTTGACTTTGTTTTATTTTTGTAGCGTTCTCGAACCGTTTACAAAGATAAAGATATCTTCTACCAACTGGGAAAGCTTAGGAGCTGTAGGATCAAAATCTAAGAACGAGAAAGGAAGAAAATTGTCTTAATTTAGAAGAAACGATTATTTGAAAGTCTTCTTTGAATTTGTTTTTATTTTTTGTAGCGTTCTCGAAATGTTTTGCAAAGGTAACGAAATCTCCTATCAACTGAGAAAGAATGGAAGCTGTAGAGTCAAAGTATAAAGCGAGAATGGGGGGGGGGAAATTGTCTAAATTTAGAAGAAGCGATTATTTGACAGTCTTCTTTGACTTTGTTTTTTTTTCTTGTTGCATTCTTGAAACGTTTGCAAAGATAACAAAATCTACCAACTGAGAAAGAATGGAAGCTGTAAAGTAAAAATCTGAGCGAGAAAGTGGGAAAATTGTCTAAATTTAGAAGAAACGATCGTTTGACAGTCTTCTTTGACTTTGTTTTTTTTTCTTGTTGCATTCTTGAAACGTTTGCAAAAATAACGAAATCTCCTACCAACTGAGAAACAACGAGACCTGTAGATTGAAAATCTAAGAGCGAGAAAGGGGGAAAATGGTCTAAATCTAAAAGAAGCGTTTATTTGACAGTCCTCTTTGACTTTGGTATTTTTTGTAGCGTTCTTGAAATGTTCGCAAAGATAACGAAATCTCCTAGTAACCGAGAGAGAATGGAAGCTGTGGAGCCAGAAGCTTAATGTGAGAAAGAGGAAAAATTTTTGAGGCCGTCTGAACCCAAAAGAAGCGATTGTCTTCTTCTACAGTCCTCTTTAAGTGTATTACTTTTTCTTGAAACATTTACGAAAATTATACGAGAAAAAATAGCTGTAAAGAGAAAATCTCAGTGCGAGAATGTGGGAGAATTTTCAAGGCCGTTTGAATCGCAGAGAAGACGCGATGAGAGGCAACCTTCTTTGCTAGTGCTGCTTTTTTCTTTGATAAAATACACGAACGAAATCTCCTACCAATTGAAAAAATGGGAGCTAAGAGTCAAAATCTCAGTGAGAGAGAGAGAGAGAAATTTTTAATTTTTAACGTTTAAGAGTTTTACAATAAATTTGTATTTTATGATTTCATAGAATTATTGGTGCCGCTTTTTTAATATTTTCATGTCAGTATTAAATTCTACTTGACAATCAATTTAAATTTATTGGTTAATTCGTGTTAAGGCATGATGGAATGAAATCATTTTGTATCGATTTTGTTTTGATATTTCCGTAAATAGACGCTCGGTGACTCAAATTATAAAAGCGAGAAGGCAAAGTGAAACTTCTCTGCAACATTCCATTTTCAACCTTTTACTTGGATGAAACATCCGTGCAAGTTCGTGCATTTTCTTGATGAAATGTAGAGGGTGCTGAAGACGCGTCACTTTAACCTCTCACGGTTAATGGATCGTGGTCGAGGTAATCGATAGTATCGCCTGTCTCCTGTGACTGGCTGTCGCTTTCCCTATCGAAGCCCATTTCAACTCGGGACAATGTCGGAGAGAACAATGGGCCTGTAATTGCCAAATTCGAGGCCGACGATGAACGCTGCATATGCCTCGTCGATCCGGCACATACCATCAAAATGGCAGTTATCTATAGCAATGTCACTAAGTAATTTATCAATGCACCCCCCATCTAGTAGTAAGAAGCGCTTTAAGTTTGATGACTCCATTAGCTCTAATGGTAAAAGTTCTCGATATGCTAAGGGCACTTCCTTGACTTAAAGTCAACTTACTTCGCTACTAATTAAAAAGATATCAAAGTTCGTAACTTATAATATGGCGAGAGGAATAAGGTTCTATGACCTGATATGAGTTCATTAGAAAGTCAAACACAACTTTACAGTACGTCTCACCCCCTAAAATCTTCTATATCGTCTAAGTTTCAGGAAAAATCCTCAAGTTTAAAAGAGTTAATTTCAAACAAAAAAAGGACCAAATTTTTCGTAGTTTCAAATTATTTTTGCATCCCTCTAAGCGTCCAGAGAAGCCGCATCAACAAATTTATCTTATTTTTTCTTTAGTCTCTACGACCGCATAATACTTGAAGACCCCCTCTTGACACCATAATCACCTAATTACCAAATCTTCAAGAAAACCAAACCTTTTATTGCAATAGGAGCGCTTCCCCATTATCTTCTTAGATAATCGTTTTCCAGGACAATGGATTGGCAGATGAGATCTCGTCGAATTTAATCCCTTTGGGCATGTTTTTCTTAGGCCACTTAAGTCCAAGGTTCAGGCTTCATGAACCACTGAATCTCTGGAAGTACTTCAAGAAAGAAGCATTGGGGAGTTCCGTTTGATCACGTTCACAATGTTTGCGAAGTTTTTAAAAGGAAAGCTTACCTGTTTTGGTTTCAAGGTCTGTGAAGGTCTTTTTTCCAGGTCCTAGTTGCTCAATGTCTTTTTCCCAGATTAAAGATCCTCATGACCTCTCTTATGGTGTTAGAAAGTTTTTTTGATGAAGAATTTACGTGTTTTGCTCACACTACCAGCTTAGTCGTTTCCAAATTCAAGCTGCTCAATACCTCCTTCACGGCCTTTGATAGGCTTCTAAATATCTTTGTACTGTCTGTTGGTTATTTTTTTTCTGTCCAGACTGTAGCTACTTACTGAGATAAATTCTCGCATTCACAATCCATCTCTTCAACTCTCCCAATTCCCTGGGCCTCACCATGACTGCCCCTTAACCTATCACTCTCACGGTTCGATAAGTTCATAACCAGCAACCAGGTCAGGTACTACACTTCAGAGAAGCTCCCGCGGCCCCAATTTTAAAGCTAAATCCGATGACAAAGTCTCCTGCTCCGTTATTACCCCTTCTAACTAACTGGCTCTTCGTCTCCCTAGTCTATTCAGAATTTTCATTTCTCCTATGACCCGAAAGCTCGCAATAGAACCAAAATTGTCCAAATCAGGCAAGAAAATTGGAACCTCAACCAATCTTTTCTAAATTATCTAATGCCCTCTGTATCAACCAGCATCTCTCTCCCTACCAATGGAAGAGAACAGGTTAAGCTGAATAGAATCTGACTTCACCACACCAGATTTATCTACACATTTTTTTCTTCTCTCCAGAGAAATAGGCACCTCCTACCTGCCCATCATGAATAGTAGACTCACTATTCACCATATATCTTCAGCTCATCTCGAACAGTCATCAAGATCTAAACACAGAATTTGTCTCTCCAGTGTCATCCCTGGAAATACACAGAAAATGTATTTTAGGTAATTTCCGAAACCTTTGAATGATTCTCTTAATGGGGAACCAATCGGATGCTGTTTGAAGTTAATTAGGAATTTTAATAGGTCGGCTTGAATGAAGACCGAAAAGCTTGTTCGAAATCTAGACGAAGGACCAGGGTACAGGATACACCGGGAGAAAATAGACAGAATAATAATAATAATATTTATGGTTTTTAATTATTGTACACACTGTTTACTTTCGTACCATTGGGCTAACTACCGTGACTCGTGCGGGAGAGGCGGAAGTTTTCAAATAAATGCGGTTTTGCGTGTACCACAGCCACGAAAGGCTTTTTCAATCGGACACGATAATGACGAATTTACGAATGGGGGAGCCGCGACGATTTCCACAGCATTTGACGAAGTCGTGCAAGTAAAGGATAAATGACATAAGGAAAGATGAAATTAAAAAATTCATCTAGATGACGGAACAACCTGGATGAGTACATAACTTTTCACAACAAAGTCTTCTGGAAAATCATTTAGAAATTTTGATGAATTATTAGATAAATTCCATCATATAACATTAATCAAGCAGTTTTTTTATTTACATTTCTTGCAGTACGTGGGTAGGTATGTAATAAATAAATACTGAAATTTTGATGGATGACCGGATGAATTTCTGGTGTGCTCTTGACCGTCGCCGAGTGCCTATCAACAGGTAGGTTCTTGTTGGAATGGAAGGATAACTTGGCCTTTGGTATTTTCCCAGTTTGAAACTGGCACAATGCGCTGGCTAACCGAGTTTCTTATCATTGCCGTCGTTCCATTCAGCTCGGTACAATGTTAACTGGAAATCCGTCAGAGTTCCAAAGCTTTCGTTTTAACGCTTGTGACATTTTGCTACCAGTCCCCGTTTAATACGATTCTGTTGTACACGAGTTGCTTGGAATTTAATCAAAGGCCGCTGAAAGTTTATAGTTTGATACGAACTTTTCGGTTATTATTTTGTTTCGAAATAATATTTCTCGTCAAAGATTGTAATGAAGTTATAGGTATCTTATTTCCTAACGTCAAATAGAGGAGTTAGTCATTTTTGTTATTGATTTCTGGTAATTATTTCAAAATATGCAACCTCCTATACACTGTGTCCAAGATAAGAATGAACAGCATGGGGATCTTGGAAATTAAAGGGCGAAAAAGTTGGGCAACCAGAAGAACAATGCAATGGCAGCAAGAGATTCAAAAAATTATTTTTTTTGATTTTGAAGTTATTAAAAAAAAAATCAATTTTCCCTTATATTTATTAACGTTATTATTAAAGATGGAGAAAAACTAAAACCACATATTCATTGCAGTTTTTTGATTGATCATTTTTATTTTTGCAATGTCAGGTTTTTTTATTTGGCAATTCTTATTTTCAGGGCCAGATTTTTTAAATACGAACCTGGATTTTTTATTGCAAAAATTGAAAAATTTTAATTCTGAATTTAATGATAAGCCACTTATAGTGGCTCAAACGTGTTTCTGACTAGAGCTATTAACATCATCAGTGTAATTTCACCCTAATACGGATCTGTGCTTTTATTATACTTTTTGAACTTGTTGGATTGTGATAACGATGAGTAATACAAGTCCAAGAAATTTAATAAGAGCACAAATCCGTATTGAGGTGAAATTCAAATTGCGATAAAAACTCCAGGTCCGTATTTAAAAAATCTAAGTTCAGTCCGGCCCTGTAAATATGAATCATCAGATAAACAAAAAACTGACTTTGCAAAAATAAAGCACCTAATAACGTCAATAAATTAGAAAAGCGAAAATTTAAAATTCTATTTTTTTCAAAATATTTTGAAAATTATAAATAATTTTTTAAATCTCTTTCTGCTATTGCGTGGACACAGTGTATAAATCGATCAATTATTGATTAATGATCCCATATTAAAGGGTGTTTTTTGGACGGGCAACAATACCCACCCTATTAAAAGTAACGAATTGACTGATTTAATTACTGGATTTTGTTTATATGTATAGGTTAAAAAAACTACCCTATAAAATTTTCAATTACCTACCTGCCAAGCAGAGTAGATGTAACATTTAACTGCTGTACCTTTGAACTTTGAACTAATCCTATTTAAATAAATAGATGTGCGTTTACATTAATAGTATATCTCTCTGTATCTACATTTGCCCTAATTTTACAGGGGATTATGCGAGACGTCTTCCGAATGCGGAGGTTCGTCGTAAATTACCTCGCAGGGTTAATTTGGCAGGCGTTCCTACGTTAAATGTTGCAGAATTCAATTAATAACCGTTTCTAAAGGATCAACTTATCATCCTTTTATGTCGATTAGTGGAATATATGGACCGCAGTGTAATAAATCCGGGACCCTTTTACGATGTTTCATTTTAGGAGCTGTAATAGTGAAAAGGGTCGCATCGTATAGTTGCGGAACTGATACAGGAAATATAATAACGGTTTGATTGATACTTTTGATTACTTTCCAGTATCGAAATTTTGGAGGAAAAGTCAACGAGATATCAATCAGCGTATATTAAATTTAAATCCCTAGCTTATTAATTTATACAGATTATGAAAAAAAAAACTTAAAAAAATTGATTATATTTTCACCATTTCGGAAATTATCTTATTGAAATTTTTCTTCTCCATATCTATCAGTATAATTGTTTACTGTGAAAATTCATTCGGTTGAATTTCTTTGAAAACGTGCCCTATACTGGAAATAGGAAATTTACAATTTTGACCGATTTTACACCTAGACCATTGGTAAACTAATATCCAAAACGCAAATTTTTTGGCACAAGTGGAAGTCCCAAGTTCCAAGTGGGAGTCAAAACTATCTAAAACGTAGTCGCTGTGTTCGAATATCATTTGTCACCTTTCAACCTTCCAATGCTAAAACGTCAATTTTGTCACTGCCATTTTATTCGATTTTATCTCGAGAGAAGCAGCCAGAGGGCTTCCACTTGAAAAGTCGCGGGGTGAATTTCTCGGCCGAGAAAGGGTTGAGTAATATTCGTGAATTTTGAGAAACTTTCATTATTATTATTTTTCTTTTCATAATGAACCAGCAACTATCTCTTTGAATAATGAATATTTAATATTATGTTATGCTCCCTACAGTTTTAATTATACGCAGCTAGGTTTTCTTTGCCACATATTTTTTTCTAGCTGTTCCTCCTTTCGAATCTCTCGTTAAATATACAGGTTAGAGGTATGTTAATTTTTTCACACCAAAAATCGTTGTTTGAATATTATCTCCTTTCTCCCAATAATTAGCTAACTTGAGCATTTTCATAGCATTTACTACGAACGAACAAAAATTTTTACAACACAACGTAGAAGGTCCACTGCGTTAATACAAGACTTTAAATTAAAGCTTAAATTCAGGATTCAATTAATTAATTAATTAATATCGTATGGCCTGTGGTAAAGCCCAAGTGTCAGAAGTTTTTTAGGTAGCCTCAAGGGCCTCTGACGTAACCTGACGACTGCTATGAAGCAGCCGGGACCCCCTTTTTAACGTACCTCCCGGAGCACGATCGGTTAAAAATTAAAAATTAAAAATTCAGGACGGGAGAAATTTCAACCAATTCAAATATTCTCTAAAACTCAGGACCGGATAACCTCAAATTCAAAGTTAGGCTTCAGTGCGGGAATGCAACAGAAATGGTCATGACAGAGAAGTTGGCATTTCAAACGTCAAAGGACTTCTTCTTTTTAATTTATTCAGTTAGGCTCCAGTCCAACAGTCATTTTAATGGTCAGGTCAGGCGTCAAAAGGTAAATTATACTACAGAATTTGTTGCCACGGCCACTACACTAGATTGAAGACTACGACCTGTAATCGAGTGACTGAGAAAAACGGGTTTTTGCGAAATTTGAAAGAGATACACAAAATACGTTTTTTTAGAAAGCTTTTCTAAGAAAAATTCACAGTCCTTGAGGTTGTTCTTGAATTTTTTCACGGGTAAAAGGGTTTTAGTTATTCGTATAGTTAGTTACCTGCTCTAAAAGTTTTAGTACAATTCCTTGAAAAATTTGTCAATAAACGACTATAGAAATTTATAAATTTTTTACTTTTTCCCACCGACGCCATTGGCTTATTAATAGAAAGAACGAAATTTTTCACACCAGCGCCAAATTCGGAAAACGTTCTTTTTATCGCGTTAATTTAATTTTAAAGTATTTTTTTCACCTTACATTTACGGGAGTTCAAAAACTAGCAATTTCTATGAAAACTCAAATGGCAGCCATTTTGAAATGACTCGAACGATTCAACTCAAATGCGATACCAGTCCATTCCCAATAGCCACAAAATTCCAGCTCCCTAGAGCTAAAACTGGGACCTGAATCGTGGAGACGAAAATTCAAAGTCTTTCAATGGTTTTCGCAAAATCAAAAAATTCGCGCACTAATCTTTGAAGGTGGAGCTATAGGAGCGTTTTAAAAAAGAAAAAATCGCTATTTTGGAGAGATAACACTTCAGGAGTTAGGTTGAGGCTCCCTAATTTTTTCAAAATTCAATAGTTCCTCGAATTCATGAAAACGAATTATTCCCTTAAACTGGCAGGTTAACACAAAAAATCTGCTCTCGGTGTCACTGATTTTTTCGAGGAACAAAACAAAAATGAGGGCTATTTTAGCAAAATTGCTAACATTGTCTGCATTTATGTAAGTGCCCATGTAAACCCTAATATTAATGATCTTCCTATCCCTTCGAAGCGACCTGAGCCGTATGGCTTCAACATGATGGATTGTTCAGGTCACAAAACCTAAACCCTAAAGCCGCGTCTACACTGGTATGGCAAATAATTACGTTGTGCGTCGAATGTCTGCGTAATATATTTGACATTGTATGTTCATAAATTTTTCTTTTATTCGTGCAAAAAAAGCAATGTGACATTGCTGTTTTTGACTCATCTTCACAGGTATTATTGTTCACCTTAGTCTTGTGTTCATTTTGTGCAATTCATCATCTAATTTTAAAAATCCTCCATAAAAGAAAAACCTTTAAATGATCGATACTTTCATCCAAGGTTGAGTTTGAAGTGTCAAGTATCAAGTATCAGTTTGTAGTGAGAGATGTAAAAAACTAATGCAATCCAAATTATGAATACAACGATACTGCGAGCTCCAAGATCTGACGGTATCCCTCCGTTTTAACTAATATACCATCAGCGCCTGCGTAGTGCTATCGCCAGTCTCTCTCCGGCATCCTTTCCAGTCTATTGCAATCTATTTTTCTCTGGTTATCTTTTGATGTTTCTAAAAATTCAGACAATGAAGTTAAATTGATATTTTTTTACAGTTTTTTTTTATACATTTATAAAAAATATCAACAATTACTTATTTAATAAAATATTTATCACCGTAAAAGCGGTTTAATACAGCACGGGATTCTGGCTCGCCAAATCCCAGAATGAGCTGGCTCGCCAAATGCAGGAACCTCCTTTGCTCCTAAAATCCAACCGAGACCGGAATACCGAGCCATTAGCCAAGCTCCCGAGCCTTACTATTTCCATGGCGTGTAACTTGGCGAGTCACAAGCCAGGCTTGCCAAATCACGCGAACTATATAAACGGACTTAATATTTAGCATATTTAAAAAGATCGTAGTATTAATCTCATTCATGAAGAATTCATCTCATGAAAGTTTTTAACGCCAACCAAAGGAAACAAAAAAGGTTCGAGGTTCCACATTTCATATTCATTGATACTGGGATTGAAAGCTTTTAAAAAGAAATTATGGTAATAAGAATTATCTTCATTTATATTCAACAATACGTAGGTAATTACATTTTTTATGAATTTTAAATGAGACATCGTTATTAGGCTTTACAAAATAATGACTATAAGCGAGATAGGATACGAGACCAAATTGTTACGGGATTTTCGGTATGGTTGAGATGATTCCCCAGGGATGGATAATTGCCCCCTTTTACCCGTGACAAGTCAATTAGAATAATAAAAATATTTATTTACAATTACGATATTTACACATATCTGTACCTATTAAATTAATATTGTTGAATCCTGAACAATGTGGGCCGGCTTTGGTCCACGGCGGCCCGCCTGATTGGCGAGAGATACTGGCGTCGGTGCACGCACCTCTGTTAATTGGTCGACCTGACGGACGATTCACCTCCGGCCAGCGTTGCCAACGTTGGTGATTTTTCACCAGATCTGGTGAATTCAAGTCTTATTTGGTGATTTGGTGAAAACTTTTATCAAATTCCTGAAATCTGGTGATATTTGAATATTTGTGATTTTTTAACACGAATGTGGTTTATTACTTTCATCCTTCGATCAATTTTCCTTTTTTTAAGTATCCCCAAAGAAGTAAATCTTATATTATTGACTTCTAAAAATGGATTTAATGGGTTACTTAATTATAAAGATGATAAAAAGACGACTTATGGTTTGACTGGGGTGAAACTTGTCACGTGATTAACTTTTGTGCAATTCGCGGAAGGGTTATAATATAGGTACCTACTTCTGGCGATTTAAAATGAAATCTGGTGAAATTTTAAGGTTTTGTAAAAAATCTGGTGAAATCTGGCAAAATTTGGCGATTTTACTGCTAAAAACGCAATCTGGTGAATTCTGGTGATTTTTTTGGCTAGAGTCTGGTGAAATCTTGAAATTTTGGTTGGCAACGCTGCCTCCGGCTCCGTGGCGTCAGTAGCTCTCTTACCACCGCACGCTGCGTATCGCATCTGCTGCTGCTGTGGCCTCCGGAATACGCGACGGGATTGCCGGATCGACAACTCATTACATTGCGATCAGACGTCTGGTTTACCTGGCCCTCAATACAGGCCAGGCGTCGTCTGAAAGGATCCGCCGGGACTTCACTACAGCCCCGGTTGATTCCCTGTTATGACCGGCAGTCGATAGGAGCTCAGTTCACTCTCATCGATCTCCCGACGTCCAGTTACAGCTAGGCTCGACTCATTTCATCGTCCTGCTGTAGCC
The DNA here is from genome assembly GCA_910589415.1 of Malachius bipustulatus. NCBI lineage: Eukaryota > Metazoa > Arthropoda > Insecta > Coleoptera > Melyridae > Malachius > Malachius bipustulatus. The sequence goes on along the minus strand of OU342638.1, from coordinate 30,081,620 downwards.
GGCGGAGTACTGGACGAAGTGCACTCATTACATGCCTCCTGCTGAAGGCCTCCTAGCTCAGTACACCGGGAGGGAGAGTGGTTCTCGAGTCAGTTCCTCGGATCCATCTGACCTGCATCTCCGTTGGGTCTGCTTATGTAGCCGATGCCGGCGAGATAACCTGCTAATCACCGCTGTAAAAACTGTATCCTTCTGATAAACCCCTCGATTAATTAAAATAAATAATAATTAACTACGAATGCCTCGGAATTCGTTACAAAATAAAAAAATTAAGTTTTTTTGTTATTGTTGGAATTCAAATTCATTGTATTATCAGCTATTTTTCTCAATATACAGGGTGTTCGAGACAAAAATGCACATCATGGGGATCTTGTAAACTATGAAAGATACGAAGTCCATGATTTAATTAATCATCATTCCATCTTAATTAATCTTAATCATAATTTCTCATTATTAGTTTCATTCTCAGAATTTAAATTCTATGAAAACTATGGAAGCTTAAAGGAAAAATTAATGGAGAACAATTAATGAGAGGCAGCAGGTAACGAAATTCGCAATACAACAATGAAGTCAAAACGTGGTTAAGTCACTTACCTTAATAAAACGGGTGGTTATAAGTCCACGGCCTTGGATAGCCAGTTCCATATGTATGTAGTTCCATATGAATCAACCTGGATAATTTCATGTGAATGGTGCTGGTGCATGATTAGGAGCCGCAATGGCGGTGGGACCCATGACGGTGACGATGCCCATGATGTCTCGATGCAACGATTGTTTTAGGGTCTCGATATCGGGGCAGGCTGATTGGTCCAATTCCTAGTCCTTCATGGTTGACATGTAAGAGTCTCGTGCAAGAGGAGTCCGGGTCAAGGGGCGAATAAAAAGGAGTCCCTACAAAGGGGGAGCTCCTTTAAAATAAATCAACGGATTCACAACAAGAGCAAAAAGCGGCGTGAACTCTCGAGAGCGAATGGAGTCATCAGACAAGCAACTCAACGCAATTAATTCCATATCGCTTTCGAGAGTTCCACTATTACGAATAATATAATTGGAAAATAGCTATGAATAAGGCAATAAATAAGCAATAATGACGGCTAAACGTAGTAAAAACAATAAATGTTCTAAAATTTGAATTAGCATCAGCCATCTTGACTTAACAAGCTCGCCCGAACGTGAAATTTGTCTACATGACCAAGCACCTATCTTTTACTTTTACGGGGTTATTTTTAAGTTCAGAGAAAAAAGACCTTCCACTCCATTAGGACAAGTAGAATTCTGAGAATTCTGAGAGAATACATTTTTTACTCCCATTTAATCGTGCCTTCCCGCAATCGTCCTTCCTGTTGTGTGCAAACCACTGTCAAAGCACTAACACTTCGGATGTCCGTTGGGATGTATAACCACAACACCTGTACCTGGATCGAGAGTGTGAAAAGGGCATACAGAAGAGAGAAAATTATATCCTACAGCATTAGCATGAAGCAGTTCTCTTCTCCGGCCGTCGCAGAAAAGAGTTCCCTTCCAACAGTCGCAGGAGAAGGAGTTCATCTCCAGCATTCGCAAGACGAAAATGTCCACATACGCGCTTCCGCGTCGCTCCTTTTTGCACATAAACGAATTTTATCTACGCAATCCAGTTATCCAAGAAGAACGCATACTTGTACCGAGACTATGGTCCTTCATGGTGACAGATAATTTTCATTTCTATTAGGCCATATATTTAGAATTAGGTAAGTAAGTACTCATAATTCATAAGCTTTGACAAGTTTTCCGGGAGAAGAATTAGGTACTAGTAAATTGCGCCAAAATATCTTCGGAATCAATTAACAAAAAAATGTCTTTTTGTGGTTTTTGATCAGCTTATTAGAAAGTCCGCTCTTTACGAATGGTCTATTATCAAGGTCACTATCGTGAATCACTCTGTAGATTGGTAGCAAAGAAATTATATGAATTCAATTTCCCGAATGATGAATAAATAACGAAACCTAATTGCATGACTAAGACAAAAGAGTTGATTGCGAGCATTCTTCAGTTCGGGAAGAATTCTAAAGAAAAGTACCGAGTAAAATACGCCACAGTACACATTATACTTTAAAAAGAACGATGGACATTCTATTTCTCTCCGTCGCCATGTTCTCAACTATTCGGAATGATTTACTGCTTTGTTTGGAAGAGAAGTGAATTGCAGACCTTATTCCTGGATTCCCAGGACGGGATATTACCCTAATGAAAAATAGAGTGCTGGTATAAAAAAATATAGTCTTAGCGTCATACCTACCTAATCATATTACGTAAAGATACGCATATCTTTATTTTTATCATCAAATTTTTATACTTAGAACTTCTGAAATGTCGCTATCTCTACCTAAATAGATATAATTCAAATAAAGTATTTTTTAGATTTCACAATATAAGTCAGATCCGCGTTACATGGAATTACGTTTTTAGGCCTGAGTTGGATAATATAAGGCCTGTAAAATGTCGTGCTGGCGCCTGTTTCGTGTAAACTTTTTTCCCTGCTCATTTCAAAGGGATTGAGTCGGACAGTTTGCTCCTGTCTCCTGTTCCCGGTTTGCAAATGAAGACGTTTAATAATTTCAGAATCGTTGTGTGTTAACCAAGCCGAGGCTCCTTACAGGGAAGTGCTTCCTCCTTTATCTGGGTTTCTTTCTTCGAGCCTAATTATCGCATGTTGAAGGTGCTTTATGCACACACAGTTTAAAGAGTTGAAGAGCAGACATCTTGAGATGAGTAGTTTTCTCTGCTCGTGGAGATTTTCACCCTCTTCGAAGTCGCTTACTTCAGACTTACATACTCCAGATATCTAGATACTCCCATACTCCCATAGATACTCGCAAGAGATGATACCTACATACTTACAACAGCTTGCTGCAATAATCTCTCTTTAAATACCTACCTGCTTATATCTGTCTTTATCTCATAACATCTTATTGTTAGTTTCTTAACTGGGCCGGATTATCCATAAGGAAATATACAGGGTGATTCATGACTAATGCCAGGTAGCAGACATCATGGCAAGTCTAAATCTATGACAATTTTTTTTGTCAACAGGTTTTCTATGTTTGGGCTTAAATTTTAAACGCCGATGTCTTTGCACAAGTTTGATACTATTCAACAAAATTTAGCTGAAACACTCTTCTATCGAGGAACTTCCAGATGGCCTAGCGACAAATTGAAAATCCAGGACTGTTTTTGAAAAGAACTGGTTCGCACTTTTTTGACAGAAGAGTTCATTTTCCGATCGGCTTTCAGAAAAAACAGCATCGAATTCGGAAAGTACAGGAAAAATTCTCTGAAATGAGCTTCTTAAATTTAACAGCATACTTCGACCAGTTTCACAAAATAAAAGCAAATTAAGAACATTGTACTGCATTTTACAATTGATTTTTTTAAGCAGGTCGAAGTGTGCCGTACGATGTAGCCTTTTTTTCCTTTCCCCCTTTTTCCCCTTTTTCCCCCTTCTGTGGTACTCCCTATCCTTAATCTTATCCAGTGACTTGTCGTAAAATAAAAACAAAATCTTTACTCAACTTAAAGGAGGTGGCCATTGACAGGTCTCAATAATGGTTTTCGAATTTAAAAAATAGCTTAACCACCTTGGTATTTTCTTGATGATATTTTATTTTTTTATTTCTTTTTCTTTGATGATGAAACTTCCTTGGTCAAAATTGAAATTCACATCAAATTTAGATAAATACTGTTCAGACTATAGATGGGGAAATAGTGTAACTACTACTGGTACACAGGGCCGGATTTAGAGTAGTGGCGGCTCTAAGCTAAAATATAAATGCGGCCTATTGAATGTTTTTATTTTTATTATTATAAAAAAAAAAAACTACAAACTACAAATCTAATTTCCTATAGTAGCTGAAAGGAAGAGGTGTGTAGCGCCGCAGGCAAATTTTTTTGGATTTTCAAGGTCACTCAATTTCCCAGTAGTTGAAGGTTTACTCGGATATTAAGTAACAAAAATATTATGGCATACGACTACCAATTTTGCGGCCTAAATAATTTTGCGGCCTAAAGCTTTAGCTTATTTAGCTTGTACGTAAATCCAGCACTGCTGGTACAATGTTGTCGGCAGGCTGCATGGTAAACTCGACTGGTCTGGAATCAACCCATCGCTGGTGCTGATAATCCCCCGCTATACCACATGATTTGCTAATCTTGCATAATTTACTTTATAAATCCTTTGAAACACGAAATGAGGCGTATTATGTTTCCATAGTTGGTCTTGGAGAACTTGAATTCCAGGTAGAAGGACTTAAAAAAAATCCAAAAGAACTGAACAATCCATCAAAAAAGGAATTTTTTTATTTATGGGAACTCGAACTCTTTATTTAAAGAAACTTGAGGCTTGAAATTGAAACTATGAAACTGTAGCTGAAGCTGAAACTGAAGTCGAAACCTGAATCTGGAACTTGAAGCTGGAACCTGGAGCTGGTACCCTGTCTTGAACGACAAAAAAAACTTTATTAAATAATTCGGCTATATAATTCGAACCACTCACTTGTGGAAAATATTCCCCGTTTATAAAATTTATTTTTTCAACCCCTACTTTGTAGAATCTCTGCATACTGATTGATGATTATTAAAACACTTTAAATGTTTAAAAAAATTCTACTGTATATTGATGAATAATAACGTTACACGTGTTACAACACTTTTAGATGCTACATTAAAAGTAGTGAAATGTAGCTCAGAATAAAAATTACAGTTTTTTTCTGCATTTTTTACAGATCTGAATTCTGCAAAAACTTTTTTGTGCTGAAGGTTAGAACTGTGAAAGAAAATTATCTCTTCCTTCACAAATCAGCCAAGCAAGACATGCAACTTTTACAAACGTTTCTTCCAAATTCTAAAGTGTAATAAATTATTATAATAGTGCATCAGAGGTTACTTCCTCTAAGGTTTTGGGGGATTCCCTGCACGAACTAAAACTATCATCTACTTCACTGCTCACTATTATCTACCAACTGCACGTTATTATCAGCTCATGTTTGTCCGTTTTTGCTAATATGTCATTACTCATTAACCACTTCGGTTAGTTAGGGTGCTAAATAATGGTTTGTGGTCCGCTTTGCACTATCGTTACACCTGCTTAATTTTACTCTGGCTGTAATTATTGCGAACTAATCGAGTAATACAGTGACGCAATATTTCAGAGGAATCTCACAGAGGAATTCGTATTCCATGTAATTAAGGAGAGAGTTCCGTGGTTGACATCCCGGTGCTTACAATTAAGTTATTTGTTTTCATTTAAGTTTATTTGGGTTTAACTATTTAGTTTAAGTTTCCGAGAATATTATGTTCCTGATCACAAAGAAAGTCGAGAGAGAGAGAGAGAGACAAAGAAAGATTTTCCTTGTTAAATTCTCTCTTCTGATATCCGATAGGCTGAACTTTTTTTTAATTAAATTATACTCAATTTTTTCCCTGTCAGATTGGTATCAGGATAGAAAGTTTAACGAGACAAATAAAAAATGTCAAGCCCAGAAAAACAAGCCTTAGAGCGAATTAGAGTAGATATTTTTTTCCGATCACTTTTTATAAACTTTTAATAAAATCATTTTTTGTTTCAGGTAAGTTGAGCATTACTTGAACATCCTCTACACTTGAGTGAGTGAGTATTTAGATAATAAGTGAATAAAGTTTATTTACAGCTTATATTAATGGTAAATAACCTCAAATTATCATCACTATTGTCACTTTTCCAAAAACGCCCTTAAATTTAGCGTTGAAAAGAAAAGCTCCCATTCCAAAATAGGTAAACATAATCGCCTTGAATATATCTTAAACAAAACAGGGAATTTTTCTCGCAATTAAATATAATTTATGCATGACCCTTTTGCTTTGGCACTTGGCCCAGTGTTCCACTGACACTAACTGCTACTTGCCACACTTTTCCCCCACAAATAATGCATCACTCCTGCTACCAGGGTAAAGGAGTTCTTGAGTTAGTGATGTTGTTGTTGGTCGTTACTGTCCTGTTTAGAGATTTGGAACTGTGAAAATATTGCAAAGTTTCCAAGCCAGTCTGTAATAAGAGAAAAGTTCTGGATGTGTAAAGTTTAATCGTTGGAGTTAAAGAGTTTTATTACCTCACGTAATATTAGAAAATTTCATCAAGATACCTTTAAGAATACTTGAAACACTTCAAGTTTCTACATTTTGGCTTGGTCGTCGCCAAAATTTTTTACTCGGATGATACAATCAAATGAAGGTGTTTGGGTTATACAACAACAGGCCCTGGATACGCAGATTTTTTCATTTATACTAATTGCGCTGCATTCTCTCAAACATAATTATCATCTGGATATACTCCGATGGATACTTGAAACACTTTCTACATTTTAGACTAGGCCGTTGAAACTACGCCAAAATCTTTCACTCTAATGATACTATCAAATGAAGGTGTATGCGTTATACAACGACAAGCCCTGAATACGACGATTTTTTCATTTATACTAAGTGCACTGCATTCTCTCAAACATATCTGCTGGACATAAAGTGTATGTCGCCTTTTTTTAGGCTTGGTCGTTGAAATCATCCCAAAATATTCTACTCTGAAGATATCATTTCAAGTGACGGTGACCCCAGACATGAAGCCTATTTCATCAAAACTAAGTAAGCCCAACTTTCTCAAATCTTTTTACTGTAGATACCTCCAATAAAGATACCAGAAACATTTCAGCTTTTGATTAGAAAGTATTTTTGCATTTGGTAGTATCATTACGATGTCCAAATTTTTTTTTATTTTTTACTCCAAAGAGAAATTATTTGAAACTAACCTAATCCTAAAAAATAATCCAGTAACAGTGAATGAAGTAACGTGTCAAAAAGAACAACGCCATCACTACCTTGCTCAGGTACCGCGTTGTAGTCGCGTGGCGGCGGCTGGCGGCAGATCGTGGCAGTAAGGCAGTAAGGAGCATGGGAAGGTGGCGGCGGCGGCGGGAGCCTTTACTAGTACTACGACGTTACCGTGGCGATATCGATCGGGAGCGAGCCTCCCGGGCGGGAAGGTGTTTGAGGGAACATAGTTGCCGATGTGAGCTTGGCAGAATTCTTAGCGAAAAGCTGATGGAACTTTTTGTATAAAGCGCATTTTATTTTGACAATGCAAGATGTTCATTACTAACGGTTAGGTGAAAAATGCTGCTATCTTCATATCCTTCGTCTTGCTTTTTTACTATTTCTTCTGATCCTTCGTATGAGTCAATTGGAATTTATCAGCAGAGGTCTGGGTTTTTACTGGAGTTAAAAGCGAAGAACATCGATAATGAACTGGAGCTCTTGATAATGTTGGCGCATTGTGTAGTCGAGTAGCCCACCGTTTGTCATAATGTCATGAGGTCATAGATATAATGCACTGGTACTGTTATGATTAGAGTGGTCTCTTGTTTGAAAATTACATTCATCCCATTTCTTCTGTAGAAAGTTTCTTTCCCTTTGGTTTCTTTATTTTGCTTTTTTTTCTACGTTGTCGCTTCATGCAACGTAGGTGGATCAATCTGGGCGGACTTGGGTTTTAAATCTGGTGAAATATCCTTAATATCTGATTTCAATCAGAGTGTCTGTAACATTTGAGCTTTTGGAACACGGAGGGGCTATTTTATCAACAACAACTTTATGCATCTTTATTTTTGCATTTTATTTGTTTTTAATTTTCGACCGAAATTTTAATAAAGCAATGAAGGCTACCGATAAATGAAGAACTGCCTAAACCGCACCGCGATAAAAAAAAATACAAAACAAAAGAAAAACAGGAAAACGTCCCCATGGCAAGGTATGGGGACATTTTTTTTTATAAATATCTCTTATCGTCGTGAGGACTTTATGCAATAATTTTGGTTTTACCTAGTTGAACTGGCTAGGTATATCTTTGGGTATTCAATTTAAAGACTAGGAGTAGTTCAGAGCTGAAAATGCTCCAGTAAATTGATATCTGGAGGGAATAGAGGTTCTAGTTAATTCCTAGACGTGGAAGTGATCAAGCGATCATTATTCATCGATTCGGGGAAGATCATAGCTGGGGAACACTTCAATCAACTCCCGGTGTCGAGAGCAGTAGTAGTTTTGGTAAAGACTAGGATAGCGGGGGTAGTCGGTGGTCAATAAAATAGTTTTTTTCATAGTCGATACATCTCGAGCAGGGGAAGGGTTGTTGTAAGGTTCAGAGGTTCAGGATCTAATCGTAGTGTTTTCTTTATAATTTTCTTCCAGTAAAATCATCATCTTTCACCAGACTTGAAGTTTATAGTGCCAAACAAGTAGGAGATTATTCATAAATTTTTAACAGTATCCATACATAGAACTTTTAAACTACTCGCTTTAACCCAGATATTCAGGATAATGTTTGCCTACTTAACTTCTTGTGATAGCGATTACAGGAATTTTATCCTGAGTGGTTTCCCGTTGCCTGCCACAACTTGACAGCCGCCCTTGACAAGGAGAATCGTCGTTCTTCTTGTTGCCAACCAATAATTAATAGTATGGATTAAAGTCGTCATCTGACAAGAATTACCCTTCCGCTCGTTAGACTGTTGACAATGTAAATTACGTGCATCCTCTCGTTGACATTTTGGTCATGCTTCGTGATTCTGTAACCCTAGTCGGGGATTCCTGCTGGTTTCTGCTCCCGGGTCAAGGTTAATCTGGGGAGCAGTGGCGGGGGTGCTCAATTCCACGGATTCCGTGAAAATGGGCGCCTTCTAATTACCCTTATGCATTTCATCTGTTTGATTTATAATTTTCTGTACATTTGGCATATCACAAGCCGTTCTTCATGGGATAATTAGAGAGTAGCATGGCCAAAATCTGTCACTCTAATAACACGCGCAGCCGGAAAAATATTGCTATAAGCGAAATGTTTATAGCAGACCGGATTGAGGTATAAAATGAAAAATTTAGAATGAAGTGGACGAAATTTAAAACAGAGGCAACCCTTGACTTTTCTGGTAATAGATTTTATGAAACACGTGATTAAAAAAGTTCTAATAATTATTATTAAGTTTCCTGGAAACTTTATTGATTATCAGAACCCTTCGTATACAATGTAAAGTTCCCGTTTAGTAAATTTGCACTTCAACTTTGATTGCACGTAATTAGTTCAGGAGCCTTTACATCAGATTAACATAAACCTCAACCCCATAATACAAGTGCCACATTTATTAGTCTACCAGCGTCAGCAGCAAAATAAATGCTGCCAATAATTTCCAGTCGTTAATTATTCCGGCAGTATATTTTACGGCCATGTAGTTAATTATTAAGAAGCAAAAAGTCAAGTCGCTCCATGTTTGATGTTTGTCGATAGAGTTACTGGAGTTTGATTCGTTGACGTAAGCGACTACGATTGCTGAATCGTTCATCTATTATTCCCTGGATGTTAATTATTAGCAACCAAATACCAGAATATCAGTTTCCGTTTGTTAGTTTAGTACTCGTAAATTTACAACGATACTGTTGTCAGACAGTAAGGAGATTTGGTTGTGTAAATAATTATTGTAGTAGAGGTTCCAGTGTTTCTATATAAATTGATCTGCCCTTTTTACTTTTTTATATTATTACTCCTATGTACACACAGCCGGTATGTTGATGCTGACGAATAGCCTTCCTTTTACATATTTCTCCACTATAAATATGTAATGTTTATAAACATATAATTTATATCGTTTGATACACAAAATTTCATCAAATCTTGCCTTGGAATTGTCAAATAATTCCAATTCCTGTCAGTTTAAATTAATATATTAAAGATAAAGAAATTTGCTTTCATCGATCAATGATATTTTATTCTGAGTTTCTGAGAGTTTCTGAAAACTTGTTCTTTGTGGAAATTGACTGTTTTGACAACAACGACTCACGCGAAACCGCCACCCCTCGCGGGTGGCAGAATTAATTTTTTGTTACCTTATTGTTCATCCTCCCTGGAGCACAACCAATGACAAATCAGTAATTAACTCAGTAATGCTAGTACCACACGTACTCAGCAGATATCGTTACTGTTCCAGGTTAATTTATACTCTAACAAAGTTAATTATGTAAGTCATGTTTTTATTTATTGTTCTATGATCTGTAGATCACTGATTGGAGTAGTTCAAGTACACACCTTCCAATTGTTTGTATTTTATTGCTGAATATAATTCAAGGCAATAGTTAAATTCCTGTTTCGTAAAGTTATTTCGAAGATCTTGTTGCTTTCGATCATTTCTAGTGGAAATTTTGACCAAAAAGCGATCCGATCGATGATCAAGCAGATCTTGACTTCTTAATAGAGGGAAAAACGACCCGTTATCCAAGCCAACTGAGGATTCAAAACACAGACGGCTGTATGTGAAGCTGATTAATTACAACTATTGGAACGTCAAAAACTAGCACAACGAACCGCCCCGAATGTCTATATGAGTCAGGTTCCGCTTCCCATTTGACTAAAAAGGGAGGCGATGACGGCCAGTGTAAGAATTCGGAATTCGGGAACATGTGAACATGGAAATTTAACAAAATTTTCAAGCTCACGGTTGCATCAGTTGAAGAGTAAAAAAGAGAGAAGAAATATTCACCCTAACACCTGAAAGAGAAAATGCGAAAATGGAGGAGTTGAAATGTAGGACCAGCTCTTTGAATCAGGAGGACTGATCTTTTGCACAGACGGCTCCAGGAATAAGAAGAGTTACATTGGAGCAGGACTTTACTTGCCTGTACAAGAACCTGGGGGAATCATTTTTTCTGGGATCAACCACCATACTCCATCCTATACCAGCAATATACAGAGCAAGCAATTTGTATGTGCATCGATAATGGAACGCCACCACAAAAGCATAGGTTCATACAGGACCAGCTCTCAGCTGAGCATTCCTGCACATTCAGGAAAACAGACCAGCGAAAATTTTTGTGCAACAGATCCCACAAAAAGTTTTCCAATGTAAAGTATGGACCAATAAAGGCTTAGAGAAGTCTTGGGAGACGACACCAAGCTGCAGAGAGGCCAGATTTTTCCCAGCCGATTCTAAATCGGAGAGAGGAGTCTAAGCTCACCGATCAACTTATGGGGGTGAGGGGAACCTTAAATGTCTGTCCCAAATATGGAACAGACGACGAAGACTTCCACCGTTATGCAGGTGTATACAGTAGCCTCAGACACAATAACGTCTTAGGGTCAGAGGAAGATATGGGACCCAGTTTATAGAAAGACGTCGAAAAGGTTTGGTAAAAGTTCCACAATGGAAATGGCGTGAAGGCCCCTAGATGACCTAGTCGCTTGAAACTTCTTAATCATCTTTACTCTCTACAGAGTTCTGCACAGAGTTAGTTTCGATTCTGATAAACGAATCCAGTGAGATTTTTTTTATGTTTGGGATTTTTGGAATGACACTCGTTGTGGGAGACACTGCCGGCGGCGTTGCTGGGTTGGCGGACCTGGCTCCATCCCATTCAGTACTGGTGCCGTCGTAGATTGGACTGTCAAACGTTTCCATCTCCAGGATGTTTCCTTCAGAGCACTGAAGAGCGGTTGGCAATATGTGCGGTCTGCTTGCCGCGCTGCTTGCCGGCGCTTTCCAGCAATCCTGGCCGAACGTGATGGCTACTATCCACGAGGTGAATTCACTGGTTTCCCCCTGGCTCATCGCGCCCAGCGGGAGACGAGTCGGCTACTGGTGCCCAGCAAATTTAGCTCATCCGACTAGGCGAGAACTTATACCTACCGGCTCATCTCACCGAGTAGGTAGGAGACGGGACAGACGCTCCGATCAATAACTCCCAGATTCAGACTCCTTAAACTATATGAAACAAGGACAGCTTAAACTGACTGTCCTTGTTTTATATCTGTTTGATGCGATGTTGATATCATGGTGAAGCATTTGCTTTGTAAGGTGTAGTCTAGGAAAAACCCCATGAAAAACCCATGAAAAAGACATACCATCCTGTTTAGATTGGTTTGAAGCTTTCCAATCACTTTACAGCATCCGGACTGAGGTTATCTCTTGGCTGTTCGTGTAGATTTTGTTTACAAGAGTTGCAAATTCTGTAACCATGCGGTCTATTGTTTCTGTGGAAATTTATGAATTGCTTTAAAACCTCCAGCAAATTAGGTTGAAGGTTGATTGATGGATTCTTCAAGATATTCGCAAACACAGGAAGCGCTTGGTATTAAATTCCATTTATGTAACATTGAATTACATCTACCGTGTCCTGTTCTTAAGCGATTTACTTGTACCCAGACTTTCCGTTGACTATTAATCCATGCTCAGGTTATTCCAGTTTCGCAATTCTATTTCTTTCTCCTTTATTTTTCTCTAAACCCTCTTTGCTCTTTTAGTTCATGAAGAGGAAAGTCCCAAGGTCAAAAAGTGATTAGTAATTTTTATTACCAGTAAGAGCTTGGAACGTTGGGCTAACGAAAAAACTACCAATTTAGCCAAATAATTTCCTAAAAAAAGAACGAAAAAAATCTAGTCTAATATAAATTAAACGAGCAGTTTAATCATAAATCCCGCATTATTGAGCACTTGAAATTAACTATCAAAAAAACTATAAAAAGTGTATTATAAAAAAAAACTCAAAGTAAACTTTTAACGTTATAGTCATAAAAATACTGAGGGAAAGCAACTACTACATCTCATACACAAAAAAAATTGAATTAATGTCAATTTAGACTTCAAAGAAACCCTCTATTTACCCACCACCAATGTTATTAAAATGTATATTTTTTATGATATTCGATTAATAAAATTTAATGATTATTGCGCCCGGAATTTCTGGTTTTAGCATCGGAGAAAAAATTGTCTTTACACATTATTTGATTCCGCAAACAATAAACGGTGTTCAAATGAAATATCTGATCGCTTGTTCAAACATTGACTCTGCAAACGGTGGGATGTGCGAACTCGTATAAAAGTGACTTTTTCATCAAAGCGTGCGTAGGTACTTTTAATAATAATAACAGGCACATCCCCATGATTAACTTTTTTATATTAGTCCTGATAACTTCATCGAAAGGACATATGTCTCAAAAATGCGGGGCAAAATGACACAGAGAAGGCTGTAATCTCTTCATTCAATATTTTATTTAACGCTATTTTGAAAATTGGGTTGTTGAAATTTTTGATTTTTAAAGTCATAAATTGTGTAGTTGTTTACTCGAAAAATTTAACTTCAATTCTTTACAAAATGCGCTCATAAATGGTTATAGAAATTTTTACGCTTTTCCTACCCACGCAACTGGCTTATTATCGGAAAAAAATTACACTTGCTAAAAGTTAAAGTGAAACCTTCCTCCCGTCCTGTTAATTTAACTTCGCTAAGTTCGCTTAATGGCTAATTCTATCTCGCATAATATTAAAAAAAAAAAAAATTAACGAAAATTCAAATGACCACCATTTTTAAATGGCTAAATCGATTTTTCGCAAATGCAACTTAAGATCCCTGCGTATAAATATCTTACTCCCATGAAAATTTTAGTCTCCTGGATCGAAAACTGCAACTTATAATGGTGCCACAATAAAGGTTTTTTATTTTGAAATTTTAAAGATCACCCTGTAGAATTTACCCGACTTTAAGTTCGACAAAATTACAAAAATTTCGCGTACAAATTCCAAAAAATAAAGCTACAGGGGCGGTTGAAATTTTGGAGAAATAAACATCATATAAATTTTTTTAATATCTCCGCCATTTTGATTATTTCCTGCTTGAAATTTTTCACGGTTGACGGTTTTTAGTATAGTTGTTTACTCGAATTGGAATTTCAGATCAATTCCTTTAAAAATGTGTTTATAAATGGTTGTAGAAAATTGGAAATATTAAATTTTTTCCCTTTTTCTACCTACGCCACTGCCTTATTAATAGGAAAAACGAAAATATTTTTCCATTAACGTATAGTCCAAAAAAATGTTGATCCATTCTTGTTGAATGAGTTTCAAAGTTTTTTTCCTATATTGCATATACAGGGTGAGGCGCGAGAACATTAGGGCATTTTTATATGGAGAAGTCCTGGGAGTAGAAGTCTAAAAATTTGTACGTGTATGATTTCGGTTTTGCCGAGCTGAACTAAAATATTCACAACCCCTCACCGTTTCCGGTTATACCGGAAGTTGCCATCAACTTTCTTATTTTAAATGGGACACCTGTATATTATTATATTTTCAGATTGTCTGAAAAAATGCAATAAAAATGGGGTTTACAGTTCAAAATTGTACCGAGTGGTTTATGAGTTATAAACAAATGAAAATCGCAATTTTCCATTTTCAAAGCAGCTTAGGTCGAAAACGGGTCAAGATATCGGAAAACGGCTTACATGTCCCTATCTTAACTTTTCACGTAGTATCCTATGGTGCTGATGAAATTTGTATACAAAGTGATGAAAAATCAGCGATTTAAAAAAAAAAATAATAAAAAATATTTTTTTTTGTAGGGACTCTAGCGTAGTATACAAGAAGTTAGGATAGGGACATGTAAGCCGTTTTCCGATATCTTGACCCGTTTTCAAGCTAAGCTGCTTTGAAAATGGAAAATTGCAATTTTCATTTGTTTATAACTCATAAATTGGTCGTTACAAATTTGAACTGTAAACATCATTTTTATTACTTTTTTTCAGGAAATCTGAAAATGTAATAATATACAGGGTGTATCATTTAAAAAAATAAAAATATGGCAACTTCCGGTATAACAGGAAGTGGTGTGGGATTGTGAATATTTTAGTTCAGCTCGTCAAAACCGAAATTATATACGCACAAATTTTTAGACTTCTACTCCCAGGACTTCTCCATATAAAAATGCCCTAAGGTTCTCGCGCCTCACCCTGTACAGGCGTTGAAAAATTAGCAATTAAAAAAAAAGTGGCCGCCATTTTGAAACGGACAGATCGACTTTACTTAAATGCAATACCAGACCACTTCCAATGAATTTCTTACTACCACAAATATATCAGACACCTAGATTGAAAACTGTAACCTGAAACAATATCACAAAAACCTTTTTTTTCTCGAAATTTGAAGGAACGCCCCGTAGAAATAAAGCGACTTTGGGAAATTTTATCAACAAAAATGAAAAGTCTTCCATAAGTTCAGAAAGATTGCAAAAATTTCGCGTACTAATTCCTAAAAATTGAGGGGCGTGTTGAAAAGCAAACGTTTGAAATTTTAGATGAGAAATAACCATTTTTGAAAATTTTTTAATATCTCCGCCATTTTGATTATTTGCTGCCTGAAATTTTTCACGGTTGAAGGTTATTATTATAGTTCGAGCTGCAATTTAAGATCTTTAAAAATGTGCTTATAAATGGTTGTAAAAAATTAGAAATGTTACATTTTTTCCCTTTTTCTACCTGCGCCACTGGCTTATTAATAGAAAAAAATAACATTTTACACTAGCGTATAGTTACAAAAAGTGTTGTTCCAATCTTGTTATTTGAAATGCAATACCACACCATTTCTAATGGATTTCTTACTCCCACAAAAATTTCAGACATCTAGATTGAAAACTGCGACCAGAAACGATAACACAAAAACTTTTTGTTTTCGAATTTTGAAGTAAAGCGACTTTAGAAGCAAAGCGACTTTATGAAACTTTTTTAACGAAGTATCAGAGCCCTCCAAAAGTTCTACAATACTACAAAATTTCGTTTAGTAATCTTGAAAGATGAAGCTACAGGGGCGTTTTTAAAGTAGTAAAATTTTAGATGAGAAATAAACATCATATAAAAATTTCAATATCTCCGCCATCTTAATTATTATTTGCTGCCTGAAATTTTTCACGGTTGAAGGTTATTAGCTCGGTTATTAGTCTACCGGAGTTGGAATTTAAATTAAAGTTTTCCCCCTTTACTATCCACGCCACTGGCTTATTAATAGAAAAAAGAAAATGTTTTTCCTACCAAGTGTAGTTCTAAAAAATGTTGTTCCAATAAGTTGACAAATTAGAAATTCTTTCAAAAATTCAAGTGGCCGCCATTTTGAAACGGCTAGATCGATTTTGCTCAAATGCAATACCAGCAGATCACTTTTATAATGGATTTCTTACTCCCACAAAAAAAGTGCTTACTCCCCTTTAGTAAAAAAAGTAAACGAAACCCTTTAGAAGTGAAGCGATTTTATGGATTTTTTTAAAGAAAAATCAAAGTCCTCCAAAAGTTCTGCAATATTGCAAATTTTCGTTTTCTAATCTTTAAATATGAAGCTACAGGGGCGTTTATAAAATCGGAAAAACGCGATTTATGCGAAATTTTGTCTAATTGGTGGTGGTGCGGTAAGAACTGACCTCGCAGTGCCCTCCATTGGTCACAGACTTTTGTAAACTATAGAATATCCCTTATTGCTGGTGTTTTGATCGATACCGCGGTGGGCACCTACTATTGCACTTTCTTACAATTTTTCACCAATACACAAATCACATACACACGTTATAGGTAGCCATGACAAAATACTATTAACAATATTATATTAAGAGATTTTATGAAGAGATTCTTTTTATTATTATTATTTTTTTTATTTTTTTTTTTTTTTGTTTTTTTTTTATTTTTCTTTATTTTTTTTTATTATCATTATTTTTTTTATAATAATTTTTTTTTCTATTATTATTATTATTATTTATTATTATTTTTTTTGGTGTAGGTACCTTTTTTTTCCATCTGCATTTCTATGACTAAGGAAGGTTTTAAGACATAGGACACTTGCGTCCAGGGGCCCTTCAGGACGACTTTGTAAATTTTGTCTAAATAAAAAAATATACAGGGTGTACCAGCTCGATTTAGACAACGGTAAGGACCGTGTAGGTCTCGTCAAGACGAAACGTTTTTTTATTTGAAGTTTTTGGATTTGGACCTTCGTTGCGGAAATATGGCCGACTTCCGGTTTTTAGTTTTTTGGCTCCAGTTTCGACATTTTTAGGTTCTCGCCCAAACTGAAACTAGTTTTGGAAACTCCTTAGCTTCAGTTACAACTTTCATATTGAAGTCAAGGTTCTATCTCTGTTGGATTCAAAATGGCGACATGCCCAAGACTTTGACATTAAATAATTTCAAAACTGCAAAAAAATTTTTTGCAATATTTTGTGGGCATGTCGCCATTTTGAATCCAGCAGAGATAGAACCTTGACTTCAATACGAAAGTTGTAACTGAAGCTAAGGAGTTTCCAAAACTAGTTTCAGTTTGGGCGAGAACCTAAAAATGCCGAAACTGGAGCCAAAAACTAAAAACCGGAAGTCGGCCATATTTCCGCAACGAAGGTCCAAATCAAAAAACTTCAAATAAATAAATGTTTCGTCTTGACGAGACCTACACGGCCCTTACCGTTGTCTAAATCGAGCTGGTACACCCTGTATAAATACGATCTATAAGGTATAGTAGCTACCTATATATGAATTTATATCAGGTTGACATGGCATGCTGATGAGTTCCTAACAAAAAACTAAGTAGTTTCCTAAGCCTTCAGAGGTGTTTTATTATGTCCTATGACATATTATGAGATCAGTATTTTTTCTATGAGCTTGATATGATGCTAGAGTCTAAATTTAATTGAAAGAAATTATATAAGTGTTATCTGTACAGTGTGTATTATATCTAAATTATTCTACCTTCTCCATCGCTAGAGACTGTTTTTGAGGTATCAAAACTATCCTATTCGCTGAGGATAATCATTTAACAGTACCTAAAGTATTTTAATACGTTAACCTTACCTATCAATATGCTCCTGATCAATTTCTATGATGTATGTACTTTCTGCAACGTTTTGCTGTCGACCTAACCCTCTCTACCAGTCTACAGAACCCTGGCGGTGGCATAATCCGGCAGATCCGAAACCCATTAGGTAGCCCGCCGAACGCAATAATTAATCGAATTTTAAACATTCAGCTTCAACGGGAAGGTGATTTATTTTTCGCCTTTAATCCGATGTTAAACCTACGAGATTGCGGTCGTCGTGATCCAAAATCCCTCTCCCGAATTCTCATGGAAATAAAGCATTTCAATCAGATCATAGTCATAGAAATCCAATTCCCTGTTTCCATTAACATTTCCAGAAAGTTGATACAAAGTGGGTTTTTTCATGTACATAAAGGCGGTCTCCGGGAGGGGGGTTCCGGCGGAGGCTGGAAGGCCGCAGAGGATGTTTACCATAAACACAAATTGAATTCTTTTCGTTCCTTGCGGATACCGCGATGAAGAGGGTGTAGGAGATTTTTTACAGTTTACATTGCGGATTCTTTGGAAACTGTCGCACCTAAACGCTTTCCAAGCACAATAATTAGAACCGTGCTTGGAGAATTCTGCAGTGCCTATGGGAGACGACGCCGCTATTATAATGAAATAGATTTCCGTTCTCATACTGAATAATTCAACTCTCTTTCAGCCCTGGTACTTAATGTACAAGAAGTGGCTTGGAAAGTTTATTCATTAAGTCAGTCTCCGCCCCTCTTTCATGCCGACCGATTAATTATTTACCTAATCGATGGAGGGCGCGTCGGAGATAACACCCCACCCGCCTTTTAAAAGGTGCCGGTGGCAGTATACGTAATTAGAGATAATTTTATTTTTATCTCGCCCGAGTTTAGCTAATAACTGTATCGCCCTACAAATAGACTGTCTGAATTTGTCTCTCTTTTATTTCCAGAACGGAAAAATTAGGTAGCTATTGAGTATTTCTGCATTTGAAGATCTAAATAAAGTACACTCATACAATATGAAGTACGTCAATTTTTTGTGGTGTTTGAGGGAGAGAAAGCATGTGGGTTTCGATAAACTACCCGGGGGTGGGAAGAAGGCAAGCAATTCAATCAACATCGTTGCCGTGCTGTTCTGGATTTATTAATCAAATAGGCACTAACGTACATCCAACCTGACCCTCATCCCTCTATTTCTCTTTAGGCCACTCTTTTCATTTCCTGTTCCTGTTTACATTTCAATTTTCTTGCAACGAATTTAACTTTGAACTTCAAAAACTTCACCTAGAAGAGAATAAGCACGAAATGTAAACAACACAAATATGGATAGTTGTCACTATATTGTCATCGGCTTAGTTCAAATGATGCAAAAAGGTTGAGAAGATTCTAGAATGTGCGTGATGTAAATGGAGCAAGCTTATTCACATCAATGGGGTCATTTTCGCGGATTGCTAGCTGTAGATAGACAATAATTAGAACAATAATTTACACTTTGTCTGATGCGATTATCTTTTTTATCCGTTAACCTCGATGAACCTTTGGGGCCGGGGAGAATTCACTTCCAATTCGTGCTCGTTCAAGCGCAGGTGAAAAATTAACAGGTGCTTAATGCTTATCTCCACGCTGTCCGCTGTCTTCCTGTCCGGGAACGCAAACCAGAAAAGATCAGTCAAGCAAATCAGTCTCCCTTTCAATCTTCTTTGCCTATCTTTATCTCCTGAGAAAACATAAAGCATCCCTATACAGATTCCTGGCATTAAAGAAAACTTGCAATCGATTACGGGGCAAGCTTGGGAAGGAACTGCGCATGCTTCAATACTAGTGCAGAACATCTGTCAGAAGATGGCGTCACAAGTATCCACTGAATTTACGCCAAGTTTAAAGTTTCTTTGATGTTTGCACGTACTACCGAAGATTTCTTATGAAATTTTTTAGATGTGGCAGCTCCGCTTCATTAGCTAACAGAAGTAAAGACACATTTATCTGGAATTTCAAGTGTGAAGATGCTTTCGAAAATTAAGTGGCTTTACTTAACAAAAACTTGAAACGAATTTTAGACAGATAGACACGTTGGTCGCCACTTGAAACGAATTATTGACGTTGGCGTCAATTAAAACGAACTATTTTACCTCAGAGGGGAAAAATAGTCGTTGAGAGCATGAGACGGTAAAAGATAACAAGGGTCGTGGATTGAGCTGTCAGTCTAAGAGGGTCAACAATAACAGGCAGGTCAGCAGAACAACAGGTACTCTTTATTTACAAAAAAATCACAGATATTAATATTTGAAAAAAATCACAGATGTTAATTATCACAGCATCTTGAGCACGGTTAACAAACAAGAGAAAAACAAGAGCGTGCAGTTTAGCCGAATGAACTGATCGGTTACTAATGGATTCACAAGGGCACTTAGCTTCGTATGGCTCTCCGGTACGAGGATGACGGTTTTCAGATCAGGTGCCCTTCGGTGCGAGGAACAAGCTTAGCTGGTTTGAGGCTTGATCTTTCAGACTTGGCTCCAGGAAAAACTTGCTTCGGTACGAAAAAGTGGACTTCGCAGGGAAAACTTGCGTCGGTATGAAAAACTTGCTTCCAAGAAAAAGTTGCTTCCGTAGGAAAAATGGACTCCGTTGGAAAAATGTAATCCGTAGGAAAAAGCTGCAATTTCATAGGTATCAGAGACACTCTTGTATTAATGAACGGTCCGATCGAGTCTGCTTGCCACGGGTACATAAAATTATGTCCCGTCCTCAAGATAAACTGTGATTGACAAAATTCTACAAGCGGAGCGAAACTCGATCGGATTTAAAAGCTGTAATTAAAAATAGCATACTGTATTAAGAAAATATGATCTGTACAATTCCAGCACAATGAAAGAAACCATTTTACGACACTCACCAAGCCAAAAACATGGGTGATGTTTCCAATATTTGAACAATAAATTATTCGCGACAGGTGTTTTGCGTGAACCTTCTTCAAGCGAATTTTCAGGAGAGAAGGAAAGGTGAGATCTCAGGTATCGGCGTACCGGATTGAAACTCGACAGTCGAGAACTCGACGAAACTTGAGGCCTCCAGCCGGCCGTGTCTGCACCGCACTAAAAGCCACCATCACTCACTTACTGCGCGCGCACCGCGGTTGTCTCCGGGTCGCTGGCATTTAGCCAGTACGTACAAAATGTACGTTACAATCTGCAGTCCGATCCTGTCATATCCGCAAAGGGGAGAAGAACTATCTGCATTGTGAGTAACTCCTAATCGGAACAGCACTCTTACCTAGTCGATGAAGATGAAGAATGTGGAAGTTCAGACTGTCAGAACGCTGGTGCATTATCAAGAAGACCATGCGTTAAGTCCAAGTGTCAACACATTCAGCAAACCGAGGACGCCCAAAATGAAGATATATGCGGAAGATCAATGAAATCGAGCAAGCCCATTATTGATGCCAAGTTTCGAGCTCCAGTCTTGTGGATTTTTTGGCATTTCATAACATTTTTCGCTTTGCTATGGTGCTAATGGTAGTTAAAACGCTTTAAAACGTTCTAAACGCTTGATTCCGCGCAACATCCTTCGTTAGTGGCAAAGACGGAAGATAATTGTGATTTTTTAAGAAGATTTGGTAAAAAGTTGATAGCGGACATCTTCCAAGATCCCTTTTTTCATCTTTCCACCATGTACAGAAACGAAAAAGTGGTCACAGATTCTGCCAAGGTCTATGGTGTGGCATATTCACTCTGTTAGCACGGTATCCTGTGGTTTTCTGTACGAGAGGATAAAAATTAATTTTCTCTTGAAAGAAGATGGACGATGTCATGTTGCAGTTACTAAGCTCATCGAGAAAGAGAATGCCCTCAGCCACTCCAGCACGTTTCAATCTATTCTCTCACGGAATTTTTATTATTTAATTAATTTTTTTATTAAAGGGACATGAATTGCAGATGAATCCCTATAATGCTCTGAGGGTGGTGCATGAGCAGAGATGTCGATTCACGTTGACTTTCTAAGCATTAAACTGGTAATGATTTTCAATCGCCCCAAGCTAGAATCTCAGTTTTTCAACAGTTGTCTGTTTTTTTCTGGTTTTCCTTCAGAAATTGAACTCAACTAACATAATCGCCTTTATAATCGCGATATAGGTACTTATCTTAATAAAAAAAAGTACCCATTATGTTGGTAGGGACAGTTCACGGGACTTCACGGGAAATATCTTCAAGATCAAGTATTTTTCTATTTTTTGCTTTGAAAGGGATTCTTAGGTTATCTTGATAATTAAAAATAAATTTAAGAACTAAAGAGGTATAGCCCCAAAATCGCTTTAGAATATTTGAATTATTTAATAGAAAAATAATCATCTTACCGAGATTTACTTAACTGGTTGTCGAGGAAGGAAAGTATTTCACGTCTATAACATAGAAGAAACTGATGTCAAATTTTACTTGCACTCCATTTACTGCAGATAT
Organism: Malachius bipustulatus; assembly: GCA_910589415.1. Taxonomy (NCBI): domain Eukaryota; kingdom Metazoa; phylum Arthropoda; class Insecta; order Coleoptera; family Melyridae; genus Malachius; species Malachius bipustulatus. The sequence continues at coordinate 30,059,489 of OU342638.1, read as the reverse complement.
TTCTCAATCAATAGAAACGATATTTGAAAAATCTCATCGGACAACTTCGGCTGCAGAGCTCGTTTATTTCAGAGACATAGCGCCACCAATAATTATGGTAATATTACAGATTATAATGTGCGATTCTATTTTATCTACTCGGGGAACTGGAGACATGTCTATTGGACGAGAGATGGCGCTAGCAGTAGGATAAAATAACCATTTTATTTAATAAAATATCCATTTCATTTATAGGGCTGTAAAGTATCACGTTAAAATGAATTATTACTATTTTCTAAAGCTTTATAAAGAGTTTTATAATCTAGTGCTAGTGCTAGTGCTAGTAGGTACGTAAGTCAGAACTAATACCTCTATTTTCCAAACTAACGGATTCAGTAGCCTCTCTGTGATAAGTACTTGGTACTTGGTTCAGTATTGAATGGATTCCTTGCTTTTATTTGGTAAAAGAATCTTGCAAGCAATTTCCTTTTATTTTCCATTGACTCTTCACAATATCCATCCCTGAGCGACTGAATCAGATCGGTATGTTTCTTTTTTGTCTGCACACTATTGCAAGAACTTTCGGTTGAATGCTTGTTTCATAGACGTCGCTGACGTCGATTTTCCAATAATTGACGCTATTGCCGCTTCAAGAAAGTCTAGCCAAGTATGTGGCAACTTATAATCTGCCATGATTGCATATATTTGATCGAAGTATGTGTGTAATTAGTGAAGTTGTTGCAACTATGCGACGAAGACGCTTCTGTTTTTGTTTTTGTTTCTTATTGTGTTAATTATATTCTGCATAATTATTATTACCGAGAACTATTTTCGATGTATCAAGAATTTACCTCCCAACTAAGTCGTACTTACTTTTATTTAGGTACTCCCTTATATTATGAAAGTTGTCAATAACAAAACAACTTGCATGACCTGAAATTGAGCCTTTCCACATACCTCTATGTAATGGAAATCAATACAGTGCTCTAATTTTTTCTTTAATTACAAAATAACGGTGTTATGAAACCACAGAGTCAAGAGCTATGCATAGAACACTTAAATAGGTATACTGGATGTGTCGAATAATACAAAGTTAATCTCATGAAAGAACACGACGTATAAAATTCACAAACTTATTATCGAAATGAGTGGCACACGCAATATATTGCGTATTTGTTTAACAATTTCCAATTGAACAAAATTACAAAAAGAAATCAATTAATTCAATTGATATTGACATTGACAGACGATGTTATTGTCGTTTATTGTTAACTGAAATATTTGAATTTAAAACATCAGGAAGGGCTATAATGTCAATTGACTATTCTGATGAACTGTCATTTTGAAACATTTTTGTGTTTAGATATTTACAATTCCCAAAACCTCCCATTCAATTTGAAAAGTAGGTAGGTACTAAAGTTCGGTACTTACCTAGTAAGTACGTGAGTGGGTGCATCATAATTTGTTTCTATATGTTTTGGCACTTGCGGAATTACACACTCGCTGCAAGTGTAGCTCGTGTGTTGTAGGTAACTCTTTCCGCTTGTGCGAAAGGTATCACTTTCAACTCTCGTTATGTAATATGCTATTACAGTTTTATTAAAGAAAAGCAAATACTCGAAATCTTCTTGATAAATGCTTCCAGAAAGTTAAAATAGAAGATTAATTTTGATTATAGGTAATCAAAAGATAAAAAGCCAAAATAAGAAAATTGTCTTCCCTAGCAAAATGGAATGAGGGATTTTTTTTTATTATTTTTTTGAACAAAGTGAACATTTTTAGTCGTTTGAAAAAAAAAAGAAATAATATGTAATGAAAAAATCGTGGTTAGGTGTAGGATTTCAATTGCTTTTTATGCTGTTAAATTTCTTTTTCCTTTTTTTTCATGACATTTTATGATTGTTTTCTCGTTCTCTATGTTTTTTTTTTATGTAAAAATAAATAGTTTCCTTGAAAGTATCGGTGATTTTTAAAGGGATCTATGAAACTCTCGAATACTAAAATTAAGAAGCAATTTGTGGAAAAAAAAATTTAAAAGTTTGTAAAAATCTGTTTGCATAGAAGAGTGAAATGTACTTACCACGTTTATAACACACGGAATAAAATAATTTTTAATAGCTTGGAAAAACTAGTAAGATTTACTCTCTACACACCTTACTATTATCAATTGCTTGCGCCCCACGTTTACAATTATTATTTTCATAACTATTACAAATAATTTTATACTTTTTAATCAATTTTAAAAACGCGTTATACAGGCTTAAACTATTTAATGGGCGACTAAACAATTGAAGATACGAGGTCAATATTAAGAAGCAATTTGTGAAAAAAAAAAATTAAAAAGTTTGTAAAAATCTGTTTGCATAGAAGAGTAAAATGTACTTACCACGTTTATAACACACGGAATAAAATAATTTTTTATAGCTTGGAAAAACTAGTAAGATTTACTCTCTACACACCTTACTATTATCAATTGCTTGCGCCCCACGTTTACAATTATTTTCATAACTATTACAAATAATTTTATACTTTTTAATCAATTTTAAAAACGCGTTATACAGGGTTAAACTATTTAATGGGCGACTAAACAATTGAAGATACGAGGTCAATATTAAGAAGCAATTTGTGAAAAAAAAAAATTAAAACGTTTGTAAAAATCTGTTTGCATAGAAGAGTAAAATGTACTTACCACGTTTATAACACACGGAATAAAATAATTTTTTATAGCTTGGAAAAACTAGTAAGATTTACTCTCTACACACCTTACTATTATCAATTGTTTGCGCCCCACGTTTACAATTATTATTTTCATAACTATTACAAATAATTTTATACTTTTTAATCAATTTTAAAAACGCGTTATACAGGGTTAAACTATTTAATGGGCGACTAAACAATTGAAGATACGAGGTCAATATTAAGAAGCAATTTGTGAAAAAAAAAAAAATTAAAAAGTTTGTAAAAATCTGTTTGCATAGAAGAGTAAAATGTACTTACCACGTTTATAACACACGGAATAAAATAATTTTTTATAGCTTGGAAAAACTAGTAAGATTTACTCTCTACACACCTTACTATTAACAATTACTTGCGCCCCACGTTTACAATTATTTTCATAACTATTACAAATAATTTTATACTTTTTAATCAATTTTAAAAACGCGTTAGACTATTTAATGGGCGACTAAACCATTGAAGATACGAGGTCGGTTAGCTTAGAGGAAAGTTGCGCAATTTTATGCTTAACAAGAACCTGAAGAAAAATTCAGGATGTTTTTAGTCGTTACTGAATTATCCTGAAAAAACTGAAAAATCATCATTTTTGTTTTAGCCATAATTTTTTTTTTAAATTAATTTTTGGTTTCCGTAGTTTTTTCATACCGAACGACATAAAAAAACAATATAGCTGCCATAAAAAAAAAAGTTGGCTATGAAAACTCCTAGATCCAGTAGGCTTTGAAAATTTTTGTCGCATGGATAGCTTTTGATGACTTTTGATGACAAAAAAAATTAAATAATTTCCAATAATAAAAAAAATAAAGCTAAAATAAGAATTTTTGTTTTTTAGCTTTTTCAGGATATTTCAGCAACGACTGAAAATATCCTGAATTTCTTTTCAGATTCTTATGAAACATAAAATTGTGCAACTTTTCTCTAATTTAACTGACCCTGTATCTTTCACCGTTTACCAGATCCTAATGATAGGTAGAACAAATAATTTCCACCCTGTACATTTATTAAAAAAAAAAACAATTATTTCCGGCTTTTTAGTTTTGTATACAGGCTGTCCTAGGTCATTCAAGTCGATCTTTGTGGGCCGAACATCTTTTTGAAATTTTTGTTTACAAATTCAAGTATAAGATCAAATTGCCCATAGTTTAAAATTGTTTAGGACTATTATATACAGAGTGTCCCATATGAGAGTGACATATCAAAGTTGTTTTTTTTTTTTAATTTAATGTTCTTATGTTATATGCATTCTTAGGCTGTCTGAGAAGAAAAAATAAAACTGTTACAATTTGTAAATGAATTTCTTGAAAAAATCCACTATTTGGCTCCCGGAAACTGATTCGAATTACCTGGGACACCCTGTATGTGTGAAATTTTGCAATCGATTTTGAACATCTTGATGAGATTGTAATCATCTGTCGTGAAAAATCATGAATAGACGCTGCCATATAACTTAATTTTTCAGTAGCTCACCTACTTACTTCATTTTTTCGCGATTTTTTCCGCAGACAGACAGACAGACAAGAAAACGAATTATTGTTGCATTGTCATGCAATTCTGAGTTATTGTTCACGTCGAAACTTTCTAGTTCTTCGAGAATTTGATTTATAATCAATTGGAAGAATTACGCAGACGAATACTACTGAAAGCAAGTTGATATAAAAATGGTAAAAAGTGATTTAAATTTTTCCGCCAACGCTTTCTTTTTTTGGCATATCTACAGTGTTGTCTAGGAAACCAGGTCCTTTTTTTATATCCTCTCTATGGCGGTCTTTTTTCACCTACTCTTTCCAGCTTGCCTTGAGCTTTTTCTATTTCCTACTCTGTATCAGTTCAAACATTCAAGCTTTTTACCAGCACGACTCCTAATGCCCTCATTTTCCATATGCTCTCATTGCCTTAGTCCCCAGTACACTCCCACATGACAGTCCACATTAAATATTTGAACACCGTCTCTCCTCATGATTCCAGATACTCCATTTCTTGCTTTTCTTATTGATCTTGATCCATTTATTTTCTATCGTCTTCTCTATCACCTCTAACTCCTTCTAGATTATCTTAAGCTTTCTCCATTTCTTACTGTATACCTATCATGCAAACTCAACCTATTCAATGTATTTTCCAGCAAGGCTTCTCTTATTATCTCAATGTCTTCATTGGTCAAGTCCCCGGTACGATATCTCCATCACAGAGCTTTTATATTACCAATTAAGTCTCAGCAGGTGTCAATTCTTTGTTATATTTTTACCTCCAATCTAGCTCATGAAAACAATATAACGACGAGGAAGGAAGACTGGATAAAAAAAAAACAATATCTTATGACCTATCCCCTTCACCTGCTCTTTTTTAAATCTCTCTTTTTTAAATTACTCTTACCAAGATCTCCATTGTGTTTTTTTTATCAACAATCATTAAGCAGCGACTCTAGCATGTCAATTTCTTCCATTGTATTTATAATTCTTACACATTCATCCTCTTTGATTTGAAACCACTTTTCTTTCTCCACTCAGTCGACATTCTCTCCAATTTCCAGCGTGTTTTTCCATCTGGGATTCTCTTGATTCTTGATTCAACAAAAACCTTTCTTTCACAAAACAAGGCACTTGTTTCTTGTCAAGTTTCTCCATCCACACCTACCCGCACAATCTGGCAAAGCGGATTTTCCTTCCACGGTGGAGCTCCACAAGTGGCGGCACATCGCTAGTCGGCCGCGCTCCAGCGAGGGTTGCTGCGATCCTGGCTGGCGAGCGAGGTGCGTACGTGTTGCGCACCAGAAGTCTTTCCCGCGAACTAACAGCCGATCCTATTATTATCATTATCACGAGAACTGTCCTTAGTCAGGATATTCGATCCTTGTAAGAGTGAGTGCGTGTTTAGAAATGGTACACCGTCGATCTACCTATACCTGTTGGAGTGTCAGTAACTGTAACTGAGTGGGGGTTGTTGTCTTAGGGATTGTCTTAAGGGGTTGTTGTCGGGCTCGGGAGGAAGACAAGCAGACATTGTCCCAGGGTTATGTTTGTATAGGTTTTAGGGAGATTTTTGGGAGCCGCCTGGGGGATTGTTGCTAGGAGCTGGTCAAACAAAACAGCCATTGGTTTGTGTTTGTGGAGGTTTTAGTGAGCAGATTGGTATATTGTTGGAGGTATTTTTAGGCGAGATTTTTCACTTGTGATAATTATATTATAAGCATCGTTGTATCGTTGAACCCCCAACCCCAATGAGAAAGTTCACCGGTAATCGATCACTATGCGAGGAAGGAAATAATTAATTAATAAAATTACACTAATTTATTTAGGTATGTTATAATTATAAATCTTAATTAGTAGCCTGTTTTAAGAGTATTGTAAATGATTAATTGTCCACAAATAATCGGTAAAGTTTCCTCATTTTAAACTGGAACAAAAGATTTAATTGCTTCCACAACAAATGACTTATGATCAATAAAGGGTGCCAAGTTGTTTCCAAGTTGATCGACTGCTTGGAAAAATCAGGAATTAATTTGTCCGACTTACTGCTGTTACTAACTTTGACGTTGCTTTTGAGAAAATTTGAGCGAACGGGCTAAGAAGTTGAGAATTATGAAATTGAATTTTATTGTTCACGCGCCCTTTCTCAGATGCTGAGAATTAGAATAAAGAAGAATAGCAATTTTCAAAATAATCTCAAATATTTTATTATTACTTTATCTTACGTGCGTTAATTAGCTTACAGTCAGTATTATTAATTACGCTAACGGGCAGATTTCTGTTATCGTTTTTAAAGCTAATATCGACGTCAAATTATTTTTATTAACATTTTTGGAATCCCTTTCTTGTCGAGAATTACTAAATTTCTATATTTTCCACGTTAAATCGATAGCTTTTCTAGAAACTGACTCAGAAATTGTATTTTTTTCTAATAATAAGTACCTACAGTGTGTGTCACAGGCATGGTACACCCCCTTTTTTTTCTTTATTTTTTGAGATAATTTTTTGAAATTTGGTGCGTCGCATATTCTCGATAGAGCGCGCTCTTTAGCATAAAATTTAATTTTTCCCACATCCGATTTTTCCGGAAATGTTACCAACTTTTTATTTTTAAGTGGGACACCCTATATATTATTATATTTTTGGATTCTATACATTTGTACAAATCCAACAGTACCACATAAGTACCATTTTGAATGTCAAATTTGTTTTTATTTAATTTTTTATTTCTCAATTATAGTGTGCCATGACTATTTCGTTTTACTCCAATTGGATCATCTAATGCTAGAAAAATGGAATTTTTGTTCAAAATTTTTGTACTAAATTAAGTGATTTATGGATAAATTATGCGCACCGGAATGATTTTTTGAGCTGGATTCATTTTTTTCAAATGGTACCATATTGGTACCGAGGTACCATCTACTAGTACTCTTAATCAGGGATATTTTGGTGTACCCATTTTGCATCTGTGACGAACACAACTGAAGTCATGGCACACTATAATTGAGAAATAAAAAATTAAATGAAAACAAATTTGACATTTAAAATGGTACTTATGTGGTACTGTTGGATTCGTAAAAATGTATAGAATCCAAAAATATAATAATATATAGGGTGTCCCATTTAGAAATAAAAGTTGGTAACATTTCCGGAAAAACCGGATATGGAAAAAAAATCAATTTTTCGCTAAAAAGTGCGCTCTATCGAGAATATGCGACGTACAAAATTTCAAAAAATTATCTCAAAAAATAAAGAAAAAAATGGGGGTGTACCATGCCTGTGACACACACTGTATATTGCTCTAAAATGTTTCATTTTTGAGATACAGGGTGTTAAATTTCTATTAAAACATCGTCTTTTATACGAAAATGTCTTAAATATACTTTATCCAATATTGTTAAAATTTGGCAGTTTCATTTGCCAAATTGATTGTTGAAAGGGGCTAATTAAGCCCTAGATAGATTACAATTATTATTATTTTTTATGGTAACTTTTTTTTATTATTTTAATTTTATTGTCTACGAGTACAACTTTTTTGTCTATTAGATTTTTTTCGTATCTTGCTTCGTTTTTGAGATAAAAAATAAAATCCACTCAATTGCATATCCCTGAACCATCCAAAAAAACATGAGGAAATTTAATTTTTTCTCATATTTCTTGGTTGATCCAAGGATATGCAATTAAGTGGATTCTATTTTTTTTTCAAAAATCAATCAAGATACAAAAAAAAAGTCTGGAGTCATGAAAGTTTTATTTTCAGTTGATTGAACTGGTAAATAAAATAAAATTTAAAAAAGTGATTGGCGTACGTGTTTCAAAAATTTTTCCAAATTAAATTCGTTGAGGTGCTTACCCGGACGCCACTGAACTTGATAATTTTACTCTATCTAGGGCTAAATTGCAACAAAATTGAGTAAAAAAAAAAACAACACCCTATAGGTATCTCGAAAATAAAGCATAAAGCATTTTAAAATGCACTTTATCGAAAAAAAATAGAATTATTTTTACGGGTCATACGAACTGGAATATCCTGTATACGAGCAATTTTTTATAAAATCTATTATAACTTATCCTAGATTGATTTCTGATGGATGTAGGTAAGCATCAAAGTATTCCTTTTACTGCCTAGGAGGAGTATCTCCCAGGTCATTAAATGTAACGAGTTCTATTGAAACAAGATACATGACGCTTTTACTCGATAAAAATACAATAACTTGAACAATATTGAATGTTGGCAATAATTTTCAGTAGTGATCAATAAAAATTCGATACATACGACAAAGTAATTGTTCAAAGCGTGGCAGTGAAGCTGCTTCTTTTGTGCCTCGTTAAGCAAAGTACTAAAATACAATAGTAGATATAAATTTTTACGATGACCACTGTTTGTGATATAAAAATTTTACAATTCTTCTGAAATTAGATATAGCTACTACTGCGTGTTCAATTTGAATTTATTTTGTTTATAAAAATGGAAAAAATTAATTTCCTGAACTCCCAACCACGTAAACATGTTATTTCCTGCCGTTAAATTGAATTTTATAATTAATGACATCAAAATATTTGTCTTGTAAATGTGTTTGGAAAGCTGACTGACTCTTGCAGCTTTATTTACACAATAAAGAATTTTATAAAGCTCTGCTACACAGTAGTCTGGAGTATATAATTATTATTATTTATCTCAAACTTCAGTTAAGCTCCACTCTTCTTGTCAACCTTCACATCGATAACAGGTTGTAGAAAAATAAGTTTTTTGTGTAAATGCATTAATAGTCAATAAACCTCGAGCGTATAGGAATATGACAATAATTTTTTATATTGTTTTTTTTTTCTTGAATTATGCTATAATAGTGCTATATGTACATTGCACTAGGTTCATTGTTGTCCTGGAAATAAATAAGTTGACATTAGTGATGCAGAAAATTCATAAATTTCCAGTTTTTTTTTTTTTTTTAAATTGGGTGATCATTAACCTTAATTCCAGTACACCATGGACTGGAAAATCTCTACGAAACAGAAAATGTGTGGGTGTGATAAATTTTTTCTTTGTTTTTTTCCCCTTTCCCCCCCCCCCCCCCTCTTTTTCATAAGTCATATATCCCCGGCTATATCTTTTTGTCATCTTTGTATTATTATTTTTTATTTTTTATTTATGATTAATATGTTTTTATGACATAATAGTAGTTTGTAATACAAGTTGCAAAATGGGAGTGTTGTAAGCACGAAAGAAAATTGTCAAAAGAAGCCGAAGGATTAATTTGACAATCGTCAAGGGCTTAAACACTCTTTTTGCAATGGGTGTCACGTAAGATTTTTTGTTAAGTCGTCAAGAAATATAAATTTGTGAGCTCCAGATATTGGTAGGTATTATACAGGTGTCCCAGGATAAGCGGGAAAAAAAATTCGACTTTAAATTTGACTGTTTGGGGTCCAGCCTGCTTGATTAGATAAGAAATTTAACCATATTTTCATGTGTAATAAATCAAGCAGGCTTTGATAGGTGCATTCTTTTTGTTTTTTGTCCCTATTTTGTACGAAAAATTGGAAAATTTTATCGAAAAATGTTGCTTTTTTGAGCAACTTACTGCCGAATTTCATAACCATTAGCCTACATTGATTTTTTACATGTTTTGCAATATTTTTTTTGTGATTTTGTAATTTTTTAGATGTTTGTTATTAATAGCCTAATAAATCAAATTTGGTCTCCAGTTGTCATTTTTACTGGTTTTTGGGAAAAAAGTAAGCCAATTTTTATGAAATGCATGAAATTCGATATGTAGGTATGCATAATTTTAGATTCTGAGCAATTTTTTTAAATAAAATTTTTAGATATTTCGTGCAGAAGAGCTATTTTACCTACACAGAAGACAAAAAGAATGCTCCTCTGTCAACGTATGCTTGATTCATAATATTAAACATGACATCATAAATGGTAAAACTTATAATTTAATCAAGCAGGTCTGGACCCCAAATGGTCAAACAGCTTTTTTTTCTTTGAAATTTTGAAACTTTTTTGTTATTTATACCAATAAATTTGCCTATCCTGGGACACACTGTATATTGTCAAAGTGGCAGTTTCATAAAGCTTCATGAAAACTTGCTTTTAACTGTCATTTATGTCACTTTTATTCACTCGTTGCTAAAGTGCTTTTTGTTGAATCGTTTCATAAAGTCGCCATTTTGATTGTCATTTTTCTTACTTCTTTTAAGCACAAAAGCCTAACAGCCAATATTATAAAAGCCCATTAGGCTAACGGGGAGATTTCTGTGCGCGTTTTTAAAGCTAATATCGACGTCAAAATACTTTTATTAACATTTTTGTAATTACTTTCACGTCAAGAATAGATAAATTAAAAATATTTCCACTTAGACTCGATACCTTCTTCAGAAATGGCCTCAGAAATCTGCCCGTTAATTTATTGAGCCTTTATATACCCGCTGTTAAGAGTTACATACTTTTATGCACTTAGAAGTGACATAAATGACAATTAAAAACAAGTTTTCATGAATCTTCATGAAGCTTGTCACTTTGACAATAAATAAATAAATAAATACTTTGACAATGTACGAGTAAAATACCAATCTCTATAAAAATTCATAAATTTATATTTCTTGACGACTTACTAGACTTCATTCATAAATTGTTGTTTCTTGCTGATTTGACAAAAAATCTTGCGTGACACACGTTGCCAACGGAGCACTTTGGCGATTGTCAAATTAGGCCTTCGTCTTCGTTTGTCAATTTTCGTCCATGCTCAAAATACTCCCGTCTTGCAACTCGTATCATAAATAAATAGCTAATTAGCAACTGTGCGCCTAAAAGAATGTCATTTTGAAATCGGAATGGCAATCAAAATGTCAAATTTCTTTATAATACTGTCAACGCCATCTATTGTCAGTAAAATCTATCTCCAGTTTCTTGAATGAAGGAAACTATAAAGTGAAATCTTTCAATTCTGCAATATTGTCGACATTACCTACTTATCCCTATTTTGGTAGCGTTCTACCCCTGAAATAACTTTATTCTTGGCCTTACTAGGTGGAAGTTTCTAGTAAGTCTATCTTTACCGGGCGGTGCGTTGGGAAACGCAGCATATGGATTTCAACAGGTAATTCTAAAATTGCAATTTTTGGCTTCCCTATAAATATATTTTAGAGAGAAATGGTTGATTAATACCTACTTTGTTAAGATTGTAAAGCTGACTATAGCTGCATCTTAAGCCGGTTAAGACGTTTCTGAGAAAATAGAGAAAAAGATTTCAGTTTGTGACGATCTCATAATTGCCTAGACTTGAACAATCATTAAAAATGACGTCATAGACGAAAATAACGTGATAGCGAAATGATAACAATAAAAATTACGTCACATAATAATAAAAACTTTTTCCTGTTTTTCTGGAAAATGACTCAACAGACATAAAATGTAACTACAGGAAAAGGAAATTTTTTCTCTCTAAAATATATAGGGAAGCCAATAATTGCAATTTTAGAATTTCCCGTTGAAATCCCTATGCTGCGTTTGTCAACGCACCACCCGGTATATCTATCTCTCAGTCTCTTGATTGGCGAAATGCACTTCCTAAAATTTAAATTCCTGTACGAGTGTCTCGTACTTATGTGTGCGGAAAACATTTTTCATTAGAAGAAAACAGAAGGCAAGTATACTCAACGATTAATTCATAAAAATAGTGAATTGTAGGTCAATGAGTATAAGCACACAGAGTGCAATTGCTAGCCTGTCTCCGAACCCACCTAACAGGCTAGCAATTGCACTCTGTGTGCTTATACTCATTGACCTACAATTCACTATTTTTATGGATTTTTCATTAGGCCCTATGTATTCATTTTTATTTTACCCTCGATTTTACCTTATTGAAGAAAAGTACCTTCTCAAGACGCGTAACTGTACCCCTTTCCTTGAAAGCCAGTTGTTAATTCTGGGTAAGGCTATAATTTTTTTATGAATAATTCAAAGGTCCTAATTGCTTTTTTTATTATGTACATTGTATGCGTACATGGTTCTTTTGACTTCTATTTTTTGGAATAATTATCATGCATCATCGCGAAAGTCTCTTTCCTTTCAACCTGAAGAACGGAAAAATACTTTCCTACATTCCAGAAAATATTTTCACTTCTACCAGTTTTGCCAACGCAACTTCCGTTAGTGTTCGCCGACATATTAGTTATTTTCTTTTGAAATCGGAATAAACAGCCCTAAATACTGTAACGGGATTTTCTGTTAGGTCGTGGTGATTTCCCAGGGATGGATGTCTGCCCCTTTGTACCCACGACAAGTCAATTAAAAATTATGAATCTTTATTTACAAGTATTCCATTTACACAAATCTATATTTGTCAAGCTAATATTGATAACCACTGTATCCTATGGGCCGGCTCTCGTCCTCCACAGTCCGTCTAATTGGTGGTAGATATCCGCGTCGGGGCGCGTACTAATGCTGATTGGTCGACCGACAGAACGGTTCACCGTCGCACAGTGCGTGTCGGCTCCTGTAGTTTCCGGAACACGCGCCGGAACGGAGTCTGGGAGAAATATTCTCCGGCGGCGAGGCTATCTGAAACAAAGTCCGTTCCCGATGCCTCAATATGACCTCGGGACGGCTGTTACTGAATCCGGCCCTCAATACAGGCCGGATAGGGACTGAAGGGATTAGCCGGTACTTCAACGTAGCGCCGACTGATTCCCTATACTGAATCGGTTGCCGGCCAGAGCTCACTCCACTCTGGTCGGTCTGCCGATGTCCGGTTACAGTTAGGTTCAACTCATTTCATCGACCTACTGTAGCCGGCTGTGTAAATGGGACAGGGTGCACTCAATACATGCCCCTTGATGACCTCCGAGCTCAATTCACAGGGAGGGAGAGTGGTTCTCGAGTCAGTACCTCGGATCCTCTGGTTGGCTTCTTAGTTGGCTCTGTTTATATAGCCGGTGCTGGTGGAGATAACCTGCTAATCACTGTCGTAAAAACTGTATCACTCTTGATAAACCCCTCTAATAATGCAAATAAATAATAATTACCAACGAAAGCCTTGGATTTCGTTACAATACCTATGAACAATAACCATAATAATTACCTATTCAACCAAAAACCTCTAATAAGTGGAATTTTATTAATTAGGAGTAGAAAAAATTATATTTTAAGTATCCTTTTAATAGTAACATGTTATTACGTTCCTCTACCTCTAGTTGCGTATTGTGCACGTATTAAATTTCTCATTTATTTTGAATGTCAAAAAATAAATATCTACCCGAAAAATGAACAAAAGGAACTTGATAACAAAGAGAATCATTATTCATTCATTCAAGGGTAAATTTTTGTTCAAATTTACGAACAAGTTACTCACTCAAGTTTACCTCGCCCTCTTTTATGTCATACATTTCGAAGCGGAATTGCAGAAATACCTTTAATTGAGTGAAATACTCAAAGAATTTTAGCATATAAAGTACAAAGTACATTTAGATTCCTGAGAGAAGACTGCTCGAGATGAGTAAAATTTATTCCTCTGCTTTTTTCTAGACGAGCATTTTTCTCTTTAATGTACCTATTATCTAAGCAAGCTTTGTCATAATTAAATGCGCTCATATAGTGGGTCGTGGTTATTTATCATGATTAAGATATATGAAATGAGATAAATGTTGAATTTAGTGAAGAAGTGCGTCATTTGTTGAAATATCATTCAAATTGTTGACTCCTGCTTTTTTTAGAGTGAATTTCCGTCAAAAGATTCGTCTATAAAATAATTCACGCTACTCTTAACTATGATTTATTTGAACAAAAATTACCTACTAACATTTATTTATAAACTTAGTTTCGACATATTTAATACAGCACAGTCCCTGGAAACGCATACATTGATCCCTCTTTCAAGAAGGAGGCGCGGCTGACGAAAGCTTCCATTACGTTATATTACCATATAGTCATAATATGCTGCCATCACACTCCCGAGACATAAAGCAAAAACATCTTCTTGGAAACTGAAACGCTCATATTTTTTGGTTTTGAGCCTATATAAAGTTTTTTGGGCAGGCTCTCGTTGCTTTGAGTTTTTCTACCTCGCCTTAAGACACTTTTTAGTTTCTGATTAATATTTGAATGATGCCAAAAGTGCTGCTAATTTCTTCCACGTTTCTTAGTTTGCTCAACTGCTTTTGACATACTAGGAATCGGATTATTTTTCCCTTCCTCAGGAGTAGACAAATTGTTGTTTTGGTTAATGTTCTTCTGGTTGATCTTCAGATCTTCTTCACATTGTTTCCCTTCTTCAATAAGGCACAATCTGGGTTAGCATCAGGGTTAACAAGTGGTTGCCAGTTGCCCGAAAAAGAAACCCCATTTTGATCAATGTCTGGTAATAATCTCCCAGGCTACAGTTTTAGGAAAATGTGACTCAAAACTTTTGAAAAAGGTTTGGGTCAGAGAGGTTACAAAAACTGAGAGGTAAACCTGGAAAGGCATAACAAAATAATTTTTCACATTAATCTGTACAGGGTGTCCCAACACTAGTGTCCACCCCCTAATTAGAGCTTAATTTTAAAGATAAAAAATTGAAACTTTCAGGATTTGTGTACTTGATATAGGACCACGGAATGGCATAATCAGTTTAATTAAAAAAAAATTAGTTTGGGCGCCAGCGATAAAAAACTCTAATATGGTGGTAAATTGTCGAAAAAAAAATCGATTTTTTTCAATACATAGGTAGAAATCGATTAATAAAATCAAAATCGCTTGAAAGAAATGTGAAAAAACGAATTATACGGCTTTAATTAAATAAAATATAATTATATAGCAATGACAGGTAGAGATTTGATTTATGATGTGCAATAGAATGATCAATATAAACTGAAAACGGTAGGTGCAATAAACTTTTATGACAAAGTAAACAAGGCCTAAATAAATAGTAAAACGGCTCTCCTGCACACTGAACATGCATTGGACAGTGTCGTCTTATGGAGTCATGAAAAAGGTGATTATTAAAAAGCCAAAATAAATATAATAATTTCAAATTTATAGACTCTTATCCTTTAACTTATGTAATATTACACTACCGTGATTTTATGGACATCTATTATGATAATCATAAAACATTACAGAATTACAGATAGGTAGGTATAATCAAGATATATGTGAGATATTATTCATCAAATAGGTAATTCTGCCGACAACCTAATACTATTAAATTATTTTGTTTACTAATCTCTTAACAATTGTAAATAAAATATGAATAAATGTTTCACCTAAAGCAGATATCCACCTCCTAAATTGAGGGTAATTTATAGATAAAAAAATGAAACTTTGAGGATTTGTGAAACTTACCAAATAAAAACAGCCCCACATAATTATTATTAAAATAATTTAAGTGTAAAGTTTTATAATAAAATCAAATAATTATTGGGTTCTTTGACTTCCTTCAAAGCACTTCCCCAAAACACTTTAACAACACCCGGATTACGCACGATAATTTGACAATTAAACACAAAGCTGAAAGGTTTAGATTCATACCAGACCTTTCTAGTTTCAAAGTAAAACTTTGACTAAACTGGGACAATAATAGTAAGTAGATACCTACCTACAAACACCATAAACTCCTGAAATGCATTCTGCTACGCATGTTATGGGCAAGAAATGTCCACAATACTTAAGTTTGGTATTAGGGAATTCCAGGAATAAACCTATTAGTGAATTCCAGAAGGAAACCTTCCACTTAAATAGATTTTTTAAATCCTTTTAGGTACGGTATGATTTCCAGGCTGCATAATTTAAATATTTCTTACCAATCAACCGTCATCTATTTTCATTGTCCTTCTAAAGTTGGATTAAGGTAGAAAAAGAAACTTGAAATTTAGAGAAACAAGGCCTATGGAGAACAGAATAATGCGGAAGAAATAGTTTTAATAGTTCATTATTTACGACCAGTCCGTTTAAACAGATTGTAAATTGTGGATTATAATAATATTACACTACTCATTGCCGAACAACTCACAAGAAAAATTTTCATTCTACTACCCGTATTCACAAACGATAATTTCCTAAATAATTACGTAATTATTTAAATGAGTGAGATGGAGATATGCAGTTTTTTGCAATAGAATGAGATGGGGATAATTGATTACGTAATTATTTAGGAAATTATCGTTTGTGAATACGGGCGTAAGAATATTTAAACCCCCTTGGGCCTGCTGGATCTTTAACAAATTTCTGCTGATCTTTTATGCTTAAATACGATTTTATACATTTTGATATTATTAATCTATTTCTATACCGATGTATGCGAAAAATTGGATTTTTTTGCTGGATTTTTTTGCCACTTTACTATAAAATTGCATTTTTATCACTGTTGCCCGAACAAAAAAAAAATTAAACTGATCAAGCCATTCCGTGGTCCTATATCAAATACACAAATCCTCAAAGTTTCATTTTTTTTACCTATAAAATTACCCTCAATTTAGGAGGTGGATATCTGCTTTAGGTGAAACATTTATTCATATTTTATTTACAATTGTTAAGAGATTAATAAACAAAATAATTAAATAGTATTAGGTTGTCGGCAGAATTACCTAGTTGATGAATAATATCTCACATATACCTTGATTACCTACCTATCTGTAATTCTGTAATGTTTTATGATTATCATAAAGATGTCCATAAAATCACGGTAGTGTAATATTACATAAGTTAAAGGATAAGAGTCTATAAATTTGAAATTATTATATTTATTTTGGCTTTTTAATAATCACCTTTTTCATGACTCCATAAGACGACACTGTCCAATGCATGTTCAGTGTGCAGGAGAGCCGTCTTTCTATTTATTTAGGCCTTATTTACTTTGTCATAAAATTTTATTGCATCTACGGTTTTCAGTTTATATTGATCATTCTATTGCACATCATAAATCAAATCTTTACCTGTCATTGCTATATAATTATATTTTATTTAATTACAGCCTTATAATTCGTTTTTTCACATTTCTTTCAAGCGATTTTGATTTTATTAATCGATTTCTACCTATGTATTGAAAAAAATCGATTTTTTTTTCGCCAATTTACCACCATATTAGAGTTTTTTATCGCTGGCGCCCAAACTAATTTTTTTTTAATTAAACTGATTATGCCATTCCGTGGTCCTATATCAAGTACACAAATCCTGAAAGTTTCAATTTTTTATCTTTAAAATTAAGCTCTAATTAGGGGGTGGACACTAGTGTTGGGACATTTTCCGTCCCTAGTAGTGAAAGCGAATCCAAACCTTTCTTATTAGACAGAAACCTCTTCTCCGAAGCTGAATCGTCAATATTTTTGTTCAGTTTTGGGCTTGTGTGAACTTTTTTGGGGTTAATTGGTGTTCAAAGTGCTGCTACTTGCTGCCCACGTTTTTTAACTTGCTAATCTGCTTTTGACGTAGCAGGAATCGGATTGATTTTGATCTTTAGCAGGAATTACTTGGTTGATACCGCTGAAGAATCAGGTAAGGGATGTTCTTGTCCAGTACGTTCGTTATTGGTAAAATGTTGTTTAATTGTTCAGTTTGATGTTGTTCTGGTTGATCTTCTTCAGATTGATGAACTTCTTCTTCAATGAGACATAATCTAGGATTGCGTCAGGGTTAACAAGTGGGGGTTAACAGGGTTAACAAAGACAGAAACATATTCTCCGAAGTTGAATCGTCAATATATTTTTCCATTTTTGGGAATGTGTGAAGTTTGTTGAAGTTTATTGATGTTCGAAGTGCCGCTACCTGCTTCCCACGTTACATTTCGTACATTTCTTTACTCCCTTTCTCCGTTTCCATCAGGTTTATTTACCAGTGAAGTCTCTCTCTTCTACTCTATTAAATAAATTCATTCAATAACTGACGATGTTTTAATGTTTCGTTCCATAACAAGGTTCTTGCGTGTGGCAGGGAGACAAGTTTTTTTGTTTATTGATTTGAGTTGTAGACTGACTGACTGAAAGTAAAAGTCCCAAAATAATGTTTCAGTTATATGAGTAGACTGTACAGTAGTAGTGTTAGTGTTAATCAAAATTTAATTTCGAAAATGAAAATATAATTTGTTCTTCTAATTCGTGTTTCATATAATTTTCGAAGCGGGAAAATCATTTCTGACATTTGTAAAAAATAAATATGACCAGGACCGTATAAAAAGGGTGAAATTTACATCGCGTACTACGGGGAAATAGGTATACATCTGAATAAAAAATTGCTAAGCGAAGTGGAACTTATCTACATAACAAAACTTTCCTATAAAGCAACATTTATTAACCTGAAAATGTAAACATTTACATACGAGATCCCTACAGTGAAGAGCTTTCAATACTCACCTCACTTCTTTGATGGAAGTAACACATTTCTTTGCTGTATTGTAGAAAGCTACCCAATCATATTAAAATGCTTAAGAGCGTTTGCACACAATGCGGTTTTACACGCGGCGTGTCACATGCGGTAATTTCCGAAGTAATCCGAGGCAATAATAGCTAAATTGTGAGTGAAGTTATCCACGCCAATTCAAAAACACGCCTAAGCTCTCCACTAAGAGGCACAGTTTAGTGTGAGAAAGTCTACTAGAAAGGATGGATATGAAACGTGCCATAATGGTTAATAAAGATTTCTGTGTAGCAGTTTCTGTGTGGATAACTTTACATGGCGTAGTATTGCTCGGATAACTTCGGAATTACCGCGTCCAACATGTAGGCTGAAATATCTCATTTATGAAAATGTTAATAAGAGTAAGCCTCGACATTTATTTTCAAACTTTGCTAAATTTTAACCGTTCCGTTATGTTATTATATGAAAAACATTTTACCTCCAGGCTCCCATCAGTATTATAATAATACACATAGTTACTTAGAAACTGTAATAAACTAAAAATAATGGAGGCAACTTTCCCTTAACCGCGGTAAATATACGACGAGTCGTTTGTAACGAGAGAGGGAAATTATACAATGGTGGAAGCAGCTGTATTTTGCATCTCGGAAAATGGCAGTTCTTATGTTTAATTTCTTGCTCCCTGTCGTCGTGAAAGTCCTTCTAATGACGTTGGAAAGCAATTTCCGCGACATCACTCGATCGAACAGACACGCGGAGGGACGGAGAGAGGGAATGTTTTTGCGAAGGTTTCACTTATTATTTGTATAGGCCCATGAAAATGACAAAATAATTATCTGGTCCCGTGATAGTATCTTCGGAACAATCTGAGCGAAGCCTCGAAAATGGTTTCGGCGGAAGGGAGGTTTTACTAAATTTCGAGTGACAATGGAAGTGAGCAATCGAGTTAATGTCTTCGTAGTGTTTGTTTGATCGTTGGGAGTTTAATTTCCTAATTGAAGCTTTATATTTCGAGAAAATTTTGTTCGATTCTTATTGTAACTGAGCATCTTTCAAAAGAATTTTAGCACTGAAGGGCGTATAATTATTTTCATTATCATTCTCGCGTTAGCCTTCCTGCTGTTTTGATTTCGAAGCTCGAGACCTAACTTTCTCAAAATTTTAACAGAAAATCTGCATAATCTGGCAACCCTGCCAGATTATGAACCAGAAGTAAATTCTGGTTTATTTAGTACATTCCTCATTAAATTTTCTATTCATTGGTATAACTTTCAGGTGATCGCTCTTAATTATTAAGAGACTCGCTGAGGTAAAATTGAAACGGAGGGCATTGAATTGAATCGTTACACGATTTTGGAAGAAGCTTAGAATTTCACGAAATGCTGCAATGACTTGAAACATTCTTTACCCGCTTGTTCAACTTTTTCCATTGCTCTGGATCTGGAAGCAAAAAATCTGAGTAGAATTCAAACCCACACGAGTACTTGAGAGAAGCCTAACTTCTCGAGGCTACCGACCGCTTCATTTTAGTATTATAAAGCTCCAGTAATACCTAAAAAAAAGAAACTATCAAACCAGCAAGGAAAATATTTAAAGCGCCATTATTACTCTATTTATAGAAAAATTGTACAGAATCGATAGTACCTAACATCAATTATTTACCACATAATGGTAATTAAACATTCAACGCAAGTTAGAAATAATTGGTAAGCAATTCAATTCTTCTACCTCCATCAAAGTGGTGCTCTAATTATCTCAACTGCAATCAAACTAATGCCTTAGGTGGAACACACACTACCCCCCGGCGTCAAATTAACAACTTCAGCAGCAGAAGAGCCTTAATTAACATTTAATCGATAACAATTTGCCATCCATTATTCAGGAAAACTGTTCGATCGATCGGAAGATCGCACCTCTTCCACGGGAGTTTTCACATCTACCTTGATGTTGTTGTTTTAACTTAATTACGGGTCATAAACAAGGCGGAATTGGAATAACCACCCTTTTGGCATGGCGTTGTTAAATAACCACTCCTTCGTATAAGTACATGCGTATGGATGGAATGGAAACAAGGGAGGTACGTACTGGTGATGTATATTGCAATAACGCTCTCGTCGAGAATTAATGGAAAATTTCCATTTAATTTAATTTTAAATAAAGATATGTAGTCGACAGAAAATGTTGCGTGTAATTCGTTTGTGCAGTAGCAACGAGTCAACGAAGTTATAAACCTTTCAATTATTATTGTCTACTGTACCTACGTTTTAATACTGTGGTAATCGATCAACCACACACACCGCTCTTATTTCCAATTTCTCCTCCACCCTTCAGTTACGAGTTGAAACTGAACTTTATGAAATTTAAGCGGAAACGAATCGTTACCTCAAACGGAGTTACAACTGAATTTCCTCTTCCGCTTCAGGGAGTCCAAAGTTTGAGTTATTAGAACTCGCATTGATTTGCTTTTTCTAGCTGAAAATGTGCGGGTGAAGTCACGGGGAAAGTTTTTCTCAAAGATATCTTTATGAAACTCCTAGCGATGAAATTGATATACCCATCGTTCATAAACATAGAGGGGTTTTGTTTCCAAAAATTTAATAAATAGAGTCAAATTAAATTGAGTTGCAATCGAATGGGGTTATGCGCGCAAGGAGAATAGTACCTACAGAAAAACGATCAGAGGTTTTTTTGCCATAAGAAAAAAACCTTCTTGCGCATCAATCGCAGAAATAGTGTATTTTTATGCGATTCAATTATGAATATTTTCACCGCTTTTTAAATTATTGGCTCTCTGAAATTTTCCATAGTCATGTCATGTTAGCGTAGTGCTTTACTGTGAAAAATTTTATTGATAATTTCGTTTTATTTCGTTTGAGCACGTGCCTTAGAATGGATTTTTAAATTTAAAAATCAAAAAAATTGGCAAAATTTAACAATTTTGTCCCGTTTCCTATGCCCGCCACTGGCTAACTTTACTTGAAAAATACTATTTTTTACACTACCTTTAATAAATTCGGAAAAAACTGAAAGGAGAGTTTTGAAAACCGAAAATTTGAAATTTTAGAGAAATAAACATCATGTAAAAATATTCGAATATCTCCGCCATTTTTATATTTGCTTCTTGAAATTTTTGAAGGTTAAATGATATTAGTATAGTTGTCTACTAACAAAATTTCCGTTCTAGTCCTTCAAAAATAAGCTCATGAATGTTTATAGAAATGTAGACATTTTTTACCCTTTTCCTACCCACGCCTCTGGCTTATTAATAGAAATGATGCAAATTGTATTGCATTAGCTCAAATTTCAAATAAGTTTATTCCAATCTTGTTAATTTCGTTTAAAAGTTTTTGATTCTAACTTGCCTATTTAGGGGTTCAAAATCTAGCCATTTTCCTAAAATTGAAAATGCCGCCATTTTGGAACGTCTTTACCTATTTTACTCAAATAAAGTACCAGACGACTACTTGAGGATATCTTACTACCAAAAAAATTTCAGCGCTCTAGATTGAAAACTTCGACCAGAACCCGCGTCTCACGGACGATTTTTTTTCTGAAATTCGGAGGGACATCCTGTAGAAGTAACACAACTCTAGGAAAATGTTTTTTACGAAAATCAAACGTCAGCCCTAAGGTTTATAAGAATAAAAAATTTCGTTCATTAATCTAGAAAGATGAAGCTACAGGAGCGTTTTTAAAATTTTAGAGAAATAAACATCATGTAAAAAAAATCGAATATCTCCGCCATTTTCCTTATTTACTTTTTGAAATGCTCAAGGGTTGAAGTCTATTAGTATAGTTGTCTACTGTAAAATTTTCAGTTTAATTACTTCAAAAATGTGCTCATAAATTGTTGGAGAAATTTAGCCATTTTTACCCTTTTCCTACCCACGCCACTGGCTTATTATTAGAAAAAATGCAAATTTTATTGCATTAAATTAAATTTCAAGTCATATACTTCCAATCTTGTGAACTTGATATAAAACTCTGTTTCTATCTAGCTTATACAGGGGTTCAAAAAATAGTCCTTTTTCCAAAAATTCAAATGGCCGCCATTTTGAAACGGCTTAGCCGATTTTGCTCAAGTGCAATACCAGACCACTCCTTGTGGATATCTTACTTCCACAAAAATTTCAGTCTCCTAGATTGAAAACTGCGACCTGAAATGAGGTGACAAAAACCGGATTTGCCGAATTTTGAAGGGACACCCTGTAGAAGTGACGCGACTTTTGAAAATTTTTTTAATGGAAATCGAAATTGTTCCTAAAGCTTGATAAGAGTGCAAAATTTCGTTCACTAATCTTGAAAGATAAAGCAACAGGAGCGTTTTTAAAATAAAAATTTCCTGATTTTGGAGAAATAAATATATATATATATATATATATATATATATCGGGGGCAGGTGAATTTTAAAAAACCACTTTTTCGTGATCTGGGGGTCAGGATCGGTGGACATTTGATGAGTTTGGGTGATTTTCGAAAAGTGATGTCGTCCTCAATAGTGTATTTTTTTATAAAAAAATACACTAATAGCAGTATCTTCGCATAAAAGAAGTTTATTGAGATTTCTAGGCACACCATTTCTAGTTGTAATTCATAAAGTATAACTTGTAATTCAGATTAATAAATTGTAAATTAGAAAGCTATAAATTATAACTAGAGTCAAGCAATTTTGAGTTTAAAAAATGTGTAATTAAGAACTGATTAGTCTAATTTACATGCAATGCTTTCTTAATTACAATTGACTAATCTGAATTACAACTTACATTTACAGAAGTCAGTCCATCGATTAGTAGTACTAGCCCTTTCCTGTTATAATCAAAAAGTATAACTTGTCATTTTGATTAGTTAATTATCATTCAGAAAGGGTAACTTGTAATTCAGAAAGCATAACTTGTAATTCAAATTATTAAATTGTAAATTAGAAAGCGTTATAGATGAAATTTAGACTACTTGATTGGAATCCAGCAACTTCAACTAGAGTCTAGACAATTGGAGTTCAGAAATTGTAACTTATAATTAATTGATTAGTCTCATTTACATGATACACTTTCTGAATTACAACTGACTAATCTAAATTACAAATTATACGTTCTGAATTACGTAGAAATCAGACCATCTATTAGTAGTACATTAGTTGCATAATTAGAAAGCATAACTTGTCGTTTTGATTAGTTAATCGTCATTCAGAAAGGGTAGCTTGTGATTCAGAAAGCATAGCTTGTAATTCAAATTGTTAAATCGTAAATTAGAAAGCGTTCAATGTAATTTAGATTAATTGAACGAAATTCGACAATTACCAACTATAGTCTAGTCATTTGGACTTCGGAAAGTATATAATTCAGAACTGATTAGTCTCATTTATTTTACATAGTACACTTTCTGAATTACAATTGACTAATCTAAATTTCAAGTTACACTTTCTGAAGTCCGTAAAAATCAGTCCATCCATTTGTGGTTCAACCCTTTTTCTGTTTTAATCAGAAAGTATAACTTGTTTTTGATTAGTCAAGCGTAATTCGGAAAGGGTTACTTGTGATTCAGAAAGCATAAATTGTGGTTCAAATTATTAAATCGTAAATTAGAAAGCGTTCAATGTAATTTAGATCAGTTGATCGGAATTCAGCAATTACCAAGAAGAGACTAGTCATTTGGAGTTCAAAAAGTATGTAATTCTGTACTGATTAGTCTCATTAACATGCCATGCTTTCTGAATTACAATTTACTAATCTGAACTACAAGTTATACTTTCTGAATTACGTAGAATCAGTCCATCGATTATTAAGTACTACCCCTTTTCTGTTGCATCATTAGAAAGTATAACTTGTCATTTTTGATTAGTTAGTCGTCATTCAGAAAGGGTAACTTGTGATTCAGAAAGCATAAATTGTAGTTCAAATTATTAAATCGTAAATTAGAAAGCGTTCAATGTAATTTAGATTAGTTGATCGGAATTCAGCAATTACCAAGAAGAGACTAGTCATTTGGAGTTCAGAAAGTATGTAATTCAGAACTGATTAGTCTCATTAACATGCCATGCTTTCTGAATTACAATTGACTAATCTGAACTACAAGTTATACTTTCTGAATTACGTAGAAATCAGTCCATCGATTATTAAGTACTACCCCTTTTCTGTTGCATAAGTAGAAAGTATAACTTGTAATTTTTGATTAGTTAGTCGTCATTCAGAAAGGGTAACTTGTGATTCAGAAAGCATAAATTGTAGTTCAAATTATTAAATCGTAAATTAGAAAGCGTTCAATGTAATTTAGATTAGTTGATCGGAATTCAGCCATTACCAAGAAGAGACTAGTCATTTGGAGTTCAGAAAGTATGTAATTCACAACTGATTAGTCTCATTAACATGCCACGCTTTCTGAATTACAATTGACTAATCTGAACTACAAGTTATACTTTCTGAATTACGTAGAAATCAGTCCATCGATTATTAAGTACTACCCCTTTTCTGTTGCATAATTAGAAAGTATAACTTGTCATTTTGATTAAGTTAGTCGCCATTCAGAAAGGGTAACTTGTGATTCAGAAAGCATAAATTGTAGTTCAAATTATTAAATCGTAAATTAGAAAGCGTTCAATGTAATTTAGATTAGTTGATCGGAATTCAGCCATTACCAAGAAGAGACTAGTCATTTGGAGTTCAGAAAGTATGTAATTCTGTACTGATTAGTCTCATTAACATGCCATGCTTTCTGAATTACAATTGACTAATCTGAACTACAAGTTATACTTTCTGAATTACGTAGAAATCAGTCCATCGATTATTAAGTACTACCCCTTTTCTGTTGCATAAGTAGAAAGTATAACTTGTAATTTTTGATTAGTTAGTCGTCATTCAGAAAGGGTAACTTGTGATTCAGAAAGCATAAATTGTAGTTCAAATTATTAAGTCGTAAATTAGAAAGCGTTCAATGTAATTTAGATTAGTTGATCGGAATTCAGCCCTTACCAAGAAGAGACTAGTCATTTGGAGTTCAGAAAGTATGTAATTCTATACTGATTAGTCTCATTAACATGCCATGCTTTCTGAATTACAATTGACTAATCTGAACTACAAGTTATACTTTCTGAATTACGTAGAAATCAGTCCATCAATTTGTAGTTCAACCCTTTTTCTGTTGTAATCAGAAAGTATAACTTGTGATTTTGATTAGTCAATCGTAATTCGGAAAGGGTTACTTGTAATTGAGAAAGCACAACTTGTAATTCAGATTATTAAATCGTAAATCAGAAAGCGGTAAATGTAATTTAGAATTGATCGGAATTCAACAATTACCAAGAAGAGACTAGTCGTTTGGAGTTCAGAAAATTATGTAATTCAGAACTGATTAGTCTCATTAACATGCCATGCTTTCTGAATTACAATTGACTAATCTGAACTAAGAGTTATACTTTCTGAATTACGTAGAAATCAGTCCATCGATTATTAAGTACTACCCCTTTTCTGTTGCATAATTAGAAAGTATAACTTGTCATTTTTGATTAGTTAGTTGTCATTCAGAAAGGGTAACTTGTGATTCAGAAAGCATAAATTGTAGTTCAAATTATTAAATCGTAAATTAGAAAGCGTTCAATGTAATTTAGATTAGTTGATAGGAATTCAGCCCTTACCAAGAAGAGACTAGTCATTTGGAGTTCTGAAAGTATGTAATTCTATACTGATTAGTCTCATTAACATGCCATGCTTTCTGAATTACAATTGACTAATCTGAACTACAAGTTATACTTTCTGAATTACGTAGAAATCAGTCCATCAATTTGTAGTTCAACCCTTTTTCTGTTGTAATCAGAAAGTATAACTTGTGATTTTGATTAGTCAATCGTAATTCGGAAAGGGTTACTTGTAATTGAGAAAGCACAACTTGTAATTCAAATTATTAAATCGTAAATCAGAAAGCGTTAAATGTAATTTAGAATTGATCGGAATTCAACAATTACCAAGAAGAGACGTAGTCATTTGGAGTTCAGAAAGTATGTAATTCAGAACTGATTAGTCTCATTAACATGCCACGCTTTCTGAATTACAATTGACTATCTGAACTACAAGTTATACTTTCTGAATTACGTAGAAATCAGTCCATCGATTATTAAGTACTACCCCTTTTCTGTTGCATAATTAGAAAGTATAACTTGTCATTTTTGATTAGTTAGTCGTCATTCAGAAAGGGTAACTTGTGATTCAGAAAGCATAAATTGTAGTTCAATTTATTAAATCGTAAATCAGAAAGCGTTCAATGTTATTTAGATTAGTTGATCGGAATTCAGCCCTTACCAAGAAGAGACTAGTCATTTGGAGTTCAGAAAGTATGTAATTCAGAACTGATTAGTCTCATTAACACGTCACGTTTTCTGAATTACAATTGACTAATCTGAACTACAAGTTATACTTTCTGAATTACGTAGAAATCAGTCCATCGATTATTGAGTACTACCCCTTTTCTGTTGCATAATTAGAAAGTATAACTTGTGATTTTGATTAGTCAATCGTAATTCGGAAAGGGTTACTTGTAATTGAGAAAGCACAACTTGTAATTTAGATTATTAAATCGTAAATCAGAAAGCGGTAAATGTAATTTAGAATTGATCGGAATTCAACAATTATTATCAAGAAGAGACTAGTTATTTGGAGTTCAGAAAGTATGTAATTCAGAACTGATTAGTCTCATTAACATGCCACGCTTTCTGAATTACAATTGACTAATCTGAACTACAAGTTATACTTTCTGAATTACGTAGAAATCAGTCCATCGATTATTAAGTACTACCCCTTTACTGTTGCATAATTAGAAAGTATAACTTGTCATTTTTGATTAGTAAGTCGTCATTCAGAAAGGGTAACTTGTGAATCAGAAAGCATAAATTGTAGTTCAAATGATTAAATCGTAAATTAGAAAGCGTTCAATGTAATTTAGATTAGTTGATTGGAACTCAGCCATTACCAAGAAGAGACTAGTCATTTGGAGTTCAGAAAGTATGTAATTCAGAACTGATTAGTCTCATTAACACGTCACGTTTTCTGAATTACAATTGACTAATCTGAACTACAAGTTATACTTTCTGAATTACGTAGAAATCAGTCCATCGATTATTAAGTACTACCCCTTTACTGTTGCATAATTAGAAAGTATAACTTGTCATTTTTGATTAGTTGGTCGTCATTCAGAAAGAGTAACTTGTGATTCAGAAAGCATAAATTGTAGTTCAAATTATTAAATCGTAAATTAGAAAGCGTTCAATGTAATTTAGATTAGTTGATCGGAATTCAGCCCTTACCAAGAAGAGACTAGTCATTTGGAGTTCAGAAAGTATTGATTTCAGAATGAATGGATCGGGTGCTAATAGGTTACAAGGCACTTATCTTCGGATGGCTTGGCCCCAGGAACTTGCTTGGTTTGAGAGGTGGGCTTGATATCCAAGAAAATCTTCTGCCTTGATACGTGGAGTTCTTCTCGGTACGAAAAAGATGGCCTTTAGGGAAAAGAGTGAACTCCAGGGAACAGTTGCCTCCAGGTAAAAATTGCCTCCGGGGAGAAAGTTGCCTCCAGGGAAAAAAAAGTTGACTCCAGGGAAAAATTGACTCCAGGGAAAAAGTTGTCTCCAGGTAAAAAAAGTTGACTCCAGAGAAAAAGTTGTCTCCAGGTAAAAAGCAAGCCAAAAACGTAGTTGATTCTTATAATAATTAACGTGAAAGTTCACGACGCCATTTCAGGAAACTTAAGGTGTTTGCGGACCCTTCATCCGCGAATTTCCAGGAGAGAAAGAGAGTGAAAACGCAGGTATGATGATGAAACGCACCTGATTGCAACTTGACAGTCGATGTTACGAAACTCGAGGCCTCCAGTCGGCCGATGCACTAAAACCCACCATCACTCACTCACTGCGCGCGCCCGCCGTCGTCTCTGTGTTACCGGCATCTAGCCGGTACGTACGAAATGTACGTTACAAAGTATAACTTATGATTTTGATTAGTTAATCGTCACTCGTCAGAAAATGTCACTTGTAATTCAGAACTGATTATTCTCATTTACATATTTCTAATTTCTGGATTACAATTTTTGACAGATCTGAATTACAAGTTGTAAGTACTTTCTGAATTACAACTGGAAGAGGTGTAGTTAAAAGTATTTTTGAATAATTTCAGTAAAATATGTACAATAAAACAAGAAGTCAACTTCAATAAAAACTTATTTTACTCCCAAGACATGGTCCCGTTCTTGTGGCAGGTTATAAAAAATGCCACTCAATTTTATCCCTGCCGGAGGTGATTTAAAACATGTGAAACGAATAACTCTAAGCTGAAGCGGTAACGTATGAAAGGGCTCATATATTAAGCTTCCGATTATATGAAAATTTATGCCAATATATCCCGTGAACTTCCTTTGTCAGCAGGTGAAAGAAATAAACCGTAACACATGGATGAAACATTGAATGCATACAAGAGGAAGAGGGCAATCATTTTGTGAGGTAAAACACTGAAACGGGAGCACGCGGTATGAATTTACTTTCGCAATATATTACCTTTGAATTTTTATCAGGCGCCTTCAAAGATCCAATCATCAATAGCCCCGTACAACCCTTACAATGTAATTTTTTTGCTGTATGTGGAATTTATTACGAGAACACGTATTTCCCTCTACATACCTACCTATAAATATTTAGAGCACAACTCGGACTTGGCATGGGGTTTTACGATTTATGTCTGGAACAAATACCCTCAGAGGTTCAAAAAACTCGGTTTTATTTCATATTTTATTTCAAGACGTTGAGGTACAGGAATTATGCGAAACAGCTTAGCATCTCAGATTTGCATAAACGAAATTACTAAAATAAACAGAGCATATCTGAAGCAAGTACATTATACATTCTAACTTTATTGCGTTCCCGAAAATTAGAGGGGTCCCCTATTTAAATATTTGTTCCAGAAGTCGACGCTCTGAAGGGAAAAATTCATTTTTATTTTTTGCGACGGTAGGGAGGTAAGCGAATTAATTCAGGTGAGGTTTTTTGTTGGGATTATGTAACACCACCTGAATCATTCATCAATAAAAAAAGATAATTGACAAACGAGGTATAAGCAACATTTTTTCCCTCTACTAATCTAAATACACATTTTTGGAGCTTTTAGTTGATTAAAAAAAGTTTCTCTTTCATGGGAGCGATTCAAATTGCTCACTTTAATTAACAATTTACGTTTTATAAGTAGCACTCTGTCTATATCACTATAGGATCGCCTTCTTATATTCTATTTCTTACCTAGAACCTTCTGGAATGAACCTCTAGAGCGCTTTACATTTCCGGAACATTCCAGGTGGTAATAATTTCCAGACATGGACCTGGGAGGCTTTTCCCAATGATCGGTATCCAACATTTATTTTTATGACCGATATTTCCCCCATTTCAACAACCCTGTGCCTCAATACTTACACAATCTGTCTCGCCCTCGCTTCTATACTACGGCGTACTTTCCTCAATGGTATGCATACATCACGAACTCGAATCACTACTTTCCATTATTCCATTATTGATTCCTAGATAACCAACTCTATTTTTGTAGCAAGCGTCTAACCTTAATCGGCACTGCGCTCGGGGATCCCACTCTCGCTCTTGGCTCTGAGATGCTTGTAGATTTGTGGAGAAACAGTTTCTCAAAAGCCGTTTTACTTCGGATTCGAGTGAAGTTGGTCAGTTTTCATAATTGACTGCAACGTGATTTAAGTGATTTGCAGTGTTTTGTAGTTTAATTAAGCACCACGGCAAAACGGCCCTATATCAATTATGATTTCAGTTGAAGTCAACCATGAAAGCCTACATACATGAATTACCAGTTATGTTACAGCGTCGCTGTGGATCTGACCAAACAAAAGTGTTACTGGCCTGGCGGGGAATCCAACCCTGGTCCTTCTGAATATGCGTCATACGTGCTACCACTACACTAGTCAGGTCACCTACAATCATGTGATCGGAAGCATTGCGTGCGCACACATAACCGCTGATGCCTACTGTAATTTTAGACGAAACATTCGGAGCAAATCTCCATGAACCACGGCAAATCGATTATGATTTCATTTCAATAATTCTAAAAACAGGATATTTCGGTAATCCGAACACGATTACTGCTAGCAAGATAATTTGAATAAATATTAACTTTAATAATGTGTACACTTTCGCGCAGTCTCCAAATAATCGCATTAAAACCACTCCATGATCCTTAGGACGACATACTTGTATGTTTTACGTAGACAGGTTAAGCGATTTATAGCTGAATACGGCGCCGTCTCCTAGCCCTGGAACAGGGAGACGCAGCTGTTACAAGACGCACCTATCCCTAATGAAAATATACAGAAATCCCGTCTGTTTAAAGCGACTGGATGGCCGACGCTCCCCAATTTTCGAGGATCGCGGCACACTGGTCCCGAATACAATATATCTGGATTAGACCCAGACGTATCAAATAAGAATCTATTCGTCTGTCGTGGTCATCCCCGTCCCTTATCAAATGGTCACCGGTAATATTCGGACGGGAGGAAACAGTTTGGAACTCCAACTCTAACTCTGCAGGTGGTAGGTGCTTAAAACTTGGCAGCCTCGGTTGACGGGAGCGGGCCAAGTGACGGTAAAGCACACTGCAGGGGTGTATTAATGACGTAACCCGCGTAGTTTCATAGGATAGAATATGGAAGCAATAAAGGTCATGGAATGGTGAAATGGGTTTTCGGTGGCCTAGTAACTCAGGTCTCGCTTAGTCCTCCCTGTCTCCTAAATATCTGCATAACGACAATGTTCGAGATTCAAAATTGTTTATTTTATGATGGAAATTATGAGAGGTTATAATAAAAAATTCTTATTATTATGAAGGGTGGTGTGAAAGTTTAATGTTATCGTACTGTCTAGATATTCAGTCAGGAAAACTTCTCATATCACGTAGGAAAAGAGAAAATTTCCAGCTGGAATTCTGTGGCTATTCATTGTTAGATTTGAGAGCGTAGCGCAGCTGAGATTGTTTGTTATTCTCAGTCGCGTAAATAGCTATTTTCAAATAAGGTTTTATCCCTCCGACGTAACAGGAATACAATCCAGATTCCGGTAGTCAAAAACTTGCAACAATCCATAGGGTGGAAACTTGCAGAGTTATCCATAAGTTTCTCAATCTTCTGTAACGACTGGTTATTACTGGTTACTAGTGGATCTATTCGCGAAGTCCCAATATATTGCATTATTTAATTAATTTATAATTTCATTTTATGGAAAGCGAGAAATTATGATTAATTAGATTGACCTAATTCCAAGTCTTTCAAACCGACTTCTCCTAATTATTCGAATCATTTTACATTATTCAGTTTTTTTTTTTTTCATATCAACAACCTTCTTTTAGATGCTCGCAAAAAAAAACATGCCGGTTCCAACTTCCTGTCATATACCCAACGCTTCTGAAGGCGACTTCCTCCTTATTAAGGAGGCGATCTTCAACAGTAGGTCAATCTTTAGACTTTTCACATGAAGCATTGAACTGTACTTAATTATGTCGAAAACCTTTTCAACGACGTCAGACGGGTCTACCCCCATATCCAGATAACACCAATGAAGTGGGACCGGAAATCACCAAAGAAGAAATCAGACACGCGATAAAACTCCTAAAGAATGGCAAAGTTGTGGGACTCACTCCTTCTTTAACTCTTATCTAGACGTTTCGGAGGTAGGCCTTAGCTGCCACGCTCTGTTACGTTCCTCTACTAATTAATCGAATCTGAAGGTAGGACTTGGCTGCCACGCTCTGTTTTCAACCCTTTTACACCGTACTGAATTCGGAGGTAGGCTTGAGTTGCCACGCTCTGTTTCAGTGTCCTAACCAACTTCAGTGGTTTCATATTATAGTCTCAACTAGTACTGGGGCTTAGGGTTATGGTTGAATTCGTTAAGGGGGTAAGGCGGGGCATGAGGAAAGTGGTGTTAAAGTTTGGCGGGGGGACGGGGCGAAAAAAAAATTCAAAGGTTGCGTGAATAGTGGAAATTTTTATAAATAAATATTTTACCCTTTACTTTTGTCTTTGCTCTGGTTGTTGTAATAAATAATATCGAAAGCAGGGAAAGGGAAAGGGGGAGGGGGGCAGAGAAAGAAGATTAAATGAAAAAGTAAAAGGAAAAAAGTAAAAAAGGTGATTGAAAAAAGTTAAGAGTTAAAAAAAAGAAAGAGAGATGAGCTTTGCGAGAAAAAAATAGTGAACGAACTTGGGATCGTGGAGCCTGGGCCGCTAACGCGGCGGGCATGTGTGTGTGACTTAAAAAAATTAACGAACTTGGAATCGCGGAGCCTGGGCTGCTAACGCGGCGGGTGAGAGAGAAAGAGAGCGAAAGAGAAAGAGAGAAAGAGAAGTACGACTAAAAAAGAGTGAACGAACTTCTGGTCGTGGAGCCTGGGCCGCTATCGCGGCGGGCATATGTGTGACTAAAAAAGTTAACGAACGTGGAATCGCGGAGCCTGGGCCGCTAACGCGGCGGGAGAGAGAGAAAGAAAGAGAGAGAGGGGGAAAGAGAAAGAGAGAGGAGAAGTGCGACTGAAAAAGAACGAACGAACGTGGGGTCGTGGAGCCTGGGCCGCTAACGCAGCGGGAAAGAGAAATAGAGAGAGGGAGAGAGATAGATAGGAGAAGTGCGACTAAAAAGAGTGAGGGAACGTGGGGTCGCGGAGCCTGGGCCGCTAACGCGGCGGGAGAGAGAAAAAGAGAGAGAGAGAGAGAAAGAGAGAGAGAGATAGAGAGAGAGAGAGAGAGAGAGAGAGGAGAAGTGCGACTAAAAAAGAGTGAACGAATATCCAGATAACACCAACGAAGTGGGACCGGAAATCACCAAAGAAGAAATCAGACACGCGATAAAACTCCTAAAGAATTGCAAAGTTGTGGGACTCACTCCTTCTTTAACTCTTATCCAGACGTTTCGGAGGTAGGCCTTAGCTGCCACGCTCTGTTACGTTCCTCTACTAATTAATCGAATCTGAAGGTAGGACTTGGCCGCCACGCTTTCATAAAGGAATATCTGGCAATCCTGAGACTGACCGATGGTGATTTTGATCCGTTGGAAAATGCATTGCTCCTAAGATTTTTTGGCTCATGTCTCATTTACATGACAAGGGATTTGGCGAGTCGTAAGTCAGGCTCAGGTAGATTCTTCTTCGTCAAATGATCCACCAAGTCTGAGTTGTGTTACATTAAAATTGATCTAAAACTCTCCTTACGGTAAAAAATTGGATTCTTCTTGGAACCCTTGAAACTTTATCATCTTAATTTATTAAAGCGTCCAAAAGTCAGAAGTAAGAAATGTAATTTGGAACGCCATTTTTCATTCCAAAGTTCAACATGATAAATGCATGGTCTGAATGGAGTAAATCGAATATCTGATCGTAAGTCTATCGCTATATGAATGCACCACGGCCAGATGGATTGTGATGGATGATCCACTTGTCAGATCACAATTCATGTCTTTTTCAGTAAACGAAATCTTGTTATCTTTTCAACACTTTCAAGTAACGTTCTTGAGACAGATCTATATGTAAGGTGTCGTTTAATAAATTATAATGTCGCCCACTTATCATGAGTAGAACTTTCTAGAATGCTTGGAGCGTGGTAAGCTTGAGTCTTAGACTATATTAATAAATATGGACCGCGCCTTCCCTATCTTAGCTTGAAGTCAGTTTTGGTTTGTTGATATTCTCTCTCGCACTCATATGCTGCATCTGGCGGGGTAAGGGGAACGACGTAAAACGTAAACAAACAGAACGCAACGGCAGTGGCGCGCTCGAGTTCAGTTATAGGAAATGTAATAATTACATAAATTCATTAATATTTATTTATAATATTATTATTTTATTTGCAGTTTTTGTTACAAAAAACATAAATTATGGGAATACTAATAGATATTAAATTAGGAAAATATATATACTTATACCTACCTATACAAAATAAAAGGTACAAAAAGGTAATAACAATTTAGCAAATAAAAAATCGATAGGAAAGTCGGAAAGCAATATACATCAGTAGGTACCTAAAATATTTTTTCAATTTCTTACATATTTAGTTGATTTTATTCTAAAAATAAATTAAACGAACCCAATTGAAAATATGTCAGATACCTAATCACTAATTTTAAAATGCCCTGCATTACTAAAGTTTTGTTCTGATATTGCTGGGAGTGAATTCGTCTCAATTTTAGAAGAATTAATTGCCGATAAAAAATGAAAGATCATGGAAAAAGTTCACCACATTTTAAAAATTTGCACCTTAAAATTAGTAATAATTTGAAATTTTTTTAACGTTCATGCAACCGGGTCAAAGTCTTCTATTTCATATTCTTTGATGATATTGTTTGAATATAATCCCCCCTCTCCATATTCTGATTATCTTAAATTAGAGGTTGACAATAATAATAGGTAATATACTTTCAAAAAGTCAGTATTTTTTATTTATTTAAATGAAATAATTTTTCCAAGTTGCATTTTTCACCTTCTTTCGAAGTTTTCTCACAAACAGAACACGTTTTCGCCACTTTTTTTTAACTTAATTGAAAAATTAATTATTAAAGCTTAAAACGAGTGAAAGCTAGAGTTGAAAATATAAATAACAAGGAACTTACAACTGTTTGAAAAACACGAAGTCTTATTATGGTTTTATGTAAACAAACGGTCTGACAGGATGTAAACATTCATGTTGCCAGATGTAGCAAAGTGAAACGGGTATAAGGGATTCATCGATGTTTATTGCCCACCAATAACACTGGAGAGGTTGCGCTCTTTCATTTTAAGAGCCAGTTTCATTATTGATCTGGCATTCATTGTTTTGAACAGTCTTGTTTGGAGAGAGAGGGATGTCGGAACACTTTTTCAGTGTTTATGGCTTGGTCCATGGTCCATATTTATTAATATAGTCTAAGGCTTGAGTATTTTTGCTGTATGCACTTTGCATCATGATGCGCTTAAAGTTGGTGTAAAGTTTAAGAAAAAGCCTCTTTTCCGGAAAGTTTCTTCTAAGCATTGACATGATCGATTTATTTTTATTTCTTCTTTTTATTCACATTTTCGCGCTTATCTCTGTGATACTGATCTCGATTAATAAGAAAAATAATATTTACTACGTTTTTATTGACTCAATTTCTTGTTAGTCTGTATGCGCAAATATTGCAATCGGTTTTAAACTAACTGCTCGAATAGCTAGAGACTTGAAACATTAAACATAGCTCAGAACTGGATGACAATGCAATATTAACTCGCTTTCTTTTCTGTTCGGAAAAAATTATTGGAAAACGTCAAGCTTATACATAACTGAAAAAGTATAAAATAATTTTTATTAGTTATGGAAACACTTGTAAACGTGGGGCGTACGCAATCGATAATAGTAAGGTGAATAGAGAGGTAAATTAATTATTATTTTTAGTAAAATGAGTAAAATTAATAATATCTTTTAATATAAATAAAAGGAAATTTATATTTACCATGTCATATTATTAATAATAGTACTATGTACATCATAATGAATTAATAGCTCTGATAGGGGTGTCATAATCTATTTGCGGGAATGTATTTCAACGTTAACTCGACACATTCTGTCACCAAGAGTAATTTTAGTATGGTTTGAACACCAGGTGGCTCTGTTGTTTCCCCTGCACACACACACGCAGCCGGCAGTTTTGTCATAGAAAGGCATTTGCTGGCAAACGAGCCAATTTATCACAAGCGGGAGAACTTTTCTCGTTAGGAAAAGATTATCATTAAACTAAAACATTCAGGGAAAGTATTCAGCTTGCAGCGGAGGTACATCGGACGTTGAAATCGCCGGCAACTTGTTGCTCGCTACAAATTATCAATTCAACAGATTCCGGAGGAATTGTTCTGTTAGTTCTAGTTCTGTAAACAAAAAACTTATTCCTATTATTACAGTTCCTGCTGGATTTGCAGGAGCGGGCTTAAAATTCAATTCATGGTAATATTGCAGTGATCTATTTTCTGTCTGCACTTTTATTAATCTAGATCGGATATTAATTTTAGTAGTCAATAAACGATGTCCTGGATGTTTCGCATTTAATAGCCGGAAAATTGTACGCGATTCGATGAAAAATTGTATTATTCGTTCAGTTGGATTTAATCGAGCTTTCTGTTTTAAAACGCGACGTGTAAAATTTATATCATGATAAATTGCTGGGTTTGTAATAAATCTCCCAATTTATTTTAAGGTTTCTAATTAGGCTGCTCACAATAATCTGGCAGTTTTGTGCGCAATAGAAAAAAAACTGTTCCGGCACTAATTGCATTTTGTCACGACTAGGAAAGAATAAAAATAATTAAAGAACGTTTACTCAAACGGTAACGAAATCTCTTACATTTCTTCTAATTGCGATGAGAATACTTGAAATTTCTGTAAGTTTTATCAGTAGGTATTAAAATAGAATTAGTTTATGATCATGACAATTAATCCCATACCAAGATTGACATATAGTATATTATGCAACGAGCTTATAATGAAGCTTATATGAAATAATACGCGAGTATGATGGTTAAGATACGAGCATTAGGCTAGTGTCTTAACCATCATAAGAGCGTATTAATAGCCATTATCTGCGAGTTCCATACACTATTTTTTCTACGACCCTTTTTTATTTCATAGAAAAGATTGAAAAATTATATATTTTAAAAATGACCCGTGTACAATTGCGGATCATTGAGGTTAAGATAGGTAGCTATTTGCTTACGCATATTAGGTACCAAATTTTCTCTTCGTCGCTAAGATTATTCTGCTGAGACATGTTTTAGTATCAAGTTTAAAGGCCACTACTCACTACTGCGTAATTTTTATTATGCGAAGTTCGAATTCCGAATTTTAAGCTTTGATTTTCAGATATTTTAAATAACTTTGACAGCCATTAATTACGATATTGTTTACCTGCGCACGCGACGGTCGCAGCGTTGCCGCTTTGAATACTATCACGGAGCCTTACGAATGATATAATACTTTATCTTCCTATCTTTTACACGATATACCTACCTATCAAATTAATTAAGGTAACATAAAATCTTGATAAATTTTCTTTGAATGTTACTTATGTTCTAAATTAAATAAACGTTCAGAATTTTTTTTCAGAAATACAGAACTTATATCACAAGGCAATTTTTGTCGTGAGTATGACAACTCTGTGACTTCGGTTGGCTTGACGACCCGATTGTGAGCGCAAAGGAACCGATTCGATTGCAAATGCTCTTCTGCCATTGGATAGCTTGACCAGTGCTTTAATGAAAATTTGTATCTTAATGAGACCCGTTAAAGCACTGGTGATTCATACTTAATATGCAGATTAAAGGTTGGGAGTAGAAAAAATATTTTAATTAATGTTGTCACCTACAAAGCAGTGACGTCCAAAATATTTGGCCTGCCGAAGATATACAAAGCCACACTTACCAATAATAAGACCTATCATATCAACTGTAAATTTTAAAATAATTATTATCTATTTAAAAAAAAAAATATTTAAAAAACATCGTCTTCCTCATGGACTCGTTTTTATTCCAGGCGCTTGCAGTAAGAAAAAAATTCTTTGAATTCACTTTTTGAATGTACTCATTTCATATTGCACAAACCTCTCTATACACAATATCCGGGAGGATTGAAAGACAGATACCTACGTCATTCATTTGGAGAGGTGCAGCCTCGGCGCTGTCTTTTGTCCTCCAGAAGCTTCATTTGTGAGATTCCATATTTCCATTTACATTTTACATGAAAGGGGGCTGGTTAAATATCGCGCACTAACTAACACGAGTCGCCTATTCGAGGGATCGTTATTACGCTGACCTAGTTTGTTTGAAGTTGAAAGTAACCGGTATCCATCGACGGCCGTTGCTTTTTAAATCTTTTTCAGTAATTTTTCAGCGCCGTAGAGCACGTAATCGCTCACCTCTCACTGCTGGCAATACCTTTACGTACACCTGTTTGAGGGTTTTCCTGGCTTGTGAGTGATCTTTAAGAAATATCGTCTAGGGGCAAAGATTTTCATTGGCAGTTCCTTTCTTCTTGTTTCGTTATAAAATTCCAATTTGGTTCTGTACTATAAAAATAAAGTCTTATTATGAACTCAGTTTTTTTTTTGCCTCAGAAAGGGGAAATATTTTTATTTTTTCATTTTTTTAGTTATTCTTAACATATAAACCAGCTAAGCAGTCCAGACTAATCGAGATCTTTCTTGATTCCGCTTCTAGACCTCATAGTGAAGTTTACACTGTTGCCAGAACGATGATAAATTTCTATTAACCTTCTTTACGCTTACAACAAAATCAATTTTTTTACCGGATCTAGTTAAAAGGTGATTTGTCAATAATCTTAAATTCTTCTCATCATTACAAAAAAATCTCATCTACTCTTTGATAATTAATAATAATTACGAAGGAGGATTAATAAAAAATGTCTTATGAAGACTTAGATTAATTGTTCACACAATATTCTTCACTTCTGAAGGTTCTTGGGAAATCTGCTCCCATCCGGGTAATACGCACCAGGTGGAAAGGGCACACTGATTCAATATGCGGCTTTAGAAGTGCAGAACATGTTTCTCTCAATAATCGATGGGCTCTGGAATTTAATTATTATCTTAACACTTTTCTATCAATTCCTCCAAGTTTTTATGACTATACTTACTAGGAAAATGAATTCACCTCCTTCAGACTGATCAAGGTGGGCATCTTAAAAATCTTCAAAAGGTGTTCCTATTTTTTATTGCAAAATCAGATTCTACGACAAAAATTACGTCAAGTTTGTCTGAAACATTTTTTTCGATACATGACAGATGGCGCTGTAATCGCAATTTTTGTTTTTTCGTTATTTCTAAGAAATTGACACGGTTAGGTTTTAAATGCGGTTTGCCGAATGCCGAAACTCGTCCCGAGGCAATACTAAAGTTACTTTTTTGTTCTTTTCCTTTAACTTGTTGTTAATTTTTGTTCTTTTTTTTTTGTTTTTTGATGTGTTGAAACGAATTATTGGCAGATAGACACGTTGGTCGCCACTTGAAACGAACTATTTGACCCCTAGAGGGGAAAAATAGTCGTTGAGAGCATGAGACAGTAAAAGACAACAAGGGTCGTAGGTTGAGTCGCTAGTCTAAGAGGGTCAACAATAACAAGCAGGTCAGCAGAACAACAGGTACTCTTTATTGAAAAATATAAAATATATCACAGTTATTAATATTTAAAAAAAAAATCGCAGATGTTAATATCACAGACTCTTGAGCACCGTTAACAAATAATATAAAGCAAGAGCGTGTAGTATATCCGAATGAACTGATCGATTAAACTTGGTAGGCAAAGGCACTTAGCTTCGCAGGGTCTCCGGTGTGAGGGTGGAAGTTTAGTTGGTGGTAAACTTCTCAGGTGTCTCAGGTAACACCAATGGATTGCCTTCTTGTTTGAGAGAAACTTGCTTCCAGGGAAAGAGTCGATTCCAGGTGAAGTTGATTACGGGGGAGAAGTTGCCTCCAAGAAAAATCAATCCGTAGGAGAAAATCCGTAGGAAAAAATCCGTAGGAGAAAGCAATCCGTAGGAGAAAGCAATCCGTAGGAGAAAGCAGCAATTTCATAGGTATCAGAGACACTCTTGTATTAATGAACGGTCCGATCGAGTCTGCTTGCCAAGGGTACATAAATTATGTCCCGTCCTCAAGATAGGTTGAGATCAAAAATGTGATTGACAAAATTTTACATGCGAAGCGAAACTCGATCAGATTTAAAGGCTGTAATTAAAAATAGCATATTGTATCAACAAAATATGATCTGTATAATTCCAACACAATTAATAAAATCATTTTACGACACTCAACAAGCCAAAAACGTGGGTGATGTTTATAATAATGACCAATAACTTCACGACGCCATTAGATGCGTTATTCGCGACAGGTATTTTGCGTGCACCTTATTCAAGCGAATTTCCAAGAGAGAAAGAAACGTTAACCTCAGGTATCTGGAACGCCGGACTGAAACTCGACAGTCGAGGTCGACGAGACTCGACAGTCGAAGTCGACGAACTCGAGGCCTCCAGCGGCCGTGTTTGCATTGCACTAAACGCCACCATCACTCACTCACCGCGCGCGCCCGCCGTTGTCTCCGTGTCGCTGGCATTTAGCCGGTACGTACAAAGTGTACGTTACAGTGTTATTATCGTTTTTTATTTGTTTACTTATTTATTTATTTATTTTATTATTTATTTATTCACTTTTTTATGTTTACCTACCATTTTTTCATGTTTTTGCATATTGTTACACTCATTCAGATATGCAGCGTGTATGACGCTGGACCCTGGTCATTAGAGAACTTACAATTTAAATTCTTATACTAATTTATCAATATCTTGAATTATACATGATGTTTTAGAAAGCATATGTGGCAGATTTGTGAATGTTACACTTTCGGAAAGTTTCTAAGAAAGTGTCTATCAAGTTTGATTGTAATGGACAGGAGAGCAATTTGTGTGAAACATCTCCAAATTCATCAATCTCTCGATTGATGTGGATACTTTCATTCACACTTCAGCTTCCGTATAGATTCAGATTGCTTCTCGGGCCTCTCGGGGCCAATCATCGAATTCGGCAATCCGCATCGAAGACCGATCGAAAAGAACAAGCTCATGCGCTTAAAAATGGCGATTTCCTTAAGACTGCCACCGAGTGGGTTCGAATCTAAGTCTCGCCATGGCTGTTGTGTTCGTCTAGAAAACAATTTTCTAAAATGTGTCTGTGGCTGTATAAGCAACTTAGTTCACGAAGCCAAATTACCAGAGTGGAGCGACCATGTCCTATCTACATAGTTAAGACTGATGTTCGCTCTTAAGAAAAAATGCAAGCAGCAATAAAATTTAATCCTCACTCTAACCATCATTGTGGAGAACTGGTTCCCATTCTTGAGATGGTAAATGAAAACCCTCACTTTCTATTAATCGTGAAAAAAAAATGTTTCCATCCACAACGAAAAAAAAGCTGTTATACTCACGATGGGGGTGGGAGGAATGAATTCAACACCTCTGAAACGCTGCATGTTCTTAAGTTGAAATTTTGCTTTCTTCCGTGTAGAATTTGATAGAAATTAGGTACGAAAAGAATATTTTTGCGAACAACGCCATCTGTTACGAATCTAAAAAACGTTACGAGCGAACTGGATCTGATTCTGCAATAAAAACAGAAGTGCAGCTATTTAAATTTTATAGTTAACCCCTGCGCCTCGAGATATATGAAAGTTGTATGGTTTTGATGTTTAAAATAATGAATGAGACCAAAGCAAGGCAGTATAAAATTACCTTGAAGAGTGAGGTTAGAGAAGAGTTGCTCGAAATCGCTGATTGCTGCTGCTGCATTCGATGAAGGCGAATCACTTTAATTACCTGTTAACGAGACAAGAGTCGAGAGATATAGTTTGAGTAATATTCACGAAGGGCCGTAATGGACACCGACTTGAATGAGCGAGATTTCACTACCGATGTTGACTTCTTCGAAGCTGGTAGGGATGAGAAGTCTCGCGTCCACTCGTATGAACGCTTTTCTTCGTCAAAACGGGGAGATGGTGGTAGGAGGGACGGTAATGCACCTGCTGTCCTTGCTTATAATTTTGAATTTCACGCAAACATGATGCATGTTGTATGCAACAACCTCTTCTTGTACGAGTTCGGAACAACAGTTTCCCGACTCTTTGGACACCATGTATATGAAAAATTTTCGTCCGGGTGTATCATGAAAATTCTCCGTCAGTGAAATTGTTCCTCCAAACGTAGACGTCTGCTTGCCGTTTCTCCGGAATCGCTTTTTTAATAATGTCAATTACTTACGGCGTGTTATTTCGACCGTGAAGTCAAGACATTTTTTTTTAAACAATTGCTTTGGAAGAATGAAAAAAGTATTGTGTCGGCTGCAAATTGATTTCTTCTACTAGACTGGAAGCTAAGATATCTCTTATTATTCCGTCGCTGTTAAGGCTAATGCGTTTAACTATAGCAGACCAATTACACGAGTATAATTTTAAACCCATTCTGGAAATTAATATTAATTTAAGCCGCCAGGTGGCATTACGTCATGTAAGTCACAACGATTCCCACGAGTGAAGCTCTTCATTGCATCTTTAAATAATAAAGAGGCATACTTTTCTTGGAATTGGTCTTTTAAAGGGAGCGTTAATTAACATAATTTGTGTACTACCCTGTATGTATCTACTAGGTGGCGCAAACTTTAAATCTTCTAATCGATCACAATATTTATTAAATTCCCGAATTTCAACAAAAGTTTTCCTTGAAAGCGCGATTCGATGTACAATTAGTTACCTCATTCATTAAAAGTTAAATTGAAGTCCGAGTCGAAGAAGTTTTTCAATTTTCTCCATGAGTAAAATGCTAATGTCTTATCTAGAGACGTTCCGCCAAATTCCCGATACGTCCCGCATCTTTTTAAATGGGAAAATTCGAAATTTCCATTCCAAGTTTTCCTCCCATGTACTCAATAACTTCATGAGATCTTGATGAGGAAAGACTGGTGAGTAATTCAAGATGTCAGTTTTCATTCTTTTTTTTTGGGAGGGAAGGATAATAGAACCCCCTGAATATTCTGCTGAGCAGACAGTTTCAACATAGAATTTCGAAACGTTGTTTCAATTTAACAATCTCTACTAGTTTACGAGATCCTGCGAAGCAAATCGAATCAAGCCAGGAAGAGACGAGAAAAATTCCACTCTCGTTCTCAAAGAGATATACATGAACAGCTCGCGCAGCTTCTCGGTAAATTTTCTAAACTATTAGGTGTGATTTTAATTAATCCCGAAACTCGTAATAAAGTAAATCATTAGACGAACTTTGCGTGCCACGTTCAGTGAAGAACGCCTAACGGGATATAAATTCGGGCCTCACGTAAATTAATATCAGACGTAAGAAGCTTTGCCCGCAAGGCGGAAAACGGGG
Organism: Malachius bipustulatus; assembly: GCA_910589415.1. NCBI lineage: Eukaryota > Metazoa > Arthropoda > Insecta > Coleoptera > Melyridae > Malachius > Malachius bipustulatus. The sequence continues at coordinate 30,016,004 of OU342638.1, read as the reverse complement.
GTGTCGACGTGAGAGAGAAGAGCGGGTGAAATAATAATCAGTCCTGGGGAAGGATCGGGATCATTTTAACGGGTAATATGCCTAGCTACCGTACTGTGAGCCTGATCATCTAACTTTTTCCCCACCAGGACCTGATGGGGGTTTCAGAAAATTCAGCATTCAAACATAAAATATAAAATCGATCGTTCAGCCGGCTTCATCCATGTTGTTACAGTTGTTCGTAGTTACAAGAAAATAGTTTGACAAATATTTCCCAACGCCGTCCGTTCCATACCTCCGTTTCTCAGACCACTTAATCGACTGAAACAATATGATGAATAAGTTATGTTCCGGCTACTCCGACTATTATTGCTGACGACATTAACATGCGACCACCTTCGCCACTTTCCGGCAATTCCGTAGGATCCCAATCAACTGGCTCGAACTCATCGCGTATTAACAACTCCTCCGGCGCGGCAGCGGTGAATCTGATCCCCGGAATCCCACCCGGTTCCCGGTCCGGAGTATGTCCAACAATTCTAACTGCTTTCCTACGGGACTCCCTTCCGCGACCGATCGATCCGGCCGCCCGGGTTCCAGCCGACGGGCTCGAAGGCCAGGCCGAGCTGTGTCGAAATTAAAACCTCTGGAATTTAATCGAGTTAAATGGTACTCTTGACATGTCGTCATGTGCGTTTAATAATGAGTCATACATAATTTTAGACAATGGTTACTTTTTTAGGACGAGGACGATTGCAAGATGACAAATAACCATTTTTGACCAAAATATCTCAAAAGCATATTAGGTATTAATTTTGCGAGTAAATAAATTCCTTTCTTTGCATAGTGATCGAACGCATCTCCCAGAAAGTTAATGGCAAAATAATGGCAATACATACCCCCCGATCTCCCTTATACAATCTAAGAGAGTTTCTGTAATGATGAACATTGACTCTCAATATGGTCGAAACTTATCGTATTGGGAGATTTGAACTTAAGTTAACATGCGCCATACATCTCAGAAAAACTCGAATTTTCTGGGTTTTCTTGATCTCAAACATTGTAATGAGGTAAAAACCCATGACGATCGTCTTCCAGACTTGGTGTTGAGTGATATCCCCTCTCTAAAGGTTATGTAGGCATGCAACCTTTTAAATAAAATTGACATATTATAACACTACCCACCTCTCCTTATTGAATTTCCCAGTCTTCGCAAGTCCACAGCTTTCCCAATATTACCTCATCCCTTCTACAACTTCAGCTCAGCTAATTTCACAAAGCTCGGTAATCATCAAGACTGCGCCACTTCACTCGCTTATCCTTTGACCATCCTACTCACAATAATCCTACTCACATTACCTCTCTCTAGTCATGAGTTTCCAGGCGACAGGCAAATTTCCAACATTTGCTCACGTTAGTTAATAGTTTGGTGGGAAGCAGGGGTTGTGCACCACAAGCGACTAGGCCACCAAGGGCCCCTTTCGCCATTCCATACCATGGTGGGACTCTTACTCAAACATTTCCATGAGAGGAGTTCCAGTTTTTCCTCGTGTATGTTGAAACATGTCGAACCTGGGGCCACTGTACACTTCACCTACGTCCATGTAGTGATAAGAGTTCTCTCGTTCGTTCCACATTTGGGACTGACTAGGTCCCCATCAGTTGTTAAGTGTCTGTTAAATGTTAGAACCGGTGGGCACCACTAGTAGACCAAACGTCTTCTGGTTGAGTAATCTTTTTTGACCATTGTACTCACATTATCTCTCTCTAGTCGTGAGTTTGCAAAAGACTGGCAAAATTTAAAAATATGCCGAAGTTACTTAAAAAAATGATGGACCACAAGCGACTAGCCCACCAAGGGCCATTTTTTCCATTCCCTACAATGGTGGGACTCCTATTCAAACCTTGCCAGTCTTTTGATAAAGATCAAAATGCCTTTCCATGAGAGGGGTCACAATTCTCCCTTTTGTGTGTTGAAAAACGTTGAACTTGGGGGTCACCGTATATTTCGCATTCGCCTATGAAGCTCATCGTTCGTCCCACATTTGGAACTGACTAGGTCCCCATCAGTTGTTAAGTGTCTGTTGAATGTCAGAAACGTTGGACATCACTACTAGTAGACTAAACTTCTTCTGGTTGAGTAATATTTTTTGACCATTCTACTCACATTATCTCGCTCTAGTCGTGAGTAAAAAAAACTGTCAAAACTTCAAAATATGCCAAAGTTACTTGAAAGTATGATGGTAAGGGGTTGTGCACCATAAGCGACTAAGCCACGAAGGGCTTTTCCACCATTCCCTACCGTGGTAGGACTCCCCTCAAGCCTTTTTTTTCACAAAACCAGGCTTTTGATAAAGGTCAGAAGGCCTGTTTCTTGAGAGGAGTCTCATTGCTTCCTCTTGTAGTGCTAGAGCTATTGCCTCTGATTCAAAATGTTCAACATGCGGCCACTGTGAACCTCGCATGCGCCTTTGTATAGTGAGGAGAGGGCTCATCGTTCGTTTCATTTTTGGGACTAGCTCCAAATGATCTGTTCAAACTGTTATAACCTGTGAGCACCACGACTAGTAGTCTAAGCGTCCACCATAAGTAGACTTTAGTCGTAAGTTTCCAAGAGACTGGCAAATTGACAAAATATGCCCGATCTATAAAAAGGGCAATGAAGGTATCCTAGGAAACCATAGCTACAGGCTATGGTTCAATCATAGCTAAAAATTCAACTGCGGCAACTCAACATGATTTTATGGTTGTTACCAAGCTGTGAAGATTGGTAACAGAACACTATGCGGTTGCGAAATTCTGTGAAGGGGTATTCTCCTTCACAAACTCAGCAATTTCGATCTCACCAAAAACTTTCGTACGTTTATTTCTAGCTATTTGCATGGCAAACAGTCGTTTTGCGCATCACCCAGGATTGACATCACTCTGTTATCCGTCAAATTCCGGAGCACCACAAGGTTCTGTGCTTTGCCCGTTGCTTTTGCAACGTTGACGATCTTAACCAGTGTATCTTTACGGAGTGATTGCCAAACATCTGACAACAACTATGTAGTTAAAACCCAAAAATATTCCTATGAACGCAACTAAATGCACAGCAATGGCGAAATAAATGATGAGAATCTTATTAAAGCAGATGAATTCGGGATCTAGAGATCATTTTGACAATATACTACCATTTTGCACACGTGTTAAAAATATTGTCTGCTGGCTCATAGAATTGTGGGTCTTTCTTGAAGAAACACGTGAATTGGAGGGTACAAATCTTGTAAATCAGCTAACTCTCTTGTGAGCATTGTATGGAATTATCGGTTGTGTGCAATTTGGAATCCCAGTCAGAGATATTGCAACAATCTAATTGAAAAGATAAGTACAAAAAAAGGCATAGACGTTTGTGAATGATACAGATGACATTTAACCCGCCAGTGGTCCTTGGGTAGGTGGATTACCGCTACTCAGTGTCGGTAATACAGGTTCCCTACTTTTTCCACACCATCAGCTGCTGATAGATTGAGTACCACTCAAAAGTCTGTTAAAAAGGCCTCCTTGTCCTCATATTCTTGAACCAACCGCTTACAAGGTGTGGTGGTGGTGGTGGTTCGGATTTTAAGAGTACCGAGTTCTTGTGGTTGTGGTCTCCGGTTCAAATGCTTCTAACCTATTGGGAGGGAGGTAAATTTTGAGGGTCCCTCAAATTATCAAATTATGGTCCATCAAAAACTTTTTTGGGACTTCATCATAATATTTTAAATTTTTTTCAAGACATCTAAGAATGCTCCTTCTCTTCTTGGGTAATCGATCTGGTTGTACGTTCAAAGAAAGATTAAAGAGTCGGTGACAGTTAATAAGCTCGTTACGACTAAGCATAGACTGGCCTCGGTCTTGCTTAAAGGCACTCGATTGAAGTGTTGGTCCGTAGGGCTGAGGGAGAGCCCTCCGGGTGAATAGAAAGGGTCCGGAACGCTTGCTTTCGTGCAAACCACTCCTAATCGTCTCTCTCTTAAGACGAGAGCATCTTATACCTAAACGATAATGGAAATATCGTGCAGCTGGGATAGAGATAATTAATTATTAGGGAACTCTCGATTGGAGGTGATTTGACACTCTTGGGGGTGTCGAATACAAGGATTATTCCAAATCCATATTTATAACTCGACGTCGCTATCAGATCGTAATTCCTGTATCTGTTTCGATCGAAGGGATTCTCGATTTGAGCCCCTGGAACTCACACAGTTTTAGCTCGTTTCTGAAGCCTGATATGAGGGAGGAAGTTTTAGCGCATTAGCTTGGCTGAGTAATCAGGGCGAATGGTGTGATGAATATTTCATCGGAATCGCTCGTACCCATTAGTCTTTTGCTCTATTGTTCTTTTTTCTATTGTTGTTATTGAGTTCGATCCAAATCGCTTTCAAGGGTGCTTTTACGTTTTTTACTTCAGGTCAACGTTTGCGGAGGACCTAAATTTTCAGTCAATGCTGTTGCGCAAATAAATTAAAACCAGTTGGCTGTGTACATTCTAAAGTTAAATCACATGAAACAATAATTTTTTACCGTTGTTGAGTCTGAAAGTATCCAAATTTAACAAATATCAACCGGATCGCATATCAATAATGAAAAGATTGTTGCTGTTTTAATAAAAATACATAAATGTGGGAGTCCTGGATTCGCTAAATAGCTTCCGCTGTATCTGGGGACTTTTGTCGAGTTTTCCGATCATAATAGATGAAAGTGACGGATCAGGATTGGTCGGACAGTGCAGTGATAGACAATCGAATAAAACGGGAGTCCAGAGTGAACCATGACGTGTAAAAATGTGGCAGGCCTTTTCGAGATCTCTGGAGATCCTGGTCGCATTCTTCGAGTACTACACTGCCAGGTAACTTTTTTTCTAACTATAATTTTTCTTATTATAATTTTTTATGTATTTTCAATAGTGTGTATTTTTTGTGCATATCTTATTATTGCTCGGTTGATTCTGATCTGTATTGGTAGAAAAAACTCACGTTCTGTAATAAATTTTACCTGAATTTGGAAAAAAAGAGTTCTTAATTAATTCCTGCGATCGAGAAACATAAATCATGTCTGAACCGAGTTGGGCAATAACCGAGTCTGAAGACAAAAACAGCCCTATTTGTCACATCATATAGGAGTGTGCCAGTCGAAAGAAACAATTTCGGTCTTAAACAACTGCTTTCACGATTGTAAGTGACCTGCATGGTTCAATGCCATCTAGTGTATGGTAGTGCTACTAACCAGTTCATCTCTGGAGTGTCTAAATTTTTGACGTCTATTTTTACTGATAATTCAATTAATAGCTCACCTAAGTTTGTGAAAGTTGTTTTCTTGCTTTCAGTGCAATAATAATTAGAGTATAATGTTACATTTATTTTTATAAATTTTTAGACGAAATTAACTTCAGAATGTTCGAATTCGAGTTACATCATTAGGATTTCGGAAACTAGAAGAGATACGGACTCGATTAAATTGGGACAAAGCTGCACAATTTGAAGCTCAATAATAATCTGGGAAAACAATTCAATTTTCTCCGATGTTTTCGAAAAAAAGTGGGAAAAACTGAAATTTTTGAAATTTTAAATTCCCATCTAGTTGGCTAATTTTAAAAGATATCGAAAAACGGAAAGCACATTCTCACGGCCACTTTTTATTTGCTATCAGTTTTTTCTTCTTTTCTGGCATTTGGTAATTAAAAAAAATAAAATATAAAAATTTAATACGGTCCTGGAATCAATTTACCTAATGCCTAGAGGGTATTTCGGAAGGAAAGGGAAATATTTCAGGGGGTAATAGTATGCTGGCTCATTACAAGTAGAAAAATTCATATAAACATGTGCCATAAAATGTCTGGTTTTAAAGATACAGGGTGTTAAAATTTAGAGTAAAAAATATAACAAAGATTTTTTTGCCCATTTTGGTGAAATTTGGTAGTATTAATTGTAGTAATGGAGGAGGTCTTTTGTTAGCTCCAACTATTAAGACATTTTTGGACTTTTTAGAAATTTTTTTGACATTTTTTAAAGACATTTTAGACATATTCAGACAATATTAAGACAAAAATTGACATTTTGGGACACGTGTTTATATATGAACTTTTTACTTCTAATAACACAGTCTAATAAAAAATTTCCTCAAAAATTTCCCTTTCCTCCCGAAACTTTTATTTGTTATTTTTTCTATCCAGAATCGTATTAATTTTTTTTTTGTTTATTTTTAAATGACCAATGTCAAGAAAGAACAATAAAACTGAATAGAATAAATTTAGAAAATTTACTCAATTTCCTTTTCCTTCTAAAATCAATTAAAAAAATCCAGGTCCGTATTAAAAAAAAAAAAAAATTGATGACAGCGGAAATTAGAAACCCCTAACTTTCAATCTTATTACATACTTTGATAGCAAATGGGAAGGGGCCGTGAGAATGTGTTTTCAGTTTTTTAATATCTTTCCAAATTAGTAAAATTTTCCAAATTCAAAAACTGCAGTTTTTTCACTTTTCTCAAAAACTATCGAAGACAACTAATTTTTTTCTCGCATTATTATTGAGCTTTGAATTTTGCAACTTTGTCTCAGTTTAACCGAGTCCGTATCTCTAGTTTCCGGAATCCCAGTCATGTAGCTCGAATTTGAGTAAGCTTGCTTTATACAGGGTGTTCAGTTATTTGACGATATCTCAGGAACCGTTTAAGATACAGAACCCAGCTTTTGAAAAAAAAATCAAAAATGTTTTTGTCCACAACAAAACATGTGGTTGCAACAAAACAGCAAACTAATGGTTGCTACTTTTATGTTTTTCATCAAAAAATGCTTTTTTTTCGAAAACAGTTCACATTAAAGCTTTTCACCAAGTAGGTACACCTTTATTGTGTAGAAAACATTAATAGTTTTATTAATTTGAAAATGTCCTTTCACATTACCAACATTCCCAGTGCCTTGGAAATTAGGGGCAAAAAACTGCTATAGGTACAAATCCTGTAATCGATTTTGAACTATCTTTCTGAAGAGTTAGAGACTTGAAACGTTTACCATATCTCAGAACTGGATGACAATTCAATATTAACTCGCTTTCTTGTCTAACTGTTTATTTCTTCGGTCAAAATTTCGGCAAATCTCCAGCGCCAAGTAGAGAGCGCGTGTGAGGAGCTAGCTATGGGGTCATAGGAGCGAACGCGTCATAATCTCATCAAGATGTTTCCAACGATTGCAATATTTCACTGAATTGTTAACTCTACTTGTTGGAAGCCGTAAAATCCGAGTTTTCTGCACAAAAAGTAGGATTCCTATTTGTGATTTGATTTCTAAGCCACCCTTCACCACCCCTAAAATGAGGGGGTAGGGGAGAGACCTCGGGAGAGACTAATTTCAACACTAATGTATTTCCTCGGCGGATTGATAAAATTTTTATTTTATCTAGTTAAAAAAAACACCCTCTGTTTGATACGTCTCTCGAAAGAGAGATGTCCTGTAATAATTTTTTTGTAGGATTTGATAGAAAAAGAGTTTTTTAGAGAAATCTTATTCGTTTGGTAGAAAATTACAGAAAGCTAGAAGGACCAGCTACCTAAACCTAATGACGTTTTTTTTTAATGAATATGAAGGCCCCTTTCGCGATGTTTTGCACGCGTATAATGAAAATGGTTATAATTAAGTAATTAGCTCTCCTTGAGTGTCTGAAAATCTCCTATTCCGGTTTTTTCTTCTTGTTGAGCCAACTTGCTTCTTGATTTTAATTATCCACTCCCAGGATCGAGGTACTTAGCACTCATCGGCACCGTTCACATTACATTCACATTACACCATGTATGATGCAGCTTTTAATTGTAAGACGCGCAATTCGCGTCATTCCCCGGTCTTTCAGAAATTACATCAGAAACGTCGTAATTTCAATAGTATGTCTTTTATAATGATGACGAAATAACGAATGTTACTGTGTTTGTGGTCCTTGCCAATCGATCGTTTCGGGGCGGCAAATTCAAAACACGCAGGTTGCATCTTTCTGAAATATTGAATACATGGAAACTAAACGATAATTTCTAAACGGTTTCTCACTCCACTAAGGGCACTCTGTAACAGTTCGCCGGATGTATAGTTTATCTCGACGAACTTTACTAATCCTCTCGATTACTTGACTTGACTTCGTTAATTCTCCAAAAATATCGAGTCCTAGATGTAAATGCATAGAAAAAAAAACACATTTGCTTGCAGAATCTGGCTGGCTAATGGGTGTATTACGACTAATAAGTCGATCATCACAGATAAGCGCCCTTAATTAATTTGAACAATATAAATAAACAACCAACTTCAGTAATTATCTTCTTTTTCTAATTAAACTTAATCTTCTTGATAATTATTATCTTTTGCCTTGATAAAAAAGAAAATGAACGCCTTCAGAAAGTTGAGTAGAGATGGGGAACCGAATTAGGGAAATAGCGACCGATCTAAATTACTCGTTACTTTGAGATACCCATGTGCGAGAAACTCTGTTTACGACTATTTGACGCGTATCTACTAAAGGATTTAGACTTACGGATGAAATACCGATGTTTCGACACTAACAATTGGCAGTAAAATACAGTTTCTTTTAAATAAATCGAAATCAAGTTATGGCTTACGTTCCGCGATCCACTAAGGAAGTGCTAAGTAATGAACACCCTATATAAACTGTAATGCAAGAAGAGAAAAATCTACGACAAAAGTTTAAAGTACCTCGCACACTACCTGAATATTTTGAATCGAAGTGCTCATCATCAGAGCTGCGGAGGAAATTGCATCGTAAAACTGCAGTAGTTCAAAGATAAGTTGTAAACCAGACGGAAGCTGTATTCTTGAGGGGATATGGAAGTGCGCATGTTACAGTAAATCTTCTTTTTTTATAAAGCGCATTAAGCGAAAAACCGGAAGGTTTTAGTGGCAAGCATTACGGTCACTGATATTATTATGTGGGTACTTGCTGGAGTGAGATCTTTAAGCGAACGTTCAAAATTACGAGGAAACTGACCACGAAGAGACTTCTCATTATGACTGAAAGATTCACCACGCAATAAGACGTAAAATGCGATCCCATGACACGGTTCAAAGTGATCAATTTCATCTCCTAACATATTAAACTCCGCGATGATGAATGATTGTAAAAATACTGTTCAGTAAAAATTAAAGATTTTCAGCTCGTTCCGGGACCTAATATCCCGAGGAGAAATTCCAATCCAGTTCCCGCTTATAACCTAAATTAATTTCTTCACCTCCCATTAATCAGTCTTATTCCTGTGAAAGGATGAACCGGCAGAGAAAGCAGGAGAGAGCAGCAGAGGTAAAGCCGTAAGCACGAAATTACACACAAATTCAGGCCTCCCTACTACCTCAACCTCCTGCAGGTGTTTGTCGGAGGAAGGAAGGAAGATTGATCGATTCGTGCACGTCCGGCGAATACCAAAAGAAGGCAAATTCGGATGACCCGAGTGATGACGATTTAGGTCGCTATCCCACTTAGCCGTTTAACAATAAATATGTTAATGTAGTAATTATTAGGTAGTAACTGATGTAATTGATGATTCTGTTGAAAGTTGTTGCTGATCCTTTTTCACTTGTAATAATTAATGAAAATTATTTAAACTATCAAAGTCGATCTTTTGTGGTAAGCAGGAAATTTATTAGATATTGAATTAGTCTGTTTATTTGGGAAGAATTTGTTAAATTGAATGCTGTATAGTAGACTGGCAACGTTGCGTCTGGATAGATGGTGTCAAAAATTACCTCGACTGAACCTAACAGACAAAAAAAATCGCTTTTCGGATTTCGAGGGAAGGAATCGATTGCTTTATGGATAGTCAGAGCTCTCGATACCTTTCAATGTATATTAGTTGAAGTGGGAATGAGTCATCGGTGTTGTTGCCCTCTGTGATTAATTGCGGGAAATTCTATGTTTTAATGTTTTAATAATATCTCCTTTCTCTCAATAAATGGCTAGCTCAAGTATTTTCGTAGGGTTTTGCTACGAATGAACAGGTGAGGTCACACCTTCGCTTCAATTCTTTACAATTACTGCATTAAATATCTGAAAGATATAGGAGTCCGAAGCAAGGGTGATTGATTGTTTTGGAGTTGTTCGATTATTTTGGCTGAGACCCATGTCTTCAAGGGGAATGCTGCTCCCCCCTCCGCAATTTTCAATCATCAGGAAGAATTTTTGTTCTCTGGTATTATAAGTTTATACCTACCCGAGAAGACAAAACGACCTATTTAGACTAGTTAATTAATTGACTAATAACTTAATTTACATTCAGCGTTCTGGCTTGAGAAGCAGATTTCAATAAGCACTTCACCTTTTATACTTCTTCGCGAACTTTATATCCAGGCGTTACGAGTTGGAATATTTGATAAAACTTCGACTATTCCGAAGTGAAATGAGCTCAAGAGTAGGCCCCCGAAGGCTCGAAGAGCCGAGCGAAATGTAGGTCAGGTGAGTGCGACCAAACAATCGGGCAATAGTGTCTCCCGCTGAATACCCCAAACTCCAAACCGATTGCTTCTACATTAGGGAAAACAATACCATCGAAGAGGAAAACCAGTGACAATGCTGCAGAGACGACAGCAATTGTTTTAAACTCGGGGCGTGGGAAACGAGATGCATCAGTCAGTTGTTTGACGGAAAATGGAATTGTTCTGGAATGCATGCAGGATGCACACCGTCAAAGAGAGAAAGTTAAAGTGGGAAGCTGATGATTTCATTCGCTCACCGCTTATCGCTCCAGTTATTCTCCAGGTTTTCACGGAAATAAATAACTAAACAGGGAACTTTGTTGTTTAAGTAGTGTTTTCACGTTAATGTATTTCGGTAGAGTATGAGATACCTACATAATGAATCTTGTCTTCAGAAAGTGGGGTACCTGCGAAGCTTTCAAGAAAAAATTTAATCGAGTAATTTATAATTTATGTTTAAGGCGAGAGTGATATTTTTCCTATGGTATTGTGACAAGAGCCCCTACCTCGCTGGAATTTGGCATACGTTAGAAGCGCTCTCCGGGCTCATTTTTCTATATCTTTTATATAATGGGAGGCAAACAATTACGTCTTGAGGTTCTATTTGTAATGCGGCTCCCTTAACTAAATGATTTAAAAAAGAACCTTCTCGACTTTGAAATGTCAACTAAGTAGTCTGTCATAAATGTCTTGTTGAATTCTCGCTCTGAAATCTTGCTTTGAATTTGAGGTTATCCCGCCCTTATTCCAAATATTTCAGACAAAACGGCTGACATTACTTACCCTGTGGGGTCGTGATCGTGCTCTTCTAGTCTTTTAACCCCATGGACCTTCTACGCTGTGTTGTTGTGACCTCACATGTTCGTTCGCAGCAAAACGCTACGAAAATACTTGGGCTAGCCATTTATTGAGAGAAAGGAGATATTATTAAATAAATTAAAACTACGAATTTCCCGCTATCAAATTAACGCAATCGTTTTATTTTATTCATTCTTTACCACCCTTCCCTAGCCGGGTTTGATGCAGCTAATCAGATCAGAGAAAGAATCCTGGTAAAGAAAACTCTGACTGTCATTCCAAAATATGAACAGAATCAAGGGTGGTTTCCGAAGAGCGCAGATCACTCGTCTCGACAACAAACTGTCGTCAAATCTAATGAACTCTCTTTAACACCATTTTAAAATGAAGTATTAGCACTGAAATCAAGGTCTTCCAGATAACCGTGGGAATGGGTTTGTTAGTTTAGCCGTTTGTACGAAGGCAACGAGGTCCGATTAGGAAACTACCCGCCTTTTGAGTTAAGGAGGTCTAAATATCCAGGGTCCGATTAGGAAACTAGCTGTTGGCTGTTTAATTGACCTCCCTGGCAAGGACAAAAATGTTAGTTAGATTAATTCACAGAAAGTCCTTCCATACGTTGCTCAATAGATCGGTAAACAATTTTCAATCAAAATGATCACCCCTTTGAATTGCGTTTGACGAAAATCAAGGATGTCGTTACGTTGATTGAATTCACAAAAAATTATTACAATAAGTGTATGAGATTGTAACGGGATTTTTCTGTGGGTAGAGGTGAGTTCCCAGGAATGGATAATTGCCCCTTTGTACCCGTGACAAGAAGTATATTTGCAATAAATCGATCTAGTACTATTATTCATACGACTGATCTTAGGGTTGCTCCGTCCTCTGAGTGATAGAAAGGGGGCGGCCCTCGTTCTGGGGAGTGACCGGATTGGCTACAGATAACCGCGTCGAAGGCGGCCTCGTTTACCATTGGCCTTTCCGGTACTGCTGCTGCTGGTGTCCTCGCTGCTCGCCGCTCACCATCAGTAATGCCGCCGCTGTCGCACGGTCTGTGCTGTCCCCGACCGTAGGCAAGATACGCGTCTCGGGGCCGTCCGGGCGGTGATCTTCGTCGGCAGGCGCTCTCTCAATCAGAAGCCGCCCCCGATGCCTCAATACGACCTCGGGACGGCTGTTACTGGATCCGGCCCTCAATACAGGCCGGGTAGGGACTGAAGGGATCAGCCGGTACCTCAATACAGCACCGGTTGATTACCTATACTGATCGGTCGTCGGCCAGAGCTCACTTCACTCTGGTCGCGCTTCCGATGTTCACCGACCTACTGTATCCGGCTGTGTATATTATATGGGGCACTCACTACATGCCCCAGGTGATCTCCGAGCTCAATTCACAAGGAGAGAGAGTTGTTCGCGAGTCAGTACCTCGGATCCTCTGGTCAGCTCTTCAGTTGGCTCTCTTTATATAGCCGGTGCTGGTGGAGATAACCTGCTAATCACTGTCGTAAAAACTGTATCATTCCAGATAAACCCCTCTAAGAATGAAATAAATAATAATTATCAACGAAAGCCTTGGATTTCGTTACAAGATATACAGTTTATAAGCATTAGAATGAGATGAAGATAACCAATTACGTAATTATTTGGTAATTATTATCGTTTGTAAATGCGGGCGTTAGAATTCCGAGCTGAAAATATCTATTTTCCATTAAAAAATTGTTATGATATTAACTATAAATATTTGCACCTTTGTGAGCGCATGTGCTGCCCAGAGGGAGCTTAAACTACGTGCAAAAATTTCAGCGAGGTGGTGATCTTGTAATAACCTCCCTGTCGCCTATGTACTACTCTGGTTGAGCGGCGTTGGTAGATAACAGGGCAAGTCAGGGGTTAAATAGAGGGATCAACCAAAATCACTTTTCTAAATCTTTTACTCAAATTAACATATAAAATAAGAAAGTACTTCGTTTTGAATATTTTTTTTGCGAAATATGTAGACAAGGTTTCGTCCTACTTGTTACTCATCAGTTCGCTATATCTATTTATTTATTTGTTACGTTATCATAATAAATTTATTTCTGTTTACCGGACATTCTGGAACGCCTGTAATAATCAATAAACAGAGAACTAGAAGCAAAAAGGAAAATATTTTTTTTAGTGCATAAAACAAAGAACAGTGCTTTTATTTAATGTCATAAAGAATCCTAGATGTCTAGGACAAATAGTATTTTGTTTTATTTCTAAATGCGACACCACACATTACACTCACCTAATTAATTACCAAGCTGTTTATTCTGAAATTACCTACCTCGGTTTAAATGCAACGCCACCGCAGACATATTACGTTTTCATAAAAAAAAAACCGTGAACCGAATTACTGTCTCCTGTCTCGTTTCGTTACAAACACCGGCGTGCATATGACGCCGGGAATAAGTTTTCTACTGTAATATTCGAAAGGGGAATAAGTGAAATATGAAATTAAATTTTGATCCCGAAGAAAAATAACCGGCGGGTTTTTGTTTGAAATTTCCGAGGGCCTTGACCAAACAAAGTCTAACGAAGCTGAAATCATCTATCGATTGGCAATTTAACATTTAACCAAGTTTCCCTCCGACCCTCGATAGTACCACCACCGCGATCGCCACCTTTCCGCATCGAAATTTAATTTGTAAGCCGAGCCCATAATGAAGCAAAACTCTTTCAATTACCTACCTAGCTTTTATTCTCGACAGACTCTGAAAGGCAGGATAAGATCTCCTTTGATGTATTTTTTTAGCAAATGTCAACTGCTGAATATTCTAGAAGATGAATTTCAATTAAAACCTCAGATTATTGATAATTTTAGTTAGGTTAAACTTAAATGTGAGATGTTATTAATCATTCTCATAGATGAGTCTGGAATTTCTACACTAAGCGTTACGAAACTAATAGTTGAGATCTCGTTGAAAAAATTAATTTGATTTTTTTAACTCTGAAGTTACTGATGCCAAAATAATAAAAAAGTAAACAATTTATTGATTAGCAAAAAAATACATATTCAAATTGTTATGGTTCATATCAAGATAGGTACTGGTGGTATAAAATGGCGCCCAACGTGGGGCTCGAAAATACAAAAAAAATTGAGTTATTTTGAATCATAATTTCCTTTGTTAGAAACTTTATATTGCCCATTAACTTTAATTTCCTTCAACTTAATCCTTTAATAAGTCGAAGAAAAAGCTCCCATAATTGAGTTTTACTGTAATGATTTGTAATGATAAGTAGGTAATGACAAAATCGAATCTAGTTGAAACTCTAATGCATAAGTAAATGTAATAGAAATCCAGTTCGGAAAAGCTCGTTATTGTGAATTCATATTAAGGTACGAGTAGATAAATTATTCAGAGCTTTTCGTAATATCACTAAACTCTATCGAGGTATATTTCGTTCGAGGAAGGAAAATCGTGGTGCTTTGAGAAACATACCCATCTAAACGAGTCAGTTGGTTTTAAATTTAAAATTTAATTCAACTGATAGGGGAAACTGTTGAGCTGCTCCTAATCCCCCGATAAAATTGGTATTGCGATATCTCTTAACCATGTTCGCCAAACGATTTCTAACGTAGGTACCAATAAAATTTATCCTTTTAACGTAATCAATACGTTTTCATCAGAAATAGTAAATTGAAATTGTTTCTTTCATTGCTGTTGACTTGTTGTTACTTTACCATCTCGAAAAACAATTTTTATATTTACTGAGAACAATTATTCTTTTACGAATTTACAATCGTGGACAGAATTTTAGATCATTATTAAAGAACGATCCTCAAGTTTGCTTTCAAGAAAACTTCGGGATTAAAGTTAGGGGGTTAAGGAGAAACGTATCGATCAAAATAGATAATTACCACGCCAATTTTAAGCATTTTATTGCTTCACAAAATACCTTCGTTAATACATCAAGTAACATTGTACAACTGCTTATTTAGAATATTGCTACGTTTTCCCTTCTGTGGGTTCAATAATAATTTTGAAAAGCCAATTAGCTGAATTCATTATTTTTTAGTCGCTTACGAAATCTAAAACACTGCTATCGCTGAATTATTATTGCTTCCTTATTCGCTTACTACTTCGCAGTCTACATTGAACTGACCCCACTGCATGCTTTCTCCACTTATATCTTTAATATTGCGAATAAATTTGAAGACAAATTATTATAAACGGAAGTAAACCGTTTTTGAGATACAATGTGTCAAAAAAAAATTATTTTTCCAGTTTTTTTTTATATATATCTAAGGAACCGTTTGAGATGAACTTTTGGACATGTCACATCATTGATACAAGCTCCTTTTTTTATACCAATTCAATTTTTATGTGCCATTTGCGGAGATCTCAGGAAGGAGAGAAGCTTCTTTGCCCTTCATTTTCTGACATATGTTTTGACACATCCAAAGCGACTTTTTCATAGTAAATTACCATTTTTCTTAAACCGGCTCACGTTAGCAAATATGACCAAGAATATCTTTTTTGAGTAGAAGATATTGACGGTTAAAAATGCGTTTTTTAAATGTCAATTTTCGCAGTGTCGTAGATATCAGGAGCAAAAAAGGCAAAAAAAACAAACAACCCTAAAATCTCCGCCACTGGCATAAGAAAAAAAAGTAGGTAGCACGAAAAAAGTAGCTAATATCAATGATGAGATCGGTACAAAATCTTAGTTCTGTATCTTATACGGTTCCCGAGATATCTTAAAAAAACTGGACGAAATATTATTTTTTGACCCTCTACATCTCAAAAACGGTGCATTTGTAGACACCCATTAATTGGAATTTTTTTGTTTATTTTTGAACAAAGAATCTTCCATAAATTTTTTTCGCAATAATATAGATAAACCCTTATTGTTCTTCTGGAATGCACTTCGAGAGTTGTTACTTTCCCGAACTTCTGTCTAGAGTTCCGAATGTTCTATTCCTGGAATATTCTAGACAACAAACGAAGTGCCAGTAAACCGCTATGAATGCCATCGCTGAACCTAACCTAACAATATCCTTCTCGAATGAGTTTAAGTGTATAATTCTTCTCTGAACTTGGACTGAGGTTCTTTTATATCTGGTCTCTAATATAGCTAGTCATAGCGAACGATATACATACAATAAACAGTAAGTAGTGTTTACTAGGCCAGTAGCATTGTTTATAAAATATGCCTTGTTGTTATAAACTGACTGAATATTTATTATCGTAACATAACATCAATCTTAAAATTCCTAAAAGATGATAATATTACCCCTACGCCCGCGACAAATGTCTCGAAGGAATAATTTTTTTTAGAAAGAGGAATTGTTCTCGAGGTAGATGTGGAACAGAACTGAAGTTGTATAGAACACCCAAGCAGCAAAATTGGTCGTTTCTGCGAAGATTAGGAAATTCCGTCCTATTTTAGTCAAAACTATTTACTTTAATAGTTTTGATTTACTATTTACTTTAATAGTAATATTGACTTAACTTCATAGTAATAATTTCCAAATATGTCGACGAATTTACGTAATATCTACTCTCACTTTGGTCTTCGTGACGTAAATTCGAGGTAAATTTTACGTAATTTAGGTTAGGTGAATTAGATTAGTGTACCTAAATTACGTCGAATCGACGTAAATTTAACCTAAAATGCTGCTTGGGCACGCACATTGCAGACATGCGCATCAGCTGTTCTCGACAGTTCCTTGACATGGCAGTGTTTGTTGACGTTTTTAGAGTCTAGTAACCATCTATAGGGTATTTGTTATTGTTGATACCGCTATTGATATCTAGGAATCGGTAGGAGTTATGAGGCTGGAGAGAATAAATAGTAGTTGAGCATTTTAGAGAGCGTTAATTCAGTTTGAAAAAAACCTACCCAGTAGATGCAGGGAAAAAATTAAATTCGTCTTTTTCGTTTATAAATGACTCTACCTGTATAAAAGCTAGAGACTATAAAAGTTGATATTTAACCTTTTGCGCATACCTTGAGTGTACTGTCAATGTCAAACATAATCAAAGCGTTCTAGATTTTACTTAACGATAGTAAAGCTTTATTTTTCTTATAACTACCATATTGTTTTTTCACGTCATTCGGTATAGCAAAAAACAAGGAAACTAAAAATCTGGCACCTTCAAAAAACAAAAAAATTTCTTCTTTTTTTGAAAAATATTTTTTTTTAGGTAGAAAAACTTTCTTTGACTTCCTAGTAGCTAATGACATTTAAAACAACATGGCAGCCATAAGAAAAAGAAAAGTTGATTATCATTACGCAATACTTTAAGGCCCTGACTGTTATACAGGAAAAATAGTTTGGTTAAAAAAACTCGTTTAATTTTTAACTAAATCTAGTGAGCTATGGAATCTTTTTTAAATTTTATGGAAGCATTTTTGGACCCTTTAATAACAAACAGAGAAAAGAAGACCTGTATTACCGACATTAAGCGTCAGTGTCGGTAATACAGGTCTCCTAATAATAATTCGTCCAAAATTACTCGAACATTTTTGCGATCTTGAAATTTTTTATGATATAGGTAATAAAATGCTCTTCCCTGAGTAATTTTTGTCATTCCTGCATTGATAATCTCTGCTCTTTCTCTGCTCTTCGAGCAACAACATCATCAATTTGAACTTAGTCAACACTGACGCTTAGTGTCGGTAATACAGGTACCTTAATTTTTACTGCTTTCTATTGAAGGAAAAATATTGATAACATAAGCGTCAAAATAACGTCATAAAATCAAGACACGTTTCAATGGACGCGTTCAGATTTACTTGTATCGAAGAAAATATTAATCATTAATCATGAAATATATTTACGAAGCATTTCGTAACAGCGCTTGGAAAATATGGAGGCGAATGAAATCAGTTGCAGCTGCGAAAGTGAACTCGAGTAAAAAGTTTCAAAATGAAAAATAACGCACCGTTACAACGGCAATAGATTTTTAATAAAACTTGAACTGTTAGTGTAGATGCATTTCACCTCGCCGGATTTTATGTTCCTGACATTCCCTGAAATGTAGATTTCCGGGTAGGTAATTTGCATACATATTACCCCTACGAGTCGCGCAAAGAGCTTGATATGCTAAATCTAAATTCGGACACAGTTTATAAAATCGGATTTTGGCAGTTTATTTTTACTCAGTATGTAGGTGTGTGGGGTGTACATAACCAGAAATGTAACGAGCATGATCAATATTTAGCAGGATTATTATTAATTAAGTTCAGCCAAACGTTTCAGGTTACTTTGTTATTTGGTTTCCTCTATTAATATACGCAATTACGTCTTATAAGAATCTCAGAAGTGGGATACTGCCTATAAATTTTAACTAAAGTTGCGCGCGCAATCTTGTGGTAATTTTGAAGGGTGCTCTTTATAACTAGACCGCTCAAGATTATTTTGCTCTAGAACGATATATTCAGGATGTTTGTATAATAATAGTCAACCGTCTTGTTTGTATCGGATATTGGATAAGCAGGATTTAGATACTTTCTCTACATTGAGGGAGAAATTCTCCCAGGTCCCCAGTTTTATGTTCCATTTATCAGGCTATACCGTTCTCTGACAGGCTAGGCGTACAATGTATTCAATTAATGTTGGATATTGTTGGTCGCTTCCGTTTATATGTAAGCGTTATAAATTATTCTTTTACTCTTCTGATTTTACATTTATAGCCAAATAGAGTAAGCTTAATTATTGCTGTTCTCCCCGATAATTTACAGTACCCTTTCCTCCGGTAGTAATAATTTAAATTGACAGATATAAAAAGAACTTTTTTTGTGCGGCTTTATAACTTTTTTCAAAAGATTTCAAATCCTGTTCATAATCACGACCAGGTTTCCTGCAAATAAAGTTTGAGCAGTAAATATAATGTTTCGATCATGATCCAATATTATCCGTCAACGGCAGAGCTCTGGGGCTTTTGAAAATTCGGAACCATCCAGGCTGCTTATTTGTATATCCAACCTATTGAAATTGACTTTTGTCTGTGTAAAACGTCAACTCGTGTTATTCACGCGCCGCTTGACGGGGCAACAATGAAACATTCATGATAAAGGGGATCCCCGGAATCAGAATCACTCCCCCCTCCATATGCCATACCGTTCGGAGCTTCCTCCTTTAAAACCGCATCAGTTTGACGATAAAATCAGCTGAAACAAAAACTGGTCCTTGAATTATTACAAAATAGGGTCATCATTTTTTGGCGGGAGAAATTATGGGCACTAACCCCTTTGACATTTCATTAAAATTTTTAACAGGGAAA
This sequence comes from Malachius bipustulatus, assembly GCA_910589415.1. NCBI lineage: Eukaryota > Metazoa > Arthropoda > Insecta > Coleoptera > Melyridae > Malachius > Malachius bipustulatus. Next base: position 29,996,483 of record OU342638.1, on the reverse strand, counting down.
ATTTACGATTTATTTGCCGCATTAAGGTTATAGGCAGTCGATTGGTGACTTTTTTCCCTTTCTCGGCAGTTCTAGAAAAGCATTCCACGATATGAAGCGATGATATAAAATTAAACAATTCTGAACTCAATTAAGGGAAGTTTTTCTCGAGTCGGTTATTTTTTAAGTTTTTAAATGCTGGAAACCGGAAAAATGGAACCTTTATAACGTTCTGAAAGTCACTCCGCAAGGAAGCTATTGTCATCTAAAGCCATTACCCTTAATCAGTTAATGGATTCAGGTCCCCAAAGGGCTCTTTCACGTTATAACCATGCAAAACTTAATTAGTTCGTCACGTTTCATCCACGCTTAGCCTTTAAATTAGCAAATAAACGCGTCCGTGAACACACCAGAGCTAAAGCCTTAGGCCCATCACTCGCGTTGCTCTGGCCGCCCGTAACAATTACAGCTTACTTTGTAATTTTTACGCTGCTGTTAAGCAATGAGGTAATTTTCGTACCGAGGTTTCTTGAGTATCTCCATAAAGTAAATGCGCATCATAAAAAAAAATAGACTACTTTTCTAGGATCACAAAGGTGTATCTGTATAGCCTGCTGTAGTATAAAACTAGCTACGAATAAGAGCTTTGGTTTTATTATTATACCCATCAAGTAAATCAACAAATGTCCGGCTATAATAATAAGGGCGTAAAATGAAGAATTACTGTTTTACCTTTTTGTTAGTCTTGTAATTACGCCGAGTCCTTGAGACTTTCCGAGACAAATAATTCACCTCCTTTCGAGAACGATATATTCCCAGAATGAGCAAACATTGTATATGTGTCACTTTAATTAGACTCCTGCACTTAGGAGAGTGTATTTTGCTAATTAAAATAATTTGTTTCATGTCTGTTCCTGTCGCTGTGCCGTGCTTGCATTTTGGATTGGTCTTGAAACATCAGAGCGCAGTTGGAGTAAGTATATAGAACTTCATTACTGTTACTGTAATAATTATTGTTCTGACACATTATACTATTTTATGTAATAAGAACCTACAGGGTGCCATAGAAAAAGAAAAATAAGAATTGAGTAACATTTCTCATATTATAATAGTCCGGGTGTGGTATGATCGAGACCCAAAAAAACCTCGCTCTCAACCAAAAATAATGGGTATGTTTTTGAGGTCGCTCTTCCCAAAAATCATTTTTTTTCCGTCGCATCTGTGGTCATGTGGCCCAAAAAATGGGAAATATGGCCTGGAAATGGGGAAATAATATGGCCAAAAATGGGAAAATATGGTCTAAAATATTTTTGCAAAATTGTCTCGAACAGTGTAGCGATTTCGAAATGTGAGAGCATCCTCTAGCTGAATAGCTTGGTAAAGGCTATTGAAGACCAAAAACTTAAAGAAGAAGAATAAGAAGAAAAGAGCGCCAAAAATCACCCTTCTTCCTTCTTCTTTCTCCCGCATCTTCTTTCAATCACCCGTCTATCTCTCCTATAGCTATGTACCAGTACAGGAATTTTAACTACCCTTCCCTCCCTTTTTTCATTTTACACCCCTATAGAACACACGCACACTCGATCAATAGCCCAAAAAACCCACCATTTTGTCAAAATTTGCGATATTATTACAAAAAATTGTCCAACTTCAACCCTCAGCTGCCCTTTAAAATTAAACTTTCTTCATATTCACCTACACATTGGAATACCATGAATATTTGTTACTTTTTTTATTTGGTCATCTCTATCAATTTTAATATTCATGAATTTTGCATATTTTTATTCCAGTTTCTGATGGGTTTGAATATTATCAAAAAAGTGTTCTTGAATCTCGAAAATCTTAATTCTCTTAACAAATTTGAAATAAAATCTCTAATGCCGATGTTAATTTAAAAGTAAAATTGGTTGCAAAGAGACCATGCAGAAAAATATTTTCGAAAATTTGCCAGGTATATCAACCCCTAGCGCTTAAGAAGACGATTCTGGCAATTTTCTCAAAAAATTACAAATACTCCCGGAATATGCATACAAAGTTTTTCAGATATGTATTTCGCAAAACCTATTTTTTGTGCCCTATTTCTCCATTTTTTATTATATTTTTTCCAGTTTTGAGCTCTTCGACCGCACTTGCGAAGGGTACAAACCCGATATTCGAGAAGAACGCTCAAAAAATTGGAAAACATACCTATACTCTCACAATTATTATTCGATTCGTTCATATTGGCCAAACTGCATTCCGGAATTTGGGCCCTGTTTCCTCATTTTGGACCACATTTTTCAATTTTATGGCCCCTATTTCCATAACCATTTTTGGGTTATATTTCCTCCAGTTTTGGACTGTTTAACCGCACTTACAGCGGGGATAAAACCCGATATTCGGGAAGAACAACCAGATAATTTAAAAACATATATGCTCTCTATAATGCCGAAAACTGCACTCTAGAATTCACAACGCTTTTCGGGATAAGTATTTCGCAAAAACCCATTTGTGGGTCCTATTTTCCCATTTTTGGACCATATTTTCTAATTTTTCGGTATTTTTTCTACAGGTTTTGATCAAAACTGCATTCTGGAACTCGCAGGGCTTTTCGAGATACTTACCTACGTATTTCGCAAAAACTCTTTTTTGGGCTCAATTTCCACATTTTTGGCCCATATGTCTCATATTTTGGACATTTTCGGGGTCGTCTGTAATGCCACAAACTGCACTCTAGAGTTCACAACGCTTTTCGGAATAAATATTTCGCAAAAACCCATTTCTGGGCCCTATTTCCTCATCTTTGAGCCATATTTCCTTATATTTGGGCCATATATTCTAATTTTTGACCCTTGTTTCTCTATTTTTTGATCAAAACTGCCATATGGAATTCGCAACGTTTTTAGAGATACCTACGAACGTATTTCGCAAAAAAACCATTTTGAGGCCCCATTTTTGGCCCATATATTTCCCAATTCTTGAGCTTTTTGTCAATTTTTTGATCATATTTCCTCAAGTTTTTAGCTCTTTGACCACATTTTTCCGATATTCGGGAAGAAGGCCCAGAAAATCAAAAAACATATTCTCGATATTGCCGCAAACTGCATTCCGGAATCCGCAACTTTTTTCGAGGTAGTCGCAAACGCCTATTTTTTGGTCCCAATTCCCATTTTTTGGGCCACTTCACCGCGCTTGCGAGAAAAACAAAAACCTGATAGTCGGGAAGAGCGCCTTGAAAATTGAAAAAGCAGTTTTCGGATCGGGGGGGGGGGGGGGGGAGGATATATTTTTGGGTTCGAGAGAAATAAGACTTTGTACATCCGGACTATAATTAAAATGGGGAAACGTTTAATTGTAGTTGAAACAACTTAAAAGTTAATTTTCCTTTGCATTCTTCTCACATTTGGTAAAAAAGCGATACTAACCAGGTATCCATAATAGTACCAATTTCTTCAAAAATAAATTCCGTTCAGTTTTGCTACGTCTCCATTTTTATCAGTTCAAGAAATGTCCATCATATAGAGTCCAATATTATATCGTCTTGAATCCTAAAATGCAGGAAAGACATGTTTATTTCTGGTGACTTATAGATGCTGCAGAAACTTCTGGATCCTTTAAACTTTGTAGGGCTTTTCGTAATCAGCTGGAAGAGCAATAGGTAACGGAATAACCCTGTCAATAAACATTTTTTCAGAAAAATGTAGCTTTAGGGTACACCCGTTCTTGAGCCAGAAGATGTCTCCAATAACTAGAAGTCATTTTTCTCCCCAAATTTGCTTCTCGCCTCTATTTCTAATAATTTCTAATTTCTCTACTTCTTTTTATTCTGATGCCATCTCTTCTTGATATGTCTGCCACCTCTTACCAAAGATCCTGCTACCCTAACAACTCTCAACTGCTTCAGTAAATCCAGATGTGTCATTCTGCCATTTTCACGTTCATATCACTGTCGCTTGATCTTTGAGCTCGACGTTCAATTTTTCAATAGATTTTTTTCAATTCAATTTTTATTCAAAAGACAAATTTAATTGTCTTTTGTCTTTCTGGAATATCTCTTGAAAGTCTGTCCAGGATGGAGGATAACTCTCTACATGCTGAGTCGTTTTTTTATTTCTTTTTTTCCCTTTTAATCATCCTGTGGGTTCGATCTAATTATCAAATTTAATCGCCGGAGACGTCAACTGATGATTGATTTCGTATTCCAGAACCACAGGAAGTCCCCAAGCGAAATCACCGGCTGGAAGCAGTGCCGGTGCGCTTCCGTCGGAAGCGAGGACACCGACAGCTTCAAGCAAGGCTCTGCAAAATGCCAAGGGGGACCATCCCTCGGTAAGCCAGGATGTAAGCATGACTTTTCCTTCTTTATGTTAGTCAGTAAGGATAAAATAAGTAACCGGAGCAGGTTGTTCATATTCACGTGGAAAGTATATGGTAACATAAAAATATTACGACTCCTCGTTTATGTTGCAGAATATTACAATTATTTTTGTCGCACCTTTTACTCTGGTAACGCTGGAGTTGTTCCGGTGGGTAATGTTTATAAACGCCAATGCGCATGATCACAATAGATCGACATCTCCAGGCTCCATCTCTCGCATCATTTCAACAAACAAAATGTTGCGATAAATCGGATCAACATAAATTCAGAGTTTCGACATTCTAACAGTAGCTATGATATGAGTATTGTGACATATCCGAGAATGTAACATACAATTCCAGGGAGCATATATCTTTTTTAGTTTATGGCTTTCGAGAGTATGATGTTGACATTTTATTTCATGACCGGGTAACTTCCCGTTAGGTCCATAACCGGAATCGACGTGACGTGAAAGTAGTCGAGGACCTGGATGCTGACCCTTGCGAAAGAGATCCGTCCGTTCCCCGGGAACGTGGAAGCAGCCAGATATGAAATAATCATAAGTTGTAAACTACGGGGGATCAAGTTTAATTCCGTCGTAAAATGTACTCGGAATATCGTAAAACAACGCCCCCGCTGAAATCTTTCTGGACCACTTCGAGGGGAAATTGATATACCAACCTACTTTTACGTGAAGTTTTCGCATTTATACCGGAGAAGAGTCAAAGTTTACCTTACCGAGTCCAAGGATGAAATTGTAACGACTTTAACTTTCTCTGTAAATTAGACGTGTATTATTAAGGGCTCGACTGCACGTTACCCTGTCTTGTTGCCGGATGATGCAACTATTTTGTGGAAATTCCCTCCAAATTGTTAAGGGGATTTATGTTACCTACCTTGTAGAGGGGTAATAAAGAATGTGTTAATGGTTTGTTGGATAAATAAAGCGATAGGGAATTTATATTATATTCGTAATTATGTAATTATTTCGGAGAATGTTGTGGTAGTAGCATTTAGCTGGGAATAAACACAAGAACCCTTTTCGAGACTCGAGGCTCAAAAAATTCGTCTAATTTATATCCCACAGAAACTTCAGGAAAACTATTTAAAATTATTTATTTTCATTTGTAACACTCATCTGTTATACAACTTAATCCGTAGCATCCCAAACTATTCTGACTTACTATGCGCTCTTTATATATGTAGATACCATGACAGGTGACTTCTAGAGTGACATTCCAGAACGATATGTGTCCAGAAACATCTACTAGCACTTGTCATATCAACGAATGTCAAGAAAATTGTCTAGAACAGCCGGATAATTTTAGATTCTGAGAGGACCAGATTTACAAGAATAAGAAGAATAGATGTTTCATAAATCATAACCTCAATATGTGAGCAATCTGTTCACTTCTTATTTTGTAACAATTTTGTCCTTGCAGCAACCGCAGGTCTATTCCAGTAAATTCTGGTGTAGCGTGCGCTTTTCCGTATTTATCCCAAATGAATTTACGTATGGAAGGACTTCCAAGATGGCGTTGCTTTGGTTTGGTGCCCTCCGCAAGTTCTATAGTTTGAGGTATAGTAACAGGATCGAGTTATGAGTCTGTCAGTCAGAGTCTTGTCAACTGCCACTCGGTGAAGTAACCGACCGAGGTAGTAGACGGTTGGCCCTGCGCGAGTTGATCGAGGAACAAAAAGGGGTCGAGAACGGAAGTGGTCGGGCGGTCGCTCTCTCTACCGAAAACACTCATGATGTGAAGATGTGTTAGTGGAGCAATTTGTTGTTTATAGTGTTGTATTTTTCTTGCTGGAAAATTCAGGAGAAATCAATTTCATCTATGTGAGTGTGGAGATGTAGATTCAAGTAACCTGAAAGGATGAAGAAGTCCTTTTGGTAAAGTAAAATGGCGATTAGTTAAATTTTAGGGGTTTATAATTTGTTTTCATTGCAGGGTCCCTCTTTCGGGGTGGATCTCTAATAAGATCTATCGTTAGTCGTTCATTTTATTTCCAAAATGTTCTGGTGGTGGTCTCCGTTGAGAAATATCCCATTTTCGAGCACTGGGTAGAAGAGCATATTTCTTTTTGGAAGTAATGGCGTTCTCCAGACAAAGCCGGACCTAGCCAACTGGAGAGGGAGCAGGCGTCACCGTTTATCTCATTTTTTTGGATCTTTCTGCTGCAGTCACTTTTCATCAGGAAATGTTGTTGGAGCTTCAAGGTACCTTTGTTAATTTTGCTGTTTCATTTATTTTACATTGAATATTATCTCTAAAAAGAGAGGAAGTAACTTCATCAGATTGAGTTACTGATTTTATCAAGATGGGAATTTTTATTATTTTAATAATTGGGAAATACTTCCCCAATCTTGTTAATTTTAGCTAGTGAGTAGAAATGTTCAATTTAGTAGTTAATCTTAATCTAAATTTTTTTATCAGGGAGAATTAATTGGCCAATTTAGTTAGTGTTAAGAATGTAAATTTTTTGTCAAGTACCTAATGAAGGTAATTTATTGATCAAAGAGATCAAGTTTGTTTTTATTTATTTTACTATATTGTTCTATTTTTAAGAAATGTTGCTAGTATGTAGAGGATAAGGGAGAAATCCAAGATAAATTCTTTTTCTCACAGTACAATATACCGTTAGCTGGGAAGTTTTATGTTGTTAATTGGAGCAGTCCAATAAATTGTTAAATTTTTTATGTGAGTTTTATTTTTAGTATCTGTGTGGCCTGAATTTAAAAAGACACAACGTAGGGCAGGTCAGTTATTTAAATTTTGAATCTTATATTTTTTTTTTTATTTAGACGATCATGTCAACAAATTTGTAATCCATCATCATTTTTTTTTATTTTTACACCCTCTGTCCTGCTTTGGGTACAAACAAATTTGAAGGTACTCAAACGGGATCAGAGGGAATGACACCTTCCTTTCGCTCATTTTTTTTAGTTTTCTTTTTTTTGGCCTGGTTAATTAAAATTTTTTTGAGATCGAGCGAAGGAGGGGTTGCACTGGCATAGCAAAATATAATCGAGCAAGCCATGAACACAATTATTATATTTGTAGATTATTGTGCTCGTGCAGCAAAACGGATCATACAATCCATCATCCTGCAGTTTTACTAATAATTGCAGAGAATGACTGTTGTGTTAATTTAATTTATCTATTGTTGCATGGCAGATTAATCAACTTGTCCTGTCATTTTCATACGTGTTTCTGTGTGTCAGTTTTTGTCTCTCCTCTATTGACGGACTGCAGTCATATTTGTTTAATGTTATACAGGGTGTCCCATTTTAATGTCCCACCCCGGGTAACTTTTGTCAGTGACCTTGAATCAAAAATTGTTTGGTACAAAAGTTGTACAACTTGGAGGGGTACATTCGATGGCACTAATACTTTTGACCTTGGGTACAAGGTTCAAGGTCATTCAAGGTCAACTTTGTTTTTTTAAATAGAACTTCCTATTTTTGACATCGGCAATCGATTGCGCGTGAAAAAATATGAGACTTTTGTCTGAAACTTTTTTTCTGAAAACGCAAATTTAATCGACTTATGCAGCTGCCAAAATTAAATTTTTTAAGCTTTGTGAATTTTCAACTCGAGAATGGTAGCTTTCTAAGAAAATCCGCAAGAGACAAAAAGTGCTGGGATTTGCGCAAGGAACCGCCACCAATTTTCTCGAACACAGGCGCTGAGAACAGAGTTTTCGTTAATTTTGAGCAATTTGTACCGAATGAAAAATTAAACTTTTCTTGATGGAAAATCTAACTTGTGGTTCTCTTCTAAACCTCACCATTCTCGAGTTGAAAATTCAAAAATTTTAAAATTTTCAATTTTGACGGCTAAATTAATTGAGAAAATTTGCGTTTTCAAAAAAACAGTTTCAGACAAATGTCTCATATTTTTTCACGCGCAATCGATTGCCGATGTCAAAAATAGGAAGCTCCATTTAAAAAAACAAGGTTGACCTTGAATGACCTTGAACCTTGTACCCAAGGTCAAAAGTATTAGTGCCATCGAATGTCCCCCTCCAAGTTGTACAACTTTTGTACCAAACAATTTTTGATTCAAGGTCACTGACAAAAGTTATCACAGAGTACTTACAGGGCCTTTGCATGGGCACCATTTTTTCATTCTGGTTCTTTCCTCTGAGGAATTGCAATCGTTCTCTTTTCTCTCTTTTGTCTCTTTCAAAAAGACGCTCTTGGGAAGCTATACATATAGCTCTGAAGATGATTTTTAGATGGCATACGGGGAAAAAGTCACAAGGTGAATAATGAGGCTGAAGAGCCACAGTTATAAGGTTTCTGCGTGATCTTTGGTATCACACCCAGGACATTCTTCGATATTTTTCAAAAACCTCTCAGTGTTGATTGATGGTCTGACCTTGAAGCACAAACTGTTTATGAATGATTCCCCGGCTATCAAAAAAGCAAATCAACATGATTGATCTTCCACTTATTCTTTTTGTTGGAGGGGTGGCTTGGAGAGTTTGAAGATTTGAAGTGTGTCATCCCATGTTCTGAGGCTTGTGGTCTGGGTCGTATTTAAATACACAAAATTCGTTAAAAGACACGTTCCAGAAAACCAGGATCGTTTTTAATCGATTCCAAAATGTTCAAAACATCTCTCCTGATATCTTTTAATTTTGGGAGAGGTTTTGTGGAGTGATATTTATGCAGATATTACTCGTGCCCAGTTCATTTTGGTCAAGACCTAATGAAAGTTGGTGTGAGTCAAATTATTCAACTTTTCCCCGATCCTTCTGACTGTCAAGAGACGATCCGAATATACAAGAACCCGGATTCTGTTAGACATTTTGATCGGTTCTTGGATCAACTTTGTCTTGCACCATTTCATTGTCTCTCTTTCTTCTGAAAATGCCTTCAACAAGCGAAAAACCTCATCCTTTGACACAATACTGTCTCTTGAGGCTCGAGGGAGTTTTCCAGAATTTTCCGTTTCACTGTGCCCAAGACTAAATGTCACTCATTTATAAAGGTCGCAAGAAAATCGTCGCATTTGGTGTCTTTTTCGGAAAATTTTGGCCTTGGCTTGCTTCCAAAAGAAATGGTGCAGGTAAAAAGTGGACCACTTCGCGGTTTTTCGACCTTGAAGTTTTTTCATGTATTTTCTTAATTCCTAAAATAAATATAACGTACAATAATAATAGTACATAGTACGTGTACCAGGTACCAGGTACAATACCAAGTACAAATAATTGGTAGGTACCCCAATAATTTGTGGCCTGTGCTAACCTTAAAATTAATTGAAGTTGAAATTTCGGGATACATAATATTTTGATAATAATAACATTAGGTAGCTGACACAGAACCAAAAATTAATAATTTTTGTACCGTTGCTTCAAAAATTTAATTTTGAAATATTTTAGATTTTTTTCAATTAAAAAATTTTTTTGTGTAAATTTCCATGATTGCTATAAAAAAATCAAAAATGAAAGTTTTTTCATATTGTGACGTTATGGAAATGACTTTGGCTCCACCTTCGGCCCTAGATGGTTGCCGCTCTCGCCATAGTATGACTCATTAACAAGTTATCGTAAACATGATGACGTCATCTTGATAATAGAAATAAATATGAATGCTCGGATGACGGATTATTTTGAGAATTCTGTTTAATGTCTAGAATATTTCTACCACCTCGGATTGCATATATAAATGTGTACCGATATATAAATGTACTGGAAATACAAGTACCTAAATACTATAAGTACTATTTTATGTTAAATAAATAGTGTTAAGCTAAGTGTAAATAAATAATTAGTGAGTAGTGTGTGAAAATAACTCGGAACCTTTCAACGTAAATCCGTTACAATATTATGAGCTCCAACATGGAACACAACTTCTACTCTTTCTCGGAGTTTTCTTAACTTTTCAAAAGGTACTTTTCTTTCAGAATGCCTCGTCTTCATTACGAGCATTCTATATGGAATAATTCAGTGGATTACAATCTCCAGACAAGAATTGGTTAGGTGCTTTGCCTTTTCTTACGAAGTCCTTCACCTCAAAATTAATCATTCATTTATCTTCCTCGGTGTATAATGCACTACTTTATGGCTCGTAATTATTATTGAATCACAAGCAGGGAAAACCATAGACTAAAACTGAATAATGAAGTGCATAGCTCTATGAATATTATTAAACGAACAAGAATGAAAAAACTGCAGTAATTATTCATATGCGACAAAGGCGCCGTTCTATTCGTCATTACGTACACAGTAAATATCTGATGTAACAAATCACGCGATATTTTTCTCTCCCTTATTAAGCACCGGTCTTAATTAAACCGCTCGTGTTGGCTGGATCCAGGCAGTGCTGTGGAGTTTTTCCTCTTTTATGAGCTGCTTTGTAAAGTGAAACAAGGAAATAATCACGAGGAAGGTAATGGAATAGAATTAGAAATACGTGCGCTCTATAAAACTATATGTAATGATTCTTTCAGCTCACACACGCCCTTCCTACTCATTCTAGTTTTCAATCAATTGTGTGACAACTGTTGCGTTTCGTGGTATACCTTCATTGTTTTCCTTCCTACCTGAATATTTCGTCGATGAATTTTTGTAATAATTTTTAGGTGAAGAAATTCTGTAATGTTTCCTGGTCACTAAAATGTCTGCTGACAGAGGCCTAAACAATTGTGAAACCTAACCCAATACCGTTGTACCTTGCCAGGCCCCGCTTTCACCCTCACCTCACCACATCTCAAGTAGAAAGCAGAAGTCTATCTAACCCTGTTTTCCTACCCCGTCAACTCCGGTGTGAAGCTCATGGTAGTGACATAGTTGACGTTTTAGCATTGAAAGTTAACAAATTACATTAATTTGAACACAAGACTGCATTTAAGATGGTTTTGAGTTTAAGGTTCGATTTTATCATGCGCAGTTGGCATATAGGTTGATTCTCTTTAATGACTAACCTTAGGCACACTGAGAGTGGTGTGTTTAATAATACCAGAGGTTACCATTAGCAAGTGGTATTACTCGTAGCTTATCACTGCCATTAACAAGTTCATCACATGGCGATCCTGAATCCCTCTAGTAGTTTATGAAAATTCTACTTGATCAGAATAATTTCTCAATGGCAGCTATAGAATGTTACTTGATATGAGTAACAGTAGTTACAGTAACGGATTTATCAGATTTTTTGTGGTTTTTACGGTAGATGAGTCATCAATAATAGTTCGTAATAAGGACGCGAAGTGGATATAACAATCGCTTAATGAATATTGAAGTCGTTTCTCATAAAAGTCATTTTTCAAGTTCTAGTATTTCATCAAATTACGTGCATTATTGTTACGTTTCAATTATTTAAGGAGAGAAATTGCTCTAGGTCTCTAGTTACGGTGTTCCCGTCCTATTATTGTACTTCAATATTTATTGTGAGAGGAGAAAAATAGAGAAATATCGCGTTGCTATTTCCTCGACTTTATTAAGAGACTTCAGCAGTGCAGTCCAGAAATAGCATTGTGTATTCTGTCAACCTCGGTTACCTTACACCTTCCCTTACTCGAGGTGTCTGCCGCATTCTATAATACGAAACATCTACAACTGCGAAACGAAATTAAATCAGCCCTGAAAGCTGACACATTTCGGCTTTTCTATCTTAGATTAGAGAGGGATTGAAGAGAATATTTTTATTGTAATCATCAAGCGTGTTTTTAACCAGGAAATGATTTAATTCTTCAGATTGATATAAATAACATGCATTACTCAATGCCATCTAGTGCATGAAAAAAAGAACAAAATCTTGGAAATTATTTTGGATGTAGTATATTTTTGGTTCTATTACTTTTTTGGCTCCACGCCGTTTATTAATTTAATTGTTGAGTAACAGCAAGACGTAATATTTTTTAGGCGCCTAATGCAACAAAGAGATTACTTTTATCACTTAACAGTTCTTCCTCGGGCCAGTTATTCCATTCACTTTCTGCTAACCTCGAAAGGGTCTAAAGGCACCTACATCCTATCGATTTGCACTCCTCTCTGCTATTTTCCCTGGAGTCTCCTTCCTCGTTCTCTTATGCATGCGTCTTCTAATGCGGTGTTGCCCAGGAAGCGACGAAGTCTAGTTCAGGTCTGGGAGCTTGTCTGGGTCTGGGAAACCCGGATATTAAAATGAGACGCAATCAGCTTATTTCGAACGTAGTCAATACCCTATACCAAATATTTTAAAATAAATCTGCCTCAACGTAGTTTAGAGAACGAATCGTTTGTCTACCTACACGAAGAGAATTACCAAATCCAGTACCTACTCCGTTTCAGTTACTCGTACGAGTTACTAGAGCGTCTTGTAAAGACGCTTGTGAAAAGCAGGAATTTTTAACTATTTTGCTGTCCCCAATCAAATCGTCAACCATTCTCTTGAACCTGTTACATCTTTCGTCTGAGACTTTTGCTGTAACATCTCCACATCTTTTAATAGAAAAGACGTTGTGAGAAGACATTACCTGTAGACGATGGGATGTAAAAAGGTGTAGTGTAACCTACCTAAAAACCTGCATCCTGGTCGACGGTAAAGAATCTGTGATGTAACCTACCTAACCTCTCAAAATGGAGGTTCTGCGTCATGCGCAGTAAATTCAGTAATGTGGCCCTCTTAAATTGAATGACTGAATGGTTTTTAAAAAGAAGAACCCCTTTGACGTTTGAAATGTCGACTTGCCTGTCATGAATGACTGTTTGAATTCCCGCCCTGAATGTTTGATTTGAATTTAAGGTTATCCCACCCTGATTTCAAATAAAATGGCCAATAATTACTTACCGTTTGTGGTTTTACCTTGGCTCGTGATCTGTCTAGTTTTCACCTTGTTTGGACCTTACGTTGTTGTGTGTAGTAACCTTATATTTTGGTTCGTTTGTAACAAAACGCTACGAAAATACTTTGAGCCAGTCTTTTGTTGAGAGATAGGAGATTTAATTTAAAAGACAGAGTTTCCCCTTGAAAAATGACTTGATTTATTGACTTTTGAATTGATTTGAATGTTGAATCTCTGCCCCGCGAGTGACCCTGCAAAAAGGGTTTCCGCCTACGCAAGTTTATAGTCACGAGTAAAAAAAGAAACCCAGTGAAAGAACCAACCCCGGACTTGCAAAGTGCCAAAAAATAAAATACAAAAACATTCAATGAAAAACATACAATGAAAAACATACAACGAAACGACGACATGTACGAATCAAGTATTTGCTTGGACGTTGAGGGGTGAGCACTAAATCTCTTGTATTATGGTAACCTGTCATTTTAACGTTAGTCTTTGCGAACCGTTTAGTATCTGTAAAGAAAATACATAACAAAACACACATAAATTAGACCTTGTTGATGCGAGAAGCCTAATCGACTTATCTCCACACCCCTGTGAAATACCAAATAAATAAAATCGATTCCAACGAACATCTATAACGTCAAAACGAGACATAACCTATACAACAGATTGAAGCGTCGTTGTCTAACGCTGCGATTCGTGAGTCAACATACAAAATCATATCGTCGTTTCATTTAGGATTTTACACAAAAATGCACCATGACAAAAACATAAAATACAAGAGACACAACACATAATATCACCGTTTTGGTGTGAAATTGACATTGATAAGCAAATCTGTTATATTCAGGAAGACCACATTTTATATTTCTATTTCAAGGACTCATACCTCCTGAAAAGAAAACAAGACACACAAAAATGCATAAAAACAAATAAATAGATCAGGCGAGTAAATCAATGGCAGCAAGTAAATAAATAGTTCGGGCAAGTAAATCAGTAGCAACAAATAAATAAATAGTTTAGAGTTCAGGAAATATGAAATACAAAATGAGGTCAAACATAGTATATAGCAGCGGCGTTATCGAACCGTAAAAAGACGGTCCTCGATAATAATTTAGAAATGAAATCAAATTAATCAGTGCATGTGTCGCTCGCATTCGAAAACAATAAAATTTCAATTTAAATAAAATGATTAATGATCAAAAACCTCACAATTGCAATTAATTTAGCACAAAACAAATTAAAATTAAAAAAAAACACGTGTTCCTTAAGTTTGACGAAAATGACAAAGAAAGTTAAAATTCACCAATAAAATGCAATCAAAGACATAATAAAATTATACAGTGTGATCGTTTAAATAGTTTCATGAATAAAATGTAAATTAAATAGTTGAGAGCAGAAAATAGTTTAAAATACAAAGAAAATGTGAACACTGTAAAATAAATTGTTTGTAGAGAAATGTGCTTGATCATAATAATAATAATAATAATAATGATAATAATCAAAAGGGACATGTGCTGGTTCATTATTACAATAAATAAATTTAAATGATTCAAATAACCATAAAGATTGGATGAAACGTGGTGTTAAAATAAATCATGCTTTCAGTAAAACGTGGTGTTAAAATGGGGCCCTCCTTGACTATAAACTACCTGCACCAATTGTATGATTTTAATGAGATAAAATTAAATGTCGGGCAGCACGTGTTAATTTACCAATTAATTAGAAACAATATTAGAAACAATTGAATCCTCTTTGCACACAGAAATAATTATTAAAACACTATGGGCTCCTTCATGAGAGTAACAAATCAACCAAAGGCCACGTGCGCCTTCTTACCAATGTCTTTTAAATAAATGATGTTTCAAACAATAAATAAACAGTAAAAGGTAAGAGCTAGTCTCTTGTAATATTGCAACAACAATAAATAAATAAATATAAACTCACGTGCGTAGGTATAAATAAACAAATAATAAATGCTGGAGATCTCAGGGAATATAACCAAGTAGCTGAGCTTGACGACTCGTGTTCACTCTCTTGTGTGACTTGAATTCAGGGTTTATGACATTGACAGAACTGACGTTTCTAGCTTTGAAAGCTTGACAGATAAAAATAAAAATTGGGTGCGTTTCTTGACTCTAAAGTTTACAATTTTTAACAGCGCAGTTGTTATATGGTTTGGGTCCTTTCAAAGGCGATACAAATTCCAACCCTTATTTATGAAAATGCATGCGTTAATTAATTTTGTTATTAATTTTAAAAATACTACTTGGGAAATATGTAGGTACCAATTTGACTTATTTTAGACAGACCTAAAATTCAGCAATAATTAATTATATCTATGCAAAATCTAAAATATTATGACAAAAATAACAAGTACTTACAAGAAATAAATACCCAGTCTTTGTTTTGTTTTTGCAACAGAACTGCAACTATCTTCTTGGCGGCTGAGATAAAAGTGAATTTCTAAAGTAACTAGATATTGGCATGAATGGCTGACAAAATGACAACTAAAATGACAATTACATAAGGCACCTTGCTCTTGCTGGTGTTATGTTAGATACCCTCTCTACGCTCGACGCTTACTGACGACGGGCATGCCCACTGTGCACGGAACCTAAATGAGACGTTGCAATTGTCACGGTTTTTATTTCATCCCTAACATCCCAAGAGACGAATAGTATCGGAATGGATAATGTATCGTTTCTTTTGCAACCCACCTGCAAGAGTCCTAACATAGAAGTTACTTTTGAAATAAAAATGAAACCTTTCTTTTGAAACGTTTTCTTAATATTATTGAAACATTTCTTGAGAGACGGTTCAAACGAAGCCGAGTACAGAAGTTACTTATGAAACAACAAAGAAGCGTTTTTTTTTAATGTTTATGAATAATACTGAAACTGTTTCATGAGAGCTGGTTTTAAACGAGTGCGTTGACATTTGTATAGCCAATCTGGGTCATTTAATCATCGGGGCCAACTTTGATACTCACCAAAAAAGGAACTTTTTCTAAATCAATTTAACCACGTTTTCCAGCTGATGTAATGAGAACTCCGTCATTAAAGTGAAATCATAAAAGTGTTGCCAGGAGTTTAATTAACAGTTTTGTTACAAAATTACAAAGTTGTATTAATTACGTAAGTGGGATGTGAAATAGTTCTCTCCAGAGGTAATTCTGGACAAGTTGTAGAACTTAATATTGTGTAATTCCTAATTCCCAGCTGCTCATTTAGAATTAGAACATGATATGGGAACAGGGTTGTGCTCGATTTTACGCGGTAGAGGGAATCTTCGAGAGAGATGAGGAATTTACTCTATAAAGTTGTAAAATCACTTATGCGCGTTGCTCTCGGATAATATAACCTTAACGTGTAACCTAACGGCCTTAACAGTTTTCTTATTATTCTGGATAAACTATTTCATAGATTTTTTTTCACGTAAGCAGTAGTCGTTTCTATGACATATTTTTTAGAAATAGTAGTCATTACAGGCAACCCGTATTACAGGAAAGTATACTAAGTTGCTAATTTTTGTTTATTCTATTTCCCAATCAAAGGCCATCGACACGAAGTCATAGTGCCACAAAGAGATGAAAAATAAATTATTTTCTCGAGGTAAAATCTAAACGACCTTTTCACTAAAAATATCGTGTATAACTTCACCGACCTTGTTCAAAGCGGAATAACAATAACTTCTGATGCGCAAGTCGGAGAGATGACGTGGGAGAAACGCACGTAAGGAACGCATAAAAATTAGGCAGGGGATTTACCAAAAATTACATGATCAAAAGTAACACAGGAGATTAGGAAAGATCGAAGAAGTGATATCGGCAAAATTTCCCGCTGATTCGCTAGACGGCGAGGCGAGAAAGCAGGATCCCAGGTGACGCAGAGAAAAAAGGAATAGGCGACGAGACAGGTAACATCCGCGCATGTTGGCATTGCGTTTTTCTCTCTTAAAGCTGGAGTAACACTCGTCTATTACTAGCTACCTTACCTCAATGTATTACCTGAATTTGTGTTTTTGTCTTTATCTTTCTAAATTCGTCGTGACACCAGTGCTTTATGTGCTTTATACGAAAGTGCGTTTATCGTTTATATTCACCAAATAATATCGAACTTCCTGGATTTCGATTTCCAGCATCTCGTTTTTAGTTTAAAAGACTCTTGAAGTCAATTTTAATAACTTGTGAATGCCGCCACTTCCTCCAAGATCAACTCCAGAGCTTTTCATCTAATTTCCCGAGCAAGAGAGATCCAACAATTTACCTTACGAGTTGATCTATCGCTTTATCTTGATTTTGGTTTTGACGAAATAGGTTTTTTCTTATATCTTAGGGCAACCCTTAAAGGTTTTAATTACGGTTCAAGATATAATTTGGAAGTAATGTTATGTCATCATTCCTTCTCGACAATAGTATTGAGTTTGAAAATGTTGAACTATCTCAGTTTTCTGGTATGTGTTTATCTGTTATAACACACCGGTTACGGGGTTTTATTGGAATTTTTCCAATATACGAACGAGTATGTACCTACCTGATATACCCTATCATGGATCTTTTATTATTCTCGCATTTGAATTGCATAAATAAATATAAACTGCAGCATTATTGACTCTATTCCGTGATAAATCTGAATTTATATACATTTCCTGTACCTACCTACCTATCTTCCAGAAAATGAAAAAAATTGATAACCGATATGGAAATGATCAACATTATCGAGTATCAAGTAGTAAAATCGTGATGATCTATTCTGTAAAGGATGAATATTTCATGAAAATCAGCTTTGTTGAAGATGGAACATGCAGAACAGAACTAAATCCCTTCTGGTGTTGAAATTAATAAATTCTCTTTGATTCACTTGACAAGCGGATAAAAGGCTGCCGGGCTGCACCAGATCCACTTGCTTTCGGAATTAACATCCGACAATCACATCAAACGGCTTGATGAAATCATAAGCAGTAGAGTTTATTTGATTTCGCTTCGAACTCTAACTGAATCAGTAGGTACTGTCCTTAAAATTTGCCAATAAAATAGGTAATTGAACCATGAATGTATCACATCGCTGTACCACGGCCCTACCGATTATGTATTCGTTTGTACAAATTCGCTCATTAGTCGCTTTACAAGGAGGGTCAATCTAAGTCATCTCCTTAGACTTTAAGTCTAATTTACATACAATTTAATTCCTAGGGAGATTCCTATTTTCCTATTCGCTTAGCACACAAATTTATTTACTTATTCATTTATTAAAAAAAAAAACAGCCCAACAGGAAATATCCCATGATAAGAATAGCGCGAAATTGTAAGTCGCTCGAGTCATCTCCTCAATCGCCTCAAAGAATCATATTTTAAACACTCTACAATAATAATTATAAACGGCGATTCATTTTATTCAAGCGGCGATTTCTGTTTGCTCAGCCCGCATGTGTATAAGTCATTGAGGGATCGCTCCATTCTAAGACCAGTAATGGAGCTATTAAAGCCGTTTTTCTTGGAAGTTATAAGTCAGTGGCGGGTCGTGGATTGCAAAAATTAGTGAAGTGTAAATTTTACAAAGGACAAAGTCAGGGGAGCCGGATTTTTTCCAAATCCGCTTTAAGAAAGTCCGTTAGAAAAAATCCGATGTACGGTTTGACAAGGTGATCCTCAATTTTTTTGTCGCAAGGTGTGTGATCCGGCCAACTAGAATTTTCTACCAGTCTCCTGTTTGACACAGTCTGGGTCAGGTCGATTTTTTTGCAAGGTACGATGTACTAAGATTTCAGCTTGATTGTTGTTGGAAGAACGAAAAAAATCTCGAGATAACCGGACCTTACCAAACCAGACCTTGCAAAAATGGAAATTGTCATTTTCTTTCATAATTTACTTTTCAAACTGTGCTCAGTTGCCTTAGAGAGAAGCCAAGGAAACTCTCCTACTAACAGGACAGGATGAAAAAATAAGAAGAATGTTTCAGCTGAGTAAATTGGCAATACTCCATGTAAGAACGATTTTTCCATTGCAATACAACTTTCTATCCGGTGTTACTTTCTCGCTATTCGACGCACTGGTGTGTTCACTATTGATATGAGAGATTGATGAGCTAAACACTACAGCGAAACATCCCCTGGTTTCAGATAACTTTAATGAATTTTACGTCATTGATATTATAACGAATAAAGAAACTGGCGAAATTTCTCGTATTTGTTTACCTCCTCAATTTTTATGATAACTCAGTGGCTGGAGAGTTTTATTAGTTGAATTTTGGATGTGAATGAAAGCTGAAATATCAAAATGTAAGGAAGACATAGAGTGAAGGGACAAGTGAAGTGAAAGAACATTGGTGGCGTCTGCGTAGATATGTGTAAATAAGAGAACAGCTGATTTAGATTTGAAGATTATTGTTATAGTTGCGTTAGAGAATAAAGAATTTTGTGAGATTTTTTATTGGGAATTATTAAAGTTTGAGACCGTAACAATATATTTGACGTTCTATTTGAAATCTTCATTCAACGAACTTAACTTCAACGAGAGACCAATTCCTATACCTGCAAGGCTTGATTCACAAATTGTCGGATATGTGATATGTGAATGGAACCCCTCGAGGCATTAAGTAACAATGTATCCACTCGTGTAACTTAGTATTGTGCATAGTTTGTGGGATCGAGGTGTTTAAACTTCTGCAAGTATGTCTCTTGTGGTAAATTCGGCTTTGGAGCTGTGTGCGATAGTGACGCTAGTCTGCTTCTGTTAGTCAATTTAATGCGCGTTGTTGAAATTAACTGTCTTGTAGGAGCTGACATTGATATGATTGATATAAAAAAATGCTTCTGAAGAATTTTTTTTGTTTCTACATGTATGAGGAGGATTTTGACGACCTCTAAGAGCTAGCCCATTATCCAAAGATTTGTATTAGGTAAATTTGTTAAATTTGTGAAAGGAGTCTTACCAACGAAAGTGGAAAAGGCTATTAAAATTTTTATTGGGAAAAATTGGTGAAAGGGTTTAAGCCTTAAGCCCAATCCTTCACCATCACTGTTATGTTAAGCTAGAGTGGATTTGACGATAAAGCTAAATAGTCAAAAGTCGTAAAAGATTCTGCACTTGAAACATTTGTTTTTGCTTAGAGAATCTGGGTTTTATTTCTAACGTGAGAAGACTCCATTCTAATGATGAACTGGAATCATAAAAAAAACTAGTAATTCATCATTTGGGAAGACAGAACTTTCCCAGTCCTCGTTATTGGAGCAGATGCGAGGATCAAGTTTCCAGACTATCAGACTATTATAATAAAAGTTGGCTCTTAAGGAAGACAAACCGACCAATTGAACTAGGAAATGCATTTCCCAGAAAATCCATCTCCAACTCGATAAACTAATAATAATGCCACGTCGGTGCAGAACTAGCTATTCATGTTGTAATAATGCGAATCGAGATTCCCGGCTTCATCATGTTTCCCGTTTCAGCCCCCCCAAGTTCGCTCTGTCTTTGTCGCATTTCCCCAGATACTCGTGTGATATCTCCTTCCATTTTGATTAGAAGTTAAATGGAGATCGTGTGCCTGTTATGGTAACATCTATATTCCACGTTGCGTTCTCACTGTCATTTCGTGTCTCTACCTTCCGCAAGAGCGCTGTTGGATCATAACTGAAACATGCGTCCGACGTACCTTAATGCATATTCTAGTGCTAGTGTTACACGACTTCAATTATACAAAATGTGATACTATAGGCACTGTTACACAACTGTCTCGTGAGCATTACTAATTAACTATTCTGGGCTCATTGCGATCTTGTTGGTAATATGTTGCATAACGTTTCATTTTCTTCAGTTTTTGTCTTATATACATAGACCTACGTCATGGATTTTATTAGAATAGAAACTCTTTTATCTCATTATGGGTGAGGAAAAAAAACTGTGTCATCGAATTAGTGGGTCAAAACTCGTTGGTCGAATGTGGTTAAGATAATTTAGTAGAAACAATTTAGCTTCTAGTTATTAAAATAAGAGGTAAGATAAAAGGTAATAGATAAAAATTAAGATAATATGCAGGTGAGGCTTGCCCCCGTTCGTCCACCCGCTTTAGTTCACGGTCCAGCCTCCTCTGTCTTCAACCTGACGCTTCCTATTCTTTGCCCTCTAGGTTGCGTCCTCTAGGTTGCACTCTGGACCGACCAGGAACCCTTATGTTGTTTTTGGCCTATGATATCCGCAAATCTAGCGCATCTCTTCTCCTTTTAATTCCAGATTATCGCTTCTGGTGTTGCGATCCACGCATCAGGTGATGTCGTAATCGCACCAAGATCTAAGATCCGTGAATTTAAACACGATGTCCTTTTCTGCATTATCTATAGGTACGGTAAAACTTTTATCAATTTTTTTTTAAAAGATGTTTCCAACATTACGTAACAGAGCGTTCGGAACCTTTTGATTGCTTCATTTGTCAGTAAATTCATTGTTTACTTATCTAAATTAATTCTAAAAATTTGGTGGTCTTATCTTTCACTCTTTTTTTACTCTTTCATTCCTCTCGGACGAATGAAAAATCGACTGTGAAAGAAAATGAAACAGAAAACTCAACAAGAGTTCTTTTTTATCAGATTACAGAAATACCGTCTTGAGGTTGCTTTTTAATGAACTATTTAACGTAGACATTAATTTAACAGCACCGACTAGTAAAAAAAGGGTAAAATGACAAGAATAATTACATCAATTTAAACCCTCACGATACCAGCAGCTGTTAAGCACGATTGCTTGCAAGCGCATATAAGCTGATTATACGTACCTACTTTCAGCTTTAACAGAGAGCAATTTTCGTAAAAAAGATCCTGTTGCTCAGTTATACTACCATTTCCTGAAAGTTATACTCTGTTCTTATCGAACCGTGAAGGGAAAGTACATTTTTGCTTACATTGCCGGAAGTATCATTCTAAGACATTGAGAGAAGAAGTTCCGAAATATATCCAAACTGTTACCTTTATTCGCATTAAGTAGGTTACTTCAGCAAACTTTTTTCAAGAGTTATTTTTAGTATTTATCTTTTACTTCTTCACTAACTTGAGACTGGAGACTCTTCCTCAGGCGTAGTTGATTATATAAGCAAACTGAGGTGGCTGAAATTATCTCGACCGTAAGTCTAGAATTATGTTCAGGACAGACAATATGTTCAGTTAAATCAAGACAGATCCTGCTATTTTTTGTAAGACCGTAACAATAAATTAGAGATCCGATTTGAAAAATTTGGGGGAACCATGGAGGGTATTATGGTTGCAATTAAATTCAACAATAAGACTGGCATCTAAATCAATTAAAATAATTGTAATATTCTGTTAAGGATTCAATTTTAATGCCAAAAGAAATTAAGTGTATCTCTTCCGAGAGCGTTCTATTAAAGAAGATTCAATTAAAAACATGGCAACATGGAAATGTAAGCTCTAGTTACTGAGATGATCACGCAGATGAGGTTTGCGTCCATGTCTGAATCACGAGTGTCAGCTTAATCTTGATACAGGGTGTCGATAATTAATTATACCGATCTGCTGGGGATTTAGAATGATGGATCATTATTCTAGCAGATTCCCGGGTGCAGGATGAGTTGTTGATTTTTTTATAGGTATGCAAAAAGGGAAGATTGATTCATCCAGGGCAGGGGATTACGTATACAAACGTGAATATGAATAACCCTGCTCCAATTTAATTTACTTAATGTAAGTACTAAAATATCGATGTTTGGTGTTCGAGATGGTAGATAATATTATTTGTGAAATTCCGTGGAACAATCCCATTGTCAATCTATTGCATTTTGATAATAACTGTGTATAAAATGTATTTGATGATTTGATGTGAGATATGATTTGATGTAATTGTTTCAATGTATATAATCCATAAAATCAAGTAGGTAAATTAATCAGGATCAACTTGCGATGTATGTGTTATATGTTCTTATATAGGTACCTATCTCTATTATTGTATTAAATGTTTTATGTTTAATGTTGTATCCGCATTTGCATTTTGTATCTGGAAAGATATTATTGATGTTAACTGTTGTTCCTTCTGTTATTTACTCGGACTTGGAGTGTATATCTGAAAACTATATGTATATTAGAATTTTTAAATGGTTTCCATTTCGTTGTATTATTTTCGTCATTTGAAATCATCAAGTCAAGGCTATTACGATAATGACGTTCCAAATGAAAACTTTTTTCTGATTTTCTCTAAAACGGCTTATCAAACTTCAAACATAACTATTGCAATGTCACTCGTGACAAATGATCTAGTTAACATTTCTCTTTGAAATAATAATTAGGGGAATCAATATTTACAGGATCGTTATTTATATGGGAATTTTCCCATTAATACTTTCTGATGGAGGTGTATAGTTGTGGCCCTGAAGATGATTTTCATTTCTTTGAATATCTCTTAAAATATTTTAGATAGAGATTAATGAATTTTTTACATTAATGACGGCATTACCGTCACTAATATTATTACGCTCAACAAAATAGGCTTAAAAGTTTTTACATTTTTATCAAGGGATGGGATAAACGGAGTTGACGAGGGATAACAAGATCAAAATAACCCAAACTTTTTTGCAGATTACATAACCCTTTTAGTATTAGTATTGATACAGACTTTTTGATATTTTTGATGAATTAATTGAAATGATAATTAAAAAAATTTATTAAACAACCGACCTAAGAGAATATTTTGATATTCTATTAACGAATGATGTTCAGAAACGTTTAAATTTTTTTTTTTTTAATAAAGTGACTATAGTGTCAGATTTAACTGTTTTTCTTGGTGATATTAAATAAAATCATCTCCAGGGCACGAAATTCTCTTCCAACAGTAGATCTGGCAAAATTTTGATAGTAATTCAAATTTATGGGATTTTTTATAATCATCCCAGACATCGCCATCTGAAATTTATCTCAATTAAAGAGTTTGTTTAGAAAGCAGAATCCAAATTCCTGCTCTTAATCTTGTCCTTCGTGATTCTTGTTCTAATTTTAATAAATTAACATTCAACATCATTTAGTAAGTTTTTTTTTAATATTTGGCATTGCTACGACTAAATAAAAAAAAACTCGTAAAATTTAAGTAGAATTTCGCTTGATTCCAATTTCTAAACAAAAACTCTCGTTTAAACGATGACCCAGAGATAAGTTTTTATTTATTAACTTCGCATCATAAAATCCAAGCATTAGAAAATTCGGAGTACTGATGAGAAAACTTTTCTCAAGATAAGGACTTCCTCGTCAATGTCTTTTTCTTAACCTCTGATACAACTTTAATTATTGCAACTATAAGTAACTGTCTTTAACCACGCCTCAGAAGAACAAACAAGAAGTTCTTTCTCCAATTAAATACCAATTAGTATCACGATTTACTTGGGTTAATTTCGTCTCGTCGTTCTATTAAGTTCGAAAGAAGTTGTCATGCGCTGGATATAAGAACTTTCCGATATAGAAACAACTTCAAAATTCCGAGTTTTTTCTTAAATTCGAAAGTTATTGCCTTAGCAGAGTTTCCCACAAATTAACTTTTTGTTCGCGACGCGACTCTACGTGTAATAGGTAGGCGAAACAGTTGGCGACCAGTTTTTTTAAGTAATTGAAATTCTGACCTGTGTTTTCCAGATGGCTTTCCTGCAAAGCAGGTCAATATCGCTGGTGGACATGTATATTGACAATTCTGAACCTTCAGAGAACGTAGGACAGATACACTTCTCCTTGGAATACGACTTTCAAAATACCACGTTAATATTGAGGATTATTCAGGTATGTATTTTTTTTCTCTCTCTAATTTTAATTTCCGTTTAAATACGTTCAATTACCTTACCTGCAATATATAATTTTGTCATTAATTGTTAATTAACAGAGAGATTTCAAAACAAGACCTACAGAATGTAACGGGATTTTCTGTTAGGTAGAGGTGATTTCCCAGGGATGGATGTCCGCCCCTTTGTACCCGCGACAAGTCAATTAAAAATTATAAATCTTTATTTACAAGTATTCTATTTACACATATCTATATTTGTCACGCTAATATTGATAACCACTGTATCCTATGGGCCGGCTCTCATCCTCCACAGTCCGTCTAATTGGTTGCAGATAGCCGCGTCGGCGCGCGCGCTAATGCTGATTGGTCGTTTACCTACGGCCACTCTTAATCGGTTCGCGGCCGGCCCGCTCGCAGTCGCATAGTGCGTGTCGGTTGCTGTAGTCTCCGGAACACGCGCCGGAAAGAAATCTGAGAGGAATATTCTCCGGCGGCGAGGCTTCCTGAAACAAAGTCCGTTCCCGATGCCTCCATATGACCTCGGGACGGCTGTTACTGAATCCGGCCCTCAATACAGGCCGGATAGGGACTGAAGGGATCAGCCGGTACCTCAATACAGCGCCGACTGATTCCCTATACTGAATCGGTTGCCGGCCAGAGCTCACTCCACTCTGGTCGGTCTGCCGATGCCGGGGTACAGTTAGGTTCGACTCATTTCATCGACCTACTGTAGCCGGCTATGTAAAAGGAATGGGTGCACTAACTACATGCCCCAGATGATCTCCGAGCTCAATTCACAAGGAGAGAGAGTTGTTCTCGAGTCAGTACCTCGGATCCTCTGGTTAGCTCTTCAGTTGGCTCTCTTTATATAGCCGGTGCTGGTGGAGATAACCTGCTAATCACTGTCGTAAAAACTGTATCACTCCTGATAAACCCCTCTAATAATGAAAATAAATAATAATTACCAACGAAAGCCTTGGATTTCGTTACAAGAAATAAAAAAGAACTCGAAGAATAAAAGTTTCTCGAAATACTTTTTTGACGTCATCAGAATGTTATTAAACGTGACTTGTGTTTTTCTTAATTTTTTTTATTATTAAATTTTTAGACGTAATTTTATTACTAATTCTGACGTGAATTTTCTTAAATTTCTATAATGGTCCTTTGGGAGCGATACAGAAAAAAAAGAATGACAGATATTGAGACAGGTAATATCCATAGCTGCCGGTAGGATAAGATTTTCACAAGAAAATCTGGTTGCCTACGAAAATTCAACCTTCTTTGAATGAAATCGAAGAAACTTTTTTGTGCCAAATGGTTCATTGAGGGCTAAATTCCAATTCTCATGTGGATTTACAATGAAACGGGATCAAACTCTAACGGGAACCTGGTTACCTAATGGCCGAAGTCACAGACAGCAGGCGAATATTTCAGTTAGAAAACATCGTTACTTACGAAAATTCCACTTTTCTGGAATGAAACAAAATACACTTTCTTTAATGAATTTCATTAAGAGTACGAACATGCCAAGATTAACGTAAAAAAATTTGGTTACTTACGAAAATTTAACCTGGCAAATGTTGCAAAGAGGGAAATTCCAATTCTTCAGTAGAGTTACGATAAAACGGGGTAAAGACTTCGACAGGCCAAGTCGTAAGAAACTCTGGTTACTTACGAAAATTTAACTTGGCAAATGTTTCAAAGAGCAAAATTGTAACTCGCTATAGTTTAGATCCAAAATAGCAGTCACTAACTGATGTTACTAAAAAAACCTGTTTTAGATGAGCGGCAAGCAGAAAATTTTCCTCTAAACATCAGTTTCTGCGTGCCGCTTCTCTGAAATTGCTTTTTCAGTAATGTCAGTTAGTGACTACTGTTTTGGGTTTGAGCTTTAGTAGAGTTACGATAAAACGAGGTAAAGCCGCCGACAGGTCAAGATTTTCGTAAGAAAATCTGGTTAATAAAATCGTAATTGATTCCAGGCTGTTGTGACGTGGTCCATAGAGATTTGCTCCGTGAACCACGGCACAACAGACCGGAACCAATTACAATTTCAATAGAATCAGGCCGTGAAAGCCTACATAAAATCTGGCTACTTACGAAAATTTGACCTTGAAAAATGTTTCAAAGAGGGAAATTCCAATTCTTCAGTAGAGTTACCATAAAATGGGGTAAAGACGTCGACAGGCCCCGATTTCCGTAAGAAACTCTGGTTACTTACGAAAATTCAACCTGGCAAATATTTTACAGAGCAAAGTGTCAATTCTCCAGTAGAGTTACGATGAAACGGGGTAACAATCTAACGGCAATCTAAGGGCCAAAGCCGCTGACAGGCCAAGATTTTAGTAAGAAAAACTATTACGAAATTATAACCGTCTGGTCTGAAATGGAAATAACTTTTTTTGGCAAATGCTTCATTAGGAAATAAAGGCAATTATTTAGTAGAGTTATGATGAAAAACAGGTTATAAAGCCACCGAAAGGCCAAGATGTTCTTAAATCTGATGCCTTACAAAAATTTAATTTTTCTAGAAAGAAAGTGAAGAAAAAAATTTTTGCTAAACGTTTCATTAAAAGCAAAATTCTAATTCCCTAGTAGAGCTACTATGAAATGGGTTAAAACTCTAACGGCAATCTAAGAGCCAAAATCAACGACAGGTCAAGATTTTCGTAAGAAAATCAAGTGCCTTACGAAAATTAGGCCTTTCTGGAATGAAATGGCAGAATTTTTTTTACCAATTCCAATTCTCTATAAAGTGAAACTTTAAGGGCCGAAGCCGCCGACAGGCAAAGATTTTTGCAAGAAAAAATTTTTACTTACAAAAAGTCCTGGAAGTTTCCTAGAATGAAATTGAAGATTTTTTTTTACAAAACACAACTCTAATAATTCCCTAGTGGAGTTACTACGAAACAGGATAAAACTCCAGCGGTAACCTAAGGCCCGAAGTCAACAAAAAACCAAGATTTCCGTGAGAAAACCTGGTGACTTACGAAAATTTAACGTTTCTGGAATTAAATGGAAGAAACTGTTTTTTGGGGCCGAAGCCGCCTTCAGGCCAAGATTTTCGCAAGAAAAAATTGCTACTTACGAAAAGTCAAGCTTCCTGGAATGAAACCGAAGAAAAAATTTTGGCAAATGTTTTATAAAAAAAAATCCAATTCCTTAGCAGAGTTATGATGTAACGGGATAAAACTCTCATTTTTGTGAAGATGTTATTATAATCTGAACAGACATAGATGAATCGCTGTAATTCTGCAATAATTACCTTAAATTATCTCTCCTGAAACGGATCATCCCGTTGTTTTTGTGTAATTGTAAATTGTAAAATTATCTCCTTGACCTAATTTTTAGAATATGAAAGCCGTAATCCCTTGCACTGGCAGTGAAAGATTTATGGAACCTATTTACGGAAGGAAATTGAATATTCTCGTTTGTTATTATTAGGAATAACCACTTTATAAAGCATAATCGAGCGACGTTGTCTCCAATTTCCATAAATCCTTCTCCCCCTTTTCCTTGTATTTCTTAATATTTTACGTGCTTTTTCTATCTATGAAACACACAAAATTTCATTAAGATTTCAGGGAAGTGATAGCGGCACATGACGGATTTTCACAATTGTTTTGCGTTAATTGGAATTCTTCAGTTCTGTTCTGATTCAAAAATAAAAAAAAACGAGAAAAAAATTACAAAGCTTTTCTGTTCACAGCTTTTCAGCATTTTCACTTCTCCTAACTACACTACACTCGAGTCGACCAAGGTTGTTGAGCAAGGTTGTCACTTCCAACAGTTCGGTCGCTCACGACTAGGCAACCATTGTCGCGATCAATCTGAGGATGATCATTGGCGACTACGACCAATAAAGCACGATTAACGGTTAGTCGCGCGACTGTCGTTAATTCAGAAAAATGTTTCAAGGGAAAGAGTTTCTTAGAATCGCCTATCATGTATCCAGCGAAATAATCCTCTTCTGACTACGATGTAGACAAACCCTTGAAGTAGGTCCCACATATTATGACACATCCTGTATATTAAATTGTAAGTAACACACCGAAATTGTATTGCGTTCCAAAAACACAATCAAACATTTAGTTCAGATACCTTAACTCGTAGCTACAACACCAATAAACATGATAAACTGTCAGCGATAAATCAGAAGCAGTAATAAAGTCCATATCGCAAAACTTTTCTTTTATCCTACGGGAATGAATTGCGGAGGAAACAGATTGTTGTTCGGCGTCCTCATGCCACATTTTAACCCACTTTATCCTCTTTGTTGAGGAAGCTAAACATGGCGTTTAGCCCCCGAGGGGCGAGCTTCACGAGCCTTTTCTCACGTATACTTTCTTCTACAATGGACGTCGGACGGTTCGGGAGGAGATCTCACTCCCAGGATGTTCTTGCTATATGTATTGAGAAATTTGTTTAATATTAATATATAATTAATGGATAATAGATAATTTGCTATAAGTCTAAAGAGCAAAACTATAGTTACCCCAGGGTTTAAATTCGACAAAGTTTCAAGTTGTATAAATTATTACTCGCATATTTTCTGTCCTTGCCGCTTAACCCTTGTTAAAATATATTTACGGTTCTTAAATTATGTTACAATGGAACAGCTAATTTTCCCTCTCTAATTCTATCAGTGCCATCATAACAGAGTTAAACGGAACGTGACTGCGGCCCGACATCATTTATCCAGTGTCACGTATAAACTACGCAGATTAAAGTAGAAAGTTTTTCCATTACCATACTTCGAAATTTAATATTGGTATTATTACTTTTTTTTTTGAGTTAGCTGATAAATTTACATATTATCAGCATAGTGTCATCAAGAAATTTGAAACAATATCTAATGTAACGGGACTTCCTGTTAGGTAGAGGTGAGTTCCCAGGAATGGATACTTGCCCCTTTGTACCCGCGACAAGTCAATTAAAAATTATAATCTTTATTTACAAGTATGCCTAATTACACATATATATTATGGCAATGCTGATACTGATAACTAATGTATCCTGTGGGCCGGCTCTCGTCCTCCACGGTCAGTTCTATTGGTCACAGATAGCCGCGTCGGGGCGCGCCCTAAGCTGATTGGTCGTTATCTGCTGCCACTGTCGATCAGTTCACGGCCGAATCTTCAGCGCCAGTCGTCCGCTCGCAGTCGCACCGTGCGTGTCGATCGCTGTAGTCTCCGGAACACGCGTTGGAGAGATATCTGGGAACATTTCTCTGACGGCGGGGCTACCTGAAACAAAGTCCGTTCCCGATGCCTCAATATAACCTCGGGACGGCTGTTACTGGATCCGGCCCTCAATACAGGCCGGGTAGGGACTGAAGGGGTCAGCCGGTACCTCAATACAGCGCCGGTTGATTCCCTATACTGATCGGTTGCCGGCCAGAGTTCACTTCACTTTGGTCGATCTCCCGATGCCGGGTTACAGTTAGGTTCAACTCAGGTCATCGACCTACTGTAGCCGGCTATGTAAATTGTATGGGTGCACTCACTACATGCCCCAGATGATCTCCGAGCTCAATTCACAAGGAGAGAGAGTTGTTCGCGAGTCAGTACCTCGGATCCTCTCGTCAGTTCTTCAGTTGGCTCTCTTTATATAGCCGGTGGTGGCGGAGATAACCTGCTAATCACTGTCGTAAAAACTGTATCACTCCTGATAAACCCCTCTAATAATGAAAATAAATAATAATTACCAACGAAAGCCTTGGATTTCGTTACAGTAAAAACTGTTGAATGGAGTTTTCAATAACCTGCAGAAAATGCATTTTAGAGGTCCTTATTTATTTTATATTCCGATGTAGAGAAACGCTGATTTGATATTTAGATGGAAATCATCACAACCTCAGCGGCACACTGAATGCGGCACATCGATATAATAATTATTTGAGGATTGCGTTTCTGAGATCTCTTTTGTTGGAGGAATACCACTCCATCTTAAATTTAATATTTTAAATGCAAGCGTCTATAGGATTTCTGTCGATCGTTCCGTACAGAGATCAGAGACTCTGATCTCTCAAGGTTTTTACACAGACTATTGTTGCCCAAAAGCTTCCTTTGTTGAAAGCTCTATGATCTTTAACCGAATCTTTCTTTCTATGATAACCGAGATTGTGGCATTTGCATACGTCAATTTGATATTATGTAAATTGCTGACTGAGAACAATTTTCCCACGTAACTTTATATTCAAAGGTCTGACTTGTTTTGAAGTCATTTAATCCTTTTAAAGAGTGGTGTTTTTGTTTTCTGTCAACATTGTTTTATTCTACTACAGCATTTTTGATATGTGTTCTCCTCGCATAATTCTCATATTTAGATTGTCCCAGCGCTAATATCCACTCCCGAAATGATGAGTAATAATGATGAGAAATAGATTTGAGGAGACTGTTCCAGTTTCTTGAAGGTATTATTGAAGAAAGGTCAATATATCTTTTAGTTTAAATTTTTTGATTATTGCGTTATGTTCGTAGAAACCCTCTAAATGACATCATAGCTTGTAGGGAAGGGGGTGCCGAAAGTAACGAAAAGATGTGGACAAGGCATCTCTTTTCTTGCTCACACACACCATAAGTAGAGAGTTCAAATTAGGCGCTAAATTCCTACACATAAGAGAGTAATGGGAATATCTCAAACTAAATATTTCAATATTTCAATTTACAGTTTAATTTATCAAACTTTAGCTGAGTCGACTCTGCCGTTGTTTCACAAAAATTTGTGATCTTAAAATATAACTAGGCAATTTAATTATTGCAAGACAATATTTGAATATCAATATTTCACAAATCTCACGTCTAGGTGAAAGGTCTTTCATGAAGTGGGGCCAAAATTTGAGGTTGAGAAAATTTAGGTTTAGCCTTGATCATTAACTCACCGGCTGTTCTCTTTCTGGCTCAACTTCCGAAAAATAAGTAAAGTCTTATGGTTTTGATGTCTAAAATAGGGAATGAGACCAAAACAACGCAGCATAAAATAATGCAATTACCTTGAAGAGTGAGGGCCAGTCGCTTGAAATCGCTAATTGCTGCTGCTGCACTCAATGAGGGCGAATCACTTTAATTGCCGGTTAACGAGATAAGAGTAGAGCGATTTTTGTTTCAGTTTCAGTAATATTCACGAAGGGTCATAATGGACACCGACTCGAAAGAGCGAAATTTCACTAGCGATGTTGACTTTTTCGAAGCTGGTAGAGAAGGGGAGACGTGTCGCGTCCAGACGTGTGAACTCTTTTTCTTAGTGAAAACCGGGGAAAGGGTGGTAGGAGAAGGAACGGTAAATGCACCCGCTGTCCTTGCTTATAATTTCGAATTTTACGCAAAGATGATGCATGTTGTATGCAACCAACTTTTACTAACTGTAGCTACTGCCATGGCACTCGTATATACACGCCGGCCGTGGATTATCGACAGTTCTGGGCGCTTCACTGATGTTTTAGCGTAGCTCTAGACATAGCATGCACTCTTTCGAACATGGGCGTAAATTTTCTGGCATTCTGGACTATAATATGACATTCCTGTCCTGTCAGCAAGGCTTTTCTTACACGTTAAAACTTACTGCTAACAAGAAAGAAGGAAGAGTTTAAACAACAAAAAAAAACAGCTTTTTAAACAGATCATGTTAATGATGTGGGTGTTGATGAGGTAAATCAAACACGAATTTCAGACTTAGCCCTTAATGGTTCTGTCTCGTGTTGACAGCGCCCTGTTAAATATACTGAATAACATCAAACTTGGATGCAAATTATCAGATCACTGAAGGGCTTTGTATACTGTCAACCATCTGCAGCAGTATTATGCAGGTTTGGAAATTGCATGCAAGCAATAAGGTACAGCTGTCCAATCTGTTGAATGTCGTTTAAGTGAGCACGGTTGAGTTCGGACATTCCTGTATAATTAAGTGCGTCAGCCTGAGCCTGAACTATTATGAGTAAGAGGAACGGCATAAAGGAGGGACTGCAACTGGAGTAATTACTTACATAATTTACAAATGAAAATAAGTCGAGAAGGCAGCTATAGAAGCTCTTGAGTCACTTTTTTGAAAAAATATGATAGATCTGTTGTTATTACTTAAGTCAAGCAACTTCATCAGAATATCCTAAAAGACTTTGGTCCCCTAAAACCTAAAAAAAAGAACAACAAAGCTATAAAACAAGACTACAAAGCCAGGCATTCGCTTGTTTACAAAGCCGTTTACCAGAGGTGGACAAAGACATCGAAGATATTTTCCCCTCAACTGGACCTCGTAAAGGAATGGCACCCAACGTGATGGTTAAGCGTGAATACAAGCTCTGTCCGTCACCGCCAGATGCTTGCAAGAATAGCGCTTAACATTAATTTGTGTATATGATAATTCCAGAAACCCAGAATACCGAAGATCGATGGGATCAGCCAAACGTCAACCATCAGAAGCCAGCTTCGCTTCCGTTTGCCACAAGCAAACAAAAAATGCATGAGAGTCTTTTTCTTTTAGGACTTTGAACATTTGCCCGAGGATGCATCGGACAATGACGATCCCGAAACTGAAAGTCGTTGTCCTTTTGCAACTCTTCGTTCTCGAGATATATCCGTTCAAATCTGGAAAATGATGAATTGAAAATTTTTGTTTGTGCTTTGTGAGAAAATTAAGCTCTCCACTGTCCAACAGGACCCACGGTCCAATAGGAGCGGTTTTTATCGAGGTGATGGAGGTTTATCAGCGGCCAGCGAGCTATAAAAGACGAAAGGCGAGTTTAAGCGGATCTGGAGCCCCGGCCCCTTCCCCATTCCTATAGGGCGAGATGATCCGCTAGGAACAATGTTACTTGGATGAGGTATTCAACCCTAGTGTTTAATCCGTTATTTCGCCTCGCGGATGGAAACGTCTTTTACTAGGAGGCATTTCGTTCATAGAACGTTGCACCATTGAGAGTTAATTGTAAACACTCCCAGACCAGAGGATGATCCGTTTGTTAACTCTCTTCACCTTCTGATCGTCTGTCATCCTTCGTCCCTTCCACCTCGTTTTCTTATTTTCCATCGCTCCCATGTTTATACTGTAACGAATTCCAAGGCATTCGTTGATTATCCCTTTCAGGACGGCAGCCGTTATAAGCTAAGTGCGCTATTTCTATTACCTATTTCTGCTTTGAAGTACTTTGTTATCAAGTTTTTGCAGCAAAAACATTTGATGTGATGTTTATTAGACTGGTTGGGCTGGTTATTCTTCGATACACCGGAAATCTGGGTAAAAAAGGGTAATAAATCTCGAGCTCAAGGACGCTTGAAATACGCATATTTTATACCTAATTTCAGGAGTTCCCAGTTTCTGACTGACTCATAACACATCAAAATAATAGTAACCTGCAGCTGTGTCCGTTTAAATTATTAAAGAAAGGACAAAAGAAACCAATGCAAATAAGCATGGGCGTGTCTAATATTTACAATTTGAACAGAATTCAGTGTTTCATCTGATCGACCCGGGACGGTTCCCGTACCGAAAGGGTTATTATTATTTATTTTACTTAATCGAGGGGTTTATCAGAAGGATACAGTTTTTACAGCGGTGATTAGCAGGTTATCTCGCCGGCACCGGCTATATAAGCAAACGCAACGGAGAAGCAGGCAGATCTTCCGAGGTATTGACTCGCGAACCATCTCCCTCCCTGTGAACTGAGCTAGGAGGTCTTCAGGAGGCATATATTGAGTGCACTCCGTCCAGTACCCAGCCGGCTACAGCAAGTCGATGAAATGAGTCGAGCCTAGCTGAAACTGGACGTCGGGAGATCGATGAGAGTGAACTGAGCTCTGATCGACTGCCGATCATAACAGGGAATCAACCGGGGCTGTAGTGAAGTCCCGGCGGGTCCTTTCAGACGACGCCTGGCCTGTATTAAGGGCCAGGCAAACCAGACGTCGGGTCGCAATGTAATGAGTTGTCGATCCGGCAATCCCATCACGTCGCGTATTCCGGAGGCCGCAGCAGCCGGAGACACGCAGCGTGCGGTGGTAAGAGAGCAACTGACGCAGCGGAGCCGAAGGTGAATCGTCTGACCGACCGGCCAATTAACAGAGGTGCATGCCCCGACGCAGATATCTCTCACCAATCAGACGGCCAGCAGTGGACGAGCGCCGGCCCATATGGTTCAGTGGTTAACAATATTAATTTAACAGATACAGATATGTGTAACTACCGTACTTGTAAATAAAGATTTTATAATTTTAATTGACTTGTCGCGGGTACAAATGGGCAGACATCCATCCCTGGGTAATCATCTCTACCTTACTGAAAATCCCGTTACAATACCTTTCATTCCGACTTAACTCCTTTGTTCCAAGTCCTCATATCGACTAGAATTTTTGTAAATTTACATCACCGTGCCCGTTTCCTCATCTCTTCTCTATCCCTTGTAGTAGTATTGAGATCACTGCCACTGTAATAGCTCTGCAGAATGAAGGAATGAGCTAAGTTGGAACCTTAGCGACCAAAATCTGGGGAAAGTACTAATAATCCGCTCCTCGCAGCTCGTGCAACAATTTCAGGCGTCATCTGGGCGCGTTTGATACCCAGATTCAATTATTTGCGAATAGAATTTTTGTTCTATTAGTACAACCAAAGGCCTATTGTTCCCGTTTATCATGTTTCTACCACGAGTATCTGGGGAAATATAGGTCTAACATGGCTGAGCCCCGCTTTACACATGTACGTACAATTACAAGCGGAGGTTGCTTGTTATCCATCCCGTGGATGAGGTTCGAAACAGAATTTCCCAATGTTGCCCTTGTAAGCGCTTAAGCATCCTCATTATTCCCTAGCTATTTAACTGAGTATAATAATTATTATTGTAGCGTTATAAGCAGAGACACAAAATCAAGCAGAAATACCTCATCGTTACGATATTACTTATTCAGTTTCAAACTTAAAGCGTTCCATGAAAAGATACAAAAGGAAGGATCTTTTTAGCATCCGAGCTGGGATTCCAGCATTAATTGCCCTTCCGGCTCGACAAACTGCAACTCATTAGGTAATATCGCGCATCTTCAGCAAAGGGCATTCATTACTATTTTCCACCTTTTCTTATTAAACTCCATCCTTCCGTAAGGTCTGTAAATGTGCGTCTACATTATGTGTCTTCCAATGCGAGCTTTCGTGCGCACATACTTTTGGGATCGATACAACCCTTCCCGGGATGTTCAGGTCCTGCAGAAAAGTCTACCTAATGATGCAAGTGAAAATAAATACGAGCATGAATAAAAAAAAGAACATATTGGTACTCGCAGAAGGACTTGAAATAATAGAAATCTCCTTCGTTATTATACTAAAAGCTTATACGGTGTTGAATCGACCGAATAGACTCATATCAGGGCGATACGTAGATAGTTTACTCCTCAATTACCTGGAGCGATTAGATTCAAAGTCCATTAAAACTTGATGCGCCATTATCTCTGTCCAAATTCACCTTTGCAGCTTGCGACGGCCAGAATGTTACATACGGGATCAAACGGAAATGCACTGAAAACCTTATAATCTGTTCAATCCGTTCATGGATTTGCAGCGCTCTTCCGGCACCGATGGGAGAAACGGATGTTCACAGCAAAACAACTATCCAACTTGTTGGCTATATCGACTGGAAACTACACGTTCCCCTATGACTTTACAGAGAGCAGTTATGTCAGCAGCGTCGGATTAGATCCAATAAAAAAGTTTTCCATAAGGGAAAGGCGGCAGTGATGTCATTTTTGAGTTATAGCCTCGTATAATATACTCGATACGCGAAGAAATATGAGCAGATTATTATAATTCGGAGTTAAAAACTCTACATCCTCTCTTTTTCTTGCAGTTCTTTGCATTATGTAGTTGGATTGAATAAATTATAACGCCTCATCTGTCTTTGTACATTCTACGGTATACTGATGTTGATCTTATCATTTATTTAATGCTGCTACCAATTTGTTTCTGTATCTTATTCCATCATGGATGTCAATAATGCTGAATTATTCAGACAAAATTAGGTTAGAAATCAATAATTCATTCCCCTGACGCGAATATATTTTACAGAAGCTGCAATTTGCATGAAAGTAAAAGAAGAGCACCAACATCAACACTTAAAGCTGAAGTCAATAATAGAACTGTAACAAACGTTGAGGATGAGGGAAGTGGAATCGCTAAAAGTAAGGCGAATACTCTACTACGATTACCCCACTCTTCACAGCGCTCAACTCCTTTCCTCGTAGTCTTATTGAAACAGCATTTTTTTCTTAGACATGCAGGCAAGATAAAATTAGCCATTAAATAAAAGAGTTTTTCACTTAGGTACATGAGAATGTTATATGAGCAGCAAACTGAAAAGGTTACTCACAGTGGGAGATGAAAGAAACAACCCGGTTCAAGAGAGTTGGAAAAGTGAACAATGGAGAACTGGTCTATTTATTACCGGGCGGAGTTGATGAATAAGAGAAGTCAATCCTTTTTCACACTTGACAGATGGTACGTCGTCTTGTCGGCTCCAGTTTCAAATGCTGATAAAAAGGGGTTTCCTGAGTTTTTCGTCACAACGCATTATCAGAGTTAGGTATATCAAAACTCTCCAGTAACCCATATTTCTACAGTATGTGGAACGAATTAGATAATTCGGGAATTAGATACATTCCTTTCAGTCTCTCCATGTGAGAGATTTTAAAGATGCCTAAAAAGTTCTCAAAAAAGCATCGCGGTTCCAATTAAAGATGTAGAGATAAAAATAAATTGGACGATATTGCTGACCATTAACAACCGTCACTATTCAAGCAATTTGTATAAGTAAAATTCTTAAATGTCTCTCTAATTAGAACAAAAAATTTTATGGACTCGCTTAGAGTTATCTTCAGTAAATCTTCATCTCTTGAGGGGTGTCTTTCTTGCTTATTGACAACTTGCTAAAAAAAAACTTTCTAATAAGAAAAAAAGCTTCCACTTACACATTTTCTTTGCTGTGCTTCTTTTAACACGTTTAGGAAGATTCTCAACAAATCTTCATAACTTAGGAGGTGTCTCTCGATCATGATTAATTGTGCCTGACAAAAGGTGCCGCGGCTTCAATCAAGTGAAGATAAGAAGAAAGGTCGAAGATTTTCTATTTGAGATCTCTCAGTTTTGAAAGCAAATGTGAAGATATATACTCAGTCCAACTGTCTAATTTGTCTAAAGCGGATCGTCTCTCAACTGATCAAGAAAGACACGGTTCTCAACAAGGCTTTCTAATTGGAATAAAAGCTGATGCTTACATTTTTTCTTTGTTATGTTTCTATTAACGCGTTTAGGAAGATTTTTTTGAACAAATCATCTCAAGAGATGTCTCGAGCATGATTAATTTTGCGTGATAAAAGGTTTCGCGGCTCTGAAGAAAATAAGAAAGGTGAAAGGAAGATCTTCTATTTGGGAGCTCATAGCATTGGAAGCAAGTGGGAACATAAGCCAGTCTAAATTAACAATCTGTCTTAAGCAGTTCTTCTCAAGTCTGTCAAGAAGAGGCAGTTTTCTGGATAAGACTTTCTAATTAGAATAAAAGATTTCACTCACATATTTTCTTTGCTATGGTTCTTTTAACAAGTTTGGGAAGATTATTTTCAACAAATCTTCATAATTTAAGAAGTGTGTCTCGAGCATGAAAAATTTTGCGCAAAAATCGTTTTCGCGGCTCTAAACAAGTGAAGATAAGAATAATGGTGAAAGATATTCTATTTGGGATCTATTAGCATTTGAAGCAATTGAGAAAATACTCAATTCAAATTTGTCTTAGTTTGTCTTAAAGGAGTTCCCTGGAGTCTGTCAAGAAGATACACGTTTCTGAACAAGACTTTCTAATTATAATAAAAGCTTCTACTTACATATTTTCTCTGCTCTGCTTCTTTAAACACGTTTAGGAAGATTCTTAAACAAATCTTTAAAACTTTAGAGGGGTCTCCGGAGCATTGTTAATTTTGCGCGACAAATCGTTCCGCGGTTCTGAATAAATGAAGATAAGAATAAACGTGGAAGATATTCTATTTGGGAGCTCTCAGCATTACAAGCAAGGGTGAAGATGGCCTAGTCCACATGCCCAATTTGTCTAAAGAAGTATCTTGCAAATGCCCAAGAAAAGACAAGATTCTGAACAAGACTTTTCAATAATTAAAATCTTCCACTTACATTTTTTTTCGCTCTGCTTTTATTAACACGTTTATAAGAGACTCTTCAACAAGTCTTCATAACTTTAGAGGTGTCTCCGGAGCATGGTTAATTTATGGCAAAAGGTTTCGTCTCTGTGAACAAGTAATGATAGGAAAAAAGGTGAAAGATCTTCTATTTGGGAGCTCTAAGCATTGGAAGCAAGTGGGAAAGCAGTCTAAATGCCCAATTTGTCCGAAGAAGTTCCTCTCAAGTGCTGCTCAAGAAAGGACACGTTCATCACCTTGGCAGGGCTAGCTACTCCTTTGCTTATGATCATAGGAAACAGATATCGAGTGAAACATCATTCAGCCAAAAAAAAAAGAAAAACGAAACCGTCCTAATAACTTGAAAACTGAAGATGTGTCCCTAAAACGTCGAAACAGGTCAACTTTGATATTGAGGGAGACATCTTTAGGTAGGTAACAAATTGACCTGTTTCGACGTTTTTCGCGCACATCTTCAGTTTCCGAGTTATTTGGCATGTTAAGTTTTCGTTGGACCGACCTGTGTATTTTCTTTACTATGCTTTTTTCAACACGTTTTGGAATATTTAACCCTTAGAGGGGAAAAATAGTCGTTGAGAGCATGTGACAGTAAAAGGCCACCAGGGTCGTAGGTTGAGTCGCTAGTCTAAGAGGGTCAACAACAACAAGCAGGTCAGCAGAACAACAGGTACTCTTTATTAAAATAAAATCACATATGTTATCACAGACTCTTGAGCACGGTTAACAGATAATAAAAAAACAAGAGCGTGCGGTGCTAGTCGAATGAATGGATCGGATACTGATGGTTCACAAGGGCACTTATCTTCGTATGGCTCTCCAGTACGAGGATGACGATTTTCGGGTCAGGTGCCCTTCAGTGCGAGGTACAAGTCCAGTTGGTAGTGGACTGGATCTTCAGGCTTGGCTCCAGGAACTTGCTTTGGTTCTAAAGGTGGACTTCGCAGGAAAAAGTGGTGTCGGTACAAAAAAAGCAAGGTTGGTACGGAAAAATCTGCCTCAATCTGCCTGGGTACGTAAAATTCTTCTCGGTACGGAAAAGCAGTTGCCTCCAGGAAAAAGCTGCAATTTCATTATGTATCAGAGACACTCTTGCATTAATGAACGGTCCGATCGAGTCTGCTTGCCAAGGGTACATAAAATTATGTCCCGTCCTCAAGATAAGATGAGATCAAAATGTGATCGGCGAAATTTTACAAGCGGAGCGAAACTCGATCGGATATAAAAGCTGTAATTAAAAATAGCATACTGTATCAACAAAATATGATCTGTATAATTCCAACACAATTAAGAAAATCATTTTACGACACTCACCAAGCCAAAAACGTGTGTGATGTTTATAATAATGAACGGTAAGTTCAAGACGCCATTATGTCTATTATTCGCGACAGGTATTTGCGTGGACCTTCCTGAGCGAATTCCAGAAGTGAAAAGAAGGTGAAAACGCAGGTATTCGCAGATTTCAACTCGACAGTCGAGGTCGACGAGACTCGACGGTCGAAGTCGACGAACTCGAGGCCTCCAGTCGGCCGTGCACTAAACGCCACCATCACTCACTCACTGCGCGCGCCCGCCGTTGTCTCCGTGTTGCTGGCATTTAGCCGGTACGTACAAGGTGTACGTTACAGCTTAAACAAATCTTCATTTCTGTAGCGTAATAAATCATTTTCTTCATTGAGTATGCGTGCTTCAGGACAATATTATGATGTGTTATAAAGTAGATTTGAATACAAGTGCCTTTGGCGTCTGGGACAGTCCGGCATGGCGTTTCCAATAATAAAGAAAAACAGAGCAGTTGAATTCTTCGCTTTATATAAAGATAAACTTGCCATACATGAACTACTTTCATTTGATCAACTCACTAATGAGGGGTGCGGAATTACATCGAGTCAACACCTCGATCAAGGCAACGTAGATTAAGAAACATGGTAATCTATAGTGAGTCATCTCCTCACTAGCGGTGACAGACGTTCTTAATTAGCTCCAACCCCCTAGATCATTGAATTTATAGTTATAGTAGCTCTTCGGGTCTTAAGAAGATTCATTCGACTACCTACTTTGAAGAAATCGTGCGAATTTTTTTTTTAAGACCACGAGTATTTTCTTTTTCTCCCGGTTATTTTATTGTTAATCGAGAGAGTTGTTCGGTGTTTTCAAAATACCTCATCAAGTCTTTATACTTACAAGAGGTGTATAAAATTATGTGCAAATTTAATTTCGCTTTATTGAATTTTCTCCTGGTTTTTGCAGCTCACCCTGCTATGAGTGCGCACCGCACGGTTCGTTGCTTTTAATCAACGACGAATGAGTTCGGCGACATGGAGGGAATTTATAAACTCGCGGGCGTAAATAGAATCGTTGACGAATGATATTGAAATTGGTAAACGCGATGAGGTATTGAATATTATCTACATTCAACATTGATGAGTCACTAAAGACTTTAGCTACAGTTCGGTGTAAACTTCAATAACTTTCTTGGTAGGTGAGGGGTTGATAACTGTACGAAACTCTGGGAAAGTTGATAATAAGCAAAAAAATAATTCAATAATAACTTTCATCCACCGCCACCGCAGACATCATCGGAAAAAGTTTAGTCAATTTTCCACAACAACTTTTTCGCGCATAATGGTGGCTAACAAATATTCTGCAGGTCAAAGTGTTGAAATATCTTTGTCAGCGTTAATAAGTATAAGTTATATTAATTTTTCGTACTTTTTTAGGGCAAGGAGTTGCCAGCAAAGGACCTGTCAGGTACCAGCGATCCATACGTTCGTGTGACGCTGTTACCGGATAAAAAGCACCGACTGGAGACCAAGATCAAACGGCGCACACTAAACCCACGCTGGAACGAGACCTTCTACTTCGAGGGATTCCCCATCCAGAAGCTCCAGTCGCGCGTTCTACACCTACACGTCTTCGACTATGACCGCTTCTCCCGGGACGACTCAATCGGCGAAGTCTTTCTGCCTCTTTGCCAGGTATGAATAATAATTCTAACTAATTACTCTTTCCTAGTTAAACAAAAGCAGAAATTCATATACATCGATCACTTTTTTTTTGTTATTCCCGGTTACCTGGGGCAAATGATCCTGCATACACTCGTCAATATTTACCCCTGCTTTATTGTTAGTCAGTATTGATATGAACAGTAATGGGCGGAAGGAGTGCTTTCCATTACCAGTTACGATGCCTGAGGGATGGACTCAAATGTGCAATAGGCTCCCGCTTATTCCGCCAAAACAACACATCAAATTTTAATCCGCGGATGTGCAGTTTTAGTTTCCCAGTCACTGGCCTAACAGTGACGGTAGCAGGTTTTAATTTTTAATTTTTTTTGTAGTAAAAATGGAGCTTCAAAATAGAACAGCTTTACATTTTTTTTTAATATGCAAATTAATCTATTATGGATCTTGTCAGCTAAACTGGCCATGACGTCACGAACGACATTACCTTTATACCAACCTTATTCACACAAAAAGTACGTGTACAAGTCTGAACGTATTATATGATTTGAGGTGGTAAGCTCGAGCGATGTAGTCGGCTGGCTACCTAGCAGTTTTATTGCCAAAGACGTCATGACCAGTTTAGCCGAGCGTAATAATTGTAACAGTAGGTAGAATTTTTGATAAAATTATTTTTCTCATTCATCTAACAAAGTTATAAATTCCAGGTGGACTTGAGTGAGAAGCCGTCATTCTGGAAAGCGTTGAAACCACCAGCAAAAGATAAGTGTGGCGAATTACTGACATCGCTATGCTACCATCCCAGTAATAGCATCCTGACTCTCACCTTGCTCAAAGCCAGA
Source organism: Malachius bipustulatus (assembly GCA_910589415.1). Taxonomy (NCBI): domain Eukaryota; kingdom Metazoa; phylum Arthropoda; class Insecta; order Coleoptera; family Melyridae; genus Malachius; species Malachius bipustulatus. The sequence goes on along the minus strand of OU342638.1, from coordinate 29,953,645 downwards.
AACCTGAAAGCCAAAGACATCAACGGGAAATCAGGTAAGATAGCGCCCACGCACGTCTAATCGTTTATTATCGTAATCGTCGCGCATCTGGCGGTGTCGTTTCGAATAATAATAATAATAACTTTTCAAACAAGCAAAATGTCAAGTCTAGCAGTGTAAGTCATCATCTCGGAGTCTAGAACTTTGCGGTTCTTCAAGTTTAATTAAGCCGTGGTCCCTTATTTATCGTCATACTGCGGATTATTATCTCTCTTTCATATTGACGAGGTTCACGTTTATCTTGAACTCATCCCGCTGCCATGGCTCCTCTTACAATGAGAAAAGATCGTTAATCATCTTTTCTATTCAAATAAGAAAGATATCAGGGATGTTTCTGCTTGGGACCCTTAATTGGGGCATTGAATGACTTTAAAAAAATACAGGGTGTAAAGAAGCAACATGCTCCTCAAGGTAGCCGCCTAGGCCTCTGTTTGATCCCTTTGTACCTCCTCTCAAAACGGAAAAACACCTATTTCCCACGCATGTCAGCAGAAAACAAGTCTGATACGGCTAAGCGTATTCAACGCGTTCACCAAGGATTTTTTCCTATCGGCTCAGCTCACCTGATAGGAAGGGGGGGAAGGGGAAGAGGAGTTCCGATCAACACTCGATCAGAGCGAGTTTCTTCCTGGTCACCAGCCATGGCACTGGCACGACAGCCATTTATTTTTATATATTATTTTCTTTAATAGAATTGGCGATTCATAAAATGTGTCTTTTCTTACGCGCAGATCCATACGTGAAGGTCTGGCTGCAGTTCGGCGACAAGCGCATCGAAAAACGTAAAACGGCGATCTTCAAGTGCACGCTGAACCCGGTGTTCAACGACACCTTCTCCTTCAATGTGCCCTGGGAGAAGATCCGGGAATGCTCACTGGACGTCATGGTTATGGACTTTGACAACATTGGCCGGAACGAGCTCATCGGCAGGATTCTCCTGGCTGGTAGGTTTTTCAATCCTTCACTAAAAGTTATTTATGACGAAATCCTTGTCTCCAGTAATTTTCCCTTAAACCCTACCGTTATTTTTGATTATAAATAAATTAAAATAAATAGTGAAGGGATTGGAACACAGGCAGCACTGAAACTAGGTCAGCTTTAATCAGTTGAAGTGTCTTTCTAAATTAAGCTCGTATCAGTAACATTAACCAATAATTACTTGAAGTGCATCTACGTATAGTCTCTTTTTTATTCGTTGATGTGACCTGTCCGAGAGAAAAGTTTGTTATTTGAGGTAACATCGTTAGAAAACTACCCTTAACAGAGAACGTGCATTAGAATTGAAAAACTGAAAGGTATTAAAACCTAATAGCAATAAAATAAAAGATCGAATAAAATGCTAGTTTGATGAACTTCTCTCCTGAAGCTACACAACGCAGTTAGGCTCATAAAAAATGCAACGGTCTTTAAATAATTCAAGTGTTCATCGATTTCTCTTGACCCACATATGAGAGCCCGAAAGAGAATTATGAACCGTAGGTGCTGTAAATTTCAAAATCAAAACTTTAAATCTCATCGATTTACATGGATTTCGTTTTATCCCCCAAGGAGGGTTGCAGATAGATGTAGGATCGATGATGGAACTTGAAAGTCACTGAAAGAGCCAAGAGATAGGGTTGTCAGGTTTCTTTTTTCTTATGGGGGTCAGTTTGGGATTTATATTTTGAAAATTTCCCCAACTTCCCCATACAAACTTCCCACCCCGATTAACTCCGTTGGTGTGTTGGTGTTTTGTTGGGAAAAAATCCCGGAACAGATCAATTTTTGTTTTTCGGACCCCCACACCCATCAGCCTCCGTCTCGAGACTGTTAAATGGAGAGAGGGGGGGTTGAGTACTCTCTCTGTGACCTTTTTGTAGTATTCGTCGTAGATTTGATTGGTCACAATAAGTAATTTTTTTTAAGTCTATAGGTTACGTATACCATTTCTTACATTGTCTTATAGAATTAGGCTGTTTCAGCCTTTAAGGTTATTAGCAGGAACAGCAGCTACTGCTTTGAAGGATCTGAAGGACTTTGAAGGATCTGTTGTTTGCAAGTTTTGAATGAAGGCGAGGATATGTTCCCTGATAACCCCTGTTTCTCAAGTTGTGCGAGTATGGGGGAGTCCATCTTATCATATAGGCCTTTTCAAGATCGAAGAAGACCAATTTCTCTGCTTGTTTGGCCATCGCTTCGTAGATCCCCGACTCCAATTAATTGCACTAGGTCGGTGTCTATGAAAGCCGTTCTAAGCAGGATGCAGCAGGTTGGACAAAATTGTTGCAATAATTTTTAGCGGAAGACATAATTACTCGTACAGCTCATGGGCTTAAGTTGTTAGAGAAGACCAAGAAGTATGGTTACAGATGGATAGTTGTCCCGTACATAACAGTCGCATTATGCACGAATTTTTGATGGCCCAGTTTCGCCAGTATAGTCGGTGGTTTTGATCAAACAACATGGTAGCCTGCCAGGTCCTAGTCTGACTTTTCTTTTATCGATTTTTTCTTGTGGGAACATTAAAAGTCTAAGAACCAGTCTTATAGGGAATGTTCAGGTGATTAATCTGAGATATCTCCCGATAATCCCCGAGGAACCCCCGAGAATCCTCTAAGAATCCCCCGAGAAACCTCTTATGAAATAATAGTATTCTTCTTACGATTTCTTTTTGTGGGAACATTAAAAGTCGAAGCTTCATTCTTATAAGGAACGTTTAGGTAGATCCCCTGAGATATCTACCGAGAAACCCCCGAAAATCCTTCAAGAATACCCCGAGAAACCTCTTAGGAAATAATAGTATTCTTCTTACGATTTCTTTTTGTGGGAACATTAAAAGTCGAAGCTTCATTCTTATAAGGAACGTTTAGGTAGATCCCCTGAGATATCTACCGAGAAACCCCCGAAAATCCTCCAAGAATCCCCCGAGAAACCTCTTAGAAAATAATACTATTCTCCTATCGATTTCTTTTTGTGGGGGCATTAAATGTCAAAGCTTCAGTCTTATAAGAAACGTTCAGGTGAATCCCCTAAGATATGTCCCGAGAATCCCCGAGAAACCCCCGAAAATCCCCCGAGAAACCTTTTATGAAATAATAGTATTCCTCTATCGATTTTTTTTTATGGGAACATTCAAAGTCAAAGCTTCAGTGTTATAAGGAACGTTCAGGTAAATCCCCTGAGCTATCTCTTGCGAATTCCAGAGAAACCCCCGAAAATCCTTCAAGAATCCCCCGAGAAACCTCTTATGAAGTAATAGTCTATTCTTCAACGAGCGGAGACTAATGGGCATTATTTATGAAGACTAACTCTACTTTTGTCCAAGTAAATAATGGCCATTTTCTACGAGATGAAGCAAAAGTTTGATGTGTGTTGATTTTTATTTCCTTTTTTGTACGTAAACTGGCACTTTGAAACCTTTTAATTTTTGAAAACTGTGAAAAATGTATTTATTCTTATTTTTATTAATAATTAATAATGATTATATCGTTTTTTAGGTAAGAACGGTTCCGGAGCAAGCGAGACCAAACACTGGCAGGACATGATAACGAAACCGAGGCAAACTATCGTGCAATGGCACCGACTTAAGCCCGAATAGACGACTCGCATCATCATCAGGAATCTACCCCTAATTTTCACACCCCCTAACGCCAAGCTACAAGCTACAAGCAACAAGCAACTCTTCTTTACCGATTTGAGCAGACTCGAGAGTACAACTTTAACTTTTAATAATTCACTGCTATTTATTAAGACTACACAACGATAGTTTTTGTTTTTTGTTTGGTTCATTTTTGGATTATAGATTTTGACTTCATCACGATTTTTTACATAATTTGCTTCATCGTGCTAAATTCTTATTGAGGTGGTCAGGTTTTCTAAGTGTTGTTATTATTCTTCAGTGCGCTGCTTAATTTAGTTGGCTAAAAAACAACCCCTAGTCCTAGCTCGCCCTCAATAATGAGACAATAAGGCGCCGATATTTGCTTGCTGCATGGGGTCCTGTTATTATTGGTACCTAGACGTGGACAGCATACACAGGGTGGTCATTTCTTGCAAATGACGGTTATCGTTGCTTTTTTCATTGCATGATTATAGGGACTACGATTTGAAATAGGTGTGATAAGTTATTGTGCTAAAAATTAATTGGCTCAGATCTCTTCTCAAAATTTTGAAGATACCGGTGCCATTATAGTAAATGGGAGATCGGTTTTAATGAGTAAATTGGAAAGATTTCAAATGCCAAAACTTTGTTTAATTAGACAATCATGATGGTACATGTCTCATAATTATTCATGCCTCATTTTTGGTGTCTCATTTTTGTCAAAAATTGTTCAAAAAAATCGCCCTGATTTATGTTTTTTGATCTGCTTATAATATAAAGGTAAAATCGTGAAAAATTCAACTACGATAAGCCGGCTTTTTTAACTGTTATTGTTACTTAATTACAATAAGTCAAAATCTAGAATCGAGGATGTTTCTTCTTCCGCACTGCCATGCCAATTATTTTGCCAGATGTAATTTTTATGCTAATTCTGTGCTTCGATTCTATTCAATATACGCTCCTTCCGTTTTGTTTTCCACGCGAAGAAGCTATTGTCTGACTCAGAAGTCCCGAATTTGCATAAGCAAATAAAAACTGGAGCGAAGAAAATAATGAAAGATTCATTCCACCTTGGCCGGATTGCTTTTCAACAGCCGCCTCGGAAACTTTGATTTCAGACGTATCTGGTTCTGGTGGGTAGTTTTACGACTTATTTGTTCGAATTGCGATATGGTGATGCACTTTAGATTTTGACTTGCTATTGTTAAACGGGTGATGGGAAAATCAATATTTTTCCCATTGTTCGTGTTAAAACTACTTTTTTTTTATCACCATGTACTGCTTAAAAATTGGATTTTGTTATTATTACTATCATTAATTCATTTATTAAATAATTGAAGCAGTAGAGGAACGAAATGTATTTTAAGCACAATTTTAGCTGACAGTCTTATTACCTACCTGCTACAACAAGAATAAGAAAACAAAACATTCCGTACAAGGAAATATAAGTACTTTATGTACCAGTACTTGATACATTATATTAAGTATATAAATTAGATGATATATTTTAAAGAACTGCGCAAATCTCTAACATAGAGAAGTATTTTTTGTGATACCTAAGAATATGTACTGTTAAAGATATTGTTGTGAATATTAACAAATTACGTAGATTTAAATGTTACCTTTATTTCCGAGTTTATTTAAATGTTCGGTATCTAACGTGTACGAGTGTAAATGCACAAGTCAAATTATCAATTTTCTAAATTTTGAACTAGAAAAACTTATTATAGTACCTAATTATTAGTACTGTTTGAAAAGTGTAAAGATTTATTTCTTATATACAATTTTTATATTATATTTATTCAAAATAACTATCATTGATGGTGTTGGTGTTATGGTGATAGATACATATCACAGTAAATGAATATTTCGAAATTGTCTGACATAATGTCGTTATTATAAATAATACGAGTCGAAGACTTCGACAGGGATACACATACACATATATCTCTAAGCCCCCTTTAGATACTGAACATTGAGAATTATTTTGATGTACAAGTATAACGATAAATAAAGAAAGCTTTATAGTTATAAATGTATAGAGGAGAAAAGGGACGAATCACGATGAGGGAAGAATAAGCTTCTCTGAAACGGTGAAGAGATAGGCTAGATAGGTAATTTATTAAACGAATTACGTACCTACGTAAGTATTGTTAGAACTTACAAATTATTGTGGGCTTTTTCTAGAGGAAGACTCGTAATACTTGTATTTTCCACACTTCAGCAGTTGAAGTTTGAACAATGCTGATAATTTTTATCAACACTGATACTGTATTTTGACTATGCTATTCAAGAAAACATTACAGGGTGTTCAATATTATCGTTCCAATGTCACGTTTGTATTGGTTCAATGGCTCTAACACCCTATTTGAACCATAAGTAATTCAAGCCAAATTGTTTTAAAAATTATTTGATAAAATCGTTAAAGAAAGTGAATCGAGTCTTTGGAATGGTAAATTTAAATAATCTGTATTTTATATTGAAAAACAGGGCCTAAAGTGATTTAGCTACACTAATAATAAAAGTTGTTTGTAAAAATTATCAACACTGATCCATGTTTTGGTGACTGTAATTTTCTCAGAAGTTAGTTTTAAAAAGTAGAACTATAGGAAACTATCAATGTCTGGCTAAGATTATTTGATGTTATACCTGTTGTAATATACTTCAGATTTCTATGTTAAATGAAAAGGCTACCATTACGAAACAGTTCAAGTCAAATTCCATTTCGCTTAAATTTTTGTTCTTGAGATTTGTTATACACAAGCTGGGCCGGATTATCACTAAGGCAGTAGAGGCAGTTGCCAAAAGGGTGCTGACGGCTTGGGAGGGGAGGCGTGGAGGCGCGATAACCCACTCAACATTACTTAACAAAATTTTCAGCAGAGAGACTTGGTTTTAATAATTATTTAATTCAAACTAAATTCTGCAAAAGTGGCCTGATTTATTGTTTTTTTTTTCATCACAATTATTCACGATTTACAATCAAACGAATCAATTGGAATGAAAAAAGATGATAAAATTTTTTGAGGTAGTTGACCTCCTGAAATAAAAAAAAAAACATTGATTTTAGTTCCCTAAATTGGAGTAAAAAATGTGAAACGGTTTTAAAATTTTTGTGATAATAGGAGTGCTATAAAATGGTAGCAGTAGATAGGCCACTGGGTAATAGTGTAACCTGCTTGAACATTGAAAAAAATTTCACCTGGACGCATCTAACGTGGACTTATCATCCTCTCGAACTCAACACAAAACCTTACAAGCCCCTAAGTGCGAGGGGGGGGCTGTACTACACATATAGGTAGTCTAGGGGTGAAAAAGTTATAATCCGGCCCTGTATAGAATTAAGTGAGCTAATATAACATGTTTCTGTTATCTTTTTATTATAGAGGCTGTTCCTAAATACCAGGTACATACATAAGGAGGGTGGCTTTTTTTATGCCTAAAAGTTCATATAAACATAAGGTCCGCAATCTTTATAGGTCCCTGAGATGAGGTTAGTCAAACTTAAGTCAAACCGTTATAGTCACACAGCAGGGTCATCCCAGCTTTAATTTTTAACAGTTGGAGCGTCGACTAAACAATCAAAATTAATGGAAATGAGAAATTATCCAAAAAAAGCAACCATTTTTTAAATTTTAATTTCGGCTGGAGGAATTGGATGAATTCTTTTTTTTTCTCTATATCGGTTGCAGATTAAAAAAAAAAAACATTGGAGATCAAAAAGTTTTTAAATAAGTCAGAAAATTCACATTGTATTTTAGAATCTACGAGCGGTGCATCGCAAAAAAACTTCAGGGGGAGAAATGGAGGCGAAATGGGAGAAATCCAGGGAAAAAATATCTCTGTAAATTCTCACAGCCATTTGTCATGCCCAATGATGTAAACCCTCAAGCGTAACCTCTGTATTCCAAATTTGAGATAAATATCTCAAAAATTGAAGAAGCTACAAATAAAAAACTTTTTTTTTTGGTGAAATTTCAACACACCCTGCTGTAAATCGGTAATGAAGCGCGCGGTTGCGGATCAATGTTTCTATGAACTTCAAGACATAAAATAAGCCAAAGAATTACCTCCTTTCGTATGCACCTGGTATTGCGTAACACCCTGTATTTATAATCATTCTTATTAAAATAATGAATTAATATGTAGAGTAATGATGGAGTAAATTCAATATTTCTTCATTAAAATTTTTGAATCAGGATATTATTAAATGTAAGCAGGAATATCACCAACCGTTTTTAATGATGGTTCAAACTTATAGAGAAACATTGGCATTTTTTCAATTTTTCAACCTCTATTATTTAGAATTTTACTTGCTTTGAAAATGCTGAATTTAGCTTCAAGAGGGTGCAGGGTTGTTTCATTTTGTAGCAAACGGTAGAACACCTGAAAATAATAACTTTTCTATAAAAGTTTGCTCTAAAACGTTTCATTTTCGCGAAATAGAGCGTCAAAGTTGGGGGAAAAAATTATTTTGGTTTCAACATTCTTTACTTAGTTTGCTATTTTCTTTTCGATTTGGAAGCTCTTTCGGGCGATACGGCTCTTTTAGGGAGGTGACTCTTATTGGGGGGTAACAACTGGCTAAACTCCTGCTTATTTCTCATTAGCTTCACCTACCTACCTAATAAATTATTCTGATTTGGAAAATGAATAAAAAAAAATTGAATTTACTCCAGGATTCGAATGATTCATTATTTTAATAAGAATTATTTCAATACAAGACCAGTGACGACCACTTTTTTCATTTTTTCTTTTGGCACTTTATTTGGATCAATCAACCTTAAAAATAGAATTTGTACTCGCACAAAAATAAAATTTTTCAATCCTCATCAGCGTCCCTCATAACTATAAATAAGGATTTAGCTCTGAAGTTTGAAGTAAGCAGTAGGAGAGATAATTTTCCTAAAAAAAAAACATTTCTTGCATAGTTATAATTCCTCGGGGGAAATTTTAATATCAAAACAGAACGACTCGTTATTGAATTTGACTTGATTTGCTTCTCACACAAACTGCAATGTTGAAGAAGCCATCATAGAATATAAAAAACTGTAGTGCCTGAGAAAAAAAAACGTATCTTAAAGTACGAGTACCTAAGGTTTATGAAGTTTGTTTGAACAAAAAGTATTTTTGTGCATAACCAATTAAGTATCTCCCAGAAATATTTAACGTACTCGTAGGTTAAACGTAATCACAACATTTAAAATTTATACTTCAAAATGATCATTTATCGACCTCTGTGACATAGGTGATTAATATTAAACATATACGAGACCCAAGAGAGACACACTGTGTAATGAAACTACCCAATTCCTGGTCTATTCTGAATGTGTTCACTACTAATCATCACTCCTCTCCTTCTACATTGTTTGTGTCATTTGATCTCTATCTAGCTGAAGGGGGTGACTTGATTATTGTTAGGTTGGTTGTTTACGCACCGGATCATTTTGAAGTGTGGGAGCATTTATAGGCAGCCCTAAATAAATGTTATTTTATTATCAATACATATGAATTATGGATTAAGTTTTCGATTAAATATTTTATATGAAAATGTTGCTACTGTAACTTAAAGAGATAACCTAAATGTTTAATGTATCGTTTAAGTAAATGTTGTTACACAACAATGATATATTTGTGTGTATGTACATATATGTTAGAGTTTAGATTAATTCAAATAATTATGAAACAATGTAGAACTAGTGAATTAATAAACGTATTTAATTTATATGTGGACTTTTATTGAGAGAAATACACCTTATTTGTTTGGATGGAAAAAGCTCTCCTCACCTGTCTGTAATCCTGATAGGGAATTATCATTTCATGAAATTCGTTGCCAGCCATGTTTGAGTGAAATTGAAAAATCCCCATCAGGATCGCAGAGACGCGAGGAGATATTTTGCCGAATTGGAGGGAAAAGATCTCCTCACGTCTCTGTGATCCTGGTCGGGGATTTTGAAATTATTATTCCATGAAATTCGTTGTCGGCCATGTTTGAGTGAAATTGAAAAATCCCCATCAGGATCGCAGAGACGCGAGGAGGTTTCTTTTGGCGAATTGGAGGGAAAAGATCTCCTAGCGTCTCTGTGATCCTGGTCGGGGTTTTTGCAATTAACATTTCATGAAATTCGTTGTCAGCCATGCTTGAGTGAAATTGAAAAATGCCTATCAGGATCGCAGAGACGCGAGGAGATATATTGCCGAATTGGAGGGAAAAGATCTCCTCGCGTCTCTGTGATCCTGGTCGGGGATTTTGCAATTATCATTTCATGAAATTCGTTGTCAGCCATGTTTGAGTGAAATTGAAAAATCCCCATCAGGATCGCAGAGACGCGAGGAGGTTTCTTTTGGCGAATTGGAGGGAAAAGATCTCCTCGCGTCTCTGTGATCCTGGTCGGGGATTTTTCAATTATTATTCCATGAAATTCGTTGTCAGCCATGTTTGAGTGAAATTGAAAAATTCCTATCAGGATCGCAGAGACGCGAGGAGATATATTGCCGAATTGGAGGGAAAAGATCTCCTCGCGTCTCTGTGATCCTGGTCGGGGATTTTGAAATTATTATTTCATGAAATTCGTTGTCAGCCATGTTTGAGTGAAATTGAACAATCCCCATCAGGATCGCAGAGACGCGAGGAGATATATTGCCGAATTGGAGGGAAAAGATCTCCTCGCGTCTCTGTGATCCTGGTCGGGGATTTTTCAATTATTATTCCATGAAATTCGTTGTCAGCCATGTTTGAGTGAAATTGAAAAATCCCCCATCAGGATAGTAGAAACGCGAGGAGATCTTTTGGCGAATTAGAGGGAAAAGATCTCCTCGCGTCTCTGTGATCCTGATCGGGGATTTTGAAATTATTATTCCATGAAATTCGTTGTCAGCCATGTTTGAGTGAAATTGAAAAATCCCCATCAGGATCGCAGAGACGCGAGGAGGTTTCTTTTGGCGAATTGGAGGGAAAAGATCTCCTCGCGTCTCTGTGATCCTGGTCGGGGATTTTGAAATTATTATTTCATGAAATTCGTTGCCAGCCATGTTTGACTGAAATTGAAAAATCCCCATCAGGATCGCAGAGACGCGAGGAGGTTTCTTTTGGCGAATTGGAGGGAAAAGATCTCCTCGCATCTCTGTGATCCTGGTAGGGGATTTTTTAATTTATATGTGACCTTTTATCGAGAGAAATACACCTTTATTATATGTTGGGATGGAAAAAAGATCGCCTCACCTTTCTGTAATCCTGATCAAGAATTAGGCAATAAGATCAGGATTTACTTACTTCATGCAGCTTGTTTTATAAAAGCAAATTTAGACTAAGGTAAGGGTAATAAAAAACAATAATTATTTATTCAACAATATATTTCACAACATGTATGTTAGACATAATATAATACAATATGGTAAGCTCCTAAATACGTACAAGCTTATAAAAATTCTCGGGGGGTGTGTTACTACTACCTAAATAATTCCTAATATAATACATGGAATATACCAGCTACACTAACTGTCAATTTCGTCCAGCTGTCGACTAATCCTTCTTGTTTCAGTTCAATTTTGTTATTACAAACCAGAACCCAAGCGAAACAAAACAAGGAAAATGTTGCAGAAATGGAGAGATGAAAGATTTCACCTATCTATGTCGAAGTGCAATACGAGACCTACAGTTAATAATAATAATAATAATAATAATAATAATAATTTTATTTTCCACCATTATATAAATGACATTTGGTTGGTCAACAAATTGAAAGAAAAAAACTGACATACATACAATAATATAGGAATATGAAGAGAAAAAAAAAACAAAACAAGCACACTACGCTTGCTTTACAGGATAGATCCCTATCTTAATATACATCTAGGTACAATTTGATATTTGGAATTAGTTTTATTTTTGATTGTTAATAGTGTTAATACATAGATACTCGTCTATTGAATAGAATGCATGTTCTATCAATAGATTTTTTATATATTTTTTAAAATTTCTTGAATTTAAAGACCTGACATCTTCGGATAGACAATTATATAACTTCAAATTCAATCTGTTCCTTTTCGAAACTGTAAGTCTACTATATGGTACTATTAGATTATTTCTACCCCTTGTATTGTAGTCATGCAGATCCGCATGTGATTCTATTTTAGAAGCAATATCATGTATATGAGAGACCGTTTGGAGAATGTACAGTGATGGTAAAGTCATGAATTTTAATTCTTTGAATAAGGGCTTACAGTGGTCTAAATATTTTGCACCCAGTATCATTCTTACTACTTTTTTTTGCAATACAAAAATAACGTTGGCTTCTGATGTGCTTCCCCACAGCAATAGACCATAACCAATATGAGCCTGAACAAGAGAGAAATATGCAGTTCTCAATACCTCCAAACAGACAGTGTTCTTCAAGCCTTTTATTGCGAATATACCACTAGATATCTTAGCAGCCAATTTGTGTACATGAGAAGACCACGTGAGCCGACTATCAATGCTCATACCCAGCTAGTTAGTGTATTTGAAATAATCACTTATTTACAGTACAGCCTTTATACAGAGTTACCAACATTAAAAACCTTTAAAGAAGATGAAGATTCTAAAAAATAGTTGTTCATTTTTTATTTCAAGCCTTTAGGAATGTTTAACGTTGATCTCTTTGTATTTTTAATATAAATATATCACTAGGTACATATTCTAATTTATTATTTAAGACGATAATTATCAACAATTAAAAAATTCTAAATACTAAAAAAATTGGGCAAATAAATTTTGATTATCATAAGTACCAGGGTACTAGGATTTTGATTCCCAGTATAAACATTAGTGTATATTCTTCGTTTAATCAGGTATTACAAGCATTTTTCTTCACATATCTACTCATTATCAGTCTCGCGGTATTCATTCTTCCTTTCAATTATTCAAGCCTCTTTTTACATTTTCTAATAATTTCTTTCTTTAATAATTTTGCTAAAAATAAATATGACCAGAAATGAATGATAAAAAGTAATTTTACATTATTGTGCATTACATTAAAAAATTATAAATCATTACGATGAGTCGCAAATATGATAGGGGTCTATCTAAAATGATTAAACCCTTTTAATTTAAAAGACAACAAATCAGTCTGCCCTATTTACCAAGAGCAAACCAGGAGAGAAATATGACGTACAGAAAGCAGCACTTTCAACCTGGATAAATGGCAATACGCCATAAAAGTCATTAAATAATCTATCTAAGCAGTTGAATTCTATCTCTATTCACCACACTCCTCTCCTGGTGCGTCCTTGGATGATACGGCACGCTGATGAGCTTCTTACAATAAATAGTTAATTTTATAACTAATTTTAGTGGATATTTATGATTTTAATAAAAGAATACACAAACATAAGAAACCTATATACAGTGATATGTGTGATTTGACACTTTAATCGTGTACATAACAGAATAAATAACTGAGTGTGCATATTTATTATGATATTTTGTAAGAAGTTATTTTGAAAATCAGTGGGATTTCGAATTTTATAGATTTCATTTTTTTCCTGTGCTCTTCTTTTTCATTTTCCAGGTTATTTTTCCATAAATTGCATTGATATAATGAAACTCAACTCTTTGTCACTATACATTCCAAACCTGTTATTGCTATTGGCCAGATTTTGGTTGATGTTACTTTATTGACTGGTGGAAGATTGACAAAGGCAATAAAATTTTAAAATTCACTCATTGCATCTTCAACGTCCTATATCTCCTGAGAAGAGGCGAGCATAATGATTTCATATGCTTTCATTGATTGAGCATAAAAAATTCAAACAACCCACTGATTCTCTCAACATTTTTACATAAAACACAACACATTCAGTAGTCAAGTAAGTAACAATTTAAAAAACCATAAAATACATTCAATTTAACAATCAAACAGTCTGATAATTAAAACCTTTTCCAAGTAATTAAATCGCTGACCCTCTCAATCAAAGTTTTATCTAACCAGTAAACACTCAAACAGCCGATTCATTATTGAAGTGTACTAACAGGCAGAGAAGAATAGTTACCAGTCTTATTATGAGATATCATCTCGACTTTCCTGCTGCCGGGCCCCTCAAACGATCCGAGAAAGAACGATCTAGACATACTGCAGCAGCCCGGGAGGATCTTCGGGTACCGGAGTGCTCCCTCTGCAGAAGGTTTCTGACAGCGATCTGCAGATGTTGACCGCCACTCAGGCATACGACGTGGAATTCGCCAAACTGTTGGAAGTGCTCGATCGGCTCGGGTTTGATGACCTACGCATCGAATTACCTATTTATTAACTGAATTAAAAGACCTTGATCCAACTGAACTAACCTTCTTGAATCATTTAAAACAGGACTCCTGTCGTTCTTGTTAGGCCCCGTGTGGTTCGCTAAAAACGTATTGACAGATTCATCTGAGCTATAGCTCTCTTGTTCACTGCAAAAAAATGATTCGTTAAAAAAAAAGCAGCAATATTATTTCCCAACTCATACCTGTCAGAGTTATCCGAGGGGGTGTCGCCGAGTTCCCCTTGTATGGCCAGCTGCAGGTCCTCGATTCTGTTAAGGGCGAGCCGTAGGTCAGTTCTGGCCGTAGACGCCTCCCCTTCCAAACCCTCGCAGCGCTTCTCCAGCTCTTTTCTCTTCTGTATCGCCTCCGATTCCTTGGCCAGGCTCTTGTTCAGCTCGTCTTTCACTTCCCTGCTCAGGTTCACTCAATAAGATTTAATGAAATTTAGCTCGATCGAGTAACATACCTGACAGATCTCTGCAACTTCCTGATTTGGTCTTGGGACTGTTGCTCCCTCACTTTCGTCACTGTCACTTCCGCCTGGAGCTTCTCTATTGTCTCCTTCAGCCTGGATATTTGCACTTCCAATCGCGATTTGGTCGTCTGCTCCAGATCCAGTTTCGATTCCAGTTCTTTGATTTTAAGCTCGTTCCTGCAAAACAAGCGATAAAAACAAACGAAACGGTAAAGGGATACGGTTTACCTCTTGACCACGAGATTGGATGAAGCGTCGCCCATACTCTCAATGCTCTCGAGCTTCTGAGTGAGTTCGGTTAGTTGTTCCCTGAGTCGGTTCCTCTCCACTTCCAGTTCAGCAACCAGTCCTACTTGTTCCTGGAGCGCTGCCTGGTCGAGGGAAGTCTGTTGAACGGCGGCTTTGTACCTTTTCAGCACCTCGGCGAGCTCTTCTTCGTTCTCTTCTAGTTGAGCCTGGGGATAAATATTATTCATGTACTTCACAAGTGAAGGATGATTTTTTTAAAGACTAGTCCACTTTTCTGTTATTGATGGCACACCTACCTGCAGATCGCACCTTTCCCTCGACATCGCCGCCGCCCGTTCTTCAGCCTCCTGCCGTGCCCGCTGTTGCTCCTCCAGAGCCGCCTGCGTTTCCGCCAAGTCCGCTTCCAGAGTTTGGCGCGCCTTTGCGGCTATCGAGCGTGCGCATTCCGCATCTTCAAGTTGGTTGCGAAGCTGACGAATCAGATTTTTGCCTGTGAAATGACAGAAGAAGCGTTAAAACGAATATGAAAAAGTTTGACGATAAAATTACCGGGTGTTTCAGCCTTTTGTCTCTCTAGTTGTGCCTGTGTGTCTCTGAGCAAAGCTTTTGTCCTCTTCAGGTCTCTCTTGAGTCTCTGCAGGAGCGCCTCGTCACCGGCGCGATCGTGCCTCTCCGACTCGGCCGCTTCCACCAGCCTCCTCTCCAGCTCGTGTTTCTCTCGCAGAAGCAACGTCCTTTCCTCGTGTTCGTTCTCTAGCTGAGCTTCCAGAGCTGTTAAATACAACAAATTCTCAATTTTTTAGAAGAAGATATAAAAATTAATTACTGTTACCTTTAACCTTCTTCTGTGCATTACACCTGACCTCCTCGAGTTCTTCATCTCTGGATTGCGCCTCTTTTTTGGCCTCCTTCCGCATGGACTCGACGCTCATCTCAAGCCTGAGCTTCGCTTGCTCGAGAAGCTGCACTTGCCCGGCTAGCTCATCCAGCTCCTCTTCCTGGTCCTGAAGACGACGCTCGCAGTCGATCTTCTGCTTCCTCAGCAGAGTCACCTCCTCCTCGGTCTTTCCGCCGCAGGTGATCTCGTCGAATTCGCGTTGGAGGGCAGATAACTTTTCCTCTTTCAGTTCCAGTTCTAAGCGGGTGTCCTGTTAAAATATATGTTAGAATTGTGTGGGACAAAAAAAAATAATTGCAACCTACAGCTAAATTACTGTCGAGGGAATATTTCTCAGCTAGCATGACCTCCTTCTCTCTGGATAGTCTCTCCCTGGCTTGCTTCTCTTTTTTCAGTTCGTCTTGCAGCATCTGAGTCTCCGAATCGAACTTGCGCTGCTTCTTTTCCAGTAAATTGTTTCTGGCGCTCTGCTCTTCAAGAAGCAACCTCATGTCGTTGAGTTCTCCGTTTAACTTTTGTACTTTTCGTTTCCACTGATTAACCACTTGCCTTTGTTCTTCGACTTCTTCATAAGCGTCGCTTAGCTGTAAACAAAACAAACAATGTAACCCATGCCAGGGACTTATCATTTCGTCATCGTACTTTTTTCTCGAGCTGCTTCTTCAATCCGACCAACTGTTCCAGATCGTCCTCGTGCTGCTGCTGCATCCTTCTCTTCGTGAACTCCAGTTCCTTGACGGCCCGCTGATAACGTTGCTTGTACACCTCCTCTCCTCCTTCGACATCATCCCCGTCCAAGCAGCTCCCGTTGCTGAGCAGCTCGGCGGAGGAGCGCGCGTACAGCAGCTCCATCTCTAATCGTTCCGAGCACTGTTGCAATTCGCGGTTACGCTGTTGCACTGTGTCCAGCTCTCGTTCCAGCTTCATTCGCTCGGAACTCTCGGCGTCCAGACGCTCGGCGGCTAGGGTGGAGGTCGAGTGCTCCTCGGCCAGGTCGGCGGTCAGTTCGCTCAGCTGGAATCAGAAAGAAAATCGAAGTCATAAGGGAACAAAAGTAACAGAGGATGAAGAAATATTTCTTGAAAATGTAAAAACAATTAATTGTTATCAGAATTTTTGTAAAAAAAAAAATTGAATAGGGCGGAAAGTGGCTTTTGCAGGGTGACACGAAAACTACAAATTTTCTACAGCAGATTTCGCGAGGCTGGTTTCCAGGAATTCTAGAAGAGGAGAAATTTTTTAATAAGAGGCCTGCAAAGCAGAATAGAAGTGCCATGGTCAATTATTTCCGAACTTGTCATTAGGAGAGCTTCTCTTCAATTTAAAGGTAGTTTCAATTGCTCAAGACTACAATGGTGGCTCAGTCTAGAGTTTTCCAAAAGGTTTTTTTTATAAGGAACTGTCAACTGTCAAAGAAGACTTGTTGTTTACAGAGACACCCGGGCTAGACAGAACAAGCCAAAAAAGGCACATAAGGTCCACGAGAATATTGTGGGGAACTATTACTATATGAACATTGTGAAGTCATTATAACAAGTCAATAATAATTGGTGATTTGTGGTCTGTGACATCATGTCACCAATATATGACGTCATATAGACGTGATTTTTAAGTCACTTTCACGTGAGCACAATCATGATATGTCTATTACGCTTTATAATTTTATTACATACACAGCATAAAAGTATAAAACCTGTCAAAAGGATTACTGGGTAATTTTAACAAAATCTGGCAACAATGGCTAGAAAAATTGTAAATACTTCCACAAAATACACAAGTACAGTGTGTGTAAAAAGTTTGGAACAAAATTCATAATTCATTTGTTTCCACAGCTCGATTTTGTTTTTAAAAATCCATCTACTGACATGTAACACATTATTCTGACGTCATTGGTTTTTGGACAAAAAAACAATGACGTCATAATAATATGTTTTTAAAAACGACTCCCCCTCCTCCTACTTGTGTTGTGATATATCGTTGCAAAGGTCTTTTTAAGATGAATATTTGGCCAATTACGTCACTGACCAAAAATTATTGATGTCCAATTTATTTTTATTACCGATCCCCTACTTGTTGCAAAGGTATTTTTAAGGAGAATATTTTCAGCTAAATTTCAAAGTTAAGAAATTTGGTTTACAATTTCTTTGATGTTGTAGGAAGAGCTTTTGCTAAAAGTGTCACAAATCCAAAAAATTAACGACATGATTTTTCAAATTTACAGCATTTTTGGAATTTTTATAATGTGTACAACATGCTATAACTTTTTGGAATTTACGAATATCCGTGTGAAACTTTGAGGACATGTCCTAAGACGACCTTCGAATTGGTGTATAGCATGCATGATCTTCTTTTCAAAAAAATCTTTTCTCTTCGGCCAAAAAAATTGAAACATGAAATTTTCAATTCATTAAAAAATTAATTAATTGTCAAAAAAAAAAACAATGACGTCATAATATGTTTTTAAAGACGACCCCTCACAAGTCCCCCTTTGTACTTTTGTTGCAAAGGTGAACATCTTTGTTAAGGAGAACGTCTTCAGCTAAAATTCAAACTTGAGAAATTTTTGAAGAAGCTCGTGCTATTTACCATTTCGACGGTGTTCCTAAGACGAACATATCCTTAAAGTTTCATGTGGCACATTCGTATATCCAAAAAATGAATTTTTTTTTAATTTACAGAAAATTCTGTAATTTTTAAAAGTGTGTACAAAGGATCATTAACAGTCTGACATGGTATAACTTTTTGGAATTTCCGAATATGCGTGGGAAACTTTGAGGACATAATATGTCCCAGGAAGATCTTCTTATAGCATGCATGACCTTCTCAAAAAAATTCTTTTGTTTTTGCGAAAAAAAATTAAAATTAGTGGAAAATAATTTCCTTAAAAGGCCCTTTATAACATTTATCCGAAGTAGAGGGTTATCATTTTTTTTTCTATATAGGTAGGTACACAGGGTGTTATTTAAAGAATTTAATGGCGTATTCCTGGACCAATATTGGGTAGAAATGTTCATACAAACATCTGCCCTAAAATATCTGCTTTTCAAAATACAGAGTTGTTGCATTTTTCCACTATTTTTTTTTTTATATTAAAGTTTATTAGAACGCCTCTTTAATTACTTACAATTGCTTACAAAATTATAGGAGCTGTTTTTTTGGTTGTCAAGGTGAAGAATATTAAACAGAGATTATTGTGAATTTTTTTTTAAGGAAGAAGTGTTTGACAAAGTATTTTTTTAAGTTGATTTTGGACAGACTTATAAATTTATATTAAAAAGCTATCGAAGAGTTTGTATGGAATTGCGAAGGAGTTTTTATTCATCAATAGTTTAAATTAAAAAAAATTAAAAAGTCCTTCGAGTTCATTGAACAGACTTCACAACTAGTACACATGAGTTCTAGGATTCTCTTGTTCCTCCTCAAGGGTGTTTTTATCTGTTTTTTATTAATTTCTCAACCATTCTTTCGCCGATATAAAAACTGAAATTTGACAGTGTTGTTTGTAATAATAAGAAGCTCCTTTATTCTCAAACATTATTAAGTCCAGTGGTGTCCAGGGGGGCATCATCATTCATCGCGAATATTATTGCAAAGAAAAATGTACCCACTGACTATTTTTTCATCAGATTAAGCAACTAAAAATACAACTTTTTTTGTCTCTTGGTATTTTTTCGTATCTTCCGCTTTAATTCATGTCGAAAAATTGATGAAATAAAATTAAAATTATTTTTATTTTATTTTTTTCTCGAAAACGAAGTGAGAAAAAGTTGTATACAGGGTGTTTACTGTAAGGTTGTCCAAACTTCACAGGCCGATTCTTCAGACTAAAATAAACAAAAAAATTCCCATTAACGTGTGTCCGGAAATGCACCCTTTTTGAGATACACGCTGTCGAAGAAATATTATTTTTCCAGTTTTTTGACGATATCTTGGGAACCGTATGAGATACAATGTTCAGCTCTTATACACACTATGTGCTCACTGATGTCCTTATTTTCGCCGTAAAATAAAAGTTTTTAAAAAATTCAGTGGCGTAGATTTAGGGTATTTTGAGAGTTTCGACCCCCTAATTTCTACGCCACTGGAATAAATGCGTTTTAAGGCAGCGCCTTTGAACCGTCCATGTTTTCTACACCAGAAAGATACTCTTGGTTAACGGTTCTAAAGTGAACCGTTTCTGAGAAAAATGTCATTTTATGAGAGAAGACATTAATTAATTTCATTTTTCCAAAATGCTGTTGAAAAATCGTTAAAAAGTGATGTTTTCTCTCATAAAATTACATTTTTCTCGGAAACGGTTCATTTTAGAGCCGTTAACCAAGAGTACCTTTTTGATATAGAAAACATGGGCGGTTCGAAGGCGCTGCTTAAAATCGCATTTATTCCAGAGGCGTAGAAATTAGGGGGTCCAAACCCTCAAAATACCCTTAATCTACGCCACTGATTTTTTTTTTAAACTTTATTTTACGGCTAAAATAAGGGGATCAGTGAGCACATAATGTGTATAAGAGCTGAACATTGTATCTCATACGGTTCCCGAGATATTGTCAAAAAACTGGAAAAATAATATTTCTTCGACAGCCTGTATCTCAAAAACGGTGCATTTCCGGACACACGTTGATGGGAAATTTTTTCTATATTTTAGTCTGAAGAATTAGCCTGTGAAGTTTGGCCAACCTTACAGTAAACACCCTGTATTAGGCCAAGTTTCATATTAGGCCAAGTTTCAAATCATGTACTAGAAAATTTCACTACAATCAGATACACTGTGTCTCTTGAATTTATGGACATAGGGAATTCCCATGTTAAAATAAACTATTGGAAATATTGGCTCCCCTAATTATTTTACAGTAAAATGTCAAATGTAAAACTTCTTAAGGAAAAAAAGCTGCTTCTTATGCTACAATTGGATTTTCATTTGGTTCATCCGTTTTCGATAAAATCGGGAAAAACTGAATGGTTTTTCGTAGTTTTTCAAGGTTGCTTTGCTTTTGACAGATAATGCTAAAAATTATTAATTGTCAATAACTGATTGTTCTAAAGTAATTCATTCATCATTAAAACTTTGAGTGGCAAAGTGGCAAAACTTTTTAAAGAAAAACTTGTTTATAAAAAGGAATTATTACACCATTGAAGAAAAAGTAAAATTTATTGAATGTCATTACTCCTGGCAATTCATTTAGAAATATTAGAGATTTGTTATTATCTTATTAGCATTATCTGTCAAAAGCAAAGCAACCTTGAAAAACTACGAAAAACCATTCAGTTTTTCCCGATTTTATCGAAAACGGATGAACCAAATGAAAATCCAATTGTAGCATAAGAAGCAGCTTTTTTTCCTTAAGAGGTTTTATGTTTGACATTTTACTGTAAAATAATTAGGGGAGCCAATATTTACAATAGTTTATTTTAACATGGGAATTCCCTATGTCCAGAAATTCAAGAGACACAGTGTATATACAGGGTGTCCCGTATCGTTATGTTCAAATTTTTTGAGCATATAGTAGGCTTACTTTTGAGCCCAAAAAACCCAAAAGTGGCAGGTCTATCTTTATTCGTTACGAAGTTACAGACCTAAGAAAATTATGACTAGTAAATAACAAAGATTCAACTTTGAAAACCACACAACCGCATGTGTTGTGGTTTAGGCTAATAATTTATTGTTATGGTAGCGACATGAGTAAATGTCATCGAAATAAACATTAGAAGAGGTTCTCCTGCTCATACAAAATGGCATTTGGATTCAAATAAATGGGACACCAGCTTATTTCGGAATTGGCGTTTGTAACTAAATTCCAAAAAGCAATTATTATTGGATCATATTCAGCATGCTGGTCAAGAGATCGGTCGTGAAAAAGACGAGAAATTAAAACTGTTACTTCTGCAATAGGCCTCCGAGCACAAGTTTGTATTCAGCAAGGAATAGGACATTTTTAACACATGATAAACTAAAGATTTGGTCAATAAAATAAGATTTATGTGGTTTTCAAAGTTAAATGTGATATTTACTAGACATTATTTTCTTAGGCTCTAACTTCGTAACGAATGCAGATAGACCTACCACTTTTGGGTTTTTTAGGCTTAGGAATAAGCATACTATATGCTCACAAGATTTGAACATAACGATACGGGACACCCTGTATATATATCTTGTATCTTAAAATCCAGACATTTTAGGACACAAGTTTATATGTATGAACTTTTCTACGTAAAATTGGCCCAGGAATAGGATATCAAATTTAGTACATACCTTGATTAACACCATGTATATGATGAAAAACGATTGGTAAAATGACGTCATAATAATACCTCACACGTTAGAAGATGTCATTTTTTTTGTTTGTCATTCAAATTTTGTTACAAACTTTATAGACAAACCGTATGGTAACTATGAAAACTAATTATAAATAATATTATAAACCTCTAGACTCAGAGCGTCCGTGCCAGATCGACTTTTGCGTCAGGATAGTAAAAAAAATCAAATTTCAAAACTAATACTGTAAAAAAATAAATCAAGTAATATCAGAATTACTGAAATTAAAAATTTCAGAATAAAAAGTTAGCTGATCAACTTTAGCACTTCTTGTAAAATCTCATTTAATTTAAAACAAAGAACTAAAAAAAATATTTCTGAGTTCTACTAAGTATTAACGGTCCCCTACCCCATATGCTCATGCGCTATTTTGACTCACTCCGAACTGAGGAAAATAAAATAAAAAACACAGAACTTGAGAACCACCAAAATTACAACCGTCGAATGTCTTATTGTAAATCCAACCAATTAAAATGAATCATGCCATGAACCATCACGTCTTTCTAGATCCAGACGAATCAATTCCACAAATAAAAATCAATTTAAAAACTAAATAATAATCAGTACCCATCAATACTTACTATAATAGTAAACAATGCGACTATGTTGACTAATTAACAATAATAATAACAGAACTGCAGTTATGGTTTCTTTAAAAGCACCTTGTCTCACTGTGCCAATATTAAATCGGAACAATCGCTTGTAAGTCTAAACACAATTAAAACAATATCAAATAATTGAACACCATAAGCAAGTATCACGTTCATGGTTAAAAAACAACCGCTAAACTGGGACACGAAAAAACACGCCCAAGGAAACTAAATTAAAATGTAATCGTGCGCTTTTTATCGCTTATAAATAAAAAATCTCAGATATATTTGCTGCTGTAAAATTATTATTACCCGGCCAAATATTTGCAAACGGGAAATATTTTTCACGTTGTTGTAACTGTCTCAAAAAACCACCTACACACGTTGCTGCTGCGATTATAACGAAAGTGAATTAATTTAAATTGATTCGAGTGAAACTGTTTCACTTCCCATGTAAGCTAGCGTGTAATTGGCGTAATTGGCAACATTTTAATTATTACTTTACTAATGCATACACCTAAGCATATTAATCATAAATAACAGTATAACTTATTTCGCAATGTCAATTGAAACAGCAAAAAACTAAAAACGGCATAATTTAATGCTAGTTCTTATTGCTTTTTTAGTTTATTATTCCCTTTTTTTATAAAAAAAAATAATTTAATTTATTTCGTCATTAAAGCACATCTAACATTCAGCGAAACCAATAAAACGCGGCCAACCTGCCGGTACTGACGAGTTCCTAAAACAACAAAACAATGGCTTGTGTCCCTGGCGACGAGCGACTACTAACAGTGGAGGCAGAAGGAATAGCAGATCACTGCAGATTGCAGAAGGCTAAATCTACCTCTAATCCAATCCCCACACACCATCTTGGACAGCAAACTCAAATCAAAGGAGGGGGAGTATCTTCACAAGGGGGTGCAAATCTAAAAAAAAAAAAATACAAGAAACACAAATTGGGATTTGTATCTAAACAATTTGTAATAAGATACATCGACTCCAGGGATGGGCCAAACACCACTTGTAAGAAGCCCTGGGTAAGATGGATGAAGCAACCAACATAGATGATTTGTTGCTTATAAAGCAAAATGCCATATTAAAATGAATAAGAGAAGTGGGGATGTCCCTTGGTTGGGGGTCAAATAAGATCCGAAAATGCGAAATATCTTTAACAGAGCAAATCATAACGCAGCTTTCCAGAGCTATCAACCATAAAAGGTGCTGACATTCACCCCTGTTGTGGCCAGACAGCACAAACTCAAACCAAAGGAGGGGGAGCAAATCTCCAAAAAGAATAGATACACGAATTACAAAGTGGGATTGGTATCTAACCAATTTGTAAGACAGGAGTATGCCAAACACCACTTGGAAGAAGTCCCTGGTAAGATGAATGAAGCAACATAGATGCTTTGATGCTTATAAAGCAAAATGCCACATTAAAATGAATAAGAGAAGTGGGGATGTCCCTTGGTGGGGCAAATATTTGTCAAATAAGATCCGTAAGTGCGAAAAATCTTTAACACCAACCCCAAAAGGTGTTAACTACCTACAATAAATAAATTAGATATGAAGATATGACATTCACTTCTGTTGTGGCCAGACTTCACAAAGCCACGGGCAAAAACATGGTGGAGACCCAAATGTTCCTAAAGAAACAGCAGGTAGTTTCATGTAAAGTAGCAGCGTGAAAATAGCTGCTTGAAAAGGTTGAAGGCTCAAGTGAAGATGAAAAAGAAATTTTAGGAAGGTCAGGGAGTACTGACCAAGTCGCAAAAAGTGACAAAAATCCCGTCTCTGCGGCAAAGTTACGTTTACGTTGATCAATCGACACCATCCAACCACACAAGTCACCAGATGTGGACAGCAAATTGCTGAGCTTTCTTCAGAAAGGACAAGAGATGATTGTCACACTTGGTCAAAATCGCAAGACGAAGCTTAATGCTTCAAAAGTAGGAAAGAAGTAGTTTTTGTTGTAGATAATTAGTCGCAGATTAAGAACAGGCGTTCTGGAGAGGATTCCCTTAACACCCATGCCAACACGCACGCACCAAGCAGGAAAGGAAAAACTATAGAGACCTGTTTGTAATATGGCAATGTGGCAAACCATGAACGATATGACCAGAAGGTAGGTACAACTACTTTGAAAAACTATCGCTTAAAAAAAATTAAAATAAAACCAGAATCCTTTAAAACCTTGAAAGGATCAACTTACGGAAAGATTTAAAACAATTTTGGGTTACATTAACACTTCGAAAAGAAACGTAAGGGTTGGGACGTACCCCTAAACCCTGAACGAACAAATGGTACACCTCCTGTATGGCGTAATAATATATTACAACCGAGAATGTTTTGAGTCTCAGAGCCAAAAAACAAAGACCATTCTTCTTCTTCGGCTCATTACAAGAGCCGAGATATAAATAAAGCGCCGCAGGAGATAAAAACCGGGATACCTTGTAAAACTGGCAGAATTCCAATTAAAGGGGAAAAAATTAAGAAAATATAGTAACTGAAGGCATTGATAAGACAGCACGAAATTCTTGGCTCTTCTACCACTAAACATGCCAACAAAAAAGATGAAATAAATGATTTACAAGCAGACCACTCAGCAAAAAACGCCTCTATCCAGATTTATGGATTGGAAGATTAATAAAAAATTGCCCAAGTGGTTTTTTTACATCATGCAAGCAGCATGCATCAACTTGGGATTTCGTAGTAACTACCTAGTTAGGTTGATGTTGCTTTGTTCAGATTTTTTTTTATCTCTTGCGAAGATTACGAACTCTTCTATCAACAAGGGAAGAAAGGGAGCTGGTGTATCAAATTCTCAATGTCAGAAACAAGAGAAATGTTTAAGATCGCATGAATCCAGAAGAAGCGACTATGTGGCAGTTTTCTTTGACAGTATTACCTTTTTGTAACGTATATAAAAAACTTTCGAACATTACGAAACCTCCTACCAATTGAGGAAGAGTGGGAGCTATAGAGTCAGAATCTCAGTTTGAAATAAAGGAAAATAGCCTGGATCTAGAAGAACTTGACATATTTGACAGTCTTCTTTGACTGTGTTACTATTTTGTAGCTTTCATAAAATTTTTGCGAAGATTACAAAATCTTCTACCAATTGAGAAAGAACGGGAGCTGTAGAGTCAAAGTCTCATAGTCAGAAAGAAGGAAAATTGCCTGAATCAGGAAGAAGCGATTATTTGACAGTCTTTTTTGACTGTTACTTTTTGTAGCTTTCATTAACACGTTCACTGCGGGACCGCTTTTTGTAGACCTTTGTATTTGGCGGAACGAGTCCTATGTATCTCGTTGATCACTTTCCTATAGCGCGAGACGAGTCATATATGACTCGTTGTCATGTTCATGATTTACGACCTCCTGTGACATGATGAACTTTATGATTATGATACAATTAGTGTGAACTCTTTCTTTAATGGTCACTGAAAATTAGCCTTTGACAGTTGGCTAATCGACTTAATATTTTTGAAAATATATGCCCTCAAAAAAAAACATAATAAAAACAGCTATCGGTAAACTACATACATATATTGTATTTACTTATAAAATACATTGTCCATGTAGAAAAATAAAATATGTAGTATTCAAGAAAACAATTAGACATAGAAGACAAATAAACTCAATAAAATGATTTGCAAAAAAACTAAAAAAAAAAATAATGAGTCTATTTAGATATCACTTCGTTTTTCATGTGCATTATTAAAGCATTTCAAGCAGTAGGTCGGTTTTCCCTCACACTCCTCGCAGTAAGTAGTCACTTGTTTTGTTTTTTTTGTCAGCCTCCTTACTATTCATCAAAAAATAAAGTCACGAAATAGCTCTAGAATTATCACTTCACTTCCAAAGCAAATCTATTCTGCTATAAAAAAAGTTAATATTTCAGGCACTCTGTTGATGAAAAGCTGTACTAGTTCACAGAAATTCACCAAATTACTAAACTTGGCGGTGTCGATACAGTTATCTGTTTGTACAAGTTTTCTTGTTGGTTTCAAACGCGATTAAGGCACGAGAATCACGAGTCATATTTGACTCGTAACGCAAGTAGTGTCAAAAACTGTAACTACAGGCGGAACGAGGCAAATATATCTCGTGCAGTTTTATAGCATATCTTACTAGAGTACGTTTAGCAAAATTGATTGCTGCTTGTCCTGATCAAAACAGACAAAAATTGACGAAATTATCGCATCCGCCCATAACAACGTTTGCATGATATGATATTATACTCCGCACCGAGGTACAGCGCGACACGAGACATATATGACTCGTACCGCAGTGAACGTGTTAAATATTTGCGAAGATAACGAAATCTCCTACCAATTGAGAAAGAATGGGAGCTGTAGAGTCAAAAACTCAGTGTGAGAAGGAGCGAAAATTGCCTGAATCTAGAAGAAGCGATTATTTGACAGTCTTCTTTGATTGTGTTTTTTGTAGCTTTCATAAAATAGCTGCAAAGATAACGAAATTTTTTTCCTACTAATTGAGAAAGAATGGGAGCAGTAGTGTCAAAATCTCAGTGTGAGAAAAGGAGGCATCTAGATTGCCTGAATCTAGATGGAGCGATTATGCGGTCTTCTTCTTTGACAGCGTCACTTTTTTGTAGTTTTCTTGAAACCTTTGCGAAGATTACGAAATTTCCTACCAATTGAGAAAGAATGGGAGCTGTCGAGTCAAAATCTCACTGAGAGAAAGAGGGACAATTTCCTGAATCGTGAAGAAGAGATTATTTGACAGCCTTCTTTGACTGTGTTATTTTTTTTTGTAGCTTTCATTAAATATTTGCGAAGATTATGAATTCTCCTATCAATTGAAAATGAATGAAAGCTTCAGATAGAAGTTCTGTTAAGTTTGAGAGGGAGATCGTAGTAGGCGGGTAGGTTGGTAGGAAGTCACTTGAAAAGTTTTAATGCGTTTCCAAAAACTACCGGTAATGATACCCCGTATACTGAGTAAAAAAACTAATAACTTAAAATGGCGGTTACCAAGAAATTTGTCGTAAAAAATCTTTACGACGTTTCAAAAAAGTTGCAAGAGCTTTTAGGAAGAGCTACCACCTTAGTTTTTGCAATTGTATATAGTAAATCTCATTGTTGATATGTTTAAGCATTGTTTAAGTTTAAGGGGGTTACAGTTTTAACGACCAAGAGAAAAAAATCACTTGAAAACCTTCATGTTTGAACGCCAATCTAATCTGGCACAGACTACGGCTGATGCATTGACGATGGCAAAAATGTTTTTCTTCTCTATAAAAAAAGGTTATTTGTGGGGGGGGGGGGGGATTTAACGCGTGGCATTTTATTCGATATCTTCAACGGTCAACGATTTTTATTAATTAGCTTAATAAGACTTTCTTCACAATTGTTTTACGGGAGGAGTAGGAACGCAGGACCTCCTGGAACTTGGAACTGATTTTGTAGTTTTATGATGTAGGATACCTCGGCTAACAGCAGTTCTTGAAAAATTAAGATTCAAGGTTTTCGGATGAAAAGTTCTATAGTATTGATATCAACGGATTAAAGAACTAGTCAGCAGTTTTATTTGTAAGTAAATGGCTTTTTGCACTTGGCCTAGATTAGAAAATACCAAAAACGTTGGTCTAAAAAATAAAAAATAAATAAAAAATTTAACATAAAAAACTGACACCTGACGAATTTATTGGCGGGCATCGTATAACGGAGGTGAAAGTGGCTATTTTTATCAAGACGCAAACGAGACGGACAACATGCCGTCGTGGGATAAAATGACATTTTTACATCGTGTTTTGTACAAGATCTTTTCCCAATATTGCCACTACAAAATGTCATTAAAACGAAATTTATTTTTTCAAAATCTTCGATTCTGTCCAAATTATGTAGGTACATATTTTAGAGACAGTACTAAATAAAAAAAAACTTTTGAAATTTTTTAAATAAAAATCTAAGTTTAAGATAAAAAAATAGCCGATCTATTTGAAAAATAATTTTAAATTACAGAAGCGTAACATTTACAAAGACAACAACGTCACAAATGAAGAAATTACAAGAACTGTAAATAAAAGTCTTCTCATGGTCTCGATAATTAAAAACAAATTCGTTGACACAATAAGACTTCTGTTTACCTTCCCCTGGTAACGTTACTCTCACGACGTCGTGTCTGGGAGAATATTTGCTAATTAGGATCACGTTGCTAAGTGTTAAAAAAATTAATTTTCCTGTTATTCAGCTCACGATATACTTCCTTGACGAAGAGTGATGATACTTATGGTAAAAGAAGTTTGCCGGTTCTTCTCTCCGAGAACGCAAAAAATTTATTATTTACCTCATCGAACTCGATTTCCGTGTTCAAATCTTCCCTGGACAAATCCCTCGCAACCGACGACCGACTAGCACTGCTCGCCCTGCTGAAATACTGAAACCCCTTAATGAGAATGTTGGTGGCACTTCTCGATCTCCTGCAACCCCTTTCGTCCCCGTAACCTCTCTTAAAATCCTCCGCATCACCCCTCTTCCCCACCTTCTTCCATTCGTCCATCACGTGATCGGTCCTGTTCAAAAAATCGGCAATCTTGTTACTGAGACAATTAGACGTGGTCATGGAGTCTCTATGAGCGGGTACCGGCTTCACGTTGTGCCTCATCTTACCCTTACAACCGAGAACGAATGTCAGATTCGCATCGAACACAACCGGAGCTTCCACTTTTCCTTCCATTTCATCTACACCCGCCGATTGCGTTCTCTGAGGGAAAACCCGCCTGGGAATCACAGAAGGGCTGGGCGATCTGGTGAAAAACGAACTGGGACTTGGTGATCTGTTCAGAATCGGACCGGAACTCGACGATTTCACATAGCTCCGAGACGAGTTAGGGGCTTGAGTTAGAACCGTTAAATTCCTCAAAGGTCTCGGTTGGAAACTGGTAGGTCTTCTTTCGAGGTGTGGATCGTTGAATTTTCTCAATGGGGTGATTTTCTTATTATGGAGGTTCGGCGGTACTATCGGGGGTAATCCTGGCGTGGGACTCCTGATCGAGCTGATACTAGATGCGGGACTCAGAGACATGGGAGTCGAGCTCCTGGTCATATAAAGGGAAGTGCTGCTGGTGTTGGTGCTGACCGGCGGAGAAAATGTTGAATTGAGATTTAGAGACGGCAAGGGTGATCTTGAGTCTATCTTGGACCTCCCCATTGAATAGTTGGAAGGTAGTAACGGCATATTTGGGGAGGGTTTTGTTAACTACTGATCATCTTATATGGTAATATCACAGAAAGTTGTAGGAGATAACAATAATGAACGATCACATTTTGATGCATATCGACCGGGAAATGCGATGGAAATTCGAGATAATCGTGCACGCGAGTAGGAAATCGAGAAAGCTACTGAGAGACAGATCACCGGACGTATTCCCGAATAGAATAGTCGTTCAACCACTGGCTCTATACTTAACCCAACGTTATTCTTAGTAGCGGTTCCTCTAAGCGTTTCGTTCTGTAAAGCCGCACAGCAAATAGCAACAAACTATATATCAATTGACGATTTTAAACGAGGGAAATTCGGAATCAAATTAGATCGGTAAGTAGGTTGGTGTGTTAAATGTTTATTTGTACGTATGTAATTCCGATCCGATTCAAAAATAATCAACAAAATGTAATATTTCATATTATACGACGAGGTAGCTATCAATTAAATTAATACTTCATATTATGTACGGTTAAGGTCAGGGCTACCTGCTCACGAATTCTCGGGAAACCTGGCGTGAATTGAATTTCCTCCCGCGATAATAATGATAAATCACGGTTATGGTGAATGGACGTTTCCGATCGGAATACCCTGAATGATGCCAAAAAGATCTGGCAACTGACCAGGAAACATATATCGAGGTATCAACTCCGCACGCCTGCCAAAAGACGGCTTACTCCGTGAAGCGGTGGAAATGGACCTGGAAATAATCGACCTGGTTGCCACGTCTTACGAATGGAACGGGAATTTTTGCTAGAAAACTTCCAAAAAATTGATTTACATTTCCTTAAAAAAAAACTTTCTTGACCATCTTTATCTATAACCTGACCTGGCTTGATTATATGCGTGCGACTGCTGCTGGTGGGTATGTCTTAGACAACATTTTTTTTAATCACCATGCATAAAAGCAATCCCTCCCAGAATGCCCAACATGAGACATATCAATTTTCTTTTACACGCAATTTCTTATCGAAGTCTCGTAAGTCGGAAAGTTCTGAAAGGGTTCGAGATAAGGGGGATTAAATTTTCCAGCAGCCAGTTTTATTAGGTCTGTCTGGATCTGGAGCAATGAAATATCAACCCCCCAAATATGTCCGTCTGCTTTCGCTTGTTAGAATTCCAGACTGCGGAAGATGAATGCCGACTGCACGGCGTGCGCTGTAAATTATCTGGATTTTCTTTTGTAAATTTCCGTGTTACGAGACGGCATCGTTTGCGATCGCATTAGAAATTTGTAGCGCTAAAAAAATTACAAACAACAAACTGGCGCCCGTCCAAATTCGCGTTATCTGAATTTAAAATGAACTAAATCTATCAAAGCAACGAGAAAGCTATTCGTCTCGGACGTGGAACGACCGAAAATAAATCTTCCCGGCATCACAATCAGCGTTACACGACGAGGCGTAACTTTTTTTGTTTTTGGCCGGGATTATTTCGATTATCGTGTTTTCCTTACCTTCGCCTCCAGCTTGTCTTTGTCGTGTTTCAGGGTTGTCCGTTCGTTCTCCAGTTTGTCCAGTTTAGCCTTCATTGCCTCCAGTTCATTCTGAAACAAAAGAAAAAATCTGCCTAAGACTTATTTTTTCAAATTATGAAAAATACATCAAGAATAATATACGGTTGAGCAAAAAATGTATTCCCATTAAACAAGCAGCAAATTGCTTAGACGAAGATTTCAAGTACATTTTTAAAGAGTTGGATGGCTTAGACGAAGATCTCAGGCACATAGGTATAAAGAGTTGGAAGTGTTGAATGAAATTTTCGGTTTTACTAGCCATTTTTAGAGCCCAAAATAGCCTTTTCAGTGTATTTATTATTAATTTTGAATTACTGGTAGACCTTATCCCCAAAAACATCAAATGGCTTAGAAGGAGATCTCAGGTACATTTAAAGAATTGGAAGTGTTAAATAAATTTTTCGGTTTCACTAGCCATTTTTAGAGTTCAAATAGCCTTTGCAGTGTATTTATTAATAATTTTGAATTCCTGTAGAGCTTACCCCCAAAAAATACCCATCAAATGACTTGGACGTAGATCTCAGGCGCATTTTTAAAGAGTTGGATGGCTTAGACGAAGATCTCAGGCACATATAAAGAGTTGGAAGTGTTGAATGAAATTATCGGTTTTACTAGCCATTTTTAGGGCCCAAAATAGCCTTTTCAGTGTATTTATTATTAATTTTAAATTACTGGTAGACCTTATCCCAAAAAAATATGCATCAAATGGCTTAGAAGGAGATCTCAGTCAGGTACATTTAAAGAATTGGAAGTGTTAAATAATTTTTTTGGTTTCACTAGCCATTTTTAGAGTTCAAATAGCCTTTGAAGTGTATTTATTAATAATTTTGAATTCCTGTAGAGCTTACCCCCAAAAAATACGCATCAAATGACTTGGACGTAGATCTCAGGCGCATTTTTAAAGAGTTGGATGGCTTAGACGAAGATCTCAGGCACATATAAAGAGTTGGAAGTGTTAAATGAAATTTTCGGTTTTACTAGCCATTTTTAGGGCCCAAAATAGCCTTTTTAGTGTATTTATTATTAATTTTGAATTACTGGTAGACCTTATCCCCCAAAAATATGCACCAAATGGCTTAGAAGGAAATCTCAGTCAGGTACATTTAAAGAATTGGAAGTGTTAAATAATTTTTTTGGTTTCACTAGCCATTTTTAGAGTTCAAATAGCCTTTGAAGTGTATTTATTAATAATTTTGAATTCCTGTAGAGCTTACCCCCAAAAAATACGCATCAAATGACTTGGACGTAGATCTCAGGCGCATTTTTAAAGAGTTGGATGGCTTAGACGAAGATCTCAGGCACATATAAAGAGTTGGAAGTGTTAAATGAAATTTTCGGTTTTACTAGCCATTTTTAGGACCCAAAATAGCCTTTTTAGTGTATTTATTATTAATTTTGAATTACTGGTAGACCTTATCCCCAAAAAATATGCACCAAATGGCTTAGAAGGAGATCTCAGGTACATTTAAAGAATTGGAAGTGTTAAATAAATTTTTTGGTTTCACTAGCCATTTTTAGAGTTCAAATAGCCTTTGAAGTGTATTTATTAATAATTTTGAATTCCTGTAGAGTTTACCCCCAAAAAATACGCATCAAATGGCTTGGACGTAGATCTCAGGCGCATTTTTAAAGAGTTGGATGGCTTAGATGAAGATCTCAGGCACATATAAAGAGTTGGAAGTGTTGAATGAAATTTTCGGTTTTACTAGCCATTTTTAGGGCCCAAAATAGCCTTTTTAGTGTATTTATTATTAATTTTGAATTACTGGTAGACCTTATCCCCAAAAAATATGCATCAAATGGCTTAGAAGGAGATCTCAGTCAGGTTTTAAAGAATTGGAAGTGTTAAATAAATTTTTTGGTTTCACTAGCCATTTTTAGAGTTCAAATAGCCTTTGAAGTGTATTTATTAATAATTTTGAATTCCTGTAGAGCTTACCCCCAAAAAATACGCATCAAATGGCTTGGACGTAGATCTCAGGTGCATTTTTAAAGAGTTGGATGGCTTAGACGAAGATCTCAGGCAAATTTAAAGAGTTGGAAGTGTCAAATAAAATTTTCGATTTTACTAGCCATTTTTAGGGCCCAAAATAGCCTTTCAGTGAATTTATTAATAATTTTGAATTGCTGTAGGCTTATTCCCAAAAAATACACAACAAATGGCTTCTTCGAAGACCTCTGGCATATTTTTAAAGTGTTGGATGGCTCAGACGAAAATCTCAGGTACATTTAAAGAGTTGGAAGTGTCAAATAAAATTTTTGGTTTTACTAGCCATTTTTAAGGTTCAAAATAGCCTTTTTAGTGTTTTTATTAATAATTTTGAATTCCTATAGAGCTTATCTCAAAAACAATAGACACCAAATGGTTTAGACGAAGATCTCAGGCCCATTTAAAGAGTTGAAAGTGTTAAATAAAATTTTTGGTTTTACTAGCCATTCTTAGGAGCCAAAAGAGCCTTTTTAGTGTATTTATCAATAATTTTGAATTCCTGTAGAGCTTGTGAAGGACTTTTCGTTGAAAAATTTCAAAAGTAACGTGGTTTTAAGGGCGTTTTTTCGAAATTCGCAAACCCCGTTCTTGCCACTCGATTACAGGTCGCAGTTTCCGATCTAAGGGATTAAAATTTTTGTAGGGCTCCGACCACTCTTCAAGGAGTGGTCGGGTATTGAATGTCAGCAATATCGGTCAAGTCGTTTCAAAATGGCGACAATTAAATGCTCGTAAAAAATTGTATTTTCGAGCATTTGTACAGGGGGGTCCATCACTTGTGTCCACTCCCGAAATAGAGGCCAATTTAAAGATAGAAAATTGAAACTTTGAGGGGGTTTTCAATTTTTTTTCAATTTTCAATTTTTCATCTTCAATATTAACCTCTATTTAGGGGGTGGACATAAATGATAGACAACCCTGTAGATGCAAGATTAAACAAAACTTTAAAAGCAAAATCAACAGGAAAGGGAGTGCGTTTTCTGGACTACGCACAAGTGCAAAAATCGACATAAATCACAATAATCTGAAAACAAAGATAGCTGTTTCGCCTCTCTTTAAGCTCATCAATAGTTACCTTAGCTTTATCAATAACCACAGGAGGAGTGGGCGATCAAAAAAAAAATTACTGAAAATTTCATGTTCTCATTTTACGGAAATATAGTGACCTACATTGCTCAGCGCCATCTAGCGGGCGATAGTAACACCTACAATTCCCCACTAAATTGCCGGTGAAAACAAATTTTTCCTGCATGCATAACAAAAAAGTAGTAAAATATTTTATTTTTTATTTTTAATAAAAAATCGCCCAGGAAATGAGATCAGTTTCCCATAGACCCTGAAGGACG
The DNA here is from genome assembly GCA_910589415.1 of Malachius bipustulatus. Taxonomy (NCBI): domain Eukaryota; kingdom Metazoa; phylum Arthropoda; class Insecta; order Coleoptera; family Melyridae; genus Malachius; species Malachius bipustulatus. The sequence continues at coordinate 29,919,137 of OU342638.1, read as the reverse complement.
GCAAAATTGACAATTGACCCATAATTATTATGTTACTATTTTCCGTTTACTGTAAGTAGAACTTATTTATTGACAATATTTGAAAAAAAAATGAATTCAATTTTCTTGATTGATCGTCTCTCTTCTAAATGAGACTATTGAACATGAAGAGGATTCACTTTCTTCCATTTGCAGAACTATGCGATTATTAGGAACAATAATTACACCCGTGAGAAATACATTTTAACCCTGACCTTAAATGGGAAGCAATCACCATCACCATCACCATCGCCATACCATCGATGTTCATCGCCTTGAATGTTGGCGTTGTGAAAGCGCATCGGTTATAAATTTTATAAAACACACACAATAATTAATATTCTTTCTCATCATAGAAACGTGATCTCATTGCTCGGCTGCTTTATTGCCGCTTTACCGACTGTCTCTCGTAGTATATAACCAATCGGAAAAAGCGAGACCAGACACCTTTAACTGTCTTCTGTCTAACACCTGGAACTCTCGCTGACATCTTTATTATACATCAACATTTATAGCCCACATCTCATCCAAACCATTTTCTGTCCTAGCCCATGGTTTATAATTATCATAAAAAAAATACAATAAAAACCGCTTACCGTTTTTAACTTGAGCTGCTCCTCCGTCCGATGAACCTGCAGCAGAGGCGTAACCCTGACCAGAAGCCTCCACCAGGGCCAGTCGCGGACCTGCATGAAACGACGCACGTTCCGCTGGATGCAACGGACGGCCGTCGCTTCCAGACGCCGCTGCTGCAGCCTCTTGCGGGCTAGGGCGCCCCTGCAACGCGCCTGAAGACGGGCCACCGTGCCGCCCAGACGCTCGTCGCGTTGAGATTCCAGCTGCGAAAGCACGCCATGACGTAGGAATATCTGAAAAAAAGATAAGGGAATCATGGTAGCAATCTTATATCACGAATGGCAGAAATAAATAGGTATTTGGGTATGTGGAAGCCTCTGATCAAGCTCATCAGTAAGTAACATGACAAGTCGCGAGACTCTGATGTCAACGAATCGAGGAGACCGCGGACGGCAAGATCCTTCGAGAAGGGAGCGGTTGTCACCAATAATTCAACTCCAAGAAAACCAAGAAAAGACAGGTGCAACCTTGCAATGAAGTGTCTTAAGATCAGGGAATGAGGCATGTGAGACACTCTTTACTGAGTACCCTGATGGCTGCGGCATAAGAAAACAAGAAAAAAAGGAAGACTTAATGGCTTAAAAACAAGCTTGAAGTCAAAAACCTTAACAAGAAGAAGAATAAAAAGAAGAAGGGGAAGAAGAAGTCTTTTGAAGTTGGAATATTAATAATAATAATTGTTCCTGGGCATAATAATAAAAGCAATGCGCTCGCTAAATAGCTAAAAACAACCTAAAAACCAGAAACCTAAAAAAGAAGCAGAAGAAAAAGAAGAAGTAAGAAAAAGAAGAAAAAGTCTTTTGAACTTGACTAATAATAATAATTGTCCCTGGGCATAATAATAAAAGCAATGAGCTCGCTTAATAACAAGCTAAAAGCCAAAAACCTAAAAAATAAAAAGAAGAAGTAAGAACAAGAGAAGTCTTTTGAAGTTGGACTAATAATAATAATTTTACCTCACCATCGAGCTTCAATTCGAATAATTTTCTCTATGTGAGAATTTTTGTCGTATTATTAAAATCAAGCGGTTCGATCCCGGCCACGACGCACAACGCTGAGTCACCGCAGATTTCTCGGAATTGTAGGGGATAACGTTCATTAACGTGTTCTAAGAAATCTGCGAATATGTCAATTTACAGCAACAGTGATACCATGCTAGACTTTGGGTCTAGAATATTTCTACCACCTCGGATTTCATTTATAAATCAACTGAGTCTGAGATTACTTTATAGACGAACCATCCGTTTATTTGGATACCTTAGTCTGTATTCTCGAGCTGTTTGTCTGCCATTTCCATTAGAATACCCCTGGACAGGGTGTCCCAGATTGTATGTATGATGTGTTCTTTTGGCATTGGAACGCTTGCTCCATCAGCCAGAGACTTTTGGGAGGTCAGGCGCAAGGTTAGATAAAGGAACACCTGACAAAAAAAAATTCTGACGAATTTTTCAACTAGTTTTTTCCCTTTTCTATCTACATACATATTTGTTACTCATCATATTTTCTTTTTATTGATTTTATACTTGTTTTCACTTTCTGTTGCGTTTTCTTTCATATTTTCTGTTTTTGTCTCTTTTTATTTTCTTTATTTTCATTTTCCTTTTTTCTATTTTATTCATTTTTCTTTTCCTTATCTGTTTCGTCCTTGGCGAATAATTTGTTTCGTATTCTCTAAGACACCACCGTTTCCTACCTCTTCCTCTCCCTTTACACGTCGGGAAGAAGGAAAAGGACACCTGACCGGAGGCCACACAAGGAGTCGAAGTTTAACATCGAGCGAGAGTAGAACCCGACAGAGTGCCGTTCGTACCAGACTCGTCGATGCTGGTGATACGGGAACGGGATACCTAGTTCTTTAATTAAAAAAAGGAAGCGGTATAATAAGTAGTGGAACAATCGTGGGTACCTACATAGTGGAGCAAAGTGAACAATAATAATAGTTACAACATCTCGCAAATTAAAACAAGTGCCCCTTTAGTCGGACAAGACACAAGGTCAGTAATTTCGATAATTATTAATTAATTGCGTTCCTGTCAATTATTGGCAATTATAGCCTGGTCCTTCAATCATCCTATAAATTTTGATCCTTGTCATTGCGTGGCGCTTCGTCATTAGCCCCTTTCAGGATCGAATCGCGTCGTTAACATTTTTGGCTCTTCGACGGGAGTTAACATTATCCTTTTTTCTAAGCTGCATGTATCTGGAGGTTGACAGTAAGCACAACGCATCTAGGGGTGCATCAAAACGAGTTTGATAACGATAGACAAGACAGGACCGCGGAATCATAATGGGTGACAACGAGCGATAATGCACACAGGAATCTTAATACCTAATGATTATACACCTCTTTCTTTCTCTTTTCTCCCCTTTTCCTCCTTCCTTCACCTCACCTATTAATTACTACCAATAGTAATAGAAATCAAACAAAGTTATACATACAAAAAAAAATCAAAGAAAGGCAGAGGAAAAGGAACAAAAAGCAAAGAAATAAACAAACAATAGACACCAACATTAAAAAGTACCCCAGAATAAGGAGGACAAATTTCCACAGTAAATATTTATTTAATTTTATGACAAAAAGTCTTAATTAACCCTTTTCTTTAATTTAACAAAGTTCTTAAATGTTTCCAAAAAAAAAAAAAATTTTTGTCCAACTCCAACAAAACGACTTCATATTTTTTTATGAAATTTTTCCCCTTTTACGACACTGGACAAATTTTGGTTTTGATATATTTTTCCAAAATCTAAACCTCTCTAGTTGTAAAAGTGCATGAGAATTTACTTAACAAACCTTGTACACTTTTTGTATAAGAAAGGTTTTGATTTCGGGAAAATATTTTAACAAAAAATCCAGTGGCGTAGAAATCGGGGATAGAACGACAAAAAAATTAATAAAAAATATTAAGCCGTTTTGGATTTACACAACAAAAAATACTTTTTTTAGAACATTCAACACTCTGTAAATTGGTTGATGGTCAATTTAGAAAAAGTGTTTATTAAGACTTTTTGTCTTGAAATTAGTAGAAGTTTACCCCCTTTACTCTGGGACATCTCTGTAGATACACAATATCTGCATATTCCTCAGTAGTGAATAAATACATTTTTAATTCAAACCTTTCACACTACCGTCAATAAAATAATCAAAATGACTCAAAAATTAATTACTATTACTCAAAACACGGTAATCGTTAATAATCTGCGGCTGGTTGCAACTGCGACAGGTTAAGGTTGAAGTCTCAGAGACTAATAAAATTCATCTGAAGACGCTTTCGAACGAAATGATGATGTCACGGTGGGTCATAAAAGGTCCGTGCTGGGTTTTAGTGTCTTGAAAGAGGACTGATCTCTGCGATTTTTTTTTCTTTTAGCCACAGCCCACAGCTAATGAAGTTGAGTTCATTTGGTTATTTTTGCTGATCGAGTTAAATCGCCTACATGAAAGTAGGTGTGAGAAAAGAATTGCATAAAAAATATCCCGCAAATAATCTGAGCTAGAATAGTATTTGGAGAGACAATTCCACGAATAGGTTTTTCCAAAAGGACTGCAAAAGGACATGTTAAAACTCTTTTTAGTACCTAACTGGTTGTATTTTCTGGCGAAAAATTTTACTTAGAAGTGTTGTTTAAAAAAATATATGAAATCAGTTTCAAGAGCTGCCAACTTAAATCTACATCTTCTTGACGCCCGAGCGGCTAGTTCGCAGTTTTAGTGACCAAGATTTGTCGTTCTAATATGTGACAGCTCGCGCATGGCCGAAACGAGACCCGGTATGCAGATTAAACAATCTAAATTAATATTTCAAGCATGACGCCTTACCTGTTGGCTCGAGCCTTTGAGCAATTGTTACCTAAAGCAGAGCCTTCGTGATACTTTTTATAAGGTTAATCATCGATACGAAACCAAAACTATTCGAACGCAACGGAACTGCTGCATACAAATTTAAATACAAACAAACGATCGCTCTGTAACTTATATCCAATTCATCGATAAATCGATATAAAAATAATCTCTTTTGTGATTATTTATTTATGAATAAAAAATCTCTCAATCGTGTCAATTTTTTCATCGTCTCGGCTCGTTCCCACGAGATTTTTCTGAAGCGTCCACTCGCGGCGCTACAGAAGAACTGGTTCTTTTCTTTTCATCCCAGGTGATGTTTCCCACAGCTACGGCGATTTTCCAGAGTCATTTCGTCGGACAATCAAACTATTCTCGGTGCTGAATAGACGACGGAAAGGCTTTGATTTGAAATTACGCAACGTCGGCACGCTAATTTCGCGTTTCCAGTGCTCCGAATTGCCAGCCTTCGGTCACGATAATCGTCCACCGAATAACATACGCCGGGCTATCATTAGATTTTCAATTATCCGCTCAGACAGGTCTTTTTAACGGTTCTCCATTATTTTAATAATGGACAAATTTACTATATGCTTTGAATAATAATATTGGTCACTCTAAAATAGGCGTTAGTAGTACGGGGGAACGGAGGTCCTCTATTATTTACTCAAGGCTACGAGGTCAACCGTAGCAGGAGCAGGAAAAACCACTTGTTGCTATATTTCGACCAACTTATTACGTTTCCAAGCTAATTTTACGGCTACGGAAGAAATTTTAACCAGCCACGATAATTTTTGACCAATAACAAGCGTTTCATCAAAATCAGGTCAACGCGATTCTCGGTATTATTAATTTGGGCGGTTTTAGGTATCCTCAGACTACCTTATCTTAAAAATTAGCTCCTCAATTTGTCTGTGTTTAGATAATACCAAAGAAAGAACTTGAGAAAGAGGATACAAGAGAAATATTTTCTGAAGAATGAAATTGGAAGTTTTACTGAATCGTGAGGGAGTATATAACCCACAAACTTTCGAACAAATAAAAATGTTAAAAGTGTGGGAACGCTCTAAATCAACACTGAAGTTCATTTTAAACACAAATTTCACTTGTAGTATCATACCAAAGAAGGAATTTGAGAACGAAGCAACAAATGTAATAGCTTCTGAAGACAAATGAAGATGAAAGTTTTATTGAAGGGTGGGGGAGTATCTAACGCACAAATGCTTGATAAAAATAAAAATGTTGAAAGTGTGGGAACGCTCTAAAATGAACACTTAAGTTCATCTTAAGCCCAAATTTCACTTGTAGTAATCATACCAAAGAAGTAACTTGAGACAGAGGCGAGAAATGAAATATCTTCTGAAGACAAATGAAGATAGGGAGGTTTTACTGAAGCATGGGGGAGTATTTACCAACAAACTTTCGAACAAATAAAAATGTTAAAAGTGTGGGAACGCTCTAAATCAACACTTAAGTTCATTTTAAACACAAATTTCACTTGTAGTATCATATCAAAGAAGGAATTTGAGAACGAAGCAACAAATGTAATAGCTTCTGAAGACAAATGAAGATGAAAGTTTTACTGAAGCGTGGGGGAGTATCTAACGCACAAATGCTTGAACAAATAAAAATGTTGAAAGTGTGGGAACGCTCTAAAATGAACACTTAAGCTCATCTTAAGCCCAAATTTCACTTGTAGTAATCATACCAAAGAAGTAACTTGAGACAGAGGCGAGAAATGAAATATCTTCTGAAGACAAATGAAGATAGGGAGGTTTTACTGAAGCATGGGGGAGTATTTACCAACAAACTTTCGAACAAATAAAAATGTTAAAAGTGTGGGAACGCTCTAAATCAACACTTAAGTTCTTTTTAAACACAAATTTCACTTGTAGTATCATACCAAAGAAGGAATTTGAGAACGAAGCAACAAATGTAATAGCTTCTGAAGACAAATGAAGATGAAAGTTTTACTGAATCGTGGGGGAGTATCTAACGCACAAATGCTCGAACAAATAAAAATGTTAAAAGTGTGGGAACGCTCTAAATCAACACTTAAGTTCATTTTAAACACAAATTTCACTTTTAGTACGTATCATACCAAAGAAGGAATTTGAGAACGACGCGAAAAATGAAATATCTTCTGAAGACAAATGAAGATGGAAGTTTCATCGAAGTTTGGGGGAGTATGTAACCTACAAAAAATGTTTGAACAAATAAAAATGTTAAAAGTGTAGGAACGATCTAAAAAGTATCTGAGAGTATTTTCAACCCTTAAGTTCGTTTTAAACCCAAATTTCACTTGAAGTCCCGGTGTAGAATGTTTTTTCCACGACTCCAAAGAAAAAACCCCGCCGAACGACCCAAATATTGGGCGTGTATATTTTCGAGGACGCTCATCCCAAAAATCGTTTTTTTCTTTATAAGTGCGGACAATAACTGACACAAAAAAGGGGACGCGTAGCTCAAAAATTATAGTATGACCCAAGAATGGGGTTTTTATAAAATATCTCGAGGAGAATCTATGCGGATTTGGGAAGGGGATCAGACCTTTCCACAGATTTTTGGATGTTCTTTCGGATGCCGCAAATCTCATTCCAAAATTTACAACGGTTTTCGAGATATTTAGAAAAATCCATTCTTGGGTCATATTTTATTATATTTTGGCAACATTCCCCTATTTTTGAGGATGACCGCACTTGCGAATGACAAAAACCTGATTTTTGGAAAAGTAACCTCATAAACATAAACTCCTCATAAACTCCTATTTTGATCTTTCGACGAGATTTTTTTGGGTCTCGCTCGTTTTACACCTGGACTATTGGTATTCTTGGAACTACCATTGGAACCCCGACCCCTTGACTTAAATCCGCTTCTTGCTACTCTCTCCCAAAACTCATTACTCAGGCCAATAAGTGACCAAAAAAAAATATAAAAAGATGGCCCAAAAATGTGTTTTTTCCAAATAGTTAGAAAACCGTTGCGAGTTTCGAAACGGAATCAGACAACTATTTTTTTAAGATTTTTGGATGCTCTTTCGGATGCCGCGAACCACATTTCGAACTTGCGTCAAATTTCGTCATATTTGGGCAACATTCCCTATTTTTTATTAGCCGCACTTGCGAACAACAAAAACCTGATTTTGGAGATCTTTCGGCGAGATTTTTTTGGATCTCGCTCGTTCTACACCCGGATTATTGCGTATTCTTGGAACTACTCTTAGAACCCCGACTCCTTGACTTAAACTCACTTCTTCCAAAAACCCATTACCAAGGCAAAAAGGGGACAATGGTAAAAAGAGGACCCAAAAATGGGTTTTTCCTAAATAGTGTGGATTTCAAAAAAGGTCAAACATTTTTTATAAATTTTTGGATGCTCTTTCGGATGCCTCAAACTACATTTCGAAATTAGCAACGGTTTTCGAGATATTTCCCAAAACCCATTCCTGGGTCATTTTTCATCATATTTGGACAACTTTTTTGAGGCTATCCGGACTTGTCAACAATAAATCCTGATTTTTGGGAAGAGCTACCTTGAAAATCCTGGTCTATCGGCGAATTTTTTTGGCTCTCATTCGTTCTACATCCAGATTATTGGGTATTTTGGTAACTTGTGTATTCTGGTAACCACCCCTAGAACCACGACCACGACTTCGCTTCTAGCTGACCTCTCCAAAAAGTCATCACCCACCATCAATAAACAAACAAACAAAATCCCATAAATGCAAGAAAAAATACCTCTTCATGTGTTTCATCCACTTGTTGATCCTTTTCTTCGCCATCCGAGTTGATCGCTTGAATCTGGCAGTCGTTTTTAAACTCGCATAAGAACGAATCGTTGCTCGATCTGCTTCGTCCGGCCGAAGAACACGACAACTGATCGTCCACTTCTATTTCCGTGGAGATGTTACCGGAATCATCGGAACCGTCGTCGGAACTACAACTCAGACTGTCAAATTGGTGCTTTTTCGTCAAAGTATCCGTGATATCGACACCTTTTTTCAAATCCAGGTTTCGTCTATTTTTCAGATCGACGAATATGTCGGGGTCCAGGGTCACTTCGTCGCATAAGACCATACCGACGGTGTGGATGAACTGTTTGGTCGCATTGAGATCCAACTTTATGCTGTCGGTAAAAGAATCTTGCTCATCAATGGCTGGAGGTTTTGTCTCCGGTTTGTTTGGTTGCTCGTAGCTGGAGCGAATTTCTTCGAAAGGTGTTGTTTTATGTGAATCGGTCCTATCGATTTTATTGACCGGTGGCGGTTCGAGAACCGCCTGGATTTTTGTTTCGAAGAAACTTTTTTTGGCGACGACAGAGTTTTTGATTTTTGGTGGAGGTTCTGGTCGGATCTTGTTCGATTTTTTAACAGCAGCAGATTTTCCAGCACCTTCTTCAACGTTATTTTTAAGAGTGTCTTCATTTTTAATTGGTTGATCGGATATGATTTTTGAGCATTTAATGATTCCGAACGATTTGGTATTGGGTTCATTTGATTCATGACGTGATGATGAGACTGGTGATTCTAGTTGTTTCACGACTTGTTTTACATTTCCAACTTTTTCTTTATTACTCTTGATGGTGTCAATTTTTTTGGGATTTTTCTCAATTCCCGCGTCAGTTTTTTTCATATAAATTGGATTATTAGAGAGTTCAGAAGATGTTTTGCTTGGTGTAATTTTTGGTTCATTTTTAATTATTTCTTTTGGAGCGTCCAGAATCTCCACAGGTTTTTTTAATACAGACAGTTTTGGTTTTATTGGTCCAACAAAATCTCGCTTTATGTTATCCTTCCGCAAATCATGGACGCTTTTGCCGAACGCTCTGTCTCTCAAACCGGTAGCTTTGGGAATCCCCAAATTTTTTCCAGTCAGATTTTCCATGCTCTTTCCAAGTTGATTTTTAGCAACAACGGGATTACAACTGGAGTTTTGGAAACTCTTGCCTTCCACAAACTTCTTACTAAGATTCCCCATACTCTTCCCGAGATTTCTATCTAGAGTTCCCATGGGCTTGGGAATAGAAGGTTTCATCACGTTGAGATTCTGCACGCTTTTCGTGAATTTACTGTTTAACGCAGTTTTCGGTTGGCTTGACTTCGTACGTCCGTTCGGTAAGTCTAGATTTAGACCAGAAGGAGTACTGGGGAAGGTTTTCTTCAAGCTGACCGGAATTTTGCTTACAGAAAGCTTCCTAGTCAAATCGGTGTTACTAACGGCTCTACTCAGAGACGATCGTGACTCTTCGATTGGGCAATCTGTATCTTTTCTCAAGTCCAGGTCAAAAGTTGAGGGGTCTTCTTTAGCCAATTCTTTTAATTGCATGTCGACTTTGGAATCAGTGAGACTGTTCAATTTCTGGATCAAGTCTTTTACTTTGACTGGAGTATCTTCTGTTGTTCCCTTTTTGGGCGTTTCGGTGTTTGTGATGGCTTCGATATTTTTCAAGAGTTCACGACTTTCTTTCAATAAAGGTTCGTTGTTGTTGTTGTTGTTGTTGTTTGTGATTTTAATTTCGCTGTCTTTGGGTTTAAATTCTTGTAGCGGAATATTCCATTTCTTAACGGTGAAATTTTTTGGTTTGAATAAATCGCTAGAGATGGTAAGATCGTTGTCAATGTCGTGTAAGCTCTTCGCTTTCAACGAATCTAAATTAGTTTGCCGCTTTTTAGATGAGGCAGACGTGGAGTCTTGATTGGGTTGTGAAAGGGACTTCTTCAATACGCACTTTGACTCGATTATACTGCACGTTTTCGCTTTTTGGAGTTTAGGAATCTTAGTCTTCGTGGGGGCTTTATATTCGTCCAAAATTTTATCGAAATTATCTATCACCATCTTTAATTTCGCCTCGGAGATGCGTTCGTCGTACGAGACCTGCATCACGGTCACGTTCTGCTCCAGCGCGTCTGCGGTGGTATGATTCTGGGAGCTGTTTTTGAAGTCGATATTTTCATAGGAATGCTCCTTCTTATTATTATTGTGGACCACGATTTGATTGCTTTTGACAAGCACCTTGAAGTTTTTACTGTCGCTTTTCTTGATGGTTTTCACGTCGCCGTTGAGCCATTTCTTGTGGGTTTCGTAGAGCTTCTTGATGAACGGTTTGCCGACCAGAGACGCCGGAGAGGGGTTCACTTTATACTTATTCGCAGACATGACGTCGTATTCAAAAGTAATGTCTATAGGTACTATGTACTATTAACTAAACACGCATTATTATGGGTCACTCGGTTGTAATAGTAGAGGTCAGTATGTTCATTTCAAACATTACAACAAGAGTCTTCAATTAGGATTGTTTCACGCTCTAAATATCATCCCGTCTGACAGGATCAACCTAGATGATAATCTGAAGTAATTGGTTGGTTAATAATAATTCAGGTGCAAATATTCGTTATAAACAACAACAACAATAACAATAGTAGAAACGAATGCATGCAGAAATTGATGCGAATTGGATTGGAAATCAGGCCCGTATTATAAATGAATACCAATAGGTGAGATTTCAGGTCAGTTTTCCTCTATCAATTATAAATTGTGATAGTAAAGTGAAAATGTCGTCGAATAAAATAAATTAAATAATTTATGGTTCTAATTATTTATACAAAAACGTGTCCATTTCTTTGGAAAGTTCAAGTAAATCGTTTCAACATTTAAAAATGAAAGTATCTTGATATGTATCTGGTGCTGGTGCCTAGTGCAAAATTTGAATACATTACAAAAGGAGCAAAATCTGATAAAACCGAGCGAATAAATAATAGAAGCGTGACCCGAAAATTAAATTCCATTTCCCCGGGAGAATTTCTACAAAGCCGGCAAAAATTTATAACGATCGGCATAAATTATTATTAAACAAATTGAATGGGCCGTTTATTCAAAGACGAGAAAATGATATTTTATTACCTACATTGACACGAAGATTAATATTTCATGCACTCTCGCGTATCTTTAACCTATTTGCTTAGTTACCTACATAATTCTCAATATTTATTTATAAACGCTATTAAATTTGAAGCAATTTTATGCAAAAAAAAAGAGAAACGATATATTGTTATAATAAATGATTAAATAATTGCAAAATTTAATAACAAATTTAAATTAGTATCAAAAACTGTACTTTTTCTTAGACAACAATAATGTTGAATCCATAAAATAGATAATAATAATAATAATAGTGAACTACATAAAATTTCCCTGACTCTAATAATAAATTTCAATACAATAAACAATAACGGTTTAAAACTGCTAGAATTCAACAATAGTAAAAACAAATAGAACTCTTCACCACCCACCGTTATGTCATTAAGCAGATCCATTTATAATTAAAAAATAACAATTACTTAATTTTTTCTTTTCATCTCTTCCGAAGACTTCCCCTCCAGCTTCCCATAAACAATGGGAAAATCTATTCATAAAATTACTTCTCTCTTAAAAGCGCAACAATTGTATTCATAAATAAATGGAACAAATTTTGTGTCCCTATTTACTAAAAAATTTCGAAAACCAATTTTTTTTAAATCAAAATTCCGATCCAACCAATTACTATCAATATTACCAAAAAGCCACCATCCCCTAACCATAATACGCGAACGAAACGAAATACTCCAAACTCCAACATTCGCCGCGATCGCAACAAGTGGTCGTCGGAAATTTCACTGCCCGGCGCAAGCTTCGAGACAACACGCTGTGGAAGTCGAGGCGAGACTGAATGACCTGCTGAAGAAGTCGATGATGATGGCGACTAGCAGGTTGGAACGGAGGATCCTGCGTGGGACCGCATCATCTACAGGTGGACCTGTAAGGTGCATGCATCTGGCGGTCAGGTGTTCGCTTCTTTTTGGAGTTTCAAACCAAGTTTCTGCTCTTATTATTTTTTTTTGCGAATTAAGAGCTTCTGTAGAAAGTGGGAGGGAGTGCGGAGATAATAAAAAATTGATATTATGCACACCTACTGGCAACAGACAGGAGTTCGGCATTCTAAAAGAGAAGTCTCATTTTTAGGTAATAAAATTTTTCATCATACGACCATCGCATACCACCAAGCTATTTCCTCAGGTTTGCCTCAATAGGTAGTGGTAGCCGAGGGTTAGGATTATGGTGGAAGGGGAACGCGTTTTTTCCTTCGTCAGACACTTTCCCGTTACAGATTTGACCATGACCTTCTTCGTCTTCGATTCGCCAGAAGCAGAGTCCACTGTTTTAGCTGTAACTTCTTGGTCTCTGGGATGTTGTGACGGTGTAGGGAGGCGTGAGAGAAAAATTACTGGGGAGCCCAACTGTATGGGTCAAGAGAAAAGGGAGATGGAGGTAGCAAATTTTTTATAAATAATTTTTCTCTGACACTTCGAAATAGAGATATCAAATTAGGGGCCAGATTCTTTCGGTAACGTGATACTCTCTCCCCACTGTAAAAGGAAAGGTGAAGGAAAGTTTTGGGATGCCAGTTGACTTTTTAATTTTGAATAATTTTTCATGTAATCTACGAAAGTATTGACCGAAGATTTAAAAGGCAACAAAAATTCCCTTAGGCCTTTTGCAACTCATTTCTCTTTTAACCTATGAAAATTTCACAATAAGAGTTGTCCCCATTTTTAAAAACTTTGAATTCAAACTTAAAAAAATTTCTTTAAATCGTAAACTGAACTAAGAAAACACTTTTCACTTCCATTATTTCGTTTTAATTGCATACAACTCGAGGAATCAAAGGAAACTCTACTTACAGTTGGAATTGCTGGGAGTACGTTCTTTCGATACCTTCCTTAATTAAGTCGACCAAGAGCAAGAGAGCCCGTGGTTGATTAGACAGCACTCGGTTGTTTATATTTTACTTGTAGGAGATAAAGTGAATGAATTGAGGTAGCGTTACTGGAACGGAGATATGCGGGTCTTGAGAAACTTAAATCGGCCACGGCGTTCGGTATTGTGGTATTGTGGTAGGTCACTGCCGGAAAGTCTAATAAGACAATTAAAGATAATTATTTGCCAGAAGACACTCTCATTTAATCGGGCAAACACGCTTGGATTTTTACTCGAGAGGAAAATTCCTTACTGTCCTTGCAGCTAAATGGTCACGCAGTTAAATGACTTTAGGTTGAAACGTAGTTTTTTGAAAACGGCCCCACACACTCGTTGTTTTTTAATTCAAAAAAATAATTTCGTGAAGATAAACCGGCACGGGAAAAGATAAAAAGATAGAATTTAGGTGAGGTTTTCCACTCCATGTCAACCTCTGAGTTCCACGTAGACGTTTTTCGCGCGAGCGTCGCACCTCTCAGGAGTTGCTCATTTCACACCGAACCAAGGGTGCGTTAATTTACACGCGATACTTTTCGGAAAAAGGTCGCTAGAAATTTTATCTCGGGTAAACAAAACTATTTTTGATGTTAGGTACGGGTAAATAAGCTTTAGCGCCATGAATGCGTTAAAATAGATCCATGTTTCCTCCACGGTTAAAATCCTTTTCAGCCTCTGAACAGTATAGAACATTTTCTCCCGACGATCGTCAGGAACCATGCAATGGATCTTATCCACCATTTCTGCTGTGGTAATCTCTCTTGGCCGGCCTGGATCCTCGTCATAAAAAATGATCCTACGACTGCGCTTGAAGAGGCCATTTTTGTATAACCACGGCTGGTTAAAAAATGCCTTTTTTGTCAGAAACATTTTTTCATCAACCGGAGAATTTTTTTCTTTTTTTTATAACGTGAAAAACAACAAGGAGGCCATAAAAAATTAAGAGTTGATCATCTTTACGCAAAATCTACAGTGCCAAAATAATTTGACATTGACAGTAGGTGTCAAGGTATGTGCAAAAGTAGCTACCAAATTTCAAGACTCTAGACCTGTCAGAGCTGGATATAGGAAAAATTGTGTACTTATAAAAAAAACAAAAAACAATGACCAAATTCTGGACATGATGACCAAAATGATTTTGTCCGAGTCCACCATAACTCGGACTGTCTTAAACTGTAGAGATGCTTACTTTTTGCAGTTGGTAGATGACCAAGTAAGATGACTCTAAGTCTAAATTTAGTTTTCTTCTCGTCACACTGACACAAGAGTCATATTAACAGTTTTATTTCTTCTGTTAAAATCGGCAATTCTGTTTCGTCAGGTTTGGTCGACGACATTTGCAGTTGTTTTTTTTTAACTGATAATCAATTTTTATCCCGTCACTTTATTTTCCAAAGACACTTATTGGTTGGCTCTGTTTGATCTAGCAAAGTCCGAAGCCAAAACCATTGGCAATTCTGCAGAATGCCTAGAAGATCTCATCAATGATCTTTGATCAATTACAGATTTCGGTGATCTGAACATCGGTGCAAAGGTACCGAGTCTCTTTTTGTAGAGATGGTATAGGTATGGTCAGGAGGCATGCACACCAAACGACAAGACCACCAAGGCCCATTTTTATCATACCCACACCATGGTCAACCCCGACCTTTTTACAAAGACCAGAAGGGCTTTTCATGAGAGAAGTCCTATTTGTAAAGCCTCTGACACCCATCATGTAGTAGCAGGAGTCTTCAACCCCCTTCCCCCAGTCCAGTAATCTACGCTACATCCTGTTCACTTTGATCATGTTGGCTCTATGAGAGGCTCCAAGTCCCATTTCTTCCTCTTGTAATGCCTCTGATCTCCTTTCACGGCCTAGGTCCTGTTCAGTTTGATCATGTTGGCTAGCCTGTTTTCGTCCAAGCTGGCTAGGAATAACTTGGCCTGACTGTGGTGTTGCCTCAAGACCTTTTGTCAGACAAAGTGCGAGCTCTCATCCACGAAAGTTTTCCCTGGTCCCATGTTTGGCATGGCTTCTATAAAGATTACCATGACACACATTCGGAAATAATTCTTCAAATGGTAGATGGTGAATCTTCCGAGCAGGAGTCCAAACATGTCAGAATGCGGCAAGGAAAAGAAATAAGATGCAATCATGACCTACAGTTCTGTCAGTTTGTCAAGGCTTCGATAAATTTCCTTAACGAAAATGAAGATTACTTAGAAGGTAAGTTCTCGCAAAAGCACACAAGAAAGAAAAAACACTTTCAAAGGTTAGAGAAAACCGTCTGTGTTTGTTTTTTTGCTTGTACCTCTACTCAACTAAGTACTTAACCAACCATTATACCTAATAATGAAGGCTCCAAATAGGATTAAACTCTAATTAAAGAGATTACCAAGCAGATCATGGATGCCAATATTCTGAAGGCAAAAACATACATGCCAAGGATAAATGCTGATATTTTTATACAAATCCCGCTGGTGCAATATCAGTAAAGCGTTCTTCAGGTTGCCTTTTTGCAATTTAGAGGTAAGTATTGTTCTTCACTGATTATGGATTCGACTGGGCAACCTGTTTCTCAATGGCAAGCGACGCTCCACATCTTCGATGCCATAAATTTCTCGTAAAAGGATCGAGGAGAAATCGTGATATCCTCTCTGGTTTTGGTCTTTTTGCGCGAGCCCTAGCGCGATTCCTGCTACCTGTCGCATTTGCTCACATGTGCATGCAGGTGAGTTTCCAGCTCCAGTGAAACCGGATCGATGTAAACGGTCCGCGAGACGGATGATTTACACATTCAGATTCGCGTTACGGTTCTTTATCGTCGTCTCTTGATTTGGAACCTGTTCCTGAATCGGGCTCGAAATTCGATAAGGTCGTTCCGTTTGTCGTGGAAAACGAACGAGAACTGTTTTGATCGTAAATCTTCTCGATACGGAGGCGTGGAACCTGAATGGAAGACCGTTTGGCTTCTAAAGTTAGACAAATTAGAAATGATCCGACTTGAATCTTGAATCTCTAAGCTGTCCGAGCTGCTTTTGCTGGCAAAAAACACATTTCATTCATCCAATTTATGGCATCCAATTACACTACTGTTTGAAAAACTCCTCGATAATCTATTATGGTAACAAAATAATTATTTGTTACCGCTAGGAAATAGGTAGGTGTGTGGAGTTATTCAAGATTCAACAGGTGTTGGTGTTAGTGTTAGTGTTAGTGTTATTCATAACTGCTCAATCTGATGTTGAAATTTTTGTACCTGCAGCTTAAATATATCAATGTCAGGAAATAATATTATAATACTGATAACGGGTACTGGTTGCATGGTAAGCTCTTAGCTCGAAATTCCAGGAGCAGCGAATTATGAAAATAATAGTTCATAATATTCATAATTACGCGTTTCTGGCATTCTTGTTAATATATCAACTACCAGACGTTATTAAGGATCTAGAAAACGGTGTCAATCACGTCAGCGTTACCATAACCCATTCCTTAATGGACAGATATATCAATATAAATTCAGCAATTTATTGTTTATAGTTCGCATTTAAAATAATCAACAACCGGTAATCGCGCACCAACTACCAAAACCAGTCTTCACCAATATGCAGGCGTTAAAGGCTTTTTTTACCATTCGTAGTTGCATGAGATCCTGCCATAAATTTTATTAATGTCTAACTGTAAACTGGCCATAATGAGATTTGCTTTTTTTTAAACAACGCACTCGACTGCAGAGAACTTGTTAATGGCGAATGCAAAACTGATAGCTTGTTTAGATAGACAACAACGCAGTCAATCAGGAGGGATTCTTAAAAAGGCTTCAGCGTTAGCGTTATTCAAACTTTCAGCCTCTAGGACTTCGTCGATGGTTCTATTCAAAGGAGCTTTTGTAAATTAAAACCCTCCAGCCGAATCGAGTATCAATTAGTCGATGAAAAAAAAACTGCAAGTCAAATAGATGTATGTAAATGATCTTTTATTAATGATCTTTAATTATTGAAGATCGACATTTGACAGGTCGGTACAGTTAAAGGTAAAGAACCTCCAAAGAGAGCACATACTAGTCTTTTCAATAATATTTCGTACACGGATAGAGGCAATTCTGCCTAAAGCTTTGGCCTTAATTGGATTATCAAAATGGTACCTGTTTGATTTTTTTTGTAATATTACTAAGCATAAATCGTTCACCAAACTTCATAAAATCATAATTGATGGACGAATGTGTGTGTATTAAGATCAATATTTAGGTGACAGGTATTTTCGGCAGCTTGATTTCTTTTTTCACAATCTACTTGAATTGAATCTGAACTTCCAAAAAGTCCAACTTTTTTGAAACAACTTCGGTATTGTTGCCATTAACATAAAAATACCATTTAAATAAAAAGTTACCACTTCCAGAAGACTTGCTACTCAACAATAATTACCAAGGACGGATTTTCTTCCTTTGTCTGAGGTGTGGGATACATTTAGGCTAGTTAGCCGGACGATTATGAATCCAGTTTAGAAGATCCTTATTAGTGCTGCAGGAGTTTCTGGGTGCAACAAGAATGACAGGACAGAAAAAGGTGGGCACTGGGGAAAATGAAGATAGGTCAGGACTCTCGGCCTAAAGAAATACCAGTGGAAGCATGGAAGTATTAAAGGCAAGAAGGTGATCAAATGCAAAAGATTTGCCATCATCTTTGCACATTTTAGAAAAAGAATAACTACATCCAGGATGGTGGACACTTTTGAGAAATCAAACTACTTCACACGCGGAGAAAATTTGAAAAAAGATCATCGAGCAACCATTGAGGGAAAAAGGGACCTTGCAATTACGACATTCCCTGATGCGTACATCGCAGACACCAAAAACAATAATCTAGAAGGAGAAGAGAAGAGACGCGTTAAAAGTTCCTCATTGGAGAGAGCAGCCGAAAGGAGGCGCGAGTAGAGGAGGCACGTGAAGAGTCAGTGAGACGAGGCGAGGCGATCAACGAAAGCGGGTCGCGTGAACGAAGGACGGCAAGCCTCACTTGCACATTATCTGAATTTTTACCTACCTTTAATCTTACCTCTTATCTTCATAACCAGAAGCTAAATCGTTTCTACTAAATTATTTTAACCACATTTAAGACCGAGATAGGACAATTTGCGTCTCTAGGAAGATACTCATTATCGGCTGCCATATTACTGTCGTTGATACGCAGTAACTAAATTTTCAATTACCGAAACTGCACACGTGAATAAACAAAAGTGTTCCCAGAAATTAATCATTTTTGATTTAATCCATTCCATCTTCCTGGCCGCGATTAAATAAAACATTAAAAGCTGTGGAACCTTTGATTTTGAGACTTAATTAATTAATACAAACGTTCCCGTGACGTCATCATATCATCAGGCAACACCACCTAAGACCAGTACGGTATTCATTTTGGTTTCAAACGGCGTGTTCGTGGTGTAAGCAACTGAACCAAGTATGCCGTACTAAGAAGAGGGGGCAAGACGGGGGGTTATTTTGGGAAGGCTGTTGAAATGGGAGCCGGTCAAGTGCTTGGGGATATATGGCTGCAACTTCTACCCTGCTCATTCCCTCCTGTTACCTCCGCAATATATTCATCGGTGAATCTCGATAAAAAGGAAATATCGAGACATATCATTTGGTGAGAAGCCTTCCAGGGTGTCTAGATCTATATATAGAAGATATTACTGCCTCGAATGTTCCGGGAATGGAAACCTAAAAGTCAACAACAAGCTTGGTCGCGAACTTCATTCTACTAATTGCGAAATTAGGAAAAATCGTCAATCGTCATCAAAATGATTGATAGAACACACAAAAGGGAAAAACAGCAGGGAAGAAGAACGCAAGATCTAAGGCGATCGTTTGAAGAAAAAGGCTTAAACTTTAACAGAAAGACAACAAGAGTATCTGGTAGGAAGACTTACGTCGGTGAACTAGGCATGGAGATTATTTCGAGAATACAAACTGGGTGGATAAATTTGGGGAACCTCCGGTGCATCAGCAGGGAACAAGAGCGCAAGATGTAGGGCGCTTGTTTCCCCAAGAAGAAATAGGCTTCAACTAGTAGAAAGACAACAGAGTATCTGGAGTTGTATGGAGGTGGCAAATGAAAGGTGAAGAAGCCAAAAAGGGTGGAAAGACTATCACAGTCACCAAAGAAGGCGAACTGGACGTGGAGATGACTTGGGGAGAAACTCGATGGATGAATTGGGGAAACGTCCCGGTGTACTCCGACGCACTATAAGACGTTCATCGTTGAAATAAAAAGGCTTAAAATTTAGTAAAAAGGAACACAAAATCTGGAGTTGTATGGACGTGGCAAAGAGCAGGTGAAGATGCCACAAAGAGTGGAAAGACGAACTAGACGTGGAGATGACTTAAACAATACACGATGGATATATGAATTTGGAGAAATCTCCAATTTACCAGACTCCAAAATTCAGGAAAAGAAAAAAGGTACGGTCTGTAAAATTATCGATGGGCCGGCACCGGTAATTATTGATGCAGCAAGAACATGGTCAAGAATAAAACAGCACAGAAAAAAGGTGAAATTGCAGAAATAAAAATGTTACGGCGGATCTGTGTGGGAAGGGGTAAAAGGACAACAAGAAGACGAGGCCGATTGATGGGATTGAAAACGACTTGAGAAAAAGAATTGACATCAAAATCCAGGACCTGGCACTGTGAAGACGGTTAGTCAGACTAGTCGTTTTTAAGATGCGCCCAAAAGAAACCAAGGAGTACCTACTTGATATATTTTTGGTCAACTTCTTCCATCATGTATTGTTTCCAGTACTTAAAAAAAAAGATTAATCCCGAGCTCTTGAATGTTGAAGAAACGTATTAAAATATCCAAAGATAATCATATTTTTCTACCTCGTTCAGATATAAACTTTATACACGGAATCAAAAGTTGTTTATATTACTAGGCGGTGCTTCGGTTCGCGTTATTTCTTGTAGTACGAGTATTTATGAAGAGACCACCATGCACGGACGAAATGTCGTTCGCAGGTAATCCGCCGTTTCATCTGCTGCGTCGATCGAAACGATGATTCGGCGGAATTTTCTGTTTTTCCCCCTAAGCACACTCCGATCGAGGATATCGGTAGCATCAATCAATATAACATCGCATTTGCGGTCAACAACGGCGACCGGACAACTTTCTACCCATTGTTATGCATACACGAGAGATGAGCAGAGAGAGGAGTTTCTCTTCCTCGCGGAATCGCAGAGACGGTGCTAAATTATTATTAATAGCCGCGGCTCCAGCTGACAGATTGTTTTCTTCTCTCACTAAAACTGGCACTACCAAAGGAGAAACAAGATGAAGATATCGATTCTTGATTGTTGTTCGGTAGCACAAGCACCAAGCTACCAAACATTACACTGCAACAGCGCATCGGCAGCTTTTTTACTTCTTCCACTTCTTACAGGCTGAGCGCAGTAGCAACAGAAATATAAAAATTCTCACAAGCTCGATTTTTAAAACTTGTTCGACTTAAGACGATTTAATAACAGCCACAACACTGTACTTTTCGCATGTCATTCTGGTAAGGTTATTACACTTTATAAGAATGGGTTGCGATTGCTTTCTCTGTAAAACGCCCACGGTAAAGAGAATTATAAAGGAGCAGCGTAAAGACTGTATTTGTCATAAAGAGCCTTATGATTTCAGCAATCAAATAAAAATGTCATATCACTCTAAAAGCGCGATGTAGTAATGACCTGTAAGCAGTGTGTATGAATTATTATTTTTATTATCGCTAGTCTTGATCTTTTCAATAATCCTTTTACTCTTTATGTTGGGTGTTTACCTTCTAGTGCTCACACGTCATGTCAATTGCTGACATTTTCGTATACTAGAGATGCCCAGCCCATTTAGTAGCCCACAAGTCTTTTCTAAAAAATATGCAACGTGGAGAACCGTTGGA
The DNA here is from genome assembly GCA_910589415.1 of Malachius bipustulatus. Lineage (NCBI taxonomy): Eukaryota > Metazoa > Arthropoda > Insecta > Coleoptera > Melyridae > Malachius > Malachius bipustulatus. Next base: position 29,897,941 of record OU342638.1, on the reverse strand, counting down.
AGTTTCAACAACCAAAAAGAAGTTTTAACCAGACTATTTCGCAGTCTCTTTTTATGGGTAAAATTTCTTGTACTCAGAGGCTGATGTTGCCCTCAGAGACCTTGTAACTTGGTTTCGTTGAAAAGATTACGATTTGTTTTTGATAGCTGCCATCAGGGGTCATCAGGGGGAGTATCCCCCGAATGAGATGTAGTTGATTCCGGATAGTCTGGATGAATTGAAGGATCCTGTCGAAAGTGACGAGTCGAAGGACGAGGCTAGAATACCGCATCGATAGTGGTGACGTCAAGACACTGCAGAACTTGGTCGCCCAACTACACTTCATCGGTAGGGCAAGCATCTTGAGACCAGTTTGTTTATGGTCAAAAGTATACATTCCCAGATCTTGCAAACACGGGTCGAAGAGAAAGCCAAGGAGCAGGGATTCGATCTTTGGGGGCGTTTTTTTTTCCAACCAGACTTCTCTGTATCGTCGCCGGGAAAATTTCAAACCTTCGGGAAAAAGAAGACCTCAAAAGCTGCACTTCATCGGAGAAAGTCAATTCTATTTTGGACAAGTTTCTTCAAACCAGTCTAGATGATGAAAAAACAGGCCAAAGATTAGGCTAAGGAGCAGAGAATCGATCTTCGGGGACTTTTTTTTCCAACAAGACTTCTGCAGGGTCGCTGGGAAAATGTATAAACCTTCTCGAAAGAGAAGACCTTAAAAAGCTGTACTTCGTCGGAGAAATTCAGATCTTCCATTGGACAAGCTTCTTGAGACCAGTTTGATTAGATTAAAAGTATACTTTCCCGGATATTGCAAAACACAGGCCGAAGAGAAAGCCAAGGAGCAAGGAATCAGGACTTCGGAGACGTTTTACTTACCAACACGACTTTTGTACCGTCACTGGGAGAAATTCGAAACCTTCGAGAAAGAGAAGATCTCAAAAGCTGCACTTCATCGGAGAAAGTCAGATCTTTCACTGGACAAGTTTCTTGAGACCAGTTTGATTGGGTTAAAATTATGCATTCCCAGAGGTTGCAAACACAGGCCAAAGAGAACGCCAAGGAGCAAGGAATCAGGTCTTCGGAATGTTTTCCTTACCAACAATATTTCTGTACCGTCACTGGGAGAAATTCGAAACCTTCGAGAAAGAGAAGATCTCAAAATCTGCACTTCATCGGAGAAAGTCAGATCTCTTCCATTGGACAAGCTTCTTGAGACCAGTTTGGATTAGGGTAAAATTATACATTCCCAGAGGTTGCAAAACACAGGTCGAAGAGAAAGCCAAGGAGCAGGGATTCGATCTTTGGGGGCGTTTTTTTTCCAACCAGACTTCTCTGTATCGTCGCCGGGAAAATTTCAAACCTTCGGGAAAGAGAAGACCTCGCTGCACTTTACCGGAGAAAGTCAATTCTACCGTTGGACAAGTTTCTTCAAACCAGTCTAGATGATGAAAAGACAGGCCAAAGATTAGGCTAAGGCGCAGAGAATCGATCTTCGGGGACGTTTTTTTTTCCAACAAGACTTCTGCAGGGTCGCTGGGAAAATGTATAAACCTTCTCGAAAGAGAAGACCTCAAAAGCTGTACTTCATCGGAGAAAATCCGACCTTCCATTGGACAAGCTTCTTGAGACCAGTTTGATTAGATTAAAAGTATACTTTCCCGGATATTGCAAACACAGGCCAAAGAGAAAGCCAAGGAGCAGGGAGTCGATCTTAGGGGACATTTTTTCCATAAAGCCATCTGTACCCTAGTCGGGAAAAATTCGAGACCTTCGCGAAAGAGAAGATCTCAAAAGTTGCACTTCATCGGGGAACGTCAGATCTTTTGGACACGCTTCTTGAGACTAGTATTTTTAGGTCAAAAAATGCAAACACATGCCAAAGAAAAAGCCAAGGAGCAGGAAATCGATCTTCGGAGACGTTTTTTTTTTTTCAACAAGACTTCTGCAGGGTCGCTGGGAAAATTTATAAACCTTCTCGAAAGAGAAGACCTCAAAAGCTGTATTTCATCGGAAAAAATCAGACCTTCCATTGGACAAGCTTCTTGAGACCAGTTTGATTAGGTTGAAAGTATACATTCCCAGATATTGCAAACACAGGCCAAAGAGAAAGCCAAGGAGCAGGGAGTCGATCTTCGGGGACATTTTTTCCATAAAGCCATCTGTACCCTAGCCGGGAAAAATTCGAGACCTTCGCGAAAGAGAAGATCTCAAAAGTTGCACTTCATCGGGGAACGTCAGATCTTTTGGACACGCTTCTTGAGACTAGTATTTTTAGGTCAAAAGTTGCAAACACATGCCAAAAAAAAGGCAAGGAGCAGGGAATCGATCTTCGGAAACGTTTTTTTTTCAACAAGACTTCTGCAGGGTCGCTGGGAAAATTTATAAACCTTCTCGAAAGAGAAGACCTCAAAAAGCTGTACTTCATCGGAGAAGTTCAGATCTTCCATTGGACAAGCTTCTTGAGACCAGTTTGATTAGATCAAAAGTATACTTTCCCGGATATTGCAAAACACAGGCCGAAGAGAAAGCCAAGGAGCAAGGAATCAGGACTTCGGAGACGTTTTCCTTACCAACACGACTTCTGTACCGTCACTGGGAGAAATTCGAAACCTTCGAGAAAGAGAAGATCTCAAAATCTGCACTTCATCGGAGAAAGTCAGATCTTCCATTGGACAAGCTTCTTGAGACCAGTTTGGATTACGGTAAAATTATACATTCCCAGAGGTTGCAAACACAGGCCAAAGAGAACGCCAAGGAGCAAGGAATCAGGTCTTCGAAATGTTTTCCTTACCAACAATACTTCTGTATCGTCACTGGGAGAAATTCGAAACCTTCGAGAAAGAGAAGATCTCAAAATCTGCACTTCATCGGAGAAAGTCAGATCTTCCATTGGACAAGCTTTTTGAGACCAGTTTGATTAGGTCAAAAGCATAAATTCCCAGATGTCGCAAACACAGGCCAAAGAGAATGTCATGGAGCAGGGAATTGATCTTCAGGGACATTTTTCTTTCCAGAAAGACTTCTGACCCCTCGCCGGGAAAATTACCACACTTTCGCGAAAGAGGTCTCAAAAGCTGCACTTCATCGGGGAACGTGTTGCCAAAATAGGCCCAAGAGAAAGCCGAGGAGCAGGGAAACGAAAGAATTCTGAACCGTGTGCCGCGAAAAAGAAAACCTTCGACGAGGACAAATCTCAAAGTTAACCAAACTGAAGAAAAGGGTTAATGGGCTCGAAGAGCAACAGAAGGACTGACTCCGTTGACACTTGACAGCCTACACTTCGCAGTAATGCCGTCTCGTGATGACAGCATCAACTACTTCGCGGAGCTAATAACGATGCTCAAGAGCAGCATGGACCACTCGTATGTCGAGATAATGTCCCGTCTGAAAGTAAAGTAGTTAATGGTAGTAAGGTGCTCACTGGAATATTATATAAAAAAATACGCATCGGATCAAAAAAAAAAGTGAGTAAGGAACTTGTTCTTCTGGAAGGGGGACATCCAATGACACCAAAAATAACAAACCTACCCCAACCCCCTAGCAATGAGGGGGGGGAACTTTAAAATATTAAATTGATCCCCTTTCCCCCTTCATGCAGATGGGGAGGGGGTAAATGTCATATTTTCGTTAGGAACCAAGTAAGAAGCAAGTAACCAAGGCAGTAAGTATACGACATCAATCGAAGCCTGCCATGAAGCTACACACACTTCCATAATATGAGAAACATCCTCCTCCCCCCAGCTGAGGACTGGAACGCAGTAAAAGGGAATTTACACACGGATCAAAAAAATATTTGGCTCAAACTGTTTGAAAACAATTCATAACAGGCATAAATATAAATATGACGGAAGTGACAAAAAATACATACAACTAGCATAATAAGTGAAGTGGTGATGTTTGAATGAAAAACTTGGATGGTGCCAAGAAAATTGGAATGTCCCCAGCTGCTTGGTAATTATTGTCTGAATCGTGGTTTCGAAATAATTTTTTTTTCCTTTTCAATTTCCTCACTTATTTATATTAACCCCAATTTTCATAATTTAGAAAGTCGTTCCAATATTTATTCTTCTAGAGGGAACGAAGAAACCATGAGAAGAAATTCTTAAACAATATACAAATTAAATGAACAGCTTACGATAAAATGCAAAATTACCGTAATCTCAACAGAACAACTGAATGAAATAGATTTTCTAAATTTGATTCCGTTTTCATTATTACAAGAGTCGTGATCTCCATTACGGCTTGCGGCCATAAAATAATAACCTCCAGAGGCCAGGTTACAAGCAACCTGGACGGGTTCGATCGATTCCATTAGAAATTATTAAAAACTACGACCTCAATAATTAATTTCACACCTAAAATATTCATAAAAGATGCGTAAAATTAATACAATTTAATAAGAGAAACTACGACCGCGAATTTTACGTAACCTGTTACGTAAGTATTTTCCTTAAGCCGGCTTGAATTATTATTTCCTCGTTTTACCAGAAGCTTCCAAGGAGACCATATTTGTATGTAGGGCTATAAAATTCTAAATGCCTTTTAAAGGTGGATTATTATAGGAAATATAATTTTTCTTTCGAGCAGGTTGTTGTATTAGACCTCAAACATAATTTTGCCTCAGAATGAAACTGGTTAAGCCGTGACTCTTTCAAGAAAATGACCTCAATCGTGGAATCACTACTTTACGACTTTACTGATGCATATAATCTTAAACGGTTCATATTAATCATTATTATTATCTAAAGATGCAATACCAAACCAAGCCCAGGCTGTAACTTTTAGTAAGTACTTTCGCATAATAACTCGAGAAAAAATCAAAATGGTGTCCTACTATCATGTTGATCTTGTGTAGGTTTCTCTCGGGCTCGGGTGTTTCAAGTTCTCAAAGTAACCGTTAAATTTCAATGTGTGACTTTTCAGAAACCATTACCGGCCATTGAATTGTCCGTGCAGATTTTAAAGTGTTCATGTTCTCTCTCGACTCGTCGTCATATGAATCGGCCACATCGCACATATTGCAGGTTACTGGCTTATTCTTATTCAAGAACCTCGCTCAACTCAAGCCAGTTCTTAGTTCTTCGCTCGCCTCAACAAATGGATCGTGGAAAAGCAAATCCTGTCATTGTTTGATCGTCGGAAGATGAAAAGATGATTGCTGCGTTCATTGCGCGATGACAAGGCCCGCTATTATCCTTTGATAAGTTTAAATGTGTAATTTGTTTTGATTAATAATAATCGCGTCCCTGGATTCGTCATCGCGGTTCGCTTAATAAGTTTAATATTATGGTAAAGTTGAAGAGATCTAGCCTTTTGTCGACAGATGCAATGATGTCGTAACCAAAAATTAACCCAATTCTTGGGTTGCTATAAAAATTATTACATCTTCTCTCCCATTCCAGTTTCGTAAGATGAAAGTTTTTCTTCGATTTATCGAGTCTTTAAAGTAACAAGTAGAAATCGCAATTCAATGTCCGATCAATTATAGATCGGTGCTTTAGGAGACCACACGTCTATTTTAAACTAGAGATTAATCGCATTAAACAGTCGCATAAAAACTAGTAACGCATGAGGAATTAACTGTTTTCACTCGGATGCGACTCCTCGTGCCGTCTTTAATATTATTACCTGACCAATTAGCGGTTATGGAATAAGATATGCGATAAATGCGGCATCAATTAGTTGAGTGTGTCGTTAACAAACTCAATATACGGTAGACAGCGCGTTATTGACAATCTATTGAGAAGCGAAATCGTTCTTCTGACACACTTCGCCGACTTTGGTCCACTTGGAATTAGCATGGCGCGCAATGGAATTCAACGCCCGGTCCTGCTCAGTCTAATCTGTCATGACTTTTGAACTCCCCGCAATTGTTTATGGTCAGATGACACAGATTGTGCTTATGAAAGTGTAGCTGAAAATATGACAGTCATTAAAATCATTATGGATGAGCAAGAAGAACGTGCAGGTCAACAGCGCAGATGCAATACCTGATTGATGGATAAATTGTTTAGTTCGAGAAAAATGGCAGGGAAAAACATGCAAGCAGGCTCGGGAGATTCAACTGTCAGATTTAAGGGGACACCAATGCACCATAGTGGTAAGGTCCTGGTTTTTTTTTTTCATGCAGAGAAGACTAAGGGCATGAGGAGTTTTAGTTTCTAACGAATAGGACCTTCGATGCGAGGCATTCAGTTCAGTTCAGTTTACTCCGGGACCGGACTCGTAATTTCCTGTATTTTAATAAAAACCTTCTTGCGCATCAATCGCAGAAATAGTGTATTTTTATGCGATTCAATAATAAATATTTTCTTCCTATTTTTTTTATAATGAATATAATGAAAAAGTAATACGATTTTCTTTTGGGAAAACTCCACCTACCTACCAAAAAAAAAAAAAAAAGAATGATCCTCTCGTGGGTTCGAACCCGCACGAACAGTTTGCTAGGCAAGGGTGTAATGAACTGAGCCACAGTGCGTTTCAAATTTATAGTGCTGATGGGGTAGGTATTATGTAGTACGTCAGGTACCTACACCTACACATTTTATTTTTTAAACTGGTCATATCTTAGTTATTAAAAGACCAATTTGAATACTTTTTTCACCTGCATGTAGGTGATTCAATTTTCGTTGCGATTGCTCTTCTAATTTTCAGAACCATTCATAATTGAATGTGAAAAAAAATAAAAAAGAAATTGCGAACCATTTCATCGATTTAATAATTTTATATAAGTGTCAGCTAATTTTGCACAAGCGAAAAACTTTTTTATTTTTCGTTTAAAGTGCTACATTAATCGAGACGAATTGAAGCTAAGACATCAAATTATATGTTAAAGAAAAAAAAATGGAAAATTTCGGTTCAACTTCTTCAAAAAATGGACTCATAAACGGTTATAGAAATTTACACATTTTTACCCTTTTCCTACCCACGACACTGGCTTATTAATGGAAAATATGCTAATTTTATTGCATTAACTTAAATTTCCAATAATTTTCTTCAAATCCTGTTAATTTGAGTTCAAAGTTTTTTTGCCATCTTGCTCATACAGGGGTTCAAAAAATACTAAATTTTCCGAAAATTCAAATGGTCGCCATTTTGAAACGGCTCGGCCGATTTGGCTCAAGTGCAATACCCGACCACTCCTTGTGGACATCTTACTCTCACAAAAATTTCAGTCCCCTAGATTGAAAACTGCGGCCAGAAACCGTGCCTCAAGGACCGGATTTTTGGAACTTTGAAAGGACACCCTGTAGAAGTAACGTGACTTTTGGAAATTTTTTCAACGAAAATCTAAAGTCATTCCAAAGCTTTACAAGAATCCAAAATTTCGTTCACTAATCTTGAAAGATAAAGCTACAGGAGCGTTTTTAAAATCGAAAAAACGTGAGTACTCATTTAGCTCAGGCTAAATATCATAATATAAATATTTATGTAATTACTTGACACACGGGGATCATTAAAACCATCGTTTGATTAATCGCAGTCCCCGTTTCAGTACGTGATTAACAATTGTTTCCACGGTAAAAGAATGCGAACTAGAAGCGTCTATTGATAAAATTCCTTCACAATCTCTACCAAAGATAACGTGTACCTAGTGAGTACTAGCGCACATTATACCAATCACATCGTAGCTCAAAGCCCTATTGTATCTTCTCGTTGCCGTAACGATAAATCTAGCAGATAATTCGCCTCGATTGTAATTTGCATGTTCAATAAGTAAAAGCCGTGTCGATGATCAGCGAGTGGCGAGAGAGATGGAATAATGGAAGGCGGATAGATCTAGTTGTGGTGCAGAGGAATTGAAATAATGGACCAGAACAGCGACTCGGTTCACGTTCAATGGGTAGATAAGCCAATGATGGGGCATTCAATGCGGTTTTGAATCGAATTTATGTGTAACAGGTGCGACCATAATGGTTATACGTATTGAAATTGTGGGGCGAAAAATGGCCGTCCACATGTTCAGTCGGATGTTTTTACATGGAGCGGTTTCATACCCGTATAATTTTCTATGTTTGGTTATCTATGCGAAACGCTCGTAAGTAAGTAGGCATACAACAACATGCCAGTCGTATACAGAGTGTGTAAGGAAAGTGTGCTAAATTTCTACCATATGACATAATAAATGACTTGTGGCAAGATAAACAGCACAAACGAAGAAAACTATAATGATGGGTTAAGCCTTCATAAGCGCTGGCGTTGGAAAAAATTTAGGAATTGAGAGGTCTTGGTGGGATGCCAGAGGTATGAATTTTGCAAGTGACAATGCAATTTATTTGGGCGCGTCCCAGATGGGGTTGAGTAACCAGCCTCCACAGCCGACCTCCATGCAGATTCCGTACCGTTGCGTCAGTGGTAATATCTTACAAGCAACGGGTTGGAGGGCTCTCGACTTAACAACGAGAACAGAGAAGAAACAACTTGAACCAAGAGGAGACAACCTCGTCAAAAACCCTAATTCTGAAATGGAGGTCAAGGCTGTCGGGATGTACAACTGGATAGAGCGTAAACGCTAACGTTGGAAAAAAATTTGGGATTGGGGGGGGGTCTTGGTGAAATGCCAGAGGTATTAAAAATGTTAAAAACAAACAACTTTTGTGGGTGACAATGTGATTTATTTGGGCGTCCCAGATGGGGTTGAATCACCAGCCTCCACAGCCGATCTGCATGCAGATTCTGTACCACCTTGTCTTGCGTCAGTGGTGATATCTTACAAGCAACGGGTTGGAGGGCTCTCGACTTAACAACATGAACCGAGAAGAAACAACTTGAACCAAGAGGAGACAACCTCGTCAAAAACCCTAATTCTGAAATGGAGGTCAAGGCTGTCGGGATGTACAACTGGATAGAGCGTAAACGCTAACGTTGGAAAAAAATTTGGGCTTGGGGGGGTCTTGGTGAAATGCTAGAGGTATGAAAAATGATAAAAACAAATAACTGTTGTGGGTGACAATGTAATTTTTATTTGGGCGTGTCTCAGATACTCGGCTGACGTTGAACGCTATCTGGAAGCCTCAAAGTCACCAACCTCCACAGCCGATCTCCATGCAGATTCCCCACCACATTGTCTTGGGTCAGTGGTGATGATCAGCATGAACCAAGAGGAAACAAGCCGAACCATTTCACCTCATCAGAAAACCTTCAAACGGCTGACAGGATGTACGACTGGATTGAGCGTTCTGGACCTAGCCTAGGGTGGCACCTGACCTGACGGACCACATTTTCTTGAACCCAGCTCCACTCTAGGGTCTGGTTTGGGTATCACCGTTTACCTTGCAGCTCGTGATAACATCTCCAAAATTGTAAATGAAACTATCGATCAAATAGAGCACGACCCGCGTGATGAAAATCGACTACAATAATAATTAGCATACGTTCTCGACCAAGAGATAGAAAAGAAGAGTACGAGGATGGCACTTTTTCTCAGCACTGAATCCGAAGTACGATCAGAGTTGCCCAGGTAAACCAGCATGCAAAAGAGGGGTAGCCCTTGTGAGGATGTACAAGGGCAACAACCAGCCCTCATCTAAAGAGCCTTGCATCTACCGATGGACGGAGGGAATGGCAAGGTGTGAAAGGTGCCACAATATAATGCCACACATTCACCTAGTATTTATTTACTCTGCGGTATAAACGAATTCTTAAAATTTAGCAACACATTATTATTATCATAAAACTGTTGGTTAAATTTTCAAGCAGCTTTTCCTTGGAAAAAATTCCTAAATTCCCCATGTGAGTAACTCCCGTAGAAATTCGTTGTGTATTGCATGCGGCGCTAATTTTTGCTTGCGTCGACAAATTTATGTGTATGTGGACGTGTTCGCTGCATATCAACGCGAACAGAAATTTTCGCCGCATTCAGCGGACACGATCTTCTTTGTCGGTTTCTTTAAACTGTTCAAAGGGGCTTGCGCCGCAACAATATAATAGTATCGATGTATTTCGTGAACGCGAAACGATTTCGACGAGTTATTTTATTTAGCCAGCGTAAAAAATTATTTAAGAGTTCTCTGACTTGCGCCTATAATAATGAGCGAACATATCTTATGCTTTCTTTTTTTTTTAAACGTAAGTATTTGCAATAAAATCACCAATCAAATTGGGTTTTATTACGTGTTCTCTTATCAATGGTCAGTATCCTGCGATGAAACACATTTATAAAAAAAAAATACGAAGAACAATAATAAACATATAGAGAGACTTTAGACGCAGGATGTACGTACACGCACCTTTGAAATCAATAATAGAAAAAAATCGAAACTCTTATTTTACAGGCGCTTCTTCATTTCTTGGTTCATTTAAAACACTTCAAACACCATTAAGCAGTTAATTAGAAAATTACATAATAAGATTACTCTTTTTACGACTTTTTCAAATAAATTACTTTCGGATTGTATTCGCAAATGAACGTTTGACGGTTGCCTTGTACTGGTAGACAAAAAATACAAATCGATAATTATTATTGCAATTTCAAAATCGTAAAATTAATAATTAAATTCAATAATTCTAACTGCATGAAGGGTTGATTCGTCAAACTTGTAATCAATCAGAAGTGAGCAATAAAGCGCAGTCAATTCATCAAATTATTACCTCTCTTTGACACCAATTTTAAAGGAGTGCCTCGGCTTTGCGGATGGCATCTGGTTGGTATGGCCTTCGGTTCTTTCTTACCCATCAAAACGAATATCTTGCATTATTAAAAGACGAAAAGAAATGATTTTCTCCAGGTAAAAGTCTCAACGACCTTTTTACTAAAAATATAGTGTATAAATTCATAGACCTTTGTTTACGCGAAGGGACGCTTTTAGAGGGCAGGATATATCGACTTGGAAGAAATGCGTGGAGTTGAAGTTCGAAAGTGACGTAGACGCGCGTCAATGACGCCAAAATATTTGCAAATAGATTCCATCAGGCAATATGACGTAAGCTTTTGCTGATTAGTGGAATGCCGAAAATGCGAGGCTGAAATGGGAATAAAATATAGCGAGAATAAAAGATGGAGATAAGCTTACCGGTTATTACCTTACTACCGTACCTTAAAGCTCTAAATATCGACTTCTGCCTGAGTCTTGTTGCATTTAAAAAAAGTTTCGAAGCACCTTGCGTTTTTCTTCGTTAATTACTAAAGTTTCCATCTTGTTGGAAAGACGTTGAAAGATAAAGGTAACGTAAGTTAAAAGATTTAAAGAGCACTGACGCGAGACGCTTGGAGATTCATGGAGAAACGTCAAAAGCAATTTTAATTCATATTTCAGCGGGATTTGTCTTCCTATAATTGATTGCAACCTGATTTGTGGGTTTGAGGTGTTTTGTAGGTGTTTGGTTTTCGCTCTCAATTGTTCATGCTTTTCAAATTTTTGCTTATAACTTTTTTTTTTCTGTGAACGATGAACGTCTGCTCGGTTACTTTCCCGATTCAAAATCCGTCAAAAAAAAATACAAAAAAACGCAATTTTAAGACAACGGTACGTTTATCATTAGCACGGATAAGATCACGTAAAAAAGGTATTCCTCAGGGATCGGTTCTTGGCCCGTAATTATTAAACATGCTTATCGTTATCCTTGTATAGGCACTGATGACTGACGCGAAGTTTGGATTCTTTGATCTCGGTGACAAATCAAAGTAGTCCTTTTTTCTTTTTTACTAAATGACACGTTCATCCTTAATACGTGGGTATAAAATCACGCCAAAAAGGTATTCCACAGGAATCTGTTCTTGGTCCCTAATTCTTCAACAAGCTGATCGTGATCCTTGTATAGGCACTGATGACTGACGGGAAGTTTGGATTCTTTAATCTCGGTGACAAATCAAAGTAGTCCTTTTTTCTTTTTTACTAAATGACACGTTCATCCTTAATACGTGGGTATAAAATCACGCCAAAAAGGTATTCCACAGGAATCTGTTCTTGGTCCCTAATTCTTCAACAAGCTGATCGTGATCCTTGTATAGGCACTGATGACTGACGGGAAGTTTGGATTCTTTAATCTCGGTGACAAATCAAAGTAGTCCTTTTTTCTTTTTTACTAAATGACACGTTCATCCTTAATACGTGGGTATAAAATCACGCCAAAAAGGTATTCCACAGGAATCTGTTCTTGGTCCCTAATTCTTCAACAAGCTGATCGTGATCCTTGTATAGGCACTGATGACTGACGGGAAGTTTGGATTCTTTAATCTCGGTGACAAATCAAAGTACCTAGTCCTTTTTTCTTTTTTACTAAATGACACGTTCATCTTTAATACGTGAGTATAAAATCACGCCAAAAAGGTATTCCACGGGAATCTGTTCTTGGTCCCTAATTGTTCAACACGCTGATCGTGATCCTTGTATAGGCACTGATGACTGACAGGAAGTTTGGATTCTTTGATCTCGGTGACAAATCAAAGTAGTCCTTTTTCCTTTTTTACTAAATGACACGTTCATCCTTAATACGTGGGTATAAAATCACGCCAAAAAGGTATTCCACAGGAATCTGTTCTTGGTCCCTAATTCTTCAGCATGCTTATCATTATTCTTGTTTAGGCAATGATGACTGACGCGAAGTTTGGATTCTCTGGTCTCGGTCTCTATCAATGATAAAGTTCATCAGTGATAAGTATAAGATCACGCAAAAAAGGTGTTCCACAGGGATCTGTTCCTGGTCCTTATTAGTTCAACATGCTTATCGTTATCCTTGTATAGGCACTAATGACATGACGTAGGATTAGGTACCATTCATCGACACTTTCAATTTCATGTGACTATTCCGTCTTTAAAATGTCTACATGAAATATCACTTCTTCTGAAATGTTGAACATCAGCTATTTTCTCTACAGGAAGACACTAATTCCATTCATCCATTGATTGTATGTACCAGGAAAGACAAAAATATAAACACGGCGTCGAAAAGTATATTATTGGAAAAGGAAAGTTGTTAGTCTCTCAAGCAGAATGTAACCATTTCAATTTAAACACACACTAATGATGGGATTAGATAATTTATCATTTAAACTTGATTGGGGGCAATTTAACATTTGAACAAAAAAAAAAAAGATATAAACATTCATTAACAAAAATTAAACACTTTAAAATAAGATAAAGTTAATTGAAAATCTCAAGAAGAAAAACAGATATAATTAAAAGGTACATGCCATGAACTTATACAATGTAAGAGGGCACGTGAGGTGTATTGAACTCGCTTAGAAAGTAATATTTCGGATCAAGAAGCAAGGTCACCATTGAAGACCTGTCAGGGACTTGGTGATAGTTGCATAATTTCTAAAAGGCTGGTTTTGAACAGGAAGAGAACGTTTTTAAAGCACCCAGAGGTATTAGATAAGAAATCTCCATTTCTCCGCCCAGAGATATCGATCTCGAGAAGATTTGGTAACATGGCGCGCGAATTTTAACGGTGACTTGTCACATGATGATACGTTTATATCTTTTTGATTTCTTAATTGCCTGATCGAGGTGCAGCTCGATTAAGTCAGCAGGTTCCTGCTGAATAATCGTCTCTCTGAAATAGCAAGCAAAGCTGGTCAAGACATCCTTCTTGAGGATTTTAAAAGCCAACAAAAGGACGAAATATCTGTCGAGTTTGAAAGTTTTTAGCGTCTAAAATTTCAGATTGCCATCATTAGTAACAAGCCGCTTTGAAATCTTGACAACATTAATCTTCCACCTGAAATCTGAATAAATTTCTGACCAACCATTAATTTAACCGCTTAAATATTAATGCTCCTACATGAATAAACGACATAAGCATCTTTTGATCGAGATACATCGATTAATCGTGCGTTTTGACGAAGCCACGAGATACTTTCATCTTCCTCTTGTGGGGAACGAACTTTTTGACCTGAACGCGGTTTCACCCGCAAACGCAACGCGATACCATCAAATTTGACGGTACCTTCCGGAGGACACGCGCCCGAGGGCGTCTTTACAGAATTCTGCCGTCGATTAAAACTTTCACTGCCGCTCCGTCGGCAGGAACCTCGGCTGAATTAATTATTAAAAGAATTAATGGCCCAGCGTCAAGCCGCAGCAGGAACACCCACAAGACGCATGCGAGGCCTCTGATGTGACCGCCCGACGCAGTCACCAATTAAATTTCTATAGTTATTTTTCAACGACACGACCACTTTTTGCAACGATAATTCGCTCCGTCCAGACAAGTTTTGCGCAACGAGAGTAATCTAGTTCGGTCGAAACAGCTCGGAATCGAGACCATGTACGATCCGAATCGAGTAGGTAATAATCGGTTCATGTTTTACGTGTTGTTATTATAACACTTTTTTTAGTCGCTTCTAATTTGTAGCTCTCCGAGCTGGTCTAATTGTGAACATGAACATGAAAGTATTTTGCATCTTCTGCCATTAGAACGCATAAATTTTTATTGGATCGAGGCAGAAGGCGCTCGAGTAATCGACGAGAGGAATCGAGCGAGAGACTTATTAATTATAAATATAGGGGTTCGCGAGGTTGATTAGACGTTCTGGATGAAGATTAAATCTTCAGTTGCAGACAGCCATATCTTTAGTCTACATCAGAAGTACCCGAGATGTTTAGTAGGACGAAGTTCGTATAGTTAGTTGCTACGGTAAGTCTTGGGCTTGAATCCCTTTATGGAAACTTGCAGAATTTCAAGGTCCTTTTTCTTCACATGATCTTCTTGTTCCGTTACATTCTTTTGTCGTCTCAGTTTTGGGAACTACCTACAAATCTCACCACGGATTTATCTCATAGTCTCACTCCGAGAACTACCTCCGAAGATCCTCGATATCATATCTCCGGAACCATCCCTGAATCCGCCTCAAGGTTACGTTTTGCTCTTATTTTGTGTTTTCATTCCCGAACCTTACTTCCACACCTCATCCTAGAACTCAAAGAATGGAATCAATGGGTACCAAATACCTCAATGGACCCAAATAATCCAGGAAAATGTTTTTAGATAACATCTAACGGTCAAAAAAGCAGACGAAGAAGTCTCAAACAACTTCCACAAACTTGAACCATCTTTGAACATCTTGTGACCGTTTTTGCAGCATTTCGAGTAAGGGACTACCTCTTCACAATGGATGACGACATCGGCAAAAATTAGATACAGAGAGCCTGCAGGGAGTTTGTATCAATCATTCAAACCTGTTAAAGGGTTCAACTTCTTGTGGTTAAAGGGCAGGTTCAAAATTTCAATTGAAAATCGTGGTAAGATGTTTTTGATACATAGGTGCATTCCAAGTCAAGCCACTCCGTAATGTAGACATACACAAACCTGTGAGTTGGACAACTTCGAGGAAACTCATGATGCATGTTCATGTAAAATTTTGAGAAAATTTAGTTCTCCTAATTTTGTGCAGGTATAGTCTATAGCTACATAGAGTGAAAAAAGGGTTGAAGGTAACACTGATCCTTAGGGAACACCCAGTACTCGTTGTATGGTGCTCTCTGGACATATTAAAATTTTTGGTTTCTTGGAAGAGATTAAATCAAATAACCCGAGCAACATTCTCTAATTTTTTGCAGTTAGTCTATACCGTAATAGAGTGAAAAAAGGGTTAAAGGTAACGCTGATCCTTGGGGAACACCCAGGACTCGTGGTCTGGTTCTTTCTAGACGTATCAAGATGTTTGGTTTCTTGGAAGAGATTAAATCAAATAACCCGAGCAACATTCTCTAATTTTGTGCAGTTGGTCTATACCGTAATAGAGTGAAAAAAGGGTTAAAGGAAACACTGATCCTTGGAGAACACCCAGGACTCGTTGTATGGTCCTCTCTAGACGTATCAAGATTTTCAGTTTCTTGGAAGAGATTAAATCAAATAATCCGAGCCACATTCTCTAATTTTTTGCAGTTAGTCTATACCGTAATAGAGTTAAAAAATGGTTAAAGGTAACACTGATCCTTGGGGAGCACCCAGGACTCGTGGTCTGGTTCTCTCTAGACGTATCAAGATGTTTGGTTTCTTGGAAAAGATTGAATCAAATAACCCAAGCAACATTCTCTAATTCTGTGCAGTTAGTCTTATACTGCCATAGAGCGAAAAAAGGGTTGAACGTAACAGTGATCCTTGGGGAACACCCAGTACTCGTTGTATAGTGCTCTCTGGATATATCAACATTTTTGGTTTCTTGGAAAAGATTAAATCAAATAACCCGAGCAACATTCTCTAATTTTGTGCAGTTAGTCTATACCGTAATAGAGTTAAAAAAGGGTTAAAGGAAACACTGATCCTTGGGGAACACCCAGGACTTGTTGTATGGTGCTCTCTGGACATATTAAAATTTTTGGTTTCTTGGAAGAGATTAAATCAAATAACCCGAGCAACATTCTCTAATTTTTTGCAGTTAGTCTATATCGTAATAGAGTTAAAAAAGGGTTAAAGGAAACACTGATCATTGGGGAACATCCAGGACTCGTTGTATGGTGCTCTCTGGACATATTAAAATTTTTGGTTTCTTAGAAGAGATTAAATCAAATAACCCGAGCAACATTCTCTAATTTTTTGCAGTTAGTCTATACCGTAATAGAGTTAAAAATGGGTTAAAGGAAACACTGATCATTGGGGAACACCCAGGACTCGTGGTCTGGTTCTCTCTAGACGTATCAAGATTTTCAGTTTCTTGGAAGAGATTAAATCAAATAAGCCGAGCAACATTCTCTAATTTTTTGCAGTTAGTCTATACCGTAATAGAGTTAAAAAAGGGTTAAAGGAAACACTGATCCTTGGGGAACACCCAGGACTCGTTGTATGGTGCTCTCTGGACATATTAAAATTTTTGGTTTCCTAGAAGAGATTAAATCAAATAACCCGAGCAACATTCTCTAATTTTTTGCAGTTAGTCTATAACCGTAATAGAGTTAAAAAAGGGTTGAAGGAAACACTGATCCTTGGGGAACACCCAGGACTCGTGGTATACTTCTCTCTAAACGTATCAAGATTTTTGGTTTCGTGGAAGAGATTAAATCAAATAAGCCGAGCAACATTCTCTAATTTTTTGCAGTTAGTCTATAACCGTAATAGAGTTAAAAAAGGGTTAAAGGAAACACTGATCCTTGGGGAACACCCAGGACTCGTTGTATGGTGCTCTCTGGACATTTTAAAATTTTTGGTTTCTTGGAAGAGATTAAATCAAATAATCCGAGCAACATTCTCTAATTTTGTGCAGTTAGTCTATACCGTAATAGAGTTAAAAAAGGATTAAAGGAAACACTGATCCTTGGGGAACACCCAGGACTCGTTGTATGGTGCTCTCTGGACATTTTAAAATTTTTGGTTTCTTAGAAGAGATTAAATCAAATAACCCGAGCAACATTCTCTAATTTTTTGCAGTTAGTCTATACCGTAATAGAGTTAAAAAAGGGTTAAAGGAAACACTGATCATTGGGGAACACCCAGGACTCGTGGTCTGGTTCTCTCTAGACGTATCAAGATTTTCAGTTTCTTGGAAGAGATTAAATCAAATAAGCCGAGCAACATTCTCTAATTTTTTGCAGTTAGTCTATACCGTAATAGAGTTAAAAAAGGGTTAAAGGAAACACTGATCCTTGGGGAACACCCAGGACTCGTTGTATGGTGCTCTCTGGACATATTAAAATTTTTGGTTACTTGGAAGAGATTAAATCAAATAACCCGAGCAACATTCTCTAATTTTTTGCAGTTAGTCTATACCGTAATAGAGTTAAAAAAGGGTTAAAGGAAACACTGATCCTTGGGGAACACCCAGGACTCGTTGTATGGTGCTCTCTGGACATATTAAAATTTTTGGTTTCTTAGAAGAGATTAAATCAAATAACCCGAGCAACATTCTCTAATTTTTTGCAGTTAGTCTATAACCGTAATAGAGTTAAAAAAGGGTTAAAGGAAACACTGATCCTTGGGGAACACCCAGGACTCGTTGTATGGTGCTCTCTGGACATATTAAAATTTTTGGTTACTTGGAAGAGATTAAATCAAATAACCCGAGCAACATTCTCTAATTTTTTGCAGTTAGTCTATACCGTAATAGAGTTAAAAAAGGGTTAAAGGAAACACTGATCCTTGGGGAACACCCAGGACTCGTTGTATGGTGCTCTCTGGACATATTAAAATTTTTGGTTTCTTAGAAGAGATTAAATCAAATAACCCGAGCAACATTCTCTAATTTTTTGCAGTTAGTCTATAACCGTAATAGAGTTAAAAAAGGGTTGAAGGAAACACTGATCCTTGGGGAACACCCAGGACTCGTGGTATACTTCTCTCTAAACGTATCAAGATTTTTGGTTTCGTGGAAGAGATTAAATCAAATAAGCCGAGCAACATTCTCTAATTTTTTGCAGTTAGTCTATAACCGTAATAGAGTTAAAAAAGGGTTAAAGGAAACACTGATCCTTGGGGAACACCCAGGACTCGTTGTATGGTGCTCTCTGGACATTTTAAAATTTTTGGTTTCTTGGAAGAGATTAAATCAAATAATCCGAGCAACATTCTCTAATTTTGTGCAGTTAGTCTATACCGTAATAGAGTTAAAAAAGGGTTAAAGGAAACACTGATCCTTGGGGAACACCCAGGACTCGTTGTATGGTGCTCTCTGGACATTTTAAAATTTTTGGTTTCTTAGAAGAGATTAAATCAAATAACCCGAGCAACATTCTCTAATTTTTTGCAGTTAGTCTATACCGTAATAGAGTTAAAAAAGGGTTAAAGGAAACACTGATCATTGGGGAACACCCAGGACTCGTGGTCTGGTTCTCTCTAGACGTATCAAGATTTTCAGTTTCTTGGAAGAGATTAAATCAAATAAGCCGAGCAACATTCTCTAATTTTTTGCAGTTAGTCTATACCGTAATAGAGTTAAAAAAGGGTTAAAGGAAACACTGATCCTTGGGGAACACCCAGGACTCGTTGTATGGTGCTCTCTGGACATATTAAAATTTTTGGTTACTTGGAAGAGATTAAATCAAATAACCCGAGCAACATTCTCTAATTTTTTGCAGTTAGTCTATACCGTAATAGAGTTAAAAAAGGGTTAAAGGAAACACTGATCCTTGGGGAACACCCAGGACTCGTTGTATGGTGCTCTCTGGACATATTAAAATTTTTGGTTTCTTAGAAGAGATTAAATCAAATAACCCGAGCAACATTCTCTAATTTTTTGCAGTTAGTCTATAACCGTAATAGAGTTAAAAAAGGGTTGAAGGAAACACTGATCCTTGGGGAACACCCAGGACTCGTGGTATACTTCTCTCTAAACGTATCAAGATTTTTGGTTTCGTGGAAGAGATTAAATCAAATAAGCCGAGCAACATTCTCTAATTTTTTGCAGTTAGTCTATAACCGTAATAGAGTTAAAAAAGGGTTAAAGGAAACACTGATCCTTGGGGAACACCCAGGACTCGTTGTATGGTGCTCTCTGGACATTTTAAAATTTTTGGTTTCTTGGAAGAGATTAAATCAAATAATCCGAGCAACATTCTCTAATTTTGTGCAGTTAGTCTATACCGTAATAGAGTTAAAAAAGGGTTAAAGGAAACACTGATCCTTGGGGAACACCCAGGACTCGTTGTATGGTGCTCTCTGGACATTTTAAAATTTTTGGTTTCTTAGAAGAGATTAAATCAAATAACCCGAGCAACATTCTCTAATTTTTTGCAGTTAGTCTATACCGTAATAGAGTTAAAAAAGGGTTAAAGGAAACACTGATCATTGGGGAACACCCAGGACTCGTGGTCTGGTTCTCTCTAGACGTATCAAGATTTTCAGTTTCTTGGAAGAGATTAAATCAAATAAGCCGAGCAACATTCTCTAATTTTTTGCAGTTAGTCTATACCGTAATAGAGTTAAAAAAGGGTTAAAGGAAACACTGATCCTTGGGGAACACCCAGGACTCGTTGTATGGTGCTCTCTGGACATATTAAAATTTTTGGTTACTTGGAAGAGATTAAATCAAATAACCCGAGCAACATTCTCTAATTTTTTGCAGTTAGTCTATACCGTAATAGAGTTAAAAAAGGGTTAAAGGAAACACTGATCCTTGGGGAACACCCAGGACTCGTTGTATGGTGCTCTCTGGACATATTAAAATTTTTGGTTTCTTAGAAGAGATTAAATCAAATAACCCGAGCAACATTCTCTAATTTTTTGCAGTTAGTCTATAACCGTAATAGAGTTAAAAAAGGGTTGAAGGAAACACTGATCCTTGGGGAACACCCAGGACTCGTGGTATACTTCTCTCTAAACGTATCAAGATTTTTGGTTTCGTGGAAGAGATTAAATCAAATAAGCCGAGCAACATTCTCTAATTTTTTGCAGTTAGTCTATAACCGTAATAGAGTTAAAAAAGGGTTAAAGGAAACACTGATCCTTGGGGAACACCCAGGACTCGTTGTATGGTGCTCTCTGGACATTTTAAAATTTTTGGTTTCTTGGAAGAGATTAAATCAAATAATCCGAGCAACATTCTCTAATTTTGTGCAGTTAGTCTATACCGTAATAGAGTTAAAAAAGGGTTAAAGGAAACACTGATCCTTGGGGAACACCCAGGACTCGTTGTATGGTGCACTCTGGACATACTAAAATTTTTGGTTTCTTGGAAGAGATTAAATCAAATAATCCGAGCAACATTTTCTAATTTTGTGCAGTTGGTCTATACCGTAATAGAGTGAAAAAAGGGTTAAAGGTAACTCTGATCCTTGGGGAACACCCAGGACTCGTGGTATACTTCTCTCTAAACGTATCAAGATTTCTGGTTTCGTGGAAGAGATTAAATCAAATAAGCCGAGCAACATTCTCTAATTTTTTGCAGTTAGTCTATAACCGTAATAGAGTTAAAAAAAGGGTTAAAGGAAACACTGATCCTTGGGGAACACCCAGGACTCGTTGTATGGTGCTCTCTGGACATATTAAAATTTTTGGTTTCTTGGAAGAGGTTAAATCAAATAACCCGAGCAACATTTTCTAATTTTGTGCAGTTGGTCTATACCGTAATAGAGTGAAAAAAGGGTTAAAGGTAACACTGATCCTTGGGGAACACCCAGGACTCGTGGTATACTTCTCTCTAAACGTATCAAGATTTCTGGTTTCGTGGAAGAGATTAAAGCAAATAAGCCGAGCAACATTCTCTAATTTTTTGCAGTTAGTCTATAACCGTAATAGAGTTAAAAAAAGGGTTAAAGGAAACACTGATCCTTGGGGAACACCCAGGACTCGTTGTATGGTGCTCTCTGGACATATTAAAATTTTTGGTTTCTTGGAAGAGATTAAATCAAATAACCCGAGCAACATTCTCTAATTCTGTGCAGTTAGTCTTATACTGCCATAGAGCGAAAAAAGGGTTGAAGGTAACAGTGATCCTTGGGGAACACCCAGTACTCGTTACTCGTTGTATAGTGCTCTCTGGATATATCAACATTTTTGGTTTCTTGGAAGTGATTAAATCAAATAAGCCGATCAACATTCTCTATACCTATGGCACAAACAAGACTTTCCCTTTCACCGGCATCGACTTAACTTTAATTGCTTATATGATTCAGTAAAATGTTAGCAAAAAATTACTTTTTTTCGCCTGATTATTATTTACTCCAGTTAATTGATCATTTCAGTTGTTGCTCTCGTTGTACCACTATTACTTTAATTAACTATTTATTATTCCAATAGTACAACAGCGACTATAGAAATTCTAAAAGATGAGTACCTACCTACCTAAAACAATAATTGATATCAGGATTAGCATTTACGGCGTGTATTTATGTCAGAGAAGAACTACTTTTACTCAGTATTTTCCAATAATGAGAAATACGAGAAGTAATTTAAAGATTTCAATTAATTTTTAATGACTATTTCTGCAATAATTCTATTCTAAAATCATTAATTCATATTACAGCAAACCGTGGTTATTCGAGAAATTCTACTCTTCTTTCTGTGTATGAGTAGATTGTGCAAACATTCGCTCGGTTCATTTAAAATTCAAAAAGCTCGCAGAACAAGCAAGAATGAATCGTTTCCGAAAAGAAAACCGAACTGTTCTTCATTTTTGCATTCCAATCAGTATACATGCAACGAGGCAATAAATCTGGAGAACGTCTATTTCATCGGCTTGTAGGTATGCCTTATCTATCTTTGACTTGCATTAAGAGAGAAGGCGTCGATGTACGATCGACTGTTGTTAGCACTGGCAGATCGTATCTCTATCACCTGTCATATGAAGAAGACTTCCGCGACGTCATCTACCGTTGCTCACTAGCTCATTCGAGATTAAACCGAGTGGCAAAGATATGGAGTGGATCACCTTTGGAGATAGGGAAGGTGCAGCTGATCCCAGGGGGAATTCCTTTCTTTTTTTTCTATAATACCGAGCCAGCTTTTGAACTCGTAGCAACACTGGTAACTTTGTGTCTAATGAGTTATTTTCAGTTATAACACTTTCTAAGAGGGTACAATGTAAGATCATTACAGTATGTTTATAAAAATTGAAAGAGGATTGATGACAAGTTAGGATTTTTTTCTTTGGCATCGGTCCCAGTTGCACCTAATAGTTCGCGCAACGGTCAAAATCGTCACTGTAAACAATTCATCATAGTTTGAGAGTCGCCACGCACTGACAATAATAATTAATGATTCGAGCGGGTTTATTCGCATATTTATAGTAGGTAAAATTACCTTTAAAAAAAGAATTTTTCGGAACAATTTTTGGAGGTTGCTAGGAGACAATAAAACATGAAGTTTCCGCCATCTTCATTTTTGGGGGTGAGTTAATTTTTGAAAATAGCCATATGAGAAAAATTGCCATTTTGTAGTAGGTACCTGAAAATCGCTACAAAAAGATGTATCCCCGAATATTTCTAAAAGTGTCCGATTTCGTGAAAAAAATTTGAAAACAAAAGTTATTGACCATCAGTTTTTACATAATTCGCAATTTTGCCTAATGTCAATACGTTTTGGCCTGCGATCGATCGAAAATTACAACACCGCCTTGAAAAATCTGTCTCGAAAATAATTTTCCGTAACAAGCTGACATTTGGGGGTTGCCAGAAGACCATAAAAGATTAAATTTCCCCCGTTTTCGCCATCAGAATTTTTGAGGATGAGATAATTTCAAAAGCTTCGACAGCTTATTTTTGAAAACAGCAAAATGGGAAAAAAATATTTTTTGTAGAAGAAGAGCACCAATTTTTACATCGCAATGCAGGAAATTTTGCCAAATGTGACGTTTTGTCCTGGAGTCGAACGAAAATTACAACACCGCCTTGAAAAATCTGTCTCGAAAATAATTTTCCGTAACAAGCTGACATTTTGGGGGTTGCCAGAAGACCATAAAAGATTAAATTTCCCACGTTTTCGCCATCAGGATTCTTGGGGGTGACGTAATTTCAAAAGCTCGACAGCTTATTTTTGAAAACAGCAAAATGGGAAAAATTTATTTTTTGTAGAAGAAGAGCACCAGTTTTTACATGACTCGCAATGCAGGAAATTTTGCCAAATGTGACGTTTTGTCCTGGGGTCGACCGAAAATTACAACACCGCCTTGAAAAATCTGTCTCGAAAGTAATTTTCCGTAACAAGCTGAGCATTTTGGGGGTTGCCAGAAGACCATAAAAGATGAAATTTCCCACGTTTTCGCCATCAGGATTTTTGGGGGTGAGGTAATTTCAAAAGCTTCGACAGCTTATTTTTGAAAATAGCGAAATGGGAAAAATTTATTTTTTGTAGAAGAAGCAGAGCACCAGTTTTTACATGACTCGCAATGCAGCAAATTTTGTCTAATTTTAATACGTTTTGACCTGGAGCCGATCGAAAATTACAACACCGCCTTGAAAAATCTGTCTCGAAAATAATTTTCCGTAAGAAGCTGAGCATTTTGGGGGTTGCCAGAAGACCATAAAAGATGAAATTTCCCACGTTTTCGCCATCAGGATTTTTGGGGGTGAGGTAATTTCAAAAGCTTCGACAGCTTATTTTTGAAAACAGCAAAATGGGAAAAAATTATTTTTTGTAAAAGAAGAGCACCAATTTTTACATGACTCGCAATGCAGGAAATTTTGCCAAATGTGACGTTTTGCCCTGGAGTCGAACGAAAATTACAATACCGCCTTGAAAAATCTTTCTCGAAAGTAATTTTCCGGAACAAGCTGACATTTTGGGGGTTGCCAGAAGACCATAAAAGATGAAATTTCCCACTTTTTCGCCATCATGATTTTTGGGGGTGAGGTAATTTCAAAAGCTCGACAGCTTATTTTTGAAAACAGCAAAATGGGAAAAATTTATTTTTTGTAGAAGAAGAGCACCAGTTTTAACATGACTCGCAATGCAGGAAATTTTGCCAAATGTTACGTTTTGTCCTGGGGTCGACCGAAAATTATACAACACCTTGAAAAATCTGTCAGGAAAATAATTTTCCGTAACAATTTTGAGGGTTGCCAGAAGACCATAAAAGATTAAATTTCCCACGTTTTCGCCATCAGGATTTTTGGGGGTGAGGTAATTTCAAAAGCTCGACAGCTTATTTTTGAAAACAGCAAAATGGGAAAAATTTATTTTTTGTAGAAGAGCACCAGTTTTTACATGACTCGCAATGCAGGAAATTTTGCCAAATGTGACGTTTTGCCCTGGGGTCGACCGAAAATTACAACACCGCCTTGAAAAATCTGTCTCGAAAATAATTTTCCGTAACAAGCTGACATTTTGGGGGTTGCCAGAAGACCATAAAAGATGAAATTTCCCACGTTTTCGCCATCAGGATTTTTAGGGGTGAGGTAATTTCAAAAGCGACAGCTTATTTTTGAAAACAGCAAAATGGGATAAATTTATTTCTTGTAGAAGAAGAGCACCAGTTTTTACATGACTCGCAATGCAGGAAATTTTGCCAAATGTGACGTTTTGTCCTGGGGTCGAACGAAAATTACAATACCGCTTTGAAAAATTTGTCTCGAAAATAATTTTCCGTAACAAGCTGACATTTTGGGGGTTGGCAGAAGACCATAAAAGATTAAATTTTCCACGTTTTCGCCATCAGGATTTTTGGGGTGAGGTAATTCCAAAAGCTCGACAGCTTATTTTTGAAAACAGCAAAATGGGAAAAATTTATTTTTTGTAGAAGAGCACCAGTTTTTACATGACTCGCAATGCAGCAAATTTTGTCTAATTTCAATACGTTTTGCCCTGGAGTCGATCGAAAATTACAACCACGCCTTGAAAATCAGTCTTCCGGTATGATTTTTTGGAACATGATTATTTGGGTGTTGTCAGAAGACCATGAAAGATGAAATTTCCCAACTTTTTGACTTACAATATTACGTTTTCCGCTATTTTGATTTGAAGGGGTTGCTAGTTTTTTAGATTTTTCTAGCATACTTTTGAAAATAGCGATTTGAGACAGTTTTTTGTAGAGCGGAAAAATCCCTTCAAAACGATGTGTCTAACAAAATGACAATTGTGTAAATAAACCAAAAATGGTGAAGCTTTCCGTGATATTCGGGAGAAAATTTTTTCCCAACTTTCTTGCAAAAAACAAATAGCATTTTTTATTTATGCAAGAAATGTCGTTCGAGACATCGTTTTTTAGGGATTTACACGCTCTACATAAAAGTTTTCCTTACTCATATAGCGATTTTCAAAAATAAACTTTGAAAACTTCAAAATAACTAACCCACCAAAACCAAGATAACGGAAAACGCACAAAGGGTTGAAGGTCGAAAACGTGGAAAATTTCATCTTTTTTTGTCTTCTAACAACCCCTAAAATTTCAACTTCAGTTTGTTCAGGAAAATTCCGGTCTCTAACACTTGATTCAAGCTTAATAGGCTAGGCATATTAGGAATGAAATTGGGGTTCAGAATTTTTTTTTGATTTTCTCAGTCTCCATGTTTTTCGGATCTCTGAACACGAGTTTACTGGCAAAAATTTGGCCCTATACTTGTTTTTTTTTTGCACTTTTTGTATACATTTTTACACTTTTTTCAGTTTTAAATCTCATAAAGGAAGCGTTTCTTCGACTAGTCCATTCTATACAAAATTAAAGTAGACAAAATTTCCTACATTTCTCATTTATAACGTTTTTTTCCTATTCCTTGAGGTTTTGGAAAGTACGCAACAGTTTTGATTTTCTCACCCTCTATGCTTTTTAAGTCGCTGTCGCTGAACACGAAATTGCAGGTTGCTGGCAAAAATTTGGCCCGAAAATTAGTGTTTTTCGTTTTTCCGAAATTCCAGAACTTTTCTCAGTTTTTGGCCTAAATCTCAGAAAGGGCGCTATTTTTCGACAAGTCTATTAAAAATTAAAGTAGACAGAATTTCCTTAATTTCTCATAAAAACGTTTTTTTTTTTTTAGACTAAACTGTTCCACCGGTAGAGCGCGCCAAAAAAGATATTCCCATATCCAGTCAAAAGTGAGAAAAAGTGCAAAAAAAAAAGTTCAGGGCCCAATTTTTGCCAGCAAACATTCAATTCGTGTTCCAAAAAAAACATAAGAGGGTGAGAAAATTAAAACTTGCAAAAAACCTACGAAATGGGAATATTTTTTTGGCGCGCTCTACCGGTGGTGGTCTTCAAAAAAAAAAAGAAAGAAGATTTTTATGAGAAATGTAGGAAATTTTCTCTACTTTAATTTTATATAAAATGGACTTGCCGAAAAAATGCTTCCTTTCTGAGATTTAGACTAAAAACTGGAAAAAGCGCAAAAATTTTGGGAAAAAGTTGCAAAAAACTAAAGCTCCGGGTAAATTTAAAATTCGTGTTCAACGGCCCAAAAGAAGATAGAGGACGAGAAAAGCAAAACTTCCCGCTGAGAATTCTAATATTTCAAGCCTATAATATTACCGTAGTGTATTAAACCGAGGGCTAGGGTTAATTTTTCAAAAATCTCTCCAGCAAAAGGCTGATCAAGAACTCCATCTCTAGGGGCAAAATAGAGTTGACTTGAAAGACACAAAATTGAAACTTAATTATTTTTTTCAATTAACTGATACAGGCACAATCCACAAAAAAATTGTAACTTGCGGTAAAGTGGCGAAAAATATGATTTTTTCGATACAAGTGTAGAAATCTATTCTTATTTAAATCAAATTCGCAGCAAAAATTAAAAAAAAAAAAGAAAAGCCCAAATACTACAATGGCGTCATATTAGTCCAGAAAACTCAAAGGGAAATAAAACCAGCAACTATTGGCAATAAGCAATAATTGTTGGTGTAAAAGGGCACCAATGGCACACCATATTCAAACCTTTAAGTGGTTTAGAAACTAAATTACTTAAGTCACTTTGTAGTCCTTTATGATAATCTTAATCATATGGACCATGGTACGTGGACAACCACCAATCCTCGATTAGTTCATTATATTAGAAAATCGAGGCGTGGTAAGTGAATGTGAATGTATTCACTCTCTCCTAATAAATTGCTCATATATTTTTAATTTGTCAAGTACTATTAGTTCAATATTGAATAAAAAAGTGGTAGCGATTCTATCTTGTAGTTTTAAGTAACTCCCAGAGTTAATGAATGTTCTAGCGACAAGTGAAGAAGTAATCAACCGATCTTTTTATATATTTCGAGAAATATTCAACAATCCAGAAGTTAGTCGTGCAACCAAACCAACTCCACTCCACACTTCTGCCGTTTACTTTAAACTCAAACAGCGCCCACGGCCGGTCCGATATTTTCCATTAGTGGGCCACACGATCAGATCGCGTCCCCGATTATACGGCCCTCGAGCAAAGTGAATCGATCACTTTGCCCGACTGAAAGACAAACATCCACGACATTGCACACCGCAACGTCTTCCGGCTTGCGAACTTCGGAGTCGAGAGAAAGAAGTCCGTCGGATACGCGTTATGCAAATGCGATGCACCGGCGCAAATTCTAGAGGAAACCAGAGGAGTTAAAGTTATGATGAAGCGATTCGCCGGCACCGCAATCCGAGAGGTCAGGCTGCAATTAGACAAACATAGTAACAGATATTAATTGGCGATATTCATAAAGCGAGTGAGTGGTTCGTTAAAAGAACCAAAGAACCGTTGGCTCGTTAGCTAGACAATGGATGATAGTTACTACAGGTGGGTTGGGATGGAAAATTAAAAATTGTTAACAATTCTTGCCAATCGTTCTTCTTGGTGTCACCGTTAATTAGGTTCCTCTGTTCCTGATTACATTTAATTGCTTCAGTGTGCAAACGAACTAATAAAAATTGCAGTACAATAAATTGGAAAAAGGTGAATTGTTCATTTTCCCGAGCCACCTGTACCGATTCATCTGTGCCGATTCGCATTAATCACAGCAAAAGAATTTATTAACATTTTTTTTATCCAACAGTCAGGGTTGTTGTCAAAACAGTTAAAAAAACAGTCAAAAAAGGACCTTCAGCCTTTTTTCCCCAGAAATGAAATAAGGACACGTAAAACAGAAAAATGTCTGGTCCGATGCTTTCGAGCAGCACTTAGGCTGTTTAGGCTGAGAAAGAAACCCTCTTTGGATGATGACCTCTATGCAAAACACCTTTTTTTGACATTCAATCTCACCAATAACAATCCCAAGTCACCAAGAAACAATACCCTGAACCCAAAAAAAAATCCGATAACATATGGATTTAGGTCTTCTGAGAAAATACCTCAGGAAAGCCTTATCTCATCAACAAGCAACAATCCAAAGCATTACAAAACAGCAGTCAATTCAATCGGTTCTGAAAATGCCTCTTCTCAGAAAAGATCTCGTATGAGCCCTTTCTATTGTTCAGCTCGTCCACAAGCCACAAGCTAAAGTCCTCAGAAAACACACAACTCAATGAATTTTGAAATCTTTGGATTATGAACCCCGATGCGAGCACCCCTTTTAACAAAAGACGTTATTGATTCAATCTCACCATTAACAATCCCAAGTCACCAAGAAACAACACCCTGAACCCAAAACAATTGCAAACAATTCCGAAAACGTATGGATCTGGAGATCCCAAACCCGATGTGAAAAATAGAAGTAACAGAACAACGAAGGAAAAATAGAAATCGGCACGGCAGAAAAATTATTTTTTGGTCTTCTGAGAAAATACCTCATGAAAGCCCTATCTCATCAACAAGCAACAATCTCAAGTTATTACAAAACAGCAGTAGATTGAATCAGTTTTGGCAATGGGTGAATGTTTGGATTGTGACTCTGATGCAAAGCACCTCTTTTGACAAAAGTCGTTAAAGTGTTAGTTACCGAGAAACAACAGCCTAAACCCAAAACCGTTCCGACAACGTATGGATCTTTGGATCGTGAACTTGATGTGAAGCATAGAAGTAAGAACATCGCAGGAAGAATCGCTTTTTACTTTTTCTGAGAAAAGACCTCATATGAGCTCTGTCTATAAATAAGCTCACCCACAATCAGCAAGCCTAAGTCCTCAGAAAACAACAGTCTCATCAACTCAATCAGTTTTGAACATGGGCCATTCTTTGGATATAGCAGCCTTTATCCAAAACAGTTCCGACAACGTATGGATCTTGGGATAGTGAGCCCTACGACCCTACGTAACAACAGCGAAGGTAAAACAAAAATCTGCACGACAGAAAAATGATTTTTTGGTCTTCTGAGAAAATACCTCATGTAAGCCCTATCTCATCAACAAGCAATAATTCCAAGTTATTACAAAACAGCAGTCGATTGAATCAGTTTTGGCAATGGGTGAATCTTTGGATTGTGATTCTGATGCAAAGCACCCCTTTTGACAAAAGTCGTTAAAGTGTCAGATACCGAGAAACAACAGCCTAAACCCAAAACCGTTCCGACAACGTATGGATCTTTGGATCGTGAACTTGATGTGAAGCATAGAAGTAAGAACATCGAAGGAAAAATCGCTTTTTACTTTTTCTGAGAAAAGACTTCATATGAGCTCTGTCTATAAATAAGCTCACCCACAATCGGCAAGCCTAAGTCCTCAGAAAACAACAGTCTCATCAACTCAATCAGTTTTGAACATGGGCGATTCTTTGGATATAGCAGCCTTTATCCAAAACAGTTCCGACAACGTATGGATCTTGGGATAGTGAGCCCTACGACCCTACGTAACAACAGCGAAGGTAAAACAAAAATCTGCACGACAGAAAAATGATTTTTTGGTCTTCTGAGAAAATACCTCATGTAAGCCCTATCTCATCAACAAGCAACAATCTCAAGTTATTACAAAACAGCAGTCGATTGAATCAGTTTTGGCAATGGGTGAATCTTTGGATTGTGATTCTGATGCAAAGCACCCCTTTTGACAAAAGTCGTTAAAGCGTTAGTTACCGAGAAACAACAGCCTAAACCCAAAACCGTTCCGACAACGTATGGATCTTTGGATCGTGAACTTGATGTGAAGCATAGAAGTAAGAACATCGAAGGAAAAATCGCTTTTTACTTTTTCTGAGAAAAAACCTCATTTATGAGCTCTGTCTATAAATAAGCTCACCCACAATCAGCAAGCCTAAGTCCTCAGAAAACAACAGTCTCATCAACTCAATCAGTTTTGAACATGGGCGATTCTTTGGATATAGCAGTCTTTATCCAAAACAGTTCCGACAACGTATGGATCTTGGGATAGTGAACCCTACCGCCTACGACCCTACGTAACAACAGCGAAGGTGAAACAGAAATCTGCATTGCAGAAAAATGATTTTTTGGTCTTCTGAGAAAATACCTCATGAAAGCCCTATCTCATCAACAAGCAACAATCTCAAGTTATTACAAAACAGCAGCCTCAACTCGACTCAAGTGAGTTCTGAAAACGACTTTAGATTGTGACCCCGATGAAGAACAACAAAGGAAAAAT
The DNA here is from genome assembly GCA_910589415.1 of Malachius bipustulatus. NCBI lineage: Eukaryota > Metazoa > Arthropoda > Insecta > Coleoptera > Melyridae > Malachius > Malachius bipustulatus. The sequence continues at coordinate 29,867,220 of OU342638.1, read as the reverse complement.
TAGAGTCTGCACAGAAGGAGAAGTTACTTGTTACTCCTTTTGACAAAAAAGTTACATTGATTCAATCACCAAGAATTCAAAGTCCCAGGGACCAACAGCCTGAACCCAAAACAGTTCCGACAAGGATGTAAACTCGTGTAAAGTAAAAAACAAGAACGAACCAACAACAACGTTAAAATAAGCGCGCATGACGGAAGAAATGATACGTTATCTCTTCTGCCAAAATACGTTCTTCATAAGTCTTCAGCTCTTCATGAAGCCTTCATAAATCAACAGCTTCAACCCAAAGCAGTTCCGACAACGTACGGATCTTTGGATTTTGATCTCGATAACAAGAACAACAGCGGAAAAATTAGCAGTCTGCACGGAAGAAGAAGTGACTTGTTACTCATTTTGACAAAAACGTTACATTGATTCAATCTCACCAAGAATTCAAAGTCCCAGGGACCAACAGCCTGAACCCAAAACAGTTCCGACAAGGATTGTAAACTCGTGTGAAGTAAAAAACAAGAACGAACCAACAACAACGTTAAAATAAGCGCGCATGACGGAAGAAATGATCCGTTATCTCTTCTGCCAAAATACGTTCTTTCATAAGTCTTCAGCTCTTCATGAAGCCTTCATAAATCAACAGCTTCAACCCAAAACAGTTCCGACAACGTACGGATCTTTGGATTTTGATCTCGATAACAAGAACAACAGCGGAAAAATTAGTAGTCTGCACGGAAGAAGAAGTGACTTGTTACTCATTTTGACAAAAACGTTACATTGATTCAATCTCACCAAGAATTCAAAGTCCCAGAGACCAACAGCCTGAACCCAAAGCAGTTCCGGCAACGTATCTTTAGTAAAAAAAAAACAAGAACGGACGAACAACAAAGGAAAAAAAAGAGTGCATGACTGAAGAAGTGATCTTTTCTGCCAAAAAAGTTCTTCGTGAATTTCAAGCTCTTCATAAACCCTTCATGAATCAACAGCTTCAACCCAAAACAGTTACGACAATTTTATGGATTGTGAATCAGTGTGAAGTACAGAAACAAGAACGAAAAGAAATAATAAAAAAGCAAATATAATACAACTTGTTTATTTTTAATCCGCTACTGATTTATAACCATCTGTACCCATTAAACTCATTAGAAGGAAAAATAATTAAAAATGTATAATGCAATAATACATAAAGTTTCAGATTATCATTCTTTAAGTAATCTAAGTGCAGAGAAACGTAGATCGTTAATTTCACTTGCATTATTAAAATTGTAACATTATTATATTTTTGCTTCAATTCTGACTTTCTCTTATTCTTATTACCCACGAATGCATCAACAACAATTCCATTTAAATTCCTCATAAAAAGTTGGAAAATCTCTCGGTTTTCTGTAATAATAACAATAATGATAATTTTAATAGCCTTTTGAAATTAGTTTCTTAATCTTCATGCAGCATCTGGCCTATATTAATAAAATTAAATCGCGCTTCTTCCATTCAAATAAGATAATTTTTCCAAAGAGCAGTCATTGTTTCGAGTTTGGTAAGAGCTAAAAAACTTGTCTCAAAACAAAAGTTGTCATTAGTTTTGTTGTTGTGTGGCGAAAGTAACCATAAATTAAAAAAATTCCTGCATAATAATGTGTTGAAAATCTGAATGCACAGAGAAAATTAAAAAAACAATTGGGTACATGCACCTTCAGGTAGATTACAAGTAGGTACCTACCTACCGAGATTATAAAATTATTATTATTCAATGGTTTTCAGTGAGTATTACGAAATTTAACTGCGGGTTGAATAAATAAACCATAAATTTATTTTAATGGATTTATAACTCCCAACACCTATTACTTGTTATGATAAACACTTTCACCTACTTGAAGTTATTTTTAAATAATTGAACTTTTTTTCAGAAACGCGTATTTTGAAACATTCTCATTGACCTAGCGTAAAAATAAAGGACGATCAAGGAAGTAAAATGTTGAAAGGACTCAATACAATAATGATTTATTTCATTAAAAAAAAGGTGTCGGCGTGAGATTACAAACCTTATCTGAGAGACAAAGGTTTAAAAATTGCTGCTAATTACTAAATAATACATTTTTTCTCCTTTTCGCTTCCATTTAAATTTAAACCACACGCAATCTTAAAAAGTAGTATAATATAAAGCTTCCATCGTTGGTAGATAGTAAACCAACAATCTGGTTGTGTGTTGACGATTTTATAGCAAAATTAAAATTTCAAGAATCCATATTATCGAGTTTTTAAATCTGGGCACGCCACTGGAATAATCTCTACATTAATGAATTCTTGAAATTTTAATTTGGCTTTAAAATCGTTAATACTTGACTCTTGAAATTTTACCGCCAATAACCACTTATAGTAGGTTATAGTACTAGTAGGCCTTGGATTTTGTAGAAATTAAGCATGAGCAAGTGGCGGTTTTTCAGATAAAGTGAGTGAAGTGCCGCTTCAACTGTTTGAGTGTTTCAAAACATGTGTCGGAAAATGAAAGGTGTGGTTTTCCCTGCCTCGTTCTAAGAAAAAAAGTTCCTATTAACATGGGTCCGCAAATTTACCTTTTTACAGATATTTGTAAAAAAAAAATTATCTCACGATATCTCAGGAGCCGTTTGAGATACAGAACCCAGCTTTTGTACACATTTTGCTATTAACCTTATCTAATTTTTGAGGGCTAATATTTTTTTTCAATTTGGCAGTGAAGAAAATAAAAAAATAAAATAAAAAACAGAGGTTTTTGTCCACAACAAAACATGTCGCTACTTTTATGGTTTTCATCATAAAATGTCGTTTTTCTCGAAAACAGGTCACATTAAAGCTTTTGACCAGAAGTACAAAGCACTTTTTTATGTAGAAAACACAGACAGTTTAAAATAATTATGCTTTCACAATGCTAATTTTCCCGGTGTCAGAGAAAGTAGGGGAAAAATTTTCAAGCAACTCCAAAATCTCCACCACTGGCTTATAGAAAAAAATTACTTCGCATTAGAAAGGTAGCTAATATCAATAGTAAGACATGTACAAAAATTCAGTTTTATATCTCAAACGGTTCGTGAGATATCGTCAAAGAACTGAAACAAAAAATTTTTACACCCTGTATATCGAAAATGGTGGGTTTTGCGGACCCATGTATACAGAAACTTTTTTTTCTTAGAACGCGTCAAGGAATCACACTTTTCACTTTCGAATACATGTTTTGAAACAGCCTGTATATTTTTTTTTTTTTTAATTCGGTTCAAGGTCTCATCAGCTCCAAAAATTTTTTTACTATAGGATCGGTTTGGGGGAGAATCGGTCAGCTCGAAGTCTTTTGTTTTGCCGAGGACAAGGTCTTGTCAGGTTGAAAATTCGACTTTTTTTAAGTTTTGTCAAACCGGACCTAAAAAGGAATTTTTTTTTTCAACGTAGGTTTGACAAGGTCAGGTCAATTCGAAAATTCTAACTTTTTTTCGAACCTAGTCAAATCAGGTCTGGAAAAAATTTTGAGCAGACAGATAGTACCAATTTTCGAGCTGACCGAACTTTTTTTAACTGGACCTTGCAAAAAAAAATGGAGCTGACCGGACTTTTCAAAAATTTAATTTGGGAACACACCGAACTTTGTCTAGCCGAACATTGCAAAAAAAATCCAGATGACCAGGGCTCATCCTGTGTAGAATCTGTACCTACTTCATTAATTTTTGCAAGTCACGAGCTTTTTACTCCCGCAAAATACAAATTATCAAGCACTAAAATCGCACAAATAAATCAAGATTTTAACGGTGATTCAAGAACAAAGAAAGGGGTTGAGTTCTGAAATTTTCTGAAAGGCAGCAGTTTGAAATAAGTATGCAAGTACTGGAAAAAAGTAAATGGGATGGAATAAGGGAGAAGAATCCCTGAAATTTTAAATTTGAACACATCACGCTCAGGTTTACACAATATTTTTTACAACCCGAACTGAGACAAATTGAGATCAAAGAAAGGCCAAAATTTGTCAAACGACAAAAAAGTCAACTCTTCAATCATTGCCAAGACCAATATATGAATAAAGGAAAGATGAAATCATGCACAAAAAATTGCAGTTTGTTGTGATCAGTATTCATATATTCAAACATACCCAGTACAGAATTCAAATTTCCCAAACATGAGTAATAGTTCCATTTTATTCATAACATCACAACAGAATTATGTATGGTAGAATAAATTTAGTTTATGACACATTGCCAATAAATTCAAAAAAATATGATCTAAAACATTACTAAAATTAAATCCCTTTAAACATCAACTATAGTAGGATTAACTTTAAAAAGTCAGATGTGACGTCACACTAACCGTCCGAATTAATATTTTTAATTTCACCAGAAAATGTCAAACAGTTAATTGTCAAGTTGTGAACGAGCGTAAATTATTGAAGGAATCATTCAAACAATCAATTGAAGCGCTTACGTCAGTTTGAGAGCCACTGACAACTACATAAAATTTATTCACGTAATGACATTCTATCCTCTGTGTTGTGCATTTAATTCTCATTCAAAACCAATGTTGACGTATACTTATTTATGCGGGATGGAGTGTTTAGACAAACTGGACGGTTACTATAAAAACCACGTATATGAAACAAAATAAATCGAACTATCAAAAGGATGTGTATTCTTAATCGATACGTATGACTTTTTAGACTTTATTGGACTATAGGTACTTTAGCAGGAAAATTGACAACATAAATTCAAATTGTTTCATTTTTGAGATTTCATTTTTGAAAACTTAAATTTCTAAAGTTTCAAAATTGCATTATAAAAAAACTTTCATTTCTTGCCATTTCTTATATTGTGGCCAAGTTACTGAAGTAATATCCCTTAGGTATAGTTCGGGTGTGGAACGATAAAGATCAAAAAAAAAAACTCCGCGAAATAGGATCAAAATACTTAGGTAAAATTTTTTAATGTTTGCTTGGTCGCTCTTTCCAGAAAATCACGTTTTTGTCATTCGCCATTGCGGTCAAAAAACGGGACAATATGGCATAAAAACGTGAAAGTATGATCCAAAAATGTTTGCAAAATATCCCGAAGAGTGTTGGGAATTTTCATTCCTCTCTTATTTTCCACCCTCTTATAATTCACCCCTTTAGAACACATCTTAACTCGATCTCTAGCTCTAGGACAAAATAATATGTCACCATTTCGTTCAAAATATAAAGATATTTAAAAAAAAATTAGGTAAAACTCTAGCCATACGATAATGAGAAAAGAATGTCAAATTTTCCCCCTTCCCCTTAAAAAGGTGCCTTCTAAGAAGTCCAACTTTCTTGCTTTTCGCCTCAATTTGCAGAAGTTTTTTTTTTTCAATATCTAAGAAATTGAATGTTGTCAAAAAAGTGTACGTAGGTACCTGAATTTCGAAAAAATGAATTCTCTTATAGTTGCATTAACAGTTTCAATAATAAATTTCCGTAATTTGAAAGTAAAAAAGCTGCAGAGCCCAGATTATTGTCAATTTCACCCTTCCCCCTCCCTATACTGCTGCCCTCTAAAATGCCAATTTTCTTAATTTTCACCCCATTTTTACTGTTTTTTTTTTAATTCTAAAAATTTTAATGGTGTTAAAAAAATGTAGGTCAACAGTCTCCAAAATAAATTCCCATAATTTGAGTAAAATTAGCTGCGAGATCAGATAAAAAAAAATTGAAAAGTCAAAGAATTCACCCTTACATCAATCTTTAAATCTTCATAAACAATTTTCGAAGTAAGATTTTCTCAAAAAAAGACACTAAGCATATCTCAAAAAGGGCTTTCTTTGACCCTTATTTCTTGAAAAACTATACTAGATAGGGTCTGCAAAGGAACATTTTTTGTTATTTATTCCGGTTTTTCTGATCACCTTTCGAATTCCACAAACCACATTCCAGAATCCGCATAGGTTACTTACGAGATATTTAGCAAAATACCACTTTTAGGCCCTATTTTCCCATTTTTGGGCCATATTACCGCATTTTTGAGACTCTGAGCCGAACCTGCAAAAGAACAAAACCAACAGAGAAAAATGTTGTTTTTATTTTTTTCTAATTTTTCTGATCCTCTTTTGAATGCCACAAACCAGACCCCAGACTCCGCAAATTTATTTGTCAAAAAGACATATTTAGGCCATTTTCCCCCATTTTTAGGGAATTTTACCACATTTTTGACCCATTGAGCCGAACCTGCAAAGAACAAACCCGTCAGAGGAACATTGTGTGCTATTTTTCATGATTTTTCTGATCCCATTTGAATGCCACAAACCGCATCCCAGAATCCGCAAAAATATTTGACAAAAACGCTTTTGAGCCATCTTTTCCCATTTTTGGGCCATACTACCCTATTTTTGAACCTGCAAAGGACAAAACCGTCAGAGGAACATTGTGTGCTATTTTTTATGATTTTTCTGATCCCTTTTGAATGCCACAAACCGCATCCCAGAATCCGCAAAAATATTTGACAAAAACGCTTTTGAGCCATCTTTTCCCATTTTTGGGCCGTACTACCCTATTTTTGAACCTGCAAAGGACAAAACCGTCAGAGGAACATTGTGTGCTATTTTTTATGATTTTTCTGATCCCTTTTGAATGCCACAAACCGCATCCCAGAATCCGCAAAAATATTTGACAAAAACGCTTTTGAGCCATCTTTTCCCATTTTTGGGCCATACTACCCTATTTTTGAACCTGCAAAGGACAAAACCGTCAGAGGAACATTGTGTGCTATTTTTTATGATTTTTCTGACCCCTTTTGAATGCCACAAACCGCATCCCAGAATCCGCAAAAATATTTGACAAAAACGCTTTTGAGCCATCTTTTCCCATTTTTGGGCCATACTGCCCTATTTTTGAACCTGCAAAGGACAAAACCGTCAGAGGAACATTGTGTGCTATTTTTTATGATTTTTCTGACCCCTTTTGAATGCCACAAACCGCATCCCAGAATCCGCAAAAATATTTGACAAAAACGCTTTTGAGCCATCTTTTCCCATTTTTGGGCCATAATACCCTATTTTTGAACCTGCAAAGGACAAAACCGTCAGAGGAACATTGTGTGCTATTTTTTATGATTTTTCTGATCCCTTTTGAATGCCACAAACCGCATCCCAGAATCCGCAAAAATATTTGACAAAAACGCTTTTGAGCCATCTTTTCCCATTTTTGGGCCATAATACCCTATTTTTGAACCTACAAAGGACAAAACCGTCAGAGGAACATTGTGTGCTATTTTTTATGATTTTTCTGATCCCTTTTGAATGCCACAAACCGCATCCCAGAATCCGCAAAAATATTTGACAAAAACGCTTTTGAGCCATCTTTTCCCATTTTTGGGCCATAATACCCTATTTTTGAACCTGCAAAGGACAAAACCGTCAGAGGAACATTGTGTGCTATTTTTTATGATTTTTCTGATCCCTTTTGAATGCCACAAACCGCATCCCAGAATCCGCAAAAATATTTGACAAAAACGCTTTTGAGCCCTCTTTTCCCATTTTTGGGCCATACTACCCTATTTTTGAACCTGCAAAGGACAAAACCGTCAGAGGAACATTGTGTGCTATTTTTTATGATTTTTCTGACCCCTTTTGAATGCCACAAACCGCATCCCAGAATCCGCAAAAATATTTGACAAAAACGCTTTTGAGCCATCTTTTCCCATTTTTGGGCCATAATACCCTATTTTTGAACCTACAAAGGACAAAACCGTCAGAGGAACATTGTGTGCTATTTTTTATGATTTTTCTGATCCCTTTTGAATGCCACAAACCGCATCCCAGAATCCGCAAAAATATTTGACAAAAATGCTTTTGAGCCATCTTTTCCCATTTTTGGGCCATACTACCCTATTTTTGAACCTGCAAAGGACAAAACCGTCAGAGGAACATTGTGTGCTATTTTTTATGATTTTTCTGATCCCTTTTGAATGCCACAAACCGCATCCCAGAATCCGCAAAAATATTTGACAAAAACGCTTTTGAGCCATCTTTTCCCATTTTTGGGCCATACTACCCTATTTTTGAACCTACAAAGGACAAAACCGTCAGAGGAACATTGTGTGCTATTTTTTATGATTTTTCTGATCCCTTTTGAATGCCACAAACCGCATCCCAGAATCCGCAAAAATATTTGACAAAAACGCTTTTGAGCCATCTTTTCCCATTTTTGGGCCATACTACCCTATTTTTGAACCTGCAAAGGACAAAACCGTCAGAGGAACATTGTGTGCTATTTTTTATGATTTTTCTGATCCCTTTTGAATGCCACAAACCGCATCCCAGAATCCGCAAAAATATTTGACAAAAACGCTTTTGAGCCATCTTTTCCCATTTTTGGGCCATACTACCCTATTTTTGAACCTGCAAAGGACAAAACCGTCAGAGGAACATTGTGTGCTATTTTTTATGATTTTTCTGACCCCTTTTGAATGCCACAAACCGCATCCCAGAATCCGCAAAAATATTTGACAAAAACGCTTTTGAGCCATCTTTTCCCATTTTTGGGCCATACTGCCCTATTTTTGAACCTGCAAAGGACAAAACCGTCAGAGGAACATTGTGTGCTATTTTTATGATTTTTCTGACCCCTTTTGAATGCCACAAACCGCATCCCAGAATCCGCAAAAATATTTGACAAAAACGCTTTTGAGCCATCTTTTCCCATTTTTGGGCCATAATACCCTATTTTTGAACCTGCAAAGGACAAAACCGTCAGAGGAACATTGTGTGCTATTTTTTATGATTTTTCTGATCCCTTTTGAATGCCACAAACCGCATCCCAGAATCCGCAAAAATATTTGACAAAAACGCTTTTGAGCCATCTTTTCCCATTTTTGGGCCATACTACCCTATTTTTGAACCCGCAAAGGACAAAACCGTCAGAGGAACATTGTGTGCTATTTTTTATGATTTTTCTGATCCCTTTTGAATGCCACAAACCGCATCCCAGAATCCGCAAAAATATTTGACAAAAACGCTTTTGAGCCATCTTTTCCCATTTTTGGGCCGTACTACCCTATTTTTGAACCTGCAAAGGACAAAACCGTCAGAGGAACATTGTGTGCTATTTTTTATGATTTTTCTGATCCCTTTTGAATGCCACAAACCGCATCCCAGAATCCGCAAAAATATTTGACAAAAACGCTTTTGAGCCATCTTTTCCCATTTTTGGGCCATACTACCCTATTTTTGAACCTGCAAAGGACAAAACCGTCAGAGGAACATTGTGTGCTATTTTTTATGATTTTTCTGACCCCTTTTGAATGCCACAAACCGCATCCCAGAATCCGCAAAAATATTTGACAAAAACGCTTTTGAGCCATCTTTTCCCATTTTTGGGCCGTACTACCCTATTTTTGAACCTGCAAAGGACAAAACCGTCAGAGGAACATTGTGTGCTATTTTTTATGATTTTTCTGATCCCTTTTGAATGCCACAAACCGCATCCCAGAATCCGCAAAAATATTTGACAAAAACGCTTTTGAGCCATCTTTTCCCATTTTTGGGCCATACTACCCTATTTTTGAACCTGCAAAGGACAAAACCGTCAGAGGAACATTGTGTGCTATTTTTTATGATTTTTCTGATCCCTTTTGAATGCCACAAACCGCATCCCAGAATCCGCAAAAATATTTGACAAAAACGCTTTTGAGCCATCTTTTCCCATTTTTGGGCCATACTACCCTGTTTTTGAACCTGCAAAGGACAAAACCGTCAGAAGAACATTGTGTGCTATTTTTTATGATTTTTCTGACCCCTTTTGAATGCCACAAACCGCATCCCAGAATCCGCAAAAATATTTGACAAAAACGCTTTTGAGCCATCTTTTCCCATTTTTGGGCCATACTACCCTATTTTTGAACCTGCAAAGGACAAAACCGTCAGAGGAACATTGTGTGCTATTTTTTATGATTTTTCTGATCCCTTTTGAATGCCACAAACCGCATCCCAGAATCCGCAAAAATATTTGACAAAAACGCTTTTGAGCCATCTTTTCCCATTTTTGGGCCATACTACCCTGTTTTTGAACCTGCAAAGGACAAAACCGTCAGAAGAACATTGTGTGCTATTTTTTATGATTTTTCTGACCCCTTTTGAATGCCACAAACCGCATCCCAGAATCCGCAAAAATATTTGACAAAAACGCTTTTGAGCCATCTTTTCCCATTTTTGGGCCATACTACCCTATTTTTGAACCTGCAAAGGACAAAACCGTCAGAGGAACATTGTGTGCTATTTTTTATGATTTTTCTGATCCCTTTTGAATGCCACAAACCGCATCCCAGAATCCGCAAAAATATTTGACAAAAACGCTTTTGAGCCATCTTTTCCCATTTTTGGGCCATACTACCCTATTTTTGAACCTGCAAAGGACAAAACCGTCAGAGGAACATTGTGTGCTATTTTTTATGATTTTTCTGATCCCTTTTGAATGCCACAAACCGCATCCCAGAATCCGCAAAAATATTTGACAAAAACGCTTTTGAGCCATCTTTTCCCATTTTTGGGCCATACTACCCTGTTTTTGAACCTGCAAAGGACAAAACCGTCAGAAGAACATTGTGTGCTATTTTTTATGATTTTTCTGACCCCTTTTGAATGCCACAAACCGCATCCCAGAATCCGCAAAAATATTTGACAAAAACGCTTTTGAGCCATCTTTTCCCATTTTTGGGCCATACTACCCTATTTTTGAACCTGCAAAGGACAAAACCGTCAGAGGAACATTGTGTGCTATTTTTTATGATTTTTCTGATCCCTTTTGAATGCCACAAACCGCATCCCAGAATCCGCAAAAATATTTGACAAAAACGCTTTTGAGCCATCTTTTCCCATTTTTGGGCCATACTACCCTGTTTTTGAACCTGCAAAGGACAAAACCGTCAGAAGAACATTGTGTGCTATTTTTTATGATTTTTCTGACCCCTTTTGAATGCCACAAACCGCATCCCAGAATCCGCAAAAATATTTGACAAAAACGCTTTTGAGCCATCTTTTCCCATTTTTGGGCCATACTACCCTATTTTTGAACCTGCAAAGGACAAAACCGTCAGAGGAACATTGTGTGCTATTTTTTATGATTTTTCTGATCCCTTTTGAATGCCACAAACCGCATCCCAGAATCCGCAAAAATATTTGACAAAAACGCTTTTGAGCCATCTTTTCCCATTTTTGGGCCATACTACCCTATTTTTGAACCTGCAAAGGACAAAACCGTCAGAGGAACATTTTGTGTTACTATTTCTGTTTTTTGTTATCCGCTTTTGTATGCCACAAACCACATCTCAGAATCCGCAAAAGTTTATGAGATATTTAGCAAAATACCATTTTTGGGCCATATTTTCCCATTTTTAGGGGCTATTCTTAGACTGGGCGAAAAAAGACCTTCAACACCTTTTATTAATTGCATTTATTAATTTTTTTTGCCATTTTTCTTCTATTGGGACTTCTAACATGAATGTAATTATTATTTTATTATTACTCTTTCTGTCAATGAGACTCGTTGACAATGCCCCTAGATCTTATAATTCTTGCTTGTTGTTTGTTGGTAAAAGTGCCTGTGTTGATCAATTAAAATAAATATACCAGAGTAGTAGAAACAACCCTGAACACCCCCATCTTCCCAATAACTACATCAACTAGATTCCAGACATTCTGCCAAAGAAACGGCAGCATTCTCTTCCTCTCTCTCTCTCTGATAGAGTAAGACCATCTTAAACCTGACCTCTATAATAACATAAACTTAATCCGGAACTACCACCCTTATAAAACCCATAAACCAGCAATAAAGAGACTAAAACCCAAACCATTTATTAGATCAGACACACCCCCATCTTTAATAGTTTTTTTAAGGCCACTTCTTTAATAATCTTCAGAATCATCCTGGCAAGGTACCTTGCCTCTACATTAACCTATAAGGACGTCTCCTCCTAAAAACAGCTTAGCTGGTTTTGTGCCTTCTCTATACCCGATAGAAAATTTCAAAGTCAACTCCGTAAAAATCTCCTCAATATACTCGGAGAACTATTTGCCATCACATCTTTTTCACATCTACAACCAGCCGGAACAAAATTTCCTTAGAAATCAAAAATCCCTGTTCCAACTAGCATAATACTCGTTTCCAGGTCCGATTTGTTTATGTCCCAGCACATAATAACATTAAAGGGCTGTAAAAAAGAGAGAAAACACTGACCAAACAACAATTCTACAGACCTATGACCTCAAGACCTTTGAAGATATCTTAGAAATAAAGAAATCTCATAAGTCTATCTGGCAACGATCTTGGGAAGAAAAGGAACAGAAACCAAAAACAGGGGCAAGTCATAGGTTGATCGAATTTCCCCCTCCCAAAAGACAAATTCAAGATCTTCCTTAACTTCATTTATTGCAGGTTTCAACTCAGCAGGTGCATTTCAATTATTGTACAAGGATTACTGGAAAGGGGAAGAGTGGACAATATTCATTTACCAAGTATTTACATTTTGGATTTACCTTCTACCTATATCAGGGATACTAAGTAGAGCCATACATTTTCCATTTATACACCCATACTTGATGATTTTTTCAAATATTTTACCCTCCTTTACCTGTTTGTTTAAACTGTAATTTTTTCAATATTTTCGAACATTGATCAGAAATGCGCCACAATTTTGTAAACACCTGAACAGCAAAAAATTCCCACTTACCTGGCTGAGTCCTATCCTGTAAGCGGTGGGCTCCAGGTCTAGTTCCAAGAGCATATCTTCAACAGCCTTCCGCTCGTCCAGGACCGGAGAGGGAGAACGAGACGGTCGATCACCGCCACCGGCAAGCAATCTGAAGCGGCGACGGAACTCGCTTAGAGGCAGGCAACACGGATAACCCTGTTTGTATAAACGCACCGAGTCCAGGATCTGGGCGCCTCTCACCTTTCAAGAAAATTCAAATTCAAACAACTTCCAACAACTTCCATGGAAAAAAAACCATACCTGTGATCTCAGAAGCGGGATATTAAGTAGATCATCATCGGTGTTCCCATTAGTGATCCTGGGCGAGAGAAGGGCAGAATTGGCGTCACCCTGACCGGCATTATGCTGTGGCAGCAAGCAGTGCACGAATCTTAGTCTAGTTCTTCTTAGGGTCTCTATCAAACCATCCACTGTGAACTTCGTCTAAAACATATCAGTACTGTTAGTAAAGTAAACATCATTCATACTTTATCAATTTTTGTTTGGTTGATTAATATAAGCAGAGCTAACCTGCAGACATATGCTCTTCCTTTTAATGGCTGCGGTACCTCCACTGCACGTTCTCCTGATACTAGAAACCCGTCTCAGGGATTGTGACCCGTCCAAACAGAGTAAAGATCCACTGAAACTGGACGCTCCTAACCCTCTCACACTAACAAATAATTTACTAACTTCTTCCCTGCAATAAAGATCGCCGCAAATTAAGATGTGATAAGAAAGTAAGATACAAGAAATTTCTACCATACCTGCAACTCTCCTGCAAGAGAGCAATGGCGGCTCGTGCAACAGGATTCTCCCTGCTGGCTCTAATCCAGCCTTTGGTGTTATAAAGAACGGGGTTCGTGCCTTGGAGATGTTGCAGCACTAGCTGCCCGTTTCCGGGCGCTTTTCTCAACAGCGCTTGGTGCTCACGGTCACCGTAATGAGTGAACAATCTTTCAAGGAACGACTCATCCGAAGAACCCGGATAGATCGCTTCTTCATCAAGCAACCACAAGAGACCTCGTCTATCAGCTGAAAAGTAGTCAAAATTACACCCTAATTTTAGCTCTACCAAGATCAACAAGAAATCACCTTCATGCAGATCAGTCTGACTGGTCCTTACGACCGAGTTCATCGCCTGTCTGTCCATCAAACTAACCATGGCAGACGGATCGCCACCCTCTCCGACTTCTTGCATCCCTTCCACTTGCACCCCCTCCTGTCTGTACCTATCTCTCGGGGCCGTGATGGTCGTGTGATGGTAAAGCAACTGCAGACGCTCCTGTAAGTAATTGTGACAGAGCTCTTCCAGCGATGCACCCGATTGCCGGCCACAAGTGGCCGCGTTCTGTAGGCCGGGACTGTCGACTAGGAGGATGGAAGTTGTCGTATGCGAAGACGTCGATATGGATCTACGAACAAATGGCATAAGCTCAGGTGCTACAGTAGTGCAAAAAAACGTTCTCACCTGTTAATCAGGGACACCACACAATTGAAAACTTCTGCATAAAGTCCGGTGACGAGTCCCTCTAGCGCTTCGAGTCCGATAGCGCCATCCGGTCCCCGTTCGGGTGTAGGTGAAGGCGTCCTGAAGGGGGCTCTCGATTGGCCGGGAGTGCAAGCGCCCGTTGCGAATACTACACGGGACAACTCCTCCACGGTGGTGCCCAGGAGATGGGCGGCACGTTGGGCGTATTGCGGTTGGGCGAATTGGTAGCGAGTCGTCGTGGGTGTGGTACCGCTCGCTGCAAATAAACAAGAAAGACTTTTAACTTTTTCTTTTAACTTTCTCCAGTTCTTCCCCATGACTGGATCTTCTTGGTCTTTTAATTCTAATGCCAAAAAGAAACAATCACCCAAAATTTCACAAAAATTGGTTGAGATTTCTGTTTATGAGTTTCCTTCTTAACCTGCAACTCCTCTTGTTCTTGCAATAAATAACAAGACCATTTGGGCACAAATAAAGCATCAGCATGTAATACAATTACCTCAAATAATTACAATTATTACCTTTGACAGCGCCGGCGCAGCCCAGATGATAAATACTGGCCAGCACCCCAAACAACACCCTCTGCTCTCCTTCGCTTATCCCGAGCACGCCCATAGCTTGGCAGAGCTTCCCGAACTCAGTCTGAGCGCGCTGTTTGTCCTCATGTCGACGCAACGGTGAGAAAAAGGCGTTGCTCTCGTTTCCGGTCATGCTGTCCAAGTGAAGTTCCCGCCGCAGAGTCCCCTCCACCCCAGATAACAGTCGCTGGACAACATGGAAAGTCGAATCGCCCTCGGATTTCTTAGCAATGCGAGAACGTTCCAGCAGAAGCACCTGTTAATTAAATAAAGGCGAATTAATAATCATAAAAACCTGATAAGGAAGAAAAACATACCTGTATACTTGCTGATGCTACGACTCCGCTCTGATCGAAATCCAGGCTGAAAATCTGGGTGAACCTCGTGGCATTCCCATTCATCACGGTCTGACAATTCCCGAAACTCTCCAGCACCGTCCAGACGGAGCAGAGTTTTTCGACGGTGAGAACCCGACCGGTGCATCCAGCGGCCGTCACCAAGTACTGAACGCAGTGACGGAAGTTGGTGGTTTTTCCCGCGCCGGATCTGCCCAGGAAGACCAAAGATTGGTCCCTGCGTGACGAGAGCATCCAATGGTAACTTGTCTGAGCCAGGGAGTAGATGTGAGGGGGCATGTCTTCTGTTTTGCAACCCTTGAACAGGGCTACCACCTGAAGGTCAGTTAATTATTAGTATCAGGAAAAAATCGTTTTATTTGAGAATGAGGGAAAATACCTTTTCCGAATAGATGGCTAAAGGCGCCATCGGATTTATGACTAGCAAAGTGTCGCTTCCTGCGTAGGTGTGGATTAAGTTCGTTGAGTATCGTTGTCTTAAGGTGTGCAATATGCTGGACTCGTTTAGATGCCGTAATGATGCCAGGTCTTCTGCTCTGTCGAACTGAGGAGGATTCGCCTGAAAAAAAATTGATTTGTAAATTCTAATCAATCATAGAATTCTACTTATAATTATAGAAAACATTACAAAAGGGCTGAAAGGAATACTTTTTAATGTTTAGTTTTATATTTTTATGTAGGGACATATCTTTTTGCAATTATTTATAAGAAACCAATTATTCGGGTTTTTTCAATTTTCTCAAAAACGTTAAATGAAAATCATTACCAAGGAAATATATGACCTTGAAAAATTACCCACTCCTCGGTCAAGTGCATCATTAAAATCTAGTGGGCTCTTCATTAATAGGTTTTTTTGTTATCAACCAACTTTTGTTACACCACAGATGTTTATATTTTGAGATATGCTTTTAAGGTTTGTATTCCTGTTGAAACTACCAACTAAGACCCTGTAGCCAGTTCTTGTATATTCTTACATTCAGAGTTTTTTTTTTTAATTTTTTGACAGATGCTCTTCAGACATTTAAAAGTTGCCATTGGCGATATCTTTAAAACGAAAGGAAGGTAACAAAAATCGCATGAACCCGTTTGGGTAATGAGGAAAAAGAACCAAAAAATTTTGCTTCTATTTCAAATAAAGTGAGTGAGAAAATAGAAATTTTTGAGAATAAGACAAAGATGTGCATGAATTGAGTAAAAGCTCATCTGTTGCATTCTGAGATTTTAAAATTTTTTGACAGATGCTCTTCAGACATTTAAAAGCTGCCATTGGCGATATCTTTAAAACGAAAGGAAGGTAACAAAAATCGCAAGAACCCGTTTGGGTAATGAGGAAAAAGAACCAAAAAATTTTGCTTCTATTTCAAATAAAGTGAGTGAGAAAATAGAAATTTTTGAGAATAAGACAAAGATGTGCATGAATCGAGTAAAAGCTCACATGTGACATTGTGAGATTTTAAAATTTTTTGCCAGATGCTCTTCAGACATTTAAAAGCTGCCATTGGCGATATCTTTAAAACGAAAGGAAGGTAACAAAAATCGCAAGAACCCGTTCGGATAATAAGGAAAAAGAACCAAAAAATTTTGCTTCTATTTCAAATAAAGTGAGTGAGAAAATAGAAATTTTTGAGAATAAGACAAAGATGTGCATTAATTGAGTAAAAGCTCATCTGTTGCATTCTGAGATTTTTAAAAATTTTTACAGATGCTCTTCAGACATTTAAAAGCTGCCATTGGCGATATCTTTAAAACGAAAGGAAGGTAACAAAAATCGCAAGAACCCGTTTGGGTAATAAGGAAAAAGAACGAAAAATTTTGCTTCTATTTCAAATAAAGTGAGTGAGAAAATAGAAATTTTTGAGAGAAAAAAATCAAAAATCGCAAACCAGGTTGGGTAATTAGGAAAGACCTTCTACTTCAAATAAGTGAGTGAGAAAAGTAGCGAAAGAAAGCTCATGTTGTTTACAATGGCCAATCAGTCTTTCTCATCAACCCCTTTTTAGCGACATAGCAACCATACTGTTGCTATGTTACTATATCAATAATTTTATTCATTTACATATGTCTGAAGATGTTAGTTCAAAAGTAGCGAAACAGCTGTAACATTTATATTATCCATAAGTATACAGTAGAATTTTGAAAACATTAGTGCTTTATTTATCATCCATCTTTCAGTAATACCTATCAAATAAAATGACGTGTAGGGTGCCACTTAAAATTTTAAAATAATTATGGTCGATGTAGCTTTTTGGTTCTTTTTCACCCAAGTGGTATCTCTTCTCTCTTCCATAGTACATAGGCGAGTTTTAACGATATTTTATATCTTTTCTTGTTTTAAAGATGGGACCAATCACAACAAGAAGTGTTAAACTTTTCATCCTGTATATTCGAAACAATAGCGTTTTGTTTGGTATTACTGAAACATTTTTTAAGGGCTTCCTCTCAATGATATTGTCCAGGGGTTGTCATTCAAAATTTCATATAAGGGTTGCTGAGGGTGACTCATTTACAACATCATTTTGGTTCACTTCCATACTACCCAAAACAAGTCTCTACGATCTGTTAAATGAAACTTTTTAAATGTTACCCTGTATAATAAGAACATTTTGATGTGATATATTGAAACAGAAAATTAATAAACCAAACCATTTTTTCTCAAAAACTTACGTTTTCCAAATCATCTTCATCCACGGTGATAACTTCGCTAGTCTGGTCGAGTTTGATCGTGATTTTTCCGGATTCCAGGGGCTGTTCTGCATTCTTCTGGGCCGCGGCGAACCCTCCCCTGTGCATAAGCCACACCTTCTGCGTGTCCTGCCATCGTTTTTCTTTTTCCAGGTGTTCCTCAGATCGAGCCTGAAACCAAAAATTCACTACATCAAAAAAAAATTGATAAGGAGTTTCTCGATTGCTTAAAAAGATCACTTTACAGATATATTCTTAAGCTTCAAGATTATTATTACATAAAATAGGATTCAGTAGTTGCAAATTAAATTTATAAAGATAATTGCGAGTGAAGGTACATGAAATCCATATTTACGAATTGCACCATGCGTAATTATATCATTACCAAGAATTGCGAAGACAGATGGGTCAATTATTGCTAATAGGGCAAGGCTTGAGAAAGCTGATCCAATTATAAGTGATTTTGCAAAAGAAAAATTGACAACATTACGAAATCTACTACTGCGCCAGCCCAATTAAACAATACAACCATTCCTCCCTACAATACCTGTTCAATCATAAAACTCTCCAACTCCAATGTTCCCCATTAGAAGTAGGTATGGTATCCCTACCAATTCCTAATTTCTACATAATCATAATATACACATTTTATTTAACCTTGAAACACCCTGTATAGATACACGCGTTTTCTTAGACCTTGGCACCTACCACAAATTGCGTTATAAAAAGTGTGACAGGCGGAAAGTTCAGAAAATCATTCCAAACAAATAACAGTTCTTATACACTGAGCACACTTACGATGAAATTGCCGACAATTATAAATAATAACAAATTATGATTACACCTGCAAACAATTAACAGTTTTAAATTATTTAAGTCTACGTACAAACAGTTACAACATTAATTGAAAGCCTCCGAACCTTAGAGCAAGCACAACAAGATGAGTGTATTGGATTAAATACATCATTTTTGACCAATGAAGTTTTTTTGTCAAAATTTTGAAATCCAGTTTTTGGCAAAAATGGATAATAAGCAAGGAAGAAAATATTTGCCTTTCTGGTTGTGAATATTTCACTTGGACTTGTATAATGTATAATGCATCATTTACCCATAAAAAAGTCAACTTTGTTGAACAAAGACTAATTGATTTTGAAGAATGTTTGAGAAACGTTACAAACTTAGCGGAAGCAGAGCCCAATTTTTGGCAAAAGTTAATTATTGGTCCCTTCTTTTTGAAGATTCCAGGGGCAGTTAAAAGAGAACTTCAGTAGAAGAACTTGACAGAAAAAACTATGATGGATGCCAGCAGGATGGCGCTACCATAGAAGAGTTGGAAGTTTAGAAAATATTACTAATTGTTGTTTTTTATAAATAATTTTACATGTTTTAATAACTATTTGGCCCCACCCTACAATTATAATTCTTAGTCTAAGGTTTGTCCTTAACGTATTTTATTCAATTTATTTATATCCACGATCTAGTGACAGTTATTTAAATATTACCGGACAAGCCGGTAAATCTTCAAGAGTCAAGAGAAAGCTTTCACGTTCCGCTGACTGTTAACATTGTAATACTTTATCCGATACTTAAATCATATTTAATTGAAACCTGTATCGTAAAAAAATTAATCAACAGACTAATAGCTTATTAAGACACACCTTTTATTCGATCTCGATTGTAAACGTCCGCATAAAATTTATGTGGGAGTAAGAGCTTCAAAAATTATACCGGTCGTGACTCGTGACAGACACAGACAACCCAGCTATATACTTACACGCACATAATATTTAATTCATGCCGTGTAGTTTTATTGCAGATTAATATATTCAATCATTTTATCGACTCGGTAATGTAAGCAAGTGTTACAAATTGTTCATGTACTTTCACTTCCCTTGCTTTATCATGGAATTTGTGAACGAAAGACACCGAAAATTAATGTGGTAATTTCCTCTGTCATTGCAAGATTGTATAATTATTATTAATATGAAGAGTTTCAGACGATTTTGTGTTTAATCCCCCTATTCGTGTTTAATAATAAATAAATAAAACAATATTTTCATTGATTTTTCCAAATAGCTATCTTTATTTAAAATTTTTTATTCGCTGCTAAAGATGTGCAGTAGGTACCACTAAAATGAGCAACGAAAATAAATAATATTAATAACCGAAAGTACAATCCTTTAGCATAACAAGCGCCTTGGTTGTAAAAAACTGACTGTTACTATAGGAGGCTCGAAGAACCGTAACACACATTTTTGGGTGTCCTCATTTATGAATTATCCGAAGTCACAGTCAACAAAAAACATTAAAATGAGCGAAGATGTGGGTTACGTCAGAGGGTTAGGTCTCTTAATCACAGTCTCTGCTAATAATAAGAGTTCCCGGCGTTTAGCTTGACCAACTCCGCTTTTTGTTTGATGATAAATAAATAAAAGAGTATTTTTGAGGATTTTTACAAATGTCTACCTTTATTTAAAAAAAAAGGTAATTCGCTCAATTAAAACTGTTCCCAATGGAGAATACTTCGCAGAATACTTTCTGATGTTTAACACAACGCTGAAGATGTGTACCTAACACTAAAATGGGCAAAGAAAATAGAGAAAAAATAATAAAGGAGATAAGATGTGGGTTACGTCAGAGGGTTAGGTCTCTCAAACAGAATCTCTGTTATTAATAATATGATACAGCGTACACCGACTAAGGAATAAAAAAATATCCTGTGAGAATAACGGTTTTGTAGCGAGCGATATCCTCGTCAAAACCATTGTAAATGGTACATTCAAAACAGTAATTGTTTGTTGACTTACGACCTACAATAAATTATGTTGAGTAAATAAGTCATAAAATTTTTAGGTAACTATTTTATTTAAAGTAGATACTGTTACGTCCTTGGTGAATAATCGATTCGTATTCTCTAAGACACCACCGTTTCCTACCCCTTCCTATCCCTTTACACATTGGGACGAAGGAAAAGGACACCTGACCGGACAGGACCACACATAGAGAGAAGGGTCGAGGTTTAACATCGAGAGAGGAGAGAGCTCGACCAAGAGTGCCGTTCGTACCAGACTCGTCGATGCTGGTGTTACGGAAACGGGATACCTAGTTCTTTAATTAAATAAGGAAGCGGTATAAAGTAGTGGAACAATCGTGGGTACCTACATAGTGGAGCAAGTGAACAATAATAATAGTTACAACATCTCGCAAATTAAAACAAGTGCCCCTTTAGTCGGACAAGACACAAGGTCAGTAATTTCGATAATTATTAATTAATTGTGTTCCTGTCAATCATTGGCAATTATAGCCTGGTCCTTCCCTAAATTTCGATCCTGTCATCCGTGGCGATTTGTCATTACCATCGCGGCATCGAGCCGCATTAATTTAGCCCCCTTTCAGGATCGAATCGCGTCGTTAATATTTCGTGTTGCTCTTTGACGCGGAGTTAACATTTTTTTGGTCCCTCCGTAGTCGGATAGGAAAGCTCGTGGAAATATAGTTCATTAATTGGTTGCATCATTTGTTTGAAATTAGTTTCTCACTCACTGTGTTAAGGTAGCCTGTTTGTAGGTCAAAGGATTCGAAATAGTCGATCCAAAGGACGCCAGACGGCATTTTCACCCATTCCACTATTTTACTCCATTCTACCTCACTCCACTTCTTCGTTCGTTGCAGGTGTTCGTTTTAAAAACTTCTGTAAATATAGTTGAAATATTTTCTCTCTGAATTCGCAGGGCAGAATATTGATTTTGTATTCACGGTATACTGGGTACACTCGGTATCTTAAGTATTGTTTTTGGTGAATTCGAATTCAATAATTTATTTTCAACTCGATATTAAATAAGTAACTTTCACTTGGTTAGGTACTTATTTTTGGTATTGCTCATCGTTCGTTGTTGTTGTATTTTTACAGGTTTTTAACGAATAACCCTTTTTCGTTGTTACAGGGAAAATATTGATTTTTGTATTCACGGTATACCTACTGGGTACACTCGGTATCTCAAGTATTGTTTTTTGGTGAATTTCAAAGTCAATTTATTTTCAACTCGTTTTTAAATAAGTAACCTTCACTTGGTTAGGTACTTATTTTTAGTTATTGTTCGTATTTCGTTGTCGTTGTATTTTTTACAGGTGTAAAAAATAACCCTTATTCGTTTATTGCTTTAGTGTTTTGTTGATACTCTTTAGCAAAATGTCCAACACTTTGGTCGGAGCAAACGCTTCTGTTTCGAAGTTTTTGACTCGTTTGAACTCGATTCTGACAGTAGTTTCAGCACCCATTGATGAAAAGTCGCGTTTTATTGTCCTGGCTGCATGCGACAGCGCTTCAGATTTGTACAATCAGGTGCAGGAGGTTGATAGAAATATCCTGATTACGGTTGAGTCGGCAGATAAGAGTGCTTTGGTCGTAGATGTGTCATCGGAGATTTGGAAATCATACTCGGGACTACTTATCGAAGTTGATTCGGTTTATTTTCAGATTAGAGCGGTTCAATTGTCGTTGGAATCGACTCAGGATACGGTGGTGAAATCACGTCATGGTTCGAGTGAATCGTTAAATAGTCGACAGTCTGGTGCTCCCGCGCTACCCCCCTCTGCAAGTTCACATGTGAAATTGCCTCGTATCGGTATACCTACTTTTGATGGTTCGTTGAGGATGTGGTCGGTTTATTATGATTTGTTTAGGACTTTGATTCATTCGAATGATTCGTTAGCTCCAATTGAGAAGTTCCAGTATTTAGTTTCGACTTTGTCGAAGGAACCTCTTACCCTTGTCAAACATTTACCACTGACAGATGACAATTATTCGATAGCTTTCGATACTCTTGTCCAAAGGTATCAGAATGAGCGAGTACTTGCGACGTGTTATTGGCAGTCGATTTGTAATGCTCCCAAAATAACGGATTCTGATTCCTCACAATCGCTTCGTGAATTGTTGAATACCTTTTCGGAAAATATTACAGCTTTGGGTCAGGTCTCAGGCGTCTCTCTCTGGGATTTCACTTTGTTCAACTGGTTGCTACAGAAATTGGATAACGCTACTCGAAAGCGTTTCGAACTCCAATTTGCATCTGAAGAGTTTCCATCATATCAGGATTTGCACAAGTTTTTGTCGTCACAGTGTCGTGCATTAGAATCATCTTTGGGGAATGACCTATCTCCGTCTGCAGTCGTTGGTAAGCGGAGTAGCGTCAAGTCTGGTGGAAAAGTGGAATCGAGGAATTCACATGCATTTTTGTCAACGTCGAGTGCGTCTTCATCGAAGCAGTCGTGCTTCCATTGTAATGGAGAACACCCGATCTCGAATTGTCGTTCTTTTTTGAAGTTGGACCCGCGCAAGCGTTTTGAGGCTGTGAAGGCAGCGCGCTTGTGCCTAAATTGTTTTGGCCCTTCACACTTGGTGAAGCAGTGCCCCTCTTCTCATTCGTGTAAGGAGTGTGCAGGTCGGCACCACTCTTTATTACATTTCGTTAAACTTAGTAATTCGGATGGAGCAGCTTCTCATCGAGTTGAGCCGCCTCCAGTCGCATCCACGGTTGCCATGTCTTCTCTCCCATCCTTTCAGGATGTTCGTTCTCGTTCTCGTAGCAATACTACGGTTCTTTTAGCAACCGCATGTATTGAAGTTCAAGACAAGTGGGGCAACTATCAAGTGGTTCGTTCTTTAATTGACTCTGGCAGTCAGTCGTCTTTTATTACTGATCGGTGCCGCAAGCGTTTGGGCTTGCACTTGAATCGATCATCAACACCTATTTCTTGTTTGGGTCACGTGACCTTGGGATCGGCCCAGGGATCATCTGATTGCATTATTCGTCCCGTTGGGGTACCATCACCTACTTTTAAAGTAAGTACTTTGGTCTTGCCCAATATTTGTGGAAAACTTCCCAGTGTTGACATTTCGCCATCGAAGGCGCTTGATAATTTGAAGTTAGCGGATCCTAATTGGTACACGCCTGGTTCTGTCGATGTTTTGCTAGGAGCTGACATCTTTCCCAATATTGTTCATGGTGGTTATTTGTCGGGCAGTGATAACTGTCCAGCCGCAATGAACACGACGTTTGGTTGGGTTCTTTTGGGAACCATTTCGTCGAAGGTTGCGGGCGAGGTTCAAGCTTGTTTTGCGTCGGTAGATTCGACCCTTGAAGAGACTCTTAAGGCATTTTGGAGAGTTGAGGAGGTGCCTTCAGTTGAGGTTTGCTCTAATGAGGAACAAGAGGCTGAGTCGTTGTTCGTTGAGTCTCATTATCGAGAAGAATCAGGTCGTTTTGGGGTATTGTTGCCATTTAAGGATAGCAAAGAGTTGCCTATCTTTAATGATTCGTTGAATGTCGCAGATCGTCGTTTGCTCGCTTTGGAGAGACGATTGTCGAGGTTGCCTCACATTAGAGACATGTATGTAGAGTTTATGAAAGATTATTTGGAGGCTGGGCACATGTCGTTGGTGCCATTGGAGTCGGAATCTGCAAACTCTTATTACATTCCGCATCATTGCGTTTTTAAAGACCCTGGAGTTTCGATGTCTTCTGATGTGTCTTCACTCGCCCCAGTATCGTCGAAAATTCGTGTCGTTAGGTTCTTGTTACAACTAGGTCAAGAAAATTCAAAGAAGTTTCCTCTCACTTCGAAAGCCATTCGTCTCGGGCTTTATGTCGATGATCTTGCCATTGGGGCAAATCAAATCGAGGAAACCTTGGAGTTGAGAAATCAGCTCATTTCGCTATTGCAATTGGGACAATTTGAGTTGCGGAAATGGTCTGCTAATAATCCACAATTGCTTCAGGATCTGCCTGTTGAACATCGTCAACAGCAGTCATCCAACTTTGATTCGGAATCGGACTTTTCCGGGAAAATTCTCGGTCTTCAGTGGCACTCGGCTACTGATTCATTTTCGTTCGCGGTTAAGTCTATAGATTCACCTTGTACTAAGAGTAGCATTCTCTCGGACGTCGCGTCTCGGGGCTTGTTACCAGAGGAGTTAGTCGGGGCTTCCGCATGGTGGGCGGGGCCTGAATTCCTCAGATTGCCGCTGGAATCTTGGCCAGCACTCGTTCCTATTGCTCCCACTTCTGATGTTGAACTGGAGAAAAGGAATATTGTTTTGTTCGCTACGATAGAGATTTCGGATGTCGATGTTTTGTTGAAAAGATTTTCTTCTTTGAGGAAAATTCAGGGTATTATCGCTCGTTGTTTTCGTTTCACTAACAATTGTCGTGCTGTCAATAGGACCACTGGTGCATTGAGTGTCTCTGAGTTGCATGCTGCTCTCATGCACATTGTTAGAATTGTTCAATCTTCGGTCTTCTCTTCGGAATTGGAGAAAATTCGCTCTGGTAAACCATGTGCCAAGTACTTGCAGTCATTGTCGCCCTTTATTGATGATTTCGGTATTTTGCGAGTCGGGGGTCGACTGTTGCATTCGGGTTTAGCATTCGACGCTAAATATCCCGCATTGTTGCCAGGAAGGCATAGGTTGGTTGAACTTTTGATTGATCAGATACATCGAGGTAATTTGCACCCAGGAGTGAACACTACTCATTATCTCCTTCAACAAAATTTTTGGATCCTGTCTGCTCGTAGGGTCATTCGTAGTTATTTGTCGAAATGCAATCGTTGCTTTCGCACTCGTCCGCTCTCGTTGGAACCTCCCATGGGGAATTTACCTGTCGCTCGTGTCTCCCAATTGAAGCCTTTTAGTTGTGTCGGGGTCGATTATGGGGGACCCTTTCCTATTGTCTTGTCGAGATATAGGGGTGTCAAAACTTCTAAAGCCTATTTATGTTTGTTCGTATGTTTCGCGACTCGCGCGATTCATCTCGAAATCGCTTCTGATTTATCGTCAGAGACTTTCCTGGCAGCTCTTAGGAGGTTTGTCGCTCGCCGCGGTCGCTGTAGTGACATCTACAGTGACTGTGGAACCAATTTCGTCGGAGCTAACAAGGAGCTCAACTCAAATTTGAAAATCGCCGCAGAAGGGGAAGGTATTCGATGGCACTTCAATCCACCCTCAGCTCCACACTTCGGTGGACTGTGGGAGAGCGGTGTTAAGTCCGTCAAAACACACATGGCCCGTGTTATTGGTGGTCAAATTTTGACTTATGAGGAGCTGAACACCTTCATCGTTCAGATCGAGGCCGTCTTGAATTCGCGCCCCCTTTGCCCCATTAGTAGCGACCCCAACGATCTATCCGCGTTGACCCCTGGTCATTTTCTGACCTTGGAACCTCTGTCGTCGGTGCCGGATGTGAACTTGTCACATCTGAAGATTTCTCGTCTTTCTCGTTGGCAATTGGTGCAACGGATGCAACGTGATTTTTGGACACGTTGGAGGGCTGAATATCTTCATAATTTCCACCAGAGGAGTAAATGGTCGAAAACCCATTTGTTTGAGTCAACGGATATCGGTTCGTTGGTGTTGATAAAGGATGAATTGTTGTCTCCTTTGAAATGGGCTCTAGGAAGAATTGTTTCTCTGCACCCTGGTGCGGATGGTGTCGCCAGGGTTGCCTCGGTTCGTACGACCAAAGGTCTTTGTAAACGACCTCTGGTCAAACTTTGCCCGTTACCTAACCAGTAACGGACTCAGGGAATTTCGTCCCTGACTCGTCGTTTCGTTTCGTTTTTGTCGTTAGTTTCGTTTTCGTTAGTTTCGTTTTGTCGTTAGTTTCGTTTTCGTTAGTTTCGCTTTTAGTTCAATTTTCTGATAGCGGAAAATTCCTCCGGTAATTTTGGTGGGCGGTATGTTACGTCCTTGGTGAATAATCGATTCGTATTCTCTAAGACACCACCGTTTCCTACCCCTTCCTATCCCTTTACACATTGGGACGAAGGAAAAGGACACCTGACCGGACAGGACCACACATAGAGAGAAGGGTCGAGGTTTAACATCGAGAGAGGAGAGAGCTCGACCAAGAGTGCCGTTCGTACCAGACTCGTCGATGCTGGTGTTACGGAAACGGGATACCTAGTTCTTTAATTAAATAAGGAAGCGGTATAAAGTAGTGGAACAATCGTGGGTACCTACATAGTGGAGCAAGTGAACAATAATAATAGTTACAACATCTCGCAAATTAAAACAAGTGCCCCTTTAGTCGGACAAGACACAAGGTCAGTAATTTCGATAATTATTAATTAATTGTGTTCCTGTCAATCATTGGCAATTATAGCCTGGTCCTTCCCTAAATTTCGATCCTGTCATCCGTGGCGATTTGTCATTACCATCGCGGCATCGAGCCGCATTAATTTAGCCCCCTTTCAGGATCGAATCGCGTCGTTAATATTTCGTGTTGCTCTTTGACGCGGAGTTAACAGATACCGTCTCAAAAAGTTGATATCCTTATATGAAAATTGCTTTCTGCATAAAAAACGTCTTCCGCCGTTTTTCAAAATTTTGTTTAAAATTTTGAAAAATTCTTATCGAGCGTCTGAATTCAACTTTCTGCATCAAGCGGCTTGAGCTAGAGCTTGATACGTGGTGAGTCGGTCACTTAACAATTTTATACAATTAAACCCAGTTAAAGTTTTTCTCGAGGTTTTTCTAGATAATAGAAGACATAAATTGGCAATAATCATAATCTTAAGAAACAATATTACATGCTTAATAATATAAAAATTTAAATGTTTCGAGCATGCAAAATCTTCAACTTCGCATATTAAATGAGAGTCCATTAAAAGAGAATTAATCATGGAATTGCATAAAGCTACTTTAAAATCAATCTTACACGTTTATTAAGTAATAAGAAACACCCAGTCTTTTCAGCAGCAGCTACTACCGATGCATCATCTTCGGTAATTTCATCACCAATTTCAATAGAAATGGTGCCAATTATTATTGACAAATTTTCTTGTCATTTCATTTCTCTCTAATAGTTCCTAGAACACATAATTAATTAAGATAAAGATTCATAGAAAGCATCATCTTCTTTTGCCTAGCATTTCCATCCCCGGCCGATTATTCGCACTTTATACTCAAAAACACCTTAAGCCACAATAATTATGTTTTTAGCACGACCAAAGCCCAGCGGGTTTATGATTCATGAAGTGAAGAAATACGTAAGCCACAGTACGTAGAGCACGGGCTTACGTCTTTTCTCCAACAAGAGAAGGAAAGGAAATAATGTAAATAAAACGTAAATAATGGAAATATTTGAAATAATATGAAAATTATTGAGAAATAAGTGGCAATAGTGGAATTAGTGAAAATAATACGAACATGTTGGAAATAATGCGGAAATAGTGGAAATAAAGTGAAAATAGTGGAAATAATCGCACACTTTTGAAGTAGTGTGGAAATAACCGGAAATTAAGTGGAAATAGTGGAAAGAATATGAAAACTATGGAAAAAAAGTGTCAATTGTGAAAATTATGTAGAAATAATATGAGAATAGTGTTACCTAATAATGTGATAATAGTGGAACTTATGTGGAAATAGTGTAAATAATGTGGAAATGATGGACATAAAGCGGAAATAGTGGAAATATTTTGGATGTGGAAATAACTGCACACTGAAGTAGTGTGGAAATAAGTGGAAATAGTGGGAATAATATGGAAATAGGTAACTCAAAATAAGTGGAAATAGTATAAATAATATGGAAACTATGGAAAAAATATGTCAATTGTTAAAATTATGTAGAAATAATATGAGAATATTGGTACCTACCTCATTATGTGAAAATAGTGGAACTTATGCGAAAATAGTGTAAATAATGTTGGAAATGGTGGACATAAAGTGGAAATAGTGGAAATAACTTAGTATGTGGAAATAATTGCACACTTTTCATTGAGGGTCCCCAGGGATGTTCCCTCGTGGAAATAACTGGGAATAGCGTGTACATAATAGAAAACTACTTAAAATAAGTGGAAAATGGATATAATATGGAAATAGTATAAATAATGTGAAACAGTGGAAATAAAATCGGAATAAAGTGGAATCGTGGGAGAATAAACATAAATAAATGAAAATAAGTGAAAATAGTGGATATAAAAATGCAGACAATGGAAATATTGGATATAATGTGAAAGTGGGCGAAATAAGTGGCAATAGTGGAAATAATATGGAAATAGTAGAAAAGATGTGGAAAAAGTGGAAATAGGTAAGTGAAAATAAGTGAAAATAGTGGAAATAAAAATTCAAACAATGGAAATATTGGATATAATGTAGAAGTGGGCGATATAAATGGCAATAGTGGAAATAATGAGAGTCGAAACAAAATACGAAAATAGTGGAAATAATATGAAAATAGTGTCAAAATATTGTAAATAATTTAGTATATGGAAATAACTAGAATAAGTGGAAATAACTAGAATAAGTGTAAATAATATGGAAATAGGAAAAAGGATGTGGAAAAAGTGGAAATAGGTAAGTAAAAATAAGTGAAAATCGTGGAAATAATTGCACACTTTTTCATCGAGGGACCTCAGGGATGTTCACTCGTGGAAATAACTGGGAATAGCATGTACATAATAGGAAACTATTTAAAAATAAGTGGAAAAATGGATATAATGTGAAAGTGGGCGAAATAAGTGGCAATAGTGGAAATAATGAGAAAATAGTGGAAACAAAATACGAAAATAGTGGAAATGATATGAAAATAGAGTGAAAGTATTGAAAATAATGTGAAAATGGTGGAGATAAAGTGGAAATAGCGTAAATATGGTGTAAATAATGAAAAAAATAGATAAGAAGGAAATAATTTGAGAATCTTGGAAATAATGAGAAAATGTGGAAATCATGTAAATAATGTTGAAATAGTGGAAAAATAGTAGAAACAACAGAAAATACCTTACAATAAAAAATGTCAAAATGGATATAAAGTGGAAATAGTAGAATTAATGTGAGAATAGTGAAAAAAAAATGAAAATAGTGGAAATAATGTGGAAATAGTAGAAATAATGTGAAAACAGTGGAAATAAAATCGGAATAAAGTGGAATCGTGTGAGAATAAACATAACTAAATGAAAATAAGTGAAAATAGTGGATATAAAAATGCAAACAATGGAAATATTGGATGTAATGTGAAAGTGGGCGAAATAAGTGGAAATAGTGGAAATAATATGAAAATAGTGTTAAAATATTGTAAATAATGTAGTATGTGGAAATAACTAGAA
Source organism: Malachius bipustulatus (assembly GCA_910589415.1). Lineage (NCBI taxonomy): Eukaryota > Metazoa > Arthropoda > Insecta > Coleoptera > Melyridae > Malachius > Malachius bipustulatus. The sequence continues at coordinate 29,837,309 of OU342638.1, read as the reverse complement.
TAAGTGGAAATAATATGGAAATAGTAGAAAGGATGTAGAAAAAGTGGAAATAGATAAGTGAAAATAAGTGAAAACAGTGGAAATAAAAATTCAAACGATGGAGATACTGGATATAATGTGGAAGTGGGCGACATAAGTGGCAATAGTGAAAATAATGAGAAAATAGTGGAAATAATGAGAAAATAGTCGAAACAAAATACGAAAATAGTGGAAATAATATGAAAATAGGGTTAAAATATTGTAAATAATTTAGTATGTGGAAATAACTAGAATAAGTGGAAATAATATGGAAATAGTAGAAAGGATGTGGAAAAAGTGGAAATTTGTAGGTGAAAATAAGTGAAAATATTGGAAACAAAATACGGAAATAGTGGAAATGATATTAAAATAGCGTGAAAGTATTGAAAATAATGTGAAAATGATGGAGATAAAGTGGAAATAGCGTAAATATGGTGTAAATAATGAAAAAAAAATAGATAAGAAGGAAATTATTTGAGAATCTTGGAAATAATGAGAAAATGTGGAAATCATGTAAATAATGTTGAAATAGTGGAAAAATAGTAGAAACAACAGAAAATACCTTACAATAAATGTCAAAATGGATATAAAGTGAAAATAGTAGAATTAATGTGAGAATAGTGAACATAAAATGAAAATAGTGGAAATAATGTGGAAATGGTGGAAATAAGGTAGAAATGGTTAAAATAATAATTAAGGTAGTATGTTTAAATAAATTTTTGTACACTTTTTCATCGAGAGAACTCCCCCTCGGTGTTTTCGATCCAAAGCAGAATGTGGATCGAATTTTACAGAATTTTACAAATCCAACTCTACGAGGAAAACTAAATTTTCACCAAAATTTGGGTTAGGTCTGTTGCACTAGCGGTGCGGGGTGCTGGTATCTAACACACCGTTATGACATCTAGAAGCCTAAAATAGACGCCAAGACGCCATAATATATGAGGCAATTTTCGTATCAGATTCGCATCAGCGCTGATAGCGAGAGCTATAAATATCGATGCCAACAGCACGACATTACCCAGAATTAGTCTTGTTGGTTATTGTTATCAGTCAAGACTTAGTGACCAACTTATTACCCAGAATGGCCCACGTTTTGGATTTATATGTAGGACCTCTTATTGAAGCTCTACGCAAAGAGTTTCCTTCATACTCTGTGTGAATGTAGTTTTATTTCCATTATTATACTTCACTGGGATTTTTTTTTTTAAGAGGGAACATCGGTCTTAACTATGTAGATAAGACATAGTTAATCTGGTGATTTCTGGCTTCGAGAACTAGCTCATATAGCCATACACAAGTTTGAACTCGCCGAGATCTACCGCTGCTCCCATTTGAAGATTTGGAAATTATAACTGAGAATTTCAGCTTTCAACCAGTTATGAACACCCAGCCATTACAATACTTATCAGAATATAAGGAGCGCATTCTTTAGCTCACCCAGGCTCAATTGAGCAGAGCCAGTGTCTGGGCATGATGGATTTGTGGCGTTAACTGGCATTTATGAGCACTTATTACCCTTCTCCTGTATGTCAGAAAGGCCAGTTGACATGAAAGATTACGTTACAGGTCTTTCTAACGCTACCGGAAAGTGTGAATTTAACAATTCAATATTTTTTGTTAGATTATTAGTAAAACGAGTGCACCAAAAATTCTCAAAATTAACCAAAGTTACCGTTATTGGTTTGGAAATATTCAAAGACAATAATTAGAGCCCATTGAAGACCAACAAAACGAAAAACGTTAGTTCATTAAACCGACTATAATCCAACGGTTGAAATCTACACAAATAGATTGCTCAAACAATGTTCTGTACACTTAGCATTAATGCTTTTATATTAATTGATCGTACAAATAAGGCACGTGAAAATTGCACAGAACAAGTCTATTATATTAATAAGTGGTTGGTATTGTGCAAAAAGGCTGGGTAAATATAGCTTGACAACTTTTACCACGGCTGCGTTGACATGATGAATAAGATGGTATGAAAAGTATGCAGATAATCCTGGAGATAATCTCATTTATGATTAATGCCTCCTATAGACCGCGACTCAGACTATGCCGATTGATGCCAATTATTACGAAACATTATTAAATAAATGCACGCTGCTCCATTTCATTACAAAATGTCAGCGTTATTGTTTTTATTTCTTAATTAATACAAATCAGGGCCTCGGTATCAAAAGCCAAGTCCTCTAGTCCTCTCTCCAAGTATTCAGGAGCGGCAATATCGACACAAAAGTAAAAGTTTCATTTTTCCTCTCATCTCGAGGGGAATGAACTTCATAGTTGAAGCCTGAAACGGCAAAACTATTTAAATTCCAAACCAATTTTAAGAGCTGTTCGATTTATTGACTTCTGTTTCAAAGTTACCGATGCTGGTTTTGATATACCTACTGGAAAGGGTGTGTTCAAAATTGAAGGCTTGATGTCTCGTCCGCCCACACTGAACTGTTCACAAAATCTCAATCTATCCGCTGAAATTATGGAATTCTCTTATTCCATTCGATTTTTAATGGTACCAGTGCTAGTATCAACATGCCCATACTTTGTGTGTTGTGTGGAAAATTTTATTGGACCCGAAAAATGTTAAAACTGTCAAATAATTACATTAGATTGCTGAGATGTTAATGAGTATCTTCAACTCGTTAATATCACTAGCACCAGCACCAAGTAGGTAGGTATAGATTACCAATTCAAATATTGCAAATGTTCATTAGTATACATCCTTTATATTGTACCAAATGATCTCTCAAGGCAAACCAAGGACGTTTTGCAATGTATTTCTATTTAGCTTACGCAAAGTGAGCAATAACATCAGGTAAATGTTACGAAAGAAACCCGGAAGGATTTAGTGCACAATATAATTATTAATTGTATGATTGTTTTAACTCTACGACAAAATATTCCTACTAAAAGTAGGTAGGTAGGTACCTTAACGCAAGCAAAATTAGATAAATATTAAAAAGTAATTAATGATCATAAGAGAAATTGTGCAAGGAGACAAATTATCATACACAAACACTAAACAACAAAACACTTCGGGCTGATAAACATAATAAATAATTAGCAAATAATGTGTGCTAAAAATAGATATAAAAGTGCAACTAAAAAACGACACTCAAGAAGGAGTCTTTGACCAAATCGTTCAAAAGTTGTTGCCAGGTTGTTCGTTGTCAACCGCATCAATCAGAACTTTCAATTTTTTTGGTTTCACAAGCTTTGAAAAAATAAACAGGACTAATAAATTGACTCATGTAGTGATGTAGCCAGGCCCAAACATTCTTAATATTCCTCATTGTGGACGAAACATTACCTTAGCAATGGTGTTCCTCAGGGATGAGTGTTATCCACTACTCATTTTGTCTTTTCTCAATGACCATCGAGTCAGTGTTTTAACATCTCAACCTAGTTACGCCGATTACAGTACCCTTAATAAGGTTTTTCTCTGATCATATTTCAACATTGTCTGTTTGCAGAAATTTGGATTTGGGGAGACGATAATGCTATAACGACCAAAAAACAGATAATCCTATTTTGGAGCTACCGATGTTGAAACTGAAAATATTCAACTTCTTGGCAGTGCTCTTATGTTAAGTTAGAAACATATAAATACAATTTTAGGAAAATTAGCTACCTTTGAGCCCTCCCTTCTAACTTCAACCCCTTCAGAGGGGCTTTACCCCCACTTCAGGGAATCTCCTACTCATTTTATCTATTACCTCAATGACCTCAATTTTAGCATCTCGACCAGGTTTCGCCGATAACAGGGCCCTTCATGCTGTTTTTCTCTGATCATATTTCAACATTTTCCGTCTGCAGAAATTTGAATTTGGAGGGACTATGACGACCAAAAAGCGGTACTCCGAGCTACCATTGCTGAAACTGCTGGAAATATTCAACTTGTTGAGGCAGCGCTCTTATTTGCCCAAAGAAATTTACTTGGCAAGGCGACACTTCCGTCCACTTCACATTTTATATGCACCAGCTTTGGTCACAATTTTTTTTATAGATCCCCCTAACGAAATTCAACTGGTCCAAGAACGAAACGAGAGTATAAGCTAGGCTTAATGTCTTGGGGGATTTTCAGCCAGGGGGGAGACATTAAAAAGCCCAAACTAACGTCAAAGCCTCTTGATGTCAAAAGAGGCATACTTCCATTTTTCTGGTACTGTATAATAAGCAAAATAGAGTGAGGAAAATAAGTAACACATACATTTAATCAAAGAAAAATCAGCTACTTTTGAGCCAAGTATGAGTCACGACCCCCTCCCTTCAAATTTCAACTCCCTCGAGGCGGTTCTGAGGGGTTCACCTTCTAGCCCCCAGAAATTTTTGAAAATAAACGAAGATCACGAGACAAGTCATTTGAAAGGTAACTAAATTCTCTCTTCAGCAAACATAAACTTTTTTTATCCATCAACGAATGGATAAAAACGATAAAAACTGAAAGGAGGTTGTTGGAGGAAGGAAGAGAAAATGCAAATGGATAAATGTATCGATAAAACTGCTTGTTCATATGTTGCTATGAGAATGGCTCGATTCCTTGGCACTCTGATACTAGAGTCACAATTATTAATTTTATTATTTGGAAATATTTTATAAGGAAGAAAAAAAGTATCCTTGCCCTACCGGGGTTTGAACCAGGGTACCTTCGAACGACGGTCAAGCTTATCCACTTGGACACACACGCCTATTATAAACGAATGCCTATTATAAAAGTGTGATTAAATAAAACCTACCGTTTACCATTTGATTTTTATTAAAAATATCAACATAAAATACAAAAATAGTGTTTTTAACAATAACATTTGTCCTTTTAAAAGGTATTTTTGGTATTGTTAACTGATAAATAACGTTTAGTACCTTATTATTCGATGGAATTGTCTCAACAAATGCACCTCGACCTTAGATATAGCGGGATATTTTTATATGCGGTTGTTTTCTCATACTTACTTGCATGTAGGCAATTTAACTCCATCTTGCTGTCGTTAAATTTCCAATGCAAGTAAGTATTCGAGACCAACTGCATAAAAATATCCGGCTAAATCTAAGCTCTCGTGGTATTACCCCCGATAATTTCAATAGCAGAGACAAAAAACCTGCTCTTTTCTCACTGCCAAATCTGTAAGTAACAGAAGTGGGAGCAAAATTTTTTCAACAAGTTTCAAGCAAGCAAAGAATTTTTTCCACCCACAGTCTTCAAAAACCGTAACAGAAAAGAAAGAAGCGTCAGATTCTCAAGATTTTTTCTTAAGCCAAATAAGAGATCAATGCACTTACCTCACATATCTTGACGTCTTCCAAACACTTGAAACAATCTGTTCTGTCCAAATCGACGAAATATCCGCACGATTTCCTGTTCTGGGACACGAACCAAATATCATCGTAACTTACACACTCGATTTTGCTCAACTTTTTCAGTAAACTTGACTTCACACTCCCCCTGGCGTTTTTAACTTTGGTTATAAAACTACCATCGGGTTCGTTGTTAGATTTCTTCTTGTAAGATCCTTTTCGCGACAAAGGTGACGACGAGGCATCCTGAACAACTTTCTTAACGAAACCGTTTATTTTCGGTTTCAATTTTCCGTTCCTGTCTTCAGCTGCCTTGTCGGTTACATCTTTTCCTCTCGTCTTCTTATTCAAGTCTGAATTTGAACCTTTCTTGAGTGCATCGCTTTTCTCGCCTTTCTTTTTGGAATCATCTTTCTTCGCAGCGCCATCTATATCGAAGATATCTAGATGCTTTCCATTTTCAGTATTTTCCGCCTGAATTGGCTTTTTATCACCCAAAGAGTCCAAGCTGCTGGTTTCGCTGAAGCCTTCAGATCCGATACTTGGAGTCTTGCTACCGCCACCGTCCTTGACGGTTTCTGCGATTTCTTGATTGGTTTTCCTGATCGAAGCATTCTTGTTGTATCTCTTCGAAGGGACTCTTTGAAAGGGGTTTTTATTATGGTTGGGGCATTCAGGTTCGGTCGAAGGGTCGTAGTTTCCTTTTCCGTGGACGTGACCCTTGCAAGCGGTGTGTTCTGTCGATTTTCGTCTCAAGCTCGAATAGATATCTCTTCCTCGTAAGGAATTCTCGAAAGAACCGTTGAAGAACATTTTTACGTTATACCTTTATGGTAGGATCACACAACATGGACATTATTATTGGAATGAAGTTAACTATGTTTAGTCTTGAGCAAATTAACCTTATAGTTTTTATTTGTTTACATAAGTTAATTAGACGGCTATTCAACGAAGTTTTTTTTGTTTACTAAAAAAAGTAATAGTTCCTCGATTTGCACAATTCGATTATTCTAGACCAGTGAACACGTCATACTTGATCAGTATGCCATTGTCGTCAACTCGTTGGTTCTTACACTTTATAAGCTTACTTATTTAGCGTAAAAATTAATTAAAATTCAAGGCGGCTAGCGTTTCGATTGATCGTTGTCTAATGTTTATGACACTGTTGACAGATAGAATGGTTTATGAGGCAGAAAACGGTTTACTTGTTGTGTTGTAAAAATGGGCAAGACTATTTGAGTCGATGGATCGATACAAAAGATTTTACACTTAAAGCAAGGTTGCTTGTTCGAACGATTTTCGTGCTCGTTTTAAACCCTGATCCATAATAATAGCAATTAATATCCAAAAAAATGGAAAATTTAAACTGGGCCAATGTTAACAATCAGATACTACGACCTTGGAAGGAACTTCTTGCCATATGCTTCTTTTTTGCTGGTCTTTTTTACATCAATCACTTCTTCCATTCACATTTTGGTGGGGAATATTTTATGCGATGTTTCCCAGGTGCAGTCGTCCCAAAATTGACAAAATAACAATTTTCTAAGCTCATTGAATCAAGTGCCAAAAAGATATACCAACTCGAGTCAAGAAGACCACCAAATCTGCTTATTGTTGATTTGTTTGTTGCAAGTAAAATAATATTATAATAATTTGACTGTCCTTGAAACCGATTCCTTTTACGGTGGTAAACTAAATATGCTGTTTCAGTGAAGTGCACCCGACCCCGAAATTAAAACACCGCCGAAATGAGCAAAAAAAACACACACACGCCGGCCACCGAGCAATTGCGACACTTTCTCCCAGCACTTTATTAATCTCATCGGACGAATATGGCAAGCGTGAGATTTTGAGGTCAATACTGCTAATAAAACTCGACGACCTTTCTCAAACGGTTGCTAATTCCCTCAGGTCGCACCTCTGCAACAATAAGAGGTATCGGCGTAGGCGACAATTATTCCTCGACCGATGAAGACAAACATTAGGTGACCTAACCTTGAGTAAACAATGATTCGAATTGACTTTCTCTCTCCTCTTCCATGACTAATTAAAAATTTGATATGACGATGGTAAACGATCTTGACCAGGAAACACGGTTTATAGTAAAAGAAGTAAAAGAAGAACTATTATTATCGTCAAAAAAAAAATTATTATTATATTGTCACTTTTTTACTTCATAATTTTCTGTTTTTTTTTTGTTTTTTTTTTAATTTGCATGAGTACTTATTCTACAAAAATATCATATAAATCGTATTCCGAAAAGGCCAATCTCTAACCAACTTTTAGCAAAAACAATAGACGATAAGACCATACAACTTAGAAGGTATTTACTGAAATATCCCCCTCAAAAATGTTATTCAGAAAAATAATGTTCTACTTTCTCGAAAAAACGATCAGTGTATTATTTTTTTCACTGAACATAATAAAAAACTATAAGGTTTAATATGACGTCATCCTGACGTAATTGTGAAAATTGTTGTTTTGCCGAAAAACGAATTCCGAAATTTTTGAATTTTTTTTTTAAATGTAGATTCTTTGAATTGTTAGTACAGGATGACGCGAAAAAACAAACAATATGGCGACCATAAGGAAAACAAAAGACGACTATGAAAACCCTATGATCTAGTCGGCTTTGAAGATTTTTTCAGCTCACTGCGTCGAAAAATTTACCTCCAAAAAAAGGCAGCGTTGAACACAACTCATATCCGTTAGCAAACGCCTTTAAATATTAAGAATACTTTATTTACCGAAATACCCATATAGAATGAAAAAACACCGTACGATACGATATTTTATTATCTTTATTTACTCGCTGCAACATAATAGTAGGTGGAGCACGTCATATAAATAACAGAAAGGTAAACACGGCCATAATACGAGTAAATACAAGCAAAAAATAACAAAATAAAACGAGTTAACAAGTTCAATTCAAACAACTTAATAAGCGCATAAAAAATATTTATGAACCAGACAAACCATAAAAAATAAGACACATAATATTTACCACACTATTAAATTAAGACAGTCTAAGTATTTTTGATCCATTTTTTGAACGCATTAATTTTTCAGGTAGGTTACGAAGGTCGTGATTCAAAAAACGATACTGGAGAGTTGTTCTTCCCAAAAACCACTTCAAACAAACATCAATGCCAACATTTTTGCTAAATATGATAAAAAATCTAATACCATAAAAGATAAATCAATCAGACCTTATCAAGAACAATGAACAATGTTTCTGGAGTATTTTAAAATTTTACCCAACAAGAAAAATTCACCAAGTACGACGTCCAGCAAGAAAAATTCTTCCTTGAGACTTTTTCAATGGAAGTTAATTATTGAAGTTCAGGTTGTTCAAATCTCCAATTTTGTAAAAATATGACGAAAAAGTTACCGTCATACAAGTCGAACAGACCAAAGTGGCATCAAGAAAAGGAAAAAAAGTTAAAAACAAAATTCTACTAATCGGATTGAATTTTTTTTATTTTTGTTCTATTGTGTAGCGGGATTTTTTTTTATTCAAAATTTCCTACATTTTGTTGAAAATTTATTAAAAAAAAATTGTCCCATTTTGAAGAAATCGATTTTCATGAAAATTCTATGCAATCGTAGCGAAAATTTATATAGGGGTGACAATTTTTAATTCAAAATTTTAGGGGGTGATTGGTTGGCTCATTCCAAGGAAAAAAGTTATCATTAACGTATGTCCAGAAATGTGACGTGTACAAAAGCTGAGCTATGTATGAACGGTTCCTGAGATATCTTCAAAAAACTCGAAAAATTAAATTATAGCCATTGTGATCCTGTACTTGAATTTGCAAATTTTTTTGGAAAAAATCAATCGTTTGGCCTACAGACACCGCTTCGAATAAGCTGGGACACCCTGTATATCTCTGGAATTCTCAACTATTCTCAGGTATCCTCGAATATTCTCTGATATTCTCGGGAAGGTATCCTGGAGTATTATCTGGTATACTGTTGGCTTCCTCGGCTATCATTAGGTTTATATCCTAGAGTATTCTGGAATATTGTTGGATATCCTTGGCTATTTTTAGGTATCCTCAGATATTAATATTTTCATTTCCGGTTTAGGTGTACCTTTTTTTTTTTTTTTTTTAATATGATCCGGTATGAAATTTTTTGGAAAAGGTGCGTCAGGTATGATATTTTTTGAGTAAATCGGTTATGAATATTTTTGCGGGCATGTATGAAAATTTATTTTCCCAGAAAGTTACATAATATGATTAATTTTTTAAGGTACCTATGTCACGAATTACATTTTTTTGAGTAACTCAAATATGAAATTTTATTTTGAGTTAGTGGTGTCAGGTCAGGTATGAAATTATTTAAAAAAAAAAAAAAAAATAGCTAAGTATCGAATATTTTTTAGGTTTTTTCAGGTTGTGAAATTTTTTTCGAAAATTTAACTAGAAATTCTTTTGGCCGATTTTGAATCCTCTGATATCCTTGGATGACCTGGGGTATTCTCTAGAATTTTCTGGTATCCTGTGATATAATTAATTGGCATCCTCGACTATCCTTGGGTATCCTCGGGTATTCTGGAGTATTCTTGGGTATATCCTTATTGTAGGTATCCTTGGCAATTCTTTTTGGAAAAGGTGCGTTCAGGTAGAAAATTTAACTAGAAATTCTTTTGGCCGAGTTTGAATCCTCTGATATCCTTGGATGACCTGGGGTATTCTCTAGAATTTTCTGATATCCTGTGATATAATTAATTGGCATCCTCGACTATCCTTGGGTATCCTCGGGTATTCTGGAGTATTCTTTGGGTATATCCTTATTGTAGGTATCCTTGGCAATTCTTTTTGAAAAAGGTGCGTTCAGGTACGACATTTTTTTGAGTAACTCAAGTATGAACATCTATTTTGAGTTAGTGGTGTCCGGTCAGGTATGAAATTATTATTTCAAAAAAAAAATTAGCAATCGAATATTTTTTAGGTTTTTTCAGGTTGTGAATTTTTTTTTCAAAAATTTAACTAGAAATTCTTTTGGCCGATTTTGAATCCTCTGATATCCTTGGATGACCTAGGGTATTCTCTAGGATTTTCTGGTATCCTGTGATATAATTAATTGGCATCCTCGACTATCCTTGGGTATCCTCGGGTATTCTGGAGTATTCTTGGGTATCCTTATAGTATCCTTGGCAATTCTCAAAATTAGATAATGTCCTCAGATATCCATATTTTTCAAGAGTTCCGGTTAGATATACCCATAGGTATGAAATTTTCAGTATAAAATTCGAAATTATCTAGAAATTTTTCCCCATCTTGAAAATATCGATTTTTCATGAAAATTCCCTACGATCGAAGTCTCCTCGAAGATCCTACTTTGGCATTCTCGGGAATCATCCTCGCCATATCTTTGGATATCCTGAGGAATTCTCGGACATTCTTCAATTTCTTGGCCAGGTCAGTTATGAAATAGCTTTTTCGAGCAACTCAGATTAGGTATGAAATATTTTCTTAAAAAGTCTGGCCAGGATTGATTTTTTTTCTAAAAGGTATCTAAATTTTTTTGTCCCATTTTGAACACGTCGATTTTTGATCAAAATTCCGCACAATCGGAATGAAAATTTACTAATTTTTTTAGTTCTATTGCGAAGGCCTGGGTTTTTTAATTTTTTTTTTTTTTTATTTCATAAAATCAAGAGTGATATCTAAATTTTAAACTCCATAAATGGTAAATGGGCCTTCCGATTATCATTATTATCTAAGAATATGGCCAAGTATGATATGGAAACAGTAGGATTAAGATTTTCCTCCATAAAAGTGAGCAAAGTACCACGATTATGACCAAAAACCGCCCAAAAGAGTAGGGGTTGAGTGATCTTAACCTCCCAAGCATCCAAACAGATACTGCGACGTGTCAGCCTTATTTACATCATCTGAATTAGCGTTTTAACTGCACTGCTATTAACTTGCAATTTAAATAATTATTGCACTCTAATTTCTAATTCATTTTAATCAGTCTATATCTGGATGACTACTCCAACTTACACCATCAAGGGGCATTTCTCATGACGCAAATCAAGGCCACCAATTTTAAGCGTAATCAACAATATAGCAGAATTTTTTCAATTTACCAGAAATCGACATAAGTACCATTAATTTACTGCACATGTCAAGGTTCCCATGAACGTTAACAGCTTGTTAACTTCTTAGATCACCGTATTAAATATTCCATAAGAAGACAACATTTGATACTCCCACTAAGGCATTTCCTCTATAATTCTCGCGGCTAATAATCCTATGCAAATACTAACGCTCAACGTCCGGACCCGCATTCCGGCACTCGAGTAAGAACACCTTCCTTAACAAGTGTACCATTCAAGACGACCTTTACAACAAAGCCTGAAGAGAGAAGATGAGAGGTGTCCTGTGTCAACTCCTTGGACATGTGAGACTTCTCAACATGGCGAGACGAGGGGATTAAGTTTATATGCGGGACAATAAAAATATCGAGATAAAAAAAACCGGTAAAGCTATTAACGAAAGTTATACAATAATAAAATACGTTTTAAGTAGAATGTATGAATATGTAAGAGGTTATAATGTAGATCATTTGTATGCCCGACGATAAGAATAGCAGCAAATTATTCGATTTGTGGAAGAATCAACAATTTTTCTTTTTTTTTTCAACTGCGCTGCTCCATGAACGCTTGTAAATAATATAACTTTTGAATATCTTCAAAAAACCGCAAGAAAATTCGAAAATTTTGAACTGATGCGGTTTAATAAAAGCTAAACTTTCATGCATCAAGATACTCAATAATTTTTTATTAGGAAAATTACGAAAAAGAGGAATTTTTTTTTATTTAAATTTTTATCGCTTCAATAAAATCTGAGCGTAAATTTGAGGACTTTATTTTTAAAAAGCAGCCAGAACAAACTATCAAAGGACTTAATTGATAAATTTTACCATTTAAATGATTAACTTTTCTATGATGACTTCAGTTATTGTAAAAAAATTAATTAAAAAAAATTTAACAATGATTAAATCATAAAAAAAAACATCAATTAAAAAAATAATTAGCTCAAGACTCAACACCAATCAACTCGTCACTCAAATCCACATCGAAGTAATTTATCCAAACCTGTCAATTTCAATTCACACAAAATCAACAACCACTTTCGGCACTGTATCTTAAAAACTGCATGTCAAAAAAAAAAAACACTTCCAGCATCGGACACATCACACAACTCTTCCGCAACACTCTGTATATTGTTCCGCGAGCACCGCGAGTTTTACGCAGCGCGTTGCATTATGGTAAGTCTCAGCACATCGGCGTCGACAGACTGGCCAAGACCAAGACGGACAAACACCGCGCGCTCTTCGATATTATTTTACAGAGTACCAGATTCGCTTCTGGTAGGGTAGAGGTCATAGGTAAGGAAATAAATTTTTAATAAATAATGCATCTGGTGACAAATTAAATTAACATTTGTAATGAGTGCGTTCAGAATTTTTATATTAAAGAGATGTTGGAACACTACTCTCCTATAAACCAACAATTTCTTGGAAAAAAAAAATTGAAATAATTAAAAAATTTGTTGTCCTTGTTTATGATATCGAGCAGACTCCTCCGTCCACCTACAAACTCGGTTTAAAGTCTCGATATTAGCTGGATACCTCTAACCTTGATTGCGACCATTTTCAAGAACAAAAAAATAGTTATAATTATATTTCGAGCCTAAAAATCTTCTCTTTAATCTATGTACAGTTACCTACTACTATATCAATGAAAAAATGAAAAAATTGGTTGAAGAAACCCAAAAGAGGGATGAATGGTGCTGGTGCGACATCAGAAGACATTGATGGGGATAAGAAGAGGTAAGTAAGTGGTAAAAACTGTCCCAGCTACCACTCTTCAATATCTACTGGGTAATGGAGGGTAAGCTTTGGAATGGAGGGCACTGACGGGGAAAGCAAGATTGCAAATATTCAATTCGCTGACGAAACAGTACCTAATGAGCGTAACTATACAAAGCAGATCGTGTTGTGGAGCATAGAGCACCAAATTGGACATGTTTTCCAGAGTGCAATAAACTTACGAACCAACTCGGGGTTCTACCCGTTAGGGAAGGTCACTGGTAGTTTAAATTCAAAATGGCGACCAGATCCTAGGTGCGCAACAGTCCGCCATTTTGAATTTTATGAAAACTTGTTTTGAAAGACACTAAACTTATAGAAAATTTAATTTAATACAACTTTGTTCAGCACAGTATTTTCTTTGCGATCGATTTTTTTTAATTAAGCCTGAAAAAATCGACAGAGTCATTTGACAAATACCGGGGGATCCGTTAAGGTAGCCAACGGTCATCTCTTTGGCACTATTGATCGTAAAGACTCGAATTAAAAAAAATTTAATACATAAAAACGATCATAAAATATTCTCAAAAAGGCCGCGATTCCGGAAATACCGAAAGTTGACATCTACTTCGATATATTACAGGGACACCCCGTATATTATTATATTTTTAAATTGTCTAAGAAAATTGAATACAGGTCGTTTTCACAATAATTATTGAGGCTTGATTAAGTAGTTTTATGACTTTTATGAGTTATAAACAACTGAAAAATCGCGATTTTCAAATTTTGAAAGCACTGTACAACTAGAGAAAGGCTGATGATATTTAAAAACAGCTTCATACAGTGTCCTATTTTGTGGTTTAAATTAAAGAATTTTTTAAATTCAAAATGGCGGACTGATACGCACAGCATATCTGGTCACCATTTTGAAATTAGAGGACCAGTGACCCTCTCAGACAGGCAGAACAAGAAAAATTGACAAAGAGATTTTTCTTATTTCAATTCGATTTTTGGATATAATGACTGGGTTAGAAGTTCTTGGTAACGAGCAGAGCGATTCCGAGAAAGAAGATCTGTCTCGAATTGAGCAGGCCAGAAGCACGTTAAGAAAATCCCGCAAAACCTAAAGGTAGGTAGTACTCAAAACATGAAAAGAGCTCCCTTAGACCATTAAAGAAAGCAAGTTTCATGAAAGGAGAATGCTACGAGTTTCTAGTACCTACTCGTCATCGTCGGAGAAAAATCGTGACAAGAATGCGTTGGGGGGGGGGGGGGCATGGAAGAATTATTTCCTCAAGGACTTGCGTTGACGGTTCGGATACAGAGCTTATGTTCCGATAATCTTAATAACTCAGCTTCCTAGAGGTTGGTTCCTAATTGAAACAGCTTCCTAAGAAGAATTACAAGACTGAAAAAGAAGAAAAAGAAGAAGGAGAAGAAGAGGAGGAGGAGGAGGAGGAGGAGGAGGAGGAGGAGGAGGAGGAGGAGGAGGAGGAGGAGGAGGAGGAAGCACGTTAAGAAAATCCAAGAATGCGTTGGAGGGGGGGGCATGGAAGAATTATTTCCTCAAGGACTTGCGTTGACGGTTCGGATACAGAGCTTATGTTTCGATAATCTTAATAACTCAGCTTCCTAGAGGTTGGTTCCTAATAGAAACAGCTTCCTAAGAAGAAGTACAAGACTGAAAAAGAAGAAAAAGAAGAAGAAGAAGAAGAAGAGGAGGAGGAGGAGGAGGAGGAGGAAGAGGAGGAGGAGGAGGAAGCACGTTAAGAAAATTCCGCAAAACCTAAAGGTAGGTAGTACTCAAAACATGAAAAGAGCTCCCTTAGACCATTAAAGAAAGCAAGTTTCATGAAAGGAGAATACTACGAGTTTCTAGTACCTACTCGTCATCGTCGGAGAAAAATCGTGACAAGAATGCGTTGGGGGGGGGGAGGGCGTGGAAGAATTATTTCCTCAAGGACTTGCGTTGACGGTTCGGATACAGAGCTTATGTTCCGATAATCTTAATAACTCAGCTTCCTAGAGGTTGGGTTCCTAATAGAAACAGCTTCCTAAGAAGAAGTACAAGACTGAAAAAGAAGAAAAAGAAGAAGAGGAGGAAGAAGAGGAAGAAGAAGAACATGAATATGAAGATGAAAAAGAAGAAAAAGTAGAAGACGACAAGGGCAATCATAAGCGAGCAAACCAAATAAGGTTTAAAACGACAAGAATTTTGCAGCGAACGTAATTCTAAAATTCCGCCAAAGAGTTCATACATTTATGCAAGTTTCTTTTTTTTTTTATATCATCTGTTACCTGCTCAAATCAAAAAATGAAAAACGTTGGTTGAAGAAGACCAAAAAGAAGTGGAAATAAGAAGAAGAAAAGAAGACCTCCGTCCAGGAATGGCTCAATATTGTCCTCGCTTCTCTTCATTATCCACTTGGTAACAATAATCGAGAAGGTTTTGAAGGGTTTGACGGGAGACTCAAGATAAATGGCAACCTAACTAACACAAACCGTGGATCATGTTGTGTAGCATAAATCGCGGTACGGTCTTCCCAGAAAAACTGACCTGACCCGACCCGTCAAACGTAAGGACGTAAAAAAAAAAAACATGGAAAGACCTGTCAAACTCAGAAAAGCAAGCTTCGTGAGAGGAGAAAGCTATACGCGTTTCTAATATAGGATACTCGTCATCGTCGGCATAGAGACAACTTCCTAAGAAGAAGTAGAAAACCTATAATAAACAGATGATGAAGAAGAAGAAAACGAAGAAGATAATTCTGAACACGAATATGAACATGAACATGAACATGAAGATGAACATGAAGATGGAGAAGACGGTGAAGACGTTGAGGAAAAAGAAGACAGAAGAAGAAACGAAGACGACAATCCTAACAAACCTAATTAGTAAAAAAAAAGACCAGGAATTTTGCAGCGAACATAATACTGAAATTCCGCCGAAGAGCCCATACTCGGTGCCAAAAGGACCAAGCATGATTTAGCAAAAGTCAAGACGATTCACAAAGTCCTGTCGCAATTAAAGCCGACAACACCCAAAACACGCTGACGCCCAATTCAACAAGCTCACAGCTGCCACCCTTAGATTTTATGTTTTTTTAACCTTCCAAAGTCCTAAAAGTGAAAGAAAATTATCATTTTGAAAACACTGAAATAATCGATACGGATGAACGGGACTTATCAACTTGCCCTGCCGGAATTACGCCACCTGATATTAAATCAGAGGTGGAACCACGAAAAATGAAGACGCAGGACGACTATGTGAAAGGCTCGTCCCTTTCTACAGGGTGCACCACATATTCTTCTCTACATTGCTATCTCCTGAACGCTTACAGATACAGGGTCGGTTAAAATAGAGAAAATTAGAGAAAAGATGCCAGTTTTTTGGCTATCTGGAATCCGTCAAGATATGACGGCTCCTGAAATAGCCTGAAAAAACAAAAAAATCGAAATCTCTTATTTTTGGTATCTTTCTTATTATTAAAAATTAATAAATAATTTTTTGTAGGCTTACATAAATCGTCAAAAGCTACCCATCTGTCATTACAAAAATTTTCAAGGCCGATTAGATCCAAGAGTTTTCACAGTCAACTTTCGTTTTTCTTATGACCGCCATATTATTTTTTTATGTCGTTCGATATGAGGAAAATAATGGAAACCAAAAATTAATAATTTTCAAAAAATTTTTATTTTTATTTTTATTCTTCTTTTTTGAAAGAAACACCTAAAAAAAATCGTCGAAAAACGTCAACATTTGTAAAATAGGCCGAAATAGTGCTTGCCTTATGGTTGTTTAATTTATCTATGAAATTTGGTCTAAAACGTTGTCTTTTTTGTAAAGAAAAAAGAAGAATAAAAATATTTTAAATTTATTTTTTGAAGTTTAACAATTTTTAGTTTTTATGATTTTTTTATATCGAACAACATAAAAAAAAACAATATGGTGGACATATGAAAAACAAAAGTTGACTATGAAAATTCTGAGATCTAGTCGGCTTTGAAAATTTTTGAAACGTCAGATGGGTAGCTCTTGCCGGCTTATGTGAGCCCACAAAAAATATTTATTAATTTCCAATAACAAAAAAGATATGACGAAAATAAGAAATCTCGATTTTTCAGTATCTAGTATTTTCAGAATATTTCAGGAACGGTCACAGATATTTTGTATGTCTTGACTGATTCGAGATGGCCACAAAATTGCGCTTCTTTGGACTTGTTTAACCGACCCTGTATCTGTAAGCGTTAGGAGATAGCAATATAGAGGATATATGGTGCACCTGTATATACCAGACTGCTCCTTGCTGAATAAAATCCTAAAAAAGCTTATTGCATACAATGGCATGGAAAGTGAAAATTACTGCGGCAAGGCGTCAATACCCCCCCCCCCCATCGTATTCTGGGGCGGAGAACACGATGGTGTTAAAAAGCACCTTTTTTCTGATTTTTTAGCAAGTTAGACGAACGGGTACGGGTGTTTCTTGGATTATTTTCTGAAGAAATTTTTACGTTGGGGGGAATCATTCACGTTACTAAATATACGACCTACTATCCATTCCCGGGGGTTGAAACAATAACCTCTCCCTAATACTCAAATAAATTAACTTTAAAAAAATGTCCCTATCACACTTCTCCCAAGGACCAAAAACCATTCCATACATCTGTTTTTCGATTTTTTTTAACAAGCATAGAATCTAAAAACAAGGGTAAGGGGTGTTTTTTTTTAGCGTACTTCGGAGAAAGTGAGATTTATTTCTGATTGAAATTTTCATGAAAACTTATGAAAACTATGGCCATGTGAGTTTCATATTCTTTCTAATCATTAATTTATGAACCACTGTTAATAACACTGGCGCCCAACGTGGGGCTAAAACTGATTAGTTCCCAATAATGGCTAAGTATGAGCATTTGTTATGGTTTGGCTTTTTCAGGTTTCTTCGGGACCGACTTGAAGAAGAAGAGCGGTAATGTCGCGATCCGGCTCACCTCGATTTGTGAACTCATAAACTCAACTCATAAAACTGATTCCAAAATTAATGCTAATGCAATCACTGAAGGTATAAGGCGAGACATATTAATCGGTCACTTAATTAAAAATTGACGCAATTTCAACTTTCAAGTAAAAATTTAGTACCACCTTTTTTGTGAAATTAATAAATCTCGAAGAACTGCGTAATTACTTAAAATGAAGCAGATTATCCAGAAAATTAAAAATGAAAATTACCTTTCTTTTCTTAAGAAATTAGAGTTATGTCTAGACATAAAATTTGTTAACTGAGCCGCTGAAGATTAAATAAATACTCAGGTTAACAAATATAATAATGTTTTATAAAACACGATCGAAGCATGACCAAGTTTGGAGATTTAGGAGTCGTTTTTAAATTCGGGTCGGAGAAAAGCAAATGAGAATATATTGTTTACACGAATAAATTATGATAATTCATTCCAACGGTCAAAATTAGATTTTCTACCATAAAAGTGCTGATATATCGTTGACCATAATTTCTATGCTAATATAATGTACAGGTAGGTTAGATTTGTCAGAAATATATTACGCGACTGGTTTAGCTCCGCTAATTCTATTCGGGGAAACATATTTCTACCTTCCGCGTCTCCAAAAACGATTGTTTGCCTGATGGATCTGGCATTTTCGTCCCACACGCTTGCTGAATTCCAAAACAGTTTGTTTTGGAACACTTCTTACTACCTGATAGATTTTGAGCAAAGGTCACTCACTGGCTATTTTTAGCTTGGACCTAGGATGTTTTAATTTAAAATTCTCCCCAAGATTTCAATAATTATTCTAGTTGTAAACACGTACGTAGGTAAAGCTAATTCCTTGGGACAGAAACTATAATTTATCGCTTATTTTTTTGGAAGCATCCGGAAGAACCACCAAAACCCAAAACCCAAACCAATATATTAGCAAGTGTCGAATCGAAAGTAAAAAAATCTAAATGCATGTCTTCCACTTCTTCAATTAACTGTAGTAGATATCTGTATAAATAGTTAGGTACAAGAATTTTAAGATTAAAAAAGGAATAAGTAAATCATGTTTAGTGGAAGGAAACTAAGAATTCTTCGACTATGTAAAATTAGGTAACACTCCGGTAAATAAGTTTAATAATTAATGATGCCGGTGAGACCATGTTAAAAAAAGCTGACCAGGTATCGTTATCTTACTTGTAACGTCATTAATAATCTGCGTGCGAGATAAACTGGCACTAAAATTTGATTAACGACATCGCAAGGCATCAGGCACCATTTTTACTGTCCCATTTTGATATTTCTGGTAATTGGGTTAATGAAGATTTTATTTCTGCAACCACTGCCTGGACTCCAGTTTACAACTTAATAAAACAATGCTTGTACATAAAAAAAATCCCTCACTTTAGTCCACCCCCGAATAGTGGTTAATTTTAAAGATAAAAAATTTAAACTTTGAGGATTCGTGTAATAAATATAGGACCACAGAATAATCAGTTTAATTTTTTTTTTCGTTCTGCCACCAGCGGTAGAAGACTGTAATTTGGTGGTCAAGTAGGCAAAATAAAATGGATTTTTCTTCAATACATCGGTAGAATTCGATCAATAAAATCAAAATCGCTGATTGAAAAAAAATACACAAAAAAATGGAAATGATTGATATATGGTAATAATAAAAGTGACCAAGAATCTGAGGGGTAGTTACCTACGCTTAAATCCTTGAGCAGCCTAAGTAAACAGTCATCAAAATGGAAAAAAAAAGTAGTATGTCATCGAACTCGCATGTGCATTCTTCTGACTATTTAATTAGGATTTATGGTGGATACCTACAGTGCTGGATTTACGTACAAGCTAAATAAGCTAAAGCTTTAGGCCGCAAAATTATTTAGGCCGCAAAATTGGTAGTCGTATGCCATAATATTTTTGTTACTTAATATCCGAGTAAACCTTCAACTACTGGGAAATTGCGTGACCTTGAAAATCCAAAAAAATTTGCCTGCGGCGCTACACACCCCTTTCTTTCAACTACTATAGGAAATTAGATTTGTAGTTTGTAGTTTTTTTTTTATAATAATAAAAATAAAAACATTCAATAGGCCGCATTTATATTTTAGCTTAGAGCCGCCACTACTCTAAATTCGGCCATGGATACCTACCCCATTCAGATTATTGGTCACTTTTATTACTACCTACCATATATATCAATCATTCTACCTGTCATTTCCATATGTTATGTACTTTATTTAAAAAAAGCTTTGTAATTATTTCTTTTATATTCCTTTTCAGCGATTTTGATTTTATTAATCGATTTCTACCGATGTATTGAAGAAGAATGAAAAAAAATCTACCACTTTACCATTAAATTACAGTTTTTACCGCTGGTGGCAGAACGAAAAAACATTAATTAATCTAATTATGACATTTTATGGTCCTTTATTAATTACATGAATCCTCGAAGTTTCAATTTTATATCTTTAAAATTAACCTCCATTCCGGGGGTAAACATAAGCGATGGGCCACCCTGTACTTAACCTAAAACATTTTTGGAAGAAGATTTTTAAAAATGTGGATCAAAAAGATGGAACAAAAATGGAAAAGAACTTTTTACTTTTTTCGTCTATGGACGTGTATGGATAATATTGTCTAATGACTTTTTTTTTTGTTAACATTACATTATGGGCAAAGATCATCAAATTATCAGAAGCAGAAGGCAAAACAGCCCGGAATCAATTACGATTTGAACTCGGCCGTGAAAGCCTACACACATCAATCATATCGGGTTGCACCGTGGTAAACCGTGAAGAATGTACGAGATATATTGCCCAAGTGAGGGATGGGAAAAGTGGGATTCAAAGAAGGGATAGATGCATGCCCAAATTTTTTTATTTTTAAATATTTGGTATCCTTACCCCTACCCATAAAATGTTAATTTTCAAATTTCTATTACTTCCGCCTGAAAATTTTATGAAAGAAAGAAATTACTCAAATCAATTAACATTTCCTCCATCGACAAGCCCAAAAAAGAGGGCAACCGGTCCCTCAGGAATAAATGTTGCGACACACATCACCGGAACGCATTACGACCACTCATTCAATCGTTGATAGTAAATACATGGCTCATCCCAGACACGTCACCCGGGCACGACAGGGTGATGGGAGGCTCAACACTATTAATTTTTAACTTTGACCGAATGACTGCCGACATACGCTCGACACACGGCCGTAATGCGGTGCTGAACGATATTTATCGAACTGCGATTTAGTCACCCATACTTATCGCCCAGCACTATATCCCATTATAATTTATTATTATTTATCCTAACAAAGAAGTCACCGGCGATTTTGAAAGGCCGTTTTCTTCTTTCTTGTCAAAATCCGGATGAACCAAAATAATTGTTAAAAATTTTTTCTTTGAATTTGTAGGCACATGAATTCAGCGAAAACATACACATCTTACAACAATTTTTTCCTACGACCACTATACAAAACACTACTTTGCGCATCGTTTTTTGTGCGCAAACTAGCAGATTTCTCACGTATCCAAAACTGTGCGACAAAGTGACATAACGCATAGCCAAAAATCGTTTCCGTACAGTTTTAATGCAAACAATAGTGATGGGCGGTAACTGAGAACTCAACTGTTACTTATTGTTAATGGAATAACTATTCATTTAAAGCTTCAAGGTAATAAAATAAACACAAATGGGATAACATAGAACCCGACGAGACTATAAAATATACTCATTATTCTCTTGTGGCAGTAATTATTAAAATTTACGAGTTGATCGCTAATAACAGCATTGGTAGCGTTCAAATCAAATTCACGAACGTGATCGTGAAAATAACTCGCACACCTCTACTAACTTCCATCGACGACGCACAGCGCCTGCGTTGTGTAGAAGTTGCATATCAATGATATACTAACCTCTCTTAAATCATTGTTATTATCTACCACGTCTCCACGCTCACGTCACTTATTTTTAGTTTATACGTAGTCTAATAATAAATAATAATAATATTGTCGGTAGAATTCAATGATTTAACAGTATATAATAGTAATATTAAAAAGTCATTAGTAGAATTGAAAATAATACCTACCTAGGTAGTCTAAAAAATAAACTTTAGTTACCTATCATTACAATGTATTGTGATTCCTCTGAATCTGAAGCAGAAAATACACCACCTGAATTCAGAAAACAAGCAGGTTTGTGTTCTTTGAATTTGCTACCTGTAGTTTCGAGAGAAAAATACGAATCTGCTTATAAACATTTCATAAATTGGAGAAAAGGTCATAAAAGCAGAGCATTGTCAGAAAAAATAATTTATGTGTTAAATTTGTTAAATAATTAATCTGTTAAATTGTGGTCGTAGGAAAAGTACTGTGTGTAGCACGTGCGGAAAAGAAATTTCACTCGTGTGAATTGTGACACTCGACTTCGTCTCGTGTCACAATTGTTTCACACTCGTGAGAAATTTTCTCTTTTCCGCACTTGTTTCACAATATACTATTTTCGCACTGGTTTTTCTTGCTGAACGGAAAACGTCACGCGCGATTTGTCGCCCATCTGTTGGACCAACGGTCCAAGATGTAAAATATGCAAGGTGATCCTAAATAAATCTTTTAAGCGAAAATTTTTATTTTCCTTGGCTTATTTTAAGGAAAAAAATTCTTATTAACGTAGCTCGGCCAATGCACCGTTTTTTGAGATACTTTTTTTTGAGTTGAAAAAATAATTTTTTTCCAGTTTTTTGAAGATATCTCGGGAACCGTTTGAGATACTGTAGTGTATATTTAGTGGTTCCATACTCTCCCTCCTCTAACGGAGCAGCAGAGAATTCAGTTAGAACAGTGAAAAACGCGATGAAACGATCTTTGGACTCCGGGGTTACCAAGGATACTAACCTGCTATTGAACAGGTTCTTGTTCGATTACCGCAACACGCCACATGCTACTACTGGTGTTAGCCCAGCTACACTCATGTTCGGAAGACAGCTCAGGACTAGGTTTTCAGTTCTTTTGCCTGCCCATAATAGCAGTGAGAGTAGTAAAGCAAGCGTTAGTACACAGAAATTGCGCAGTAGGATAGAAAGAATTCAAAAACAGCAAATAAAAAATAACGGCGGCAAAGATGTCAGGTTTGAAGAAAATGAAGTTGTAATGGTAAAAGATTACAGAGATGTACAACATCCTAGCTACATAAAAGGCAGAATAGCGAAGGTTATGGGAAAGCGCACATATCTAGTCGAGGTGGTTCAATTACAGAAAATGTGGAAAAGGCACGCAAATCAAATTAAAAAGATAGAGTCGGTAGACGTCAAAATTCCACATCTTCCAATTGAGCCGACAACAAGGGGGTCTCCTCGGGGGTCTCCAAAGAACGGGGGTAACCAAGTCTTAAATTCAGGCACAGAAAAATCCTTGCTTCAAGTCCCTGAAAATGTGGGTAGTAACACTGTTAAAGCTTGCCCCGATGTAGTAAATTCGCCTGTGGAAGATAATAAGGGACAAGCTCCTTTAGAGTTGTTTACCCCTACTAGGATGGCTGGGGGGCCCAACGAAAATTTGCGGCGCTCACAGCGAACCAAAAACAAAAAAATTGTATATTGAAAGAAATAATAATTGTTAGATGTATTTGATTGTTTTAATTTGATTTTTATAATTATTATTTTTATTGATTTGATTGTTAGATTTATTCAGATGTATTTGTAATTATTAGAGTAGTAGTATTTAGGGTAGAAAATAGAATTATTTTAGGGGGAGGGTAGTGTAGTGTATATTTAGTGGTGTAGGTACCTATAGAACGACGAGTTAATTTTAATGGCATATTTATTTGTATTATTATCGCGAGGCCGGCCGTCCTGCGTTGTTATCGGTGTGTGGAGCGGAGGCACCGGCGGCCGCCGGCAAGCCGAGCAACGAGCGACCGGCAAGGACAGTATCAATTCGTTTATGTAGGAAAATGTTATTAATTAGTATAAGAATAAAATAATAAGTTGTAAATAAGGGTTTATATTTACCTAAAGGTGACATACATTACAGATACAAAACTCGGAAACGGTTCACGTTATGGCACAAAATGTTGGCTGTTTAAAATGCACTTTTAAAATGTCCATTTTCCCAGTGTCGTTGAAATTGGGGACAAAAAAAAACTAACATAACCTCAAAATCTCTTTCAAAATTAAAAAAAAAATGATAGTATTAAAAAAAAGTAGCTAATATCAATGATATGGCATAAACAACAGCTGAGCTCTGTGTCTCAAACGATTCCCGAGATTTCTTCAAAAAACTGGAAAAATAATTTTTTTTTGCAACCCTATCTGTACCTCAAAAACGGTGCATTTGTGAACCCACGTTAATTGGAACTTTTTTCCTTAGAACGAGCCAAGGAATCACCCCCTAAAATTTTTCACACTTATTTAGGATAAACCTGTATATTTCAAGCCAATCTAAAATCCGTTTGCTACTTTTTCCAAAATGTTTACATGTTTGAAGCCACCAAAGTGCAGGAAATTCCAAAGTTAATTCAACTTTTTAGTCGCCGAGACGGACCTATAAGCTGTCAACAGGATATGTGTCTGAGCGAGGAATGGAGTAAAAAAAATTGGTTTCGCGAAATTTTTCTTTGACAGTGATTGTAAACTCTTCAATTCTACTCTTTGGGTCCGTTGGTAGAATTACTTTGCCCTATTTTTCCAAAAATCTCACAGTTGAAGCTTGATGAAGAAAGCTCTATTCTAGAAAAAGTTGAACTAGTTCTTTCTTCAATCCAACTAAAAAAATTCTCCAATCAATTCTGGATATCATAAACAGAAAATGTCAACGATTCCATCAATTTTTCTGTCTCTGACGGAGTTCATGCGGTCATTAATATACCCGCTAAAGAAACGTTGTTTAAGTAATTAGTTTTTTCTGTACATGCATCAGTCAAAAGTCCATTTTCATTACTATCCAAGGATATTTTATAGCGACAAGTTACTTATTTCATGGTTATAATTTATCCATTCCAAATAGATGTCAATTTTTACAGTTTCAAGTAAAAGAAAAACCTGACGAAAGACGAAATATTAGCATACCTACATGTAGAAATTCTTGTTATCTAAATTGATATTTATTGCGCGGTTTTCATGTTCTGCAGACTGCAGGTCTCGTCTCGGAGTTTACCGTTACGCAATCAATTAGACTTTACAAATATCACAAATAATGAGGAGGATTACTTCAACTTTTTTAACTGTTCGATTTCTAAATCCCTCATGACGAAGAGTCTTCTCCTATTCGTTCCTTTACAAGCTTCGCGGTCGGAGAGGAAATGAATTATTAGTGCCATTTGATACCCACACGTTTGGATAACGTAAAATTTATAAGCAATCTAGAATGGCTACGTGTTATTGATATACAACAGAATTATCTCCTGCAGGATGAAATTATTACACTCGAGGCGTTAATGTTCAACAGGTGTCTGCTAATTTATTATTTATTTATTTATTTATTTATTTAACTGTATAAACGGAATCAAAGCATAACCTTAGAGGATTAAAATAAATCAAAATTACAAGAAACTCAGGCTCACAGAATGCAGTAGCAGTAATATTAACCAGTTCGCCACTATAGAAGAGACAAGTCTAACTTCAATCTTCAATGATACCCGATAAGCTGATGAGAATTAATAACGACGGAACCTCCACCCTGTATCTAACTTCAAGCTCATGTGATTCGTGGCGATTTAGGGAATTCATTATTATTTAAAATATTTGTCAAATACAATGCGACATTTGTTCTTGAGCCACTCTGTAAAATCTTTATTTTGTGGTGCGAAATCCATTGAGAAAAAACCTGGACCGCCACTGGATTTACAATTTCTCAAAACGATGCTACACCAAATTTTATCGAAACTTGTCGAGTATTAACGATTTAATCAGCAAAACTAAAATTACAAAATGAATGAGCATCGATTTGTTTTGATAAAAATGTTGCCACGCCAATGGTTTTGCGGGAACTAATTCTGCTTCAAAATTACAAAAATATATTTTGGGAGAAAATCTAGATACGCCACTGCATTTATCAGGGATTT
The DNA here is from genome assembly GCA_910589415.1 of Malachius bipustulatus. Taxonomy (NCBI): domain Eukaryota; kingdom Metazoa; phylum Arthropoda; class Insecta; order Coleoptera; family Melyridae; genus Malachius; species Malachius bipustulatus. The sequence goes on along the minus strand of OU342638.1, from coordinate 29,811,108 downwards.
TACAACCAAATTAAAATTTCAATAGTTCAAAGGCATTAGCGATTGGTCCAGTGGCATAGCAGATTTTGTTATAAGAAATCCCTAAATTCTTCAAACTTCAATTTGGCTACAAGATAGTTGACAAGGTTTCAATTAAACTTAGTACACTATCGTTATGATAGATGATGAGCCCAGTGGCGTGTCCAGATGTTTCCCTAAAATGGATTTTGAAGGAACGAATCGTTTTTTTACTCCAAAATTACAAAAATGTATTTCAGGATAAATCTGGGCACGCCGCTGGTTCATTATCTCTCAAAACGACACTACTGAAACCTGACAATTATTGAAAGATTTTATCGGCAAAATTAGGGCAAAAAATTGGAAATGAAGCAAAAAAAGCAAGAATCCATTTTAGCGCCTTTTTTTAGAAAAAATCCGGGTAAGCCACTAGTTCACCATATCTCAAAACGACACTATACTAAGTATCACTGACACCTGTCAATTATTGCAGGATTTTATCGGCAAAAATTAAATTTCTAGAAGCTATTTTAGCGATTTTTTTTCTTTTAAACAGGGCACGCCACTGGTTCATTATCTCTCAAAACGAAACAATACTAAATTTTTTGAATCGTAGATTTCTTGAGCATTATTTTTGGAGCAAAATGCACCTCATTGCTATAGAATTCAAAGCCTAACTGGACCAGTAGTGTTTAGAAGTAAAATTTCAATAATTCATATTGGCGATTTTTTTAGAAAAAATCTTGGCACGCCACTGGTTCACCATCTCTTCCAAACGACACAATACTAAAAAAAAATTAATAGTAGAGCTGATGAACATTATTTTTGTAGCAAAAGGCGCCTATTTCCCATAAAATTCAAGGCCTAACTAGCTCAGCGTTTAGTAGTAAAATAAAATTTCAAGAATTCATTATTGGCGATTTTTTTTAGAAAAAAAAACAACTGGGCCCGCCACTGGTTCACCATATCTTAAAACGACACTATACTATTTATTACTGACACCTGTCATATATTGAAGGAGTTTATCGGGAAAATTCAATTTCAAGAATTCGTATTAGCGACTTTTTTAATCAGGGCACGCTACTGGGTCCATTTTCTCTCAAAACGATACTACTATTTTTTTTTAATAGTACCTAGAGCTGATGAACATAATTTTTGAATCAAAAGGCGCCTAATTTCCATAAAATTTAAGGCCTAACTAGATCAGCGTTTAGTAATAAAATAAAATTTCAAGAATTAATATTTGCGATTAAAAAAAAAAAAAAACTGGGCACGCCACTGGTTCACCATATCTCAATACGACCCTATACTAATTATTACTGACACACGTCAACTATTGCAGGACTTTATCGGGAAAATTCTTTCAAGAATTCATATTAGGGATTTTTTTTTTGAAAAAATCTGGGCACGCTACTGGTTCACCATCTCTCAAAACGACGCCATACTAAAAAAATTCAATAGTAGAGCTGATGAACATAATTTATAAAGCAAAAGGCGCCTAATTCCCATAAAATTTAAGGCCTTCTGTTCAGTAGTAAAATAAAATTTCAAGAATTCATATTTGTGATTTTTTTTAGATAAAAAAATTGGTTAACCATATCTCAAAACGACACTATACTAAGTATCACTGACACCTGTCAATTATTGCAGGATTTTATCGGCAAAAATTAAATTTCTAGAAGCTATTTTAGCGATTTTTTTTCTTTTAAACAGGGCACGCCACTGGTTCATTATCTCTCAAAACGAAACAATACTAAATTTTTTGAATCGTAGATTTCTTGAACATTATTTTTGGAGCAAAATGCACCTCATTGCTATAGAATTCAAAGCCTAACTGGACCAGTAGTGTTTAGAAGTAAAATTTCAATAATTCATATTGGCGATTTTTTTAGAAAAAATCTGGGCACGCCACTGGTTCACCATCTCTCAAAACGACACTATAGTAAATATAACGACACTACTGAAACCTGACAATTATTGAAAGATTTTATCGGCAAAATTAAGGCATCCACAAAAAGAAAAAAAAAATGGCAAGAATCCATTTTAGCGTTTAGAAAAAAAACTGGGTACGCCACTGGTTCATCATATCTCAAAACGACACTATACTAATTATTTCTGACACACGTCAATTCTTCCAGGATTTTATCGGGAAAAATCAATTACAAGAATTCATATTGGCGACTTTTTTTAATCAGGGCACGCTACTGGGTCCATTTTCTCTCGAAATGACACTATACTAAATTTTTTCAATAGTAGAGCTGATGAGATGAACATAATTTTTTAAGCAAAAGGCGCCTAATTACCATAAAATTCAAAGCCTGACTAGACCAGTGTTTAGTGTCTGGGCACGCCACTGGTTCACCATCTCTCATAACGACACCACACAAAAAAAAAAATAATAGTAGAGCTGATGAACATAATTTTTGGAGCAAAAGGTGCCTCATTTCCATAAAATTCAAGGCCTAACTAGATCAGCGTTTATTAGTAGTAAAATAAAATTTCAAGAATTCATATTGGCGATTTTTTTAGAAAAAAAAACTGGGCACGCCACTGGTCTACTATATCTCAAAACGACACTATACTAATTATTTCTGACACATGTCAATTATTGCAGGATTTTATCGGGAAAATTCAATTTCAAGAATTCATATTGGCGATTTTTTTTTTGAAAAAAAAACTGGGCACGCCACTGGTTCACCATATCTCAATACGACCCTATACTAATTATTACTGACACACGTCAATTATTGCAGGACTTTATCGGGAAAATTCTTTCAAGAATTCATATTAGGGATTTTTTTTGAAAAAATCTGGGCACGCTACTGGTTCACCATCTCTCAAAACGACACCACACAAAAAAAAATTAATAGTAGAGCTGATGAACATAATTTTTGGAGCAAAAGGTGCCTCATTCCCATAAAATTCAAGGCCTAACTAGATCAGCGTTTATTAGTAGTAAAATAAAATTTCAAGAATTCATATTGGCGATTTAAAAAAAAAAAAAAACTGGGCACGCCACTGGTCTACTATATCTTAAAACGACACTATACTAATTATTTCTGACACATGTCAATTATTGCAGGATTTTATCGGGAAAATTCAATTTCAAGAATTCATATTGGCGATTTTTTTTTTTGGAAAAAAAAACTGGGCACGCCACTGGTTCACCATATCTCAATACGACCCTATACTAATTATTACTGACACACGTCAATTGAGGAGTTCGCATGCAAAACCGGATATATCCACTTTTAGAAATTTTTCAGGAGATGAAAAAAACACCCTACATATTAACTAAAAGAAATATTGTTATTTTGAAAAGATACGTTTTATTATAATGGGCTAACCAATTGGTTGACGTAATTTTTTTTGTAACAATCGCAATCACATTGGCGTTATTAGCAAAAAAAATATGGATATATCCGGTTTTGAAAACAAATGAAATACATTGAGGAAAAAATATTTATTTTTCTTAAAAAAAAAACAAAATAAGTTCACTTAAGCAGTTTTTGAACAATTAACAAAAAAATTATTATTAAAAAATACACTTAACTCAAGCAGTCTTTGAAAAATTAACAAAAAAAAATTATTTATCGCATAATTTATTAGGCAATCGCATGACTCGTCTCCTTCTTGTGTTTCTTTATTTTCCAAAATATCTATATTTTCTCCCCCGCTACCGTCTAATAAGTTTTTATACCAAAAAAGGTCTTTCCTGGTTCTCCAATCTCCCCCAAAATGCTCCTTCATCAAATGAGTCAAACTTTTTTTCTTTTTTTTTTCTTTTTTTCTGGTATAAAATTACCTAATGGTAATCTATTTACCTGTAAGTTATCTTCAGATTTTTCTTTCTTGAGAAGTGACTCCCAAGTTGTGTCAGATGCTGCGAAGCGATAAAATTGAAACGTCTTTACTTTAATAGTAGTTTTATTATTTTTATTCAGAATTTTTTCAAGTGAATTTTTTTGCATTCCGAAATTCTCTTTATTTTCTTATACACCTTGTGAAGTTCTTTAACGTCGTACATTTGCCAGTCAGGACCGAGTGTTTTGCTGCGCACAGACTTGTTTATTTGGATATATCCGCTTTTGTTCACAAAATTTGGATTTAACCGGTTTTGCACCAAATGTTGAACTTTACTTAACGATTTTAAAGGGATTTATACGGTTTTGGTTACAAACGGATACATGGGCCTATAGATATCACGACGTGCATCCAGAAACCACTGAAACATGATTTTGGGTAAAAAGTGGATATATCCGGTTTTGCACGCGAACTCCTCAATTATTGCAGGACTTTATCGGGAAAATTCTTTCAAGAATTCATATTAGAGTTTTTTTTGAAAAAATCTGGGCACGCTACTGGTTCACCATCTCTCAAAACGATACCACAATAAAAAAAATTAATAGTAGAGCTGATGAACATAATTTTTGGAGCAAAAGGCGCCTCATTCCCATAAAATTCAAGGCCTAACTAGATCAGCGTTTATTAGTAGTAAAATAAAATTTCAAGAATTCATATTGGCGATTTTTTTAGAAAAAAAAACTGGGCACGCCACTGGTGTACTATATCTCAAAACGACACTATACTAATTATTTCTGACACATGTCAATTATTGCAGGATTTTATCGGGAAAATTCAATTTCAAGAATTCATATTGGCGACTTTTTTTTAATCAGAGCACGCTACTGGGTCCATTTTCTCTCAAAACGATACTACTAAATTTTTTTAATAGTACCTAGAGCTGATGAACATAATTTTTGAATCAAAAGGCGCCTCATTTCCATAAAATTTAAGGCCTAGCTAGATCAGCGTTTAGTAATAAAATAAAATTTCAAGAATTCATATTGGCAATTTTTTTTTGAAAAAAAAACTGGGCGCGCCACTGGTTCACCATATCTCAATACGACCCTATACTAATTATTACTGACACACGTCAATTATTGCAGGACTTTATCGGGAAAATTCTTTCAAGAATTCATATTAGGGATTTTTTTTGAAAAAATCTGGGCACGCTACTGGTTCACCATCTCTCAAAACGACACCACACAAAAAAAAATTAATAGTAGAGCTGATGAACATAATTTTTGGAGCAAAAGGTGCCTCATTCCCATAAAATTCAAGGCCTAACTAGATCAGCGTTTATTAGTAGTAAAATAAAATTTCAAGAATTCATATTGGCGATTTAAAAAAAAAAAAAAACTGGGCACGCCACTGGTCTACTATATCTCAAAACGACACTATACTAATTATTTCTGACACATGTCAATTATTGCAGGATTTTATCGGGAAAATTCAATTTCAAGAATTCATATTGGCGATTTTTTTTTTTGGAAAAAAAAACTGGGCACGCCACTGGTTCACCATATCTCAATACGACCCTATACTAATTATTACTGACACACGTCAATTATTGCAGGACTTTATCGGGAAAATTCTTTCAAGAATTCATATTAGAGTTTTTTTTGAAAAAATCTGGGCACGCTACTGGTTCACCATCTCTCAAAACGATACCACAATAAAAAAAATTAATAGTAGAGCTGATGAACATAATTTTTGGAGCAAAAGGCGCCTCATTCCCATAAAATTCAAGGCCTAACTAGATCAGCGTTTATTAGTAGTAAAATAAAATTTCAAGAATTCATATTGGCGATTTTTTTAGAAAAAAAAACTGGGCACGCCACTGGTGTACTATATCTCAAAACGACACTATACTAATTATTTCTGACACATGTCAATTATTGCAGGATTTTATCGGGAAAATTCAATTTCAAGAATTCATATTGGCGACTTTTTTTTAATCAGAGCACGCTACTGGGTCCATTTTCTCTCAAAACGATACTACTAAATTTTTTTAATAGTACCTAGAGCTGATGAACATAATTTTTGAATCAAAAGGCGCCTCATTTCCATAAAATTTAAGGCCTAGCTAGATCAGCGTTTAGTAATAAAATAAAATTTCAAGAATTCATATTGGCAATTTTTTTTTGAAAAAAAAACTGGGCGCGCCACTGGTTCACCATATCTCAATACGACCCTATACTAATTATTACTGACACACGTCAACTATTGCAGGACTTTATCGGGAAAATTCTTTCAAGAATTCATATTAGGGATTTTTTTTTTTTTAATCTGGGCACGCTACTGGTTCACCATCTCTCAAAACGACACCATACTAAAAAAATTCAATAGTAGAGCTGATGAACATAATTTATAAAGCAAAAGGCGCCTAATTCCCATAAAATTCAAGGCCTAACTAGCTCAGCGTTTATTAGTAAAATAAAATTTCAAGAATTCATTATTGGCGATTTTTTTTAGAAAAAAAAACAACTGGGCACGCCACTGGTTCACCCATATCTTAAAACGACACTATACTAATTATTACTGACACCTGTCATATATTGAAGGAGTTTATCGGGAAAATTCAATTTCAAGAATTCATATTAGCGACTTTTTTTAATCAGAGCACGCTACTGGGTCCATTTTCTCTCAAAACGATACTACTAAATTTTTTTAATAGTACCTAGAGCTGATGAACATTATTTTTGGAGCAAAAGGCGCCTCATTCCCATAAAATTCAAGGCTTAACTAGATTAACTAGATCAGCGTTTATTAGTAGTAAAATAAAATTTCAAGAATTCATATTGGCGATTTTTTTTTTTTTTTTAAACTGGGCGCGCCACTGGTTCACCATATCTCAATACCACCCTATACTAATTATAACTGACACACGTCAATTATTGCAGGACTTTATCGGGAAAATTCTTTCAAGAATTCATATTAGGGATTTTTTTTTTTTTTTAATCTGGGCACGCTACTGGTTCACCATCTCTCAAAACGACACCATACTAAAAAAATTCAATAGTAGAGCTGATGAACATAATTTATAAAGCAAAAGGCGCCTAATTCCCATAAAATTCAAGGCCTTCTGTTTAATAGTAAAACAAAATTTCAAGAATTCATATTTGTGATTTTTTTTTAGAAAAAAAAACTGGTTCAATTCAAAAAATTCAAAAAACAATTATTGCAGGATTTTATCGGCAAAAATTAAATTTCTAGAAGCTATTTTAGCGATTTTTTTTCTTTTAATCAGGGCACGCCCCTGGTTCACTATCTCTCAAAACGAAACAATACTAAATTTTTTGAATCGTAGAGTTCTTGAACAATTTTTGGAGCAAAAGGCACCTCATTGCTATAGAATTCAAAGCCTAACTGGACCAGTGTTTAGTAGTAAAATTTCAATAATTCATATTGGCGATTTTTTTAGAAAAAATCTGGGCACGCCACTGATTCACCATCTCTCAAAACGACACTATACTAAATATAACTGAAACTTGTCAATATTATTGGAGGATTTTATCGGCAAAATTACATTATAAGAATTAATATTAGCGAATTTTTATTTAAGAACAATCTGGGTAAACGGCACTGGATTATTCACTACGATTTTATAAGCAAATTAAAAAGTAGAATTAATTCAGTGGTGTGCCAAGATTTTTGAAAAAAAATTTTTTTTTATATTGTATTTTTTTTTCTTTTACTTTAAATTTGGCTATAAAATTGTTAAAACTTGACGGGTTCCGATAGAATATAGTACAGTGGAAGTTGCTTATAGCGACGTCGTTTAGAACGACCGACCGTATTTAGCGACGAGTTTTTAAACCTTTGGTTGGTTTGCTATTAGTCTAATGTAAAATTTGTCCCTATTTAACGACGTTTGGATAAAGCGACGAAGTCGCATTTAACGACTACAAAAGCTTCATGTTTGCATCTTATAGACTGTGTGTAACGACGATCGATGGAAAAATAAGGGTAGCTTGGCTTACAAAAAGGCAATTTATTTTTTATGTATTCCAAGAAAGGCGAACTTGTGTGGTCTTGAAATTTGCCAGTAAATGAATATACGCAGATACGCAGAAGGCGAATGTGAGTGTTGGTTGAATTTTAGTTTTCGTTAGTGAATTGATCTACTCTCTGTACACTGAGAGTTGTCCGTTGTCATGCCGCACTGATTCTGACTAAACAATTTCATTTAATTCGATTTGAATCGTACACTTATTTCTAAGTCGAACCAGATGTGGTATCGCAGTTCGTGTCAGTGGCGTGTGTTGAGGAATAATGAATATCCTATAAATATATTATTTCGACAAGTTATTGACGAAGTAGTGCCTTGCAACTTTTTGATAACAAATATTACATAATGCAAGTAAATAAGAATGATAATAATTATTATTGTTATCATCATGATAGAAATATCATGTCACCTACCTGCTGGTTGCCGTTTAAAAGAAAGAATAACACCTCCGTTTTCTTATTTGCAAGTAAAATATTCCAGCAATTTTACCACAAGACCACGTACTAGGGAGTTCAATCGTTTCCCAGGCAAAACAAGGAAATAGATTTTTAGGCATTCGCGAAATTAAGTTACTCATAGTTTATCACACCGTACAATATAACACAGGTAATTCTGCTAATTTCGTATTAAAAACGTTTCAAATCACAACAAAAACCTTATTTAGTATATTTACCGCTGACACTGACACTTGAGAGTAGCGACGATCGTAATATCGTATCAATCTAAGCGTATCAAGACGCGAGTCGATACTTCCGTCTCACTCTCGCTCATCTTTTTAGAATTGCTGACGATTCAAACGTATTTCTGACAATACGTCCCATTTTAACTCGATTGGGTATGCAATGCAATAGAAAGAGTAAGGAATATAACGAGATGATGTATCCTTAGTTCTCACAACAGACAACTCTCAGTATACAGACTTTACGTATTTTATTCAGTGATAATCCTTGAAAATACAGTAAAAAACATTTAGTTTCCTGTACGCATTAGGACTCATTTTTTTCTTTAATTACTATTCAGGATAAAAAGGACGGAATCAAAAAAGCGAAAAACTTTAACTATTGAGGAAAAAGGTGCCATAATTGCGAGAATGGAAAATGGGGAATCTAATAGCTCTCTGGCTACGGAATTTCATCTGTCTCACTCCCCAATTTCCACTATTTGGAAAAACCGGAAATTATTTTGATTTAAGTTCAAGGAAATCATACTATGAATAGATAAAATGTATTCAACATATTATGTATTAATGCATAATGCATGTATTAACATAATGTGCTTCCAAATACATATGTAGTATGTACATACCTATGTTCCAACCATAAATATTTTTGTAGTGAGTATCAGTTCCAGTTGGATATAGCGACGGTTCGCTTATAACGACCTTAAAATGACGGTCCCTTGGGCGTCGTTATAAGCGACTTTTACTGTATAGTATCGTTTTGATAGGCGATGAATTCAGTGGCGTGTCCGGATATTTTCCCACAGTAGATTTTGTAGGAACTTTTGAGTCGCTTTTTGGTCCAAAATTACAAAAATCTATTTTGAGGGAAATTTAAATACGCCACTGGATTCATAATCTCTAAAAACGATACTAAGTACTAAATTTTATATTCCTTAATTGAAACTTCCTTAAGATTTTATAGCCAAATCAAAATTTCAAGAATTCATAGGTATTAGCGATTAAACCAGTGGCGTGGAAAATTTTTTCTAAAAAAAAACCGCCTTGATAGTGGATAGGTTTCAACAGGCACGCGCATATCCTGATTTTTTTTCTTAAAATGGATTTTGTAGAAACGAGACGCTTTTGCTACAAAAATACAGTTCATCAAGCTCTACTATTAAAAAAAAATCAGTTAAAATCGCACAACAAGTAAATAATATACAGGGGACTCAAGAATTTATTAGTCACACTGTTTATAATAATGAAGAGTTCGATCTCATTTTTATTAGAGCTTGTGGTACAATAATTAAAATGTTTTGTTCATATGTGTCTGAAGACTGTGTACGCCTTATTACAGAAATTTAATAAACGCTGCCTCAAGCCTCAACTTCACAAAATGCAAACGACCAAGAAACCGATTATACCGACGACGATAGTGGATCAGAAGATTAGACTTTTGTACCTTAACCTACCATTTTATTAATCTTGTTCAATAAAACATCAAAAAGCAATAATTTTGACTTTATCTCTTTTAACCCTGGCAGCCATGGTGCAGAAAAAGTTATCAAGAACCTAACTTGGCAATTTATTTTTTTCGGTTTGGTACGCATTTTTTAGATTTTTTGTGCAAGAACGAGATAAGTCCAACCTAAAAGGTCCAATAATTTCAAATTTTTAAAAAATTTCATATTTTTGCTCTTAAATTGTTCTATAATTGCTCTTAATTAATTTTGTCATTAATTTTTTTAATAAAATAAAATCAAATAAGATGCATGGTGGTTTCGGCTTGCGCCGTAGGATACACCCCAGGCAGCCAAAATGTTTGCCAACAATAATTAAGTTCAACTATCCAGAACAACTATCCCATTGTACCGATAAGTCATCAGTTTTCTCAATTTTTTTTCACTTTCAACCGTCATATCTCGAGAATGGAAAGAGGATAAAATGAATTTGAGTTCTGGAATTGTTATGGTCCTATAGTTGTGAAATAATTATTCAAAATGGTAAAAAGTTGGCGAAAAAAAATTTCAAAAAAAAATCAAAAAAATGACATAAGAACCGATTGCAGTTTTGAATTTCTGGCAATTTTGAGAGTCTAAAAGAAATTTTCACGAAGATTTTAGAGACTAATGTGCAAAACCATTGTGAAAATTTTCATAAAAAAATTGTACTTACCTATTTTGAATTTCATTGTTTTTTTCAACCGAAGTTGTCACGAATTTTCAATAAAAAAAATTGACTTCCACATAATATTTTTTTTGTAAAATGAATCCTGATGGATAATAAAAAACTGAAAACATTAATTTTGGGAAATGAATCATTCAAAATAATATTATTCTACAATTCTTTGATATTACATAAGTAGGTATCATCGACAGTTATAATAATATAATGTACAGTGCAATAATACCTTGATCCTAATATTGTCATAAACACTAACAAAGATCATAATTTACCTACTCGTTTTTTTACGTTACTTTTTTTCTTCCCAATCTCTTCCGTTTTAAAACAATTATCATTTAAATTGCCACGCCCCGGGCAAAAGTTAATTATTTAAATATACACCTCTTGCACGGTCTATTATTATCTCAATTATTTTCAACATTTATAGGAAACAGAACTACCGAAGGATATTTTCAGCCATTAGCTTATTCTGATCGCCCTCGGGTGCTCCTATTATTTACCTACAGCCTACAGCAATATTTGAAAGTGCATTCATTTTTCACTTATGCAACCGTTTCGCCTCCAAGTCACCACCACCACCACCACCACCGGCTAGTTTGTTTATATGCAGGAATTCCTCGCAATTCATATCTTCAATAAAGGATCACGTTAATTTCTTCATTCTTCTTTATATTATTATAATAGGTACCTACACGAGTGGGTACTTGAAACTTATATACATATTGCATTACGGCATTCTTGTTTGTGTTTGCGTAAGTCACGACCGAAACAATCATATTTATTAAACGAGTACAAAAAATTGGAGACTTGCGGAATCTCCTCGTTATAGCACGAGGCGGCTTTTTTTCGGTTAAACAATAATTGTGTTGTCTTCATGGTAGGTAAAAAAAAAATTGATGATTTATGTACACTATACATCCTCCAAGCAACTTATAGGTACACACACGTACATGTAGGTAAGTCTTAACGCCTCTTCAATGTTCGGCAATAATTCGTATAATCAACAGTTGTTGTTGTTCGTAATCAACCAACTAAATTAACTGTATTATAAAATGCAAATAACATAAATTAATAATCATTAATTTGTTTTTTAGCCTTTTCCTCGTTCATTACTTAGATCTTATCGACAAGTCCCACACAGTAATTACGTTAAGAGGATAATTTATAACATTAATTAAATGTTAAACTGTTTTAAACTTCAAGAGAAACGATTGTTGTTTGTAATGTTTATAATAAGAAAAACAATAACGAATTTCATTATCTCTAGTTATACATTTGTATAACTATATTTGCAAAAAAAATAATAATAAAAAACACAATTTAATAGACCAACCAGTTGTTATAACAAAAAGTATCAAATAATAAAATCAACTTTACTCCGTAAACACCTTACTATTATAGATTGTATGCACCCCACATTTACGTTTTAGAGGTTTTCCGATTTTTTTTTTAACTACCTACAAAAAATCCTTGATTCGTTTTATTCTACCCCTTCAAAATTCGAAAAAAAAACTTGTGGGCTCGTGTCAGGTCGCATTTTTCAATCTAGAGGGCTGAAATTTTTGTGGGAGTAAGATATAGGTACACAAGGTGTGGTCCGGTATTGCATTTAAGCAAAATCGGTCGCACTGTTATGGCGGCCATTTGAATTTTGGAAACATTGTTATTTTTTTGAAAAAAAATCCCAGAGTTGTGTTATTCTACAGTGTCCCTTCAAAATTCGAAAAAAACCGTTCTTGTGGTCAATCTAGATGGCTGAAATTTTTGTGGGAGTAAGATATACACAAGGTGTGGTCTGGTATTGCATTTAAGCAAAATCGGTCGCACTGTTTCAAAATGGCGGCCATTTGAATTTTGGAAACATTGTTATTTTTTTGAAAAAAATCCCAGAGTTGTGTTATTCTACAGTGTCCCTTCAAAATTCGAAAAAAACCGTTCTTGTGGTCAATCTAGATGGCTGAAATTTTTGTGGGAGTAAGATATACACAAGGTGTGGTCTGGTATTGCATTTAAGCAAAATCGGTCGCACTGTTTCAAAATGGCGGCCATTTGAATTTTGGAAACATTGTTATTTTTTTGAAAAAAATCCCAGAGTTGTGTTATTCTACAGTGTCCCTTAAAAATTCGAAAAAAACCGTTCTTGTGGTCAATCTAGACGGCTGAAATTTTTGTGGGAGTAATATATACACAAGGTGTGGTCCGGTATTGCATTTAAGCAAAATCGGTCGCAATGTTTCAAAATGATTTGATTTTTGGAAAAAAGTGCAATTTTAAAAAAAAAAGATGGAAAAAACTATGAAACCAAATTAACAAGATTGTAAGAAAATTATTCGAAATTTAGGTTAAAGCAATAAAATAATGCATTATTTCTATTTAATAAGCCAGTGGCGTGGGTTGGAATAAGGTAAAAATTGCAAAATTTCTAAAACCATTTACGAGCACATTTTTAAGGCAATTGAACTGAATTTTTTGGGAGATTTTACCAATTACCTTGAACTTTCAAAAATTTCAAGAAGGTAATGATAAAAATGGTGAAGGAATTCGAAATCTTTATATATTTATTTCTAATTTGAAAAAATGAATTTTTTAAATAAGTTAGTCAGTGGCGTACATAGGAAAAAGGGCATAATTGCTAAATTTCTATATCCATTTTACAGCCCGTTTTCAAAGGAATTGAACTAAAATTTTTACAGTAAACAACTACGCGAATATGATACAACCATGAAAATTTTCAGAACACTAATATTTCCAAAATGATGAGAGTATTCACAATTAAATCAACGCATAAAACGATACTATTTAGGCGATTGATGCGCAAGATGTTTTTGCATTTAAATACTTATTTTTTGTTTATTAGTTTTGAATTTATGCGATATTTATCAATCGATTTCAAGCGTCTTGATGGCCAACTGTCGCTAAAAACCGTTTTTAGCTAGATTTGTACCGCAAGCAACCAGACAGACAGACAAGAAAACGAGTTAGTATTGTTGTAGTCATCCAGTTCTGAGATACGTTTAAAGTTACAAGTATTCAGCACTTCGAGAAGTTAGTTTAAAATCGATTGCAAGATTTGCGCTGACAGACAGGACTGAAAGCTAGATGATACAAACAAATTAGTAAAAACCGGCGATTTTGAGAAATCGTGGAAACAATAATTTCAATATTGAACTTAAGAGAACTTAAAATAATTGTCGAAAAGCTTAAAAAACATTATCTGTGATTTATCAAAAAATTGTTACACGACTTAGGGAGAATATCTGACGATTCTCGACAAAATGACTAATTAACGAAGTGCAAGGTCACTAGTTCCGGGTAATTTCGTATCTGACGAGGATGCCAACTTTGTGGGAGTAACTGACGACTCCCCCAAAACAACGAACGAACAATTCGAGTGGCCCTTTTACCTCGACAATGGTAGGCGATTTTATCTTTCTTCCTTCTCCCCGCGTTGCTATCATGAAATGAAATCAACAATGTATTCAATCGATTAATTAATTAGAAAATTAATTACAATGACGGGACAGCCTTTATATCCAAAGCCGAAGTAGCTTTTTCAACTTCAACCATAACAAGCGCCTTTATTAAGGACGTCTGCTGGCTGAAGCCTTCAAATTTATTACGCAATCATGACAAACTTATTGGAAGTAAAAAGTAAAAGAACTAAATTAATTAAACGTCACCCTGTAGTAAAAAAAATTGCATTAATTAATAACAGTTTAATATTATTCATATACACGGACGCAATCCAACGTTCCAGGTACGTTCAGAAACCGCAAGGATGCGTGACAAACTTGGAGGAAGGCATCCAATAAGGACGCGCGTATGTTTGAATTTCATTACTAGCGCCTTTTAAGGATGCACTCCATAAATTCTGAATATTATTTAATTAAGGCGACTGTCGCTATTATAAATTACTTTCGGTTTTTTACTGCCTCCTATTAGATTTAAGTCGACGTTAAGTTCAACCACCTCGCAGCGAAAATGGGAGTGGTAGAGTGAATTTTTCCTCATATAGGGTGCACGAGTGAAATGTTATCCTGTTTCAATTTCTTAGGGAAGTAATTAGTCTTGAGACTGATACTGCGCCCAGTAATAATCTTCTAACATAGGCAAAAAAATATGCTTAGAGTGCAAACCAGTTGGTCACTTTATAAAGAAGTGTTCTTTCAGTTTTGGGCTAAATTTGACTTTTCAATGAGACCATTAGATCATAATAAAGCAGATTTTGTGCTCGGTTGTCTGAAAAAATGTCCATCAATGTTCGATCTAAATTTTATCAGAAATATTCGTTATCAAAAATTTATATCGGCACTTTCTATGGTAATTTTTGAGTTTATTTTCTGAAGCATCTTTATAAAAATTTCCTCCATTTTCTCATCACAGTGTTAATTTTCTTCTAAAATGAGAAAAATAACTTTTGCACCAATTACGTAGGATCGATCCAAGTCCAGTGGGCGAGAAGTACCTACTAGACTCAACCAGGTACAAAAGATTCGAACAAAAATTATTGAAAAAATAAGCGTGGGCAAGGAATCAGGTACGTTCACATAATACATATAATTACCTATACATTAAGACATTTATTCCTAAATTTAAATTAACATATTCAATGTTAAAGCACATATTTCCAAGTTTATAATCCCATGTTCCGGTAGTCATATTTTCTATATTCTAATTGAGTCAAAATGACCTCAAGATGATTAATTAAATAAATTTAACAAAAAAACCTGCAATAAAGCATCAATTTGTGATGTTGCAACTGATAGATACCATTAATACATTATTCAATCCCAACAGCGCCTAGATAAAATTTTATTATTCCTTCACACGCCAAGACAATCATGACAGCAACAAGAACCAAGCACCATGTGAACGTAGCTGATAAAACAAGTGTGGCGGACTGAAGGCGCCTGTTGAATTTTACAAGACCAGATCACACCTCCGGGTATTAGCATATGGCTTAGGCGACTGAACCAGATTTATATTTTGTGTTTTTTATCACAAAATTGCCCATAACGAAACATCGGACAATAAACAGATCAAGATTAGCCCACGTCGAGTGGAACGCTCGTAGATTAGAACCAGAAGCTGGGCGTGATTTCGAGTGAGTACCAGAAATAGAAAACGGAAACACTATAGTTAGGTGCTGTTGTCTTAACTCCTTCTTAACTCCTTCTGCTGTTGCGAAAAACATACAGAAGACTTGTCATTTTAGAAAAAAAATATTTTGTTTTATTTTTATTACTTTCAAGGAGTTGAAGGCTTTTTTTCGTTGGACGTCTCGGCGGTGTTGTTGTTGCAAGACTCCTTAGATCTTACCCAATTTCGACAGATTTCAATGCAGTTGACCGATAAAACGTGACAACGTTAGCGAGGATTCTTTCTGTGACATCCAATGCAGGAAGACCAAGAAAAGAGATAGCAATAGGCGTGAAAGCGTTAGATCACAGCGAGACGGAGATGGAATAAATCCAGCAAAATGAGAGAGAAGTGAAGATAAAAATTCACTGAGGTCCGAATCCTAGAAATCGCTTTTTTGACCAGTGGCACTAAATCGACTTTGGTGTGGGTGACAAGACAATGAAAAGGTTGAGAAAGCCTTGTGAATGAAATAGAATATTTCTCCGACTGCGGGACAAATTATAGCGAGGAAATGGCTCAAACATCAACTTTTTACTTTTTAATTGACTTGCTGTAGCAATTCTGGTGTGTGCAAATAAAAATTTCATCTCTCTTCAAATAAGAGAGAAAAAACAGTCTTTGGAGAGGATCAACAACCTTTTTCATGCACACCCCCCCCCCCCCCCAAGACAACTCCGATTTCAGAACTGATTCACAGGTCCCCCTTCGATAAAGAGAGAAAATTTAGAGAGCGATTCAAAAATGTAGTAGTGAGCACCAAAAAGCACTCTGGTAGCCAAGAGAACCAACAATTTTTTCCCGTACTTGATTTGCGATTTGCTATATCAATTCTGGCTTATGAAGTTTCATCCCTCTCCAATTGAGACAGAAAAATAGCGATCGGTTCAAAAATCCAATGAGCACTCTGGCGAAAGGACCAACAATTTTTTTCATGCACCCCCAAGAACAGTTTGATTATGACAGAAAACTTTGTACTTTGCACCAGACACAACACTTTGACGACAAAAGGACCAAAAACTTTTTTTATCGACTCCAATATCACAGTGAGGGTGTATGAGATTTCTGTAGAATTAAGAGGAAGACATCAAGACATATTTTGCTGGTAATAAATTACATTCCAAGAAAGCAACATGAACCTCTTACTTAGGCTGCTGAGGAAAGGATAAACTAATTACGTCGAATGCAAGGGAATGATGAGAAAAAAAGAAAACTTCATTTTTAAAACCAAATTTACTTTTGCTGTAACCACAGAAGGCAAACAATCGGTAACAAGATGTTTTCGATGGATCCTCGTATATACCTACTCTCAAAAGAAATATTACGCTTGATATTATTTTATGGATTGGGTAGGCAATACATGATACACCAATAACGTAGTATTGTTTGCAGGCGTTCTAATACCCACGGAAGGGTGGAGGAATTATTATTCTACAAATAAAAAAAGTTCATGGTAAAATTGATCCAGTTTTGCATAGAGAGGCACCCTCTAAATTTTGGAATTTCCACAAAACTTGTAAAAAATTTAGAAATAATTGAATAATTTTTAATGAGAATGTGAAGAAAAATTGGAGCAAAATTTTTGGAATGACTTTATTACGCACTACTTTGAGTACCCTACCGGTTTCGGTCTACTTCTACTGGACCATCTTCAGGGGTAAACGACGGCTTAAAGTAAAATTGATCAATCTCAGAATGGGGGGAAAACAGGTTGAGACTAAATTTCCCCCGTTCTGAGATTGGTCAATTTCGATGGTCCAGTAGACCGAAACTTAGGGTACTAAAAGTAGTGTGTAATGAAGTCATTCCAAAATTTGACTCCAATTTTTCTTCACCTTCTCATTATTACCATGGATGAATTTTAGGAGAATTAGGAGAATTATAATTTTTAAGGAACCTTCTCTGTACCTACCTATAACACAAAAAAACTATAAATACAAAAATCGTGGAGGATAAAATGTTAAAAAGACTCAGAACTACTCACTTGGGAGCATTTAGAATTGACAAGGATTTTATGTGATCAATTATTGATCCAGACAAAAGGAAAGAAAATGCAGTTTATGGTTGGATCCAAGGGAAATCTGACCTGGGAAAAATTGCCCTTCATCTTTTCTTGAGGAATCCTCGGTCCATGAATTGGTTTTATACGTTCATTCAAGGGTAAACCAAGAGCTATGAGAAAATTATTGTTGATCTCATGTTTAAATCGTTTTGTAGAATGAGCAGCCATAGTTCTGCAACCAAGCATACAGATGTAAAGTAGTAACAGTGGCGTGTAAATTCCATTATTGTGTCAGCCAGTCACTGTAAAAAGTGATCTGAGCTCACTACTAATAGTACGCTGCCAAAAGATGGCGCCACTGAAAAATAGAAAAACATTTATAGGTTTCTATAAATTACAGTTTTTCAGCTAACTGGGAAAAATTCCTTTTTCATTTAATCTCTCTTATTTCTCTCAAGAAGATAATAATTTCGATTCTTATTGCAATTATGGCAAATGAACTTGGGTTCTGCAGCACTCCTTTATTCAGGAAACACAACACTATAAAAAAATCCATCTTCAATCTCCCAAATTCAAAAATTACATTGGTAATATGATAAATTATAAAATCTTAATTAAAACTTAATCTTTCTTATAGTGTCCCTCCACCAATTTACATTTAGCATGGTTGAGGATTTTCCAACCAATTTCCTTAAAATCTTCAGTCAGTTTTATAAAAAAAAGCTAATCCACTTCGACTTCCGATGATTCATTCATTCAAGAATAATTGTCACCACTAGAATCTCAGAGTGACCGATAGAAAGATGACTAGGACAAATTACGCATTTTAGAAAGCTTTCATGAGCTGCTTTCAAATTTTTCTCATGTCCCAATTACCTACATGTAGCTATAGATAGGGTGGATTTGGTGTTTAGAAGATTTCACTGTTAGGTATAATATCAGAAGTGGGAACTTCGAAAATTAAATTCGTATACATAAGGCCACATTTCCCTTTTTTTTTTGTTATTTATTAAAATACTTCTAATGGGTTTCGATTTTTATGTGCGGTAGTTAACTTTTTCTCTTTAGGCCACCATTTGATGAAATTTTTGCACTTTTTGTTCCTTTTTTTTCTTATATCATTTTAAAGGCGATACGAAAACATTTTTGGAAACAGCTTCTAAACCCTCTCTAAATTGCGCCACTTTTATCATATTTCAATTCACTTTCTCTCTCTCACCATTTCCAAAATCCTGACGCTTCTTTTAATACACATGCCTGAAGAACACGTATACGAGTATATCGTTAATTTTCATCAATATAAAGCATAATGTTAAAACATTATGACGTAAAATTTTTGACGTAACAATAATCTGTCAAATGTCAAAAATGACGTCGCAGTCTCAGTCAACTTCATAATTTTGAGGAGCTGGGGATCATTTATATAAAACCCAATTTCTAATGTATTGTTACGGGTCTCACAATAATAAATCCACCACTAAATGTCTGCAAATTCCTTTATTACTTTAACTAACACAAGCACAATTTGTAACATCTCAATCTAAATAATAAATACAGCTGTTCTCTTGTCTTCACTCACAGCTACTACACCACTTGTCTATAATATCACTCACTAGTCACTACTGCTCTGTCTTCCTTACTATATGTACTTCAGCTTTCACCTCAACGTTCAAGACTTTACTACTCTACGCAGCCACACGGCGGCCCTTATACAGTCCCCCGACGCACCGTCGAAACAGTAGGCACGTTCTCGTAGATTGCAGAACTCACACCGGCCGTCAATGCGTTATTCTCGACATGAATCGAACTGTCGCGAAACTGTCGTTGCCTTATAATCATTATAAAAAATGCTCGAAAAAATGTAAACAAACAAAATGGTGAAACTGGAATGTTAAAGAAAACAACTAATTGAATTTTTCTAGAGTGGTCTCGTTATAGTATTTTAAGTGTGTCCAGTGAGGACGTTTCTAGTTTATTGTAACATCTGAAATGTCTTCTTTGACACCTAACAGTTAATCAGTTTTATGTCAAAAAGTAGTAAGGTTCATTCAGCTCAGAATTTAAAGAGCTCCCCCTCTTCATTGACATAAATTCAAAATTGAATTTTTGTCAGACTGTCAAAATTGACAACTAACCTAGCTTATATGTCCTATGCCATTTAAAGTTTTGAAATTAACAGGGACTTCAAATTTTTTTACTTTGACACATCAATGCTACGTCAAAAAGTAATAAAAATTGATGTACTTGAATGTTTGTACCAAAGCTCCATCTCATTTGGTCAAAAATTTAGGGAGGGAGGGGACTATAAACGTCCCAAAACGTCCTCCATGTGAAAAAAAAATAGGATGCTGACATTCGGTCTCTTGTGAATTTTTTATTTTTATTTTAATCATCATAATATATTCTTTTTTGTTAATAAGTCCAGTAAATTTTATTTAATGAGTGGTAACCATGGGGCGTTTAGTATCTCAAAACCCAAAGCTGACTTTTTCCCAGAGGGCAATTGGTCGTTTCTATGAAGGTAAAGGTCTACGCCATTTTAGTCGAAAATACCTACAGGGTGGCCCAGCGAAAACGTACCAGGCCTAATAATTTGAAAACTGAAGATGTACGCGAAAAACGCCGAAACAGGTTGATTTTGTTATCGAGGCCGACATATTTTCGTGACAAATTTAAGTACCCAAGTTCACCCCCTTGGCAGGGGTAGCTACCCCTTTGCTTATCATCACAGGGAACAGATATCGAGTGATGCATCATTTGAAACCTACTTGAATCCTCTTTACAACGATATCCAATATTTTGGGTTTCGCTTACATACAGGCTGGCCCCACGAAAACGTAACTCGCCTTAATAACTTGGAAACTGAAGATGTACGCGAAAAACGCCGAAGCAGGTCAACTTTTTGTGTTGATGACATTTTTTGACGCGGAAAACATAGTTCAAACTTTACCCTCCTAAGCGTGGGTGGCTGTGGCAACCCCAAATTTTCTTCCAATAGGAATGGGGGTTGATGGAAGTCACCTTATTGAAAAGGACTTTTCATTCCCTATGCACTGCTACAATAACTAAAAGTTATACGTTGGGAAATGTCTCTTGATGCATGGAAGGTGTACACAAATTTTCACGAAAATATCTTGATTGTTATTAAAGTTATTATCAAAAAACGATTTTTTTCTTGAAACTTCAACACCCTGTAGTTAAAAAGTTGAGCCTCTTAGGACATACGTTTGACAAGACATGTACTTTCTTGTTTTCCTAAAATGATCTCATCAATCACCCCCTGAATTTTCTCTGGTCATTTTAGATACACCCTGTATAGATTATGATTTTTTTTGTATTTTTCAAAATTTACGGTATTAAGGAAGGAGAAAGAATTTACCATAATGCAATATAAAGAAACGCAATAATTAAACCCGTCTTGCGCTATTACAACTATAACCCAACACTGTTGTTTTTTTCACATCCTAAGCAATTTAAGAGAAGATGATTTCTACAATTAAAAGAAAGAAATTTAATCCTTTCGCCAGTCAATACAATGATTTCGCAGTCTTCTTCTATAGTTCTTGAGCTCAATTTTAGACGAGAATATCGCATCCATTCCTTCTACAAGCCCATCTTAGGTAGGTACTTTTTGAACAATGGTTTTGTCGATACTTATTTAGTTTGTTATACAATTCTCTGAAAAATACTAATTAAAATGCTTTCGTTATCTAATAAACCAGTAATTAATTAACCAGTCATCTCGTAACACACATAACTATCTCGTAATAATAAATTCTCCCATATCCAGTCAACAAAATAATAATGATACCTCAGATACAATCTGGAATGTCTCATAAATACATACGTACATGTATTTATGTATCCAATAATGGTTGGCGTAAAAAAGTAATTATCAAATACTGCTAATGTGTGATAATTCGGCAAAAACATTCTCATTAGGTAGATAGGTACCCATCCATATGTTTTACGACATGGATGACTTACAACCAAACCAACTAAAGCTCATGTGTTCATGTTCAAACCAGCGTATTAGTTTAGTAATTATAAAAACAAAAATCTGTTTGTCAGTGAACTACATTACATACCAACACCACATAGGAAGTGCAACAACACCTGATTATAATGCTCTGGTTGTGTATAAAATTATAATATACCGTACGTTCGATATACATACATACATAATACATACATTACGTTATTATTATAGCAAGCAAGATGTGAAGGTGATCGACATTTCCCTCTCATTCAAAGTTCATAATATTACGCCCACCTCGTTTGAAATTGTATCTTCGCGCACGATTAAATTACGTTGTACCAAAAAAATTTATATCTAACCTACACCTGTGCACCGGCGAAAGCGAAAGGTGACATTTCTTCTACCCGCTTCTAGCATCGAAAATGATCTTACGATTGCATGAAACGATTATTTTCGGATAATTTGATTCCCAGTGTATTGTGCAACTGAAATGGTAATAATTTCGCATCTACCTAACTGAAGATTATAGGACGACTTACTAATGAAGTGCTGCATTATGATATTCGTCAATAATGTAAATTAATGCTATAGAAATTTTTTTAGAAAGACACAATTTTCCAGAAAATCGCATCCAAATACCGACCTCCAGTCCTGCGCTGACAGGAAAAATCCACTAAAACTTCTAAAATGTTAATGTTCCAGAATATTTTTTAGAAAGCCCCAATTTTCCAGAAAACCACGTCACCCCTCCTGTTCTGCTCACAAGAAAAAAATCCAATAAAACTTCTTGAATGTTAATGTTTAAGAATTTTTTTAGAAAGTCACAGCCTTCCAGAAAACCACATTCTAATACCGACCTCCCGTTCTGCTCACAGGAAAAAATCCACTCAAACTGCTAAAATGTTAATGTTCCAGATTTTTTTTAGAAAGCCACAGTTTTCCAGAAAACCACACCCTAATATCGACCTCCTGTCCTGCTCACAGGAAAAAAATCGACTACAACTTCTGAAATGTTAATGTTCCAGAAGTTTTTTTTAGAAAGCCACAATTTTTCAGAAAACCACATCAAAATATCGACCTCCTATCCTGCTCTTAGGAAAAAATCCACTAAAACTTCTAAAATTTTAATGTTCCAATTTTTTTAGAAAGCCACAGTGTTCCAGAAAACCACATCATAATACCGACATCCTGTCCTACTCACAGGGAAAAATCCATTAAAACTTCTAAAATGTTAATGTTCCAGAATTGTTTTTAGAAAGCCACAATTTTCCAGAAAACCACACCCTAATACCGACCTCCAGTCTTGCTCACAGGAAAAACTCCACTCAAACTGCTAAAATGTTAATGTTCCCGATTTTTTTTTAGAAAGCCACAGTTTTCCAGAAAACCACACCCTAATATCGACCTCCTGTCCTGCTCACAGGAAAAAAATCGACTACAACTTCTGAAATGTTAATGTTCCAGAAGTTTTTTTTTAGAAAGCCACAATTTTCCAGAAAACCACATCAAAATATCGACCTCCTATCCTGCTCTTAGGAAAAAATCCACTACAACTTCTAAAATGTTAATGTTCCAGAATATTTTTTAGAAAGCCCCCATTTTCCAGAAAACCACATCACCCCTCCTGTTCTGCTCACAAGAAAAAAATCCAATAAAACTTCTTGAATGTTAATGTTTAAGAATTTTGTTTAGAAAGTCACAGTTTTCCAGAAAACCACATCCTAATACCGACCTCCCGTCCTGCTCACAGGCAAAAATCCACTAAACTTCTAAAATGTTAATGTTCCAGAATATTTTTTTAGAAAGCCACAGTCTTCCAGAAAACCACATTCTAATACCGACCTCCCGTCCTGCTCACAAGAAAAAATCGACTAAAACTTCTAAAATTTTAATGTTCCAATTTTTTTAGAAAGCCACAGTGTTCCAGAAAACCACATCATAATACCGACATCCTGTCCTACTCACAAGAAAAAATCCATTAAAACTTCTAAAATGTTAATGTTCCAGAATTATTTTTACAAAGCCACAATTTTCCAGAAAACCATACCCTAATATCGACCTCCTGTCCTGCTCACAGGAAAAAAATCGACTACAACTTCTGAAATGTTAATGTTCCAGAATATTTTTTTAGAAAGCCACATTCTTCCAGAAAACCACATTCTAATACCGACCTCCCGTCCTGCTCACAGGAAAAAATCGACTAAAACTTCTAAAATTTTAATGTTCCAATTTTTTTAGAAAGTCACAGTGTTCCAGAAAACCACATCATAATACCGACATCCTGTCCTACTCACAGGAAAAAATCCATTAAAACTTCTAAAATGTTAATGTTCCAGAATTATTTTTACAAAGCCACAATTTTCCAGAAAACCATACCCTAATATCGACCTCCTGTCCTGCTCACAGGAAAAAAATCGACTAGAACTTCTGAAATGTTAATGTTCCAGAATATTTTTTTAGAAAGCCACATTCTTCCAGAAAACCACATTCTAATACCGACCTCCCGTCCTGCTCACAGGAAAAAATCGACTAAAACTTCTAAAATTTTAATGTTCCAATTTTTTTAGAAAGCCACAGTGTTCCAGAAAAGCACATCATAATACCGACCTCCCGTCCTGCTCACAGGAAAAAATCGACTAAAACTTCTAAAATTTTAATGTTCCAATTTTTTTAGAAAGCGACAGTGTTCAAGAAAAGCACATCATAATACCGACATCCTGTCCTACTCACAGGGAAAAATCCATTAAAACTTCTAAAATGTTAATGTTCCAGAATATTTTTTTAGAAAGCCACAATGTTCCAGAAAACCACATCATAATACCGACATCCTGTCCTACTCACAGGAAAAAATCCATTAAAACTTCTAAAATGTTAATGTTCCAGAATTATTTTTACAAAGCCACAATTTTCCAGAAAACCATACCCTAATATCGACCTCCTGTCCTGCTCACAGGAAAAAAATCGACTACAACTTCTGAAATGTTAATGTTCCAGAATATTTTTTTAGAAAGCCACATTCTTCCAGAAAACCACATTCTAATACCGACCTCCCGTCCTGCTCACAGGAAAAAATCTACTACAACTTCTAAAATGTTAATGTTCCAGAATATTTTTTAGAAAGCCCCAATTTTCCAGAAAACCACATCACCCCTCCTGTTCTGCTCACAAGAAAAAAATCCAATAAAACTTCTTGAATGTTAATGTTTAAGAATTTTGTTTAGAAAGTCACAGTTTTCCAGAAAACCACATCCTAATACCGACCTCCCGTCCTGCTCACAGGAAAAAATCCACTAAACTTCTAAAATGTTAATGTTCCAGAATATTTTTTTAGAAAGCCACAGTCTTCCAGAAAACCACATTCTAATACCGACCTCCCGTCCTGCTCACAGGAAAAAATCGACTAAAACTTCTACAATTTTAATGTTCCAATTTTTTTAGAAAGCCACAGTGTTCCAGAAAACCACATCATAATACCGACATCCTGTCCTACTCACAGGAAAAAATCCATTAAAACTACTAAAATGTTAATGTTCCAGAATTATTTTTACAAAGCCACAATTTTCCAGAAAACCATACCCTAATATCGACCTCCTGTCCTGCTCACAGAAAAAAAATCGACTACAACTTCTGAAATGTTAATGTTCCAGAATATTTTTTTAGAAAGCCACACTCTTCCAGAAAACCACATTCTAATACCGACCTCCCGTCCTGCTCACAGGAAAAAATCGACTAAAACTTCTACAATTTTAATGTTCCAATTTTTTTAGAAAGCCACAGTGTTCCAGAAAACCACATCATAATACCGACATCCTGTCCTACTCACAGGAAAAAATCCATTAAAACTTCTAAAATGTTAATGTTCCAGAATTATTTTTACAAAGCCACAATTTTCCAGAAAACCATACCCTAATATCGACCTCCTGTCCTGCTCACAGGAAAAAAATCGACTACAACTTCTGAAATGTTAATGTTCCAGAAGTTTTTTTTAGAAAGCCACAATTTTTCAGAAAACCACATCAAAATATCGACCTCCTATCCTGCTCTTAGGAAAAAATCCACTAAAACTACTAAAATTTTAATGTTCCATTTTTTTTAGAAAGCCACAGTGTTCAAGAAAACCACATCATAATACCGACATCCTGTCCTACTCACAGGGAAAAATCCATTAAAACTTCTAAAATGTTAATGTTCCAGAATTGTTTTTAGAAAGCCACAATTTTCCAGAAAACCGCACCCTAATATCGACCTCCTGTCCTGCTCACAGGAAAAAAATCGACTACAACTTCTGAAATGTTAATGTTCCAGAAGTTTTTTTTTAGAAAGCCACAATTTTCCAGAAAACCACATCAAAATATCGACCTCCTATCCTGCTCTTAGGAAAAAATCCACTACAACTTCTAAAATGTTAATGTTCCAGAATATTTTTTAGAAAGCCCCCATTTTCCAGAAAACCACATCACCCCTCCTGTTCTGCTCACAAGAAAAAAATCCAATAAAACTTCTTGAATGTTAATGTTTAAGAATTTTGTTTAGAAAGTCACAGTTTTCCAGAAAACCACATCCTAATACCGACCTCCCGTCCTGCTCACAGGAAAAAATCCACTAAACTTCTAAAATGTTAATGTTCCAGAATATTTTTTTAGAAAGCCACAGTCTTCCAGAAAACCACATTCTAATACCGACCTCCCGTCCTGCTCACAGGAAAAAATCGACTAAAACTTCTACAATTTTAATGTTCCAATTTTTTTAGAAAGCCACAGTGTTCCAGAAAACCACATCATAATACCGACATCCTGTCCTACTCACAGGAAAAAATCCATTAAAACTACTAAAATGTTAATGTTCCAGAATTATTTTTACAAAGCCACAATTTTCCAGAAAACCATACCCTAATATCGACCTCCTGTCCTGCTCACAGAAAAAAAATCGACTACAACTTCTGAAATGTTAATGTTCCAGAATATTTTTTTAGAAAGCCACACTCTTCCAGAAAACCACATTCTAATACCGACCTCCCGTCCTGCTCACAGGAAAAAATCGACTAAAACTTCTACAATTTTAATGTTCCAATTTTTTTAGAAAGCCACAGTGTTCCAGAAAACCACATCATAATACCGACATCCTGTCCTACTCACAGGAAAAAATCCATTAAAACTTCTAAAATGTTAATGTTCCAGAATTATTTTTACAAAGCCACAATTTTCCAGAAAACCATACCCTAATATCGACCTCCTGTCCTGCTCACAGGAAAAAAATCGACTACAACTTCTGAAATGTTAATGTTCCAGAAGTTTTTTTTAGAAAGCCACAATTTTTCAGAAAACCACATCAAAATATCGACCTCCTATCCTGCTCTTAGGAAAAAATCCACTAAAACTACTAAAATTTTAATGTTCCATTTTTTTTAGAAAGCCACAGTGTTCCAGAAAACCACATCATAATACCGACATCCTGTCCTACTCACAGGGAAAAATCCATTAAAACTTCTAAAATGTTAATGTTCCAGAATTGTTTTTAGAAAGCCACAATTTTCCAGAAAACCGCACCCTAATATCGACCTCCTGTCCTGCTCACAGGAAAAAAATCGACTACAACTTCTGAAATGTTAATGTTCCAGAAGTTTTTTTTTAGAAAGCCACAATTTTCCAGAAAACCACATCAAAATATCGACCTCCTATCCTGCTCTTAGGAAAAAATCCACTACAACTTCTAAAATGTTAATGTTCCAGAATATTTTTTAGAAAGCCCCCATTTTCCAGAAAACCACATCACCCCTCCTGTTCTGCTCACAAGAAAAAAATCCAATAAAACTTCTTGAATGTTAATGTTTAAGAATTTTGTTTAGAAAGTCACAGTTTTCCAGAAAACCACATCCTAATACCGACCTCCCGTCCTGCTCACAGGCAAAAATCCACTAAACTTCTAAAATGTTAATGTTCCAGAATATTTTTTTAGAAAGCCACAGTCTTCCAGAAAACCACATTCTAATACCGACCTCCCGTCCTGCTCACAAGAAAAAATCGACTAAAACTTCTAAAATTTTAATGTTCCAATTTTTTTAGAAAGCCACAGTGTTCCAGAAAACCACATCATAATACCGACATCCTGTCCTACTCACAAGAAAAAATCCATTAAAACTTCTAAAATGTTAATGTTCCAGAATTATTTTTACAAAGCCACAATTTTCCAGAAAACCATACCCTAATATCGACCTCCTGTCCTGCTCACAGGAAAAAAATCGACTACAACTTCTGAAATGTTAATGTTCCAGAATATTTTTTTAGAAAGCCACATTCTTCCAGAAAACCACATTCTAATACCGACCTCCCGTCCTGCTCACAGGAAAAAATCGACTAAAACTTCTAAAATTTTAATGTTCCAATTTTTTTAGAAAGTCACAGTGTTCCAGAAAACCACATCATAATACCGACATCCTGTCCTACTCACAGGAAAAAATCCATTAAAACTTCTAAAATGTTAATGTTCCAGAATTATTTTTACAAAGCCACAATTTTCCAGAAAACCATACCCTAATATCGACCTCCTGTCCTGCTCACAGGAAAAAAATCGACTAGAACTTCTGAAATGTTAATGTTCCAGAATATTTTTTTAGAAAGCCACATTCTTCCAGAAAACCACATTCTAATACCGACCTCCCGTCCTGCTCACAGGAAAAAATCGACTAAAACTCTAAAATTTTAATGTTCCAATTTTTTTAGAAAGCGACAGTGTTCAAGAAAAGCACATCATAATACCGACATCCTGTCCTACTCACAGGGAAAAATCCATTAAAACTTCTAAAATGTTAATGTTCCAGAATAATTTTTAGAAAGCGACAGTGTTCAAGAAAAGCACATCATAATACCGACATCCTGTCCTACTCACAGGAAAAAATCCACTAAAACTTCTAAAATGTTATTGTTGCAGATTTTAGAAAGCAACAGTTTTCCAGAAAACCACATCCTAATACCGACCTCCTGTTCTGCTCACAGGAAAGAATCCACTAAAACTTCTAAAATGTTATTTTTCCAGAAAAATGTGATGCCTGAAAAGATATGCGTATATGCTCTTCTCCTCATTTTCATGACTCTCAGCACATGTTCCTCTAAAACTGATACCAACGAGTGTGCCAACTTAGTTGCAGCGCTCATGTTGCTTGGTATGGAGCCTTACATCCCAAAAAAAGAGAAAAAAACCTCAACCCAATAACAGACCATGGTGCAATAACGCGTGCAAAAGTTTTGTAGAAGTGTAAATGCCAAAACGCGATCGTCATGGTGAGCAGAACAGCATTAAATTCTCGGAACCCAGAAGTAGGTGCTGGGCGATCATCGACAGGACAAAAGACAGGTGTTATTATTGTGATAACGCAAACAAACTGGACTATGTCCGTCTGGTACAACTCCTTCCCATCGCTAACACACGCTGACGGCAGCGGTGCAACATCACCATTTGATAAGGTCAATCTGTTCGCCGAAGTGTTTGCCGCAAGTCGCAAATGCAACTAAACATCCTCGCAAAAAGTAATTTTTGGCGTCCTTAACGTCCGCCCGCATCCAGCTAATCCTGCAAACGCTACCGGGCAGCTATCGACCAATCGTCCTTGTCTCCCAGCTTTGGACAGCTCCAAACTGCTTCACCATTTGGAGAGGACCGGAGTTCTGAGTGACTGTCAATATGGAATGCGAAAAAAAATATCAAAAACCGATTTTCCTGCATACACTTAAACCATCTCTGAATTTCGGCAAGAGAGATGAAGAGGTGTAGAGAGGCACAAACAGTGGCCTTGGATATATCCAGATCATTTGACAGAGTTTGGCACCAGGGACGTCTCAACAAACCGCCTTCCTAGAAACTTTCACCTCGGCTATGTTGCGGTGGATTGTCAGTTTTTTGTATACGGTGGATGATCAACCAAATTCCAACGGCACCAATGCTATGGTGTTCTCAGGCTCAGTGTTTCTTCTTCTCTTTTCCTGCTCTACATTAACGATTTGAACGGTTTCGTGATGATAAACAGAGCGCTGAGGACCCGAAAAGCATCTTGGAGTGGGGTTCAAATAACCTGGAGCAAGTCCACGCCTAGAAGACAGGAACATGCAGGTTTCCCAGAAGACGAGGCAATCTAGAGGGACCTGTCATCTCTACGTTTGAGGAGGACATCATTAGGCGATTGTTATCAATAAGGCCGAAATTCGTTTGCCAAAAGAGCATTGCTACTAGTGGAAATCATCTACCAAGCACGTCATCAAGACCAACTGCCTACGAGCTGTAAATCATCGAAGATTGATGGGCGAGCATTCTCTCTAGGATAATATTTGTTCCTTCCATACGCCAAGCCCAGAGCGCCCATTGCCAAACCTTGGTGACTCACAAATGCAGAATATCCCTATATCAAGAGTTATGCTCCCAAGAATAGTGAGGCTTTGAAATTCGTTCCCTGGAAATGTTTCCCAGCAGAATTACACCCCAAGTCGTTCAGATCACGACTCATGGGTGAACGAGGGTCCTCTTTATACCACTCCATCCACCTTCGCAGTATTCCTAGATCACCGAGATGATTTACGTTCGTTTTCCAATCCAGGGATACGCATGTAACGGAAGTAACATTGACCAACTCTCAACTACCTCTAAAGCATCGAAGATTGGTAGGCGAGCATTCTCTCTAAAACTATTATTGTTCCTTCCACACGCTAAGCGCGGGTGTCCATTGCCAAACCTTGGTGACTCACAAGTGCAGAACATCGCTATCTCAGGAGTAATGCTCCCAAGAACAGTTGGACTTGGAAATTCGTTCCCTGAACCTGTTTTCCCAACAGAATTGCACCCCAAATCGTTCAGATCACGACTCATGGGTGAACGAGTGTCCTTTTCAGGCGCTCCACCCACCGTCCAATATTCCTAGATCACTGAGATGATTTAGGTTAGCCTTGCAATCCAGGGATACGCATGTAACGGACGTAACACTGAGCATTCTCTCTAGAACTAGATTTGTTCGTTCCATGCGCCAAGTGCAGGGCATGTCGTTCCCTGGACATTTTTCCCAGCAGAATTACACCCCAAATCGTTCAGATACGACCCATGGTTTCACCCTCTTTGTGGTGCTTTTCATGCTACCTTCAACTGGAATGCTTTACGTTCATCTTCCTGGAGGTATCCTAATTCTTGGGAAGTAATGGATATTAAATTATGGTACTTTTGCAAGTACAATGGAACAAAAGACGTGAAAGCGTCTCTCTTCGGTGACTGAAGGAAAAATAAGGGGTTGAAAAACGCGTAGGGCCGGTTGCACAAACGTAAATTAATCATTTTCAGATAATTACTGATTTTAAAATGCCCTGTATTATGAGAATATTGGTCTGATAGTGATGAAAATAAGTTTTACTCCTCATAAGAAGAGTTAATTACTGATAATTAATAAAAGATCATTAAATATATTCGCCATATTTTCAAAATTTACATTTTAAAATCAGTAATTATGTCAAAATTTTTAATTTGTGTTTGTGCAACCGGCCCGTAGTATTGCTTGAAAAATAGTAGTATGATCCAAGTTTCTTGGGTAGAGGTACACAGCTGCGTGGTAATTCTCATCCATCGAATGTCTAGACATTTCTAGCGACTACCGGCGAAGCGAGAGGTTGTTATTATTGATAGAATTTCGGATCTATTATATTGAATAGAATTAATTTATTGGACCGGTGAATGACCTTAAAAAACCATTTGCCTCTCACATCAGCGGAGTATGAAATCAAACAGTTCTGTTTCCTGTTTGTTACGGTACGAAACGTTACATATTAATTCAAAAGCTTCACTTGATAATAAATCAGAATTAGAGAGACCTTGACCGAAATATAACCTCGAAAAAATTTACAGTACAGCCCCTTGAAACTATCTGTTTACAGGCTGCGGTGCCGGTGTCTCAGTAGGTATTTCATGCAAATAAGTTGACTTAATTAACGACACCGTTATTAAGAGCGTCGGATTTACCAGACACCGGCACCGGAGTTGCAGAGGTCTCATGGTCACGCGAAAATAATCGCGTTGTGGTCAATGGAATCAATCAATCGGTGAAGATTTTGAATGAAGAAAAAAATTTCGAAATGAGAATCGTGGGATCGCTGATTAAGATTGACGGAGTGGCTTTTTTACGGAAATCCAGTTATAAAACCGCATGCTGATGTAGACACGGTATCAAGTCAACAGTGCAGAAATTCACCGTATGAAAACAAAAGTGTCCATAGCCGAGTTCTTTTACCTACCTACTAACCTTTTAATCTTCAGCAGGTAGGTATTATAATCGCTGAACTAATGGAATGAATAATTATCGTTCAACCGGTTCTCTTCAGTCTTCAGAGTCAGAGGTGCATTCTTCAACTACCCAGGTTACGTAATGGAAATCGTGTAAGGTGTAAGGTTCTCGTTATTGGAGGTTGGAGGCATTTCACATGTTTATGTTTATCTCAAATCTGAACATGATGTGAAACGTAACAGAGTAGGTACTCAGGATTATCAGGACAGGAAGTAACGTTCAATTAAAATTTCTTACTACAATAATAATAATCGGGCCCGGCACACGCCCATGCTCGAAGGTAAGTATTATAACCAAGTCCATCCATTGTGTTCCAGCGTATCCCAGATCACGCACTTCCTGGGCAATCACGTATTTGCTATCGATACTCCGGGTACCGTTACCTGGGTAACACCTCTCTTCTATACATAGAAGACCTAACGGTAGAACTCTTGTCGCTATTAGCATGTCTAATTGCATAGGCTGTTCTTTAATTAACTGTTGATTTGATGCACACCCTAAAAGTATGCGCATCAGTTCTTATGTTTCAATTTCGGTCACGGCATTAATTTCAACTTTTCTTCTTGCAGCTAAACAGTTTTTGACAATGAACGAAATATACCTAAATCCACGATGGTTGATTTAGGGCATCCCATTATAAGTCCATAAAACTTGAGCGGTAATAAATATTGTCAATAAGCTGCTATTGTTGATATTCAGGAACAATTGTGTCTTTATTTATCCTCACTAAACACACAACACAAAGGAGTGTATTAACTTGCTCTTGGAGTTCATAAATAATTTCTTCTGATTTCATAGCAGATATTTTCACATAAATGTCAGCTTGCTGCTTTTTGCAATGACTTGACACTACAGAATCAAATATTTACAAAATTTTACGACCACGTGATTGGAATTCGAAACCCTTTTAACTCTAACAGCATCTACATAAAATGCTTAAGCGCCAGAATGCTTACATAGACTCAATGGTATAAGAGATCCAAAAAGATATGGTACTTACCGTGGTAGATTTGTTGAACCTTCTGCTCCCGGATCGTTTAAGTGTTCCACCTCTGATGTTTGAATCGTCCAACTGGACCACTTCCCCGCCATCGTGGGTCGATCTTCGGCTTAGTTCGCTTAGTTCTGCCACAGGTTGCACCTACAATCAAAAAGATCAAGACTTATGACGCAGCCAGAAAAAAAAATGACAAAAATTTTGTTAGTTACTCAACCCTCATGCTTTTTAAGGCATGTGGAATAACAAGCATTGACCCAAAATTCGTTTCTTTACTGTCTAGTTCAAATCTCCTTGCCCATTTACTGCTGCCTGGGTCAGCTATCTATAGCTTGGCCAAACTACGCAGCCTGTGATGGACTGAAGACATTTCATTTGGACGAGCACTGACTCAGGTTTACCTATAAGTCTAAAATTTTGCGAAGTTGTAAGAAACTCCCGACTCAGTTTTACAATGTGGCTACTTTCTTTTCAGTCCATTTATCCAACTCCTCTGTTTTATTGACCCGATCCTGGTTAATTCCAGAGAGACAATTTCTGTATTGACAAATTCTTCCAGTCAGATCATTGTAAATTTTGTTTATTCATTTACGTATAGGAAAAAGGAACAAGTTTTTACTTTCTCTTGGAACATGGGAAACAAGGAGGGAGGTAGTCACAAATCCTCTTCCGTGCCAGAAAAAAATCATGATCCGGTGAAGATGTTAACCCATCTGGATCATCTGTGTCATCTGTGAAGCACCGGAAGCGAAGATATTACTTCTGCTACAACCATTTTTTCCTTTCCAGGAATTATACGAAGAGTATCACCTAAATTTCGCCAACGGGGGAGGAAATGAGGTTTCTACCTTCAATATTTTGCCCAAACATTTCTTTCTCTTTAACCAAACGGCAGTTGCTAACGGAACAGTTATCTCAACTCCAGTTATATCTCAACCCCAAGATCTGAAGAAGATCTTGGTCCAGATAATGAGTACTGTCCATCCAGATTGGTCCTTGGGTCTCATGAAAGAACAAAATGTGGACGAAATGTTAGTCTTTTGTGGTGACGCAAAATTTTTGCCCAACACCATATAACATTTCAGCAAAGACATCATCAACGGTTACATGTGGTAAATAATGCCCCCTCCTCGTAATCACTGACAACTGGCTGAACAGATTGAAGAGCGCTGCTATTTATACTCGTCATACTCCCTCTACTAGCTATCTCCACCCTACCATCTCCACCCTTTACATCGTGAAGCAATTGAAATTTGTAAACGTCCACGTATGTAATTTCAAACAGTTAAGGAACTGCGATCAGCCGTTACGTCAAACCTGAATGAATCATCACGTGACCCAGCAATTGTGTTAATCCATAAATTGAGTGACCCAGTTAATCGGAGAAGCCGCTGCAAGGGTGGAGAATAGAAATACCTAGTGGGAAGGGGGGGTATGACGTAGACGTAACTGCTGATGATGTCTACGACAAAACAGCACGGAATCAATCATGATTTGTATATTTTATTTGACATGGTAAAATAATTGATTCTAACACGCCAACATCGCGATAAAATCACCCCACTCGAGCGCCAAAGACCCTAAAAACGACTAAAACGGAATTTCCATAAGTTAAAATGGCGTGGCAAAATGATGGAGTGCCACAATACAGTTCAGCTTTGTTACACATTTTTTTTGTCATTTTTTGCTGCAACCGTCTCCGAATAAAGATCTCCGAACAGGCTTTGAGGATTTTTTCTTAATTTTTAACTCTTGTCCAAAACTTTTGCAAAAAGTTGATTTTTTGCTCATTATGAGAAAAAACAGAATAAGGGCAGATTTTTTATTTATGAAATCCAAGTTTGAAACCCATTACTGGAACTGTTCACCTTTAATTTTTCCAAAAACTGTTTCTTCAGCCGGAAAAGTCTTTGGACCCGCGAGGCAACATCTTTATCAAAAATTTGGATAAAAGAAAATACAAGGTATTAGGTCATCTTCATCACCCAACCACCAGATTTGTGCCACCCTTAAGATTTTTTGTTTCCCAATATGAAGAATTTGGCGAAAAGCGGTTCTTGTCAAACGTAGCTGCAGGGGAGCTGGCACCCCCTCTAAGGTTTAGCTACCCCATTTCCTTTTTCGTTTCGTGACGTTGGTTGAAGCAGGAATGAAAGAATGACAGAAACAGTTGATTTGCGCCAACAAACCTACACCAAAGAAGAAGTTTCTGCTCTTTCAAAATTGTTTCTTCGGCCAAAAAGGTCTCAAGACCCACGAGGCAACATCTTCATCGAATATTTGGATCAAGGAAGATACAAGACACCAGGTCATTCATCCGCAATCGTTATCTTCATCACCCACCCAACGCCGACCAGATTAGGTCCCTTTTTGTCTACCAGAGAGATTAGTTTTTTTTTTTTTCGTTCTCAGCATGAAAATTTGGCGAGAGGCGGTTTTTGTCAAACGAAGCTGCAGGGGCGCTGTCACCCATTGACAAACGATTTTTTTAGACCCCCTCTGTGGGGTTTGCTAGACCCACTTCCCTCGAAGCATTATCGAGACGCCCTTGGGTGCAATACAAATATCATCCGCATGCTGCGTTCATTTAGATGCCATTCAGTGTGCAACAATTGGCTTTCACCACGTCTGGTTATGATTGTTGGGCAACAATTAAATACAAATGATTAGATGATTGCAGCAACATAAAAAATCTTCCACGATATTAGCCAGCTCACTGACTTTGCCATGCCTTGTTCTTGTTGCATCTTCTTCTCTCCCAAAAAAAAAAAAGGAGAGGGAGGAAGACGTGAGCTTGGATCGGCGCAAATAGACGAATTTCTGTCAGGAGAGTGTATGAGTGCTCGAAATGCTTACTTGGACCCCCTTGTAGATAAAGAAGAAAACTTGGACCCCTTGTAGATACGCCAATGACATTAGCAGCAAGTCTGGTAATTGGCGTGAGTGTATTGTATTGAAGCAAACGCTGGTGGTCGGAAAACAATCGCCACTTATTAAGTGGGATGACTGGGATGGGATGGATACCCTTTTAACGAAACGAACACATCCCAGGCCAATTAGCACATCATCAACTATTACAATGTCAACTGCAACGATCCAAAGGTCACGTCGACCCTCCCTATCTAGACGGGCATTCAAACGCTAATTACTCACAGTCCATCGACATTACGATTACTGTGCCATTTGAAATGAAACGGGCAGATGCCGGCCGGACCTAATAATTATTATTCGTATTGCAGTCGCGCCGAGATGCATAAACAGTGACTCATTCATTTCACGGGCTCACAGTTTGTTAGTTTAGTAGACTATGATTGTTTGGAGTCACGAGAACACGAGAAAAAGCAATTCCCATTCTTTCTAGACGTCCGTTCGACTTTTGTTTTGTCACTGCCAAAATATAATAATAACATTTATTTTGTGTTGTAGGTGGGTTAGGTACCGCTCGGTAATCTTGCCATGCTATCTTCCATTGAAAGACTTGTCTTTTATGTACAAATAAAAACATTATTAAACTTACGAAATACCGCTTTGTGTAAGAGCGTGTTTTATAGCTTAAATACGCTTTTCTGATGACATCATAGAGTGACATTATACCTATTTATTTAAAAGCGACCTCATAGAATATTCATAAGGAATGAATGGATCGTTTCAACAAACCGCGAATGCAAAATGTTTATTGAATTACCGAGATTTATAATTAGATCATTATTGTTGTAGTTCTGGGTAGGGAGATCGGATAAAATTATAAACAGCCTCAATTAAAAACAATCCTAGAGCATCCTGTTAATTCTAAACATTAACGGGGGATTTATACCGCGCAAACAGCTGGCGATTATCTCGGTTTGTTTTGTTTCAACCTGACGCAGCCACCCTTATTTCTATTTCTCTTGTCCTGCAGCAGCGGCACCGGCATCAGTTGCAGTAGTCACACCCATGATAAAATCGATTCTAACGATTTTTCACGTTCTTTTTTCCCCCGCGGTTACGGTTACGAATAATTTTCTGGTCTAGATCTATCGTGACACAACACCTGATTCAGAATTTGTGCGATGGTATAACGAGATAAAGCGGTATGTGTGTGCTTCTCGCTCTGATAGTTTCACACAATAAAGATTTTTGCATTTCTTCGACTAGACACCATCATCATCATCGACTGGTGGTACTGGTATACCTACAAGTGGGTCGTACGCTTTTTCGACTATAAAATAATACATTCTTTACATTGTGCGTTCGTTTGTACATAATTATGTTAAAATAAAATTTCAAAGTCACGTTACACCATCAGCTACATTCCAGAGAGGTGCATTATTGACGAGGTACAAAACTGAATCATTTCTTGAAAAATGTGGAAAATCCCATACATAGTCAGTCTTCGTGACACACTCAAGACTTAATGTATACATGACCACCATCTGTTTATATGCAAAGCTCTAAAACGAGCTCTAAACGTTCCTGGAGGTAGACCGAGTTTTGGCAGAATTCGGAAATAGCTATTTTTAAATCGGGGATTCCCTTAAAAAATGGCGGTTTTAAAATCGGGGGATTCACTGGTAAATTAAAATTTTATCACTCCCTTGATGATGCAAGCAAGAGCTGTACGAAGGATAATGTCCTTTAACAACAGCAATATTTCTTGAAAACGTGTAAAATCCCAAACATAGTCAGTCTTGGTGACACACTCACGACTTGACGTATACATGTGACCACCATCTCTTCAATGCAAAGCTCTAAACGTTCCTGAAGGTAGACCGCCTCAAGTTTTGACAGAATTTGGAAATGGCGGTTTTTAAATCGGGGATTCCCCGGTACATTAAGTTTTTCATGACTCCCTTGATGATGCAGGCAAGGGCTGTACGAAGGATGATGTCCTCTAACAGTAGCCATATTTCTTGAAAAACGTGGAAAATCCCTTACATAGTCAGTCTTGGTGACACACTCAAGACTTGATGTATATATGACCACCATCTCTTTATATGCAAAGCTCTAACCATTCCTGAAGGTAGATCGCCAAAAGTTCAGAATTCGGAAATGTCGGTTTTTAAATCGGGGATTCCCTGAAAAATTGCTGTTTAAAAATCGGAGAATTCCCTGGTAAATAAGTCTTTCATCACTCCCTTGATGATGCAAGCAAGGGCTGTACGAAGGATGATGTCCTCTAACAGTAGCCATATTTCTTGAAAAACGTGGAAAATCCCTTACATAGTCAGTCTTGGTGACACACTCAAGACTTGATGTATATATGACCACCATCTCTTTATATGCAAAGCTCTAACCATTCCTGAAGGTAGATCGCCAAAAGTTCAGAATTCGGAAATGTCGGTTTTTAAATCGGGGATTCCCTGAAAAATTGCTGTTTAAAAATCGGAGAATTCCCTGGTAAATAAGTCTTTCATCACTCCCTTGATGATGCAAGCAAGGGCTGTACGAAGGATGATGTCCTCTAACAGTAGCCATATTTCTTGAAAAACGTGGAAAATCCCTTACATAGTCAGTCTTGGTGACACACTCAAGACTTGATGTATATATGACCACCATCTCTTTATATGCAAAGCTCTAACCATTCCTGAAGGTAGATCGCCAAAAGTTCAGAATTCGGAAATGTCGGTTTTTAAATCGGGGATTCCCTGAAAAATTGCTGTTTTTAAATCGGGAGATTCCCTGGTAAATTAAGTGTTTCATCACTCCCTTGATGATGCAAGCACGGGCTGTACGAAGGATAATGAAAATCAGTTTTCCTCGAAATGTTCTGTCATCTCTAACAGTAGCAATATGACTTGTCGCTCCATTTTGCTGGAACCACTAGCTACGCTAGGGTCGATTAGTTTCTAGATCTGCATAATCGTTGCAAACTGGGAACAAAAAACGCAATTTGATACCTTTCCTGATTTACTCCCACGGTATGACCGTGTTTATCTTCATCCTCGTGAACGGCCCCAGAACTCCACGTCCAGTCGCTTCACACCAACCGCACTTCACAGCTAACTGTCATGAAGAAAGGCCTCTTATAATTAATTTGATCGAAGAAATTCCATTTCAAAGTCAACCAACTCAAACCACCACCCACGCAAACAACCACCATCTACTGACACGCGCATATGCGCAAGATTTTCTAAAAGAAATTAAAACTGTAACACTTGTTAGCAAACAGCCGTTTCCACAAAGCAATCACTGTTGAGAAAATAGCCCTGAACTTCATTAAAATGAATATTTAACGAACCAAAGCAATTACGAATGATGGTTGAACACGCACTTAAGATTAAATAAAACCATGGAATCGGTACAAATGTTCAGTAGTCAATCTATAAGCAAAAAATATTGTTACGTCTTCCCTTCCGTGGGCTCAATCAATTTAATTAATCGATCGATTAATTATTATTGTTCACTATTTTTGACATGAGCCCACATGCGTGAACTGGTTCAAGGATTAATAAATAATTGTTTGGGGGTGCTATGCTTCAACGTGGATTAATTAATAGATGTTACCATAGGGTGGTTACCATATGCTATGGTAACCATAGCTATGGTTACCATAGCGACCAGGGTTTGTGCCGAAGATTGGAACAAAAGCACACAGTAAACATTCTAAACAGACCTTGCTGACTACATTGTTGCCGCGACAAGTTCAATGGAATGAAATTGTAAAAAGATTTAATGTTACGAGACGATTCCGGACTAAACGAGTATTTAACGAGGTTGTAAGTCTCATGAGTTAATGCTCTAAGGTTCAATTTCACTAATACCGGGTAATTTCATATCTGATGACGATGCCCAGCTTTAGAGAGAGTATCTGACGACTCCAACCACGAATAATTCAAACGGCCCTGTTACCTCTACAACGGTAGGACATGGACTCTCCCGATGATCGTTCCAGGCGACCTTCTTCCTTTTTCTCCCCGCGTTGCGTTACGATGTACGGCCAGGAAGGGAAATATAGGTTATTCCAGTACCTTCGAGAGCAAATTCCAAACGACACGATTGAGACTTCGCAGTCCGAGATACCTGACTGCAAAGATATCAGGATCTCATGAGCACGATGGATTCCTTCCAGCATTGCTCCTACTGACCCTGCTTGTGTAGAACCTTACCGCCTTCAAAAATGAACTTCCAGAACAGTTTGTTCTGGACTTTTCGCTTTCCATTCCTGAAACATTCGATGCAGTAATAGCTTCTAGACATCCTGGAAGGTTTTTTTCAAAGTTTTATCGCCGACAAATATACTGCGAAAATATCAGGATATCATAAGCACGATGGAGCCCTTCCAGCATTGCTACATCCCGAATTCCTCACTTCTACACACCGAGTCTCGTCTTCTTTTGTATCGACGGTCCACTTTATTGGACCAGGAACGTACTGAATAAAATTTAAATCGTACGGAACTGACTGCTCTGCAGACGCTCAATAAATTGCGAAACCTCACTTTGCGGCCGTCGTCAAGAGCAACGGTAGTTTTCTGGTTTTATTAAAGACCGTTACCTTTGACGACCTCAAGAAGCGAATTTCATGCGTATCAATGTTTAATTATTTGAAGAAACTACTTTGCATCGGAAAAACCGTGAGAAACTAACGAGAAAATCCGGGAAACTACACGTTAGTACTTAGTAGTTTAATAACGAAACAATTTTTACGTTAAAAATTGTAAATTAGATAAAATTTTTCAATTTGATTGAAAAAATCGTTTCTTGCTGGTAAAAAAAAATAATGTTAACGATTCTGAGTGGCTAGTTAAAAAAATTTCACTCACCTTTAACCATACAGCATCCCCCGACCTCCTGATCATCTCGATGATTTCCTCTCTGGTCATTCCCTCGACCTCGGTCCCGTTGACCTCGATCAATCGGTCCCCGGGCAGCAGGCCGGTGTCGTTGCCGCCCGCCGCCCCCGGTTCCGCGAATATCACCGCCCTCATCTCCACCGCCGCCCCGAATCCGCGCTCCAGAGCCATCGCCCGTCGCAGCGAGAAACCGAAGTCGCCGCCGGGACGTTGCCGTTGGACGCATAGACGACGCGGCGGCGGCAGCTGCAACGGAAGGATCGGGGGCG
This sequence comes from Malachius bipustulatus, assembly GCA_910589415.1. Lineage (NCBI taxonomy): Eukaryota > Metazoa > Arthropoda > Insecta > Coleoptera > Melyridae > Malachius > Malachius bipustulatus. Next base: position 29,769,945 of record OU342638.1, on the reverse strand, counting down.
GGGGGAGGTGGAGGTCGTCTGACGGCCGTGACCATCTGAAATGTAAAAATTTATTATTACTAATGATACCTCTCCCTGATAACAATAATTATTATTATAAATAAAATAAAATCAGAAACCAACCTGCTGAAACCCTGCGATTCACCAACCGGGCTCAGCGAGAAGGGCGGCGTGGCGAACGAGGAATTCGTCTCGTCCGTCAAACTGTCCCCGCTGGGACTGGTACTGGTGATCACCGTGAGCCTGTTCCCGGCCGTGCCGTTCTCTCCCCTGGACGGCTTGAGGATCCCCCGTTTGGGCGGTTTGGGCGGCAGGGGCGGTCGTTGCTTGCCATTGTTTAGCGAGTTGAGGGAGGTCTCCGAGCTGTCCGAGTGTGTCGTGCAGGGGTCCAGGTGTCCCCCGGGAAGGGGGAGATGGTTAGTGGGACGAGGTGACAGGGTGGGTGAGTGGTCGCGTTCCAGGGAGGCGAGGAAGTCTGCGGTGTAATCGGCGGTGATGCCCGAGGGGAGCTTCTCTTTCTCCTTGCGTTTCGAGCGGATCTTCAGGGAGCGACGAACCTGAAAATAAATGAAACGTTGTTGTAGAGTTCATCAAGAGTTTTCTCTCATCCGCTTGCACTAATGAGAGGAGGAAGCTTTAATAATAATTAATTAGTATTAGGGATGAATAAATAAAGAAGTAAACTAGGGTGTGTGAATGTATACGGTATACTTTTGTTAGAAATTAGAAATATGTATCGCCAAATATGACCGCAAAATAATATTTGAAATTATAGTGTGGTTTTTTTGCAGTAAACAGAGCTTACAGTTGCGCATGGTTGATTTGTTGCAACAATGTAGCAACAATGCATGTGTAACAATAACAAAAGCCTCTAAATCACGCCACGGCAAGGCAGTGATCCCAACCTTGAAGCATTTTAATTCCAGAAAAATTTAATTGGTCAGAGTATTTTATTTGATCAGAAGAGGGCATCGCCAACGCCAACGCCAAGCGTGAGAAATTATGCGATGATGTAAACAAAAAATAACCTCTTGCGCCAGTAAATAATGTTGACGATAAATAATTTAATAATGTCAAATATTATACAATCCAACATTAAAATTCTGATAAATTTACGTGCAACAATTATCACCTTCAATTAGCATTGAAAATTTAACATAATAATTGTTATTTTAATAATTAGACCTTGGTGTTTTGCGAATAATTTTGAGGATTCCATGAACTACTCTTGGAAACAATTTAATTTAGATGGCGTGATTGTAAGTTTGAATATTTTCCCCGACGTTCTGCTTGCTCTAAAACATACTGTGAGGCTCCTCAAACACCGATCAAGATCATAGGACAAGACGTCGCAAAAATGGCGCCCAACGTGGGACGTGGGGCATAGATATTATATCTTTCACCGTGCTCTAATTGAATAGGCAGTTCACAGTGGTGCGTTCGTAGAAAGTAAACAAAGAATGTAATGAATTATCCCTTAAAAGACTCGCCTATAAGGTCCGAATTCACCTTATAGGCTCTGTTAATTAACTCTGTTAATTATTTATTACAGAATTATTGCAAAACTATCACAGTAAAATTTATTTCACACACTACACACTAGCCCAATTATTTATTTACATTTAAAAATTGACACTAATATTTATTTCTAAGCAAAGTGTCTATTTATTTGATTACACAGACAAAATATCGAGTTTTATTTCGCATGTATGTGTTTCAATTCAGAAACCGACTCCTCCATATATGCCTCTTCGTTAAATGACTCGTGTAAAGCTGGCACCCCAAAATCAAGCACCCCTACTTTTGAAATGAGTTCTTAGTTCTTCTAGTATTGTTCTATAGTTCTGAGAGGGATATACAGCAATAGTTGTAAAGCGCAAATATTACTTTTTGAACCAAAAAGGGGTGCTAACTTCACGACGCATCAAAATTGATAGTGCAACAGTTCCCGAGTGCTCTTTTGGTTCTAGCAGAATAGTTCTAGAGTTCCTGATGCAAAAATAAAGCCAATACGCAGAAACAGTTTTCATTGCAAGTAGCGCCTAGGCTATCGCGAGTAACCGACGTACCGTTACATTAATAAATGTTTTTACATGTTTTACAACATGTCATGCATCTCTTGTCTAACAATGGTCAGTAGGGCTTTACCTACTTCTATGCACACCGGGGAGCACTGCACTCAGTTTTTGACATGTATTTTGGCTACCTGGGGTGTATCGTATGGCGAAAGCCGAATGTTTATCCACTCACAAGATACTCTGATCAAAACTGTGCTGTGTGTTGGTAGATACATTGTACTGAAGAGTCCCAAACAGGACGAAACACTTGTTTACAATTTCCACCTCTGCTCACAGCAAAACATCACTGAATGGCATGTTGTGTTACAGAATGTCATTGCAAAGAAAACTTTTTGAAACCGTTTTGCGGAACTTTTTGGCCAAATTTATTTTTGGTTTTATTTTTGGCTTTATTTTTGCAGAACTGTATTAAATTTGTTCAGGAACTCTAGAATTACTCTACTAGAACTAACTACATTTAGGCTTGCCCAAATTGTCTTTATGCTTGACCAAACTGCATTTAGTAACAAATCAAGCAGGCACGATACTTTCAAAAGTGAGGGAGGGGTTAGAATTGTTAAGCGCTAATTATTTTCCAAATGAAGAATAATACGATGCAGGGCTTGACCAAACTACATTTGCGTTTGACCAAAGTGCATTTAGGTTTGACCAAACTATCTTTATGCTTGACCAAACTGCATTTAGTAACAAATCAAGCAGGCACCAAGGTGAGGGAGGGATGTATTTTTTACGATCCAATTACTTCAAAAATTTTGAAGACTGGGATGCAGGGCTTGATCAAACTACATTTATGTTTCACCAAAATACATTTAGGCTTGACCAAATTATCTGTATGCTTGAACAAACTACATTTAGTAACAAATCAAGCAGGGACGATATTTTCAAAGGTGACGAAGAGGTTAGACTTTTCACGATCGAATGACTTCCCAAATGGTGAACACTACGATACAGGTCTTGACCAAATTAATTTACGTTTGACCAAACTATATCAGACTTGGCCAAACTACATTTAAACTTCACCAAACTACATTTAGTAACAAATCAAGCAGGCACAATACTTTCAAATGTGAGGGAGGGTTTAAACTTTTTACGACCTAATTATTTCCTAAATAGTGAATACTGAAATGCAGGGTTCGACCTAGCTACATTTAGGCTTGACCAAACTTTCGTTTATGATGGACCAAACTACATTTAGCAACAAATCAAGCAGGCACGATACTTTCACAGGTGAGGAAGTAGTTACACTTTTCACGACCTAATTACTTTCCAAATAGTGAAGACCGAGATGCAGGGCTTGACCAAAATACATTTACGTTTGATGTAACTATATTTTAGGCTTGACAAAACTACCTTTATGCTGTACCAAATTACATTTAGTAACAAATCAAGCAAGCGCGATATTCTCAAAGGTGAGAGAGGGGTTAGACTTCTTACCACCTAATTACTTCCCAAATGGTGAAGACTGAGATGCAGGGCTAGACCAAACTACATTTACCTTTGACCAAACTATAATTATTATTAAAGCTTAAACGAACTATTTTTATGCTTGACCAAACTATCCTTATGCTTGACCAAACTACATTTAGTAACAAATCAAGCAGGCACGATATTTTCAAAGGTGACGAAGAGGTTAGACTTTTCACGATCGAATGACTTCCCAAATGGTGAATACTACGATACAGGTCTTGACCAAATTAATTTACGTTTGACCTAACTACATTTTAGGCTTGATCAAACTACCTTTATGCTGTACCAAACTACATTTAGTAACAAATCAAGCAGGCACGATATTTTCAAAGGTGAGGGAGGGGTTAGACTTTTTACCCTCTGACAATCAAACCCTCTGTCACAAGTAAGTTACCCCTACCTGAACTCAGGTACGACCAGGTAAAACTGAGTAGAATAAGACTGGGCCACACTAGACTCACTCACGCCTTCTTACTATCCAGACAGAACCCTCCTACCTGTACCACATGCAACATTTCACTGACCATGCACCATATCATGTTCGCGTGTCCAGATCTGCAACCACTGAGAGACAGACACAGAATCGGGACTTCCAGCGAAATCCTAAACGACCCAGAACGTATCAGCGATCTTATAGACTTCCTAAAGGCAGCTAATGTCTACAACCTGATATAGAGAACGGATCCAGCTGCTAATAACCCACAGAGGTTGATGCAGCATAATTTAAGGAAAAAAAAAAAAAAACTTTTTACGACTTAATTACTTCCCAAATGGTGAAGACTGAGATGCAGGGCTTGACCAAACTGCATTTACGTTTGACCAAACTACATTTACGTTTGACCAAACTACATTTAGATTTGACCAAACTGCATTTAGTGACAAATCAAGCTGCAATTAAGTGGAAAGCCTCCTTATGCCATAAAACGCATCACACAACACAGCACTATTCATGAGTAGGGAGAAAAATTACTGCAGCAGTCTCAGACAATCGATATTTTTTTGACCATGTTTCCAAAAATACCTGGTTAGGAATATTGCAAAAAAGTTTCTCCGATGTCTTTTAGGATTTCCCCAAAAGTAATTTAAGGGACATAATATTTTCAAATTTCTAGCACAAAAACTTGCCCGTATTTCACCAATGTCATCGTTTCAAAGGAATCTATCGAAAGAGTAACTGGTGTGGGTGTGACTGTGGCGAATTCGTCAATTTTGTCGCCTGCTTTGTCGAGATACTCCAAACCCAAACAATGTCCAACTTGACTTTTCATTTTCACATTTTCTTTCAATTTTCACTTTCCATTCAATCCTGTCCTTTCGTAAAGCCCTTCCTGTTGCATGAAGACCACTGTCAAAGTACATTGGATGTCCGTTGGGTTGTATAAATACAACAAATACAACACCTGTAGGTACCTGGACCGGGAGTGAAAAAGGGCAGAGAGAGAAGGAAGAAGAAGCTTTCTCAGAGTTTAATATTCGCATTTTCGCAATCATATCGCAGTGAACAATAGTTATAATTCCTTGGTCATGAGATCCAATTTTCAATACCCCATTTCTCCTGTGGGTTATCAACGCACATAAACTTTCCCGGATTCCATGTACGACGGTGCATTGAGCCGACAGGATAAATCCAACTCTCCAGTCAGGATGGTGAATTGAGCTCTTTCAAAATGTTACATGTAAATAAGTCCGCTGGAATTGATGTGAGTGAGTTGTTTCAACATCTATCAATTCCTATCATGTTTTCAGGCAGGACTTAGTGAGTCGTACACGGAAATTTAAGAAATAAGCCATGAAAAATTTGATGGAATAATCACCCCAATAGTTAACCTCAAACTTATTGACAGAATTGAAAGTTGAATTGTTGAATTCAATACCAATCAAAGCAAACATTTGTCCCTGACATTCCGCAATAAAACATTTATAATAGCAACAAGCAACAAGCAACAAACAACTGCTGTAATTTCTTTAATCGTTACGATATTTCAACCATTTGTTTTCCATATAAAATAATCCGTCGCGTTATATTGACCTCAATATTATCCTAGCCGCATGCAGATAAAAAAGAACCAGAACCAGAACCGTCCGCTCGTCGAATAAAAATGTTCAAAAAGACTTTCCCCGATTCTAAGGTTACTAATCTTAACCTAATGGTCACAATGAAATGAAAATTCTCACCATGAAAATAAAATGCTCGACCAGAGTCGTACACATTGACATTCCAGGTTAGCTCGTGACGGTAACATTCAAAACAAACCACCACATCCTACTTTCTTCTATCCGATCGAGGGTAATACGAAATCGATATCGCTCCAAATAGCAATTGCATGTCCTTAATGATTATTATTAAACAAAAAGTCACCATAACAATGATAGTAGTTAACACGAACAACTTCACAAGCACTCAACTGCCGCATTGTTAAACAGTCCGGCCTATCACCGAATAGCTTATCAGCGCAGTCACAGTAACAAAACTATCCACTCTGGATAGATAAGAAGACTGGCCTAAGAACTGTACGAAGCCCGCTAATTGCAAAATAAATACAATACAACAAAATCAATGATTTGAGTTACCGCACCGGGTCGCATATGAAATGAACTACTTGCTAGAATAATAGTTTTACTGCCAGGTTGAAAAGAGAAAGGATACTCTTGCTGCCTATGTCTGAACTTGGAAACTGATATCTTCGGCAAGGGAAATATGTAATCTGCAAGGTAATTTGAATTCAATCAAATGTTAACGATTTCATGCGAAATAAGAAAAGTAAAGAAACACAAAGGTGTGAGAGATCGGTGAAATTCTCACCCAGGCGATGCAATATGTAATTAATGAAAAAAATTATAGAACACGATTCAATTTAATAATAATTGACAAAATTCGCGAAATAAAAACACGAAGTATTTATGAAAGCTGTACTCGAGTTACCGAACTTACTTTATAGCAGCTAATATGAGAAAATATAGACAGACACTATAACTAGCTTGGTCAGTTATGTATCACTGAAAAAAAAAGTGGACCCCGTCTGGGGATCGAACCCACCACCACTAAGCGAACAGGCTGCCACCGTTCCTCGCACCGTTCCAACAGTCGCATAGTTGCTTTTATTTGACAATGACGGAAGCTTCTAAGGTTCGTGGTTATGGGAATCCCCCTCTTGCGCGTAAGTACAGCAGCAGGACCACAAATTGTTACTTTCAAAAATAATAAATTATGCTTCGATGCCCTGTTAGCCGAATTGCAATAATAAATGCTCCAAATTCCGTTATACCAATGACTCATACAATCGAGAATGGTAAGAAATATCCATCAAGACAGGTTCATGATTATGGGATTCCCCCTCCTACATGAGTACAACAGCAGCGCCACGAAACTTTTACTTAAAAAAAAATGAGCTTCCATGCCCTGTTAGACGAATCACAATAGCAAATGGTCCAAATTCCGTGACCAATGATCAATACAATGGACGACGGTAAAAACTATCCCTGGTGACAGGTTCATGATTGAAGAAATCCCCCTTTTGAAGGTTTATGATTAAGGAAATCCCCCATGTAGCCTCACGAAATTTTTACTTAGAAAAATACTTCCATGCCATGTTAGAATCACAATAAGTGGTCCAAGATCAGTGACCAAGTGACCAATACAATTGAGGATGGTAAGGAATTTCTTTGAAGACAGTTTCTCCCATAGAGTTCTCAGAAAATAATTGTTTCCTCGCAAGCAAAGAAGTCTGCCCAGAAGGTCTACCAGACACTGGTTCAAATCCAGTTGTGCGATGGACAAGTCAACCTTGCGACCAAGATCTTGGGGTCTAGCCATGCACCCCTGGGACAACTCTGCCGGCAGGAAAAATCGTGATAAAAAAGTTGCCCAAGCTTCAGCTCGAGACAATGACCTTTTATAGATATAATTTCGAAATAACGGAAGAAAAGGAAGGAAGGACAAACGAGAGAAGGCAGGAGAGTGGCACAGGAGTGGACTGGAGATGTTTGGTAAAATATGCGAAACCGAGTTTGAAGGAAGGATGGAAACTGCGGGAGGAGGGAATATGTGATGCGACACTTAAAAAGAAGAACGAGGAAATAAGTGGAAAATCGCCAGGTGGACAGAAAGAATCGCTGAGATGGGGAAAAAGTGCATTAGGACCCGGATGGTGAAAGTCAGAATGAATATAAAAAGGGGAAGAGGATTTTATGAGCAGAGAATCAACCAGGCCAGCCAAGAACACAAGCCACCCAAGAAGGAATTGAAGGCATAAAAACCAGAGAAAGAGGAATGAACTTGGAGCAGGGCATATCAAATAGTGATGGAGAAAATTGCGAGGAGCCCGGGGAAAAACTTGACACAGGAGGAAATAAAAGAGAGGTAACAGGGTATTTCCAAAGAATCCGAAGATCGGGCCAGAAGTTGCGACTGATGAGGAAGAAATATGCGTGTGAAGGGAGGAGGTGAAGAGCGCGGCAAAGAAAAAATGATCGAGGAAATCATCAGGACCAGACGGAATCACCAGAGATAATAAAAATGGCAACAGAAAAGATTGAGAATGCCTGGTAAGGGGGGATATTGCCGGAAAGATGGAAACAAGCGAGACTAATACTCCTGGAGGAAGGAAAGGAGGGAGAAAATATATTCTACAGACCAATAAGCTTTTTTAACGCCCATGGAAAACTTTTCTGAGGAATAATAAGAGATAAACTGGAGCAGGAAATCGAAGAAAAAGACACTTGCCAGAATGGCTTTAGGACTAAGACAATTGACGCGGTGGCAAAGGTTAGATAGGATTTGCTCAATAATGATCCTGGATGAAATGAATGCCTTCAACTCGGCCACATAGAACGGAATAGTAGAGTTATTAAGGAATGGAAGAATGAGCTGCTAACTAAATAGGATTGTGACGAGTAAGAAGTCCAGACGAGGAAGAAGCCGGAATGACATAATTATGTGGAGTCCCACAAGGATCTGTTCTGGACCCCACACTACGGGAGATTTTCTACAACAAGGTGTTGCGTCTCTGAGCAAGAAGTTTCCCAGGTTGCCTTCGTGGACGATATTCGATGACGGTGACCGCCAAAAATGAAATAAGCTGGAAGACAACAGAAAAATAAGCTTACTGCCGCATAGAAGGCACACTCGAAACAATGGGGGATAGAACTATGCGGGGAAAAGACAAAAATTGTTATCCTGGAGACTATAGATACAGACACTCGTATGACCGAACATGTCAGAAAAAGCTACCAGAGTCCAGAAGGCGCAAAAAAATTGAAAAATGGTCAGAGTTGACTACAATTCCTAATTTTGGTTCCAGGATGACCGAGAGGTTAACTCCCTCATAACATGATAGGATGGTCATGACACGATCATGCTCGAAAAGTGCCACTCTCTGGCAGTATTATCGTCCTAGAGCGAGTCGACTTTTGATCCCGCTAGCCGCGAGCGACGTCACAGAACAACAAACCGGCAAAATTGAACCACCAGCACTAGGTGAGGTGTTTTTTGCAATCTCGGGCTAGGCGTTTCAACGTTTTATTAGCCTATTTAAATTTTTATTTAAAGCTGCTTAATCGTCATAGAGAAAATAATGTCTACTACTCGCGGCGAATGGCTATTATTACTCATTTGGAGTATAATAATAACATAATCCGTACTATGCTTTTGTTAGCTTAATAAATATTACGTATTATTAAGAAACAGGAAAAAAAAAGAGTTAATTGGAACTATTATCAAAGAACAAAGACACATTATTTCAGGCAGAGGATGTGATTGTTCAAAATATATTACAAGAAATAAATTATTTACCTAATTAAATGATAAAAAAGGGAGAATTATTATAAAATTAGACAGAACTAACCTCGTCCAACCTGAGTAATTCCTCTGTCGACATACTGGCCCTTTCCCTCTTCTGCTTTTCTTTCCTGTCTTTTTTGTCCCTCTTCCGCTTTTCCTTGTCGTCGCGGTCGGAAACCACACCGGTTTTTTTGATGAAATTGAACATACTGGCGTCTTATCTGTAAATAATAAATAACTCGTTATCGAGCTTGTTATCTATTATAATAATACAGGATTGGTTCTTATCTGCACACGGAAAGATAAGTAAATAAAATATGAATAAAATGGATTCATTACCGCACATAATATCACCTATTAAACACAATGTAGGTACCAATGTTTATCTGTTCCTACATACTTAATAGATCCAGTGTAAAGATGCAACTGCTGAAATGTGAACTTACCAAACTGTCAAGAAAGAATGATAAAAAAAATTATTATAAATCTAGAAACAAATGATATGAGGAAATTAACATTTTTTATATGTTTTGTTTATTGTTTTATTATTATTATTATTTGACTGAAGACACTTTTTACAATTTTCAGTCTTCTGATTTTCCGAACAAAGGAAATTCTCATGTAAATATCAACGTCTATAAATATTGGTTCCTCTAATTATCTTAAAATAAAAGTTAAATGTAAAATTTCTTGAAGAAGGAAAGTGCTTCCGAGCCTAGTAAGCGCCAGTGGCGGTAATACAGGTATCCTACCTTAGAGACGCTCTAATACTCATTTTATGGAAATTCAACCCGTCCTCGTGTAACGGTTCTTTCAACAATTTCAGTAACCGTTCCAGTCGTTACCTTTTTATCAATTAATTATTTCCGTGACGATCCTTTCGATCGCACGGCATAGTAATTTTGTCGAACACTCTGTATAACATTGTTGGTTGCGTATCACGACTACGGCGATCGTTCGGCACCATTCGGTTCGGCTCTCGGTTGACGGCCTGATAGGCACAGGGGTTTAAAAAAAGTCAAGAACAAACCACCCGTTTTATTTTAATAAGTTTTATTAATAATGTACAGCAGCTAAGCAGCTCCTCTGTTCACTCAGTCGAGTATTTTGCCCTTTTATTCGCAATATTTCATCTTTTGTGATATTTCGGATTATTCTATTTATTTAATATATTTTTTGTGATATTTAAATATTTTTATTGTCTATTATATTATTGCAATTTCTATTTACTATGTAAATTATCTATTCTATTTATTAACAAAAACTATTAAAATTGATCTAAAATAGGAGACCCGGATTTTTCAATTTTTTAGGATATTTCAGCAACTATTGAAGTTTTATTTCCTAAATTTTGTTTCAGATTCTTAATAAGCCTAAAATTGTGCCACTTTTCTCTAATTTACCAATCCTATATGTGGTACCTACTTATATACCTATAAAAAAAATTATTTCATATTTCTTTCACCTACTGATGCTTATTTTAACCAACCCCCCTTATAACCGCCCCCCCTCTTCACATTTTCTTCAGTTGATTTTTTTTTTTGTAAATTATTACTTTCCGAAGAAACTACTTAACAAAAAAGAATTATTACGTCATCGAAGAAAATGAAAAATTTATGAAATGCAAAAAAACTACTTTTCTCGAAAACAACTGCACCCATATTAAATGCCCAACTGGTGCAGCAGAAGCTTTTTACCCATGCACAAGAAATTTTTCATATAGGTACAGGGTGTCAATTTGAAAACTTGCCACCCCAGATTCTTCTTTGCAAATTTTTTTTCAAAGAAATCCCGAAACAGGTCAATTTTAAAATTTAATTTACATATGTTCTATTGACGTAGGTATAGAACACGTACATCGGTACATCGGACACGGCTCTACATATCGAAAAACGGCTTACATGTCCCTATCTTAATTTTTTATGTACTATCCTATGATGTAGATGAAATTTTTATACAGGGTGATCAAAAGTCTGATAATTTTCGTCACCCTGTATGAAAATTTCATCCACACAATAGTATACCTACCGCTTGAAAAGTTAAGATACGGACATGTAAAGCCGTTTTCCGATATCTGTAGCCGTTTTCAAAACAAGCTGATTTGAAAATGAAAAACTGCGATTTTCATTTGTTTATAACTCGTAAGCTACTCAGTTTGAGCTGCAACTGTAAAAACAATTTTTTATGGATTTTCTCAGACAATCTGAAATTGTATTAATATACAGGCTGTCCCATTCAAAAAAATAGACCATATCGTCGTTACTGAGTCAAGGACAAAAATTTTTACGTCAATAGAACATAAATTACATTAAAAAAATTACCTGTTTCGGGATTTCTTTGAAAAAAATTTTTCAAGGAAGAATTCGGGGGTAGCAATTTACTACATTTGTAAAATAATTGGGTACTTAGGGAGTAAATTTTTAATTAATTAATAATAATTTCATACCAAATCCATTATTTAAGTAACTATGTTTAAATTGCTTGTTCCTTGACACAAATTTCTTTAAAGCGATCAAATTATATTAAAAATAAGTCGTCAATGTCGACCCTTGACATTGGCACCTTACGAGCCATGACGGATCTGGGGAGAGGAAATTACTATTTTTTAATATGTAGGTATAGCTAAAAATAGAGAAATCCCAAAATTATTGTAAACTGACATAAATTTGCTAAAAATAACAAAAAAAATAATAGAAAAAAATTGTTATTTTTTCATACTTTTTGAATCTTTCCAGTTTCCACTAAAATGTGGTCCATAACGATTGCATTGACCTTGGCAGGTAATTGGGAGGTGCAAGTAGGACCACGTTTTACACAGGGTTGGCAAATATCATGATATTTATATAAATATCAAATTTCGGATATACAATATATCCGATATAATGTCCACATAATGTCAGTCATGCCACCAAATAATTGAATATCATTCAATGATCTTTCTCTAGCATGTCATGCATTTGTCTTAAAAACTGTAAAAATGTAATTCACAAATTAATAGTAAAACCTATGGCTTGTCCACTGAGTGTTGTCCGGTGAGATGCCACACTGATCCTGACTATAAACGATTTAATTTTTTATGTTTTAATTTGTACTAATTCTAATTATTATAATTGTACGAATCAAATCAATTATTGTATTATAATATTTATATTATAATAATAATAAATATTATAATTGGTAATTGTATACATCCGCGGCTCCTACGTTTCATCAATTTTTTCGGGACCGAGGAGCGAAATAGGGGTGCTGGGTGGGTAAGAAGCTAAAAACAGCCAGGGCAAACTAATATCAAGGTCACCACTAAGGCTTCTTTGGCACTACGGTCCAATTTCTATTTTTTTTTTCACTTTCAGGGCAAGGAATATCTTCGAGAATAACGGTAGCACGATTTTTATTTTCAAATTTGCATTTATTTTGCATTTATACTCCAAAAATACGCGACATCGCTCGCTATTATATTCCGACTACGTTTGCATGCCGTGTATGTTGCGTCTGTTACCAGACCGGCTCTGGTGTTGTTTACGAGTTTCCGCCGTCCTCTCGACACTCTGACCTTGCATGTTTATTATGATATTCGCTGTTCTAAACAGGCCCGCACTCAGGAAGACCTTCTTTTGATGCCGTTTTGTTCGCTTATCTTTCATTTGCCCAGCAAATTAATATCTTCCTGGTGTTACTATAGGTATGTCCTCCACCCCTATATAGGTGCCATAGTGAAACTGTATCCGGAGCCGCGGATGTAAATAATGACCTTATAATTATAATATAAATCAATTATTATAATTTTACGAATTAAAACATAAAAAATCAAATCGTTTATAGTCAGGATCAGTGTGGAAACTCACCGGACAACACTCAGTGGACAAGCCATACCTAGGTATTTGGAAATTTATTACTATTATTACCCTAGAATATAAAAAAAATATCCAATTTGAGATAAACGGTTATCGAAAATTATAACCGGTTATTAAATTAGGAGTCAGGAATTTTCTTATAATCAGGCAAAAATGTATTTTTTAATAATAAATATCATGATATATATCGAGATATAAATATCATTGATATATACAGGGTGTCCCAGCTTATTCGAAGCGGTCTCTGTAGGCCAAACGATGTACTTTTAAAAAAAAATTTTTGAAAATTCAAGTACAGAATCACAATCGCCATAATTTTAAATTATTTTGGACTATACAGAGTGTCCCATATGAGAGTGGCATATCAAAGTTATGTTTTTTTAAATGGAATGCTCCTATGTTATTGCATTTTTAGATTGTCTGAGAAATAAGTAATAAGTAAGAGAAATAAAGATTGGCTTTTACAGTTGGTGTTTAAATTCAGAAGTTTTTGAGTTATAAACAAGTGAAAATCGTCATTTTTCAAGTTGAAGGCCCTGTACAACGAAAACGGCTAAAGATAGAGAAAAACGGCTTACATGTCCCTATTTTAACTTTTCATGTACTATCCTATGGTGTAAAAACATTTGTACTTTCTTTGATTTTTTTATTTGGCGACGCGTGGAGAAATCTCAGAATTTTTCAAATTTTTCATCACCCTGTATAAACATTTCATCCACATCATAGGATAGTACATGAAAAGTTAAAACAGGGACATGTAAGCCGTTTTTCTCTATCTTGAACCGTTTTCGTTGTACAGGGCCTTCAACTTGAAAAATGACGATTTTCACTTGTTTATAACTCAAAAACTTCTAAATTGAAACACCAACTGTAAAAGCCAATCTTATTTTCTCTTTTCAGACAATCTAAAAATGCAATAACCTAGGAGCATTCCATTTAAAAAAACATAAGTTTGATATGCCACTGTCATATGGGACACTCTGTATACCCCAAAATAATTTTAAATTATGGCCATTGTCATCCTGTACTTGAATGTGCAAAATTTTTTTGGAAAAAATCCATCGTTTGGCCTACGCCTACAGAGACCGCTTCGAATAAGCTGGGACACCCTGTATATCAATGATATATATATCATGCCAACCCTGTGGAAAACCAGCAGCCGAGGGGGTGTTCACTCGGGGAAATAATTGTACACTGTGTTGGAAATAACTGGAAATAGTGTAGAAATAACGTGGAAATAGTGGAAATAACGTGGAAATAGTGGAAATAAAGTGGAAATAACGTGGAAATAACTGGAAATAAATGGAAATAAGCGTGTATATCTCGAGCTCGATCCATAGGTATATAAGAAGCTTGTGTCTGCAGTCTGCACCTGCATCAAGTAGAAACTGTTAGAAAAAAAATCATGTTCTACGGTCCGATTGAGCTAATGGGTTCGCATCCATTCACACTAAGAAGAATCGACTTTTGATGTTTTTGTTTGTTGTTGATTATGAATTTTTGTTATTTTCCAATATTTTACCAATAAATTTCTCTAACTTCTAAACTATAAGAGTTAGGTATAGGAAACCCTATAATAGGTTGAAGGAGGACTTCAATACCTAATTGATGACGTGGTAATATACAGGGCGTTGTATTTAAAATAAACAAGAAAAATCGACTCGAAATTTTCAAAGTTTGTAGCTGGCTTTTGAACACCCTGTATAAAAAATTAAACTTCCCAATAGATATTTAAACACCTACATGTGTCACCTTGTTGGTGCATGATGCGAAAATTTTTAATAATGAAAAACGAAATTGATTTTATTAGTTTTCTGGACGGTTACATTTGAATTATTTTTCAGAAATATTGACATAGCGCATAAACCGGGAGGGTTGGTGAAGGTAACATTATGTCATTCAACTCAGAAATTAGATCTCAATCCAAAACTTGAAAAAAAATTGTACCCTCGAATTTAAAATAAGAAAGTTGATATTGTGATTTTATAAAAGGACCACCCTGTATATTACAAAAATATTTTTAAAAAGTGGAGAAAATCGTACTTGGTGGAGAGGCATATGAGTTTTTTTAGAATTATTTAGAATTCTAGTATAAAAGCTACTTTTCCGCACTAATGAGCAACCTGTATATTTTTTAATTTTTTTAGGGTAACTCCTAACCTCGCTCCTAATTAATTTACTGTTACAATTATTATTTTCCTCGCAATTTTCATTATATAAAAAAAATATTTGCACAAACAAAATGAGCTTAACAATTAACATAAAAATTAAGTTATTTTGACCAAAAACGGATTTATTAAGAGAGCTGCGAAATCGAGTGCGAAATATTTGTTTCAAAGAGTTTTGCAATTACGTGAAAACATCTTGGAAATAGTAGAAAAAATCTGGAAATAGTGGAAATAACGTGTAAATAACGGAAATAAAGTGGATATAGTGGAAATAATGTGGAAATAACGTGGAAACGTAGAAATACTGGAAATGGAAATAGTGGAAATAATGTGGAAATAATGGAAATAAAGTGGAAATAGTGGCATGTGGAAATAATTGTACACTTTTTCATCGAGTGAACACCCCCTCGCCAGCAGCACTCGTTTCCAATCCACTTGTATTGTAGAGTTCTCGGTAGAGTTAATGCCTTTGGGGAGCTGGAAGTCTAGAGTTCTTTGACAATTAATGGAGTTCTATGCTCCTTGTCGGAATAAAAAATGGAAAACACACCAATTATTTTCGTTTTACCACCTTTAAAACATGTTCCATTACCTGCTAGAACTAACTTTCGGATATTTAGGCACTTGTGAAGTTGGCCCGAATTACTTTGTATAAAGTTGTACCTATGTTCTTAACCATCATATAGTCATAGTTTTGGTTTTACCACCCAGGTAAACTTCTCCTGAGTTACCACATAGGTATCGGCTATGGTAAAAATTATTTCTTCCATAACTTTTTTATAAACATGGTAAAACAAAATGGTAAAATATGGTCTAAAGAGGATAACCGAGTGATACGATCTTACCACCCGGGCCGCGTTTTTTTCGGACTTGTGAAGGTAAGTTGGTCCAAAAAAAAAACATAAAAATACTAGAGGTGGGTAAAACGAAAATTAATTGGTGGTAAAACGTAGTCCTACGTTGGACAATCGATTATGAGTTATGAGTTATGACGTTTTACCACTCAGCCCGACTTATTTTCGGGCTAACTTCACGTAAGTACCTGAAATTGAATATTGTAATTTCGGTAGCAATAAAATTGAAACGAAAAATTCAAAACTTATACCAAACTGAGATATATCGGAGGATCATTGATTAAGAATCGACGATTGATTGAAAGGAAATAATATGTGAGAGTGAGATATGAAAGGACGGGGAAGTGGCGAGTGGGTAATAAAATTATCAAGTAGGCAACTTCGCGTCAAGAAAAAATAAAGTTCTACCTACATTATGACACATGACGCGATTTGAAGGATGTATGTTTGTAACTTATAACTATCTGGTTCGAGAAAACCTCGCCAGAAATACCAACCACACTTCCTGGATGTTTCGCAAGTATTATTCTTGGGTGATTTAGATTGACAATGACAATAACTACGAAAGTAATATGAAAGAACATCTAACATTTAAAAGTAATGTATTTGACCTAGTTCTTATAATAATCATAAAATATTATGATTATTAGATAGATATGTATAATATAACACACAGAGTGATGAGAAAAGATGAAGATATTCTAAATATTTGATCTTTTTTTTTTAATTTACACCCTGGATTTTTTTATACGTCCTAGAAATTAAATCATTTTTTTTTATTGAAAAGGTACTTGCACTGCAGGGAAATCTCTGTGGCGCTCTGGGAGCGGTGCATGAGCGGAGACATGTTATCTTTGAATTATGTAATTACTTACAAATTTTGTAGTAATGGATTTGGTCGAGAATTTAATTCATGGTATGTAAAAAAAAAAAACAATTATTGAAAAATGAACACATACAATGAATAAAAACGGACAAACCTCTAGCGCGATTATTTTTACCATGTTACCATTGCGATTAAATTGTCTCAAAAAAATAATAATAATACGCCATTTTAATAGAGAATTTGTTTGACTCCCATTTGTTTTTTTCTTAAGTTCCTAACGCTTTTTTATCTTATAGGTCCTTTATTCTTCAATTTATTCTTGAATGTCATAACTCGAGGGCTTCGTTTATAGCCTCTTAACCGATAGGTGTTCACTTGTAGAAATGATTGTACCGAGGATTGTACATTATGGTGGAAATAACTGGAAATAACGTAGAAATAGTAAAAATAAAATGGAAATAGAGACAGTAATGTGGAAATAGTGGAAATAACGTGGAAATAGTGGAGATAATTAATTTAGTATGTTGTGGAGATTATTGTTCACTCGTGGAAATAATAATTGTACACTATGGTAGAAATAACTGGAAATGGTGTGGAAATAATTGTAAATAATGGAAATAACTATTCACTTAAGACGCATGCGCTAGTGTTTGAAATCAGGGGAGACCAATCAATCGTCATTTTGGTAAAAAAAATTTAGAAGAGGACTGAAGAGGTCTGTAAAGTTGTCCCCCCCCCCCCCCCCCCCTTCAAAGCGAATCTTGCAATGTTTACTATCACATTAATTTGTCCATCGTAGTTAAATGATTGTCCACCAAGAACTGTTCTTGCCCAAGTGCCGTTTAAAAAATAAAAACAATTTTATTAATTTCGCCCAACTCGGAAACGCCGTTAACCGAGGGGGTGTTCACTTGTGGAAATGATTGTACCCTAAGGTGGAAGTAACTGGAAATAGAGGAAATAACTGGAAATAATATGGAAATAACTTGAAATAGGGTGGAAATAACTAGAAATCAGTGGAAATAACGTGGAAATAGTGAAAATAAAATGGAAATAGAGTAAATAATGTGCAAAATAACGTGAAAAGAAAATAGTAGAGATAATTTAGTTTAGTATGTGGACACTATTGTTCACTCGTGGAAATAATAATTGAAAACAGTGTGGAAATAAATGTAAATAACTTGGAAGTAAGTGGATATGATTTAGTCAATCGCATGCGCAGCATTTAAAATCAAGAAAGATAAATCAAACGTCATTTGAGTAAAAAAAAATTAGAAACGGATTGAAGAGGTCTGTGAAGTTGCCCCCCCTCCTTTAATCTTGCTTAAAGCGAATCTTGCAATGTTTACTATCACATTCATTTTTTCTCGTAGTTGAATGATTGTCCACAAAGAACTGTTCTTGCCCAGGCTCCGTTTAAAAAATAAAAACAATTTTTTTTCGACAAATTTTCGATCAGCATCCCCACATTGCAATAAAAAATTTAAACCACAAAGATCGTTTTTGCATTGGTGATCCACCCTCGTTTTAAACAGACCACAAGACTGGCCATTAATATTTGACAGATGTTTGCCGATTGTTTTTTTTTTATGACACCATACCATTTTTATGAAAAATTTGGAAAACCACGTCTTTCAGGTCTGGCTGAGGATTTTTATCTCAAGTGTCAAAATTGCATTAGTAAAACTGTCAAAACAAATCAGGCAGCCTTATAATTTACTGCCTGGTTAATTTTTGTAATGACGCTTTTTGCAGTTCCCGCACCTAATTCAACTATTTTCTAGCATTACTGTTAAAAATAATTAATTACCAATTATCCGATTTATGATGAAAGTATAATAATAATAATTAAATAAGGACGGTTGATGGGATGAGGAAAAGATATTTAATTTTTTCGATACCTACAGGTAAGAAGAAATGTAGAAATCTGGGTAGAAATCAATTCTTAAAATCGTAAAAAAAATATTGAAAAAGTACTTAAAGTTGATTTATGACATCCAATCCAAGCAGTCCATAAAACTCAAGCGGTGCAATAAAATTAGCACATATTGACCGCAAACGCTATTGTGCGGTCCTGGTCACTCGGCACAGTAATACTCTCGGTCTCGCCCTCGCTAATACCTATCCTATACCTGCTAATCTGGAATTGCCCTCATGAATAGAACTTCCAAGTTTTACGATTTATGACTTTTACGACACACAAAGGACTTTATGAACTGCTCTTTGAGTTTATAAAATACTTTATCCTGATATTAAATCATAGCCTTTTTATTAAAATATGTCCACCCTTTGTTAAAAAATAAGATTTAAAAAATTATCAAGAGTTGCTTTGCCATGGTATTTTCTTCCAAAGGGATTGTTTGTAACAATACCAATATTTAAGTAGGTATTTTTGGTAACTCACTGAAATTGAATCGAATAATTTCCCTGCCTATAATCGTCCAGTGTGCCAATTAAATTAAATTTAAATAAAATTTTAATTTCGTTGTCCACTCCTAAATTCAAAAAAAAAAAGTGTTGGACAATGTTGTTTAAAACTGATGGACAAACAAACCAGCTAGAAAAATCAAAAAAGTCTGATTTTTTCAAAAAATACTGCTCTTGTAAGGAAAATTTTGTAGTTATATACAGATTTCCTATCCAGAAAAAGGAGAAGAAAAATATCCCTCAAATAACCTGAAATTTTTGATTGACACAAGAGTTTGTTTCGAGATACCGTTTTCTACCTTTCACTAGACACTAGACACTAGAGGCACTAGCACTAGATGATCCCGATATGGTTACGCCACTGATGATAGCTCGTTCTAGATGTTTTTAATAATAATTAGAGTACTTACGGCCTCAGAGTTGGCTATGGAAATTTTGAATTATGTTGGTATCTTCCTCGGTATCTTCTAGAATGTTGAACTTTAAACTACTTTCGACAATGTAAATTTTAATTTATTATTTAGGTTTGTATCTAATCAAACGTGACTGATCGTATATTTGAACTACATTGTGTTGCCTTGTTGCCGGTATAGAATTATCATTTTGAGATAGGACTGATTGGTAACATTTTATCGGACATTTTATACAAGGTGTGTTCATGAAGATATGTAGCCGAACTTGAGGGTGGTATTTCTTACTCAATTTAAAAATTTTTTTTTTAAATACAGGGTGTTGAAATATTAAAGAAGGGGTTTCTTAAATCCTTATTCGAAGACGCAAATTAGGGTTACACAGGGTGTCAATTTCAAAACTTGACACCCCCGAATTCTTCCTTGAAAAATTTTTTTCAAAGAAATCCCGAAACAGGTTAATTTTTTAATGTAATTTATGTTCCATTAACGTAAAAAGTAATGACGATGTGGTCTATTTTTCACCCTATTAGATTGTCTGAGAAAATCCAATGAAAATTGTTTTTACAGTTGCAGTTTAAACTGAGTAGCTTACGAGTTATAAACAAATGAAAATCGCAGTTTTTCATTTTCAAAGCAGCTTGTTTTGAAAACGGCTACAGATATCAGAAATCGGCTTACATGTTCCTATCTTACTTTTCAAGCGGTATCCTATTGTGTGGCTGAAATTTTCATACAGGGTGACGAAAATTATCAAACTTTTGATCACCCTGTATAAAAATTTCATCTACTTCAAAAGATAAGATAGGGACATGTAAGCCGATCTTCTATATTTATAGCTGTGTAGGTACTGCTTTCAAAATGGAAATTTGCCATTTTCATTTGTTTATAACTCATAACCTACTCAACTTAAACTCCAACTGTAAAAACCATTCTTATTGGATTTTCTCAGACAATCTGAAAATGTAATAATATTTTCATTTAAAGAAATAGACAATGTCGTCATTACTGAGTCAAGGAACACCCTGTATAAAATATTTTTACGTCAATAGAACATAAATTAAATTTAAAAATTGACCTCTTTCGGGATTTCTTTGAAAAAAAAATTTCAAGGAAGAATTTGGGGGTGGCAAGTATTCAAATTGACACCCTGTATATGCAAATTAGATCACATTTAAATTTGGGGTTTATTTTCCGAAACTGAAAATTACAGTTTTAACAGTGGCCTGCACAAAAGTAATGTACCAGGCTCGGTACCAGGTTTAATTTCATCATAATGGTTGATCAATTAAAATTATAGAAAAGTAACATTTTTGAATTTTTTCTCAGATTAACTCGAGAATTAACTCAATTGTTTTAAATAAAAACGAAAAAATATCAAATCTGACACAAATCATTTGACCCGAGCTTAAGAAAAAACCGTCATAAAAAAAGAGCGAGCCTTGGACAATAGACTGGGGGGTTTAAGCAGGTGTATTTCTTGTTTGGGGGTGCCGGGCCTATAAATCTTTTTTTTTATAATTAAATTTTTTATAGGTAAACATTTTTTTTATAAAACGTTTTATTTAACAAAGGAAGGGCAATAATTTTTTTGGCGAAACATAGAGCAACGATAGACAATCAAATTATTCCTCTCTCAGAATATACAGTTTATTTTTTATCTCTCTCACCCGAACTATTACCATTGGGATCTCGAGGAATAGAAGAGATAATAAGATTGGTTAAATTAGATAAAAGTTGCACAGTTGATTATTAAGAATCTGAAACAAAGTTTATGGAAACTTCAGGCGTTACTGAAATGTCCGAAAAAAAATTGTAATCTTTTATTTTGAAAGTGAAACTTGTCTTATTTTAGCCATTTTTTTTTAATGTTGAAAATCTTGTTGAAAATAATTTTTTGTACGTTTAGGTAGAGGTTTAGGTACATAAGTCGTCAAGAAATTTTCAAAGCCGACTAGATCCCGCATTAAATAAATAATTAATCCTTCAAAAAAAAGTAACATTAAATTCTGGTTACAACTTTACAAGCTGGGGGGGGGATGTTAAATTTAGGGTTTTTCTTCAGGGTTTTAATTACATAGTAATTATACCACCACCATCACCACCAGGTTGCAGAAACTCACCCTACACCACTGGAGATCCCTAATAAGTTATTATACGCCCCGAGCCTCATTTACTTACTCTTTATATACGCCACTGGTTTGAACGCAATCACAAAAACAAAAAATTCTAATGAATTCAAAGAAAAAATTTAAAAATAATTCTTCCCTTTCTTCTAGTTTCACCGAATGTCGAATGTCACTCGCTAGAATACACGGTGAATCTTATGTAGGTAATGAATAAATTCATTTTCTCAGTTAATATTTGTACTTAGAATTAAAAAAAAAAAACACAAAACACGTCGATTTTTCAATTTAATTTATGTTCTATTGACGTAACATTTTTATTTTTTATACAGGGTGTTCCTCGACTCAGTAATGATGACATTGTCTATTTTTTTTTAATATGACGATTTTTACAATTTTCAAAGTTGTTTACATTAAAAATAAAAACGGCTCAAGATATCGGAAAATGGATTATATGTCCTTATTTTTACGTTTTATGTACCTACTATGTATATCCTATGATGTAGATGATGTTTTTATACAAGGTGATGAAAAAAAATCTGATAATTTTTCGAGTAATTTTTATCACCCTGTATAAAAATTTCAAGAACACCGTAAGATGACACTTGAAAAGTTAACATATGGAGGGACATATAAAGGAGTTTTCCGATATTTGAAGCCGGTTCCGATGTGCACTGTTTTGAAAACGTAAAATTGCGATTTTCATTTGTTTATAACTCATAACATTGCAACTGTAACAACCATTCTTACTGGATTTTCTCAGGAAATATGAAACTACAATAATATACAGGATGTGCTATTTAAAAAATAGACAATACAGGGTGAGGCGCGAGAACCTTAGGGCATTTTTATATGGAGAAGTCCTGGGAGTAGAAGTCTAAAAATTTGTGCGTGTATAATTTCGGTTTTGACGAGCTGAACTAAAATATTCACAACTCCACACCACTTCCGGTTATACCGGAAGTTGTCATATTTTTCTTTTTTTAAGTGGTACACCCTGTATATTATTACATTTTCAGATTGCCTGAAAAAAACTAATAAAAATGATGTTTACAGTTCAAATTTGTAACGACCAATTTATGAGTTATAAACAAATGAAAATTGCAATTTTCCATTTTCAAAGCAGCTTAGCTTGAAAACGGGTCAAGATATCGGAAAACGGCTTACATGTCCCTATCCTAACTTTTTGTATACTACGCTAGAGTACCTACAAAAAAAATATTTTTTATTACTTATTTTTTTTTGAAAATCGCTGATTTTTCATCACTTGGTATACAAATTTCATCAGCACCATAGGATACTAGGTGAAAAGTTAAGATAGGGACATGTAAGCCGTTTTCCGATATCTTGACCCGTTTTCGACCTAAGCTGCTTTTAAAATGGAGAATTGCGATTTTCATTTGTTTATAACTCATAAACCACTCGGTACAATTTTGAACTGTAAACCCCATTTTTATTCCATTTTTTCAGACAACCTGAAAATATAATAATATACAGGGTGTCCTATTTGAAATAAGAAAGTTGATGGCAACTTCCGGTATAACCGGAAATGGTGAGGGGTTGTGAATATTTTAGTTCAGCTCGGCAAAACCGAAATCATACACGTACAAATTTTTAGACTTCTACTCCCAGGACTTCTCCATATAAAAATGCCCTAAGGTTCTCGCGCCTCACCCTGTATAGTTATCACCGAGGTTATCACTAAGCCAATGAACACCCTTAAAAAAAGTTACATTACGTCAATAGAACATAAATTTAATTCGAAAATTGCTATTTCGGATTTTTTTAATTCTACAAATAATCGAGAAAATGAATTAATTCGTTACATAATATGACTGGAGCTCGGACTGGAGGTATAAGTATAAGACAAGCATTTTTTCGTCATATAGACGTCCTCGTGGACGTTATTAGTGAAAAGTCTTTATTTACCTAATTTCGAAACAAAAAGAGGGGGGGCAATAAAATTTTTCACTTTTTTATAATTCGTTAGATTTTTTTTAGTGATCTTTTTGAGGATTTTTTTTAGACCAAGTGACATGAACAAGCAATGGTGGTGGTAGTCATACGAAAAACATACCTAAGTTGACTATCAAAACTCGGAAATTTAATCGGCTTAGAAAATTTTTTGACTTTTGAAAATTTGACTTATGCCAACCTATAAAAAATTATTTATTTTCAATAATATCAAAAATGTGCCTAAAACAAGACGTCTTTTTTCAGTTTTTTCAGGATACCTACCTAATAGTTCTTCAGCAACGAACGAAATTATTCAAAATCGAGTTCAAAATTTTACTTCAGATTCTTAATAAGCATAAAATGGTGCAACTTTTTTCTAATTTCGCTGACCCTGTATACCTTTTCTAGTTTTCTAGATCCTTGATCCCAATGGAGATAAAAATATTAGAGAAAAAAAAAACGCTCGCTGTAACATACCTAATACCAACGTTTCTTAAGGTTTCTCTCTCTCTCAAAATTTTAGGGAGCTAATATACTAATATACCGAACAACTTGATCAATAATCAACGCCTTAGAGTCCTTAGACGATCAATAATACATACTGTGAATAATATGTCAATTTGACAGATGCTCAATACCTAAAACATTGATGTCTGAGGCAATTTCTGGTTTAACCAATTTATTGTTGACAATTATTTATTGATCAATCCCTTTAAAAATGAATGTTATTTGCAATTTTTTGACAACACAGGTATAGGTACCTTAAATCGATTGTCTAGGACAGCCAACTTCATAAAAAATATTGTCACAGCGGGGATCAGGGATCAGAACCAGTCAACCCGAGGGGTAGGACACTCTGTGGAAATGTCTGTACACAGCTTTGGAAATGTTTGGAAATGCTTGGAAATATTTGGCAATGTTTTGAAATATTTGGAAATGTTTGGAAATATTTGGAAATATTTGGAAATGTTTGGCAATATTTGGCAATGTTTGGAATTGGAAATATTTGGAAATATTTTGAAATATTTGGCAATGTTTTGGAAATATTTGGCAGTGTTTGGCAGTGTTGTACACATTCATTGCCAGTGTCTTGCCCCTCGAGTCAACCCTATTTTTAAAAGAGCTGACATTAAATTCAACCCCTGAAAAGATTGATAAATACTATCAATAATAAATGTCAATTACGAGGTCAATTATTTGACAGATTGTCAATACCTAAAACAATTGTCAGAGACAATTTTTGGTTTAACCATCATATTCATAGTAGAATTATTTTTTGACCATTTTTTATTGATCACCCCCTTTAAAAATGAAAATTATTTACAATTTTTTGACAAGACAGTACCTCAAACCGATTGACCAGGACAGCCAACATCATGAAAAATATTATCACAGCGGGGATCAGAACCAATCAACCCTGATTTTAGAACAGCTGACATTTAAATTCAACCCCTCAGAGGATCAATAAATACTGTCAATATTATGTCAATTATTTCACAGATTGTCAATACCTAAAACATTGATGTCAGAGGCAATTTTTGGTTTAACCATCATATTTATTGTAGACAATGATTTTTTGACAATATTTATTGATCACTCCCTTTATTTACAATTTTTTGACAAAACAGTACCTACCTCAAATCGAATGACTAGGACAGCCAACTTCATGAATAATATTATCACAGCGGGGATCAGAACCAGTCAACTCTGATTTTAGAACAGCTGACATTTAAATTCAACCCCTCAGAGGATCAATAAATACTGTCAATATTATGTCAATTATTTGACAGATTCTCAATACCTAAAACATTGATGTCAGAGGCAATTTTTGGTTTAACCATCATATTTATTGTAGACAATTATTTTTTGACAATATTTATTGATCACTCCCTTTATTTACAAATTTTTGACAAAACAGTACCTCAAATCGATTGACCAGGACAGCCAACTTCATGAAAAATATTATCACAGCGGGGATCAGAACCAGTCAACCCTGATTTTAGAACAGCTGACATTTAAATTCAACCCCTCAGAGGATCAATAAATACTGTCAATATTATGTCAATTATTTGACAGATTCTCAATACCTAAAACATTGATGTCAGAGGCAATTTTTGGTTTAACCATCATATTTATTGTAGACAATTATTTTTTGACAATATTTATTGATCACTCCCTTTATTTACAAATTTTTGACAAAACAGTACCTCAAATCGATTGACCAGGACAGCCAACTTCATGAAAAATATTATCACAGCGGGGATCAGAACCAGTCAACCCTGATTTTAGAACAGCTGACATTTAAATTCAACCCCTCAGAGGATCAATAAATACTGTCAATATTATGTCAATTATTTCACAGATTGTCAATACCTAAAACATTGATGTCAGAGGCAATTTTTGGTGTAACCATCATATTCATTGTAGACAATTATTTTTTGACAATATTTATTGATCACTCCCTTTATTTACAATTTTTTGACAAAACAGTACCTACCTCAAATCGAATGACTAGGACAGCCAACTTCATGAATAATATTATCACAGCGGGGATCAGAACCAGTCAACTCTGATTTTAGAACAGCTGACATTTAAATTCAACCCCTCAGAGGATCAATAAATACTGTCAATATTATGTCAATTATTTCACAGATTGGCAATACCTAAAACATTGATGTCAGAGGCAATTTTTGGTTTAACCATCATATTTATTGTAGACAATGATTTTTTGACAATATTTATTGATCACTCCCTTTATTTACAAATTTTTGACAAAACAGTACCTCAAATCGATTGACCAGGACAGCCAACTTCATGAAAAATATTATCACAGCGGGGATCAGAACCAGTCAACCCTGATTTTAGAACAGCTGACATTTAAATTCAACCCCTCAGATGATCAATAAATACTGTCAATATTATGTCAATTATTTGACAGATTGTCAATACCTAAAACATTGATGTCAGAGGCAATTTTTGGTTTAACCATCATATTTATTGTAGACAATTATTTTTTGACAATATTTATTGATCACTCCCTTTATATACAATTTTTTGACAAAACAGTACCTCAAATCGATTGACCAGGACAGCCAACTTCATGAAAAATATTATCACAGCGGGGATCAGAACCAGTCAACCCTGTTTTTAGAACAGCTGACATTTAAATTCAACCCCTCAGAGGATCAATAAATACTGTCAATATTATGTCAATTATTTGACAGACTCTCAATACCTAAAACATAAATGTCAGAGGCAATTTTTGGTGTCACCATCATATACATTGTAAACAATTATTTTTTGACAATATTTATTGATCACTCCCTTCATTGACAATTTTTTGACAAAACAGTACCTCAAATCGATTGACCAGGACAGCCAACTCCATGAAAAATATTATCACAGCGGGGATCAGAACCAGTCAACCCTGATTTTAGAACAGCTGACATTTAAATTCAACCCCTCAGAGGATCAATAAATACTGTCAATATTATGTCAATTATTTGACAGATTCTCAATACCTAAAACATTGATGTCAGAGACAATTTTTGGTGTAACCACCATAGTTATTGTAGACAACGATTTTTTGACAATATTTATTGATCACTCCCTTTATTTACAATTTTTTGACAAAACAGTACCTCAAATCGATTGACCAGGACAGCTAACTTCATGAAAAATATTATCACAGCTGGGAACAGAACCAGTCAACCCTGCTTTTAAAACAGGGGACATTTAAATTCAACCCCTCAGATGATCAATAAATACTGTCAATATTATGTCAATTATTTCACAGATTGTCAATACCTAAATCATTGATGTCAGAGGCAATTTTTGGTTTAACCATCATATTTATTGTAGACAATGATTTTTTGACAATATTTATTGATCACTCCCTTTATTTACAATTTTTTGACAAAACAGTACCTACCTCAAATCGAATGACTAGGACAGCCAACTTCATGAATAATATTATCACAGCGGGGATCAGAACCAGTCAACTCTGATTTAAAGACAGCTGACATTTAAATTCAATTTTACGATCAATAATAATATGTCAATTTGACAGATTGTCAATACCTGAACCATTGATGTCTGAGGCAATTTTTGGTTTGACCATCATATTTATTGTAGACAATGATTTTTTGACAATATTTATTGATCACTCCCTTTATTTACAATTTTTTGACAAAACAGTACCTACCTCAAATCGAATGACTAGGACAGCCAACTTCATGAAAAATATTATCACAGCGGGGATCAGAACCAGTCAACCCTGATTTTAAAACAGCTGACATTTAAATTCATTTTTAGGATCAATAATATGTCAATTTGACAGATTGTCAACACCTGAACCATTGAT
The DNA here is from genome assembly GCA_910589415.1 of Malachius bipustulatus. Taxonomy (NCBI): domain Eukaryota; kingdom Metazoa; phylum Arthropoda; class Insecta; order Coleoptera; family Melyridae; genus Malachius; species Malachius bipustulatus. The sequence continues at coordinate 29,741,637 of OU342638.1, read as the reverse complement.
GTTAGAGGCAATTTCTGGTTTACGAATTATTTATTCATTTATATAACAATTATTTTTTGATCAGTCACTTTGAAAATGAAAGAACTTTTTGACACAACAGGAACCTCAAAAAGTCTAGCAGAATGGCCAACTTTATAAAAAAATTAAAAATTATCACAGCCACAACCAGAACCCTGATTTTAAGACATCAAAGGTTTAAATATCTAATTATCTGACAAGGTAGCTAAATTCAAATTTCAATCCTAATTATAAAAAATGTTTTAATTTCTTAATTATTACTTAAAGACTACCTAAACAAGAAATCGATGAAGTAAGATTTTAATTTAGACTCCAGATCCAGACACCTGGAATATTTTTATCAAACCATTAGGCAGGTATAGTTATAGTTACATTAAAAATATCAACAAAAAGCAAAATAGAAATAGATTGATGATGATAGTTCTTTGAACTAAATTATTAGGACTTCACACTATACTTACTTCTATCAAGCAACCTGGTTATTCTATTTTTTATAAATTAAAAATAATAATGGTCAAGTCATTTACCTTACCTCGATCTTTGAAATCGTAAACAACTGTTCTTATTTATTATTTTGCGTTCTATTCAATTCAATACGTTGAAGTAATAAATACTACCTACCTATTCTTACAGCTATACAGGCTGTCCGGTAAGTACCTCCTAATCTCTCGGGAGCATACAGGGGAGGTAAAAAAAAACCTAGTCTGTCATAAAAAAAAATTTCATAAAGTGTCCCCAAACGGAGATATGGAGCCCTAAAAGGGTGCCCCGCAATTTACTTTTTTGGCTCTAACTTTTGAACCGACCTGTATAATTGGATGGAATTTAAACACTTTATAGAGGCCACAGGGAGCCATCAGGCCATATTAAAGTCGATGTTTGACGTCGTCAGGGAAGTCAGGAACAGACTTACCATCATACTCTTTGAGTCAAAATTTTGACAGGTGTCACTTTACAGAGCTAAAAACCATTTTTTTGAATAGTCTAAAACTTCATCTTTAAAAAAGGTGCTCTTAATTTATTTCGGTAAAACTGACGGTTTTCGAGATAAATAGGTTTTTAGGTATGCGAAACACTCAAAAGTTACTATAATGCTAAACACAAACAGGTAAAAATCAGGTTCTTGTTGATAAACCTACCTACATAATGGATTGCTATTGACGGAACTTGATCAAAATTCGCATAAAAGTCGATTTATCTTGAGAACCGCTAGTTTTATCGAAATAAATTAAGAGTACCTTTTTTAAAGATGAATGACCAGCGTATTTAAAAAATAAGTTTTCAGCTCTGTAGCATGACACCTGTCAAAACTTTGACACAATGAGTGTAGTGGTAAGTCTGTTCCTGGCTTCCTTTGGGACGTCAAACATCCACTCTGATATGGCTCAATGAGTCTTTATGGCCTCTATAAAAAAATTAAAATTTCATCAAATTATACAGGTCGGTTCAAAAGTTAGAGACAAAAAAGTAAATCTTAGGGTACCATTTTGGGGCTCTGTATCTCCGTTTAGGGACACTTTAGGAATGTTTTTTTTATGACAGACTAGGTTTATTTTGACCTCCCCTGTATGCTCCCGAGAGATTAGGAGGTACTTACCGGACACCCTGTAGATTTATCTATAACATTTATGCCGCTAAAGCAGCAATAAAAGATGTTAGAAAAAATAATTTCTGCCAATAGGTATATCAAAAATTTTAGGTTATGTCGTGTGAAAATCAATACTGACATGCCCCTGTGATACAAATCAGACAAAATCTTCAACAGGAACGATAGTTACAGGTCCTAATGCTACTTGATAAAAATAAAAATATTATAAACATTGTAAAAATACGAACCGTAAGTAATGAAATAATCCAAATAAGTCGAGAAAGTCGCTTCGTTATCCTTCAATAATAAATATCGTACACCACAATAACACAAACAACAATCGCACCATTTTGTTAAACAATTTAAAAACTATCTCAACAATTAGCTATTCAGGAATTTCGCCAATTTTTTTTTTCGTTTGTTATGACAGTAACGCGATGGTAACAAACTCCGTTCATCTACTATTTTTATTTTACTACACTACATACTACGCTACTTGGTTTGATTTACGCATGTATTGGGTGAATTATCCGACAAACTGAGACAAGAGACACTAGACAAGTCTATCATTGTCTCTTTTCATCAGCAGGAAGGAAATTATAATCTTACTTTTGACGTTTGACTGTTTGAGTATATGAATGGGAAGAGGGTTTGAAGTTTGAACAATAGGTGGCTAAGAGTGTTTGCGGTTCGTGCCTATGCAACCAATAATACACATCTTATTAGTACATATAATACCCCTTAGATCTTCTAATTATTATTAATAATATTATTAAAAATTATCATTATGCCATTCTTCTTTAGGTAGGTAGTGTAAGTACCTACATTCTACAGTGTGTCCAGTGTAAGTGGCATTACATGGGAATCTTGGAAACGGCAAGAGATACAGGTTCGGTTAAAGTAGAGAAAAGTTGCACAATTTAATGCTTAATGAGAATCTGAATTCTGAATTTTTTATTTGAATATTTCCAGTCGTTGCTGAAATATCCTGAAAAAACTGAAAAATCAAAATTTCTTATTTTACCCATATCTTTTTTATTATTGGGAAATAATGAATTCTTTTTTGTAGGCTTACATAGTCATACATAGTCGTCAAAAGCTATCCATTTGACATTACAAAAATTTTCAAAGCCGACTAGATCTCGCAGAGTTTTCATAGCCAAGTTTTGTTTTTCTTATAGCCGCCATATTGGTTTTTTATGTCGTTCGGTATAAAATAAATCAAGGAAACTAAATATTATTACCATTCAAAAAAAATTTTCAAAAATTGTGTTATACTTTTTTCGAAAAAAAAAACAAAAATTTTTGCACCCAATTACATTAATATGAAGTCATATTATTTGCTTTATGGTTTTTTACTTTTCATAATTATGATATTCGGTATGAAAAGTTTTTTTTCGAAAAAAGAATACAATTTTTGAAAAAAAAATTTTTTTGAGTGTGAATAATTTTTGGTTTCTTGATTTATTTTATACCGAACGACATAAAAAACCAATATGGCGGCCAAACGAAAAACAAAAGTTGGCTATGAAAACTCTGAGATCTAGTCGGCTTTGAAAATTTTTGTAATGTCAAATGGGATTTTTTTGACATTAATACTTATGTATTAATTCATAAAAAATAATTCATTATTTCTCAATAATAAAAAAGATATGGCTAAAATAAGAAATTTTGATTTTTCAGTTTTTTCAGGATACATATTTCAGCAACGACTGGAAATATTCGACGAAAAATTAAAATTCTCATTAAGCATTAAATTGTGCAACTTTTCTCTAATTTAACCGAACCTGTTATCTATTGCCGTTTCCAAGATCCCCCATGTAATGCCACTTACATTGGACACACTGTATATTGGCGTTGGATAGATAAAAAACTAATAAAAAGGATTTGCGTCAGATAACTATATAGTGTGTTTCATTAATTATCTAGTACAGAAAATTTAATGATCAAGAAGTGTTCATAAAAAAAATTAAAAGCCTCTACTTATCTAATAAAATCAATTTTTTCTGAAATGACTTGGAACAATAATATTAATGACAACCAAATACTTATACCTAGAGTGCCCGCCAAAATGTTCGCACCATATTAGAAATATTTTTGCTTTTCATCTTTTTTATTTTTTTTCACAAGTTTTGGGCTTTTCAAAGGATTAAATTTGAACACACTAGATCCATGGTGTGAAATTAAGTTACAGAGAAAATGGCGTTTATCTTAACTTCAAAATTACAAAAACCATAATTTTCGAAAACCATAAAAGTGCGCGGGAAATTTGAACAACACTAGTTTCGATACCTCTTTATCAAACGTGATGTAAGTTATGAAAGAAATGAATTTTTTTATACAGGAAGTCAAAAAAAGGTAGGTACTGTTATGGTATTCCGTTATTCCCCCTTTCCTTGGTTTATTTTTATTACTTTTATTTTTTTTTTAATTTTATACCATAAACAAATTTTTATTATTATTGTTATTTATGAGGGCACTCTCTTTCCCAGTTGGGTTCAGTTGCAAAATTTTTGTTTTTAATTTTACTTGAATCTAAATTTGAAATTTTGTAGAATAAAACGTTTAATTTGTGACTTGTAACTTTTACAAAAATTTTATATAAAAAAAATACTACAAAAACCTACCTTGAGCTCTCTGAATTTTAAATTTAGTTATATACTCTAAAAATTTAAACTAAATACATACATGAATGCCAAAATCTTACAATATCATTCTTCTTTATAAAGAGTATTTCTCTATAAAGAGAGATTCTCTAGTCCTCTGCTTCTCTTCTTCTTTACTCTTTCTCTTTGTCTCACAGCACTTTTTCAACATTCTGAAACTGTTTCTCCGACACCGTCTCTCGTTATCGCTTGGTCTTTCCAAATAAAGCTTCTCTCTCGTCCTCGTAGTCTCTTTCTCTTTTTCTTAATGCTTGTCTTCCGTTTACTAATAAATCTTTGCTTTCCGTTACTTATCTTCTTTCTGCTTTTAAATTCTTTTCTATTTCCTTTTAAAAAACTCTCTTCTTTAATAATTTATTCCTCTCTTAATTTCACCTTTCTCTAGTCCCTCTCTGCTTCTCTTCCATTTTACTAATAAATCTTTGCTTTTAATTTAGAAGCTCAATTATTAAATAAAAAACTGAATTTATGCTCATTTCTTTTCTTGTTAAATAGAAAATGAACTCGAATTTGAAAGATGCTTCTTCGTGTCGAATACACTTTGCACCTAAAACATAAAAAAATGTGACAGAAATTTTATTAAATTCAAAAATTTCGCTCCTGCTGGTATTAGTTTCTATTTCTCCTGTTCATTTTTTTAATCATTATAAGCTTTATAAACTAACTATACAGGGTGCACCATATATCCTTCTCTATATTACTATCTCCTGTAAGAGATACAGGATCGGTTGGATTAGAGAAAAGATACGCAATTTTATGGCCATCTCGAATCCGTCAAGGTATACAAGATATCTGTGACTGCTCCTGAAATATCCTGAAAAAAGTGAAAAATCGAGATTTCTTATTTTTGCCATCTTTTTTATTATTGGAGATTAATAAATAATTTTTTGTAGGCTTACATAAGCCGTTAAGAGCTACCCATCTGTCATTACAAAAATTTTCAAGCCCGACTAGATCCAAGAGTTTTCACAGTCAACTTTCATTTTTCTTATGGCCGCCATATTATTTTTTTATGTCGTTCGATATGAAAAAAATAATAGAAACCAAAAATTAATAAACTTTAAAAAAAAATTTATTCTTCTTTTTTCAAAGAAATTTAGGTTTTTCTTCGTCAATTTGTAATTTAATTTGTTGACGAAAAACGTCAACATTTGTAAAATAAGCCGAAATAGTGCTTGCCTTATGGTTTTTTAATTTATCTAATGAAATTCGGTCTAAAAAGTTGTCTTTCTTGTAAAGAAAAAAGAAGAATAAAAAATTTTTAAATTTATTTTTATAAGTTTAAAAATTTTTAGTTTTTATTATTTTTTTATACCGAACAACATAAAAAAAACAATATGGTGGCCATAAGAAAAACGAAAGTTGACTATGAAAATTCTGGGATCTAGTCGGCTTTGAAAATTTTTGAAATGTCAGATGGGTAGCTCTTGCCGACTTATGTAAGCCCACAAAAAATTATTTATTAATCTCCAATAATAAAAAAGATATGGAAAAAATAAGAAATCTCGATTTTTCAGTTTTTTTCAGGATATTTCAGGAACAGATATTTTGTATATGTCTTGACTGATTCGAGATGGCCACAAAATTGCGCTTCTTTGGACTTGTTTAACCGACCCTGTATCTGTTAGCGTTGGAGATAGCAATATAGAGAAAAGGATATAATATTATGGTGCACCCTGTTATAATAGTTTTTCGAAATATTAGGTAGTCAAAATATTTCAAACTCAAAATTACACTCAAAAAAATGAGCGAATAGTTGAAATTAATAAAGTTAAGTATCACTTTTTGGCCATCTGTATAAAAAATTCATTCTTTTTATAACTTACATTACGTTTGGTGAATACTTAACGAAATTTGTCCAAATTTCCTGTAAAATACTTTTGTTTTCGAAATATCATGTTTTATGTAATTTTGAAGTTTAGAAAAACGTCATTTTCCCTAGAATTAAAATCCACACCATGGATCTAGTGTGCTCAAAATTAATCATTTGAATAGAACAAAATTTTGGCAAAAAAAGATTTTAAAAAAAAATTAAAAAAGTTCGAAAACATAAAGTATCCCTTTTTTGGGGTATCCCCCCTAAAGAACTTTTTGGGGGGCACTGCATTGTTACACTGTGTCCAAGATAAGAAGGAACAGCATGGGGATCTCATCCGGAAACTGTGAAAGACGCAGGGTCGATTAAATAAAGGAAAAAATTGAGCAACCAGAAGCGCAATGCAATGTCAGGAAGAAATTGAAAAAATTATTATCGAGTCTCGGATTTTTTTTGAAAAAAAAACAAGATCTTCAATTTTACTTTTTTTTATTTATTGACGTCAGCATTATTGAAGATTGGGAAAAACTGAACCACATTTTCATTCCAGTTATTACGCAGCTTTATTTTTGTGATGTCAATTTTTTTTATTTGACGGTTCATATTTGCAGGGCCCGACTGATGTACAAGAAATTTAATAAAAGCACAGGTCTCGATTAAGGGGAAATTAAACTGACGATGTCAATAGCTTTTACTCCGGAACACGTTTGAACCACTGGCACTGTTTGTGGCATATGATCATTCATTCATAATTAAAAAATATTTCATTTATTGCAATAAAAAATCTAGGTCCGTATTTAAAAAACCAATAAAGTTCAGTCCGGCCAGGGAAATATGAATCATCAGATTAAAAAAACTGACATCGCAAAAATAGAGCTGGCCAATAATTGTGATGAAAATGTGGTTTCAATTTTTCCAAATATTCAATAGTATCGTTAATAAATAAGAGAAACTAAAATATAAAATTTTGTTTTTTTTTTCAAAATAATTCGATAATCAAAAATAATTTTTAAAACATCTTTCTACCATTGCATATTGTCCTTCTGTTTGCCCAACTTTTTCCCCATTTAACCGACCCTGTATCTTAATGCAGGGTTATATAAAATACTCTACAAAAATTTCATTTTATCTATTAAGTGGCATGGGTTTTAAAAAGAGAAAAATGGTCAATTTTCTATAACTATTCATAAGCACATTAATGAAAGAATCGATCTGAAAATTTCAGAGTGGACGTACTAATAACCTTTAACCACGAAAAAGTTTAAGATATCTCAGATATCTCGATTACTAGGAGGACTGGGAGGACGAATTCACTTGCTTTAATTTTTCTGATAAAACTTCCTGTACTTTTCATGGGATAAAGTGGACCCAATTTTTCCGAAAAGGTGCGTATTATGAGTTGAGTATATGTCCTCCAGATTTTCATTACTTTTTTCTCGTAAAGCTTATGGTTTTTTAATCAGTTTTATGCATACGATGTCTGTTTTTTGTAACCCCGTAACCTTTTAAATGGAAAATTACAAGTTGTGGACCACACCCTTAATAATTATTATTGTGTAGGTATGTAAAATTTTCAAAATTATGTAGAATTTTTAAAATTTTTTATGTTTGTTTTTGATCTTTGAGACTATCGCCCGTATTCACAAACGATAATTTCCAAAATAATTACGTAATCAATTATCCCCATCTCATTCTATTGCAAAAAAACTGCATATCTCCATCTCACTCATTTAATTAATTACGTAATTATTTAGGAAATTATCGTTTGTGAATACAGGCATAAGTATCAAGTGCGAGCTGGAATTGATATACGGGGTGTTTTTTAAGTTGATACGTTATTTTTTACTGTGTACTTAGATTGGATTCAAGTAAACTTTTTTTCAACTTTTTTTAAATAACTCATAAACAATCGAGATACAAGAGTGTTGAAAAAAAATTATTTTTAGTTTTTGCCGCATAACTTGGACATTTTTCTCAATATTTTAATTTTATACAAAGACGTTATTTGTTATATTTAGAGCATGCAAAATGAAGAAAAACAGAGGTGAAATAATTCATCAGTAGCGTAGATAGAGGGTCATCCGCTCAGCAACTTCTATACGCCCATGGACTTACAAGTTCCTATACTTACCAGCGTTGGATTTCATGGACATTTCTTATACAAAAAAAAATATAATTATACCGCAAAAATAAGCTCATTTTTTTATATTAATTGATAGTTTTGGATTTAAAATAATCATTTTAACAATCCACGATTTTGTAGGTATAGCAAAATATGTGGTTTGAGGTAGTTTGACTCAATTTACTTGACAACTTTGGGGAATTTCGAATATTCATGAGTGTACTTTTTTTGTAAGAAAACTCCGGGGGATTTCATTTTTGATAAGGCAAATGTTGTAAGTCCAGGACCGTAGAAGTTGTTGAGCAAAAATGGGTCATATACTCAGTATCTATTCCACTGATGATTCTTTTTTCCCGTGTTTTTCATTCTTTTGTGTGCTCTAAAGTATTCGCCCAAACTATGCGGCGAATACTAAAAAAAAAAAAAAAAAACAATAGAAATTTTGTTTAGTTTTCCAAGTACTTATAGCAGATTTATGGCAGGTAATCATAATTTCCAAAAAACCTCGGTAAATTACAAGCAGATTTTTAATCTCTTAAATGTTTTTTGACAAATAAAAAATAATTATTTTTCCCATATGACGAGTTTTTTAGGGGGACACTGTATATAAACTAATGACCCAGAGGATTTCATTAAATAATTATGTTGCTTTCTACGCTTTTCTTAGCCAGGAACCGAATGTAGTTTTGGATGGCCATGGATATTAGGGAAACTTTAGCATACTACATTATTAATCTTGTTCATTATTTGTATTTGTCACAAACTTCTATGTTATATAATATGAAACGTGATATTAATTGGTGAGCTCTTTTCTATTTAAGTCGCAGTTAATGGAAAATCATTAATCAAATATTATTAAGGAAAGAATATTTATTCCAACACTACTTACCTATTTAGACGTGCAGATTTCAACTATGTCCGTTTAGTCATCTACCAAAAGTTTATGGAGGGTGTCAAGAAGTGAGATTAGAAAAAATGCTGTAATGCTAAAAACGTGAAATATTATAATCATGGCCGAAGGAATAACAAGAAATAATGATGAAACCAGAATAAGAATGAAAAGCAAAGAACAACTTCGTTACATAACGAAATTTCTGGAAAAGTTCTACGCGTGGCCGAAAGATGATAATCCCGATAATGTCAATTTTAAGCTTTTTTTAAAAGCCATATTATTTTTGTCCTCTTTGGGATTCCCGGCAGTCTTTGCATTTTTCCATCTGTATCATTTCAGATCAGGTAAGCTTATTGAATTATATACACTGAGAGAAATATTATTCTTGAAAGAACTAAAGGCTGAAGGTATTTCCTCCAGAGAATTTATTTAGTTATAAGAACAACTTTATCATTTACAGTACCAAATCTTAGTTGAATTCACTAAAATTGAGCAATTGATTGAATTAAATAATTTAATTGAAGCTCATTTTGTGTAACGAAGTATTTTTCATATTGGCATAATAATATTACTCATAGCTAACAATCTAAGAATCTGTACTGGAACATAATTCAATCCCAGCAAGTAAACATATAAAGTTATCTTGTTTAAAGAAATCAAAGATTCTTAGAAGTTAGAAATTTGTGAGACAAATACGTTTTTCTTGCCGGAGGTAGGAATAAATGTTTAACAGAATATTCCAAACATAGTTACGTGAAATATATCAGATTTTCATTATTCCAACTATGGTATGATTGTGTCAAGTAAAAATTTCTTGCGTCGTGTACTGAGAGGGTTCCATAATAGAACGTTTGTATTGAAGGAATTATACCAGAATTATGGCAATAAATATTTCTTTATTTACTGTAATAGATTCATCTAACTGTGCAACCTCAGATAAAAACACATCAGTCGCCATTATAGACGCCATCATGATGTAGCTGCGTTCGTCAAATGTGGTTGTTGCTAATAATTTATCTAAGTAAACTTTTCTTGCTTATTTAATATAAATAAATAGTTCGGTTTTATTTTTGATATTCTTTTGCAGCTTTGTTTGTATAAATCTGACAAATCGTGAAGTTCAAATCATAGAAAGCCGTCATTACTGTTAGCTTGGTATAGGTACCTACCTACTTAAATGGATTTCAGACAAACCAAACCAATAAATGGTACAGTTTTGACTCGTCCCGGTCTACGCGTATATAACAATAATTAAAGGTAATTTATATATTTAACATTACTATGGACAAATGGATGATTAATATGGACAGCAAAATGTGCAGATACTTTTTATTGTTATATTGTTGATCGGGATGAGGAGAGCCGTGACGCTGCGCATTTTGTACCTTTATTGAGTGGAAATTTTTTATTTATTGCTTGGGATTTCGGTTATTGGTAATATTATTATTTCACCAAGAACCGAAGTCTCAACCAATAAATAAAAAATTTCAAAACGAAAAGTTCAATAAAATATTACCAAATTTTTAGGTTAGGTAGGTTAGATAAGGTAGGTAGGAAAAATGCAAACTAAGATATGATTCGGAGAAGAGTTTCATTTAGTTGAGAGAACTCAAAGTAATATTGAGAGAACCTGATAATAGTTCTGCCCAGTTTTATTAAATTGACATAAGAAAGCTTAGTGTGATTCACTGAATTATTATTTAGTTCACAGCAGAAAGTTTCATTTGCAATCACTTTTATACAGTATCTTATGGCAACTAATTCTTGGTTGGATATCTCAAATTCTGGAACTAAATAATTTAGTTGACGCAACTAAATATTTAGTTGCTCGTTATCAATTAAATAATTTAGTTGGCGGAATTGCAAATTTACTTCCGCCAATGAAAAATTTTTCTCAGTGTATATTGGGTGTCCGAGACTTAATCGAGCAGACAATTAAAGCTTTAAAGCTCAATAACATGACAGCATGAAAACAACCCCCACTTCAACATCATCTAAGTTACAGCCCCACCTTTAATAAAATGAGTAGCACTTTATATATTTTCATTTTTTCGAAACAAGTATTCAATTCTCTATCCAGCTGTTTTTCAGATTCAAAATTGGTTCAGAAATAAAGAAGAAAAGGTTCATCAAGGTGGTTATGACTTTTTATCTGAACTTTCTCTGAATGCGCTTTAGCTGTCAAAATTTATCAATAATTGAGTCATAGTTTGTGATAGGCAGATGATAATCATTATAAACATGTTCATAAAAAGTGCTTTTTTTGTTATTTCTGAACCAAGTTAGAATCTGAAAAAACAGCGGAATACTTGCTTTGAAAAAATGAAAATATATTTATTTTTATTTATTTATTTATTTATTTAGACCACATAAAAAAGACCATTTCCATTGTATTCACTTACAAATAACAAAATATAAATAACATACATCTTCAGAAGTCATTACACATTCTCTACAAAGTTTCAAACAATCTGTATCTCACAATGCGGTAACAGTAATACTACAAGGAGGTATATATAATACCTGTACGCAGTAGTGTCCTGAGTACACACAGTGTAAATACTATAATAGGTACTCAAAAAGGTATTTAGATAACTAATCAGCAACAGTTGAGAAAAAGAAGAAGAAAAAAATAAGAAGGAAAAACATAAATTAAAAATTACAAAGAATGAAAAACAAAAAATACAAAGAACAAAAAAAAATAAAAAAAAACAAAAACAACAAAACAACAACATCAAGCTATCAATATAGTTGTCTTATTTATTCTGCCTGATCCATTGTGCCAATTTTCTTTTAAGACTACGACGATTTTTACTGTCAATAGTTTTCATAGTAGCTGGCAGTTCATTGAACAATTTAACCGCAGTATACGTGTGTCTTCTCAAGCCACTATTTAATTTGCATGCTGGAAGAGGGATAGTTTTATTTCTTGTTATACTCTCACTGCTCTGATAATTATCACTTAATTTCTTATATGAATACAATAGTGCTTCTAATTTAAAAGTTTGGCTGATACTCATAGGTCTCAGAGACACTCCTCCATTACCCCTCCTATATATTATCTTTAGTATCCTATTCTGTAGGGATTCCAGTTTTACCAGAACACTTTTACAAGCGTTCCCCCATGCTATTATTCCATAAGTTGATACACTGTTAAACAATGCATAAAATAGAACTATTCATTTTCTTAAGGGTGGGGGTTGTAACTTAGGGGATGTAGAAGTGGGGGTTGTTTTCTTATAGAGCTTTAAAAATTACAATAATATCACATTTGTTCGGTTTTGATTATCTCAACCTGTCTATGAGATATGGTCTGTTCAATTAAGTCTGGAACACCCAGTATACATGCACTCTTTGAAAAGTATGAAGCATGGAAGTTAAATCATACTAAATTCATTAAGGGTCGATTTAGCAATAAATGTTAAAGCCAATTTAATTTAAATTTATCTAAACAACTGGCCGCGCGGTTAGCGGATCACGTTTGCGCCGCCCCGGCTCTAATTGTGAAACATAATTGACAAACATAAGGACAAAATAGTTATTTTTGTTGAATCGCTTCATAAAGTTGCCATTTTGATTGTCATGTTAGTTCCGAAATGACTTTCTTTTAGTCCCAAAGTGCCTAAAAGTGACATACTTTTACGCATTTGTACTTGAAAAGTGACATAAATGACAATTAAAATACAGTTTTTATTAATCTTCATGATACTGTCACTTTGACAATAGAAAATCTCTAATCTCTAATCTCTAGGGTTAATAAATTTATATTGCTTGACGACTTATTAGAATTCATATATTGTTGTTTCTTGGCGATTTAATAAAAATCTTGTGTGACACACGTTGATCTTGACGATTGTCAAACTCGACCTTCGGCCTCGTTAGGCAATTTTCGTCATATGCATAAAAGACTCCCATTTTGCAGCTTGTATCACAAATAGCTGTTATGTATCTAGTGCGCGAAATTGAACTTTTTTGAACGAAAGCTTTTTTGTCGAGCCGAAACAAAAGAAAAACCCATTTAAAAACACCATAATTTCGCACTCGAGATGCATACAACATTTTCCAGACAGCTTTTTTGAAATAATCGATAAAATAGAAACAATTATCATAAAAAAAGAAAGCTTTATTTCAGCCCAAAACTGCTTGTTTTGGGTTTTTATACAGTGTACGAAATAGTTATCGCTCTAGGTCGCGAAATACTCCGCGCAGGATCCCGAATAGACAACAATAAAGTGCTATTTTTCATTCGGATATTGATGAAAACCTTATTTTACGGCGATTTTTTTTTTGTATAAATAAACTTTTACAAATTTATCTGTTACAGTTCCGATAACCCAGTTGACGGAGGATTACTTAACAGTTTTATATGTCATCTGTCCGGTAGTATGGGCATTCTTTTATTTTATAAATTTAAAGGGAGCCGCGAGATTATTTCTACTATTACCACAAGTTTACCACTGGGAGGCATTTCTTAAGAAGGACAGAATCGATTACAAGAAGTGTACCAGAGTCCTGAAAATCGCATTCTTAGTAATGCTTGTTTTTGTTTCATTGATTCTGGAATTAGATAATGACAACTGCGAGAAAAGGAAAATAGAAAACAATTCTATCTACTCATGCGGTGTGATCTTTCCGTATTATTTGCCACCTTATTTTGAAAACTTTCCCATAAGGCATTACTTATTGCTACATCAAGGAATTACCATTTTATTTCTTGCCCTTATACTGAGTAACATATTTTTCATATCGATGTTTTACATCGATAAGACTATTTGCTTAATGGACTATATGATTTCTTTAGTTGCTGAATTAAATAATAATTCAATAATTGAAGATGACAAGAAAGTAGAGGAGTACCTGAGGCAAATAATTGTTGTCCATCAAGTTATTATAAGGTAATTTCGAAAATAGTAAGTATATTATGTTATTAGGAGTAGAAGGTATAGTCATTTTGTGTTGAGCTTGACTCTTGCGACCGAGATGAAGTCATGCAATTGTGCGAAACACAAAAGGAACATTCTACTCCAAGTGACATGCAGGTACGATTTTTTCCGTAAGCTTTAGTATTGGATAGTAACTTAGACTATATTAATAAATATGGACCAAGACATAAACACTGAAAAGTGTTCCGACATCCCTCTCTCTCCAAACAAGACTGTTCAAAACAATGAATGCCAGATCAATAATGAAACTGGCACTTACAATGAACGAGCGCAACCTCTCCAGTGTTATTGGTGGGCAATAAACATCGATGGATCCCTATTATACCCATTTTACTTTGCTACATCTGGCAACATGAATGTTTACATCCTGTCAGACCGTTTGTTTACATAATACCATGATAAGAGTTCGTGTTTTTCAAACAGTTGTAAGTTCCTTGTTATTTATATTTTCAGCTCGGAGAGGGGGAATAATATTCAAACAATATCATCAAAGAATATGAAATAGAAGACTTTGACCCGGTTGCACGAACGTTAAAAAAATTTCAGATTATTACTAATTTTAAGGTGCAAATTTTTAAAATGTGGTGAACTTTTTCCATGATCTTTCATTTTTTATCGGCAATTAATTCTTCTAAAATTGAGACGAATTCACTCCCAGCAATATCAGAACAAAACTTTAGTAATACAGGGCATTTTAAAATTAGTGATTAGGTATCTGACATATTTTCAATTAGGTTCGTTTAATTTATTTTTAGAATAAAATCAACTAAATATGTAAGAAATTGAAAAAATATTTTAGGTACCTACTGATGTATATTGCTTTCCGACTTTCCTATCGATTTTTTATTTGCTAAATTGTTATTACCTTTTTGTACCTTTTATTTTGTATAGGTAGGTATAAGTATATATTTTCTTAATTTAATATCTATTAGTATTCCCATAATTTATGTTTTTTGTAACAAAAACTGCAAATAAAATAATAATATTATGAATATTATGATCATTATTATAATTTATGTAATTATTACATTTCCTATAACTGAACTCGAGCGCGCCACTGCCGTTGCGTTCTGTTTGTTTACGTTTTACGTACTTCCCCTTACCCCGCCAGAAGCAGCATATGAGTGCGAGAGAGAATATCAATAAACCAAAACTGACTTCAAGCTAAGATAGGGAAGGCGCGGTCCATATCTATTAATATAGTCTAAGGGTGGTATGCTAGAAACTAAATTTCGCATTTGACGCCGCTGTTAACAACGGCACTGTTGTTAAAAATCACTTTGACATGGTCACGTGACCATGTTAAATGCTTTAACATCGCCATGTCAAATTTCATGTTGACAACGGCGTTAAAGCTGAAATCACCCAATTTGGTATGCTAGAAACGAAAATCGAGTAGGAACAGTTGAATGTCAATGTTAAATGGCCATGTTACAATAATCACAGCGTATAGATCGATTAACTATCTTTAGCTGTCAAATTTTAGGAATATTTTTAATAAATCCCGTATTATTCCAGAGTGAAGTGTTTTTTCTATGTTTATTTTACAGTGTCATCACAACTAAATATCAACAATCTTGTTCCATAAATTAAAAATTAACCAAGTAGGTACCTACCTAGTATTTTTATACTATAATTTCAGTTTGAAGTATTTTATAACCCCTTCTGTTATACAAAATCTTAATTAAAAATTGAATACCTGACAATGGTGGGCATCAGATCTTGAATTTACAAAATCTTTCTTCCAGAAAGTACCTTGTAACTGTAGAAACCCAGCAGGGACGCATTTAGATTGAAAAAAATAACGTAATGTGTGAACATACTTTACCATGGGCGGAGTAAATAGGGAAATATTTATTATTTTTCCTGCTTGATGTGTATTTTTCATTTAGATTCAGAATAAAATTAAATAAATAAAAAAACATTTAACCATGGGCAGACCAAACTAGGTTGGTGGAAATGTTATTTAATTAAATTGTTTTTCTTGCTTGATGTTTACTACTTTGAAACGTTTATGTTTGTTACAACACAACACAACAATATAGATCATGCGCATGCGTTCAGTAGGCACGAGCCAACATCTAACAACGCGAAACCAAAGTCGACCTCGACCATCTCGGATCGCCGATTAATTACGAAATTGAACTTCGGTTCGGCTTCGATCTAGCTCGTGAATTGTTCTTAGCCTGTAATCAGTGTGATCAGCGAATATACAACGTTGCCGCTATTGTTCATGTTACATTTTTAACACGATGATGTTACCTAACAACAGTGTCAAATCATGAATATTTCGTTCTAGCATACCGAATTGATTTTAACAACAACGTCAGATTGACATCGGTGTTACGTTAACAACGCCAAATGATATTTTCTAGCATACGACCCTAAGGATAGTAAGCTAAACTGACTGATTCAACTATTCCGACGAATTTCTATTTATCATCGCTACGATGTGCTCACATACTTATTATTGGTATTATTTTAGGTTCAACAAATGGTTGAATAGACTTACAAAATACTTTCAAATGTCGCTATACGTATTGGTGCGTTTGCTTGTGGCAGTACATATCTTTCATGCGATGTTGGTAAGAAAATTCAAATAATTTTTAGAATTGTGTTCATCTGCCGATACTAGAACTAGAATATGTTTTATAATCAAAAAGCGAGACACTGTTCTAATTGTTTAAGAATACATAATTATTACAGCGTTTATATAAAAAAAGACTTTTTAATGAAAGAAAGAACGTACAGGGTGAGTCACCTAAGATGGAAAGATCGATTACACCTATACCGTTAAAGATAACGAAATGAACCAAAAAGTACTGCAAACGAAAGGAAGAAGTGCAGTTTTTAAAATTATTTTCAGGTAGGTATACAGGATGCCATAACTTTGTTAAGTGAAATAGAACACCCTGTATATTATTACATTTTTATATTGTTTGAGAAACGTTAATAAAAATGATTTTCAAAGTTGAAGTTTGTACTGAGTAGCTTGTGAGTTATAAACAAATGAAAATCGCGATTTTCCATTTTCACAGCAATCAATGTATTTCGAAAATGGCTCAATGTATCGGAAAATGGCTTACATGTCCCTACGCTAACTTATTATGTACTATCCTAATATGTTGTGGATGAAATTATTATACAGGGTGATGAAAAATCTGCTAATTTTCATTACCCTGTATAAAAATTTCAGTTACATGATAGGATACATCACAAAAAGTCAAATATAACTTGTAAGCCGTTTTCCTCTATTTTCAACCGTTTTCCGTTTTCAGTATGCAGCTGCTGAAAATTGATTATCATTTGTTGGGGACGGTGCATTATAGCTCACTCCGATTTTTGGAATTTTTTTTGCATGAGTCGTTAATTTACGCTCAATTTAGATGATATCTTGAAAAAAAATTGCGAACCGTTAATAAAATATCGAGAAAATTGAGTTTGAAATATCGCAAAATTGACCAAAAATGACACTTCATGTCCAGTTAAATTCACTAAACTTACAGATCCGTAGAACTGAGAATGATCATGTTGTGCAGCGTTGTCATATCTATTATTTATTACTAACATCTTGTGAAATAAAAATATTTGGTATAATTTGCGAAGGTTATTGTTTTAATTTTAAAATTTCAAATATTTCTATTCAGAAATACATCAAAAGTTATAAATGGTCCATGCGAGAGGGCAAGGAAAATATTACAGAGGCCGTCAAATAGATAATGGGCCATAAGACTGGTTATTAAAGCTATGTTTGAATATTTTCAGACTGATAATGTACCAATTCATAATTAACTAAATAAAACACATTTTTGATTTTGATTTATTTCCTCTTATAAAAAATCACATCATAAAACATGAGTTTTTAATTTTAAAATAATATATTATTGACCATAACAACGTGACAGCGTCGCAAAACATTATATTTTATTGAAGTGTCCATGAATGACATTGTTGACTTTGATTTCGATTATTGCCTCACGGCTTTGTTGTGAATTATTCAACTCATTAAAGGTTATGTCATATGTCAGTTTAATTAATTATCATCGAAAATTAAAAACCATTTTTAGAAGTTATCCTACACATTTAGGAATTTAGGAAATGAAACTGTTAAAACAAGTTCAGGGAATGTATTCTAGTTACTTATTTAAGGAGTGTTGACAGTGCAGCGTTATATTTTGCCTAGAAAATCGTGATAAACGATCATCAATTTGGACCAAGAGTTGAGCTTTAAAGTGTTTTTTTTGTAAATTTATGGACCGTTCGCAATTTTTTTTGCTTATATCGTCTATTTTTAAGGTAATCTTGCCCCCTATATAGAAATTTTCCCAAAAATCAGAGTGAGTGATAATGCACCACAACCCATTTGTTTATAACTCATAAGGTACTCAGTACAAACTTCAACTTTGAAAATTATTCTTGTTAACCTTTCTCAAACAATATGAAAATGTAATAATATACAGGATGTCCTATTCCAGTTACCAAAGTTGCATGGCGTAACTTTTGCATGTTATTGTTGCATGATATTAGGTCACCTGTATACCTGAAAATAATTTTACAAACTGCACTTTGGCCTCCCGTTAGCAGCACTTTTTGGTTAATTTCGCTATCTTTAACGGTAAAGGCGTAATCGAGCTTTTCATCTTCAGTGACTCACCCTGTATAAAGAAAGATGGAAGATGGAGGCAAATTGTCTCACTCTAGCTACTTTTTAGAGTAATAAAATATTTTTTTTAATTTTTAGGTTGGTTATGATCAATACATTTATGGTTTACCAATATGTAGTATTGTCATTAGTTTACTGGAAGTCGGTGGTCAAATATTGATTAATAAGGTAAGATTTTTAAAAAGGATGAAGTAGTTTTGAAGGAGGAAGTGTTTTTGTTCATTCAATTTTAATCAACTAGTACGACAGCGCCCACTGACATAAGTGGCATCGTGCACCGCAGACGCTGCCGCTTGTTGGAGATGACTATTTCCACCTAGCGGAAGGTGACGTGACTCGTGCCTCTTCGAGAAGGAAGCATAAAACAAGGAGCCGCTTAAATGTTGCACAAGAATTCAGAAAAAATTCAGACATGTGTTCCTTTGTCAAAAATTAGCTTTTTTCGATAGATAGATAGATTTTTATATTTTTTTTTATTAAAAAAGAATTTCATAACATTAATCAATTTCGAGCGACTGTTGTAGCGCTTTAGAAAACTTTAAGGATCAAAAGCTGCTTTTCTTTTTTCCAAAGAGGACGTCTACCAATTTTCAGACTTTATTAAAATGACTTTGGTCAATAATTCCAGCAGAGTTTTTTTTGTTTCCTTGATAAAAACCCTAAAAAATCAGTCATTCACTCCCTGGGCAAAAATAAACAGGTTTGAGTAAAATACTTTTTCTTCAAACTGCTTCGTTTTCTTTGAAAAAATGTACAAAAAAAAAAGAATCCAAAGGAGTTGACGGAGGAAAAGTTTTTTACCTAAAAGCTTATTTGGACAAAACGCGCTTATTTTTTATCCAAAGAACGTGCCAGAATTTTTTCATGATTTTTGGGCAAGATTGGAACGCATTAGCGGCATTAAAGTCTATCTACGCGTATTTGAGCGTCAAAATACAAATTATCTTATCGAGCAAAAATTGTTAACAAACTTTTTTGAAACAACAGCGTGTTTACATTCACAGGCCTTAGGTCAGTTACGATTATACGATTGCGATATCACCTGACGGGTATTGTACCTACGTACCTAAAGCAATATAACTAGAAAGAGAGGAAGAGAGACGCGCGAGAAGTAACGAATGGAAGAGGTGATATATGTTATAAGGAGCGCGCGGTCAGGGACCGACAAACTAGAACGGGAGCCAAGGCTATAGTTTGTGAAGGTGAGCGGTCGCGTCGACGAACAAAGGCAAGCCTCACCTGTATCTTATCTCAACTTTCTTACCTTCTCTCTTATCTTTTACCTTATCTGCGTGTCTAGAAACTCAGTTGTTTCTACCTAATTACGAGTATCTTAACAACAATCGAGTCCGCGAACGCAAGAACCGAGTGATTATCTCTGTTTAGAGAACTACGTCTCTAATAAGATTCTCAAAAATTAACGGCCATATTGATATCAGAAAAACAATAAGTTAAGCAGCCTAAGAGATTTTTTTTGTTCTTTTTAATATTTAGGTAATTATTTGTATAAATGACATTAAGTTATTTTCAAAATTGAAAAAGGCGTCCCAAAACTTTTCATTTTATCTTTTCCCTTTTCTAATTAAGTGGAGAGGGAGTGTCACGTTAGAGTAGGAATTGGGCATCTAACTTGATCTCTCTATTTTGACACTCCGGAAACAGCGCTGTAGGGGGATTATTTATTACTTATTCATAGTTCAAGGCCAAGCAATTTTACAGCCTTTTTATTTTTTTCCTCGAGCCTTGAGGGACCCCCTGTAGTTGCGGGGCCTTAGGCAACTGCGCCGTTGTTCATCGGTTAGTCCGAAAATTATGGGCCCGTTGTCTAGCACTGTTTTTGAGCTTTCTTCATTATTTTCTAAGTTTTTCCCTTTCTTGTCCTCTGCATATAGAGATACAGCATTGTTGCCACTGTGACGGTAGTTTCCAAGGACGTTGTCAGTTTGTTATTTAATAATATTTTGCAACTATCTCTAGAACATGCTATTCTAATTTAACAACTGCAGAAAACTGAGATTGTGCGCACGTTATAAAAAATTTCAGAAGTCTACCTACTCACAAAAAGACCTCTTTCAATTTTGTGATTTACCTTGTTACTTTCAGAGCATGGACCTTGAGACAGCTGTATTTAATCTTAAATGGTACAAAATGAATAGGCTGAAGGATCGCAGAAGTTATCACTTATTATATTTAATGTCTCAAAGACCAATAATCATAGAAGCAGGACCATATTTACCATTATCATTCCCTTTACTTTTACAGGTAAGTTTTTGACAGACTATGGATTCTTTTAAATCTAATAAAGTGTTTACAGACTTATAAGGAGATTTACTCTTTCACTGCAATGCTTAGCAGATTAATTAACAAACAAACGTAGATCACAGCAAGTGACAATCGTCATCTTTACCATACTAGTAAGAATATGAAACAATTTTTGGAAACTGGAATGTATCAGTTAAAGTCTGCAATTGAAACTTCTTTACTAAACTACAATAAATATGATGCTGACTATTAAACTGGTTTCTCCGTTAAAGTCATCATCGCTTTCAAAGGAACCGCTTTTTATATCCTACCCTCTACACCGATGAGGAGGATAGAATTATCTCGAGCGTTATTCTCGAACCATGCCTCGTATCAACTATTCCCAGAATTCCCATGACTGATAACTGATACATTTTCTACTTTCTTAGAAATAGCAACTGGTCACCACTCACCACTGGTGAGTCAGACACCTAAAGCAGAATCTAGTGCCAGGTGGACGGAGCCATGTATGACCGTATTCACGTGCCTGAGAGCGGAGTTAAGCTACAATAATGTCATTTTTGGGAATATTGCTGACATCTCAACCTCATAATATTATAAAAATGCAAAACCCAGATGTAGGCAATAAAAATTTTTCTTAACAAGTGTTTTATTTGTGGTGACGTCCTCTAGTTATAGATGTCCTAGAAATCCAAATTCTCTGGATTTTTAAATATTAGATCAAGCTGGACGTGATATTTTTACAAAAAATAAATATTCCCTGGAATATTTCTGAGTTCAGAGATCATCGGTTCATCTTAATAAGTAAGAACGATCACACAGATCAAAGACGTCATCTCTTCACGTAAAAATCACGTCAAAAAAACGATTAAAACTACCGAAATGAAGACGTCATATTGACATAAAAAAAACATTAGTTTTAATCCCATTAACGAAGATATGTTAGCTGTAGTTTCCGTTTCAGCTTCTCAATTTGACTTGTTTCAATTATTTAAATAAAATCAGAATTTCATCTTTCAAATTCCACGTGTACATGCATGAAGTTACTTAGGGAAGATAAATAGTATTTAATTCCACGATATATCAGGTACTTTCACGACGTCATTTATACGTTGCTGACGTCAACGACTAATTATCCCCAAAATATGACCTGATAATAACGTGTCGCTGATACGTGGGACAGTGTCCAAAAACAACTCTCTACGAATCAGGATCGCACAGGAACTCCCCAGAGCATTCTAATGGGAGTACCGATAGAACATGGAAAGTTCTTTCACCAACTCGCGATGTTTCAAGAATGCTAGCGAGTGAGAAACGTGTAGCTATGATACGAATTTTTTTTTTTAGTGTATTTTTGATTAAAAAAATTGAGGACGACATCACTTTTCGAAAATCACCCAAACTCATCAAATGTCCACCGATCATGACCGATCACGAAAAAGAGGTTTTCCAAAATTCACCTGCCCACGATATGTTTGTATATACAGGGTGTCAATTTGAAAACTTGCCACCCCAAAATTTTTTTTTTCAAAGAAATCCCGAAACAGGTCAATTTTTAAATTTAATTTATGTTCCATTATTGACGTAACAATATTTTATACAGGGTTCTCCTTGACTCAGTAATGACGACATTGTCTATTTTTTTTTAATGGGATACCCTGTCTATTATTACATTTTCAGATTGTCTAAAAGAACCCAGGTGTTTACAGTTGCAGCTTACATTGAGTAGGTTATGAGTTATAAGCAAATGAAAATAGCAATTTTCCATTTTCTACAGGGTGATCAAAAGTCTGATAATTTTCGTCACCCTGTATGAAAATTTCATCCACACAATAGGATACCGCTTGAAAAGTTAAGAAGGAACATGTAAGCCGTTTTCCGATATCTGTAGCCGTTTTCGAAACAAGCTGCTTTGAAAATGAAAAACTGAGATTTTCATTTGTTTATAACTCGTAAGCTACTCAGTTTAAACTGCAACTGTAAAAACAATTTTTATTGGATTTTCTCGATAATCTGAAATTGTATTAAGATACATGGTGTCCCATTCAAAAATCGATCCCAGTAAAACTTTGGAATGATGTTAGATTTTCGTTGAAAAAATTTCCAAAAGTCGCGTTATTTCTACAGGCTGTCCTTTCAAAATTCCAGAAATCCGGCTTTTGTCATCTCATTTCAGGTCGCAGTTTTCAATCTAGAGGGCTAAAATTTTTGTGGGAGTAAGACATCCACAAGGAGTGTTCTGGTATTGTAGTTGAGCAAAATCGGCTGAGCCGTTTTAAAATGGCGGCCATTTGAATTTTTGGAAAATTGGCTATTTTTTGTCCCCTGCATGAGCAGGATGGAAAAAACTTTGAAACCAAATCAACAGGATTGGAAGAAAATTAGTTGAAATTTGAATTAATGTAACAAAATTTACATTGCTTTAATAAATTTAAGCCAGTGGCGTGGGTAGGAAAAGGGTAAAAATCGCTAAATTTCTCTAACAATTTATGAGCACATTTTTGAAGGAATTAAACTGAAATTTTTACAGTAGACAACTATACTAATATCATTTAAACCCTTAAAAACTTCAAGAAGTAAATAAGAAAAATGGCGGAGATATCAGAATTTATTTTAGATACCTAATGTTTATTTCTCTAAAATTTTAAAAGCGCTCCTGTAGCTTCATCTTCCAAGATTAATGAACATAATTTTTTACTCTTATGAAATTTAGAGATGACGTTTGACTTTCGTAAAAAAACATTTTGCGTTACTTCTACAGGCTGTCCCTCCAAATTTCCAATAAAAAACCGTCCATGAGGCACGGTTTCGATCGCAGTTTTCAATCTAGAGGCTGAAATTTTTTTGGTAGTAAGATAGTCTCAAGTAGTCATCTCTGGTACTGTATTTGAGTAAAATCGGTAGAGCCGTTCCAAAATTTTGAGAAAAATGGCTAAATTTTTAACCCCTAAATAAGCAAGTTAGAAACAAATACTTTTAAACGAAATTAACAAGATTGGAAGAAAATTATTTTAAATTTCAGTTAATGCAATAAAATTTGCATTATTTCTATTAATAATCTAGCGTGTGTGTCTGTGAGAGAAGAGCGAAAGGAGAGGGAGCGCTAGGTTCCGCCCCCGGCTCTCGCTGCTCCGCGGCTAGATTAATTGGTTTACATATCACGTCCGCGTGCAGGCCCTAATTGAGATAGCGACATGGGGTGAGAAAATCTTGAAAGGGGACACTTAGCCCTAAAAAATGCCGGGTAGCGGACCCCCTAACCCTAATCCTTGCCGTTCTACAGGACCAACCCTGTGACCTTAATAATGGTCCGATCGAGGTCTACTGGGGCTCAAATCAAAGATAAAAAAAATTCCCGTCTGATGACGAAAAAAATTTCACCCCCACCCCCTTCTTTCATGGCAAAAAAACAGTTTTAAGAAAAAAAAGGGGGGAGGGAAATCGGTTTTTCTGCGGGCATCTTGCCAATATTGGCGGAATCGAAAAAAAAATAATACCATTTTAAAGTAGGCATTCCAAAGTGTCATCTCCCATTGGTTGGGCCCGAGGCCCCAATATTAGCGAAAGTTATAGCAATTTGAATTTTTATTATGATTTCCCCTCCCCCTCCCCCTCTAATCGAGATAGCGACAAAATTTCAGGCATCATTGAGGACACTGCTGTCTGTCGATGAAAAAAAAAAATTAAGCCCCCAAGTCGATTTTTTCCATGCAAAAAACGCGAACACGGACTTAAAATTGAAAACGCGATATCTCGAGAACCGTTTGACCGATTTGGACCAGTCAAAGTTCAAATTACGCGTCTTTGAGAGATCTTCATTTTTCTCATATTTACTATGCTCAGAGTTGAATTAAGCGAGTTATGTGCAAAAACCCCATTGCCGATGTCTTCGCATGCACATTTCTCCGCCAGGGCGTCGATTAAATTTTTGAAAATTCCACCAAAATGAAGAGGGGGTCCTTTTTGAAAGAGGGGAACTTTATGAAAAAAAAATAAAAAAAAATTCGCGAGTCCAAGGCGGATGGAGCTTTTTTTGACAGACCCTCTCCACTAAATACACTATTTATGCAATTGATGCGCAAGAAGGTTTTTTAAGTTTGTAAAGTTCCTCATAACTCCCCCTCTAAAAAACTCATGACCCACAGAAATTCATTAAATAATTATGTTGTTTATGTCTACGGTTTTTTAGTCAGATACCGAACGTATAGTTTTGGATGACCATGAATATTATAGGGAAAGTTTAGGATAATCGCTGCTTACGTAAATAATTTTGTTAATTTGTATTTCTTTGAAACGTCTATGTTCGATAATATGAAAGGTGATATCAATTGGTGAGCTATACAAATTATTATTTCTTTAAACGTAAGTCATAGTTAATCGAAAATCATTAGTCTTTATATACCTAATCAAAGAAGATAAGTAGGTTGCCAACATTATGTATTTAGACGTGAACGATTCAAGTATGGTCCGTTTAGCCATCTACTGACGATACTAAGTTTATGGACAGTAGGTATCAAGAAGTGAGATTAACTATAACTATAATACGAAAACGTATACCTAATATTATAAAACGATACAATATAGTAACTAATAAATAATAAAATAATGGCCCGAGGAATTGTAAAAAATAATGATGAAACCAAAATAAGGATGAACAGTAAAAAACAACTTCGTTACATAACGAAATTTCTGGAAACGTTCTATGCGTGGCCGAAAGAAGATAATCCCGATGTCAATTTTAAGCTATTTTTAAAAGAAATATTATTTTTGTTCACTTTAGCTATTCCGACACTTTTTACATTTTTCCATCTGTATCACTTTAGATCAGGTAAGTTTATTGAAGTACGTACTATACTGGGTGATTTGTCTCAGAAAATGTAATACCTAACAATAACGCTTATACAGAGTGTACCAGCTCGATTTAGACAACGGTAAGGGCCGTGTAGGTCTCGTCAAGACGAAACGTTTTTTTATTTGAAGTTTTAGGATTTGGACCTTCGTTGCGGAAATATGGCCGACTTCCGGTTTTTTAGTTTTTTGGCTCCAGTTTCGGCATTTTTAGGTTCTCGCCCAAACTGAAACTAGTTTTGGAAACCCCTTAGCTTCAGTTACAACTTTCATATTGAAGTCAAGGTTCTATCTCTGTTGGATTCAAAATCTTAATTTTTCAATTTGATTCAATTTGAATTGATTCGAAGACTTAAAATTTTAAGTCTTGGGCATGTCGCCATTTTGAATCCAACAGAGATAGAATCTTGACTCCAATATGAAAGTTGTAACTGAAGCTAAGGAGTTTCCAAAACTAGTTTCAGTTTGGGCGAGAACCTAAAAATTCCGAAACTGGAACCAAAAAACAAAAAACCGGAAGTCGGCCATATTTCCGCAACGAAGGTCCAAATCCAAAAACTTCAAATAAAAAAACGTTTCGTCTTGACGAGACCTACACGGCCCTTATCGTTGTCTAAATCGAGCTGGTACACCCTGTATAATGACTAGGCTAATATGCCCCTTGATTTATTCATTTCTGATGACTTGCTTACATATACATATAATCTTTACAATTTTTTTTATTACAGCTCCCTTGATCCAATTGACAGAGGATTCAATAACAGTTTGGTATACCGTCTCTACGGTAGTATTGGCTTTCTTTTATTCAATAAATTTAAAGGGAGCCGTGAGATTATTTCTACTATTACCACAAGTTTACCACTGGAAGGCATTTCTTAAGAAGGATAGAATTGACTACACGAAGTGTATGAGAGTCCTGAAAATGACACTCTTAATATTGCTTGCTTTTATTTCGTTGATTATAGAATTAGATAATGACAACTGCGAGAAAAGAAAAATCAAAATCAATAATTCCATCTATTCATGTGGTGTGATCTTTCCATATTATTTGTCCTTTGACTTTACAGCCTTTCCTATAAGGCATTACGTATTGCTACATCAAGGAATTAGCATTTTATTTGTTGCCCTTCTATTTAGTCATATATTTTTCATGTCAATGTTTTACATCGATAAGACTACTTGCTTAATGGATTATATGATTTCTTTGGTTGATGAATTAAATAATAATTCAATAATTAAAGACGACAAGAATGTGGAGAAATACCTGAGGCAAATAATTGTTGTTCATCAAGTCATTATAAGGTGATTTTGAAAAACCTTTATGTTATAGTATATGTTTGGAAACCATCTTAATTTTATGTAGGTACCTATTATAATAGTACATTTGTGTATTTGTGTAAAACTTTTTCCAATAATTATTTTCAAAACGATCTCAAAACTAATAAGAGATCCAGTCAATAAATAGCAATAATTATTATTTACTCTGGATAATATCTTACAATGTGCTTGCAAATTATAAAATTTTATATTTTTGGAATTTGAACGATTATTCGTGCACCCAACATCACAAACACGATGGCAGTTTGCATAATTTTATGTATTTCTTAATGTCTACGTGCTGCTAGTGTTTTCAAAAGTGCTTTCGTTGCCGACATGTACGCCACTCGTCTTTGCACTGTCCCTATTTAAGTATAACATGTGATAAAAATTTAAAAATGTAAATTTTTTTCTATAGAGAAAAATGATTACAGCCCAAGTAACTAGAATAAAATTTGTAAGACCATAAAAGCTTTATGAAAGCATGTATTATTATAGTACGAGTACCTACCTATACATATATGCTCATTTATATTTATTTTTTGTATTATTTTAGATGCAACAAATGGTTCAATAAACTTACAAGATACTTTCACATGTCACAATACATATTAGGGTGTATGTGTATAGCAGTAGGAATCTTTCGTATGATGCTGGTAAGGAAATTCGAATAGTTTGTTTTTAATGATTATTTAAAAATATTCTAATTTTTAGATTGGCTATGATCAATACACAGTTGGCTTGGTACTTTTTACTGCTACCTTATCTATTATTGATGTCGGTGGTCAATTGTTAATTAATAAGGTAAGACCTTAGAGAGGATAGGGTATAAGTCTTGAAGGAGGGGGGTGACAGGTATTGTCTACCCCTTATCTTTTTTGGGGTCGTAAGTATAATCCTGTCCGATTCGTTTTTGTTTATGAGTTATACAAACATTTGAACCACAAAATAGGATACCATATGAAAATAGAGACATGTAAGTCGTTTTCCGATATTTTGAGCCGTTTCCGATGTACCTATACATTGCTTTCAAAATGAAAAATCGTGTATAGGTAACTCATAAACAAAAGCAAATCGAACACATGTTGAAATACAATTATTAATAATTTCTATAGTAAACTGTTTCAATGAGATTGTTTGTAACTAACTTACTTTTTTTCCTCTGTGGGTTCGACTACAATTTTATAAATTCAATTAACATACTCAATTAATTACTTTATTAATCACTTACTTCAATTTACAATTCACTAAACACTACTTTTACTAATTTACAAGTTAAAATTCTTATCGCCTCCTTATTCGCTTATTATTACTTCGCAGTCTACACTGAATTGACTCGCAAGGAAATCTTTTGCGCATTCTACACACTAGTTGCTTCAGAATTCCAAAAGAAATCCATCTCTCCATTGCATATATGGATTTAAACCAATCACAATGCGAGATAGAGTTCTGTAAAGATGGAAATATTACAGATTCGAAGATATCAATTTCATTCCTCTACTCAGTGACTTATAGATACCTCTATTCAACGAAAGATGGCGCTAGTAGTATTTGTTTTATTTTAATAGATCCTTTAACAGCTATCACGTCACGCTACAGTAGCTCACGTTGTTGTCACTTTCACGCTATTTTAGAGGGTCGTTGTCAGTGTTTACTTTGCTACTCAATATTATTTTTTTTTATTACCACATCTTTAGAACGTGCTATCTTATCTGAGTTCAAAACTGCAGTAAGTTTAGATAACACGTCACTTACAATAACAATATTGCAATGTATCTTGATTCAGTGCCTACTTTCAATTGACAATTATTTATTACTGACCTGTTACTTTGAGAGCATGGACCTTGAGACAGCTGTCTTTAATCTTAAATGGTACAAAATGAATAAACTGAAGGATCGCAGAACTTATCATTTATTATATTTAATGTCACAAAGACCATTAACCTTAGAAGCAGGACCATATTTACCATTATCATTCCCATTACTTTTACAGGTAAGTTTTTGACAGACTGTAAGTTCTTTTAAATCTAATAAAGTGTTTACAGACTTGTAAGCAGACCTATTCTTTCACTGCAATGCTTAGCAAATTAATTAAGAAATAAGCGTAGATCACAGCAAGTAAAAATGGTCATGTTTACCATATGACGTAAAGATAATATGAAGATGTGATTGGAAACTTATGCATATAAAACTTTTTTACTAAGCTATAAAATTGAGAGCCGGCTGAACGAGCGTAATTAAAAATATTTCAGATAATTTATCGATTTCTGAAAATTATCGATTTTAAATTTCAAATTTTGAAAATATGGTGAATATTTTCAACCATCGTTTATTTTTTATCGGCAATTAACTCTTCTACAAGGGAGTAGAGTTTCTTTTCTGCAACATCAGACCGATATTTTGGTAATACAGGGTGTTTTAAAATCGCTGATTACGTTTTTCATTACGTTCGTCGAACTGGGCATTTCAGAACTATTCAATCCTGATCCTGTAATAACAAATCTTGCTTATTACTTATTATTTCTACTTAAATCTACTCTTGCTATTCGTAAATACCCTGTTAGTTCTATAAAGTAGGTATATGTCTCTATATTGTATTTTTCTCATATTAAGTATTAGTTAGTACGAGTAAGACTATCATGAAAGCACAGCTCAAGCGATCAATTTTTTATTGAAATTAAACTTCACAATGTAACGGATTTTTGAAAGGTTCGTCTATGAACTGGGTCTAATTTCAGACCCAGTTAATTAATTATTTATTAAAGAAATAGTTACTTAATATGTATTATAACCTTCCGTTCCACCCCGAACAATTGTCAGGGAGGTACGGAAAGCTATTTAGCAGCCAACTAGCTCAAAAATGAAAATTTAACTATTGTTATGGCAATGCACACAAATGAACAACGTCACAGGTCGAAGAAAATTCACAAGCAAATTTTAACAGTTTTTATTAACAATAATCAAAATAATTAATATAATAAATATAGAAATTTAATAGGTAATAAAGATATTTAAATATCACAAAATATAACAATTAAATAGAGCAATTATTTTAAATATCACAAAAAAATGAAATATTGCAATCGATGGTAAATTATAAATGGTATCACAGGTAGGTACAATTAATAATAAAAAATCAAATTCACAGAAATTATGAAATTATTATAATAATGAGATCATTGATTTCCAGAAATCACGAAACAATTAAACAAGAAAGATAAAATAATTACAAGTTGAAAAATAACATTGAAACCCACCACGATGACGTGTGGGGGGCGATATTAACAAGGTCTCGTTCCTCGACCTTGGCCTGCCGGCGGCGTCGGGCCTTCGGCCCTCCATGACGGGCCTTCGGCCCGGTTTGTCAGTAGATCCCCGTCAAAGTTACAATTTTTCATGTTTTTTTCGTGTTATCTTTTTTTCTATGTCGCTACACGGCACTGTGATCAGTAGATTCCGCGTCGTAGTTAAAATCTGCCATTCATCTCTTTTTGTGTTATTTTTTTCTATATCGCTCCTGAAGGACCAATATGGGAAGTTCCGAGCCCGCGCGTAGAAGTTAGATTCGCGTCAAATTTAGTCACACGTTAGTTTGACAGTTCAAGTTGGTCGTAAAAGAGAGAACAGGTCGCGAGAAGCACGGAATTTTCTGTTACAGCTGTCAAATATGTCAATGCGGTCTGTGGAATCAACAAAATGCCGAAATGAGTTTTGTTGAAAAGAGAAACCATTTTTTTAAATGCTCTTGATTTTGACATTTAAAAAATGACAGTTTTAATTTTAATTTCGCAATTTTCTCAAATGAGAGTCGTAACCTGCTGAAGTCTCTTCTTTACGTCAAAATTAAAAAATTGAACAAAATTATTTCGTGTGTTCGAAACACCCATTTTCCCCTATATTACTATATAATTTGATATTTGAACGCCATTTTCTCCGAAACTATGCAAGAGAACGAAAAAGACTCTTCGGTTCTAGATTTGCAATCACTTCATGATGCCCTTTTGTGAATTTCAGACGTTTTTATTTTTTTTTTATTTTTTAAAAAATCGAAGGGTAAGGAAAATTCTTTCGTCGTTTCCTCTGAAACGCTGCAACTTTTTGACAGACGGTATTTTCCGGTCGACAGAGTTCGTCGATAAGAAACGTAACGTGAAATTGCGATCGCGAAATTTTTTAAACTTTGGCGTTTAAAAAGTCCCAGTTTAGATTTTTTTCGAGTTTTTTTCAAAACCACGTACTAATTAATGGTAATGCCTTTATTTTGACACTTCAAAAAAAAAATTGGATCGAGACTTTTAACGTCACTACGATTTTTGTTGTTGGAAAAAATTACTCTTATTCGGAGTTTTCAAGTTTGACATTTTTTAAGTGACATTTTCGAATTCGCTGTTATTTTTTCACCATAGCCAGAAGAGAATCGCATGTTTAGAGAATGTTCCACACTTACCTCTACTGAGCGGGCCAGCGGGCGAGGGGTCGCTTTCTAGCTGTGAGACATTCTATTGATTTAAACAATTAACTTAAAAAACAGGTGGTCGTTTTTAAATGTTTAACAGGAATCCAATCCAATCACCACTGATGTGTCTCCTCTGCGTAGCTACTACGAGTCAGGACGAAGCGACTCGGGAAGTCCGAATGGCAGTGTCACCACCGATCGGTGTTAAACACAATCTATGAAGGCAGTGTACCTGCGCTCCCGAAATATTTACTACTTAAGTATCACAGGGAAGATGAATAAAAATTTTATTTATTTGAAAATGAATGTAAAGGTGACAAAAGAACCGTTACAATATATACACTTATGCCCGTATTCACAAACTATAATTTCCTAAATAATTACGTAATCATATACCCATCTCACTCTATTGCAAAAAAACTGCATATCTCCATCTCACTCATTTAATTAATTACGTAATTATTTAAGAAATTATCGTTTGTGAATACGGGCATTAGCCTGACACCATTTAGTTATTTAACATATTTATTCTTAATCACATTTAATAACACAATACTTATTGTACCTTCGCTATTCGAGACTGCTCGCTAAGCAACCGCTATTTATATGCTCCTATTTCTATTGATGAAGAGGATAGAATTATCTCGAGCGTTATTCTCGAACCATGCGTCATAATATCAACTATTCCTAGAATTCCCATGACTGATACATTTACTAATTTATTATCTATGATCCTGCTGTATCTATAATTGCTCTATTTTCAGAAATCGAAATTTTGGGAATATTGTTGACTAATCTCAACCTTATACATATTATAAAAATGCAATACCCAGATGTAGAATAAGATATTTATAATAGAAATTCAATAAAAATTTTCCAAAACAAATGTTTTATTTGTGGTGATGTCCTCTATATAGGTGTAGATATCCTAGAAATTCGGATTCTCTGGAAGACTTATTAATTTGGTAAATCTCCATTTTTTTTTAATATTAGATCAAGCTAGACGCAATATTTTCACATAAAATTAATATTCCCTAGAATATTTCAGAGTTTGTGTACTAGCGATTTGCACTAAAGAAAGGAGAGGCTAATAAGGGAAAGATATCTCCGGGTAGTGAATTCCAAATCATCACAAATCTATAAAGATCTTTAATACACTGATGTGTTCACCGTGTATCTAGGTATCAGAGCAACGTCAATATGACGTCATTCATTATGTTCGATGACGTAGAATGACGAATTAGTGACGAGAAAATGACGAAGAAAGGTCAAATACGTCATCTCTTCACGTAAAAACTACGTCAAAAAACGACTTAAAAATTACCGAAATAAAGAAGTCATATTGGCCTAAAAGCACTACTTTTTTCATTTCATTGACGAAGAATTTTAGCTGTGGTTTCGATTTCTGCTACTCAGGTTGACTTATTTCAAGTATTAAAAAGTTTTTTACAGAATTTTGTCTCTCAAGTTCCACGTGTATGTGAAGTTAAAGGGTAGTGTCGTAAAACGTAAAATGGAGATCAGTGTACGTCTTTTTGACGTCTCCTACTGCTTGTATTTAATTACACGATATACATGTATACCAAGTACACGACGTGTTTTCGATGTCACTTATAAGATGACGTCAGCGACCAATTATTTACAAAATATGACGTCATCACATGTCTCTGCTACCTGGACGCCGTCCAAAAGCAATTCTAGATGAAATAAGGATCGCGCAAACTCCGCAGAGCAATCCGATGGGGGTCCCTACAGAACAAGGAGGTTCTCCTACTAACCTACAATTACCAACCTGTACAAATTACTCTTCTCTAGGTAGAATCGACGAATGTAGAAAATGATTCTTGAGTCCCGATAGCAGCAATTCGAAGGATGGATACAGAAGGCCCGAACATAGTGGTGACATCTGGTCCAGTTAGTCTCGTGGTAGGAATATCTGTAAACTTGGCAGATTTCGGAAAATGAAAATCCGTGTAGAGAGTACAGGTTAATAGACGAAACTAAGAATCTGGTTTGATGTTAAATCATCAATATTAGAAGAAATAGATTAGGTGATAACACCTAGTCATGGGGCACTCCTGATGAGTTGGTGGCACGATATGTAAACATCTTTAGTCAAGGAAACTGGAGATTCACTTACAAAGATTGGGGAAAGTCCACGAGAAAAACTTACTCAGGCGATTCTATAAACTCCTCTGAGACATCCAAAGCTGCAGATGAGGCTACTCAAAAATTTTTAATGGATGAACCCCTGAAGGTTATTCATTGATCGTTTTCACCCGCCGAAAACCGTACTGGTGGTCACTCATCAGAGTCCCTTCTTGCTGTACGTGAGAAAGGATTGCTGAACTGATTACCTTCTCTATCACCTTAAGAAGTACGGAGCAGAGCAACGGACCAATAGTTGCCCAGCAGTGTTGCCTTTTTACGGACGGATTATAGAAGGGAAGACTTCCAGGATTAAGGGCAACTCCAGACTGGTAGCACATAATAATTATCAAATAGCCCACGATTTAAATTACAGAACTAGTCGGATAAAACATTGAAGGCACCATGGGCGTTATAGGGGGATATGTTCTCGGTTGACGTGCATCCCTCGGGACAGGCGTTATCATCCTAATAACGCGCTTGATATCTTATAATTATTATTACCTAATATAAGAAAACAGTGATAGCAAAAATCAATATTTATTCAATTAATTTACAAATCAATAGTCAATGATATAATAGTATCTAATTCATTATACCATACATGAAGTCGAGGCAGTCATTGTTAAATAATTATTAATCAAAAGCGTCATTTGTAGGCACCTATACTCATCTAAAATAGGTAAGTATGATACTAATCGTGACATTTGAATATTTGAGTGCATTTAACATCTCCAATTTCCATAATCTATAAAAAAATACAAATAATATAATAAAATAAATAATAAAATAAAAAAAAATAAAAAAATAATAAGAAATACCGCTTACCACTTTTGTTTCCTTGTCATCAAAAATCCTGGTGACCAGTACCTGTTTTCCGTCGTAATGCTTTTCGCACTGTTTCAAAATATTACCGTCTATAGTGAACTTATAAACCGCCTTTTTCCCATACGGTGTCACGTGATAGACATCATTATCAGGCTGGAACTTTATCAGCCACCGTGTCATCGCCATCGACGATATTACATATTTGTCACCGTCTTTCGTTAACTCCATTACAGGATGCAGCGAATTACCGAACTTCCTTATGAAATAACCAATTCCTGCAAAATATTTTTTGTTCCGTTAATCTTAACTAAAATAATTGAAATATTACAGCAAGATTAATCGTTGACAGCTAGACGAAAAACAGCCCCTCAAGTCTATTTTTATGCGTCCTTTGTTCCAAAATGATTAGGTTAGGATGAGTTAATTAAATTCTTGGCTACGTTTCAGTGAAATTAGGTCGGACGAGATCAAGTCTAGCCGAGGGCAATCGTGTCACGTGTCAGCTGGAACCAGGAGGTAATTTTTTATTAACCAATTAACCAACACAGGGGTAATTTATAATTTACGACAGATCCAAAAAGTTTATTTTTAGATGCCCAGGGGTCACAGAATTCAATTACTTGTGTCGCTTTTCTTGATACCTTTACATTTTTGTATAATTTTTTTTTCATTATCAAGATGAGATATTTCAATATTGACGTACGGAATTCCTTATGCGGTGAAGTAATTGAGGCACATTCACGCGTAGAAGTCAATCACAGCTCAGCCTATTACATAATAAAAGAAAAATCACCGGTTAGAGCTGATCACAATTAAATAGGAAATCTTTAACACATAAAGATGATAATGAACACCTTAGAACAGCTAACGAAATAGTACGACCGCACTCCATTGCGATCTTGTTTTAACTCAGCTTTAGGTACATCACCCTGTCGGTCTATTTTATCAACTGCGCATGCACCAGCCTCGTAGAGCGACTACCGACGAACTGGGATCTTGAGGCCGCATAAAAAGGTAGAGAAATTAGCGTCTTTATCTCGAGAAGAATGGCCATTATTCACTTGGGCGTTTCGTACGAACCCACCTATTTGATTACGAATCCCAAATTCAAAGAAACTTACTGCTTCTAAGATTATTCGATCAGAACTGGCCTTGGCTAGCAGGGGAAAAAAGAAGACGAAGAACAGCTAATAAAATATATAACGTAAGACACATTTTTGAGAACAAAATACAGATGTATATGTATATGTAGTAATAGTATATTCTTCAACGAGGAGAGAATTGATGCTATTATTCACGAAGACGAAAATTACCTACGGCTCATGTAGAAACGCCCAAGTGAATAATAGCTATTCTCCGCGAGAAGAAGACGCTATTTTATCTACGACTTAATGATAAAATCATCATACGGCTTTAGAAATATTCTGTTATTCAATAACACAAGACGTTACTGCGACTGTAATTGTGTTAATAATCCCATCCGGCTAATTATGCTTATAGGTTTAGCAAGGCGTGCGATATAGCCTTCCACGACTCAATATAGCGAGACTCATCGACGTCCCACTCCGCATTCTCTGCTTATCTAATCGCGCAGTCGCGCCGCGTGGCTTGGGCGCTGTTAATAAAATAGACTAGGGGTTTAAAGTTAAAACAAGACCGCAATAATGGAGTACGATCAATGATTATGCTAATTCGTTGACTAGGTATCTTAACGTGTTGATATCGGCATGCCGTGATGACTTCCTATACCTGTCGAACTGTGATTGGCTTTCACTCGTGATCTCTCATTTATAGTTTTACTAGCTGAGCTGTGATTGACTCCTATCCGTAAATTTGCGTCTATTATTACAAGTAGCAAAGCAAGGTTAAAAAGACGTGATATTTTGGTGATGTTTCGTCAGTAACGTCGAGTGACTAAAAAATGTCCTCAAAATGACCACATATTTTTGACCAAAAATAAATACATTTTTGTTTCATTTCCTAAATTGAGATGTCTTTAAGACAACTTTTTGACGTCTTTTAGATATACATCATGACGTCTTGTTGACGGTCAATTACGACCTCTTGTATTTTTTAAATGATTATATCGACGTCTTTCTGAGGGCCTAATACGACGTCTTGTAGACGCCTAAAAAGACGTCATTGAGCTGTGACATTTGCCCGTCATTTTTACGTTATTTTATTGGTAACTAATGACCAAGGAGCGTGGTTGTGACTTCACCTTGATACCTGGGATGTTGCGGCTTGAGGAAAGAATACTAAACAGCAATCAGCAGGATATACAGGGTGTATCATAAATATACCGACAAACTTTTAGCTTTGTCTTCGATTTTGTTAGAATTTGAAAAAATATAACAGTTTTTGGTTATAACTCGTATAAATTTGGACCGATTTTGATGAAACTCAATAAGAACAATAGACAAGCAAAGATCTTTAATTTTGCGATTTCAGATTTTGGAGATGTCTTGCAGTGGCGTAGATATTCAGGGTCGGTGTGTCCCTTTTTCCTTCCTTTAACATTTTGCATTAAAATTAAAAACTCAGCATTACATGAAAAAACTGCAAATATCGCAAAAACGGTGCGCTGTGTGAAAAAACTTTACAATTCTTTTTTGTTATAAAATTCACGGGCTATTAAAAACCGTTTTTTTTAATTGAAATGAAATCAGTGGCGTAAAAGATAGGGAGGGAAAAGAGGGGAATAAAAAACAGAATATTCGACGCCACTGGACTGGAAGACATCTACAAAACCTGAAATAGCCAAATTTAAAATATTTTCATCAAAATCGGTTCATATTTACACGAGTTTATAGCCAAAAACTGTTCAAAAACAAATGTTTACGAGAAAATTATTTTTTATTTTGATGCCCCCTACTACTCCTAAAAGCTTGTCGGTATTTATATTTATAATACACCCTCGTATATAGAAATACCTCCTGTTATTTACTTCAAACTTGGAGTCGGTATTATATCAATATCAAAGAAAAATGATGATGTTGTCTTGTCACAAAGGGCCCCGTCAAACATTACATTAAGAGGCTCGGAGTTTGGATTCAATTTATTCGTCATCCTTGTGTCCTCTCAAGTAAAATTATCTCTTTCATTCAAATCGGTTTTGTAAACAATCGTCGTTTCTGCCGCGGTAAACAAGATCTAAATTAAGGCAACTCCGCCCTAAATTCGTTAAGAAAAGCCACCGAGTCTTCCCAAGTTTGTCAATCAGTTGTTTACAACAATTAAGGAAGATCAAACAAAGCGTGGGTATGGAATTCAGAGGCGGACTCTTTGGGAACTTTAATTATTAGTTTTTTTTACAACGTTAAATGTGTACATTAACTTGCTTTTATGGCCCTTAACTCTCTCTCTCAAAAAAAAGATATTAACAAGCATGGATCATCCTATAAACACACAATTTGAATAATATCCCGAAGTTTGTCTACACTCGATCAACATCAATTGTTTGCGATTCGTATAATTAAACAAACAGATCATAAAATCGTTGTTTGATAGAGAAAACATTGATAAAATTCCGAATCCTTGACTTTTGTCTCTCGGAGTCGCTGGACCGATTTCTGGTGCAAATATTGCAGATGCAGAACAATCAGATCAATATTGACATGTCTGATTATACTTATCAAACTCGATAAAGTAATAATTGTGCATGGAGATAATAATATTATCACTGATGATAAAAAAGAGCTCCTAAATTTTAAATCACTATAGGTACTCTTCAATCTATCAATTAAACCACGTTCTGGATTCTGGAGTACATCATCCCGCATCGCTGTTTCGTTAAAAGAGTAAAAATCTCCTCTAAGTCTCCTGTTAATATGAAGAACAACAAATTCAAAAGCTACGCATGCAGATATGTTAAATCTTCTTCATTTAGCTCTATGGGGTCGAGTCCTGGACACTCGCAGCTAAGCAATCACGAAGAAAGTGGAAGTTTTCCGAATATGGTTGGGCCTGGCATAATAGCCGGATCACATTGAAGGTTCCAATAACCTATCAACAGTGTCAAGACCCGCAAGCTGCCAAAAAGTGTATGACAAAACTTTTAAACCAGCACGACTAACAAAATTTTTTGGCACACAATCATTTTTGATCCAGTAGAGATAGAAACTGGACATTACTATGCAAGTTGTAGCTGAAGGTAAGAAGTTTCCAAAACTGCAATCATATCGCTGTGGCTAAGACTTGAAAATGCTAAAACTGGAGCCAAAAATTGAAAACTTATTGAATTCATATTTCAGCAATGAAGGTTTGATGGTCCCCTTATAAGCAAACGAGCTGAAGGAAGAAGGAAATCTGGGTTGCAGAGCTTGTGAATGTGGCACAAGTAGCGATGAGCAGCATCAGTCGCGGTCAAGGTGTTCCAGAAAACCAAGATCGAGACCAAGACCAATACTAACTGTACCTCTGCAGTAGCAAGAACAAGAGAACCACTTGATGGGAGTCCGAGACCACGACCATTTTAGCGAGCCTTGCAGAGAACAAAAGTAAAGTGCAAGAGTCTTGCTCGCTTTAACATTGAGTTCTCTTTTCTGATTCAACCGCAAAATAGTTTTTCGAAATAAATGAAGAATTTTCCAAAGGTGGGTACTAGGTAATTCTAAAGCAGATGGGGCAAGGTTCCAAAAAAGTTGATCGTGGATTATTGGTGTGAGATTTCCGTCAAATTTCTGCTCAGAGTGGAAGGTAACGTCTAAGTTTCCGATTGATGAAAAGCAGTGTCAGGAATGGGTTACTTTTCTCAATTACCCCTTTAATTAACAAAATTTACCTTTTTTATAATCGTCTTTCGGACTTGATCTAGATAACCTTGCAGTTTTTTCTCTTGTGTCACTTATTTGAATGGTGCGAAGTTGTTGCTGGTTACGCAATCAATTTTTAGCAAGAGGAGTTGGTTTGAAACTGAGAGGTTAGGTGTGGATTTAGATGTGTAACAAGTGACCAATGTATTAATTGTATGTAAATATTTTGCTTGACGTCTGTGAAGAGATGTCGCAAGTGTGAATGTCAAATTTAGGAGAAGGATAGAGAGGATTATTTCAGACTTCTGTTTTGTTCCTTGATGATTACTTTCAATCTGCTCCAATGTTGGAAGAAGATCCAAATGCAATTCTCTCGAATCATGTCATAGTTTCTGATTAACGCCTTATATGGTAGGAGGTAGAGTGGTAGAAAAATAATGGAAAATATGTGTTATTGCGCTATTTTCTTGAATTACAATTAAGTAGTTCATATCGTCGCTGTCATTACGTAAAGGCCTATCTTCTTAATAGTTTATTTACAGAAAAAGTTCAATCTTTTCTTTCAAAAAAGATTATGTCTCAATGTTCTAAGTGTACTTTTGTGCTATAAGTATATGAAAAACAGGTTCTGATAATGAATTATATCTCGTGCTACAGACAAAATGAACAGTAGAGTTTTCTTCAAAACGTTCTCCTGAAAAGTTGTTAAATCAGAGATAGGCCTTTACGTAATGACAGCGACGATATATTCCATATCAAGGAATACGAAATTAGGTATCATTTATTGAATGATTTTCTTGGAAAAAGGATTATTTAGAATTTCTTCCTTCATTTTTATTGTTACTTGTGTTTTTTATGTTTTGGTTTCCATTTTAAGCTTTTCTGCTTTTTTTTTGTTTGGTAATACACCAGTCAAGTGGTAGCAAAACGAAGGGGTGGCCGTCATGTAGCAGTTTGGAGAGATATAAGGAGGTGGTTGTAACGGGAAAACAGCAGCAACTCTCTTTTTCTCAACTCGGTAAAAAAAAACTTTACAACTTTGCACTTTTCATTTTTCAAAATTTTTGATAAAGACAATGCAATTTACATCATTTCTTTGTGAAACAGGCAGTTTTTATTCCACATTGACCTATGTATGGCCACAATGGAATAGGGCCTATTCCACAAAACTCTTCGCAATAACTTTGCATTTTTAGACAGCTTCCTGTTCCACAATCCACTTTAATAATTGTGTTGTCTTTACCTGTTATCAAAAATTAATAAAGTGTCTGATATTTTATTTTTCACAGCTGTTTAAATTAGCCTGACAGATTGTGGAATGAAAAATTTCCTGCTTTAAAAAAATTGAAAAGTGAAAAGTTGCAAAGTTTTTTGTGGAATGGGGCCCAGGATGTCA
The DNA here is from genome assembly GCA_910589415.1 of Malachius bipustulatus. Classification (NCBI taxonomy): domain Eukaryota; kingdom Metazoa; phylum Arthropoda; class Insecta; order Coleoptera; family Melyridae; genus Malachius; species Malachius bipustulatus. Next base: position 29,700,920 of record OU342638.1, on the reverse strand, counting down.
AATAAGTGATTTCAAGTGCTACGAACTTGTAAATAATTTGAAATAATATGTAATCTTCATTCTAATGGCCTTTTCAAAATTAAATTCTTTTTCGTAATTTCTATGATTAAAAACTAGTCGTGCAGAGGTCAGAGCTCATGAGCTAATGGTAAATCAAGAAATTAGTTCTAATCGGTTTTCTTGTCTTCCTATTGGCTCAGGGTAGCTTGGAGTATAAATAATAACGTAAAAACCATTTGACTTTAGCTTGCAGTAAAATGCCTGTAATACTAATTATTAATAAAAGACTCTTCTATATAACTTTCCTAGCCTAATGACCGTATCGATGGATCGATACATTATTTCTTTAATTAATTTGTGTACAGTGCATTTTGTAACTGTTGCCATAGCATGTTAAAAACCCGTCATTGTTTAATTCAATTATACAGGGTCTTTACTATTTAGTGGCTCACTATGCGGATAAGGGTAGGTACAGTCATTTGGTGTTCAAAAAGAGGGTTAACCTGGAAAGTTTTCCTGGAGTTTTGAAAATTGCTGATTGTATAGATTTTGGCGTGTTCTTCCCGAATTTTTAATTTGCCATATTGAAAAAATGGCGCCTAAATGCAGTTTTTTTTACAATATCTCCTTTCCAACTCACTTTAAGATGAAAATAGTTATTTAATAAATTAAACTAGAGAACATTTCCTACAATTTATGTAGTGATCTTTTTCTTAGCAAAATCAATAGTTTCAGCGTACGAGAGAGCCATCGAATTTTTAAAGCCATGGCTTCGACGAAAGTGAACTCTTTTATTTGTGAAAATTCATTGCAAGGAAGTCAAGCAGCAGCACGACAATATTGGTTCCGAACTTATCACCAGGTTCAGCAGTTGTACGGAGTTGAAAAAAATGTAGGGCAATGGGGATGCAAAAAAAAAAAACAAGAATGGACTAATTCATGTCAGCACGCTCGAGCTATCAGTTCCAGAAACCTTGTTGAAACTTATTTCTTGCAAATGCAAAAAGGAATGTCGGGAGCCTGTGGATGCAAAAAGGCTAGATTAAAGTGCTTCGTTATATGCACGAATTCCAATGGTACTTGTGATAATTCGCAAATTTCACTACAAGATAGCGATGGGAGAGGAAGAAACAGAGACTATTTTCGAGCAAACGTATGATGAAATCGAGGAACAAGAGGATTACAACGAAGCTGATGATCCCATCGCGGATGACCTGGAAGAAATTTGTATATGTGACATTTGCTCGGTACGGAAGACGATGAACTCACAAAACCTGGTCCATCAAGGATAGTGTAACCTCCACCCCCTTGGCCTGGTGATCTCTAGAATTTACCCTCCCCCTTTTTCTTGGTAGGACCCTTTTTGTTGTGTGTGACGTCTTGTAGCACCCAGTAGTTCGTAAAGATGGGGTCGCAGAGATTTTGTTGAGAATGGGAAATAAAACAACGTAATTTCAAAAACACCTGATTTACTGCCTTTTCCTAATTTAATTATTTACAATTCAAAAATGATTATGAAATTAATTTTGTTATTATACGTCGTTGAACATTTTCACCTCACTTTTCTTCTGATAATCTTTCTTCACGTGATTTTAGGTAATAGGTACTACCTTGTTGTGGAGTTTTAGAGAAAAATTATTCACCCGGGGGCGTTAGGTTTCAATAGCGAAGCGAATAGTAGTCTACTGGGGATACCACACAAAAAAACACCGCCTTACTCTACCTCCTGGTGGTGTCGAAATGAGTAATTTGGCCAAAACGCGTGTTGGAGTGGACTTTGCGGCGCTTGTACGCTAAAACTATTGATTCTACAAAAATAAAGGTTACTACATAAATTGTAGAAAATTTTCTATAGTTTTATTTATTACATATAACTAATTGTTATCGTAAAATCGGTCGGAAAGGAGATATTGTAAAATAACTGGTTTTTGGGCGCCATTTTTCCAATATGGCGGCGCGAGCGGAAAAGATACAAGGTCGCAAAGTAAAAATTCGAAAAGAGCACGTCGAAATCTATAAAATCATCAATTTTCAAAACTCCCGGAAAACTTTCTAGGTAAGCCTACCAAATGACTGGACCAACAGTGTAAACGATACTGGGTCTATTAAATTACAAAAAAAAGTCAAAAAGATACTCATTGAGAACCTGAAACAAAATTTGGGAGTCGTGATTCAGTTCTATGGTTTCTTTAGTCAACTTTTGTTTTCCTTATATCTCCGATATTGTTTTTCTCATGTCATTTGGTCTAAATAAAAGTAGGGAAACCAGAAATCTATTGCGATGAAAAAAATTTCAAAATAATTTTATGGTTTTTCAAAAAAAACATTCGCCTAATTAGGTAATAGGTAAATAAAAACATAAGGCGAACCATAAATATGATATCATCACGTTGAAGTCATTCTGTGATGTTTTTGCGGAAAAAGAAGACTCAAATTTTCTATTTTTTCCGAATGTGAGAGATTTATGGTTTCCTTGATTTTTTTTGTTTTTACCGGATGCTATGAAGAAACAATATGGCGGCCATAAAGAAAACAATAGTTACGATCTAGTCGGCTTTGAAAAGTTTTGATGTCAGCTGGATTGCACATGATGACTTATGTTAATGTACAAAAAATAATTCAATTATTTTCATCATAAATCTCGATATTTCAGTTTTTTCAGCAGCATATTTCAGCAACGATTGCAAAAATATTCTAATGTTTTCAGATTCTTAATTAGTATAAAATTGTGCACATTTTTTGTAATATTACCAACCCTGAAGAGCCGAGAAGAACGGTTGTGCTGACGGTCACTGTGTAGTAAATCACGGATTTTCAGTGTAAATAATACGAATAAATTTGAACAGATCAATAAACATGACGAAGTGTTATCACTGTAATGAACAACTGCCGCCTGAAAACGATTACACGATTTGTAGTGAGTGTAAGAATAGTTTTCATTATGGATGTGCAGGTATGAGGGAGTCGGCTTGGCGTAAATATTCCACAGAAGTTAAATTATCATGGAAGTGTGCTATCTGCAAGACAAAAACAACTGCTGATAACACGAAATCAATTACTCTGAATGAAGGAGGTTCAATAACTTCAAGGAGCAAATCGCCTCAGGCAGCCACAAATATGGGCGAATTTTCCAAGAGAACTTGCATGAATGAGAATCAGAGTGGGTTGGACGAAATTTATTATCTAAATGAGTTACTGAGACACAAGGATTTGATAATAGAGAATCAATCCGATTTAATAAAATCCCTTAAAGCACAGATAGGGCTGCTTACAGTCAACAGGGTTCAAGTGCAGCCGATTGCAGCGGTAGGTGACTATGGGATAGTTAACAAACCTAATAGTCAATCCAAAGCAACTCCAAAGCAGTCCCCAGCTCTAAAGTTACATATGCATAAAGCTAGTACAAGTGTTGCTGACCCCGCATCAGGGAATCATATCATCGGCTCAGCGCCTGCGAAAAAACGACTACCTGACGAAACAGTCGTGGATGGAGATAGGACGAAGAAACTTGGGCAGACCATTTCCGATACACATGATAAAACGCGAGTTGAGGAAAACCTGACAGGTATTCCAGGGAGCGATGGAGGTTGGAAACTGTCAACGAGGCACAGAACCAGAAGAGATAGATCTGTTATTATAGGTGAAAAAACTACTGACGTAAGTTGTAAATTGAGAGCATCGGAGACAGTGAACTATTTTCATTTGTACCGACTGCACCCGGAAACATCATCCAAAGATGTCGAAGAATATTTGCGGAGAGATTTTCCTGGCGTTAAGGTAGAAGATTTACGATCGGCAAATCCTGGTGTTTATTCCTCATTTAAGGTGACAGTCAGGGAGGTGGATGGACCCAAAATGTTGGATGCTGGAATGTGGCCGATGGGAGCTAGAGTAACCCGTTTTTTTCTGCGCAGAGATGAGCAGGAACGACAACGCTGATAGGGAGGTAAGGGGCTTTTCCGATCATGATCACATGAGAAATTACTCTGATTGCTTTAAGATATTTCATTTGAATATTGAATGTTTAAGTAATAAAATTGATGTGTTTTCGCTCGTGTTAGAAAAGGTTAAATGTGAGATTATTTGCATAAGTGAACACTGGCTCACTAAAGATGCATTGGAGAATGTTGTTTTGCATGGATATTCTTTACAGGCATCGTACTGTAGGGGTAGACGGCTGCATGGGGGCGTAGCGATTTATGCGAGAGATGGTCTGGCTTGTAAAGATGTTAAGCTTCTGCGTTTTTCGCTGCCTTATCATGCGGAATTCGCAGGTATACAGGTGCCACATCTAAATTGTCTGATAATAACAGTTTATAGATCTTGTAAAAATGGCGAATTCCCTAAGTTCTTTAGTCAACTTGAAAAAATGCTGGACGAAATTTATAAACAACATAAAAATATAATTATCCTTGGTGACTTTAATTGTGACCCCATTCGGCATAAAAATGAAGCTAATACTCTGAGTTGCATCATGGCAACCTACAATTTTGTTAAAACAATACAGGGGTTCACCAGGATTACACATACTACTGCATCATGTCTAGATAATATATATATAAATTTCAATCATTATAACTATAGTGCGCGTATATATGATCCGGCAATCTCCGACCATGCAGGGCAGGTTATTTTTCTACATGATTCCTCTCCAGCTCCTGTGACAGCTTATGAGTTTAGGACATTAGTTTCTCACCCTGGTCTTGTGAGGTTGAAGTCAATTTTGGGGGACCTAGATTGGAGAAATCTTGGACTTGTTAACCTTGGTGGGGAAGAGGGTATGGCTGTGCTTGTTAATATTCTGACGGAGTGTATGAGTTTGTGTGAAACGGTAAGAGTGTCTAGAGTTAGGACGGACATTGAAGCACCCATTCCCTGGTTCACAGAGGAGCTTAGAAAGATGCGCAACACAATGGAGGCACTCAAAGTGGTTTGTGGTGTGGGTCGCAATGAGAGGGACTGGAATATTTATCGATCCTATAAAAAACTATATCGCAAACACGTACAGGAGGCCAAAAAGACAGCCTACACTAATTATATTGTTAATTCGAGTAACCGCTCAAAAAGCTGCTGGAAATTGATAAACACTGAAAGAAACAAGAAAAAAACTGTCAACGAGACGCAGATATCTGCGGATCAATTTAATAAATATTTTGCTGGTATTGCTGATGAAATTTTAAAGAAAATTTCAGAGTCGGATATCCCTGAGTCAAGCGAAGACATACCGAATTGTTCTTCGTCTATATTCTTTGATCCAGTCACGGAGGCGGAGATGATAGGTGTGATTATGGGGCTGAAAAATAAAAGCTGTTTTGACTATTACAAAATGAATCCTAAAATTGTTAAGTTTATTTGTAACGAAATAGTTTACCCTTTAACTATAATAATTAACAATTGCATTGCAGACGGAGTTTTTCCCCGCTCACTTAAGATAAATAAGATCCTACCAATCCATAAGAAAGGAGATTTGGATGACTCTGGTAATTATCGACCAATAGCTATATCTCCGGTGCTGTCAAAGATCTTTGAGACGATATTAAAGAGGCGACTTCTAGACTTCTTTGAGAGATTCGGTGTACTGACTCCTCAGCAATACGGTTTTAGGAAGGGATTTTCAACAGTCCATGCTGTTTTGGGGCTCATAGAGGACATAGTTAAGGGAATTGACGATGGACGACGAACTGAGGTGACCCTATGCGATCTTACTAAAGCCTTTGACTGCGTCTCATCTTCTCTATTACTAACCAAGCTTGAAAGATATGGTGTTAGAGGAGTGTGCCTTGAACTTATGCGGACATATTTGACTGATAGGAGGCAGTATGTCCTGCTTAGGGGTGCCGAATCTGAAATTCTGCCACAGCAGCATGGGGTTCCGCAGGGATCTGTATTAGGTCCTATTCTGTTTCTGATCTATATTAATGACCTACCTAAATGTGTTAAAGATGCTTCCACTCTCTTATTTGCGGATGACACTACGTTGTATACGAGTCATTCGAATATCTGGAGGGCAAGAGAGGATATGCAGGCTGCAATTCAGCAAGCATCTTCTTGGTTTAAAAGAAACAAGATGTCCATGAACGATTCTAAAACACAGACTTTGACATTGACCACTGATAGAGGCATGCCTGCTCAGGACCCTATTACCTTGTTGGGCATAAAGATTGATCAGAGGCTTACGTGGGCTCAGCACGTGGATCGGGTTTGTGCTAGAGTTTCAAGCGGGATTTTTGTGTTGAGGAACCTGGTCGGTCTGGTGTCTGTGGAGGTGTTGAGGGTTGCATACTTCTCTCTGGTGCACTCTCACCTGGCCTATGGGGTGCTATTGTGGGGAGGTGCGGCGGAGTCAAGAAGAGCCTTCATAATGCAAAAGAAAGCCATAAGAGTTATCCTGAAAATGGGCGGAAGGGAGCATTGTCGATCTTTGTTTAGGGAGCTGAATATACTTACCTTGCCGTCGTTATATATATATGAATCATGTGTGTTCATACATAAAATGGCACCGTCGATGCGCACCCGTGCAGACGTTCACAACTATGGGACTAGGGGCAGGGAACTTTTACTGATCCCAAGGTCAAGGACGTGTACAACCGAGAGAAATACGGTGAACTATAAATTATATAATGCATTGCCGAGCGAATTTAAAATACTTACTCTGACAGCTTTTCAACCAAGAATTAAGAGTTTTCTGATCGGAAAGGCCTTTTATAGTATTCAGGAGTATATGGACGGTGTGGTGAGGGATATCAATGACAGCTAAGTCGTTGATTTGCTTATGACAGATGCGCCCGCAGATTTTGTGAGGTGTTGTTGGGTCGGTTGACGTTTACCTTTGTGCACTGATTGTATTTTATGCTTCCTCTTGATATTGTATTTTCGATAATGACTATAATAATACATATTGTTTCATGATGTATGTTATTGTATTTTTGTTTTTATTCATGTGTGTAAAAAATGGAAAAATGGAGCTATTAATTAGGATAGTGAGTTTGGCTGCTTTTGTATATTGTTTGTATGTCTTATCTTTATATGATATTATATTTTTGACTTTACTATATATACTTGTTACAATGTACCGGTAATGTATGTTAGTGCCTGTTTTAACTTGTGTGGTATTTTTAACTGACCTGCCATACGTGCAAGATTTTACTGTTATGTGTAAACTATTGTATGACTGGTGCAATAATAAACCTTCTAAACCTTCTAAACCTTCTAAACCTGTACCTATACAGGGTGCACCAAGTATCGCGGTCTATATTCCGTAATTAAATGTCTTTACTCATGACATATGAAGATTTCAAAAAAATCCGCGGTAGGTACTCAAAATATTTAAAAAAATCTCTCAAAACTAAAAACCGCTAAATTTCCAAGAATTTTGAAAATCTGAAAGGTGTTAATGAAAACATACACACATTTTCATACAATTTGCGTTTTTTGTTTGATCTACTAGGTTTTGAGATAACGCCACCATCTTTTGTTTTTCTTATGGTCGCCATATTGAATTTTGATATGACTATAAAGATAAAAAAAATAAGGAATTCAATGATTTAGGTATCATTTTGATGAAGATAAAACCCTTGAAAATTTATTCATTTAATTAGTAGGCTTAAATTAGAATACTTAAATTATGTGCTGTCGTCCCAAGTTATTTATTTTATTATTTTTGTTGCCTTGTTATTATTTAAATGCTTATTTTCTGTCATTATCTTGATTATAACCACATTTTGTATTGTCTAATTATTAAAAAAGCCATTTCCAAGGGATTTTCTAAAATAGGACCCCTGAGAGTGATCCCAAGTAGGATCATTGAATTCCTTGATTTGATATCTCTTAAAAATCCAATATGGCGATCATAGAAAACCAACAGATGGTGATGATATTTCAAAATCTAGTAGGGCAAAAAATGGCAAATTAGATGAAAATTTAAGATAAGTGTTTATATTTTGATGTGCAATTATGATACATCATTGAATTTCTTGATTTATACCTTTCTAACGATGAGAAATTCCAATATGGCGGCAATAGGAAAAACAAAAGATGGTGGTGATATCTCAAAATCTAGTAGGCTAGAAAAATCGCAAAATAGATGAAAATGTAGATAATTCTGTATGTTTTGATGTGTAAGTAATGATACATAATAATTGGCTTTTTTTAATTTTATCTCTCGATCCATGAAAAAATCCAATATGGCGGCCATGGGAAAAACAAACGATGGTGGTGGTATCTCAAAATCTAGTAGGTCAGAAAAATCGTATTAAAATTGTATGTTTCTATTCACTATCAGATTTTCAAAATTCCTATAAACATGAAAGTCTAGCGATTTTTAGTTTTGACAATTTTTCAATTTTTTTTTTAATAAATATTTTGAGAACGGTTGTTTTTTGCAATCAATCTTTAAACGTCAACTAAAAGACTTGTAATTAGGGGACTTTTGAAGCTTTGATGCCCCAAGCCACCTAATATCGTTTCCGAGAACGTTTTTTAATGTTTAGTACAGGGATCTCGTAAACTACTGCAGAGGAAGGGTTAAATGGGAAAAGTAGTGCAGCTTTATGAACTTAATTCCAAACCGCTTTTGTTTTTTTTTTTGAAAATCTCCATGGGTTCCTAGATATCTAACATAAAGTAAATTCCGGGAATTTCTTTATACTGATATTATAGCAGTCTTATTATTGAGATTAGAGAAAAGTCGTAAAGGAAAACATTTTAGACAATTTTATAAGCAATAAAACGGCTTTCCATTTTTTTTATTTGTCCTGTCATTTTCGAGTTATGACATAAACTTGTGTTTTTTTAAATGTAAGTCATAGTTGGCTATGACATCATTAATAATAATAATAATAATAACGTTTATTTCCATTTTAAGTACCTAAATTTAACAATGTCTTTTTTTTCTAAATACGACGATATAAAACTCGATATGGTTTTTCCTAAAAATAACAAGTTGGGACGATTTTTACACTAAAAAAAACACATATTTATGTCATAACTCGAAAATGGCATGACAAATAAAGAAAATTTTAGCGCCGTTTTATTGGTTTTAAAATCATTTAAAACATGTTTCCTTACTATTGTTCTCTAATCCCAATAATTAGAGCGCTATCCCAGTGTAAAGAAATTCATGAAATTTTATTTTTGTCAAATATCTAGACACCCATGAAGATTTTGAAAAAAAAACAGAAGTTGCTTCAAACTAAGCTCATAAAACTGCACTATTTTCTCCATTTCACAGTTCCTTTAACTAGAGTATTTTACGAGATCTCTTTACTAAACATTGAAAAAAACTCACCCTGTTGAAGTGACCCAGATTTCCTTTCCAAATGTCAGTGCGCATGTTAAAATCGAAAACGTAGAGTTTCTACCATTCACGGATATTCTGTGTGTTCGATATGTCAGTCGTCAAGCTTTCAAACCTAAAAACGTCAGATGTCATTTTAGTAGGCCTCGTTTTTGTTGAGTTACGGGTTCCTGAAGGCACTTTTATCTGGGTCGTCGAGAGAAGCAGTCGGTGTCATTTCCGAAAGAAAACAAAAGGTCTGTATTTATTTCTTGTTTGTAAGTAAGTAGTCACGTGTTATTGAAATCATATTTCCATTTTGCATACAACTACTTATTGTTTAATTGGTTCTGTCTGTTTAATCATTATCCTTCGTAGTACCTACCTACCTACCGTAAGTAAATTAATTAATTTGAACCTCCAGATCTTAAAGCAAAAATTGTTATTCTTTCAATACAATAGGGTTGAATGTGTCACGTTTTAAAATGCCATGCTATATTTTTCACCTGCTAATTTGTTTAAATTAACTAATTACACATTTTCTAAAAAAGCGAGTTTTGATTAAGGGATAATTTCTAAATAAGGGAAAATTCTAAATTGGTTTTAATGAAAGCTCATTGAAATAATTAACTTCACATTCCTGTAGGTAGGTACCTACGAAGGGTTATATCTTAACGATCTTATTTTAATCACATCTCTCATACGCGTGCCTGGGTTTTATTAGAAATGGATTTAACAAACTATAAAGGACTTCTTTCTCATATTTTATATTAAATGTATTATTCTACACATATACTGGACGCCACGCTTTTATATTTTTATCCCAATTTTATTACCACATGACTCTATTTATTTATTTTACAATTCATGCCTGCATTTATTAACTGTGTGTGTCAAAATGTTTATTTAATTCTTCCACATTTTACTTAATGATAATTTTCTGAGAACGTATCAAAACTGAACCATTTATCGAAACAACCATTTTGTGTCTCCAGAATAATATTTAGTCGACCCGCCTCATTTTTATTGTATATTTTATAACCATGTATCTACCTATTTATTAATTGCTACCGTCCACATTTTATAACCATGTATCTACCTATTTATTATGTTTCGCCATGCATTCTCTCAGGTCACATGTTTCGTTCTTTTATTCTTATTTTTCATGCCGTTTATTTAACCGTTTATTTTGATCACTTACTTAACCGAACATTCTTGATTTAATTGTTGATACTTAACTTATACTTTCTTTTGATTATTTATTTATATTTCACAAACATATTTATTCAACGAAACTGTTCAATTGATTATTGTTTATCTTGATTTCAAATTGATCTATGTAATTGTAAAGTCAGGTTCTCTCATTTTTCTGTGAAACCAATCAACGTCAAGGTCATTTCTCGTTCTTCGTCAAACTCAATTCAAAAGGGTGGATCATTCTGATTGCTAATTGTTTACCGAACTGTTGAACTAGATTGTATGGGCCTTATGTGAATCTAACTAACATTTTCGACCTTGCCAGGGGGGCCATCAACAGCCAACGGGAAGTTTCCTAATCGGACCCCATATAAAAGGGGCCCCTCCAACTCAATAGGCAGATAGTTTCCTCGCAGGACTCTGTTACACCGTCTTTACTAACAAAACCCATTTTTTGCTAAAATCTGGCACCCAGCTTTCAGGGATTATGCTTAAACCCATTTTCGTTGAAATCTGGCAATCCCAGCTTTCTGTAAAAATGCTTCTGTTTAGATTGATTCGCGCAAATGAGACATGAATGAGGGTTCAATTAGTTTGGTGACAGTTGCCGAGACGATTGATCTACACCTTTCAGACCACCGTTGATTCTTTTCATTTCAGGATGCTGATCGAGGTTTTTCTTGGCCACGCTCTTTTTACTCGGGAGTCCCAGCGAGCGTAAAAGGCACTGTTAGGTTTCTCTTAGAATAAAGTAGGTGTTTTTAAAATAGATTTGTTTCACTAATCTCAAATCTCCCACCTTTTGCTTCATGTCTGTGTATAAAAAGAACCAAATAACAAGGTAAGAGGTTACTACGAACACAACGGATGGTCCAAACAAGGTGAAAACTAGACGAACACGAGCCCAGGTAGATGAACACGAGCCAAAAGGTAAAACACGAGCCAAGGTAAACAACGACCACAAACGTAAGTTAGTAATGTCGGCCATTTATTTGAAATCAGGGCGGGTTAATCTTTAAATTCAAACATTCAAGAATTCAGGGCGGGGAAACCTCAAATTCAAATCAAACATTCAGAGCGGGAATTCAATCAGTCATTCACGACAGACAAGTTGACATTTCAAACGTCAAAGGGGTTCTTCTTTTCAGTCATTCAATTTAAGGGAGCCACATTACTGAATTTGCTGCGCATGACGCACGATCTCAATTTTATAAGGTAGTTTACACTACAGATTTGGTGCCTTGACCAGGACGAAAAAGCCGACCCATGTTACACTACACTGTATAGAGAAGATTTGATAATTTTTTATTGGACATTCCTGTATTTATTAAAATTTTATTTAGGAATTAGGTTCTTGGTCGAAAATTAGTTTTTAAAAGATTTATTTATTTATTAAGTTTTATTATTGTAAAAATATAAATAAATCTTTTAAAAAAGCTAATTTTCGACCAAGAACCAAATCCCAAATAATTAATAAAAATTCAATAGATAGAAGGATATGTACATGGTACACCCTGTATAAACTACTGATTTCGATATCACCGTAGTGAACCACGAAATAGTTATAGCCCTTTACAATTAAATTAAAAAAAAGTTGGATATAATTTGTAATATGCAATTCCCTAAGGCAACAACGTAAAAAATACACTCTATGCTTATTAAATAATGTTGAAAAAAACTATTACAAATATTGGAACAAAGAAAGCGTGACGTTACCATTAAAGGATTAATTAGCTGAAATTTTCAACTCAAAGTTTTTTTTTTCAAAATATTAGAAATGGTTAAAATAAAATTAATAAATAACATTTTAGGTAAAGATTACTTACCGCATTTCTTCATAAATTCATCAAAGTTCTCGCTATGTTCGTGTTTATATTTTTTACCCAAAAATCTATCCAAGCTCATTTCGACCCGATTCAATCAGCTAACACAAATTATAATAATTTATTAGGCAAGCTTTACCTAATAATAATTCCAGACTTTATCGGTTATCAGATAAAAGCCACTCCGTCTGGGATGATGTTTAACAGAATAATTACGATAAATTAACTAGGTGAAGCCAATATTCATTAAAATGAATCATTTCTAAAAAAAAGCACGTAAAGGTAAAGACGCACTAACAAAGTCGTCCTAATGTCAAGACGAATCAAATTTAATAAAAGGAGCTAAATAGGATAATTTGAAGGAAGTTAAAAATTAAAATAACTGCTTGTCTTGGTTAGTTTATACATACTCATACATACAGGGTGGTCAAAACATTTTGATTATATGCATGAGCAGAAAAACGAGAAATACAGTGATGTTTTATTTAACCCCTAACATATAAATATTAATTTTTTGTGACATTGTAAACCGTTTACAAAATAATAATAATAATCTTCATGCAACAGCTTTTAACACATTTAACGTTTACTTAATATTACGAGTACAATTCTCAGGAATGAGGTTTTGACAGATTGATCGAGTATTACTCAGTCTTAGTCTACAGCTTTGTAGATCCTGGTGCATGTAATATCATCAACGGTCAAGACCTGGAAACAAACAATCATTATTTTTTTGAAAATGTTAAATTATGTTAGTTAGCTAAAGGATAAAAAAATATTCATCTCCATAATCTCTGTCAAGCCCTCTTCAGAAAGGATTTGAGGAACAAAATTACGCTCTTCAGGCGAACTTTGAATTATTATTAGAATAAGGTTTGAAAGCAGGAAAACTTACTGCAGCATGAAAATTAATTTATAATCGTGAGAGTTTAAAAACTGGTCAGATTTTCGTAACAGATCATCTCGATCTTAATTACAAGAATTCTCTCATATTCACAGACCACATTATTAAAATTGGTGGATCAATTAAAAAATAACTTGACCTATTCAGCAAGAACATACCGATCATACAAAATATCACTCACCATCTTGCATTCCTCCGGAGTGAAGGTCCTGGTGATGACGGACTCCTTCCCGTCAGCGCCCTTCTGCACCTCCTTCACCGTGTCCCCCTCGATGGTGAACACGGACTTCACCTTTCTGCCGTCAGGTGTGTCCTGATCCAACTCAACTCCGGTTTTAAATCGGTTGGTGAAGTTTTTAAAGGTGGACGCAGACGACAGGACGTACTCGTCACCTTCCTTCTTCAAATCCACCACGGGCGAGACGGCATTGCCCATTTTACGGGTCACCAAGCCCACGCCTGAAAATGTTAATACACGTCAATATATGAATTTATTGTGATTTGGAGGGTATGAATTATTTATCAAGGGGTCTTATTAGTGATTTGCCTGCAACCAAATCTAGAAAATTCATATATGCCGATGACATTATTTTAACTTACCAAAACAGCGAATTTAATTTATTAGAAGAAACGCTGTGCTCTGATTTGAAAATCATGAATGATTACTTTAAGAAATGGCGTCTTTGCTTAAACTCTTCAAAAACAGAAGTTACATGTTTCCATCTCAATAACCACCAAAAATCTAAAAAGCTAAATATAACTTTCAACGGATCGTCACTGAATCATAATTTCAATCCAAAATATCTTGGTGTGACTTTGGATATATCTTTAACCTATAATCAACACTTAGAAAAAGTGAAACAAAAATTAAAAACAAGGAATAATATTCTATACAAACTTGCTGGAACAACTTGGGGAGCCAATGCAAAAACAATTCGCACATCAGCTCTTGCACTTGTTTATTCAACAGCGGAATATTGTGCACCCGTATGGCTCAACAGTGTACATCAATCAAAAGTGGATATTCAACTGAACCAAACATTACGAATTATTACTGGAACAATTTCCTCAACTCCGATCCCTTGGTTACCTGTTTTGTCAAATATTGCTCCATCTAATCTCCGAAGACAACAAGCAACACATAAAATCATGAATAAATACCGAACATTTCCAGATGATTTTTCAATAACATCGGACCTGAATAATCTTCCAACAACGAGATTAAAATCAAGAAGACCTGTGTGGCTAGAAACATACCTGGATCGACCATTTAAAATTGAAGATGAATGGAGAAATGATTGGCGAAATAAAAGTGTTTCTTTATTCAACAACACTTTAATCGAAGATCCTTCATCAGTAGTCAACGGTTTTGAAATAAAAAGGAAAGTCTGGGTACAAGTAAATCGCTTAAGAACAGGACACGGTAGATGTAATTCAATGTTACATAAATGGAATTTAATACCAAGCGCTTCCTGTATTTGCGGACATCCTGAAGAATCCATCAATCACATTGTCAATGAATGTCCTTTAACCAAATTTTCTGGAGGTTTTCAAGCAATTCATAAAATTTCCACCGAAACAATAGACTGGTTACAGAATTTGAAGCTCTTGTAAACAAAATCTACATTAACAGCCAGATAACCTCAGAAGGGCAAAATGATTGGAATACTTCAAACCAATCTCAACAGGATGGTGTGTCTAGGTTTTTTAATGGGGTTTTCCCTAGACTATATCTCTCAAAGCAAATGCTTCACCATGATGTCAACATCGCATCAGAATATCCTACAGATCGTTCTTTTCCCCATGATCGACGAAACCAATCATATGTAATTTAATAAACTAAACAACATGTATCGTAAGACTGCAATTTGTAATTTCAAACGAATATATATATATATATAGGAGCTCGGTCCTTTACAGCGAATTGTAATGGAAGAATTTTGATATAAAAGATGGAGAATTCGCCCTCATTCAGGGCACACGACTCGTGACAATATTTACTACAAAAACGATTTCCTTAATCTAATCATCTGAGATCCCGACATTCCTCAGTCCCTGCATGACTACCGAGGCAGCATTACGTCAAAACTTCTACACATGAAAGGAAAAATTCCCACCAAACAGGCCCTAAAAATAAAAAGCGCCGATAGACTGAAGGTTTGAGGACGTGGTCATGCTAGTATTTGAATTATTCCAGGACTCAAATTTTTTACAGCGCCAAGTGGAATGTAGGTATCTGAAGGGGAACGATTTAAGTACCCACGATTCAAATGTCTCGAGATTTTTCCTAATAGGTTAAGGGAAAATGCTATCAGTTTTTTAGTTTTTTCATCAAGATGATGTCAAACGAGATATGTACCTACACATGAGTCTTTGAATTTCCAAATTTGACATTTTCTGTATATGTAATTACAAAATTAGGAGATAATTGAAAAAATTAAGAAAAATGTCACTGGAAAACGCTCGGGAAAACGTTACCTATTATTTTGTTCTTTATTTTAAGGCATTTACAGAAGGTGGTCCATCACTTATTTACGACCACCCCCAAAGTAGAACCATAGAATGACATGATCAGTTTAAAAATTTTTTTTGCCACCAGCGGTAAAACAGTGTATTTTGGTAGTAAAATATGGTCAAAAAAACGATTTTCCTTCAATACTTCAGCAGAAATCGATTGTAAAATCGATCAAAATCGGTGAAAAGAAATAATATAAAAAACTAATTAAAAGACTTTAATTAAATAAAATACATAAAATATGGAAACGACAGGTAGAATTATTGATATATGGCAGTAATAAAAGTGACCAAGATTTTGAAGGGGGTAGGTATAATCCCGAGTAAACATCCTAAGTAAACAATCATAAAAGAATCCCCATTTTGAGTTCCATGACACACTACACTGGGAATTCTTCTGACTGCTTAAGGATTTATGGAGGTGACTACCCTCTTCAGATTATTGATCACTTTTATTACTACCATAAATCAAACATTATACCTATCATCTCCATATTTTATGTATTTTATTTAATTAAAAGCTTATTGTAATTAGTTTTTTGATATTTTTTTCAAATATTTTATTTGAATAATCTATTTTTTTAATAATCGAATTTTACCAATGTATTGAAGAAAAATAGAATTTTTCGCCAGTTTACCGCCAAATTACTGTTTTTTACCGCTGGTGGCCGAACGAAAAAAATTAATTAAACCGATCATGCAATTCTTTCAATTTTTTATCTGCAACATTAACCTCTATTTCGGGGGTGGACACAAGTGATGGACCACCCTGAACTTAACATCCAATGTTTGTACCGGGTGGTCCATCACTTATGTCCACCCCCGAAATAGAGGTTAATTTTAAAGATAAAAAATTGAAACTTTGAGGATTTGTGTAATTAATATAGGACCATATAATGACATAATCAGAATAATTATTTTTTTTTAGTTGAGCCATCAGCGATAAAAAACTGTAATTTGGTGTTAATGTGACCAAAATAAATTCGATTTTTCTTTAATACACCGATAGAAATCGATCAATAAAATCAAAATCTATGAAAATAAATATCAAAAACCTAATTACAAGTCTTTAATTAAATAAAATACTTAAAATATGGAAATGACAGGTAAAATGATTGATATATGGTAGAGTAATAAAAGTGACAAATCTAATGAGGGTAGGTACCTACCATAAATAATCTTCAAAGCAGTCAGAAGAATGTGCCATTGAACTCGAATGGGGCTTCTTTTATGAATGTTTAAGTCTATTCTGTGCTTAGGATATGTTTACTTAACATTTGTGCTATACCAGCCCTTCAAAATCCTGAGTTTTATTGCTTCCATAAATCAATCATTCTAGCTGTGATTTCCATATTTTAAGTGTTTTATTTAATTAAAGGCTTGTAATTAGTTTTTTGATATTTCTTTTAAGCGATTTTGATTTTCTTATTTGATTTCTATCGATTTATTAAAGAAAAATCGAATTTATTTTGGTCACATTAACACCAAATTACAGTTTTTTTATCGCTGATGGCTCAACTAAAAAAAAATAATTAATCTGATTATGCCATTATATGGTCCTATATTAATTACACAAATCCTCAAAGTTTCAATTTTTTATCTTTAAAATTAACCTCTATTTCTGGGGTGGACATAAGTGATGGACCACCCGGTACATTTGTTTAGCCTGCTAGATTTCTGGATTATTAAATTTCCGCATACTTTCACAAAAAACTTCTTCGTACCAAACTTTTCAACTCTTTAACCTTTTTTGAGCACCAATTATTATTATACAAATCTTTTTTAATGCAAGCAAAAACTGTGTAAATCAAAATTTTTTCATTAAAATTGTTTTTTTAATCGGTTTGTGTCTCAATGCTGGTTAAAGTAAAAAACCAAAATAAAGTCAAATCTTTGATTATTTGGAAAAGTTACATCAACTTTGGCGCTGTTTTTACTGGCATTTTGAAAAGCTAAGTTTGTGAAGGAATAAGTTTTTAAAAAGTTTGTTGAAACTTGAATAATCCAAAAAGGCAGTTGAAAAAATGAAAAATAAAAATCTTTACAAGATTTGGACGTTGCTGAAAAATTAAAAAAATTACAACTTCTTCTGACATTTCTCTAAACTTTCAAAAATACAGCTCCAACTCTGACACTGTTTTTGCCTCGGTTTTTGCTGATATTTTGAAAAAAGATAAGTTTGGTTTGACGGCATAATTTTTAAAAACTTTGTTGGCATTTGAATGATCCAAAAAGGCTGTTGAAAAATTTTAAAATAAAATCTTTACCTACAAGAGATGGACGTTGATGAAAAATTAAAAAAATTACAACTTCTTCTGACATTTCTCTAAACTTTCAAAAATATAGCGGCAACTTTGACATGTTTTTTGCCTCGTTTTTTGGTGATATTTTGAAAAAAGATACGTTTGGTTTGACGGCATAATTTTTAAAAAATTTGTTGGCATTTGAATGATCCAAAAATGAAGTTGAAAAAATAAAAAATAAAATCTTTACAAGATTTGGACGTTGATGAAAAATTAAAAAAATTACAACTTCTTCTGACATTTCTCTAAACTTTCAAAAATACAGCTCCAACTTTGACATGGTTTTTGGCGATATTTTGAAAAAAGATAAGTTTGGTTTGACGGCATAATTTTTAAAAAATTTGTTGGCATTTGAATGATCCAAAAATGAAGTTGAAAAAATGAAAAATAAAATCTTTACAAGATTTGGACGTTGATGAAAAATTTAAAAAATTACAACTTCTTCTGACATTTCTCTAAATTTTCAAAAATACAGCGGCAACTTTGACACTGTTTTTGCCTCGGTTTTGGTGATATTTTGAAGAGATAAATTTGGTTGACGGCATAATTTTCAAAAAGTTTGTTGAAATTTGAAGCTAAAAAGGCAGTTGAAAAAAATGAAAAATAAAATCTTTACAAGAGTTGGACGTTGATAAAAAATTTAAAAAATCACAACTTCTTCTGACATTGCTCTAAACTTTTAAAGATTGACACTACATTGTCAACTTTGACACTGTTTTTGTCTCGGTTTTTGCTCATATTTTGAAAAGATAAATTTGGTTTGACAGCATAATTTTCAAAAAGTTTGTTGAAATTTGAATAAGCCAAAAAGGCAGTTGAAGAAAAATTAAAAAATTTACCACTTCTTGTGACATTTCTCTTAACTTTCACAAATACAGCGCCAGCATTGACACTTTTTTCCCTCGGGTTTTGCTCATATTTTGAAAAGATAAATTTGGTTTGACAGCATAATTTTCAAAAAGTTTGTTGAAATTTGAATAAGCCAAAAAGGCAGTTGAAGAAAAATTAAAAAATTTACCACTTCTTGTGACATTTCTCTTAACTTTCACAAATACAGCGCCAGCATTGACACTTTTTTTCCCTCGGGTTTTGCTGACATTTTGAAAAGATAAGTTTGGTTTGATAGTAGAACTTTCAAAAAGTTTGTTGAAATTTGAATAATCCAAAAAGGCAGTTAAAAAAATTAAAAATAAACTCTTTACAAGGGTAGGACGTTGATGAAAAATTAAAAAATTTACAACTTTCTTCTGACATTTCTCTTAACTTTCACAAATACAGCGCCAGCTTTGACACTGTTTTTGCCTCAGTTTTTGCTCATTTTTTGAAAGATAAATTTGGTTTGACAGCATAATTTTCAAAAAGTTTGTTGAAATTTGAATAAGCCAAAAAGGCAGTTGAAGAAAAATTAAAAAATTTACCACTTCTTGTGACATTTCTCTTAACTTTCACAAATACAGCGCCAGCATTGACACTTTTTTTCCCTCGGGTTTTGCTCATATTTTGAAAAGATAAATTTGGTTTGACAGCATAATTTTCAAAAAGTTTGTTGAAATTTGAATAAGCCAAAAAGGCAGTTGAAGAAAAATTAAAAAATTTACCACTTCTTGTGACATTTCTCTTAACTTTCACAAATACAGCGCCAGCATTGACACTTTTTTTCCCTCGGGTTTTGCTGACATTTTGAAAAGATAAGTTTGGTTTGATAGTAGAACTTTCAAAAAGTTTGTTGAAATTTGAATAATCCAAAAAGGCAGTTAAAAAAATTAAAAATAAACTCTTTACAAGGGTAGGACGTTGATGAAAAATTAAAAAATTTACAACTTTCTTCTGACATTTCTCTTAACTTTCACAAATACAGCGCCAGCTTTGACACTGTTTTTGCCTCAGTTTTTGCTCATTTTTTGAAAGATAAATTTGGTTTGACAGCATAATTTTCAAAAAGTTTGTTGAAATTTGAATAAGCCAAAAAGGCAGTTGAAGAAAAATTAAAAAATTTACCACTTCTTGTGACATTTCTCTTAACTTTCACAAATACAGCGCCAGCATTGACACTTTTTTTCCCTCGGGTTTTGCTCATATTTTGAAAAGATAAATTTGGTTTGACAGCATAATTTTCAAAAAGTTTGTTGAAATTTGAATAAGCCAAAAAGGCAGTTGAAGAAAAATTAAAAAATTTACCACTTCTTGTGACATTTCTCTTAACTTTCACAAATACAGCGCCAGCATTGACACTTTTTTTCCCTCGGGTTTTGCTGACATTTTGAAAAGATAAGTTTGGTTTGATAGTAGAACTTTCAAAAAGTTTGTTGAAATTTGAATAATCCAAAAAGGCAGTTAAAAAAATTAAAAATAAACTCTTTACAAGGGTAGGACGTTGATGAAAAATTAAAAAATTTACAACTTTCTTCTGACATTTCTCTTAACTTTCACAAATACAGCGCCAGCTTTGACACTGTTTTTGCCTCAGTTTTTGCTCATTTTTTGAAAGATAAATTTGGTTTGACAGCATAATTTTCAAAAAGTTTGTTGAAATTTGAATAAGCCAAAAAGGCAGTTGAAGAAAAATTAAAAAATTTACCACTTCTTGTGACATTTCTCTTAACTTTCACAAATACAGCGCCAGCATTGACACTTTTTTTCCCTCGGGTTTTGCTCATATTTTGAAAAGATAAATTTGGTTTGACAGCATAATTTTCAAAAAGTTTGTTGAAATTTGAATAAGCCAAAAAGGCAGTTGAAGAAAAATTAAAAAATTTACCACTTCTTGTGACATTTCTCTTAACTTTCACAAATACAGCGCCAGCATTGACACTTTTTTTCCCTCGGGTTTTGCTGACATTTTGAAAAGATAAGTTTGGTTTGATAGCAGAACTTTCAAAAAGTTTGTTGAAATTTGAATAATCCAAAAAGGCAGTTAAAAAAATTAAAAATAAACTCTTTACAAGGGTAGGACGTTGATGAAAAATTAAAAAATTTACAACTTTCTTCTGACATTTCTCTTAACTTTCACAAATACAGCGCCAGCTTTGACACTGTTTTTGCCTCAGTTTTTGCTCATTTTTTGAAAGATAAATTTTGATTGACGGCATAATTTTTAAAAAGTTTTCTGAAATTTGAATAATTAAAAAAATCAGTTAAAAAAAATGAAAAAATAAAATCTTTACTAGAGCTGACATTTTTTTAAACGTTATAAAATACTTCAAATAATGTTTTGCAAAAATAATCAAATTCGACTGTTGAAAATCGACGCAACTTCTCATCTGCATGATTTTGAATGAAAAAAAAATCTCAAACAAATTTTTTGTCGATACTTATATGTATTTAAAGCTTTTAAATAAATCTATGGTCATTATATACATCCGCGGCTCCTACAGTTTCACTATGGCACCTATATAAGGGTGCAGGACATACCTATAGTAACACCAGGAAGGTATTAATTTGCTTTGCAAATGAAAGATAAGCGAACAAAAGGGCATCAAAAGAAGATCTTCCTGAGTGCGGGCCTGTTTAGAACAGCGAAAATCACAATAAACATGCCAGGTCAGAGTGTCGAGTGGACGGCGGAAACTCGTAATATCAACACCAGAGCCGGTCTGGTTACATACGCAACATATATGGCATGCAAACGTAGTCGGAATATAATAGCGAGCGATGTCGCGTATTTTGGAATATAAATGCAAAATAAATGCAAAATTCGAAATAAAAACTGTGCTACTGTTAATCTCGAAGATATTCCTTGCCCTGAAAGTGAAAAAAAATAGAAATTCGACCGTAGTGCCAAAGAGGCTTTAGTGGTGACCTTGATATTAGTTTGCAATGGCTGTTTTTAGCTTCTTACCCACCCAGCACCCCTATTTCACTCCTCGGTCCCGAAAAAATTGATGAAACGTAGGAGCCGCGGATGTATACAATTACCAAATCTATTATTATCTTCTTAAAATTCGACTTTCACTGAAAAATTTACAAAAAAACTTTCAAACAATAATTATTTTGAAAAAAAAAATCAACATGATGAAAGTGTAGCGCATTAATCACAGAGTGAATATAATAAAACATCTTAAAACAAATAAATTTTCAAATAAACGGTGTTAATCAAATATAAATAACTGTAAGTAGGTATTTCATAACGTAAATAAATAGATGACTGTAAATAAAAAACAATTAAAGCAAAGTAAAGTCTAGGATTATCACCTTAATCATCGTTAAATTATCCGGAATTCTTGGAATCCTGTGTGGAAAATAACTTTATTAAACAAACCATCGAAGAATGGTTTACACGGTAGCAGCTTTTCCACTCTATATAGACGATCTTCAGCAAGCGGCGGCCCGCAGGGTCGATTTTGGGGCTGTTATTATTCTTTATATAAGGCAACGACCTCTCATAATGCGCCTAAATATTGTTATCTTATTTCCTGATGATATGACTCATTTTAAGTAGGCTCATTTCAAGTAGATTAGGCCTGTGCAGGCCCATTCAACTAAACTTAAACCCAAACCTCACGTTTTGTTTGATGTCACACAACCCAGCTACCCATGTGTATCGAGGGCGAGGGAAGAAAAATTCAAGGAGTGTGACGTAAGCGAGGCGATGGCCGATTTTTTCTAGTAGAATTATTGTTTCAGAATTGGTTCCATTATGTAAAGCAAAAGAATTAGCAGACCACAGGCAGTATGTCTGGCATTGGCAGGGACAAACTAACAACCGCCGACAATAATTGTAAAATTGAAAAGATTCCGACCCAGCGCTACCGGTGCTGGCAGCGAGCTGGAATTAATCAGTTTGCCCGGCAGCGCAGTGTCGAAAAAATCGAGTTTCCACGGTGACGCCCTATAAATATTTTTTTTCTCACACCGACATCGGAGACTATTACTGTACCCAAACAAGTATAAAAGAATAGAGATGAGACAATTAAATGAACATCTGGATACGACATTGGAAATTGGATAAAGCAAAAGCACGGGCTGCAAAATTAATTGGCTATTATATCTATTATTATTAAGGGTTATTAGAAGGGGATGAACTGAAGTACGTCATGATTTGCCCCAATTTAGAGGAGACAAGTCAATTATTATTGTCCGAAGTACGCGCGGCGTTCAGATGAACTTTGTCTTATTAAACTAATCAAATAGGCTGTGATAAGGTTTCAAAAGATAAACAATACTTCATCTAATAAAGAAGAAGAACACGGCATAAGTATAAGAAAAAAACCGATAAATCTTTAGTATTATTTACCTACCTGTTTTCTTAAGATATTCATCAAAATTTTCACTACTTGCTAGTTTATATTTTTTATTAAAGCAATTTTCCAAACCCATTTTTTCAGAATGAAATTACACCGATTCAACAATAATAATAATAACAAAACACAGCAATGATTTATTAAATAGGTAGATTCACGACGAGAATTGCTAATTAAATAATGAAACACCACCTGCACTTATGTTCTATAAGTAACTGGCGGAATTAAAATCTGACCTATGAACGGACCCAGTCGTAGCACAAATAATAAAATAATTTAGTGACAAAGTTCATATTCTCCAAGCAATAAACGTTGGTAATCTGTTTGATTGAATTGACTCATGATAAATTTGTTGATGTAATTCGAACGGCATTTTTGTTTAGACGGTATACCAACGTAACCACCGCACAAAACAAACAATGCTGTCATTGGGATTTAAAAGCTTAATAATAAATGAAAGGAATACTATAACGAGCAATCAAAAAGTCTTCTTACAATAATAAACAATAATTATTATTCATCTTTCATTATTTCATTATTTCACTTTTAATTTACGTCACTTTAGTTTTCTTTCACTCTGGCTTTAAAAATTTTTAGTCCTCTAGATTGAAAATTGCAGCCTTGAATTGTGCTTCAGAAACGTTTTTTTTTTTTTTTTTAGAAATGTGAAACGTCATCCTGCAGAACTGACGCGACTTTAGGGACGCAACTTTTTAACGAAAATTAAAAGTCCTCCAATTTCTACAAGATTGCAAAATTTCACGTATCCGTCTTAAAAGACAGGTGCGTTTTGAAAATCAAAAATTTGAAATTTTTACAAAAAACATCATCAAACTTTCGAATATCTCCGCCATTTTTATTATTTGTCTCTTCAAATTTTTAAAGGTTAGAGGGTACTAGTACAGCTGTCTAATCTAAAAATTTCAGAACGATTCCTTTAAAAGTATCGACAAAAGTATGCTCATAAATGGTTATAAAAAATTAGCAACTTTTCCCCTTTTACTACCCACGCCACTGGCTCATTGACAGAAAAAGTGATTTTTTACACTAACGTAAATTTTTAAAGATGTTTTTACAATTCTGTTACTTGAGGTTCTAAAATTTTCAAAAATTCATATACCCACCCTTTTGGAACGGCTCACCCGATTTTTCTCAAATTTTGCTTAGGTATTATGGACATCTGATTCATACTCCCAGAAAAATTTCAGTCCCCTAGGTTGAAATCCTGCCTAGTAAAACCTCTCATGCAATTAGTGCCGTTTGTACTGTGGCGATAAAAAGGGATGCCTCATCATAGTCTGTGTGAACCGATACGCGCACCACAAACATATGCGAGAGGTAGCCTTACACCCAATTGTGGGTATGGCACTGTAAAAAAAAAATTGAAACACACAATTGTGGGTACGGCACCGTAAAAAGAAGAAGATTGAAAATGTGCGACCTGGAATGATTTCAGAAATTGCTTTGGACCTGAAATGTTTTTTTTTCGAACTTCGAAGGGACACTGTAGAAGTAACGCGATTTCAGGAATTTTTTAACAAAAATCCAAAGCCCTCTATAACTTCTACAAGATTGCAAATTTTCGCTCACTTATCTTGATAGGTGAAGTTACAGTGGTGTTTTGAAAATCGAAAAACCGCAATTTTGGAGATATACAGGATGTCAGAGATAACAGGTGGTACATGGGGATCTCGGAAACCGTGAGAGATACGAGGTGGGTTGAATGGAGGAAAAGTTGGCCTATTTCATGCTTATTAAGAAACTGAAAGTAAAATTTTGAACAATTCAGCCATTACTGAAATATGCTGAAAAAAACTGAAAAATTGAGATTTCTTATCTTAGTCATATCTTTTTTATTATTGAAAATAAATGAAATTTTTTTGTAGGTTCACATAAAACGTCGAAAGCTATCCCTTTCTCATTTCAAAAAATTTCAAAGCCAACTAGATCTCAGAGTTTTCATGGTCAAGTTTTGTTTTTCTTATGGCCGTCAATTCTTCAAAGTTTTATTGATTTTTTCGGGGAAAAAAATTACCTCCCTTTAGCCGAATTTCAGAAATAACCAAAATGTCATATTCAAACGTCAAAAACGTCGTCATTCGTTGGACGATTTTTTTCAAAAAAAAATTAAATTTTGAAAAAATATTTTTGAATGGAATAGATTTCTAGTTTTATATGGCAATTAAAAGGCAATGACATAAAAAACAATATGGCGCGCGGCCATAAGAAAAACAGAAATTGGCTATGAAAACTCTGGGATCTAGTTGGCTTTGAAAATTTTTCAATTATCGAATTGATGACTCTTGACGGCTTATCTTAACCTACAAAAAATAATTAGTTAATTATAAATAATTAAAAAAATGGCTAAGATAAGAAATCTCAATTTTTCAGTTTTTTCAGCATATTTCAGTAAAAGGCTGATTTTTATTTTTTTTTATTTTCAGATTCTTAATAAGCATGAAATTTGACAAATTTTCCTCCATTCAACCGTATCTCTCACGGTTTCCGAGATCCTCATGTACCACCTGTTATCTCGGACAGCCTGTATAAATATGTACGTATACAGGGTGTCAGACAGAATAATTATCCGTATTAATTTCCAGGCATGATAGGGAATATCTTAATTGTTTTTTTTTCTGTAAACATGTGTCCTAAAATGTCTGGTTTTTCAAGTTAACAAAAAAAAAGTTTTGTAGTAATATCTCAAAGATCCATTTGTCGATTTTGGTGAAATTTAATGTTGTCCGTTGGGATGAGATGCTAAATTAACAATAACTAGATAATTATGGGTTCCAGTGGCGTCCCGTGTGGGGAGCAGTCTCTCGAATAATACTGACAAAAAATGTACGCCACTGACTTATAGTCTATAAAAATTTTATACAGTGAGCGGCAAAAGTAAGGAATAACTTCAATAAAATGAAAAGTGCTGGTTTAAAAAAAAATAAGAAAAAAACAGGTCAATTTTGGTTTTAGTTTTTTCAACTTTTGACATAATATTCGGGTATACAGGGTGATGCGAGAAAGAGTGGTGACGTCATCGGATTTTTTTTTAATGGCAACCCATATTTTTTATTCCATTTTTTGACACTCCATCCCTTTGCCAATATGGTAATGTAATCATTTTGTAACATTAAATCAGGAAATTTCTGAGAAAAAAACTTAATTAATAAACAGTTAATGTTCCGTTTTTAACGTAAGTAAAAAGTGCACACTTTCGACTTCACAAGCTTTTTTCTCAGAAAATTTCTTATTTCGGGTTACAAATTGATTACATTACCATATTGACAATTAAATGGAGCATAAAAAAATGGAAAAAACCCCAATATTATGTTAAAAATTGAACAACTTAAGAACACAATCAAAACCTGTTTTTTTCCAAAAACAGGGCTTTCCGTTTTATCGAATTTATTCCTTACTTTTGCCGCTCACTGTATATTTTTTTCTAGTTAAGCTTTTGAACACGCAACTTTTTTGTGTCGTAATATTTTTTGTATCTTACTTGGTTTTCGAGAAGAAAAATTAAAGTCGCCTAAATGCGTTTCGAAAATTTTTGTTAAATAAAATCATTAAAATTAAGATAAATTTTTTGACATGCATTGTTTTAATTTTTTTTCTCGAAAACCAAGTAGGATACAAAAAATATAAGGACATAAAAAAGTTGTATTTTCAGCTATTTAATCCAAAAAAATGTATAATTTTTCAGTGATGAAACATCCTGTATCTGGAACACTAAGCTTCTTCGGATAATATATGATTATATAAAACAAAAATTGTGTTTTATAAAAAAAAATAATTATTCCGGGAAACCCTGTATTTATTTTTACAGTATATCCTGGGAAGGTGAATCTTGGAAAACAACTTTTTCGTGATCCGGAGGTCAGGATCAATACTCAGGTCGTCCTCAATATGATGCACTGATGCACAAAAACATGCATCATAGATATAATAAAAAAATAAACTATCAAAGAGAAATGTTAAAAATATGGTAAAACTTTTTGATCTCCCCCTATAACTGTTTGGAGGTCTTGTCAAGGTGCGGTTGTAGGATGAAATAAATCACGAGAAGCAAATAAAACAGCTTATATAGTACCTAATGGAAACGAACGTAACAAATAAACATAAATTTTCCTTCAACTTGAATAAATAAACCGAAAACTTATTACAGGTAGGTACTAGTAAATAGAAAGAAAATGCGCATCAGTCTGACAAAAAACTAATATAACTCACCAAATAAGGTGACACTATTTAATGCAATAATTTTTTTGAGAGAAATAAGAAAATTTTAATAAGAGTTTAATAAGAGACTTAAGTAAGAGTTAAGTAAAACTGAGAAAAGTCTAATTTTTTATTATTTTGAAATAGTTATTAAGTTATTTCCTATGTCTCCAGTGCGCGAAATTGAACTTTGGTGCTTGAGAATGAGAGCTATATTTTGTATCGAGACAAAAAAATCATTCGAGCTGCATACAACATTTTTTTAGACAACTTTATTAAATAAATCGAGAAATAATTATTGATAAAATAACATTGATGAAAAAATGTCAACATTTTTTGACGGGCTCTTTAAAAAGAGTTGTGAAGAATTTTTTAAGTAGGATGAGAATGTGAAATTTGAACTTGTAATAGAACAGTTTCAACGCTTTAACCAGGAAGGGGTAAATCACAGCGAAAACTTCTTAAAAGCAATTTTCATCAATGCTAACATTATAAAAATAAATCAATTGAAAAAAAGGTAAAATATGAGCAATGAGCATGAGAGCAATTAATAATTCAATGTAGTCAACCCGTAATACAGGTCAGAGTGTATATATACAGATGGAATAGATAGACATGCTTTAAGTTGCAGAACGTTAATAAGATGTCAGTTTTTGGCGTTCGGTGGAGTAGAATATGATCAAAATAAAGACAAAATGTCACAGATCAAGTACTTAAAAAAAAGTAACAAAATCCTTGAATATTGATATCTGAATTTGAAATCAAAGAAAATTTTGAGGACCACTGACGTTTTTGATTCGGGACTTCCTATAAATTCAGTTATTATTGTTATTCGTTAAAAATACCGGCTGTTTCATTATTAACCAGTACAGAAAATCCCCGTGAAGATTATTTGATCAATTTTAAGGGGGGGAGGGGGGGTAAAAAAGTACGCAAAAATTCAAGCCTCCTCCTAAAGTAACAGCCCCTTTTAAGGTCGGGTAAAAAATTCACATACACCTGCTTTGCTCTGAAACGATAAGAATTAAAAAAAAATTTTTTTTGACAATCAAAATTTTATTCGCCCCGATTTCTTGCAATGGGATGAACCATACAACCGTTTACAGTATTTTTTACAAGAACTTTTTTCTTATTTTTTTCTAATTTCATACTTAAAAATATAATTTCATTTAAAACTCTTTTAATCTCCGAAAAATTCCACGCAGATTTAATACCTTTCCTCTAAAATAAAATAAAAAACCAGGGAGCTTAATTGATGGCTTGACGGATTTTTTTTTTTTAGAAACAGCCACCTATAAAATTTATCAAGGAATCTCCACTTGAATTTTCTGAACTCATTAATAAAACATTCTATATGTCGACTTTTAAACATGTAAAAAGGGAATATTTCCTTCCTGCTGATGGAAATGCCTACGAGTCCAGCCTATTCCCAAGAAAGGCAAATAGATCATGCCAAACTACTACCCACCAGTAGCACAGCTCTCAGTAATATTTAAGATTAATGACAAGAACAATGACTTGCAAGACATTCTAACTTGGGGCGATAGAAACCAAGTCCAATTTAATGCTGGAAAAACCCAAGCAGTCATCTTTTCCAAAAAGGCCAACGTTTTGGAGCCAGATATGGTGATGGCGGGACACTCTCTTATTCCAGCGTCATCTCTTCGTTTACTTGGAGTGAGTCTCGGAGCGAACATGTCTTGGCATGATCATGTTGCAGGTCTGGCGAAGAGTGCTTCTCAAAAACTTGGGACACTCTTCCTCACGAAGAAATTTTATACACCACAACACCTTGGAGTACTGCTCACATGTTTGGAGCTCAGCTCCCAAACATACACTGAGACTACTTGACTCTATTCAGAAAAGAGCCATCCGCTTGATTGGGGACCCAGATTTGACAAAAAATTTAGACACTCTCGAACATCGAAGAAGAGTAGCTGACCTGAGTCTGTTTTACAGATATTTTAATGGAAAATGTTCAAAAGACGTGGCCCGCTTGATCCCACCAAGAACAAGACCGGGCAGAAATACACGTCGAGCCGCAGACGCTCATCCGTATCAGGTTCAGCTCGTTACACCTCGTACCACCCTATTTCAGACTTCTTTTATGTATAGAACCGCATCACTTTGGAATAGCATTCCAAAGGGCGTGTTTCCCGAAGTATACAACCTACAGAGATTCAAGGCCAACGTGAATCGATATCTCCGCTTATGCACCGCTCCCAGAGCGTCATAGGGATTTCCCTGCAGTGCATGTGCATTTTCAATTAAAAAAAAAAAAAAAAAAAAATCATGGAGAAAGCTATTAACAAACAGCTTTTAAAATACTTGGAACGAGGTGATATAATCAGCGACCGCCAGTACGGCTTCCGAAAACAGAGATCAACTAGAGATCTCCTCACCTACAAAACGGAACTGTGTAATAGCGCTGTCAACACCATGGGGAGTGTCCAATGGTTGCGCTTGATATTTCTAGAGCTTTCGATCGTGTCTGGCATACCTCAGGGATCCATTTCATCTCCGACTCTTTTTCTTATTTTGCCGATGACAGTCAGTACACTTTTATCCTTCTTATACCTTAGATACGCGAACTTCGGTCACCGACGTACATACTCGCAGAGAACAATAATAATTTGCCATACTTAACAATGAGATGCAAGAGGTTCTACGAGGAAACATGTCTTGGCATGATCATGTTGGAGGTTTGGCGAAGAGTGCACAAAGAAACTTTATATATACCTCAACAGCTTCTTCTCTCACACAAGCCTCAAATCCGACAATCCTAGGAGTACTGTTCACATGTTTGGAGCTCAGGTCCTCAACATAATCTGAGATTACTTAACTCCATTCAGAATTTAGCCAACATCGAAAAAGAAAAGTAGCTGACATGAGCCTGTTTTACAGATATTTTTATGGAAAGTGCTCAAAAGACGTTGCCCGTTTAATCCCATATTTAAAAGGAGGCCGGGCAGAAAAACACGTCGAGCTGCAACAGTTCATTCATATCAGGTTCATCAGATTCAGTTCGTTATACCTCGTACCACATTATTACATTCAAAGTGATTGGTTTCCTAAGGAATAGAAGCTACGATTCAAAGTCAGCATTAATCGATGTATCTGCTCATGCACCGCTCCCGGAGCATCATAGGGATTCCCCTGCAGTGACTGTGTCTTTTCGGTGAAAAAAATCTCTCATCAACCATAATTATTATTTTTACGCACAACAATGAGTCCAACCCCTTGACTTGAAAGGATAGTCACAAGTTGAAAATAATTGTATATGACGTCAAAAACACGTTAAATAGATCGACGTGATAAATTGGTCGGTTTACCTCTAGACTTCATAAATAATTGGGTGTCTTTAATTATTACATTAGATATTCGGTTACAAAAAGACGTGAAATAGACGTCACTGTTGCCACTTATAGGTTTCTGAGAACAGCAACCAATTATGACTAAAATATGACGTAATAATCACGTGTCGCTGCTATACATGGGATATAACTACAATAAGTAATAGAAATAATTAAGCTCCCCTATAAATAATTTAAATAGGTCAATAAATAAATAATCTGAACATAAATCAAGTGAATCTGAGCTTACATTAAAACTAATGGAGCTGCTTATTAGGGGAATGAAGTGGTTAATTCGCGAAACACCAGCGGGCAGTAAATTAACAAAAAAAAATAAATCCATGGCCACTATAAACAACCAACTAATTAGTTTACAAACCTCAAAACCTGATAATTATTATTATCGATTAATCGATCTTTGAAATTTAAACATAATTATGCAGGAACCTATTTTATCGGTTCAAAGCATAATGCACATATTCAAGGATTAATGATGAAAGTTTATTAATGAATAGATAATAGTATTCAAGAGAGACTTTGTTTATTTCTTCTCATTAAAAAGTTCGATTATTATTAAATAGGTATCCAATATCTAACTGCAATAAAAAAGGATCAAAAGTACAGGGTCGTTGTTAAAAAAGTATTCAATTATTACAAAGATCCTTGTGATTTTTTCAAATAATAGATACATAATTCACTGCTCATCTTTTCCCGGTAATTATTACTCCAGCCAGACCTTATAAATAAAGAAGATCAATCATAATTTTTACGCCTTTTGAATAATAATTTAAAATGAGTAATAAATAATTTATATCTGGCCGTTACTGCATTATGAGAATACTGAAATATAAATAAGAATACTAAATACGTGCGTGCATTGGCCTTTTATTATTGTTTCATTTGGGCGGTAAATATTCAAGGAACGCAAGAAACAAAAAAAACCTTCTTGCGCATCAATCGCAGAAATAGTGTATGCGATTCAATTCTGAATATTTTCACCGCTTTTTAAATTGGCTTTCTGAAAGTTTCCATAGTCAGGTCATATTAGCGTAGTGGTTTACTGAGAAAATTTCATTTCATTTAGTTTGAAAACGTGTCTTAGAATGGATTTTTAAATTTAAGAAAATAAATATAAAAATTGACCAATTTTAAAAATTTTTTCCTTTTCCTGTGTCCGCCACTGGCTAACTTTACTTAAAAAATACTATTCTTTACACCACCTTTAATAAATTTGCAAAAAGTGAAAGGGGAATTTTGAAAACCGAAAATTTGAAATTTTAGAGGAATAAACATCATGTAAAAATATTCGAATATCTCCGCCATTTTTCTTATTTGCTTCTTGAAATTTTTCAGAGTTAGGGGTTATTCGTATAGTTGTCTACTGGAAAAACTTCAGCTCAATTCCTTCAAAAAATGCTCATAAACGGTTATAGAAATTTAGCCATTTTTACCCTTTTCCTACCCACGCCACTGGCTTATTAATGAAAAATATGCAAATTTTACTGCATTAACTCAAATTTAAAATAATTTTCTTCCAATCGTGTTAATTTGGTTTAAATTTGTTTTTCTAACTTGCTTATAATAGGTAGGTAGGTATAGGGGTTCAAAATCTGGCAATTTTTTCTAAAATTGAAAAGGCCGCCATTTTGAAACGGCTCGATTTTACTCAAATACAGTACCAGACGACTCCTTGCGGCTATCTTTCTCATAAAAAAATTTCAGCCCCCTAGATTGAAAACTGCGACCAGAAACCGTGCCTCATAGATGGTTTTTGTTTTTAATTTGGAGGGACACCCTGTAGAAGTAACGCAGCTTTAGAGAATTTTTTTTACGAAAATCAAATGTCATTTCGAAGTTTCACAAGCGTAAAAAATTTCGTTCACTAATCCTTAAATATGAAGCTACAGCAGCGGTTTTAAAATTTTAAAGAAATAAACATCATATGAAAAAAATATTAATATCTCCGCCATTGTTCTTATTTACTTCTTGAAACTTTTAAGGGTTAAAGGATATTAGTGTACTTGCCTACTGTGAAAATTTCAGTTCAATTTCTTAAAAAATTAACTCATAAACGGTTATAGAAATTTAGACATTTTTATCCTTTTCCTACCCACGCCACTGGCTTATGAATATAAATAATGCCAATTTTATTGCTTTAATTCAAATTTCAAATAGTTTTCTTCCAATCTTGTTAATTTTATTTTAAAGTTTTATTGCCATCTTGCTCATACAGGGACTCAAAAAATAGCAAATTTTCCAAAAATTCAAATGGCTGCCATTTTG
This sequence comes from Malachius bipustulatus, assembly GCA_910589415.1. Taxonomy (NCBI): domain Eukaryota; kingdom Metazoa; phylum Arthropoda; class Insecta; order Coleoptera; family Melyridae; genus Malachius; species Malachius bipustulatus. Next base: position 29,667,814 of record OU342638.1, on the reverse strand, counting down.
AAACAGCTTGGCCGATTTTGCTCAAGTGCAATACCAGACCACTCCTTGTGGATATCTTACTCCCACAAAAATTTCAGCCTCCTAGATTCAAAACTGCGACCTGAAATGAGATGACAAAAACCGGATTTCTGGAACTTTGAAGGGACACCCTGTAGAAGTGATGGGACTTTTGGAAATTTTTTCAACGAAAATCTAACGTCATTCCAAAGATTTACAAGAATCCAAAATTTCGTACACGAATCATGAAAGATAAAGCTACAGGAGCGATTTGAAAATCGAAATTTCGCGATTTTGGAGAAATATATAAATATATTATATAAGTACCTATAATTATAATAGAAGTAATTGCCAAATAAATATATTAATGGAAAATTGTTAAGGGCTATAGGCAAAAGTCTTTTTTTTAAGTGTGGTCTTTATTATAATATCAACGTTTCGACCGAACAATTTGGGTCATCTTCGGGATTCTAAAGTCTTTAGTAAGTAGCTGCTATATCGTTAACTGTTTCCTTTTTGTCATTTTAGAATCCCGAAGATGACCCAAATTGTTCGGTCGAAACGTTGATATTATAATAAAGACCACACTTTAAAAAAACCTTCTTGCGCATCAATCGCAGAAATAGTGTATTTTTATGCGATTCAATTATGAATATTTTCACCGCTTTTTAAATTATTGGCTTTCTGAAATTTTCCATAGTCATGTCATGTTAGCGTAGTGCTTTAATGTGAAAAATTTTCTGTGATAATTTCATTTCATTTCGTTTCAACACGTGCCTTAGAATGGATTTTTAAATTTAAAAATCAAAAAAATTGGCGCAAAATTTTACAATTTTGTCCCTTTTCCTATGCCCGCCACTGGCTAACTTTACTTGAAAAATACTATTTTTTACACTACCTTTAATAAATTCGGAAAAAACTGAAAGGAGAGTTTTGAAAACCGAAAGTTTGAAATTTTAGAGGAATAAACATCATTTAAAAATATTAGAATATATCTCCGCCATTTTTATATTTGCTTCTTGAAATTTTTGAAGGTTAAATGCTATTAGTATAGTTGTCTACTATCAAAATTTCCGTTCTATTCCTTCAAAAATAAGCTCATGAATGTTTATAGAAATGTAGACATTTTTACCCTTTTCCTACCCACGCCTCTGGCTTATTAATAGAAATGATGCAAATTGTATTGCATTAGCTCAACTTTCAAATAAGTTTATTCCAATCTTGTTAATTTTGTTTAAAAGTTTTTGATCTTGCCTATTTAGGGGTTCAAAATCTAGCCATTTTCCAAAAATTGAAAAGGCCGCCATTTTGGAATGTCTTTACCTATTTTACTCAAATACAGTAGACGACTACTTGAGGGTATCTTACTACCAAAAAAATTTCAGCGCTCTAGATTGAAAACTTCGACCAGAAACCGTGCCTCACGGACGGTTTTTTTTTCTGAAATTCGGAGGGACATCCTGTAGAAGTAACACAACTCTAGGAAAATGTTTTTTACGAAAATCAAACGTCAGCCCTAAGGTTTATAAGAGTAAAAAATTTCGTTCATTAATCTTGAAAGATGAAGCTACAGGGCGTTTTTAAAAATTTAGAGAAATTAATTTAAAAAAAAACATCATGTAAAAAAAATCGAATATCTCCGCCATTTTTCTTATTTACTTTTTGAAATTCTCAAGGGTTGAAGTCTATTAGTATAGTTGTCTACTGTAAAAATTTCAGTTTAATTACTTCAAAAATGTGCTCATAAATTGTTGGACAAATTTAGCCATTTTTACCCTTTTCCTACCCACGCCACTGGCTTATTAATAGAAAAAATGCAAATTTTGTTGCATGAAATTAAATTTCAAGTCATTTACTTCCAATATTGTGAATTTGATATAAAACTCTTTTTCTATCTAGCTTATACAGGGGTTCAAAAAATAGTCCTTTTTCCAAAAATTAAAATGGCCGCCATTTTGAAACGGCTCGATCGATTTTGCTCAAGTACAATACCAGACCAGTTCTTATATATATCTTACTCCCACAAAAATTTCAGTCCCCTAGATTGAAAACTGCGACCTGAAATGAGATGACAAAAACGGGATATGGGGAATTTTGAAAGGACACCCTGTAGAAGTAACGCGACTTTAGGAATTTTTTTCAACGAAAATCTAACGTCGTTCTAAGGCTTTACAAGGATCCAAAATTTCATTCACTAATCTTGAAAGATAAAGCTACAGGAGCGTTTTTAAAATCGAAATTTCGCGATTTTGGAGAAATATATATATATATAAATATATATATAAATATATATATATATATATAAATATATATATAAATATATATATATATATCGTGGGCAGGTGAATTTTGGAAAACCACTTTTTCGTGATCTGGGGGTCATGATCGGTGGACATTTGATGAGTTTGGGTGATTTTCGAAAAGTGATGTCGTCCTCAATAGTGTATTTTTTTATTAAAAAATACACTAAAAGACTTTTGCCTATAGCCCTTAACAATTTTCCATTAAGTACCTATATATATCGTGGGCAGGTAAATTTTGGAAAACCACTTTTTCGTGATCTGGGGGTCATGATCGGTGGACATTTGATGATTTTGGGTGATTTTAGAAAAGTGATGTCGTCCTCAATAGTGTATTTTTTTGTTAAAAAATACACTAAAAATCTTTGGATCAATTATTATTATTATTAAAAGTTAATCGAGAGCAAATTTTACATTTCCCTCAGGGTATTTATTTCCTTGCCTTGCCATTTTAGCGTGAAACAAATTCCAATATCCAATAGCTCTCGCAAATTCAGTTCTAAATATGAAATTTAAATCGATGAATTATGCCACCTCCGTTATTAAATTTACTTAACAAGCACTCGAAGAGATATTTAGTTAAATGTAGGGTGGAATCGGGAAACTCGGTGGATGTAAAATGTGATCGCCTGATGGAAAAAATTTATTTAGGAAATAAGAAATTTCGTTTTTTTTTTTAGTTTTGTTCTGGATATTTCAGTAACGACGACGTAAGTTAACATAATTTAATTTCAGATTCTCAGCAAGTATAAAATATGGCATTTTTTCTCTACTTTGATCGTGTTTATGAGAGAAACATTTCCTTTTTAATAGCCACTTGTTTCTCGGGAAACTCGGGAAAAACAGATTGCTATAGCGAATTCGATTGACCATTTTCTACATTTTTTTTTTTTTTTAATACGTTCCGGCTAACTTCACAATTCTACAATCTTCTTTGGAAGCTAAGCGGCCGTTTATGTGCGTCGAAACACTCCCGTGAATTTGGCCCTCGAATTATATGAAACCGCTATATTTTTCAGAGTTCTGAATATAACTAGAATAGTTCTAAATTTTTAATAGTTCCGCGGAACATAGGCCTTTAAGAGCAAAAATTCGTGTTGGGGGCTCACTCCACGCGGCCCCCACTTTTCTCAGAATATTAGTTCTGATGTGATAAGTAGCAACAAAACTAGGAGTTCTCGTATTAGTTAGTTTAACGTAGTTCCTGTATATTTCCGTGAATGGGTTCTGTTGGGAAAATTTTTTTTGCAAAATTTTCAAAAAAAAACGGCGAAAATGAGTTCTGATTAGAGTTCTGGGTAGCCCCCGAAAAGTTCAAACGAAAAAACCGGGTGAGCATCATGTTTCGACTCCCGAAAAAAACCCGTTTACCTTCCAGAGAGAATTTTAGAATTGTGAAGTTAGCCCGATCGGAAATTTAAAAAAATCATATCTTTTTTCTGGACGTGGTCAAACGAAATAATCGGGTGGTCAAACGATGGTCAAACCGGGTGAGCAAGTTACGACTACCGCAAGCGAACCGTTTAGCTTCCAGAGAGAATTGTAAAATTGTGAAGTTAGCCGAATCGGAAATTTAAAATAATCGAAACCTTTTTTCTGGAAATGGCCAAACGTGGTCAAACGATGACCAAACGAATGCGGTATAGCAATCAGTTTTTCCCGAGTTTTTCCGGCTCACTTCACGAAGCCAGTTTCCGGTGAAATTTGCACCCCTGAGTGCGAATTTTCATAAAAATTAAAACGTCATGCCATTATCCACGATTTGTCCACGTTTCTCCAACCAAAATTTCCGTTTCTCCATCCCTCAAAGAAAAGTTGTGACCAAGTAAAAAATTGACAGCAGCAAATGCGAATTCTTATAAAATTCAAACGGCAATTGTTTGTCCACATTTGTCCAACCAAATATTTCGTTTGTCCACCTTCCAAAAAAAAAGTCAAGTCTAAAAATTTGACATCCCAAGTGCGACACCCCCAAGAACATATTTCATTAATTTTCAAACGGCATTCCTTTGTCCACGGTTTGTCCACGTTGATTATTCTTATTAACAACCTGAACTGACAGTTAACTTACTGTTAACAAAGGGACATAAAAAACAGACAAGTAACTGGCCCTGAGCACTTCCGACTGCATTTTCTTCAATATAGGCACTGAAATGCTCCTTTCTCGATCCACTATAAAAAATGTTCTTTGAGACGGGGACAAACGAAAATTTTGGGACAAACGTGGACAAATCGTACACAAACGTATGGCCGTTTGAGTTTTATAAAAATAAGCATTTGATGATGATGACAATTTTTTCAAGGTGGTCGTAATTTTTATTTGAGGGGAAGGGGACAAACGAAATTTTAGGGTGGATAAAAGGGGATAAAATCGTGAACAATGTAAATTTTCTAATGTTGTCTTAATTTTTTTTTAAGGGTGGACAAACGAAAATTTTGGTTGAACAAAAGTGGAAAAATGGTGGACAAACGAATCCCGTTTGAAGTTTATGAAAATTCGCATTTGCTGCCGCTGTCATTTTTTTTGAGTTGTTCATAATTTTTGTTTGAGTGGGGGGGGGGGGAGTGCAAAAGAAATTTTAGGGTGGACAAAAAGGGGACAAAATCGTAGACAATGTAAATTTTCTAATGTTGTCTTATTTTTTGATTAGTAGATAATTTTGGTTGAACAAACGTGGAAAATAGTGAGCACACGAATCCCGAAATTTCTTTGAAGGGACGGGGCAAACGAAATTTTAGGGTGAACAAAAGGGGACAAAATCGTGGACAATGGTGTTACTTATGTAAATTTTCTAATTTTGTCTTAATTTTGTTTTTTGACGGGTGTACAAACGAAAATTTTGGCTGGGCAAACGTGGCAAACAGTGAACACATGAATCCCGATGTTTTTTTGAGGGTAGGAGGCAAACGAAATTTTAGAGTGGACAAAAAGGGACAAAATTGTGGACAATGTAACTTATGTAAATATTATAATTTTGTCTTAATTTTTTCTTTTTTTTTTTTTTTGAAGGGCGGACAAACGAAAATTTTGGTTAGACAAACGTGGAAAATAGTGAACACACGAATCCCGAAGTTTCTTTGAGGGAGGGGGAGAGGACAAACGAAATTTTAGGCTGGACAAAAGGGGACAAAATCGTGGACAAAAGGGTTGCTGATGTCAATTTTTTTTTTAATTTTGCCGTAACTTTTTTTGAAGGGTGGGCAAATTAATATTTTGGTGGACAAATCATGGACAAACGAAAGCCGTTGAAATTTTATAAAAATTCCCAAGTATAGGGGTGCCAACTTCACTAAGCTCTTGTTTCCTTTGTTTCAACGAATCTAATTACAACCAGAGTTCAAACCGCCAGAATGCAAACTTTAGGTTTAAGTTTGCTAAATTAAGTTTCAGCATGTTTGATCGAAGTCGAGTAAAGTCATTCCTGACCTAGTCTGCAAGATTTTCGTTCGACCTACAAAGCCGTTCGTGTTTGACATCATGCCAAAGATCTTTCTAGAAGTTACCTTGTAAAGTAACAATGCAAATTCACGTTTTATTGTTGAATTCTATTTTTACCAAACAATGTTTGGTCAGTTTTTTTACCAGTCCGGTAAATACGGTATAGTAGGATTAACTTTAAAAAGTCAGATGTGACGTTACACTAACCGTCCGAATTAATATTTTTAATTTCACCAGAAAATGTCAAACAGTTAATTGTCAAGTTGTGAACGAGCGTAAATTATTGAAGGAAATCATTCAAATATGAATTGAACCGCTTACGTCAGTTTGAGAGCCACTGACAACTACATAAAATTTATTCACGTAATGACATTCTATCCTCTGTGTTGTGCATTTAATTCTCATTCAAAACCAATGTTGACGTATACTTATTTATGCGGGATGGAGTGTTTAGACAAACTGGACGGTTACTATAAAAACCACGTATATGAAACAAAATAAATCGAACTATCAAATGGAGGTGTATTCTTAATCGATACGTATGACTTTTTAGACTTTATTGGACTATAATAAAGATAAGTTCAAAAAATAAAAAAGCATTATGATTGATGCATATAAAACCGCTTATTTAAATTTAATGTATTAGCTTAATTGCTATGATAATGAGGTTAAAAATAGAATACCAAATTATAATCAGATTAGATGTCAATGGAAATAATTGCAACGTACTAGCAAATTTCGCTTTCAAACGTTTATGGGAAAGATAAACATGAAACTAATAATTTACCACAATAATTATTTTATTTATGCTTATAAGTTGTAGAAATTTTTTTGTATAGTTGCGAGAACAATCAAATAAACCCGACGAAATGTCCAAAAAGTTTAAATGGAAGCAGTCTTGACGTTTCGAGATCTTCCGCCTCTCTGCCACAAAATGACAATATCTACAAAGACACGATAACAAAGGACTTAAAACCAGATACGGTTCCTTTGACAAGGTCAACAGTCCGTTAACAATGGTCTTCCTCTGGCAGGCCCGAGTGATCTCAGAACTGCAGAACTGCACGTCGGAACTGGGGAAAATTTTTTGCTGAGGGGAACCTGTACTTGGTTTGACCAAAGGTCTTCTAAGGTTATTAAGGAATAGACTCAAAAAGGTCTAGAGAAGTATTAGGAGACCAGAAGTACCAGGCTGCAGGTTCAGGCTACTTGTTGGGGTGCTCACAAGTCATAAAAGTCTAAACAAGCACTTTTAGTGGCGAGGGTGGACCCAGTTTGTCCCAAAAGTCGAACAGACGACGAAGGCTTCTATTACTACCTGTAGGCATATGCGAGGTACTACAGTGGCACTAGAACTAGCACTAGCACAATAAAAGATGAAGATATGGGACTCCTCTCATTGAAACGATTTCCTGGCCTTTATCCCACCATACTACCAATTAACTACTTAGGTGATCTCAAAGTGGTAGTGTCCAGTGAGAAGTCCATCACCGTTCTAATCCACATTCTGTTGAGATGCAGTATTTATCTGGCAAGATTTTGAAAAGGTTCTTTTGTCATAGACTTGCCATGTTTATTTCCTGGGAATCTCTTCCATTGAGCTACTGCGACGAGTACCATGTTTCTTGGGATGATTAAAACAGGTTCGAGCCCTGTTTGTTATATCTAGCTAGATCGGTGAGCCTTAGGAGAGTTGGAGATAGAGACCATCAGCCAACTAATATGACCTTGAAGGACTTTCCAAAAACGATATCTTATTAGGAACCAACCATCAGATCCTAGGCAAGTATGTTTGAAGAGTGTACTTAGTGAAGACCAGTCCAGTTTTGGGAACGCCAGAAGCCACAGCTACAGTGTTAGTGAAGAGAGACCCCCAAGAGACTACTAAATAAATAATTATTTTCAGCGGTTGCACAACAGAAACCTCGAAATTTGATCCCACCACAAAAATAATTGACGGTCCTGAATTCAAAAACAACAATTTTATTCATCCTTTGTTTTCTAAACGGCAAATTAATTCCAGATTAAGTATCCATTCAATAAACAATTGTTCTTTCATCAATTTTAACTGGCAACATTGACGATAATAAAACTACTTACATTATTTATTATTCCAGTAAACAGTTTGGTAGGCATTTATTTGCTTTGGTTTGGACACACGAACTCCACGCTCGTAACAATTGCTCTCATTACGTGTATGTTGGTGATTGTTTCGTAATTGATCGCTGTCACGTAGGTGCTTCGGTGTCCGGTGTCGGAAATTGTTATCAAATTGATACCTTGGAAGAAGATAATAGCGTAATGGTCATCGTTGCTTATCGCAGTAACGGAATATCCAACTCTATAATAAAACTCCCACCGGAATTCATCTACCTACTACCTGCATAATGCAGGATACAAAAACTGTTGCTGGTCGCATTTTCAAATGTTTTAATGGCAACAGATCCATTAAATTTCACGATCTAGGTCAAAGATAGTGTTCAAATAATTTATCATAGGAGCTCTGAAAAATAATCACTTCAATTTTTTGCACAGTGCCAAAATTATAAAACTGTTTTTGGGAAATTTTTTCCGCAGGCAATGCAAAAAATCCTTCGTCGATCTTTCTTATCAGTCCGCCGTTTTGAATTTTCTGAAAATGTTTTTCGTGAAGAACTCGGCCATTTAAATTTTTTTGGTAAAAGTGGGAGGAAATTATTGTAGGAAATTCAATTTTTCTACAACTTTGTTCATTCAGTTTTTTCTGTACGATCGATATTTATTTAATTAAACCTGTAAAAAATCTGGGAAGTCATTTGACAAATATCCGAGGTCTCGTTAAGGTGGCCACCAGCCATATCTTAGGAACTTATTGGTCGTAGAGCCTCAAAATAAAAGAATTAAGGCTTTTTCTTGTTCTACCCGTTAGGGGGTCACTGGTAGTCGAAATTCAAAATGGCGACCAGATCCGAGTTGCGAAAAGTCCGCCATTTTGAATTTTTTGAAAATATTTATTTCTTGAATAAATCGGCCATTTTCAATTTCTTTTTTGGTAAAAGTGAGAAAACTTGCAGGAAATTCATTTCACAACTGAATTTTTCAAATTTCAGGTGGATTTTTGGCTATAATGACTGGGCTATAATATAAAGTCATTAGTCGAAGTTATTACATATCAAATATTACACAATGCGTGTATAAAGTTTGGAAAAAAACATTTTTCGTTATGTAACATTTCTTAGGAAATCGTTTTGACACACAGATTTTGGTTTTAAAATGCCATTTTCGGACGTGTAACATTTTATTATTATGACGTCATTGCTCTTTTGGTGTGAAATGACGTCATTACAATGGTTTCATCATACCCAAAAACCAATGACGTCATAGTACATAAAGTACGCATCATAGGGGATTTTTTTCCTTTTTGTTCGAGGAAAATTTTGACTTCGCTACTAGTTTGTGCTTTAAAAATGATGACAAATGGCACGCATACCTGCTGTCACTTGATATGAGAGAAGAAGGAATAATTTAGTGCAAATTTCAATAGTTTTGGAAATTTAGAAATGCTCAGTGCAAAATTTTTTTTTTTAAACATTTTACCAGAGGGTTCAAAATTGGTACATAGGTAATCTTTGCAAAAACAATATCAAATTTGATACTTATAAAAGACACGTAACAGCTGGTGTGCCTGTCATTTGAAAGTACATATGACATGCCGTAACCTTTTTGAATTTACTTTACTTTCGACTTTACTTAACTTTACTGAAATTACTTTTTTTAATAAAAATGTGAAATTTTAGAGAAATGTTCTCCTCAGAAAGAACTCCGAAATAATGTATAACATGCTTTATCACGATTTTTTTTATTTAGTGGAGAATATTCTCCTTGAAAAACGTTTGAAACGATGTAATACAAGTAGGGGTTTGCCACTAGACAAAATAAAAGGCGATGACGTCATCGTACAAAAAATTATGATGACGTCATTGGTTTTTGGATATGATGACGCCATTATGATACCGTCATTTGTCACCAAAACCAATGACGTCATCATAATAATAAGGCATTTAAAAAAAAAATCGATTCATAAAAACGGAATTATAGATTTTGTTCCAAACTTTATACACGCACTGTACCTATACACCCAAAATCCTAAATGAAAAAACGTTTTGTCATTAACGAGGCTTTGGGGATAAAGACCGTGACAGACGACCGTACCTAACTCCGTATTATCTATACTTACTTGAAAGAAAAGACTAAATCTAGAGATATAAATTTCTAATGTTTAAAAAGGTGGAGTGGAGTGGAAGTGAAGTTAGAAAGGGGAGAAATGGGAGATAAATGAGAAGATATAAGAGAAGGCGGAACAGAAGAGAGAATAAAGAAGAGATGAGGGTCGTTTTATAACAAAATTCTGCCTCCAATTTTTTTTTATGTGGGTACAATTTCATCAATTTTCATTCATGCATAGTAAATGGTAATCCATCAGTTTCCAAGTTAGCTCTCAGAATTTAGTAGATCAGCGTTGAATTACAAAGACAAAAATTTCCGTTACATTGGCCGTTTTTCCCATGAATTACCCGATCGCAAATATCTTTGATTACCTAAAAATAATGTACTGGTGTGAGTATATGGTTGTCTTTCTCACGAATTACTGAATCGCAGCTATAAAAAATTTCCTCGATTTCCCCATACCGGGGAGAGAAAGTCGTGATGATGACCGAAAAAAATCTGCACCATTTTCGAGCCATCTCTGCAAAACTGTCACCTTTCTATGCGGTGAACGACTTTCAAGCGCTCCATGACTTAACCTCAATATTTGTTGATGACAACTGGGAAATCTTCCATGTTGTCACAATGGAAATGATTCCAAAATGAGAGGTTTTGAATTATTTAAAAAGATTTCCTTTTCTACGTTGAAACATATTTCATATTAATGCAAGAAAATATCAAGTACCTATACAACATTTTCAATTAAGTATTGGTAATTAGTCCATTAATTATTCTCATCAACTTAAAAGTAAAATCGTGCTGCTGCCATTTTAACCGCAAATTAGGCTGTAGATCTTAGACGTGGGCTTCTATGACGCATTCAAGAATGAACTTGCCACAGAATTCAACCAGTTCATGCCTCGGCAAATTATTTACTTGAATTAGGAAATTACTGAAACGTCAAACGCAACTCCTGTAAATTCTCTTACATAAACAAATACAAGCAACTCCTTTGAAAGTACAGGGATACATGCGGCCTTTAAACATGTTCGCTTGTACCACTCGCCGATTTTGCATGCCTGACTGAAATGGAAGAAGCAACATCAGGTAAAGGAAATATGAAATATGGAGAGTTCATCAAAAAAATCAATACAATTTAATAAATTTGTGACTCCAGATATTACTCCACAACCAACTCCCGCACCTCCATGTGGTTTAGATGGTGTGGTAGTCTTTCATCCCCCATGCATCGAAGATGAAGGTTTCGGTTAACGACTACGGGGTTAATAAATTGGAGACAAGGGTATCCTAGAATATTATTGAACGTTCTGGTTTGGTCTAGAATAGTGACAAAAAAAAAGTTCCAGAATGTTATAGAATAGGCCCAGTAGGTTTTAGAAAATTTTTGATTTTTCTAGAATGTTCGAGAATGTTATAGAAAGTCCAGGGATGATAATGATCTAGAAAGCTTGGGGATGTGCTGTTCTATAAAGTACTAGAATGTTCTATAAAGATCCAGAATATTACAGAATTTTCTATAAAGTTTCAGATTGTTCTAGAATGTTCGAGAATGCTGTTGAAAGTTCAGGAATCTTTAAGAATGTTCAAAAAATATGAGAATGTTACGGAATGTTCAGAATGCTTATGAATGTTCTAGAATTTTATATTCTCTGGAATTTTTTATTGTGTTCGAGGATGTTTACGCCGGGTGGACAAAAGAAACAAATTGTTGCATAGATTGAGGGAAAAATGATAGAAGGAAATGGCCCTGAAAAATCGCTGGAAAATACTATTGAGCTTTTAAAATCACCACTAGGGGGCGCAGTAGTCATACTCAAATATTATGTGGGTGCTTTTGCCAAATTTTTGTTGATTTAGGGTAATTTGTGGTGACCTTTCAAATCTAATAAATTAGGTATTAGGTATTTAGAAAACAAGGAGTCCATTGTTTTTGTGCCATTGTATTTAATTTATGTTAATAATTATTATCTAGCTGCAGATCTCTAATCAGAACAAAATCAAAAATTTTTGTTTCAAATCGGATAAAATATAAATTTACAGTTAGCTGCGGAGATCCAGTAATTCTGGCTTCTTCGAGAACTAGCTCATTTAGCCACAGACAAATTTTTATTAGATCGAGAAACCTGATATAGAAAAAATAAAGAAAAAGGTGTCATTATCCAAATTATGGAGTTCAAAATCGGGGGTGATGCTGAATTGATACAACTAGACGCTGACTTGCGAGAGCCCGGATCATTGGCAGACGGAAATAATAAAAGAACAAACGCAATGTTTTGAACGCAACAAACGCAAAACACTAAAAGCATTTTTGAGGTCAAGCGCACCCTTAAATTAGGGGAAAAATCAAGGGAGAGAAAGCAATGATAAGAAAAGAAAAGCCTGCAGCTAAATTTAATTCATGGAGTAGAAAATTTCGAAAGTCATCCGATGGTGACGACATAATTTTATGCAATTTGATTGCAAAAATTCCAAAAATGTTTCCATCAGAATTATTGTTCATCAGAAAAATTGAACAGATAAAACACATTCCTACTAATCCAGAAATTATGGTGAGCTATATCTCTGTCACATTTGCTATAAAGAGAAAAGCGATGGAAAAGCGTACATTGAAGAAGTTTACATTAAAGTCGATAAGGGGAGTAGAACATTTAACAAAATTCTGACAAAGAACCAGGTTAATTAGGTAAACAATTAACAGAGGGTGAATTTAAAATATTTTGTATTGCAAATTCGGATTTTATTTCTAAAAGTTGGTAGATGGCGCTGTAATCAACCAAAATAATTCATTTCCCATTTGTCTCATTCCTGAAATTGAAAGAAAATGATCCATGAATCAAAAAATTAGGGTTCCTAACTAAAATTTACTATGTTCAACCCCTCACCCCGCTCCACCTTCTACAAGAAGAGTGGACGAGGAGCAATTTCCTAAGTATTTTCAGCCGTAAAATCCGAATCTGCAATAAAAAATAAGAGTTCCTATTTATGATTTAAAAAAATTGCCCCATCACCCCTAGGGATTAGGGGTGGGGAGGTCGAGTCATGTATCCAGTTGTCGGTGAATATCGCCTTCCAGACGAACAATTTTTATTATCAACTTTTTGTTGTTTTTCATATTTTTCTCATTGTCTTCAGATAAAATGAGAATCCGGTATGCAGATACAGCGTTATAACTATTTAGTTGCTCACTACAGGGATATCGGAAACCGTAAAAGATAAAGGGTCGTTTAAATTGGCAAAAAGATTTTCGTCTTAATATGTTGGTGAAAACTGATCTGAAGTATCGCAGCTAGTTAATGAAATAACCGAAAAAAACTAAAAATGTCGAATTTTCGTTTTTGCTCATAACTCTTTTGTTAATGAAGATATTTTTTTGAAATTTAGTTTTTGAGCATAAAAGGACTAGTTTTATTAATAAACAGCGCCATTAGTTTTTATTTACTTTGTTTCGTTTTGAGATGAGACTGTCAACTTTTTTTTCTTACGGACGCCATATTGAATTTTTATTTCAAGAAATGCAAAAAAATCAAAAATCCAATTAACGGTGTATTACACTTGTATCTATTTTTATCTAGTTGTAACTAATAAAGTATTAACTTTACAATTTTACAATTTTTTGTTTCAATATTCAATTTCCAAAATATTGCTACTTAGTCCAGTAAATAAGCCTGAAAATCTGGAAAAGTGGTGGAACGCCACCGATTAAAAAAAAAAAATTTTTTACCACGAAAAATTAATAAATTCGGGTAAATTCATCCCTCCCAAAGCACCCCAAATATAGTAACAGTGATTGAAAAGTTATGATAATTTTTTATTTTTTTCACCTTTAAAATTTCACCTTGGAAATCGTCTCTGGAATATTTTCGAAGTCTCTGATTACGAATCCCAGGTCTAAAAGCAGGTGGGGGCGGTTCCAACCAACGGTGACCATTCATGTTAGGTAAGGAGAAAGCTCGGGAGAAAGAGGGTGACCAAAAGTCGAAGTCAATGCAGATTTCCGGTGTTTCTATTGAACAATTTTAGTGGGCTATTAATTGGATATCTCAAAAATTTACGCGATAGTGTCTAACCGGGAGGTCTGAGGAATACGGACTATCCCCAAACAAAAGAGGGGTTCGGGGGTCCTCCCCCGAAAAAACGTCAGCTTAAATAAAATTCTCCAGCTTACAAATCAATCAGCTATCGAAAACAGAAAAGTTGAAAACCGAGGTGAAAACTTTCTAATTTTCAAAAAAAAATTTAATCGGACCTCAGATTCGTGTCTAGCTACCTTTAAAAAAAACCCGCGAGACGATTTTTGAAGCGAACCACTCTCACTTGCTTTTGGACCTCAGATTCGTAATCGAGACCCCTAAAATCCTTCAGAGACGATTTCCAAGGTGAGATTTTGAATTTTCATGACTTTTTTATCACTGTTACTATTTGGGGTAGGTACTTTGCATTGGGAGGGAGGAAATTACCAAAATTTTCCAAGTTTTCTTGATAATGCAGTGGATATGAATGTTCCTGAAGGTCTAAAGAATTCAGGAAAAATTGAATTTTTTAAATCGGTGCTGTTACACCACTTTTCAAGATTTTCCGGCTAATTTACTGGACTAATTACCTAATAAACTAAAAACTAAAAAATAATCTTTTTTTGACATCCTGCTGTATCTCGAAAACGGTGCATTTCCAGAATGAACCAATAAGGAATCACCCCCTAAAATTTTTCGCACTTATTTAGGATAACACTTTGCAGTGGCGTAGCTACATATGGGTTACTTAGGGGTCAGAACCCCCTCCCTAGCCCATAGGCAATCTAATATGATGATAATTTTCTCAAGTTTTCCTTTACAAAAAAAATATACAGGGTGTTAGTTAAGTACGGAGCCAAACTCCAAGAGGTGCTTCCTTGAGTGAGTTTAAGAAGAAAAGTTCAAATAAACATGGGTCCGAAAATGTTTTCAATTTTTCAAGATACAGGGTGTCAAACTTGAAAAAAAAATTCGAATGTTCGTGAATATCTCTAAACTCTTTCAATCAATTTTGTTGAAATTTGACAGTTCTGTTTGTAATAACAAGAGGGTAATTTAGCCCCAATTAGATTAAAATTATTAATTCCAGTGGCGTCCCGGAAGACAGTCTAACTAATATTTTTGATTAAAAACTTGGGCGCCACTGACTTTTTTTTTAATTTTGTATTTTTTTCGAATTAAGCAACTAGAAATACAACTATTTTATCTCTTGAGTTTTTTTCATATCTTGCTTTGTTTTCGAAACAAAAAAATAAAAGTTTGGCACCCTGTATCGTAAAAACTATATGCATTTTCGGACCCATGTTTATTTGAACTTTTCTTCTTAAAATCACTCAAGGAAGCACCCCTTGGAGTTTGGCCCCGTACTTAACTAACACCCTGTATATCCAAATAGGCGTAGTAAAAATTCTTGGGTGTTATTTATTTAATGAATTTAAATAACATTTTACTGTTCAGAACTATTATTTTTTGAATAAAAATCAGCATGGAACAAGCTCAGGACACTACTTAGCCCGTATGTGGTTTCAGGCACAAAAGGGCTGAGATGGACAATGAAAATATTTAACTGGAACAACATTAATAATTACCTAAACCTCACGTCTGGCTGTTGGTTGGTCGAAGCCGAAGACAAACAGAACCAGAAATTACGGATTACCAGTATAAATTACCAGTAAATACGGATAATAGCAGGTACTTACTGCAGACTCGATTAGGTTTAATTCTCTAGTTTCTGATTTAGTTCGATGGTGAAAAAAAAACGGTAATATTTTAAAATAAAATGCATACGTGGTGATAAAATAAAAACAAAAGTGGTGATAAAAGAAAACGAAAGATTGCTGAAAACCATACATAGAACTTTGCTTTCGTGGCTAAAGGAACTAAAATAGGTACATGAGGAAGAAAAGATAGTACAAGTACTGCAACCATCAACAAGTAAGTAGGTATACAGGGTGTCAATGTGAAAACTTGCCACCCCTGAATTGTCCCTTGAAAAATGTTTCTCAAAAAAATCCCGAAGCAGGTCATTTTTTAATTCAATTTATATTGTATACAGGGTGTTCCTTGACTCTCTGTAATGAGTTTTTTGTCTATTTTTTTTCTTATTATCTCAAAAAATCCAGTAAGAATGGCTTTCGCAGTTGGAGTTTAAACTGAGTAGCTTATGAGTTATAAGCAAGTGAAAATCGTAGTTTTTCATTTTCAAAACAGCTTGTTTTGAAAACACCTCAAGATATCGGAAAACGGCTTACTGGATGAAATTTTTATACAGGGTGACGAAAAATCTATCATTTTCATTCACCCTGTATAAAAATTTCATCTCCACAATAGGATGCTTCTTTGAAAATGAAAAAATGAAAAAATTTTCACTTGTTTATAACTCGTAATAAGCTACTCAGTTTAAACTCCAACTGTGAAAACCATATTAGTGGATTTTCTCAGACAATCTGAAAATGTATTAATATACAAAGTGTCCCATTAAAAAAATAGACAATGTCCTCATTATTGAGTCAAGGAACACCCTGTATATTTTTTTACGTCAATAGAACATAAATTACATTAAAAATTGACCTGTTTCGGGATTTCTTTGAGAAACAATTTTCAAGGGGGAATTCGGGGGTGGCAAGTTTTCAATCCTGAATCCTTGAATTTATCAAGTCAGGTATCCCCACTGGCGTGAAAACAGCTGCTAAAAAGATAGCTGACAATTTTTGAACGCACTGTATGTACTTGTATAATGTTGAAATATTATCTGACAGCTATTAATTGATTTGTGTTGTTTATTTCAAGCAACTTATTTACGTCGAAGTAAACAATAAATAATGGCTTAATAGCAAATTATTGAGACTGAGTTTTTCAATATGGACATGGGAAATTATTACCTACTTACTTCTTTCAAGAACCCCATCTAGAAATTAGGTACTAATAGGTATGTAGATTTCAATTTTTTCAAGAAAATCATAAATCGAATAACTCGATCTGCCAAAATAGGAAAATTTTGAAAAAATTACAGACCAGCACCAGAACCGGTACCTACGAGGTAGGTACACCAGAATTGATTTCTTGCAAAACAACTACAGGGGCGGGTATTTTGAATCATGTCAAACATTCCCATAAAAATGAAAAAAAAAATCGATTTGCCAAAATAGAAAAATTTTGACAAAATTACGTAAGTACAATAAAATCGGTACCTATACGAGGTACACCATCAGAAATGATTTCTTGCAAACAACTACATACAGGGGCGGGTATTTGGAATCATATCAAACATCCCGAATAAATGTTTTTACTATCATTGTTAAAATGCTTTATAATAGCGTAAATGAAATATTATTATTATCCCCATAAAAATAAATTTCCCCATAAAAATAGAATCCCCATATAAAAAATCGATTTTTTTTATTTTTCATTTTTATGGGGATGCTTGACATTCAAAATACCCGCCCCTGTAGTTGTTTGCAAGAAATCATTTCTGGTGTACCTCGTAGGTAGGTACCGGTTCTGAACTGCTCTGTAATTTTTTCAAAATTTTCCTATTTTGGCAAATAGAGTTATTCGATTTAGGATCTTCCTGAAAAAATTAAAATCTACATATTAGTACCTAATTTCTAGAGGAGGTTTTTAAAAGAAATGGTTTAAAAGAAAGGAGGTTTTAATGATTTCCCATGTCCATATTGAAAAACTCAGTCTCAATAATTTGCTATTAGGCATTATTTTTTATTGTTTACTTCGACGTAGGTAAATAAGTTGCTTGAAACAAACAACACAAATCAGTAGCTATCAGATAATATTTCAACGTATACAAGTACATACAGTGCGTTCAAAAATTGTCAGCTATATTTTTAGCAGCTATTTTCACGCCAGTGGTATCCCCCCCTCAGTCAGAACAAGCACACACCAATCAAAATTATATTGGAATTTTTATAATTAAACAGGTATGGCATGCAGCTAGTAATAAGCATATACAGTGTGACCCATTTGTTCTTGAAACGCCCTGTAGAATCTTAATTTATGGTGCGATTTTAAAGAAATTTCTTTTAAATCATAGAGCTTGATAAACTATATTTTGGGAGCAAAAAGCGTCTCATTCCTACAAAATCTAAGGCCTACTAGATCAGTGTTTACTTGTAAAATCTCAAAAATTCATATTAGCGATTTTTTTTAGAAAAAATCTGTGCACGCTACTGGATTCACCAGTCCTCAAAACGGTATTGTACTAAATTTTATTGGAAATGTCAGAGTAATAAGGATCTTGCAGTTATTTTAGAAATTCATAATAGAACTCCGAATTTTCATTAATTTATTCGAAAAGGTCAAGAGAGACAAAACAAAAATTGTAAGTACGTCTAGTTGGTGATAATGTAGGTATGTACTTTAATTTTTTAATTATAATTTTTCATTTATTTTTTTTTTTATTTTTTTTTTTATTTTTTTTTTATTTTTTTTATTTTTTTTTATTTTTTTTTTACTTTTTTTTACTTTTTTTAATTTTAATTTTTACTTATGATAGCTTTTGACCTTTTTCAAATTAATTTATGAAAATTCGGAGTATTATGAATTTCTAAAATAACTACAAGATTCTTTTACTCTTTTTGTACAGTACCGTTTTGAGGGCTGGTGAATCCCGTGGCGTGCCCAGTTTTTTTCTAAAAAAATCGCTAATATGAATTTTTGAGATTTTACAAGTAAACACTGATCTAGTAGGCCCTGGATTTTGTAGGAATGAGACGCTTTTTGCTCCCAAAATATAGTTTATCAAGCTCTATGATTTAAAAGAATTTTTTTTTTAATCGCACCATAAATTAAGATTCTACAGGGTGTTTCAAGAATAAATGAGTCACACTGTAGGTACACCTAATCGTAGGTACTTTGTAAGTACCTACCTAATTTTATAATTTTACAACTACATATACTTTTAATCCAAGTCGTAAGTCCAAATCCAATGTACTTTTAGTAGGTACCTACGAAATTTTTAAAATATTAGGGAATTGCGTGACCTTGAAAATAAAAAATAAAAATCGCCTGCGGCACTTCTTCATGGGGCTTCTGTTCCCCAAACCCCCCTTTCAACGTCATTGATTATATTGTAATTTTGGGCGATACCGAATTGGGCGAAGGATTTTGTTATTCACTAATCCCAGGGGTCAATTGGGCGACAAGCGAGAAACTAGGGGATTATAAGAGATAACTGGACAGACAAGAAATACATGTGCGACCTTGCCCATATATATAGCAGTGTTGCCAGATTTATTTAGTGGTGCTTTTAGTAGATCGGATAGGTATACCTAATCAATTTATTATTAATAATTGAAGTCGAGTAGGCAGTAGGTACGTACCTACCTATAGCTATGTTCCACTTTAGGCGTCATCGGTAAGTCAGGTCAGGTCAGGTGAAAAAAATTAAAAAAAAAAAAACCTACCCTGACCAAAGACCTGGCTTACCCGTGAGTTTTAGTGAGAAAAAAAAATAAATACCACTATAATTAATAATTTATAATGTGTATCGGCATATTTATTATATACAGGGTGCACCATATATATCCTTCTCTATATTGCTATCTCCTAACGCTAACAGATCCAGCATCGGTTAAACAAGTCCAAAGGAGCGCAATTTTGTGGCCATTATTTCGATTCCGTCGAGACATACAAAATATCTGTGACCGTTCCTGAAATATCCTGAAAAAACTGAAAAATCGAGATTTCTTATTTTTTCCATATCTCTTTTATTATTGGAGATTAATGAATAATTTTTTGTGGGCTTACATAAGTCGTCAAAAGCTATCCGTTTGACATTTCAAAAATTTTCAAAGCCGACTTGATCCCAGAATTTTCATAGTCAACTTTCGTTTTTCTTATGGCCACCATATTGTTTTTTATGTTGTTCTCATATAAAAAAATCATAAAAACTAAAAATTGTTAAATTTAAAAAAATAAATTAAAAAAATTTTTATTCTTCTTTTTTCTTTACAAAAAAGGCACATTTTTAGACCGAATTTCATAGATAAATTAAAAAACCACAAGGCAAGCACTATTTCGGCGTATTTTACAAATGTTGACGTTTTTCGACGATTTTTTATTAGATTTTTCTTTGAAAAAAGAAAAATAAAAATTAAAAAATTTTTTTTTGAAGTTTATTAATTTTATTTTTTCGTTTTCATTATTTTTTTCATATCAAACGACATAAAAAAATAATATGGCGGCCATAAGAAAAACGAAAGTTGACTGTGAAAACTCTTGGATCTAGTAGGCCTTGAAAATTTTTGAAATGTCAGATGGATAGCTCTTAACGGCTTATGTAAGCCTACAAAAAATTATTTATTAATTTCCAACAATAAAAAAGATATAACGAAAATAAGAAATCTCGATTTTTCAGTTTTTTCAGGATATTTCAGGAACGGTCACATATATCTGACATGTTGAAGACGAATTCGAGATGGCCACAAAACTGCGCATCTTTTCTCTAATTTAACCGACCCTGTATCTCTTAGCGTTCAGGAGATAGCAATATGGAGAAGGATACATGGTACATCCTGTATATTACTTTTCTATTGATGTTTCATGTTTCTGCTGTAGGTATAGTATAAAATAATTGTAAATGCGCTAAAGGCTTGATGATATATTTGACAGAACTTAAAAAAATAATGCATCAAGTATTCATATTATTTATTTATTTTTTTCAATTTTATTTAATGTAGAAAATCGGAATTTCTGTAAAATCTGGCAACGTAGCCATACAAGAGCATGCAAATAACTCAACGGTATTTAGAAATTCCTTCGCCCAATTGAGCTCCCGGATTATAAGGACCCCCGTCGTGACGAAGGGTCACTCAGGTAATTTCGCCCAATTGAGAAACGCCGGTAATTTTATGCATTTAGTCAATTTATGATCGAACCCCACCCATACGAAAATCATGGCCACGCCACTGACCCTCTGACCGGTGGTTTAGTTTAGTTTAGTTTACAAAAATTCTAATACCTAGTTAGAAACAGGTGATAATTAATTAAATTGGGGGAAATAATAATAATAATTAATTTGCCCAATTAATAAATAATTTATTTAAAACACTCACCAACGGCTTTCATGTATTCATCGAAATTTTCGCTGGTGGCCAGCTTGTACTTTTTCCCAATGCAAGCGTCAACCATTTTGCTCAAGATTATATCTCCTGAAAAAAAAATTATAATAAATAACACGATAAAACGTTATCAGCTATAGCAAAATTAATATCCTTTAATTACGCTAATTTTCAAAAAAGTTCAAAAAAAATATAAATTCCAAAGAACAACTCATTATGACCTTTTCTATATACACTCTACCTCCTAAACTCCTAAACCTAAACTCCACGTAGGTATTGATAAAAAAAAAATGAACCTACCGGTAATTAATTAAATAATAATTATTAAAATTGGTTTTAACAACGGTAGATAACAACGACGCCTATTATTTGAAATATTTCCTGCCCGCAGTTCTGGTTCTAGTTCTAGTTCTACCTCCAACAACTCCAACAAGACTAACTAATACTAATCAAGCGTGACCGACCGACAACCAACACCGACTAGACGAAGATAATAGACGTTCATTAAAACAATAAACAATAGAATGAGTCGACAATATAAGCTTCTACTTAACACCAACACCAACACCACGACATTTTCTACCTGTATTTCTATTACAACCTATCCAGCTTTAATCATGCGGTACTGATGGTACTGGTATTTGAATATTATTCAAATTACCTACCTATAGGTATACCTACTACTGAGACTGACTGACTGTCGTAAGTGTCGTAGTCGTTGGCTTCACTATCAAAATCTGGTAGATGCCGGTGCCGGTGCCGATACAACACTAACTACAACACTATTATTGCCGGTTAAGGTAGGTAGGTAGCCAGACAGTTGTTCGCTTCGACAAATGAAAAGTGAAAGTGATAATATTGATAACGGTTTTAGTTTTATCAGGGATGAAAAACGACTGAAACGAACAACAAGCCGGATGGAATGTTATTTATGCGTGATTGAGAGAGCGAGAGATAGAGAGGGGCCGCAGCCAGACGGGTCGCGTGATTTCATGAGTCATGCGCGAATTGAGCGGACGTGAAGAGGAATTAAAGATTTTTTAAAGGTTTGGATCAACTCCGGACTCCGGGCCGCATCCGCATCGCCAAATTCCGCAACGGATAGATTTAATTTTTTTTTTAAATAGTTGCAAATTAATGAATAAATTTCCTGGATGTTTTCGGTCATCTCGCGCGGAAAGTTTTCCTTTCGCCCGTTTGATGGCCGGGAATTTTTTCCAGGATAATGTCCCTCTCCTTTATGATGTAAATAAACCTTTAAGTGGATCGTGAAATGTAATAATAAAACTTTAACAGATGTTGCCTGTAATAATGTATAGTAACGATCAAGGATTTTCCTCGCTGAAATAATTAAATTCGTTACTCATGAGTCATGATGTATGTATTTGCGAGCTTGATACATTTTTTTGCCATTACGGCATTTTCGTTAGGTATACTGCGGAATAACAAAAAGATGGTGCACTCATTACCTACACCTTTGGGGCACAGGCTATACCGAAATCCAATCCACACAGATTGTTATTTACACAAAAACTCCAATCATCCAGCCCAAAAACGGGCAGTAATCGAACACCCAGGTGTTTTTACACTATTAAATAATCCCGAATTTGTTATACATCTCCAAGAATAGCTCGTCAGGACCTAATTTAATTCTACGGTACCAAGCGAACAACCATCAAGTTTTGGGAGCTGCATTTCTTCCCTATCTACCTGCAGCACCCAAGAGTCAAAACCAACTTTATTAAGCCTAGCCTACTCATAATAAGTTCGTAATATTCTTCCTTAGACCAAAGACCTTATTGATCCACTTTCTTCTACGTAGATTCTACAAAGGACAACGTCTGGTCAGCCAGTAATGAACACGCTGGTGTTTTTTTACACTATAAAATGACCCCGAATTTACCAGGGCCAACATCTCCAAGAATAGCTCGCCAGGACCTAAGATTCTGCGGTATACCCAGCGAACAACCATCAAGTTTTGGGAGCTGCATTTTTCTTCCCTATCTACCTGCAGCACGCAAGAGTCAAAACCAACTTTATTAAGCCTAGCCTACTCATAATAAGTTCGTAATATTCTACCATAGGCCAAAGACCTTGTCGATCCACTTTCCTCTACGTATATCTATTCTACAAAGGACAATGTTTTGTCAGCTCGAATTTTCTTAGATCTTTTTTTAGATGTTTTTTTGTTGCAAAGGTAAGATTTGAGAAGGTCCGGTTAGCTCTATTTTTTTGCAAGGTGTTTATAATAATGGTCAACTCAAAAATGCGATTTTTACAACGGCCGGTTTGACGAGTTCCAGTCCGCGGAGGTGACCAAACCTTGCAAAAAAATCGAACTGATCGTATCTTGTCAAGCTCGACCTTGCCGAAACACAATTATGAGCTGACCCGACTTTGTCAAACTGAACCTAACCGAACGCTGGATCTTGCAAAAAAAAAAAAAATGGTGCTGACCGGATCTTGTCATCTTGTCAAGAATAGCTCACCAGGAGTCAACATTCTACGGTACCCAGAGAACAACCATCAAGTTTTGTGAGCTGCATTTCTTCCCTATCTAGCTGCAGCACCGAGGGGTCAAAACCAACTTTAAGCCTTACTCAACAAACTCGCAATATTCTTCGTTAGGCGAAAAACCTTATCGATTGATCCACTTTCTTCTGCTGGAATTTACAGAGCACCATGCTACTATGGTTCTGTATAGGTACCAAACTCACCGTCAGCACCCCAGTGGCGGCTTTGTGGATTGCAATGCAAATAGAATAAAGTGTAGATTCTACAAAGACAAAAACTTCTCAGATGGAATTTTTTAGATCTTTTTTTTAGATGTTTTTTGTTGCAAAGGTGCGGTTTGACAAGGTCCGGTTAGCTCTATTTTTTTGCAAGATCTGGTCAGCTCAAAAATGAGATTTTTACAACGTCTGGTTTGACAAACTCCAGTCAGCGGAGGTGACCAAACCTTGCAAAAAAATCGAACTGATCGTATCTTGTCAAGCTGGACCTTGCCGAAACACAATTATTATTCTGAGCTGACCCGACTTTGTCAAACTGAACCTAACCGAACGCTGGATCTTGCAAAAAAAAAAAATGATGCTGACCGGATCTTGTCATCTTGTCAAGAATAGCTCACCAGGAGTCAACATTCTACGGTACCCAGAGAACAACCATCAAGTTTTGGGAACTGCATTTCTTCCCTACCTAGCTGCAGCACCGAGGGGTCAAAACCAACTTTAAGCCTTACTCAACAAACTCGCAATATTCTTCGTTAGGCGAAAAACCTTATCGATTGATCCACTTTCTTCTGCTGGAGTTTACAGAGCACCATGCTACTATATGGTTCTGTATAGGTACCAAACTCACCGTCAGCACCCCAGTGGCGGCTTGTGGATTGCAATGCAAATAGAATAAAGTGTAGATTCTACAAAGAAAAAAACTTCTCAAATGGAATTTTTTAGGTATTTTTTTAGATGTTTTTTGTTGCAAAAGTGCGGTTTGACAAGGTCCGGTCAGCTCTATTTTTTTGCAAGATCTGGTCAGCTCAAAAATGAGATTTTTACAACGTCTGGTTTGACAAACTCCAGTCAGCGGAGGTGACCAGACCTTCCAAAAAGTCCAAAAACATCGAACTGACCGTCCTACTCAAACTGAACCTAACCGAACGCTGGTTTTTTCAATTTTTTTCCAAGGGGAAAGAAAATCGGTGCCCGCCCTTGTCAATTATTATTATTATTCCTTCTAGGGCCCTCGTTCTGAAGATTGCGATTATTGTACCTCTATACAGGGTGTTCCTAAATACCAGGTACAGGAATCTACTGGCACTGGGGATCATTGTGCTTTTAATAAAGTGCATCTCCTATGGAATTTTATATTCGTAGAAAACAATTTTCTTCGGCCCTCTGAGTGGTTAAATCCCTCGGCTTCTGAGAAGGTGGCTATAAATTAGGTACCTACCTATCGAGGGAAACTTCCAAGAGCTTAAATAGTGTTCTTCGTAGAGTCCTAAGCGTGCATTAAATGCCAAAAATTTACTGAAGAGTTAGATGATACGAAAGGAGGAAATTCTTGGACTTATTTTATACTTTTGAAGTTCATATACAGGGTGGGCCATCGAAAAGGTAACAAGCCTAATAGTTTGGAAAGTGAAGATGTATGCGAAACGCGCCGAAACAGGTCGATTTTGTTATCGAGGGGGACATTTTCGTGACAAATTTTACTACCCAAGTTCACCCCCTTGACAGGGGTAGCTACCCCTTTGCTTATCATTATAGGGAACAGATATCAAGTGATACAACATTTGAAAGCCACTTGAATTCTCTTTACAACGATATCCAACATTTTTGGTTTTGCTTACATACAGGTGGTCCAACGAAAACGTAACTCGCCTTAATCACTTGTATGTAGGCCACCCTGTATGTAAGCGAAATCCAAAGTGTTTTATATCGTTGTAAAGAGAATTCAAGTAGCTTTCAAATGATATATCACTCGATAGCTGTTCCCTATGATTTTAAGCAAAGGGGTAGATACCCCTGCCAAGGGGGTGAACTTGGGTAGTTAAATTGGTCACGAAAATATGCCTACTTTAATAACAAAATCGACCTGTTTCGGCGTTTTTCGCGTACATCTTCAGCTTCCAAGTTATTAAGGCGAGCTACGTTTTCGTTGGGCCATCCTGTATGTAAGCGAATCCCAAAATGTTGGATATCGTTGTAAATAGAATTCAAGTAGCTTTCGAATGATGCATCACTCGATAGCTGTTCCCTATGATGATAAGCAAAGGGGTAGCTACCCCTGCCAAGGGGGTGAACTTGGGTAGTTAAATTGGTCACGAAAATATGCCTACTTTAATAACAAAATCGACCTGTTTTTCGGTCGATTTTTTCGCATACATCTTCACTTTCCAAAATATTAGGCTTGTTACCTTTTCGATGGCCCATCCTGTATAGTTCCGCACACGCTTCTTTACCGAAGGGTGTTAGAATTTGAAGATTTGTTATTTTTGTTTAATAGCTCCTTGAGATTAGTCAAATTCTAGACAAACAAAAAAAAAATTGGTCGCACCGGATCAGCCCAGCTTTAATTTTTAACAGGCGCAGCCGACAAAACTGTCAAAATTATTGCAGCCAAGGAAATACAGAGCCTGTTTTACCGTTTCAAAAATTTGAATTTCTTGAATTTGAAAAAAGAATTTGAATTAGAGGCAATTGTTTCTTTTTATTGATAACGGTTGCAAAGGCAAAGAAAAAACAATATAGGAGACCAAAAAGTTTCTAAATAAAACAGAAAACTCTTATTGTATTTTAGAAACTACCAGCGGCGCATCGCAAAAAAGTTCAGGGGGAGAAATGGGAGCGAAATAGGAGAAATTCAAGGAAAAAGAAATTCTTGTAGATTCTCACAACCATTTGTCTTGCCCAATGATGTAAGCCCTACAGCGTAACCAGTATTCCAAATTTGAGCTAAATATCTCTAAAACTGAAGGAACTATAAAGAAAAAAACTTTCTTTTGCGAAATTTCAACACCTAGTGGATCGGTAACGAAGCGGTTGCGGGCCTATGTTTTCATGAACTTTTGGGGATAAAATAAGCGAAAGAATTACTTACCTCCTCTCGTATGTGCCTAAGTATTTAGGACAATCCTGTGAGTGCTTTTAACTGAGCCCCGTTTCTTGAAAGTAGCCCAGCATGAGTTTAATGGGTGCTTACTGCTTGTGATGCTTTTTCTTTAGATTCTGCTGTTTCGGTCCCAAATATTAAAAGACTATAGCTCCTTCCATATTATTCACATATAAAGTGGTATCAGATTTCGTCCCCTCTCCACATCTCCTGCAGTCAGGATTGTTCTTAACCGTTATGGACCTTGTCAAATTGGGCCTTGCCAAAAAATTATCGATTTGACCTGATCTGCGTCAAATCGGGACCCCGCAAAAAAAAACAAGAAGCAATTGAAATTTGTAAACATTCGATAATTTCAAAGAGGAAAAAGGAAGGGATGAAACTGCGGAGAATTTGGCATCCGGCTCCATACCAGGCCTGAATCACTGTCAAGTTTTATGTTATAATCTAACCGAGTCTTCATTTACAAGGTTCCAAGAAAAAAAATATGCTGATGGTATTATTGGAATGTGTAGAATTGAACAAAAACAACGTTTATTTTTTTAGCAGAATTCACATAGGAATGAAACAACGAAACAAGAAAAGAACTCCAATACTTCGTTATATACTTCTCTAATTTACTATATATAGGAACCTGTTGCGTCATAAACTTCACGTTTAGTGCTTTGGCAAGTCTATAAGAAGCTTTCTGGTTCTCAAGTTGAAAAATGCAATATGAAAACTGCGAAACTCCGTGTGAATTTCTCATAACAGATTAAAAACTTCTATGAAAATTTCTTATTTTGTCAAATATACGAGTAAATAAGGGTTGCCATAATTTAATATATTTTCTGCTTCTCAAGAGACATAAATTTCTCCTTATTGAAAAAATATCAGCTCTTATAAATTTTAATATAAGGGCCACGACTTCCAGTCTTTCGTGATTTTATAAAAGCTGAAAGTTTCTCTGCGCATGTCCCTAACACGGGTAGGAATGATGCAGCAACTATGAAATTTGGATCATCATGGCTTTGGCAGGTAACACATGAAGAATGTATACTAAATAACTTCTCAAAATCTTGAAAGTATATTTTATTGAAGTTAATTTTATGAAGAACTTCAACACCCTGTATCTCTAAAACTAAAGCTCCAACGTCCCATGGACGTTTTGTCCTTTAAGTGAAAAAAAAAACCATTATACTTTCAAAATTTTGAATAGTGATTTAATACAACTTCTTCAGCTGTTACCTACCAAGCCATGATGATCTAAACTTCATAGTCGCTGCTTCGTTCCTACCTGTTTTGGGGACATGCGCAAAGAAACTTTCATCTGTTATAAAATAACGAAGATCTGGCATTCGCGGGCTCTTGCTCTATAATAGTATAAATACTGAAGCAACGTTAACTTTTATTATGAAACTGGTGAAATTGGCCTGTTCAAAATCATACCTCTCTTTAACTTGTTCTCAAACATCTGCCTCTTCATAGATTTCACCCCACAAACTGATGAATTCTTCTTTGAAAATCTCTTACGTTGTCCAATATAAATTATTCCCATAATTAATTGCAATATTGACTTTACAGAAGAGACTAAAAATGGCAAAAACGGCTTTTGGAAAAACTTTTTTTTCACAGAAAATGAATTGTTTCTTTTTTATAAGGTGTCAAATCTGACGTCTCCAATTCGCAACAGACGGCGTAGATTATGATGTAAAGATGGCATACTAGACATACAAAAAAAAATAATCGAAAAGATTCTTCCACTTCTTTTAGGGGTTGTTCAAAAACGGTGACGGTAGTTTCCGGTTTCTTTCTCTCCTCATCAACAGTGAAAATTTCGGTCTGCTCTGCTTTGCCATCTTTCACTTTCCTATAATAATTCGTTTATTACGACCTTCTTTTTATTTTAGGCTTGCCTTCTCAAGTAACCTCAGTAAACTCAACTTCCTCTGGAAGCTCTTCGACTTAACTTGCCTTCCTGGGAAATACCGTGTGAAGTTCCTCCACTTCTTTTAGAGGTTGTTCCGAAACGCGGTAATGGTGGTTTCTGGCTTCTTGCCTTCTTCTTCAACAGTGATAATTTCGGTCTACCCTGCCTTGCCATCTTGCCACTTTCCTAATGATTCGTTTCTTTACGATCTTCTTTTTAGGCTTGCCTTCTCGAGTCTTGACCTCAGTGACCTTAACTTCCTCTGCAAGCTCCTCGATGTAACTTGGCTTTCTGGGAAGTACCGTCTGAACATCTTCCTCTTCTTCTAGGGGTTTTTCAGATCCTCCTCAACAGTGACAGTTTCGGTCTGCTCTGCTTTTCATGCAGAAAAGCTAAGACTCGGTAGAAAGTTGAGTCAGATATAGGGAGGTTGTCAAAATCAAATTTTGTAATAGTGAAGTTCAAATTTTAGACTATTTATGACAAGAAAAGTGGAACTGTAGACTTAATAAAATTAAAATGGTAAATTTACCGGTGCATACCGGTAAGCCATTGTTCAATTTTTATTATTTTATAAATCATTTAATTAATTTTAACGGTAGTGTCTAATTTGACAGGTGGATATTTTCCCTGAGTAAAAAACCACCACACATAATTGAACCACCATAATTGAATATTGCAAATTTAACACAATTTGTAGGTAGGGGTAGGAACGGGGACGATCGAACCCCTATCGTCCCCGTTCCTACCCCTACCTAGATATTAGTTTGAAATTAGTTTTTCAAGAAGTGTATTAACAATTTTCAGTTATTTTTCATATAAGTACCTACCTCTGTCTAACTTGTCCTCAATCATCTTCTTCTTGAATCTTGATTGATTGAGCGAAATATTATTGAATATCGCTTATGTTGCCCAAATGTAATAAAGGACGAAAAAAATTAACTAGACTTGAGAATTCACTGTGGAAATTATTTTTGTTTCTGACAGATCTGACATTTCTAATAGAATATAAAATGAACGATGGATACCAGATCTTAGTGAAGAGTTGTTTCAATTTCTTTCTTTCTGTTCTTTCTAGTTCATAAGAGTTCATCGTTCTTTGGAATGATAAAAATTGGTAAATTCTTTGTTTGAACTATTTCATGATAAAGTTAATTTTCTTTCAGAGCTACGACAAATTAGGCCAGGTCGAAAATGACGAAATTCGGCATCCATCTCTTTTAACTGTATTTCAAAAAAACTGAAAAAAACATGACTTCACAAAATTTTGGGGATCACCATAGTTTTTCTTGATTTTGGTATTTTTAAATATTTTCAGAATCAAATTGTTTTCGGGAATCGCTGTTACTTCCAAAAGAAATTGGGGGAGTATTCTAGTTTTTAGAAATATTTTAGAGATCACGTTTTTTGAAGTCGTTTTGAGAATCGCAGTATTTTAAAGTGTTTTTTTTTCCAGAACCAGCTAGATCGTGATCGTTAAAAATTGGGAACTCAACGTGATTTTAATAATTATGCATGACACTGGCCGTGATTTTCGAATTTTTTCGGGAAACGTGGTGTTTTGTGGAATCACTTTTTTTGGGAATCACCACCATCATAGTGTCAGGTAGTTCCAATAATTACCTGGATCAATGTTTTTCCTAAAAAATTTGCTAACTCCTAAAAATTTAAACCTTCATGATTTTTCAATATATCAGGCATCATAGAGATTTTGAAAAATTTAAGAAAACACCGAGATTCAACAAATATTTGGGAGTTATTATAGTTTTTCAAAATTTCAGGAATCACAATGATTTTTTATTCTTTTTACTAATTTTCAGAATTAAATTACTTTTCAGAAAAAAATTGCAGAAAAGCGTATTTTTTTACATTTTGAGGATCACGATGATTTTTAAGTTGCTTATATTGGAAAGACTCACAGAATTTTCAAATGTTTCCTTTAATCACCTGGAATCGCCTTTTTTGAAAAGTATTTAGAACGCAATGGTTAAATTATGAAATCAACGTGACCTTAATAAATTTTTGGAAAATCATTTTGGAAACTAATCAAATTAGCCCAGGTCGAAAATGACGAAATTCAGCATCATTTTCTCGATTCTGGTATTTTTAGGTAGGAATCGCTGTTACTTCCAAAAGAAAATGGGGAGTACCTATAGTTTTTAGAAATATTTTGTAGTTCACGTTTTTTAAGTCGTTTTGAGAACCGCCATATTTCCAAGTCTTTCCTGCAATCACCTGGAATAACCCTTTTTTCCAAAACCACCTAAATCGTGATCGTTAATCATGAACTGACCTTGATTTTCGAGTTTTTTGAGAAAACGTAGTGTTTTGTCACTTTTTTGGGAATCACCACCACAGTTCCAGGTAATTTCGATAACTACCTGGATCAATGCTTTTCCTAAAAATTTAGAACCATCACGATTACCTAATAATTGTAAATCAGGCACCATAGCGATTTTGAAAAATTTAATAAAACACCGTGATTCTACTAAACTTTTGGGTATTAGCGTAGTTTTTCGAAATTTTAGAAATTACAACAATTTTTGAATGTATTTTGGATCAAATTATGTTGTGAAACTATTAATACTTTCAAAAAATCTAGGCAATCACGGTATTTTGAAATATTGTAGAGACTTGGTAATTTTTAAGTTTTTTGAAAATCACATACTTTTCTATTATTTCTTGAAATCACCTAGAATTCCAAAT
Source organism: Malachius bipustulatus (assembly GCA_910589415.1). Lineage (NCBI taxonomy): Eukaryota > Metazoa > Arthropoda > Insecta > Coleoptera > Melyridae > Malachius > Malachius bipustulatus. The sequence goes on along the minus strand of OU342638.1, from coordinate 29,636,558 downwards.
TTTACAAAACCATTAAGATCAGGGGATCGTAAAAAATTAGGAATTAACGTGAGCTCAATAAATTTTGAGAAACTACTAAATTTCACAAATTATAGAACTGATCGCGATTTTCGAGTTTCTTTTCGAGTTTAATAATATATTTCGATTTTTTGAAAATTTTATGACAATACCGTGATTCTACAAAACTTTAGGAATTACATTTATCGTAATCTTCCTAAATTTAAGAAATCCCGTCGATTTTTTAATATTTCGGAGATTAAATTATTTCGGGGAATCACTTACCTAAAAAAATAGTAAACGCCGTTATTTTTTATTTTTTTGTATTTTGATGTTGATCAAATTAATTTTAAGTTGTTTCGAGACTTACGGAATTTTAAAGTGTTAACTGGATCGTAGCTTTTATCAAAAAATATTTAAGATCCGTGATATTTTTTTTTAGTATTAGCAGATACCTACTGTAATTTAAAAAAATAATTCTAGAAAGACTCTGATTTATAAAAATTTTGGAATTGACCGTTATTATAGGAATCACAAGGAAGATTTAATTTCTGGATCAAACTATGCTGTGGAACAATTCCTGCTTTCAAAAAATCTTGGAAAACACGGTAATTGTTGAGTTTTTTAAGAATCACAGACTTTTTATCATTTACTGACATCTGAAATCACCGAGAATCTCCTATTAGTGTATTTTTTTTATAAAAAAATACACTATTGAGGACGACATCACTTTTCGAAAATCACCCAAACTCATCAAATGTCCACCGATCCTGACCCCCAGATAATGAAGTGGTTTTTCAAAATTCACCTGCCCACGATATATATATATTTATTTCTCCAAAATCACGAAATTTCGATTTTAAAAACGCTCCTGTAGCTTTATCTTTCAAGATTAGTGCACGAAATTTTGCACTCTTATTTAACTTTAGGAATAATTTCGATTTTCATTAAAAATTTTTCCACAAGTCGCGTCACTTCTACAGGGTGTCCCTTCAAAATTCGGAAAATCCGGTTTTTGTCACCTCATTTCAGGTCGCAGTTTTCAATCTAGGAGACTGAAATTTTTGTGGAAGTAAGATATCCACAAGGAGTGGTCTGGTATTGTACTTGAGCAAAATCGGCTGAGCCGTTTCAAAATGGCGGCCATTTAAATTTTTGGAAAAAGGACTATTTTTTGAACCCCTGTATAAGCTAGACAGAAAAAGAGTTTTATATCAAATTCACAAGATTGGAAGTAAATGACTTGAAATTTAATTTAATGCAATAAAATTTACATTTTTTTTATTAATAAGCCAGTGGCGTGGGTAGGAAAAGGGTAAAAATGGCTAAATTCCTCCAACAATTTATGAGCACATTTTTGAAGTAATTAAACTGAAATTTTCACAGTAGACAACTATACTAATAGACTTCAACCCTTGAGAATTTCAAAAAGTAAATAAGAAAAATGGCGGATATATTAGATTTTTTTTACATGATGTTTATTTCTCTAAAATTTCAAAACTCTCCTTTCAGTTTTTCCGAATTTATTAAAGATAGTGTAAAAAATAGTATTTTTCAAGTAAAGTTAGCCAGTGGCAGGCATAGGAAAAGGGACAAAAATGTTAAATTTTGCCAATTTTTTTGATTTTTAATTTTAAAAATCCATTCTAAGGCACGTGTTCAAACGAAATGAAATGAAATTATCACAGAAAATTTTTCACAGTATTCAGAAAGCCAATAATTTAAAAAGCGGTGAAAATATTCATAATTGAATCGCATAAAAATACACTATTTACGCGATTGATGCGCAAGAAGGTTTTTTTAAAACCATTTAGATCTGGTGATTGTAAAAAAAAATGGGAAATAAAAGTGATTTTAATCAATTTTGGAAATTCATAACAATTTTCACACATTTGATCATTAACGATTTTCGAGTTTTTCCGGGAATCATCGCGTTTTGTGGAACCATTTTTCTGGATATATCACAACCACGCTTTCAGTATTTCTGATAATAACACAGATCAATGCTTTTTCTAAAAAAATTAGAAACCATCATATTTTGTTATTATATCAGACATTTTAATCAATTTTGGGAAATCCATCATTTTCACACATATTTTTCTGAATATATCACCTTTCGGTATTTCTGATAATTACCCGGATCAATGCTTTTTCTAAAAAAAATTTGAAACCATCATATTTTTTTTAATATATCAGACACCACAACGATTTTGAAAAATTTAGGAAGATACTATGAGTCTACAAAAATTAGGAAATTACCGCAGTTTTTTTTATTTTAGAAATGACATTGATAAATTATTTAGGGTAATCACTATTACTTCCAAAAAATTGGAAAACCCGTTATTTTTTTAATATTTTGAGGATCACGTTGGCTTTAAGTTGTTTGAAGATTATGAGTAATTTTCTCTGAAACAAATTTTCTATTATTTCCCGAAATCACCTAGAATCACCAATTTTTCAAAACAATTTAGATCAGGTGATTTTAAAAAAAATTAGGAATTAAAAGCGATTTTGATCAATTTTGGGAAATCCATAATTTTTACATATTATGATCCTAATAACGTTTTTCGAGTTTTTCCGGGGATCATTTCTGATAATTACACGGATAAATGCTTTTTCTAAAAAAATTTCAAACCATCATATTTTTTAATATAAATATATCAGACACAACAACAATTTTGAAAATTTGAGGAAAATTCAATGATTCTAAAAAATCTTGGAAATTAATTCGTGAATTAATTATTTAGGGGAATCACTGTTACTTCAAAAAAGTTGTAAAATCCTTTATTTTTTAATATTTTTAAAGTATGAGAGTAATTGTAAAAGAAATTTCGGAATTAAAAGTGATTTTAACCAATTTTGGGAAACCCCTAATTTTTACAACTTACAGAACTAATCGTGATCTGCGAGTTTTTTCGGGAATCATGGTGTTTTGTGGAATCACTGTTGACTTTAAAAAAATCTTAAGAGGCATGGCAATTTTTCAAAATATTGTGATCTTTTTATTTTGTTTATATTTTTAGTGTTATTTTTTTTTATGTGATCACAATAGTAATTTTTTTTAATCATTTACCGGGAATACCTATTAAAAATTATGGGACACTCAAAATTTTTAATGTTTTTTTTTTAATCATCCTAATTTATGTAATCATTGTTTTTTATTTTTTTTTAATTTTGTAATCGCAGTGATTTGAAGAAACATGTGATATCGTCAGTTTAAAAAAATTAACAATTGCACTGAGATTTTTATAGGATGTGGAACGCACTTATGGAATAAAATTCATTATTCAGAGCAACAAGCGTATTTGAAAAAAAGCTCACACACCTTAACTTCAAATTTTTATTTGGCATCTTTTGTCTCAATTTGAATTCTTACCCCCACCTCTCTCACCCCCTCCTCCATTGTGGTATTTTTTTTTTTAAATAGGACTCCCTGTATATTATTATTTTTTCATATTTCCTGAGAAAACTCAATAGGTATGGTTTTTGCAGTTGCTGTTTATATCGAACAGCTTATGAGTGTTATAAACAAATGAAAATTCCAATCTTCCATTTCGAAAGCAGTATACTGCTGAAACGACTTAAAATATCGGAAAACGGCTTAGATGTCCTTATCTTAACTTTTCTTCTGGCTGATTAAAAATATGATAATTTATATCATCCTGTATTAAAATTTATTAAGCCACATAGTAGGATCCCATGTGAAAAGTTATAGGGACATGCAGCCGTTTTCCGATATTTTGAGTCGTTTCCGTAGTACACTCTGCTTTCAAAATGAAACGGCGATTTTCATTTGTTTATAACTCATAAACTACTCAATTTCAATTCAAACTGCAACTGTAGAAACCATTCTTACTGGATTTTGTCAGAGAATATGAAATTATAAAAATATACAGGTGTCCTATAAAAAAAAATACGACCACAATGATGGGGGTGAGAGCGGTGGGGGTAAAAATTAGAATTGAGGCTTAAAAAGTGCCAAATAAAAATTTGAAGTTGAGGTGTGCGAGCGTTTTTTTTTCAAAAACTTTTTTCTCTGAATAGTGAATTTATTCCATAAGTGCGTTCCACACTGTTATGCATATTTTTGTAATAATCGGTGACTTGGTGAGTAATTGTATAGGAATCCCCTATACAGGATGTACCAGCTCGATTTAGACAACGGTAAGGGCCGTATAGGTCTCGTCAAGACGAAACGTTTTTTTATTTGAAGTGTTTGGATTTGGACCTTCGTTGCGGAAATATGGCCGACTTCCGATTTTTAGTTTTTTGGCTCCAGTTTCGGCATTTTTAGGTTCTCGTCCAAACTGAAACTAGTTTTGGAAACTCCTTAGCTTCAGTTACAACTTTCATATTGAAGTCAAGGTTCTATCTCGGTTGGATTCAAAATGGCGACATGCCCAAGACTTTAAATTTTAAGTATTTGAATCAATTCAAATTGAATCAAATTGAAAAATTAAGATTTTGAATCCAACAGAGATAGAATCGTTATAGAATATAGATAGAATTAAATAATCGTTAAATAAGAGAGAATTTTAGATTCTAGTGAAGATGCTCGAAATCTAAAATTTTTAACAAAATTTCACAGAAAAAAAAACAAAAAAATAGCTTTTACGGGACATTATCGTCATGCCAACCAAAATATAAATACATCAAAAGTCGTAAAAGAAGTCGAAATTTTGGATTTTGGTAAATATTGCTCGAAATATAAAATTTTTTACCAAAAGTCACTGATAAAAAAACATAAAAAGTAGCGTTTACGGGACATTTTCATTAACTGCGTGAAAACCAAAATAATAATAAAAAATCCATAAATAATCGTTAAATAAGTGAGAAATTAGGATTCTAGTTAACATGCTCCAAATCTAAAATAATTTCACAGAAAAAAAAATATAAAAAAGTAGCGTTTACGGGCCATTATCATCTGTCTGAAAATTAAAATATAAAAAAAAAATACATCAAAAATCGTACCTATTAGAAGTCAAAATTTTGGTAAATATTGCTCCAAGTCTAAAATTTTGGGAAAAAATTAACAGAAACACAAAAATTAGCGTTTTTTTTGCGTGAAAATCAAACATAATAAGAAAAAATCTATAAAAAAAATCTTCAAATAAGTGTAAATTTTGGATTTTGGTCAATATTGCTCGACATCTAAATTTTTTGACCAAAAGTCACAGACAAAAAACATAAAAAAGTAGCATTTGCGGGACATTATCATTAACTGCATAAAAATCGTTAAATATAAGTGAAAATTTTGGATTCCGGTAAATATGCTCGAAATCTAAAATTTTGAACAAAATTTCACAGAAAAAAAAATAAAAAAGTAGCTTTTACGGGACAGTATCATCATCGGCCTAAAAACCAAAATATTAAAAAAAAATACATAAAAAATCGTAAATGATGTCAAAATTTTAGTAAACATTGCTCCAAGTCTCAAACTTTGGGAAAAAATTCACAGAAAGGAACATAAAAAATAGCGTTTACGGGACATTATCACTTTTGGCCGTGGAAAACAAACATAGAAAAAAATTCATAAAAAATCGACAAATAAGTGGAAATTTTAGATTTTTGGTAAATATTGCTTCAAATTTAAAATTTTTTACCAAAAGTCACAGAAAAAAACGTAAAAAAGCAGCTTTTACGTGAAATTATCATTATTAACTGCGTGAACACCAAAATATTAAAGAAAATCCGAAAAAAAGTCAAATAAGTGAAAACTTTGGATTTTGGTAAATATCCAGTTTTGGTAAAAATGAATTTGGTAAAGAAATTTTGTTACCAAAAGTCACAGAAAAAAAACACAAAAATTGTATCGATTTCTTGACTCTATTGTAAACTGCGTGAAAGCCAATTATAGAATTATTTATGCAGAAAATCGGCAAAAAAAAGAAAATTTATGGACCGTTACATTCAGCCTAGCCAAATAAATAAAAAGTCGAAAAACGTAAAAAAAAACTATACGGTTACCTATTATCATAAACTACGTGAAAAGCAGTAAATCGGCAAAATAGTGCAAATTTTGGGACTTTTCTTTACATTCACGCTATAGCCTAAATCCTAAATAGATGTAACTGCTCAGAATCTAAAAATTTTTTATGAGAAAACATTAAAAAGCGATGATTTTCGTACATAATTTTCGGCACGTGGTTGTAGGTACCTAATTGCTCTAAATCTGAAAATGTGAACAAAAATTCTGGTCAAAAATCATCAAAAATAAAAGCCGAAAAACTCCTTCAAAACCACATTTTGAATTATTTTTTCGGAAAACCGGCACAAAAGTGAAAATTCGGTGACTTTTTTCATTCAGCCCAGCCAAAGCAGTTGTAACTGCAAGAAAACCAAAAATTTGAAAAAAATCAATAAAAAATACCTAGTCAAAAAGCTGCGCTTTCTGGATGTAACCATAGACTGCGTGAAAATCAAATTTTGACTTTAATTTGTCAAAACAGCTAAGATTTTGGGACATAATATCTAGCACAGCCTAAGTAACTGGTCTAGATCTAAAATTTTGCCACCAAAAATTTAGGTAGGTAATGAAATTTGCAAGAAACATTGCTATTTCGGATTATCATCAAATTAGTGAAAACCAAAAATGTAGAATTCGCGTCAAAAATCATCAAAATGGACTTAATTAAACCAAAAACTGCGTGAAACCCAAATTTTGAATTATATTACAAATAAAAAAACGTTTCGTCTTGAGGAGACCTACACGGCCCTTACCGTTGTCTAAATCGAGCTGGTACACCCTGTATATTTGGATTTACAGTAATGAAGAAAAAAGAAATTAACCATAAATAAAAAACTTTCGATTTTCAAATTTTTTTAATAACCCTCATGAACAGTTAGAGTTATTGGACACTTTTTTTTCTTCTTTTTCGTAATTTGGGAAATAATTTTAGAGGCAAAAACAGTGCAGTGGCAAGTAAAAACTTGTTTTTCAATCCGTGATAATTTGGACAATTCGGTTATGAGGTATCAATAGTTTTTTTTTTCATTTAACATCACTAGGCGCTAATTGAAATGATTGCTTTAAGATGATAAAGAAAGACTATAATACTTAATAAATCCCTCTTCTTTCTCCTGGATTAAATCTCCATTTTAATTTTATAATCAGTCAGTATTATGCGTATACGTGGAATCAGACCTGTAATGTTACATGCACCGACTTTCGTTTGCAGGTTCTCTAAATAAAGACAGATTTACACTTTAATTTTTTTTTTATTTCTCGATGATTTTTCTGATTCAAGGTGCCATTTAAGCAGTAAAATTTTTGAATTGCATTAATTTGTGAGAGTTGAACGAGATTTTTTGATCTCGCGCCGCTCTTAGAGGACATATTTCCCATGAACAATTGAACGTCATAATTCGTTCAATTAATACTGAATGACCCTGTATTTAGACTGATTTGTTAAATTAAGCCATTGTAGAAGGCATTAACTTGTAGAAGGCACGTCGTGGTCTCTTAAACTTTGAATCATCACACAAAACGATACTAATCGTGAAAGATTGAACTTTTTCCAGTTCTTAAAATCTTATAATCTTTATAATTGCGTCTTTTTAATCTTTATAATCTCTGTTACTAGAATTACATAATGTGCAACTTTACCTTTATAATTTTTGAGCCTTTATAATTATGGCATCTTTAATTAATTCACCGAGGAAAATATTTTCTTCAGTGGTTTTAATAAGTTACCAGATGATATAATGCAGCTGTGGTGACTCTTTTGGTATTTTTAAGTGTATCAGAATGTTTTTTGATTTATGTGGAACTACCCTCTGACTCCACCTTTATCTTTGCCTTGTCCTCTGCCTTTTTGTCAATAAGCAAGTGTTGCTTTGCCCGATTTTCCATTACTTTTTTCTATTGCTCCATTTAATCAAAATATGCTATGAGAACTTCGGTTGATAAGATATCAACGATTAAATTAAGGATGATGGACTTTTATCACCCATTTCATCCACATATGGCTGAATTGCACGCTCCCAATTTCCTGAACGGTAATCCGCCTAGCAACAGTGTGGACAGATGGAAGGGAAATCGCATTTCAGAGTTCTTCCGTTTCCAGACCCCCCACTCCGCTCGTGCGTGTGTTTCTAACGTTGCCATTGGCCATTTAATTCATCAAACTATAAGTGATTATATTCTCCCCCGCGCTTTTTTCAAAAAAAAAAAAAAAACTTGCGATATTTGACCTCTTTTTTTGTTCATAATTTTTACATAGCAAAAATAACTGGTATATAAAAAATCCTCCATCGTGATCAGTTCCCATATCAAAACAGTAATAATCGAAAATGATGCCCACTTTTCTAGACAATCGGAGCCGGAACTGTCATAAAGCCCATAAGCGAGATTGAACATAAATAAGGAATATTATGAGCAATAAAAGGCGCTCTATATATTTCGCCAATCTGTTTATGCATGATTATCCCTCAGGAATACGTCAGAGTCGTCAGGATAACAACTCAATTATCTCCAATCAATTCTATACCGGATCCAATTATTATCACTGCCACTGCCGTATTCCCGGATCCCATCGACTGCGCCAGTTATTGATTAGAGATGCGGGTAAGCGTTAATCCATTACACAATGTAACAGTGATTTTATTTGATTTTCTTATCGTTATTCGATATGGCAATCGAAAAATTACATTGACGAGTAATTATTGGATTTATCAATTTTGATACCGTCGAATTTAATAAGGGAGAATAGGGAGATATTTACTGAAGTGAATTGATAGTTCGCCCATCCCGCGTTGAGTTCTTTTTTGGTCCCCTACGCATGCTCGCATCAGCATCCTTGTTTTCCAGGGCAGGGTCGATATAGGATTCAGGATCACAGATGATTCCCGGTACATTTTCATTTGTAAACAATAATAGACGGGATATAGTCGTCTAGGAAAGGGTAAACGATTAGATGACCAAGTTACATTAGTGATGATTTGTGCGTTATGAGAGAGTAGAATTAATTAATTAATTAATTGTTTCATTATTTTTGTGATTGGAAATTTATTACCAACCACGTCTAAAAAGGTAAGACTTTTTTAAGAAAATAGATTTTTTATTATTATACTCGTGAGTGTGTTTTTTGTGTTTTTTTTTCCAGATCATATTTTCAATCAAACGATAATTAAAATCCCTGAAAGTGGCGAAATTCGAAGGAAAACTATTTTCCGCAGTTAACAATTTCTTTTCATCATCACCATTGGTGAATCAAATCAAAGATTTAGTGGTAAGTATAATTTTTTTATCACTTTCCTGAAGAAAATAAACTGCTTACATTTATTTTATAATAATCATAATAATCATTCTTGCAACTTTTTTATTTTCTAAACACTATTAATATCAAGACGTTTTCAAGACGATGAATAGTTTGAGCATGTTTCCTTGGTCCATAAAAAATTAATAAATGTTATGCAATGTTTATAACAGAAATTAAATTTAATCTCTGCACATATTGCAAACAAATAACAATTACAGTAACGTTGTGTGAACTGCAGATGGTCGTTAATAGTGTTTTTTTCCTTCTGATTCGACGATAATTTTGTAGATCCAATCAAGTGAATTAATTACTTTATTAATCGAGTACTTTAATTTACAATTTATTCACACACTAATCACTTATTTACAAGTTCAATTAAAATCTACTATCGCCTACTTATAGCACACTATCTAATATGGCTAACTTATTATCGCTCCCTTATTCGCCCACTACTTCGCAGTCTACACTGAACTGACTCACTGTCTATCGTGGTTGATTGGGGATGAGACCGAGTCCCGAGGGCTCTTTCCTCCTTCATCGTGTATATGTGTATGTGTGTTTTGCCTTGGTTGGTTTGTCCGGTTGCGTTGTGTGTTTTTTTTAGTTGATTAAGGATTTGGTTAGTGTGAGTATGTCGATGATGGTCTTCATAACTTTTTTGGTTTTAGTAAGAACCAAAATGAGTTGATTGGCTACGTTTTGCAAAACTTGTCCTTTATTTGTTTAGGGTTTGTGGTTCTGTTGTCTGTCTTTGGTCTTTGCGGCGGGGGTGTTACGTAGTGCTGCTTATCTGTAACTAGTTAAGGGAGGGAAATTATGGGTTGTTTGTGTCGCTATTGTATTGTTGTCATTTAAGTTATTGGGGTGTTTTGGGTACCCTCTCCAATTTGCTGGTTGTTTGCCTAGGCAGTTGGCGCATTTGGCGTCGGTCGTTCTTGGTGCGCGTGGAGTGATTCCCCACGTACTTGAGGCACCTGTAATTTATTTGAGGCTTTGCAATTTTTTTGTACGTGTCCTTATCGTTCGCATCTGTGACATTGTCCGTTTTTTGCCTAGATTTTTAAGATTCAGTCTGCAGAGTTAAGTCAGTGTGAAAAGTGATTTGTACTCTTGGCCGATCTCCATGACTACCATTTTTGGTCATTGCCTCTTTGTCTATCAGTTCTTCTTTGATCTAGTCGATTGTCAAGTGAGTCGGAGCTCCCTTGATTACTATTTCCAGGAGACAATGTTTATTCCATCGTTGGTGGTCTTGGCATTTCTGAGACTCTCTAAGTACTATTGTTGGTTTTTTCTCGTAGGGCTTATGGTGGGCGGTTTCCTGGGCATCAGTTAAGTCAGTTTTTTCGTTCTTTTGAACTCGGTTTCATCAGGTCCTTGTTTTCTTTGTGTCTGTTGGGTTATCTCGTTAAGCTCTCTCAGTTTTTTCTAACGTGTACAAGAATGGTTCCCAGTGTGTCCGGATCTTCGATCTTGGCCAAGATGAGAAACATCTTGCAAAACATTGGTTGACGGCTGCCATGGTCCCCTTCTCTGGCCTGAACACCTGTGTCGTTCACTATGATGAGCTCCTGACCCACTGCTTGCCTGCTCGTCTTATAATATACACCCTTAGCGTTCTTCTAGAATGCACTTCGAGAGTTATTTCTTTCCCGAACTTCTTTCTAGAGTTCCGAATGTTCTATTCCTGGCGATGTAATAATAGTAATACACTTTCAAGTTTAGTTAATTAAACATTGTAAATGGCTGTCTAGAGAGCCTGCGCAGATAGTTATGAAAGAACAAACTTCCATAATCCAGCAATCGACTCAATAAATATCAATAACTGCAAAGCATGTCAAATTAATTTTTCAATATTGTAGGATATCATAAATCCATTTTACTGGTATGTGTGTTAAATTGAAAGAGAGTTTTAATAATAATTGAGATTATAGAATTGTTTATTGTTTCATCCAAGATATTTGTGTCGAATTTTTATTTTACTCTACAAAGGTAGTATCATTTAAATTGTTTCAGAGAATCGATGATTTAATTTCGCGGTAGATCTAGACGGTGTTATTGCTGCCAGATTTCCTTAGATGTTTAGTGATCCTAAGTAATGTGTAGTTCAGTCAGATTTCCAATACATGAAACAGTTCAGTTGACATTGAGAGTACAAGACAGCGAAGTTCTGAAAGAAAGTACAAGGGAAGCATGCCTGGCAGTAAATGTTGGTAGAAAAAAAAGGGAGAAAATTCTAGGCCGGCGAAAAGATCCATTATCGAGCTGGGAACGTCCAATAAAATAAGTTCTAGAATTGCAACCAGGCATAAATACCTGTCTCTCATGGTTTATTGAATTATATAAATTTGTAATCTCAAATTGATCAGAACTTTTCGTTACATTTCAATGTTTTATTGCTGCTGTTATTTCAAGTGTTGTTATTAGTTGATACAGCCTGTAATACACCTAGCGAGATTAATTGGTAGCTTCGATAAGGCGATCGAGGCTTCAAAAACTCTGTAGCTGGTTTTTTTTATAAATTCGACTAGAGAATTCTAGAAGGGAAGTTATATATTTACTGGGAGTTTGACAGTCCATTTCTGAGCCTTCCTGAACATGATGGAGATTATTTTTTGCATGAAAAAAATTATTTAGGTCATATTGGTGAAGTTTATCTAACTATATTTCGTATCAATTTTCGCAAGCATTTATTTTTCTTTACACACGTCGAAATCCAGTAGGGATTTCCGTAAGCCCCCTGACCAGCCTCGTCCCCGGTAATCGCTTTGGGCTCCGGACCAGATGTTGTATCCTAATCCCATTTCCGTCGTCGTTGTGCCCTATGAAGAATGATCCAATTTCCAAGTCAGGAGGGAAAATGTTCCTTTGGATGACTCATCGAAAATTTTCAAGCAAATATGTAGGTACTTTACTACCACTCTTACCTTGTTATTTTAGAGCAAAATATTGTTTATACTTTTGGAAGTCTACGTCTTTTTAGTTTTTGATTAAAAGAAAGAGCAAGTATAGATGGGATTCAGGATGAGACAAATTATTTACTTCTTCAAACGTCTGTTAGAAAAAATCATCCTTTTTACAAGTATATTTGACTCGGCAAGTAAGACACGCGTTTTTATTAAATCGCGTTAAAAAAATCTCGATGTTGGTAATGAATTCTAAAATCGATACCTGTTGAATCGGTTTTCTCGGGTTTCTAAAAAGCGTATCGGATATTCTTAAGGGAAAATACCCTGTTTTAACCTCAAGTGGGTAAGAAGATTTCAAAAAATTTGAATGCCAAAAAATAGCGTTTGTAACTAAATTCAAAATATTTTTGTTACACCATAAAAACAGTAAGCCACACGGGGAAAACTCTCTCGGTTTCAAAATCAGCGTGGTTTGGATCATATTCACTGACACAACTTCGTTTAAAAAATCAATTTTTTTGAAAAATCAAATCTCTAAGATTAAGCCTAACGAAAAAACTGGTCAGTGTTTAAATTATTTACTTCTTCAATCGTATATTAGAAAAAAATAATCATTTTTTTACAAGTATATTTGACTCGGCAAGTAAGACACGCGTTTTTATTAAATCGCGTTAAAAGATCTCGATGTTGGTAATAAAATCTAAAATCGATAACTGTTGAATCGGTCTTCTCGGGTTTCTGAAAAGCGTATCGGATATTCTAAAGGAAAAATACCGTTTTAACATCACGTGGGTGAGACGATTTAAAAAAATCTGAATGCCAAAAAATAGCGTTTGTTACCAAATTCAAAATATTTTTGTTAAACCATAAAAACAGTAAGCCATACGGGAAAAACTCTCTCGGTTTCAAAATCAGCGTGATCGGGCCTGTATTCAGTGACACACTCATCAAGTAAGACACGCGTTTTGTTAAATCGCGTTAAAAGATCTCGATGTTGGTAATGAAATCTAAAATCGATAACTGTTGAATCGGTCTTCTCGGGTTTCTGAAAAGCATATCGGATATTCTAAAGGAAAAATACCGTTTTAACATCACGTGGGTGAGACGATTTAAAAAAATCTGAATGCCAAAAAATAGCGTTTGTTACCAAATTCAAAATATTTTTGTTAAACCATAAAAACAGTAAGCCATACGGGAAAAACTCTCTCGGTTTCAAAATCAGCGTGATCGGGCCTATATTCAGTGACACACTCATCAAGTAAGACACGCGTTTTTATTAGATCGCGTTAAAAAATCTCGATGTTGGTAATGAAATCTTAAATCGATAACTGTTGAATCGGTCTTCTCGGGTTTCTGAAAAGCATATCGGATATTCTAACGGAAAAATACCCTGTTTTAACCTCAGGTGGGTGAGACGATTTGAAAAATCTGAATGCCAAAAAATAGCGTTTGTTACCAAATTCAAAATATTTTTGTTAAACCATAAAAATAGTAAGCCATACGGGAAAAACTCTCTCGGTTTCAAAATTAGCGTTATCGGGCCTATATTCAGTGACACACTCATCAAGTAAGACACGCGTTTTTATTAAATCGCGTTAAAAGATCTCGATGTTGGTAATGAAATCTAAAATCGATAACTGTTGAATCGGTCTTCTCGGGTTTCTGAAAAGCATATCGAATATTCTAAAGGAAAAATACCCTGTTTTAACCTCAGGTGGGTGAGACGATTTAAAAAAATCTGAATGCCAAAAAATAGCGTTTGTTACCAAATTCAAAATATTTTTGTTAAACCATAAAAACAGTAAGCCATACGGGAAAAACTCTCTCGGTTTCAAAATCAGCGTGATCGGGCCTATATTCAGTGACACACTCATCAAGTAAGACACGCGTTTTTATTAAATCGCGTTAAAAGATCTCGATGTTGGTAATGAAATCTAAAATCGATAACTGTTGAATCGGTCTTCTCGGGTTTCTGAAAAGCGTATCGGATATTCTAAAGGAAAAATACCCTGTTTTAACCTCAGGTGGGTGAGACGATTTATAAAAATCTGAATGCCAAAAAATAGCGTTTGTTACCAAATTCAAAATATTTTTGTTAAACCATAGAAACAGCAAGCCATACGGGAAAAACTCTCTCGGTTTCAAAATCAGCGTGATCGGGCCTATATTCAGTGACACACTCATCAAGGAAGACACGCGTTTTTATTAAATCGCGTTAAAAGATCTCGATGTTGGTAATGAAATCTAAAATCGATAACTGTTGAATCGGTCTTCTCGGGTTTCTGAAAAGCATATCGGATATTCTAAAGGAAAAATACCCTGTTTTTACCTCAGCTGGGTGAGACGATTTAAAAAAATCTGAATGCCAAAAAATAGCGTTTGTTACCAAATTCAAAATATTTTTGTTAAACCATAAAAACAGTAAGCCATAGGGAAAAACTCTCTCGGTTTCAAAATCAGCGTGATCGGGCCTATATTCAGTGACACACTCATCAAGTAAGACACGCGTTTTTATTAAATCGCGTTAAAATATCTCGATGTTGGTAATGAAATCTAAAATCGATAACTGTTGAATCGGTCTTCTCGGGTTTCTGAAAAGCATATCGGATATTCTAAAGGAAAAATACCCTGTTTTAACCTCAGCTGGGTGAGACGATTTAAAAAAATCTGAATGCCAAAAAATAGCGTTTGTTACCAAATTCAAAATATTTTTGTTAAACCATAAAAACAGTAAGCCATACGGGAAAAACTCTCCCGGTTTCAAAATCAGCGTGATCGGGCCTATATTCAGTGACACACTCATCAAGTAAGACACGCGTTTTTATTAAATCGCGTTAAAAGATCTCGATGTTGGTAATGAAATCTAAAATCGATAACTGTTGAATCGGTCTTCTCGGGTTTCTGAAAAGCATATCGGATATTCTAAAGGAAAAACACCCTGTTTTAACCTCAGGTGGGTGAGACGATTTAAAAAAATCTGAATGCCAAAAAATAGCGTTTGTTACCAAATTCAAAATATTTTTGTTAAACCATAAAAACAGTAAGCCATAGGGAAAAACTCTCTCGGTTTCAAAATCAGCGTGATCGGGCCTATATTCAGTGACACACTCATCAAGTAAGACACGCGTTTTTATTAAATCGCGTTAAAAGATCTCGATGTTGGTAATGAAATCTAAAATCGATAACTGTTGAATCGGTCTTCTCGGGTTTCTAAAAAGCGTATCGGATATTCTTAAGGAAAATACCGTTTTAACATCACGTGGGTGAGACGATTTCAAAAAATCTGAAGGCCAAAAATAGCGTTTGTTACTAAATTAAAAATATTTTTGTTACATCATAAAACGGTAAGTCCCACGGAAAAAATTGTTTCATTTCAAAATCAGTGTGGTCAAGCCTATTTTTACTGACACATTTCGTTTAAAAAAAAAAAACGATTTTTTTTCTACTACGCAAAAACTGTCCATAATCTCCGAGATAAAACTTAAGTGTGCACAAGTGACGCTTCCACTCCTTGTGATAATCGTTTGCGCACACATAATCACTGATCATGTCTACCTTAGTTGTAGACGAAACGTTCGGAGCAAATCCCCATGAACCGCGGCCAAGCAGCCCGGAATCAATTATGATTTCAGTTGAAGCCAGTCTTGAAAACCTACACTCATCAAGTTTTACCAATAATTATAATTACAAGACACAATTTAACCTCCATACCTTCAATAGAAAATAACGTATCGATCCACATTTATGAATAATGAAATAATCGTGTAGGTATAATAGCTTGAAAATCAGTTACGCACGCTTAATCTGTGCTCATAAATTGAATTCATATCGTAGTTCTACCATGACAAATCATTAATGGGGAACGCAATAATCAAAACTATCATGGGTGATGACTAAGATAAGAATTCTTCACGGATTTATTATTTTAATGGGTTAATAAAAATGCATTGTTGACGGATATAAAATAAATATTTCACACATGCACATTGTGTAACGGAAAATATGAAACCGCAACAAGCACTTTAACTATATTTGCATAAGTTGTTATAATAGTTTGTTGTTTCATACACAGTTGTAGTATAACAAATACTAGTAGTAGGTAATTGAAAAATCCACCTGAAAGTAACAAAGAAAAAATGAAAAGTATTTGTAAGCATCTTTGGAAGGGCAAAAATAAATATAAAGTAGTAAGTTGATTACCACAGAAGAATAGTATTTTGAAAGATATAAAGAAACTTGTCAAAAATGAAAAATTATAAAATTTCAGAGCAGACAATCCATCCATTCAGATCCTGACACAGAAGGTATAATCAAGAAAGATGAAAAAGAAGAAGAAATCGATCTCCCTGTCGATGAGCCAACTAAGATAACGGAACTCAAACCAAAAACCCAGGAAGAATTGAAGAAACCCGAGAAGAACAACGCGGTTGTGCTTTCGGTGAGACATTCCAACGTCTCTAAAAGTCAAATGAAAGGTAAGAAAGACGATAATATTTTCACACGGGATTAAAAATAATTATTCCAGAATTCCGAGAAGCCTTCCGCCTTTTCGATAAAGACGGCGACGGTAGCATAACGAAGGAAGAACTCGGCCGCGTTATGAGATCACTTGGACAATTCGCTAGGACTGAGGAGCTCCAACAAATGTTACAAGAAGTCGATGTCGATGGTGAGTTAGTGCTGATACGCTTATTTATGGTAATATTTATATTTTTGGAATCTCAGGTGATGGTAATGTGAGTTTTGACGAATTCGTGGACATTGCGTGGTCGGCAGGCGCCACCACAGACGCAGACCACGTTCTTTCCCGAGAAGAAGAGGAAAAAGAACTCAGGGATGCTTTTAGAGTGTTCGACAAGCACAACCGCGGTTACATCACAGCTTCGGATCTAAGAGCGGTGCTTCAGTGCTTGGGAGAAGATTTGTCTGAGGAAGAGAGTGAGTCTAGCATTTTATATCTTTTTCTCTTTTCTTGAGGCTAGTAGTAATAAGTAGGTAAATAGGTAACAAATAGGTAAAGTTTTGGCCAAGCAAATCTGGGACAGCTATTTTGCTTTATACATCTTGCTCTTTAAAACCACGAAATTGGGCAGATTATGTTTCCATAATTATTGGTCTTAGGGAACTTGAATTCCAGATAAAAGGACTTAAAAATCCAAAAGGGACAAAAGAACAACCCATAGATAAAGGAAACTCTTTAACTTTAGGCTTGAATTGGAACCCTGTCTTAAGTGATAAAAAAAACTTTAGAGACTAATTTGTCCAATTGGATTAGCGAACTACTCACTTGTGGAAAATATTCCTCGTTTTATTTTATATGAAGAGATTTCCACCGGGGCTTCCTTTTGACACTACATTATGCAACACAAATAACTCACGAAAACCTGAAACGAACACAAAACTACGTGTTGATTCTCGTCGGAACGCTCAAATAGAAAAAAAATCTTTCCTGGTACGAACTGAAATTGCCAATCCGATGTTGCCGTTCATTCTAAATTTACCCTTACTTGCCATTTTCAAGGTAATTCGCCCACGTCCTTAATTTATCCTTCTATGGAACCTTCCGCCAACTGTTCCTACCTCTGACGGTCGGTAATAACGTGAATTTTACGACCTTAAATTTCTTTTTCATTTCCTTATGACTGCTGAACTTCATTATTCAGTTTATCGTATTTATCGATACCAGAAATCAAATACTGAACGAAACTAAATAAACTACATATCAAAATACTCGGAAAAATTTATGGAATCTGTAGGTACCCTTCATGTCGCCTAAAAATAGAATAAAAAGAGAAAATGGTTAAAGTTTTTAACCATGCACAATTTGATAATTCGCAAGCCTTGGAATTATTGTCCAATCAAAAAGTGGACACTCTATTTCCCCTAATGTAGATATAAATACAGTCACTATGATTCCCAGTATCTCTCAGACAGCCAGAGCTGCGGTAGCTTTAGAAAATAAATTTAATATCATTAAATATTTTATTTCCTTCAATACTTTAAAAATAGGTCAATAAGGGATGTTTTGGGGAAGCTAAATTACAACAATAACTCGAGCACCCCAGTACAGCGCGCACAGCAGCGCTGCAAGTATTTAAAGTAGATCAATAAGGGTCATTTTAGGGGAACAAATGTACAACAATGACAACAATGTTATTTTTTTCATATTTTATAATTTTTCAGTCGAGGACATGATCAAAGAAGTCGACGTCGACGGTGATGGAAGAATTGATTTTTATGGTAAATTTATTTATTTTAATAAATTCCTTTTTAAATAATTTAAATTATTTAATTAATTTCAATTATTTCAGAATTTGTGAACGCCTTGGGTGAACCAGGAAATGAAGATAGTTACGATGATGAAGATGAAGAGATCATAGGATATTAAAAAAAATGAATTTAAATATTATATTCCTATTCCATTTTAAATATTGAATTGAAAATTATTGTATCGTCTATTAAAGCTCAAAATAGCTCAAAAAAAAGTGAGACACTCACGTTTTGGTATACCTAAATGTCATATCATATGCTTTAATGTTTAATATTTACATTTTATATGTCTATCGGTACATAAATATTATATTATAAGATTCATTAACGTTCTTCTCTTGATATAAATTATGAAATAAAATCGTTGCCTCCAAGAAATAATAACAATCAAAAAATAAAAAAACTAATAAAGGGTACAACAACGCATAAATAGATATACACCGTTAATAAGAAAAAATATACAACAGTAATTTTTCATGGTATAAAGATACACCTTTTATAAATAATTATAATGCAGGTATATACTTTATGTTAATATCAACAAAAGAAAACTGACATAAGTAATAAAATATTATGAAAAAATTATTATTGAAAACCAAAAAGTATCAACTTTAACGAAATTGAAATGATGAAACTCTAATAAAATAATCTGCTCTGAAGATGAAGACACTACTCAGTTGAAACTTTAAAACCAATTCTTTTTTCAACTCCGGTATAATCAACTCTTATGTAAAGTTTCACATGAGAAACGAAATTGTAGTAACAACATCATAGTAACCTGAAAGAATTTATAAAAAAATAGGTATTCGGAAACAGGAATTGGATAAATCGGGAATTGGATTAAAACAATTTTTATGCCTAATAGATGGCCTAATTTTCGTTTTATCATAAAATATTTTGAAAAATTATTGTAATATCTTACCAATAAATTTTAATATTATATTATATTGTATTAGTATTATTATTACTAATGTAGGTAGTTCATCTTTTAACGAAAAAATTGTCTCTGAAAGTGCTTTGAATGTTTTTAAATGTTTGAAATGAAATATAGATATATAAAAATATATTGTATTTGAATCGGTTTTTTTGTGTCTTATTTAATTATTTTTGAACCCTCAGAAAATCTTACTATACTTTTATGCGCCTCATAGATCTCAACGTGCTCTCAAAATTTTGCATAACACTCATTTTTCTACACAACTCTTGTTTTATTTTTACTTGTTTACTTTTTACAACTCTGTAAATATGCAAATGTATCAAACACCCTGTATAGCATACCTTTAAATATAAAACTACAGGAATAACTATAATTCTAATTAACCGCGATGGTGGATAGATACTGCCATTTTGAAACATCTGATAGGTATTTTTTGTTGTTTAAGACCTTAGACTATATTAATAAATATGGACCGCGCCTTCCCTATCTTAGCTTGAAGTCAGTTTTGGTTTGTTGATATTCTCTCCCGCACTCATATGCTGTTTCTGGCGGGGTAAGGGGAACGACGTAAAACGTAAACAAACAGAACGCAAGGGCAGTGGCGCGCTCGAGTTCAGTTATAGGAAATGTAATAATTACATAAATTATAATAATGATCATAATATTCATAATATTATTATTATATTTGCAGTTTTTGTTACAAAAAACATAAATTATGGGAATACTAATAGATATTAAATTAAGAAAATATATACTTATACCTACCTATACAAAATAAAAGGTACAAAAAGGTAATAACAATTTAGCAAATAAAAAATCGATAGGAAAGTCGGAAAGCAATATACATCAGTAGGTACCTAAAATATTTTTTCAATTTCTTACATATTTAGTTGATTTTATTCTAAAAATAAATTAAACGAACCTAATTGAAAATATGTCAGATACCTAATCACTAATTTTAAAATGCCCTGTATTACTAAAGTTTTGTTCTGATATTGCTGGGAGTGAATTCGTCTCAATTTTAGAAGAATTAATTGCCGATAAAAAATGAAAGATCATGGAAAAAGTTCACCACATTTTAAAAATTTCCAACTTAAAATTAGTAATAATCTGAAATTTTTTTAACGTTCGTGCAACCGGGTCAAAGTCTTCTATTTCATATTCTTCGATGATATTGTTTGAATATTATTCCCCCTCTCCATATTCTGATTATCTTAAATTAGAGGTTGACAATAATAATAGGTAATATACTTTCAAAAAGTCAGTATTTTTTATTTATTTAAATGGAATAATTTTTCCAAGTTGCATTTTTCACCTTCTTTCGAAGTTTTCTCACAAACAGAACACGTTTTCGCCACTTTTTTTTAACTTAATTGAAAAATTAATTATTAAAGCTTAAAACGAGTGAAAGCTAGAGCTGAAAATATAAATAACAAGGAACTTACAACTGTTTGAAAAACACGAACTCTTATTATGGTATAATGTAAACAAACGGTCTGACAGGATGTAAACATTCATGTTGACAGGGTGAAAACCGTTTGTCGATACGATGAACAGTAAAAAAGTTACGAGCATCGAAATAGCCAAAATCTCCAAAAAAAGGCCATACTTTTTTTTTCGACTAAAAGCATAGAACTCCATTGATTGGCACAGCTCTGTAGACTACCAACTCCCCAATGTCATTAAATCTACAATACAAGTGGATTGGAAACGCGTGCTGTTAGTTTTCCAAAATTTAAAAAATCTCCAAAAAGGCCATACGAATAACGGAAAATTAAATATTCCGCGATACTGGATTTTTTTAAGTATTTTTTCCGAATTCCTCGACCTCGAGTTAGTAAATATGGAAATTTTCAAGCTTCTATGAAGACATTTCGATTTCCAAAATATTCAACGGTTCATATGTGTTCAGAACCGGCGATTTTGGGGAGAGCCAAAATTAAAGATTATCCGCGACATCTTGCGATCCATCATTTCTTATAGATTTTGAGTCGCTGATCACAATGGTGAAAACCGTTTGTCGATACGATGAACAGTAAAAAAGTTACGAGCATCGAAATAGCCAAAATCTCCAAAAAAAGGCCATACTTTTTTTTCTCGACTAAAAGCATAGAACTCCATTGATTGGCACAGCTCTGTAGACTACCAACTCCCCAATGTCATTAACTCTACAATACAAGTGGATTGGAAACGCGTGCTGCTGGTTTTCCAAAATTTAAAAAATCTCCAAAAAGGCCATACGAATAACGGAAAATGAAATATTCCGCGATACTGGATTTTTTTAAGTATTTTTTCCGAATTCCTCGACTTCGAGTTAGTAAATATGGAAATTTTCAAGCTTCTATGAAGACATTTCGATTTCCCAAATATTCAAAGGTTCATGTGTTCAGAACCGGCGATTTTGGGGAGAGCCAAAATTAAAGATTATCCGCGACATCTTGCGATCCATCATTTCTTATAGATTTTGAGTCGCTGATCACGATGGTGAAAACCGTTTGTCGATACGATGAACAGTAAAAAAGTTACGAGCATCGAAATAGCCAAAATCTCCAAAAAAAAAGGCCATACTTTTTTTTCTCGACTAAAAGCATAGAACTTCATTGATTGGCACAGCTCTGTAGACTACCAACTCCCCAATGTCATTAACTCTACAATACAAGTGGATTGGAGACGCGTGCTGCTGGTTTTCCAAAATTTAAAAAATCTCCAAAAAGGCCATACGAATAACGGAAAATTGAATATTCCGCGATACTGGATTTTTTAAAGTATTTTTTCCGAATTCCTCGACCTCGAGTTAGTAAATCTGGAAATTTCCAAGCTTCTATGAAGACATTTCGATTTCCAAGATATTCAACGGTTCATATGTGTTCAGAACCGGCGATTTTGGGGAGAGCCAAAATTAAATATTATCCGCGACATCTTGCGATCCATCATTTCTTATAGATTTTGAGTCGCTGATCACGATGGTGAAAACCGTTTGTCGATACGATGAACAGTAAAAAAGTTACGAGCATCGAAATAGCCAAAATCTCCAAAAAAAAAGGCCATACTTTTTTTTCTCGACTAAAAGCATAGAACTCCATTGATTGGCACAGCTCTGTAGACTACCAACTCAACAATGTCATTAACTCTACAATACAAGTGAATTGGAAACGCGTGCTGCTGGTTTTCCAAAATTTAAATAATCTCCAAAAAGGCCATACGAATAACGGAAAAGGAAATATTCCGCGATACTGGATTTTTTTAAGTATTTTTTCCGAATTCCTCGACCTCGAGTTAGTAAATCTGGAAATTTTCAAGCTTCTATGAAGACTTTTCGATTTCCAAGATATTCAACGGTTCATATATGTGTTCAGAACCGGCGATTTTGGGGAGAGCCAAAATTAAAGATTATCCGCGACATCTTGCGATCCATCATTTCTTATAGATTTTGAGTCGCTGATCACGATGGTGAAAACCGTTTGTCGATACGATGAACAGTAAAAAAGTTACGAGCATCGAAATAGCCAAAATCTCCAAAAAAAGGCCATACTTTTTTTTTCGACTAAAAGCATAGAACTCCATTGATTGGCACAGCTCTGTAGACTACCAACTCTCCAATGTCATTAACTCTACAATACAAGTGGATTGGAAACGCGTGCTGCTGGTTTTCCAAAATTTAAAAAATCTCCAAAAAGGCCACACGAATAACGGAAAATGAAATATTCCGCGATACTGGATTTTTTTAAGTATTTTTTCCGAATTCCTCGACCTCGAGTTAGTAAATCTGGAAATTTTCAAGCTTCTATGAAGACTTTTCGATTTCCAAGATATTCAACGGTTCATATATGTGTTCAGAACCGGCGATTTTGGGGAGAGCCAAAATTAAATATTATCCGCGACATCTTGCGATCCATCATTTCTTATAGATTTTGAGTCGCTGATCACGATGGTGAAAACCGTTTGTCGATACGATGAACAGTAAAAAAGTTACGAGCATCGAAATAGCCAAAATCTCCAAAAAAAAAGGCCATACTTTTTTTTCTCGACTAAAAGCATAGAACTCCATTGATTGGCACAGCTCTGTAGACTACCAACTCCCCAATGTCATTAACTCTACAATACAAGTGAATTGGAAACGCGTGCTGCTGGTTTTCCAAAATTTAAATAATCTCCAAAAAGGCCATACGAATAACGGAAAAGGAAATATTCCGCGATACTGGATTTTTTTAAGTATTTTTTCCGAATTCCTCGACCTCGAGTTAGTAAATATGGAAATTTTCAAGCTTCTATGAAGACATTTCGATTTCCAAAATATTCAACGGTTCATATGTGTTCAGAACCGGCGATTTTGGGGAGAGCCAAAATTAAAGATTATCCGCGACATCTTGCGATCCATCATTTCTTATAGATTTTGAGTCGCTGATCACGATGGTGAAAACCGTTTGTCGATACGATGAACAGTAAAAAAGTTACGAGCATCGAAATAGCCAAAATCTCCAAAAAAATGCCATACTTTTTTTTTTCGACGAAAAGCATAGAACTCCATGTATTGGCACAGCTCTGTAGACTACCAGCTCCCCAATGTCATTAACTCTACAATACAAGTGGATTGGAAACGCGTGCTGCTGATTTTCCAAAATTTAAAAAATCTCCAAAAAGGCCATACGAATAACGGAAAATTGAATATTCCGCGATACTGGATTTTTTTAAGTATTTTTTCGCTGATCACGATGGTGCTTGCCAGATGTAGCAAAGTAAAACGGGTATAAGGGATCCATCGATGTTTATTGCCCACCAATAACACTGAAGAGGTTGCGCTCTTTCATTGTAAGTGCCAGTTTCATTATTGATCTGGCATTCATTGTTTTGAACAGTCTTGTTTGGAGAGAGAGGGATGTCGGAACACTTTTTCAGTGTTTATGTCTTGGTCCATATTTATTAATATAGTCTAAGTTTAAGACATTCATAGTTTTACTTTTTATTAGTTCAGTTCGTCATATTATTGGTTTGAATGCCGGATGTGTTGTGTCCGCCATATGCCATATCTCCAAACACCTTTTGGCAGCTGTTAAGTGTAAGACGGTAGTATTTCCTGATGTTTTATATTAAAAGATTGAAAAAGTGTAATTGAATATTTAGGTTGGGAGCTAGTTATGCTTATTTAATGTATTTCGTTAATAATAATTATATTATCAAACATAAAATGGATGAGAGTGAAACTGAAAAGGAAAACACACCAAATAATAGCGCAAGCTAAAATGGGCAATGGAAAATAAATCCAGAAGTCAAAAGAAATATATTAGTTTAGATTAGACATTCCCATTGAATCTGAGAAGTAATACTACAGTTAGATAGTAAGTGAATAGATCATAAGCATCATAAGATCATTTGTTCCTATTAATGCTATTGGATGTAGATAAAGTATAGTGCAGTATCTCGAGTGAAGGACAATTTCGCACTTGCAAAATTACACTTTTTCTGCTTGTGCAAAAAAATGTAATTTTCAACTCTCCCTGTGTAATATAGGTACTATTATTATTAGTGTAGTAACAGAGTTGTGTTAGTACGTTAGCAAGTCGAGCTTTCTTGCCCTACGTATGCCAGAATTCACAAACGGAATATGTTAAAAGAATTACATAATCAATTATTATCTCCATCTCATTCTAATGCGTATAATAATAATTTTTAAACTATTACCAACCAATAAAAATTTGGAGAATTATAAGCGATAGTGTGCAAAAAAAATCCTGAACTATAAAACAGGTCACCCGGTAAACTAGAGGTAGTTCATTCAGTACACACCTAACTGCCACAGCGAACGTACATAGTGACAGTGCGAGCGTTGATTCATCCACACACACACACAGCAACCCATACACACCAGACACCACATAGAAACATATTTTATGTCTACAAACAAACCAAACCGAGACACACAGGAAAACAGCACAGACACACAAGAAACAAATGTATCCCTTCACGACCTGACAGGCATTCCCAAAATAAAAGAAATACTAGCCTTCTTCAAAGATAGGCTAGAAACTCTTACGTCAACCGACAGCACAGACAAAATCGCCAAACGCAAGGCGTCCAATGACCTTGAAGAATTTCAACAGCCAAAAAAAACAAACAAACAGAGATATAACACCATAAAAATCTACTTAAATGAGGATGGAAGGTTCACACAAAACCGCTTCTCCCCCCTTACAAACACGACACTGGACTCAGAGATGACGGACGTTGACTCAATAAACTCCCAAACACCAGCCACAACTTCAAAAAAAGCGGAGACAGAAAACAAGAAACAAGACAAAGCTACAGACAAAGAAAAGACTCCACCCATTGTCCTTAGAGAACCCGAGAAATGGACCTCGATCGCTAAGAAAATGGACAAACAAGACATACACAACCACAAGGCTCGCACAACAAAAAATGGAATAAGCATATACACAAACACTATTACCGACTTTAGA
Source organism: Malachius bipustulatus (assembly GCA_910589415.1). Lineage (NCBI taxonomy): Eukaryota > Metazoa > Arthropoda > Insecta > Coleoptera > Melyridae > Malachius > Malachius bipustulatus. The sequence continues at coordinate 29,610,730 of OU342638.1, read as the reverse complement.
AAACTAAACCGACTACTGGAAAATACGAACACACAATACCATACCTACAAACTAAAAAGCGAAAGACAACTAAGAGTGGTCATCAGGGGGGTGCCCCGCACCACTCCACAGACGACATCATAGAAGACTTACACAGCAAGGACTACAAACCAACATCAATTTCAAGAATTAAATCCAAAGAGGGACGAGACATACCAATGATCATCGTAGACGTTCCACAGGAATATAAATCTATCTACAAAATAACTAATATAATTATGTAGACTGACAGTAAAAACCGAACCTTACTAGCCAAAAATACGGGCATGCACAACAGAACTTCAAGGCAGACTACAGATGTGTACAGAGTGGCCCTCAAGTGTGGGGAGGGCCACTCCACACACTTGTGCACCAAACCCCGAACCATCGAAGCTAAATATGTTAATGCACAGGAGCACATCCTTCAAACTACAGAGGGTGCCCCGAGCACCCCAACAACAGACAAACAGACTCTACACCCAAACCCCAACTAATGACCTACCGTGAAGCACTTATGACCAAACCTTCGACTATACCACAACCAGATAATACAAAATTCACATTAGAACAAGACGACAAAAAACAAACAAAAACAAACATCGCCCACCACCTTGGCGACCTACTAATACAACACTCAGACCTCAACCCAACTCCAGAACAATCAAAAAGATTCTACGAGACGCCCTCTCTAGAGATTCTAGAGAGATCCAAGATTCTACGAAAAGCCACGCCCACACACCAGAACGACAACAAAACATACTAATAACAACGACTACAGAGACACCATTTCATATGATAAACCTCGTGACAAACAAACAATCCCCACCCTGAACAAATGAAAATTACGTAACCACAGACACACTACAGTTACTCGCCTCAATAAAAAAAAAAAAAACGGGGCAACGCACGCACACACTCATAGACACACTGCACACCTCCCGCAAGAAAAAAAAAGGAACACACACACTCCGCAAAAAAGTCAACATCCTGGCCACTCCACAAAAAAAAACACACACACACACACACATTCACAACAACACAAGATGAAGGAGCAAAGAGCCCCAGCGGGCTCGGACTCAACACCTAATCAAGAGGAGAGGACGAACTAGAGATATCCTAGAGGTAACTAGAGGACACCGAGGGGCCGAGGAGCACTAATAAGGGTTCTCTATATGAGTGCGAATTTTAAAAATTTCTTGTTCTTACGTGAAAACGGCATTATTCAAACAATATTAATCAAAACTATTCGTTAGAGAAAAGTATTAAATAAAAGTGAAACAAAAATGTAACAAGTACAACTGGAGTTTCCAATAATACACTTAAATACATATACTGATAAGATAATCAGGATTCAATTATTTAAGACCAATTAAATTTACTTTTAAGAACATGCGATGATTATTTCAAGTGGTGTGGTAGTGTCTATAACTTTGTATTTTTTTATATTTTTGAATATTATTTGTTTTATTTTTTTTTTATGATTTTTTATTTTATTATTTTATTTTACCTTATTACCGTTTACCGAATCTCTTACTGTTTGGACATCAGTATATACAGGGTGTTAGTAAATAAGTGCGACCAACTTCAGGGGGTGATTCTGCACGAAAAAATAATGACCATAACAATAACAGAAAATAACACTAATAAAAATTTAAAAAACCTTCTTGCGCATCAATCGCAGAAATAGTGTATTTTTATGCGATTCAATAATAAATATTTTCTTCCTATTTTTTTTTTATAATGAATATAATGAAAAAATAATCTGATTTTTTTTTGGGAAAACTCCACCTACCTACCAAAAAAAAAAGAATTATATCATCTCGTGGTTTCGAACCCACACCAACAGTTTACTAAACATCGGTGTAATGAACTGAACCACAGTGGGTTTCGAGTTTGTAGTGTTGATCGCGTAGATAGGTATATGTAGTACGTCAGGTACCTATTATACACCTACAAATTTTATTTTTTAAACTGGTCGTATCTTTGTTATTAAAAAACCAATTTGAATACTTTTTTCACCTGCATGTAGGTGATTTAATTGTTGTTGCGTTTGCTCTTCTAATTTTCAGAACCATTCATAATTGAATGTGGAAAAAAATAAAAAAGAAATTGCGAACCCTTTCATTGATTTAATAATTTTATATAAGTGTAAGCTAATTTTGCACAAGCGAAAAACTTTTTTGTTTTTCGTTTAAAGTGCTACATTAATCGAGGCGAATTGAAGCTAAGACATCAAATTATATGTTAAAGCAAAAAAAAAGGAAAATTTCGGTTCAACTTCTTCAAAAATGGACTCATAAACGGTTATAGAATTGACACATTTTCACCCTTTTTCCTACCCACGACACTGGCTTATTAATGGAAAATATGCTAATTTTATTGAATTAACTCAAATTTCCAATAATTTTCTTCAAATCCTGTTAATTTTATTTCAAAGTTTTTTTGCCATCTTGCTCATACAGGGATTCAAAAATAGTCAATTTTCCAAAAAATTAAAATAGCCGCCATTTTGAAACGGCTCGGCCGATTTTGCTCAAGTGCAATACCAGACCACTCCTTGTGGACATCTTACTCTCACAAAAATTTCAGCCCCCTAAATTGAAAACTGTGGCCAGAAACCGTGCCTCAAAGTCCGGATGTATGGAATTTTGAAAGGACACCCTGTAGAAGTAACGTGACTTTTGGAAATTTTTTCAACGAAAATCTAAAGTCATTCCAAAGCTTTACAAGAATCCAAAATTTCGTTCACTAATCTTGAAAGATAAAGCTACAGGAGCGTTTTGAAAATCGAAAAATCGTGATTTTGGAGAAATAAATAAATATATATATAAATATATATATATATAAATATATATATATATATATCGTGGGCAGGTGAATTTTGGAAAACCACTTTTTCGTAATCTGGGGGTCATGATCGGTGGACATTTGATGAGTTTGGGTGATTTTTGGAAAGTGATGTCGTCCTCAATAGTGTATTTTTTGTTAAAAAATACACTAATATAGGCGCGAAGCTACAACAAATGTTCAAAATACAGCAAACGTCCTTCAGACGTTTTTTTTTTTATTGTTTTATGCTCGGTTTTATGTTTTATTTTTTTGCATAAAAACGTCACCCCATACGAAAAAAAGGCATCAGAGATTTTTTGTCACAAATTGAACAAGGATTTAAAAAAATCATTTTTTATTTAAAAAATCTCAGTGGCGTACCATTTTTTTTTCTTTAAGAAGATTAAGATCATTAGCCGTTTGCGTGCCACTGATGAACATAAAATTCTTAATTGCATGTCAAAAAAACGCAATAACTTCCTCTTAAAAACCAAAAAATTTTATCGTCAGTTTTTAGGAAAACCTATAACACACCTTATCTGGAAAACTAAGCATTTTGCGCACATACATCATTTACATAGGAAACTGTCATTATTTCTTCATGCAGAATCATCCCCTGAAGTTTGTCGCACTTATTTACTAACACCCTGTATATGCCACTTAGTGTAAAAATAGGTACCGTTGTATGTAAAGTTGACTTACTATTCAAGAACAACTTTTATTAAGAACAATAGTATATTGTGAAACAAGTGCGAAAAAGAGAAAATTTCTCACGAAGTCGAGTGTCACAATTCACACGAGTGTGAAATTTCTTTTCCGCACGTGATACACACAGTACTTTTCCTACGACCACAATTTAACAGATTAATTATTTAACAAATTTAACACATATATGCTTGTTTTCTGACTTCAGGTGGTGTATTTTCTGCTTCAGATTCAAAGGAATTACAATCCATTATAATGATAGATACCTAACTAAAGATTATTTTTTCAGACTACCTAGGTAGATATTATTTTCAATTCTACCAATGACTTTTTAATATTACTATTATATACTGTTAAATCATTGAATTCTACCGACAATATTATTATTATTTATTATTAGACTCCGTATAAACTAAAAATAAGTGTCGTGAGCGTGGAGACGTGGTAGATAATAACAATGATTTAAGAGAGGTTAGTATATCATTCATTGATATGCAACTTCTACACAACGCAGGCGCTGTGCATCGTCGATTGAAGTTAGTAGGTGGTAGAGGTGTGCGAGTTATTTTCACGATCACGTTCATGAATTTGAACGCTACCAATGCTGTTATTAGCGATCAACTCGTAAATTTTAATAATTACTGCCACAAGAGAATAATGAGTATATTTTATAGTCTTGTCAGGTTCTATGTTATCCCATTTGTGTTTATTTTATTACCTTGAAGCTTTAAATGAATAGTTATTCCATTAACAATAAGTAATAGTTGGGTTCTCAGTTACCGCCCATCACTATTGTTTACATTAAAACTGTACGGAAACGATTTTTGGCTATGCGTTATGTCACTTTGTCGCACAGTTTTGGATACGTGAGAAATCTGCTAGTTTGCGCACAAAAAACGATGCGCAAAGTAGTGTTTTGTATAGTGGTCGTAGGAAAAACCTTTTAAGGAATTGAAAAACATACCAAGTTGATAGAAAAACTTTACCCAGAAGCATATTTACTATCTAAATATAAATTTTGCGGGGGAAAAATTGGGACACCTGTATGTATTAAAAAAAAAGTAATCTTCTGCATAATTTATTTTACATTTTATTTGTTCAGTTATGTTGTCCAAAGATAAGAAAACATTTAATCGATTAATCGATAATAGATATCATTGTATAATTTTTTTCAAGATTATTTCTAATGAGATATTAATAGGTGATCCTTCCCATAGAAACGTTCATAAATACGACAATGTTTCTCTTTCTATTTTGTTTGGTTTTATTTATTAACACTGAGGGCGCTATAATAACAATAGACGATAAGGGTGAGTTAAATGAATTATAATATTTTATATCTCTATTACCGTGTGAAAATTTTCAAAGCGAGATAATAATTCAAGATAGCCGCTCACTAATTTCTTCTACAAAACTGCTACTGGTGGCTTTAGAAATGGCATTCTTTCCTGAACGCGCTCTGCTACCAAAAACTTCCTGATTTTTAAAATAAAACATAATTTTGTTTTATTGCAATCAAATTTCAAGACGATAATAAAATTAACAAATAATAATAAACAAGTAACAATAATAAATTGAGCTAAAACAAGTACAACAGATCATTATTATTAAAAAAAATGTTTGATTTGACAGTATTCGAAGAATTTTTTCAATCAATAAAAAACAGTAAATTAGGAAGTTTTTGATAGCAGCGCATTCAGGAAGAATGCCCTTTTGAGAAACGCATGTTATTCCCCTATGCCCCGCTTTGAAAATTGTCACCCGATATAATAACAAAATAATTGAAATAAAAATTTGTTTTTTTTTTAACTTTTTTTTTGTTTTTATATCAGACGTTCCAGAATTGAAATACATGAATAAAAGTGTAAACCCTTGCGATGATTTTTACGAATTTACGTGTGGAAATTTCAAAATTTTTCACCCGAGATCAGGAGCCAAATTAGCGGTGTCCGATCATTTTGAACTTCTAGAAAATGAACTTCTAAGTTTAGTCAGGGGTGAGTTTTTCTTTTATTTAACGTTTATCTACGATTCATAAAATCCACTTTTTACACGTTTCTTAGTTCATAAAATGTATGATTATCATGAAGAGTGCATACAGTAAAAACGAGTGAAATAAAGTGTTTTAGCGGGTCATTATTTAACGCTTTCCATAACTGACACGTTACTGCAAGTCGGCCAACGAAGTACCTATAGTATAGTAGTGTACTGAGTTCTCCACGAGACGCTGGACCGCTCCCTAAAGCTTGTTGACACCATGCACCTACTAGAGAAACGTCATAGTTTATTCGCAGAGTGGCAGATCTATGTACAATTATTAATTTGTGTTTTGTGTCGTTTAGTTATCTAAAATGGATACCATTGTAGATGATTCAATGAATAAAATATCTTCTAACCCAGAAAAAATTATTTTACTGTTAAAAATCTGTTACCTCAAAAATCTAAAGAAGTGCATATTAAGAAATATGCCACCTTTATGAACTGACGTTATTAAAAAGGTGTTAATAACTTATAAGAATACATTAAAAGTGTTTTTTTTTAATAATAACTTTTCTTTCTAATTTAAGTCACTCGTAGATAAAATTTTGTATGCAGCATATATGCATAAAATGCCTTTTTTTCACTTCTGGGATTGACGCACTCGCCTGGTACTTCCCAGTCGTGAAAAAAAGTACCACTTTTTGCACTTATTGTTACATATAAATAACTATTTTAAATGTGGAAAGAATAAGATTTAAATAACATGAAAATCTCCGCAGGAAATATGAGATGGAAAACTTTACTTCTGTTTGGAGAATTACGTGTTTAGATAATTCTTCTCGTTGTCACATATGTCACACTAACAAACAACGAGGCACGAATATGTGTAAGCAGTAAACAAAATATGAAAAAATGGAAAACATAAAACAGTGAATAAATAGGTAATAAAAAAATAAATAATAAATTATTATATAAAAAATATGTAATAATAGCACCAAAAATAAAAAAATTAAATAAAAAATGAAATAAACAAAATATTAAAAATAATAAAATAAATAAATAAATAAAAATGAAAACAAAAAAATTATTAAAAAAAAAATGAAGGAAAAGGTTAAACACTGTGCGAATGGTGGAAGCGGTAGCCACTAACTAACTAACTAAGACTGAACTTTCAAATACAAATAATAATTTCAAAAATAACTCTAGCAGCGCCTGATAAAAATCTATCACTTCCAGAAATTCTTACTTCACCAACAAAGCGCGATGACCCGGTGGCGTATAAAAAAGCGAAAAAAGCTTTTCAAGCTTGCGTCGACACGGACCAGTTGGATTCCCCAGAGCTCCAGTATCCAGAACTCAGAATTATCGCCGAAGTCGGCGGGATGCCTATGTTGATGAAAAATCGTGAAAATGTGCAGTTCTCCTGGAACGATATCGGGGATCTGGTAGCCAAGTATGGGGTTCCGATGTTTTTCAACATAGACGTCGTCGATTTGTTCGGGTTCGGCTATTCGATTTATGTAAGTAAAATTGTACCAAAATCAAAATACATTCTTTTAATGAGGCCTTAAATATAGTCAACTAATTATGTAAAAGGTAACTTTGTGGATGTGGGATGTGCATAATGAATATGTTAACTAAAGTCGAAAACATTTTTAGTTGGATCAGGACAACGGCATCCAACTACCAAGCTTTATCAGACCATGGATTGGCAAAAATCATGACGATTTCTTAGAAGAATCTTTTAGAGAATATTCGAGAGAGGAAAGATCAGCCCAGGTTCAACCATTCGATGTCTTACTGGAAACGATTGTGAAGCGGCTGAGAGACGTCGCCAATTCCAGCATAAGCGATGAAGTTTTAATGAACGACTTGCAGGAAGTGAAGTCTTTCATGAGACAAATGTATAAAGGAGGGGTGAGTTATTTTGTATACCACTAGCACTAGCAGCTCTAAAAATGAGTAATTTTTCAGGATTTAACTGGACTTCCAAAAAATGATCTTCCTAGTGCTGGATCGACCTTGGAATCTTTAAACAACTGGACCTCGACGTATTTTGGGGATAACTTTGGGGTAAGAATTCTTATCAAGTTTAAGTAATATAAGGTAGGTACTTACTTATCTCCTTTACTTAATTTTTTTATAGTTGAATTGGATCGAGTACATGAACCACACGTTCAAAATGGCTGAAGTTTATATAAACGAAAATACCACGGTTATTCAGAACATTGAAGAAATAATATATGGTACAATAAATCTTGTAAAAAAGACTGACCCAAAAGTTGTCAAAAATTATGCCCTGATCAGAATTTTCTTGTACTTAGCTGAAGATAGCGATGCTGCTATGAGGGAGGCTTTTGAAATTTATTACAATTCAAAAAAATTCAACCTTTACCCGAGGTATGTATCAAATGTACCGATATAGGTACGAACAGTTAATTATTGACATCTCCGAGGACTGACATTTCAAATCTTAAAATTTTGAAATTGCAAATGCAAAATTTTGTGATTTTTTGTCACAATATTGAGTTTAATTCTCAAAATTTTGAGTTTTGTAATGTCGAAATATTGTCACTGAAAGTAAACAACCATTGTTAAGCAAGGTTAAATGCGCATGTCACTAAACGAGGACCTGTGTTGTGTGATTTAGTAGCTGAATTCTGGCCAGAATCTGATAAGTCAGGTCTTTGGTCGTTGTTAGGTTCTCTCTCCCCCTTGAAATTTACAACCTCTAGGGCTTTTTCTTCTATCTATTTTATATGTTACTTTTCTTTTTTTTTCATTTTCTTGAAATTTCAGGGGAAAAAACTAACAATGGCCAATGAGCTGACTCATCAGGTTCCGATCAATCTGTTTCAGAACCGATCAATCTGGTCATCTTTTTTATTCAGTAAAAATCGATACATATCGTAAAATCAGCACAGCCTGGCAGCACTGTGCTGTATTCCAACTGTATTTCAACAGCGGAATAATCTCTTTGAATCTCGCATGCTTTTTAGGCTGTTTTAGGCTGACCAAAATTTTGAGATTTATTCCCAAGGCTTAATCTCAAAATTTTGACTTTACAATTTCAAAATTTTTACTTTGAAATTTCAAAATTGTGAGACTGAAACTCAAAATTTTCAGTTTTGAAATATCGAAATATTAAAAAAAAAATAATTTGTGCTGTGGCACTAATACGCTGTCGTAGAAAAACATCCAGGAATACGAGATAAACTCCAACATTTTTTTGGTTATTTTTGAGTTCTCCATTACTGAATAACATATAGAATAAGAGGAGAATAAGATCAAAATCGGCCATTTTAGGGCAAGTAGAATTATTCTTGAAACTAATTAGAGCGGGCAAAATATGAGTTTAAGGTTTATCCAAATTCATTTATTCATAAAATCAGAAAAAATAAGACAAACCACATTAAATTGTGTTTTTAGTGTTGACACTTGTGAAAACAATTTTATTGTTTCAAAGATTCAAATTCTCGCTAGGTAGGTATAAAAGCTGCTTGAATATGAAATGCTTATACAACGTGGACAACCGTACACAGCTTTCATATTCTGCGCTCCTGCTCAGAAATACTCGATGAGGTTGACGATGCTCCGTATTATAGTCCTAACTCAATCTCAGACTTGAGTAGAACTCGAGCACTACTTGGCGTTGGCGAAGCGCGTTTCGAAACACACCAAGACGATCTAGCGGACTGGTAACAGACCACTATCGTGCTCTGGTCTCCTGCTTAGAAATGCGAATATTACTCATGTTAACAAAATATAGCGCCGCTGCGTTGCGGCATCCGGACGGGCTCGGGCTCACCAAGCCGGGCATAGTAGAACTGACCTGACCACTTTCGTGCTCTGGTCTCCTGCTTAGAAATACGAGTTATACTCATGTTTCCGTCGTTGCGGCACCCGGGCTCACCAAGGCGTCAGTGGAACTGGTAAACGACCGCTTTCATGTTCTGCTTTCCTGCTTAGAAATATGAATTTTACTCATGTTTACAAATAGTAGTATCGCGCTTCGTTGTGGCATCCGGGCTCACCGCTCACCAAGGCGATCCAACTGCTTGGTGGACCGCTTTCAGGTTCTGCTCTTCTGCTCAGAAATACGAATTTCACATTTCACTCATAATGTTTCGTATCTACCATCTCACCGGAGCCTCCGATCGGTCCGATCTTAGTGGAACCGGTAACCGACCGTTTTCCTGTTCTGCTCTCCTGCTTAGAAATACGAGTTTTACTCATGTTTACAAATATCTGGCTGCATTGCGGCACCCGGACTCACCAAGGCGTTAGTGGAACTGGTAACCGACCGCTTTCAGGTTCTGCTCTCCGGCTTAGAAATACGATTTTTACTCAAATCACCATCGCGTTTCGAATCTGGCTCAACAACGTGATCATACGAATTTTACTCATTCAAATAAACTTCACCGATCTCGGACTAGTAAATTTGACGACCGCTTTCGTAGTCTGCTCTCCTGCTTAGAAATACGAATTTTACTGATGTTCAGCAACATCGGGCGTTTCCATTCCGGCATACTCCCTACCATGGCGATTCCAGTGGTAACTGGTAACTACTGACCACTTCAATTCAATGTTCTGCTTTGCATACTTCGAAATGCGAATTTTATACTATTCATACCTACCGGGACCCACGGGAATCATTGTGAAACTGGTTACTGACCGTTTTTGTGCTCTGCTCTCCTGCTTAGAAATAAAAAATTTACTCAGAATACGAATCCCACTCACCGGACACCGACCGATAATTTTTCGTGTTCTGCTCCCCTGCTTAGAAAGAAAAAGATCACAATGAACCTGGTAACCGACCACTTTCGTGTTATATTCTCCTGTTTAGAAAGGCGAATTTTACCCATGTCATGTCATTTCGAATCCCTCGTATGTCGAAGGGAGTATCTAAGATGCGCGATATCTCCAAGACGTTATCATAAACAATAATAGTTAGAGGAATGGTGACAAAAATGCCTTGTGTTTCTCAAATGGAAGAAAAGCAGGTTTTCATAATTATACAGGGTGTCAATTTGAAAACTTGCCACCACCCGAATTCTTCCTTGAAAATTTTTTTTCAAAGAAATCCCGAAACAGGTCAATTTTCATGTGATTTATGTTCTATTGACGTAAAAAATTTTATACAGGATGTTCCTCGACTTAATAACCACGATATGGTCTATTTTTTTAAATGGGACACCCTGTATAATACAATTTCAGATTGTCTGAGAAAATCCATAAAAAATTGCTTTTTACAATTATTGCAGTTTAAACTGAGTATCTTACGAGTTATAAACAAATGAAAATCGCAGTTTTTCATTTTCAAAGCAGCTTGTTTTGAAAACGGCTCAAGATAGAGGAAACCGGCTTACATGTTCCTGATACTTTTCAAGCGGTATCCTATTATTGTGTCTATGAAATTTTCATACAGGGTGACGAAAATTATCAGACTTTTGATCACCCTGTATAAAAATTTCATCTATATCATAGGATACCGCTTCAAAAGTTAAGATAGGAACATTATTACATTTTCAAATGTAATAATGCTGAAAATGTAATAATATACAGGGTGTTCCATTTAAAAAAAAAATAGACAATGTTGTCATTACTGAGTCAAGGAACACCCTGTATAAAATATTTTTTCGTAAAAAAATTGACCTGTTTAGGGATTTCTGTGAAAAAAAATTTCAAGGAAGAATTTGGGGGTGGCAAGTTTTCAAATTGACACCCTGTATATAGTTTGAGTCCCCTTCTCAAGATCTGTCTCTCAAGCAGGGGTCTAGAGCGTTGGTTGCCATGAGCTATACGGCATTTTGCCCAGATTTGCCCGAGCGATTTAAAAAAGTATCTATATTTGGATGAAAATTACTGGAGGGCATCTACGCAGCCCCTCTAATTGAGGTTAATATTTACTTCCAATTTGCTCCTTGCCAATAACCTCCAGTAACAGGTGAGCCAATAATATTGTTATACGGGTTTCACATTTTATTAATATCAAATAATTATTAAAGTCTTAAAAAATTCATTATTCTCTAGCACGGCACGACTGTAACTTAAAATAATAACCTCCAAATCTAAAATAATCAGCTGTTTCTCTTATTTCCACACAGATATTACACAACATTATGCTCTTTTACACTTGTCTAAAGTGAGACTTCAGCTCTCATTCACATCCAGGACACGATTGCCTGACTAGAGCGCCGACAGCTCTCCTTATAACATACCCGTTGGCCGAGGAGTCTAGAAATGTCTGATAGTTCACGGAGAGCTCCATGCAATCTCTAACATGCGTAGAATGCGGAACCATTCTGGTTTTTAGTATAACTGTCAGTCACTCTCTTACACCGGTCGGGCAATCTGTCATTCCTGTCATTTCACGCGAATTGTCGCGAAGGTGACATTTCCATGACTGACTGAGTTATCATAAAAATTGGGAAAGTAAACAAAGACGAATCTAGGATTGTTCGCGAGTGATGTAATGCCTCCGTTATAATAATATGCGTTACCGGGAATATCTCCAAAACTCAGGGTCAAAAAAAATATCTAATAAGGAAAGTGACCCTAAAAATTCGTTAGAAAATAGATTTGAGCTTCTAAAATGACCGCTAGGGGGAGTAAGAACCATCATGACTAAGTAAAAATTTTAATTTTCTGAGCTTTTCTCAAAATTAGGGTACATTCAAAATATCATGGGTGCAATGGTATGAAAAGTGAAAAAAATAATTAAATTTTTAAGGTGTCATTGAAAATCGCACTTTCGCACTATACAATACAGGCTGTATCTAAATAACAGCGAAAAAATTTGAGGGATGATTCTTTGGTAAAAAATAAACAAAAAATTTCCCATTAACTTGTGTCTGGAAATGCACCCTTTTTGAGATACAGGGTGTTTAAAAAAGATTATTTTTCCATTTCTTTGAAGATATCTCCGGAACCATAGAAGATCCCGAATTCAGCTTTTGTACCTGTAGGGTTGGGGGCATTTTTCCCCTAATATCTACGACACTGGGCAAATTGATAATTTAAAAGCACATTTTTCCCCGCCAATGTTTTCTGCACAAAAAAGATACTCTTGGTCGTACCTAACTGCTAACGTGAGCCATTTTCGAGAAAAACTGTCATTTACGATGAAAAACTCGCTTTCTTTGAATGTTTCAAGACAAGTGCTCGGAAAATTATGGGCAAAAAAACATCTCTCAATCCTAAGATCTCCGCAAGTCAAATCCTATCTCAAACGGTTTCCCAGATATCTTCAAAAAAACTTGAAAAATAATCTTATTTTTGACACCCTGTATCTCAAAAACTGTGCATTTCCAGACACACGTTGATAGAAATTTTTTGTTAATTTTTGACCAAAGAATCAGCCCTTAAATTTTTTCGGTGTTATACTCCCTTCCCTGTATATCTACCAGCAGTTGATTTTATGAAATTTCAGAGCTTGAACACCGCACGAACTCTTTTTTAAATTTTTAATTGTTTTTTCGGAATGCCAGATTAAATTGCTATAAAAAGGCATAGGTAGGTACCTACTTTTTCGATACCTACTAAAATTTCGATAGGAAATCCAAATGTATAGTGTTTTTAAGATTTTTTAAATTTTTATTATTTTTATTCAATACTCTAAAAGATAAGTAGGTACCTATGATAAAGCTAAATATGGAGAAAGTCCAAATACATTTTTTCCGAAAATGTTCTATTGCCGATATTAGATTAGATCCATCGTGAGTGGGCCATTGTGACACCCCTCCACACTGCGAGCGAAGGTCTATTGTGGCTCACATCTAGTCGTGCTACATTAACCCCATCAGATACAGGGTGTTGAAAAAACCTGTTTTGTAAGTCTGTCTCTCACTTGAAAAACATTTTCAGAAAAAATTTGAATTTTCTTAATATTTTTCTTCAGCTGCAAGCCCTTCAAGCCCTTCAATAAAAATGAAAAAATATTAAAAACGCTACATTTTAATTTTTCTCGAAAGCGGTCCCAGCGAAATTTTATAAGTAGGTATAGCAGCTGTTAGGGCAAGAATGTTATTATTATTATTTAAAATTAAAAGTTGTTACAATGTTTGCAATGTTTACAATGTTTACAATGTTGCCACTGTTTGGCAACAATACGTGAAGGTTTTGTTCGTGAAGGAAAGTCTGAAATGCACCTCATGCAAGCACAATAATTCTTTTATTTATTACAATAAAATGTTAAATCAATTACTACTGCGTACCTATTCACTGAAAATAGTCCACTTAGAAGAAACCATAACAATGTTTTTTTATAGCCATTTAATCCGACATTAAATTTTTTTTTTTTTTAATAAAATTGACACTTTTGTTATTTCTTTGGGAAACCGATCACCCTTAAAACCGGTCCAACAATAAATTGTAATAAACACCCTGTATAATGTACCTATATCTTATAATTTCGTTATTAACTGTTTCCTCTATATGCCACTATGTAATAATCCGTTAATGGTTTTAATAAAAAAATTATAAATTCATAATTATTGTACATTTCGAATTGTAAATCAGAGACAGTTAGTGGTTACCATTTTCATTTTCTGCTCTCCTGTTGATATATACGAATTTTAGTCATGTTCGTAATACATCCTCGAAGCCCGGCTTTCAGTGCCAAGCCAGCTAGTATAACCGGTATCTGACCGCTTCAATGTTCTGCTCCCCTGCTGATATATACGAATTTTAGTCATGTTTGTTCATCGTTGTGACACCCGGGCTCACCGAGAGATCCGCAAGTGGAACTACCTGACCACTTCAAGGTTCTGCTCTCCTAGTAATATATACGAATTTTAGTCATTCTTGTCCCACTTTTCATCAATCCGAACTCCGGACTCACGCCACGGGAGACGTCCGGATCTAGTAACGGCTGACCACTTTCCTGTTATGTTCTCCTGCTTAGAAATACGAATTTTACTCATGTTCACGACAATCAAAATCCGTGACGGAGGACGACCGCAAGTTGGTAACTGACCACTTTCGTGTTCTATGCTCCTGTTCAAGAAAGACGATTCCACTGCATTTGCGCTCTGATGCCTCTCGTTCCCAGAAAGCCCAAAAATTCACCTTGACTCGTACAAATAATAATAATATGAATAATTATTCTAATAATAATAATAATAATTTAAAAATTAAAGCCTAGCGAAAATTTCCCGTTCAATTATTTAAAAAAAATCAGTTTGAAATTCGAAAACAATGTCAAATCAATGTTTTCTTATTCTTATAATATTAGGCATATAAAGATTTAAACGCGGCGACAGATAAAAATAAATTTTACCGTCCAAAAAAACCAATAAGAGCTCTGCTGTACCATTTTAAGCAATAAAGTGACAAGAGGCGATTTTTTTTTGAAAAAATTGTATTACTTCTAAACGTATGAAGCGATATGCAAAAACTACGCGGATTTATAAAGCCATAAAGGACAAATCCAAATATTTAATGATATTTAATAGCATACAGTGCATGTTATTAAAAAAAAATAAGTTGAGGCGGTCCTGCCAAAATTATGCACCATGAGGTCCATGAGTAGGAAAAAAAACCTTACAAACTGGTTAATGGGACTCCAAAGAGCAGTTTCAAACTACATTTTGACATGTGAATTTTTCTAATTATTCTTCGTAACCCTTCAAAATTCTATTTTTATCAATCCAGAAATTGATTTCAAGAAAATTATCAAGAAATAAATAATGTGTTTAAAAAAGTGCAAGGTCCCTGGGAGGGATGGATGGAATTCTTGGACTCCATAAAACCAATCACAAAAACCAAATTCTCGACATTACTGTATTTCATTCAGTAGGAGAACAGAACTGTAATGGAAGTCGCTGAAATGTTCGCAACGCTAACCGTATCATAGACTTTAACACATACCAGTCTCACCTTCTGCGCTCCTGCTCAGAAATACGAGTTTGCTCCTCTCGATTGTCACAATCCTATTCCCTATTCTACTCTCGCGTCAAATCGAGTAGAAGTTGGTGTCGATGGACGATTTCGTGATTATGATGACGATGAAACCTTTAATAATTGAAAGCCGGACACTTTCAATCAACGGTGAAAGAAAGGATGAAAAAAAAGAAGGCAAATTTAATTGGAACAAAAATCACCCATGAGAAAATTAGACTTTAAAATTTTGATTATGCAGCAGTGACTTTAATTTTACTTAAAATGAAAACAGAAATTTAAGAAAAAAAAAACTTTTTTTAATTTCATTTTCTTTAGAACAAATATTTTTCTTCGAATGACGTCGAAATGACTTCACAATGCATGTCACCGAATGACGTCATTCGGTGAAAAACTTAATGTGGAAATTCAATAAACTTTTGAAGAAAAATAAATTGATAATAATAATTATTTCGCAAATTGTTCAAGGTCCCTATAGTACACATGCTTTTGTTGCGCTCATCCAATTTTAAGTCAAAACTGTCACTATAGGCTCCTTTTACAAAACGAATTAGAAAACTTTCGCACAGTATAAATATGTGAGATGAAACTGAAGACATGGACGGTACCGTTTCGCCCTTATTTGGACTCATCAGCATGTCACATCAGTCAGGAACACACTAAACATACTATGCGAAATCTTGGAACGAATATTTCTTACAGGAATTTTAGACTGTAACTTCTTGGTTCTCTCTATTTGAGCCAAAGCCACATATCCGTGGCGTCTCTAAATTATATAAGAGTCGATTATGGCGCACATCTGTTTCTTTGGTTGCCTACTAATCATTAAAAATTACAAGTACACCAGTTAAGACTAAATATTAGTCCTTAAATATTAATTTCGCATAGTATGTGTAGTGTGCTCCTGACTGATGTGACATACTGATGAGTCCAAATAAGGACGAAACGGTACCTATGTGAAAGTTTACTAATTCGTCCTGTAAAAGGAACCTATAGTGGCAATTGACTTAGAACCTAAATCCCAATAAAATTTCTCATATATACATAATCTATAAGTGGTTCAATATTATTTAATAAAAATCAATTTATATGATTAACCCCCCCCCCTATCCTTGATCTTTTTTAATGTGAAGTCAATGGAAAAAGTCGAAATTAGTTTTTATCGCAATTTTTTAAAACATCGATTACTAAAATGAAATCAAAGTTATAATTTAAAAAAATTAATTTTTAGAAGGGGTAAATTGGATACAGCGCATATTTTAAGCCAATGTCGAACATTCGGCCTCTCATCCCTTAGAAGATATGAGGGAGGATGCACTTAATTTTTATAAATGACAGTGAGGGTGTTTCTGAACACGATCGCGTAGGGCAAATTTCTTTTTCGGGTTGCGGTCACCACCGATTGGCCAAAAACCTCCCCTTTTTTTACATATCCTTTTTAATTTGTCCTTTCTTTCTAAAATCCCCTTACTATTTTGGGGTTGTCCCGTTTGTATTCCATTTTATATAAATAAATAAATAAATAAAATAAATAATGCTCCCGAGTCGGGAAAAAAAACATTTTAACCCCCTTGGAGGGTGTTTTCCTCGACTTGGGGGGGATGAAAACGGGTGATAGAGGTCTAAGGTAGTAACCATCGTGTTCAGCAGCCTTGAGAACGGGGGTATGCGGCAGGTTGCCCGATAAATAAAAAAACACATTTTCAACCCCCTTGGAGGATGTTTTCCTCGATTGGGGGGAATGAAAGGGGGAATGAAAACGGGTGGTAGAGGTGCAAGTAAGGTGGTTACTATCGTGTTTAGTATCCTCAAAAACGGGGAAATGCAGAAATATTCAGGATTATAAGAAAAAAAAAACATATTCAACCCCAGTTGTCATTAGATATTCATCTCCAGAAGTGAGTTGCACGTGATTTTTCCGATCCGGAGGCATTAGAACGGAGATTAAAAAAAAGAAGGTTTTTGGCCAATAGGGGATGAACGCAACCCGAAGAAGAAATTTGCCCTACGCCGTCGTGTTCAGCACCCTCGAAAACGGGAAGGGAAAATGGTTTCGTTGCGTCTGAAAAATTCGGGTGTTTTCCGACTAATAGACGCCACTATAGTATGGGGGAGAGCTTTGATAAATTTATCTTCTGGACCGTATGGTTGTTTTTTGCTGCAAAACTGGCAAAAAATGTGTACCTATGATTCCTGTCAAAAAACAGAAAACACAAAACCAACCACCACCACTGCCCTGAGTGAAGACTGAATATTAAAATGGAGGATGACGACCAGAAACCAAATCCCAGCAATGTACAAAAGTACAAAATCCTCATCGTTACTGTATTTCATTCAGTAGGACAACAGAACGGGAAGGAAAGTCGCTGCAATGTGCTAACCGCTAACCGTCCTCGTCGACTTTCCGCGTACCTCTTTCGTGTTCTGCGCTCCTGTTCAAAATGTTGAGTTTACTCTCCTCGGCGGTCAATTTAGACTCCAAAAAGCACATTTTTTGTGGGGGGGGGGGATTCTTTATCATAATATTAATTATGTGTGGATTATCTATGTAATCTTATTTCAACCATTCATTAACAATGGCTTTTTTATCGATTTACAGTTTTGGTAGGTACAGACAGTTTTGGGAATTTATTTTTCATTGTCATGAAACAAAATGCACAAGAATATTTATTACCTTTGGCGATTTGTATTTATCCCCACCCATACGAGTCTTTTATTTAATGCATCGGTTCCAAGACTTCAAAGAAGAATTTTCTAATGATGATAATTTATTTTAATGACGTATAAAAAACACGTTAATGAGGCAGCCACAGCTAGTGCGGTGAAGAGTTGGAAGAGAGTCTGCCATAATAACTTAAAACATACCAGGAGAGAAATGACACCAAATTCTAAAAAAATTCTAGAAGAATTCCAATAAATATAGTGACAGACTGACAGACAGTAAAAATTGTTTCTTTTATTCAAAATTTAATCCTACCCTACCTAAACTAACTATGTGCCTACTAATCTTACATCATTTAAATGGTATAGGTCCATTTCAAGAGTCTACCTAATAGAGTCTCTATTTGCAGAAAAACAAAATTTTTGTACAATTTTTTTTGTGATCCCTTGTGGTAGAATTTGTGACATTTCGAACCCTGCACGCTCTTTGTGTAAATTATTGTAAGTTATTTCTTCCCGATTTTATTTATTACATATTTCCAAAAAACAAAAAGGTTTAGTTATTTATTAATAAAAAAAATCACACTGTCATAGGTTATTTTTTGTTTTTGTAATAATGTGTCGGTTTTTTTTACAAATAAATGAATAAAGGCGCACACACACATCCAGTAACGCTTTTTTCTTTCTTTTCTAATTTTTCCAACTCTGGTAGGTAACAACAGTCTCTCGCCACTGTATTTCATGGAATAGGAGAACAGAACGGTGACAGAAGTCGCTTGAACAGGGACGTACAATCATTACAAGTTACAACGCATGAATACTGACGGGCCTGACCCTAGCGCCACGCTCTAGCGACGAGAGAAGATATTCCCGTGCAGTGTTGCCACGTCCTCGCGAATTTCTACAATCATTTCAGTGGGATTTTAAACAACTTTCGTGAATTTAATTATTGTCAATGAACCTCGAATTATTACAAACTAGGCTTTGCTTTATATGTACCTCCGACAAATAGTGGTGTCCAGGTAGTGTCCAGGGGCGGGGATGTGATATTTTTTTTAATTATTAGGCGCTAGCTTTGAATGCGAAATCTGACTGTCTTCCGAGCAATTAATTTGGTTGAAACTTCGCAAGCGAACTCGTCTTTAGATGTGATTTCGACTAATAATAGTGCCAAAGTGGCACAAAGTCCAGGGGCGGAGATAAGATTTTTTTTCAGGCGCTATCTCCGCCCCTGGACTTTGTGCGACTTTGGCACTATTATTAGTCGAAAGCACATCTAAAGAAGAGTTCGCTTGCGAGGTTTCATCCAAATTAATTGCTCGGTAGACAGTGAAATTTCGCATTCAAAGCTAGTGCCTAAAAATTAAAAAAAATCATATCTCTGCCCCTGGACACTACCTGGACACCGCACTATTTGTCGGAGGTACAGTATAAATTTTATAGGAAGGCGAGAGTTTGACGAGAATTGGTTAGTGCGCAGATAGGCCTCCGAATCCATAAATGTTTGTTGTCAAATATCAACAATGTTAGTAGGTGTCTGCGTAAAAAAAAACAACCAACCAGATAAGGCTGTAAGAGTAACTCCGCCGTTCATCGAACAGGTAACAAGTCAGTGGTGCGTACTGTTTAGCTGGTGTCGTATTTATTTAAAATAGGTGGTTTCATGTCGTGTGTAGGTACCGCTGTTTTTGTTATTTGCTTTTTTTGAATATTGCTTTACCAGTAGAATAAGTACCTATACTATTTTAGTTTTTTTCCGCATAGGTAGGTACATACCTAATCTTAAATAAATTCAAAATAATTTAACCGAGACTAATTCATATAAATTGGAATAGGTAGTAAACGTAAATGGCAATATTGATGTTTTAATTGAAGTCAAACTTATCATTCAAACATTTAAAATATATTAGAAATACAAAATATTTTGTATTATGTGCGCCACTGATGTGATTTCTAGTCTGATATGGTGGAACAGTTGACAGTTCTATGGGTGGAAAAATTAAAGCCAGCAAGATGCGTAGTTCACGCCCAGAATATCGTCTTCATATAAAAACTTACCTCTACATCCTACATCCAAAGCAAAGACTAATTTGTAATAATTCGAGAAATAAAATCCCACTGAAGTGATTGTAGAAATTCGCGAGGAAGTGGCAACACTGCACGGGAATATGTTCTCTCGTCGCTAGAGCTTGGCGCTAAATTCAGGCCCGTTGAATACTGCCGAGTCTGGTCTGGCGTTGGCGTCAGAGTGTACCGCTTTCGAGTTCTGCGCTCCTGCTTAGAAATACGAGTTATACTCATGTTTACGGTGATGAACCAATTTTCGGACTGAATTGAAAACGACTGACCTACATGATTTTCAATTGGTTCATGGCATGCACTGAAATTAGGCAAACCGGGAAAAATAACAGACAATAGAGATGAAGTGTATGACAATATTAAAAAAAAAACAGTAAAACCGTAAACCAAGATAAAATCAGACTTCAGAAATAAAGCCGCAAAGACCCAACATTGCCCGGGATAATTTAATTTTTTCCAGTTACCCTACTCATTCTTACCAACAATTTTTTATTGAATTAACATACAATAATTATTGTATAAAATAATTATACTACAAACAGTAGGAGGTATTATACGTTTTGAACTAAAAGGCCTTCTTGGTGGTGGGGTGATGGGACTGATAACTATTATTATAGGTATTGTTCCCCAGGGATTCTCTTGCATTATTTTATTTATTCAAATTTACATTCAAATAATACATAATTTTCATTTATCAAAAGCACCATCACCCAGAAGTCCGCATCACTGAGCAAAAAAAAAAAGAAAGACCAACCTGGCCTGGACTACCCGGAGTAACAAAGAAGAGACGAGATGGATAGATTATCTTTCTTTCTAACTTGACCCACTGACATCCAAGAAACACGGTCAAAAACAAGATTTCTCACCATTACTGTATTTCAGGTAACAGGAGAACAGAAAACCAGTGGAGGTTATTTGGATCGGGCCGGCACACCGCGACTCGCTCGGTCTACATTCCACATTATTCCGTACCGCTTTCACGTTCTGCGCTCCTGTTACGCGAGGCGAGTGTAACTCTTCAACGTAACCGGTTGTCGGCCACATGGGAGCCCAGTTGTCGGCCACCTCTGGAGGTCGACCGCTCTGACTGATTTGACTCCAATAAATTTGCAATAATTTTCAGCATTTCGCCCAAAAAAATTGACTTGCAGCTTCAAAATGTTTTTCTACTTTCATTAAAGATTCATTAAAGGACAATTTTCCGGCTTCCTGCCGGAAACAAAGTTGTTTGAACAAGAAAAATGGCAATTAAATGCTCATTAAAGAATCTCAAAAAATACATTAGCCTAGATGCTCTATTATTATTTTTTTTTTAATGGGCATCAATTAGGGTCTTCTTTCATTAACGGCAGCTTTTTTTTATAAATAAACAAAATAAATATTGTTTTTTTTACGTTTTGGCGAGATTGTATTAAAAATTGTACAATAATAGGTAGGTATACACTTATACACATTAGATAAAATATGTCATAGGTGCGAGGCTGGTTGTTTAACTATTACATTAACCATAATTTCTTTCTCAGTTTGAACGTCATCCTTACCGCAAATAAGTCTTATTAGGCATGTATGTTCGGGAACCCGCCCCTGGATAATATATGCCCCAAGCAACAGAACTCTAAAAATTACCAAATTTTTACAAAAATAAGTACCGGAATATACCACCGGTGCCATCATTGGCGCAATAGTAGCACTCAGATCCTAACTGCGCAGTTTTCTACTCGCGAGTTTACCATTTTGTTTTTTTTTTTATTACCACTTTTAGTGCAAAAAATTGCTTTTTTCCTCATAAAAGAAAAACTGATGGGGCAATATAAATAATGAATCCCAATAGGCGAAAACGACAGCTGAAACAACCCGATCGGTTCATTATTACGGGGGAAAATGAAAAAAAAATTGTTTTATTAAAAAAATTGCGGCGTTGCGATTTTTTGAGTTGCAGTGCAGGCTCTGCGAGGTAGTCTTGATAGGTACTTCGGTGTGTAAGACCCAGACGCTGTATTGTAATTAGTGTTCGTGTAATTGCAATCAAAAGTTCTTCATCCCAAATTTTGCAGCGAATACCCTTTCTTTGAAGAACAATCAAATCAACACCTTCCCCTCCCTCCCCTCTACCCGCATTATGTAAAATCAGAAATGAGAAAAGAAGAGAAGAGTCAACGTCTGTCCGTGGAAGTGGTCGAGCGAAGTCCTGTCGCATCCGAGAGGACCAATCGACCAATTACTCGCAATTCGTATCGTTCGTTAGTGAAAGGTCGTCAGATACCCTCCAAAATCGTGTTAATATATCGTAAACTTAAAATACCCGCGCTTTACGACCGCGGCTTAGAATCGTTGATTAAGTTCAGTCATCTACAACCGAACATCAAACGACAGAGAGCAAACGGAAGGCCATTAACTACTTATTCGAATTTATTACTGTGCATCTACCCTACTGTTTCCCTTTGAGCTAAGCCCTGGTACTTCATCCTATAACATCAAAATTATATTAATCAAAACACCCTTCAACCGCTTTTCTACCCCCACTCTCGCGCGCTCGGCCGTTTTCGCTCACGTTTGCGCGCAATGTTTACCTATTTTTCACCATTTAAATGGAAAACAAAGATTGACATTTCATAGCTAGTACTACTACACCTCAAAAAAATTTCCAGGTTACAAATTTTTGAAAAAATGCTATTTTTCGTTTATTTTTTTTTTTGTTTTCTTTTTTAATAATGAACCGATCGGGTTGTTTCAGCTGTCATTTTCTTCGTATTTTAATTATCTGCAATTCGTCCATAGGGACCGTTTACATTGCTCCATCAGTTTTTCTTTTATAAACTAAAGAAGAAAAAAATGCGATTTTTTACACTATGGTAATAAAAAAAAGACGAAAAAACTGTGAAGTTAGGGTCTGGGGGCTATTAATTCCGCGTCTGATCGCACCGGCGTAATTATTTATTATTTCAAAAAAGAAAAACTTCTACATATTTGCTTGATATACATTTATATTGCGAGTTCAGGTATTTTGAATAATCTAATTTTATAGGTGGAAGTATTGCGCGAGGAAGCTTTTAGATGTCCAGGGCTATGCCAGTTTAAGTTTTGCAATTGCTTACGAGTATCAGAAATATTATTTTAATATTAATAAATTTTCCAAGGTAAGTGTAACACCTTAACTCACTTACTTACTGAGGTACTTAACTCACTTAGGTAATTAGTAACTCATTAACATATTTTTTATTTTATTCTTTTTTCGAATTATTTTATATCACTAATTGAAAAACACCAATATCTTGCACATTCCGATTAAATAGTCGTAGAAAAAGTACAGTAATGCTACACTTTCATGCTTAATAATGTTCGTTTCTTTTCCTAGGCCCAGGGTTTGATCAAAGATATCGAACAGGCTTATCGAGAAACGTTGAACGAAAACTTATGGATGGATTCAAGTTCTAAAGCCGCAGCTCTGAAAAAGGCCGACAACATGTTAACTTTACTCGCTTTCCCGGAGTTCGTAGAAAACACAACGATTCTGAATAATTTTTACGAAAATTTGAGGATCTGTAGCTGGGATAATTATGGAAATTCTCAAAGACTTCGAGCTTTCAAGATGGCGTACTCGTTTTCTCAAATTGGAAGACCAAAAATAAGAACTTTGTAAGTTAATCAATTTTACAAATTTCTATAGAACGTCTAGGACTTGTCAAAAAAAAATTACAAACTTTCGTTTCAGCTGGAATACATCACCTTTTGAAGTAAACGCTTATTATAACAGACCAAACAACAGAATGAGTAAGTTTAATAATCTGTCAAATACCTATATCAAACGAGAAGGGTCATAAATTTTAGCTTGTAACGCCACTGATATTCTATTAGGTACAAACTACCCTCTGTTTCTCATTAATTTATCTTCCAATAAATAGTAGCATCTACAGGGTGAGTTTTTTTCAATGTTTAGTACAAGGATCTCGTAAACTACTGCAGTTAGAGGAACGGTTAAATGGGGAAAGAAGTGCAGTTTTATGAGCTCAATTCGAAACAGCTTTTGTTTTTTTGAAAATCTCCATGGCTTCCTAGATATTTAACATAAAGTAAATTCCGCGGATTTCTTTACACCGAGATAGCAGTCTTATTATTGGGATTAGAGAAAAATCGTAAAGGAAAATGTTTTAGACGATTTCATAGACAATAAAACGGCGTTACAATTTTTTTTATTTGTTGTGTCATTTTAGAGCTATGACGTAAACTTTTGTTTTTTTAAATGCAAGTCATAGTTGGCTATGACATCATTCGATATGTCTTTTTTTCCTAAATACAACGATATAAAACTCGATATCGTTTTTTCGGGAAATAAAAAAGTTAGGACGGTTTTTAATTTTATTTCCTCCCTGTATAATCCGGAGAAGTACAGGAAGTTATTCGAAGCCATCGCGAAATTTTTATACGCGAATTGACCCGGTTTTTAATTTAGATCGCGCGTTTATACGGTTCTTTCCGCTGCTACAGTGTTCGTGTTTATGGTTCTCTGTTCACTCAGGAATCTGGATGGTTAGCAGATCAAGAATCGTTATTTTTTACTGATTTTCTCATTTTTCAGTGTTCCCAATCTCAATGCTAAATCCCGTATTCTTTAATGGAAATATCAGGTTGGTACCGGTTTGAAAACTTATTTTTTCTATCACATTCTATTAATATGATTTTATTTTCAAGTGTACTGGATTACTCTAGAATAGGCAGTGTAATAGGCCATGAAATAACCCACGGATACGACTCAGAAGGAAGAAAATACAACTATCAAGGTGTTTATGGTCCCTGGTGGACCCCGGAGACCTTGAAAAATTTCCAGCAAAAAACGCAATGTTTTATTGATCAGTACAATAAATACAAAATTGAAGAACTAAACGGCATTCATGTTAGTAGTCTGAAGTATTAATATGTACCTCTTTTTTGTTTGATTTTTTGGGGAAATTACTTTGATTTGAATTTAATTTTTGAAAAAAAAATCATTTTACAGAAGATTTGAGCGTTACTCTCCTATAAAAACACAAAGAACATAAAAGAGGGAACATAAAAGAGACACATAAAAATAATATTAAAAAAAAGAGAAAAATATAATAACAGAAAAATAATTATTATAAAATTGCAGGTAAATGGAACGAACACTCTGAATGAAAATTTGGCAGACAATGGCGGAATAAGAAGTTCCTTCAACGCTTTGCAGAGATATTCAGAAAGGAACAATACAGTACAACGCACAAAAGATTACACTTACGAACAGTTATTTTTTATAGGATTTGGAACTGTAAGTTGTAACAATTATTATTGTTATTAACGATTATGTTAAATAATGAAAAATTTTCAGATGTGGTGCTCCGACGCTTCACCAGTGTACATACAAAGTATTAAGAATTATCCTCCAAACAAATTTCGCGTCAACGGAGCTGTCTCCAATATGGAGGAGTTTTCAAAAGCCTTTAATTGTCCCGTGAACTCCAACATGAACCCTGAGGATAAATGCAGACTGTGGTAGCTTGAAATAATTCAACAGATATTATGGTGATAATAATATAGATCTTACTAATAAAAAGTACCTATTAAAAGAAATAAGTTAGTTTTTTTATTAATTTATTCATTATTTAGTATTGTAACGAAGAAGACCCAGGCCCGTTGGTCTTTCGCGAAAAGCCACCGTGTGTGATCGTCTATTTACCTCTGGGATTCCCCTAATAGGACCGTTGTGTTTTCCTCGTTGTGTTTACCGTAATTACCGTAGTCACCCCTGCTCTTTGATTGAGGTATGCCAGGATCTGCGCTCATGGATTTGGCGAATCTGTTTAATTATTTATTGATGTGGATTTTGTTTCGAAGAAAGATCTTCCCTAACTATTTTCTCAACGGATTTTCTCTAATTTGTGAAGGAAATTCCTTCAGGATAGGCGCTTTGCCATCTACTAGTGAATTGGTTCGAAGAGAATTTGCCAACTGCGAGTATTGAGTTGTTTCGAGAAGAGATGCAAACTTATTGGATTTCCATGGGAGTTTTTCTAAGGCAGATAACGAAATTTCTAATCGGAGCCCGTTTATAGCATCGTCGCTAGCTGAATTATAAGTTTTGGATGAGGATTGGGCGACCGAGAGTTCACTTAGACAAGCCGTCTCCCGGGTTTACGTCCAAAGGGATGAATTGGGCGACCGAGAGTTCGCTAAAGAAAGCCGTCTCCCGGGTTTACGTCCGAAGGGATGAATTGGGCGACCGAGAGTTCGCTAAAGAAAGCCGTCTCCCGGGTTTACGTCCGAAAGGATGAATTGGGCGACCGAGAGTTCGCTAAAGAAAGCCGTCTCCCGGGTTTACGTCCGAAGGGTTAGGAAGTCAGACTTGACCTGATCGAAAGCTGATCTCATCTCCCTGGAGCTTCGGTAGGACGTCGGCTTTTATAGAAGCGGTGGTCCGCTTTCTAAACACCACGCAACAATGCCTCTTATTGATATTGCCTCATACCGTGATTTATTCCTTAATCATATTTCCCTAATTACGAGACTTAGCCCTTTGACCTCGCGGCTACCTTACTGAATTGTCCTAAACCTGAACTACCTAAATTTTCCTTCAAATCGGCCGACGCGTTCTGCACCTTTCCATTGTGTTTAGTTATTATAATTACACCGACTTAACTTTCATTTCGCATTTCCACCTGCTTGCCATCTAGGGATCGAGATAATTTTTTGGCTGTTGCCATTTATTAATTCGCTCTATCAATTCGTGTAATTTTCAATATCGTGGGCAGGATACCTAACGAGTTTCTATTGTCTCTGCGAGGTGTTATTGTTTAATTTACAAATCTTTCCACCCGGTCGGCGGTCGGTATCTCGTTCACGCAGCTCGGGAATGTCCTTTCAATACCCTGCGGCAACATCCGGTGCTGGTGTGTTTCTACCCTAGCTCGGTCGTTTTAGAGGCTGGCTTTTTACCAGAGCGAGAACTTTTATGTTTATGAATATTTAATGTGCTGGCAGGAATCGTTTCTATTGATGTAACGGCGCGTAGCTGTGTTTAATTTCCTAACAATTTTACCTTTAGGTATTTACGTACCTAATGCTTGCACTATTTGCTTTTTCGGTTTTGGCTGATTTAATGAGGGCGAAGGAATTATTTTTCTTATCATCCTACCTAGGTGCGATCCATTTCAGTATTATTGTACCCGATTTAAGTTGAAAAGTTCATCTATGAAGCAATTTCAGACTCAAACAAGTCAATTATTTATCAAAGAAATATTTATAGTTATTTTTACATTCATCACACTAATCATTTATCTAATTATTTATTTGCAAAATTCATTTCAAGTGCTTATTTATTTTGCACACCATACACCGCTTCACTTATTTATTCAGGGTGAAATCAGGGCGAAAAATTTTAGGAAGTGATTCCTTGGCTCCTTCTGAGGAAGAAAGTTCCCATAAACGTGAGTCCCTTTTTGCGACAAAAGGTGTCAAAGAAATAAGTTTTTTTCAGTTTTTTGATATCTCAGGATCCGTTTGAGGTATAGGCGTCGTACAGCTTCAGTAAAAAATTTCTTTAAAATAAAGTGGCCCTAAAAAATTATTGGAAAATAGTTTTGAGCTTCTAAAATGACCACTTGGGGGCGTAACTGTTGCAACCATGACCAAGTGAAAAATCTGGATTTTCTCTGGATTTTTCACCAATAAGATCAGTGTAATGTCCAATAAGTAACTTCGATTATTTTTTTAAGTTTTTCTGCTAACTCAAAAAATAAAGGCTATCTAGTCGTGCAACATTAACCCCATCAGGTCAGCCTCTTTAAGGAAGCTGACCATTTTGACTGTTGCTAATGTATCTTCCGATGTGAGACAGTTACTTCGGAAGGTTTGTAATTTGGTATTCGTCTTCTTTTTTCTCAGGGGAGATTTGTTTCTTCTCCTGGCTCAGCAGAATCGAGCTGTTTCTTGGAGTCGGATCGGAACCGATCTACACAGCTTCTTCAGTTCCCTGGAGATGTAGGTTTTGGCTCTCCTCGTCAGAGCATGTTTATTTTACAACTCCATGGATGTCCCAAGAGTGGCTGAGAAAGGTTAGTCCACTCCCCACAGAGCCCGCATGCGAGGAGTAAGGCTCATGTTTGCCGCTAAGACTGGCCTACCCATATTCATGCATCTCTTCGGCGCGCGCAATACCTTGAGATTGGGGAGGTTTTTATAGTGGTGCCTCATCTCCGCAGTCCGGACGGTTAAGTCAAGAGTCAAGACCCCGACATACCGAAAAGGTCCTCAAAAGGATGAGCTGGCAACTGGTTCTTATCCATTCCATAAAACAGCGCACGCTTGAGCATTTAGGCCATATATTACGAGAAACTCTTTCAAACACCGACTCCTTCAACTGCCCTGCAAAGGTAAAGTAGAAGGGAGGAGAGGACCAGACAAGAAGTGAATTTCCCGGTGATTTGCAGAAGAAAGAGGAGAACCTCCTGGATTACCAACTTGCGCATGCGCATCTAAATGTTTTTCGCGCTGCAGCAAGCAAAGCGCTCGTAACTAATGAGCCCTTTAGGGCTGATAGATATACAAGGTGATTCACACTCAGATACACGGTAGATGGCACCTTGCTTAGATGGTAGATTTTTTCAGAAAATTTGGTTTCTTAAATAATTGGCTCTTTTTAATCTTTCTAAAATGTTTTTAGATCTCTAGCACTTCCGGTTATCCTGGAAATGGCTACCATCTTTGTTTATTTTAAAATAGGTCAACCTGTAAATTATTAAATTTTCTGATTTTATGATGAGAAATTCTAATCGAAATGTTTTTCACAGTTTAAGTTTATAACGAGTAATTTAAGAAAAACAAATGAAAATCGCATACAGGCTGTCCCTTAAAAAACAAAGATATTAGCCATTTTCGCTAAACTACGAAGCGACAGAAATTTAAAAACATTTTAGAAAAATAGAGCAGAGCCAATAATTATTAGTCAAACCACCAAACTTTCAAATCACC
The DNA here is from genome assembly GCA_910589415.1 of Malachius bipustulatus. NCBI lineage: Eukaryota > Metazoa > Arthropoda > Insecta > Coleoptera > Melyridae > Malachius > Malachius bipustulatus. Next base: position 29,581,579 of record OU342638.1, on the reverse strand, counting down.
AAAGTCTCGTTTTCTATCAACGTCTAAATACCATCGACTATGAATCATCCATATTCTAGGATGGCACCGTTATCCTAGTAAACAACAGCTTCATTGAAAAACACCGCATAGTGATGACACCGCTATCCTACGAAACCGTAGCTTAACGAAACGCATTCTCTAAAAAACCCAATGCATATGAAGTGCACGGACAACGTTTTATCATGACCGCTGTAGTACGACACCGTTATTCTAGGAAACAACAGCTTTAGAGAAAAATACACGGACACCGTTTTATTACGACCGTTACAGTGATGGCACCGCTATCCTAGGAATCCGTAGATTAACAAAGCGTCATTCTTTAAAAACCCCATGCATCTAAAGTGCATGGACCACGTTTTATTACGACCGCTGTATGGCACCGTTATCCTAGGAAACAAGAGTTTTAGCGAAAAATACACGCACAGCGTTTTATTACGACCGTTATAATGATTGCACCGCTATCCTAGGAAATAGTAGCTTAACGAAACGCATTCTCTAAAAAACCCCATGCATATGAAGTGCACGGACAACGTTTCATCATGACCGCTGTAGTATGGCACCGTTATTCTAGGAATAAACAACAGCTTTAGGGAAAAATACACGGACACCGTTTTATTACGACCGTTACAGTGATGGCACCGCTATCCTAGGAATCCGTAGCTTAACAAAGCGTCATTCTTTAAAAACCCCATGCATCTAAAGTGCACGGACCACGTTTTATTACGACCGCTGTATGGCACCGTTATCCTAGGAAACAAGAGCTTTAGCGAAAAATACACGGACAGCGTTTTATTACGACCGTTACAGTGATGACATCGCTTTCCTAGGAAATAGTAGCTTAACGAAACGCAGTCTCTAAAAAACTTTATCACTTTATCACTTTATCACTTTATCACGACCGCTGTAGTATGGCACCGCTATCCTAGGAAACAAGAGATTTATCGAAAAATACACGGGCAGCGTTTTACTACGGCCTCTATAGTGATGGCACCGCTATCCTAGGAAATAGAAGCTTAACGAAACGCATTCTCTAAAAAACCCCATGCATATGAAGTGCACGGACAACGTTTCATCATGACCGCTGTAGTATGGCACCGTTATTCTAGGAATAAACAACAGCTTTAGGGAAAAATACACGGACACCGTTTTATTACGACCGTTACAGTGATGGCATCGCTATCCTAGGAATCCGTAGCTTAACAAAGCGTCATTCTTTAAAAACCCCATGCATCTAAAGTGCACGGACCACGTTTTATTACGACCGCTGTATGGCACCGTTATCCTAGGAAACAAGAGCTTTAGCGAAAAATACACGGACAGCGTTTTATTACGACCGTTACAGTGGTTGCACCGCTATCCTAGGAATCCGTAGCTTAACAAAGCGTCATTCTTTAAAAACCCCATGCATCTAAAGTGCACGGACCACGTTTTATTATGACCGCTGTAGTACGACACCGTTATTCTAGGAAACAACAGCTTTAGCGAAAAATACATGGACAGCGTTTTATTACGACCGTTATAGTGATGGCACCGCTATCCTAGGAAACCGTAGCTTAACGAAACGTCATTCTTTAAAAAAACCCATGCATATGAAGTGCACGGACAACGTTTTATCATGACCGCTGTAGTATGGCACCGTTATCCTAGGAAACAAGAGATTTATCGAAAAATACACGGGCAGCGTTTTACTACGGCCTCTATAGTGATGGCACCGCTATCCTAGGAAATAGTAGCTTAACGAAACGCATTCTCTAAAAAAAACCATTCATATAGAGTGCACGGACAACGCTTTTATTATGACCGCTGTAGTATGGCACCGCTATCCTAGGAAACAACAGTTTTAGCAAAAAATACACGGACAGCGCTTTATTACGACCGTTACAGTGATGACACCGCTATCCTAGGAAACCGTAGCTTAACGAAACGTCATTCTTTAAAAAAACCCATGCATCTAAAGTGCACGGACCACGTTTTATTACGACCGCTGTATGGCACCGTTATCCTAGGAAACGAGAGCTTTAGCGAAAAATACACGGACAGCGTTTTACTACGACCGTTACAGTGATGACACCGCTATCCTAGGAAACCGTAGCTTAACGAAACGTCATTCTTTAAAAAACCCCATGCATATGAAGTGCACGGACAACGTTTTATCATGACCGCTGTAGTATGGCACCGTTATCCTAGGAAACAAGAGATTTATCGAAAAATACACGGGCAGCGTTTTACTACGGCCTCTATAGTGATGGCACCGCTATCCTAGGAAATAGTAGCTTAACGAAACGCATTCTCTAAAAAAAACCATTCATATAGAGTGCACGGACAACGCTTTTATTATGACCGCTGTAGTATGGCACCGCTATCCTAGGAAACAACAGTTTTAGCGAAAAATACACGGACAGCGTTTTATTACGACCGTTACAGTGATGACACCGCTATCCTAGGAAACCGTAGCTTAACGAAACGTCATTCTTTAAAAAAAACCCATGCATATGAAGTGCACGGACAACGTTTTATCATGACCGCTGTAGTATGGCACCGTTATCCTAGGAAACAAGAGATTTATCGAAAAATACACGGGCAACGTTTTACTACGGCCTCTATAGTGATGTAACGCAGTCTCTAAAAAAAACATATAAAGTACACGGACAACGTTTTATTACGGCCGCTCTAGTGCGGCACCGCTATCATAGGAAACAGTAGATCTACCCCGCAACTATGTACAGGGTGCTTGTTAACTGGACAACCAAAATCGTAGTCATGTATGAAATCGTATTTTGAGCATAAAATAAAGAGTATCTCTTTTCAAGGTGAGGCCTCGTTTAAAAAATATTTCCAAAAATGTAACTGAGGCTGCGCAATAAAGTTCTTGAAAAAATTTTTTTTAACGAGGCCTCACCTTGAAAAAGAATTATTCTCTTTTTTTTATTCTTTTTTTTTATACATGACGTTCGATTTTGGCTGTCCCATGCAGCTACCAAACAGCCTGTATGTATAGAGTATTTTTTATAAATGACCATTTTAACGGATTTGATTTGTTAGATTTAATTGACATCAACGTCACTTGTAAGTGAATATTCATCAATTTTAATCCCCTAGGTATTAAAACGTCACTCTAAAGCGTCTATGAATAAATATTATATAATAAATAACACACTCATAAAAAACTGTTGAGGATATTTGCGCGCTGCGCTCTAGTACAAGTAATATTATTTATAATAAGAGAAAAAAGTAAAAAAAAAAATATCAAAATTACTTTTCAAGTTTTATTCAATAAGAAAGGCTTTCTCTCTCAAAGTTTGATATTATTTTCTGAATGGGGCTTATTAAGATAAGTAATATTTAACGATTTTATCAAAATCTTAATAATATGCATAATTAAGTATATTGTTTTAGTCGACTTCCCCTGACATATCCTTTATATTTTAATTCACTTCGTGGCCCCTTAATCTTTTCTTTTTGTCTCAATAATTCGCTTTATCATCAACAAACATTCTTAACCAATATACGAAAATCTTGCAAAATCCCTTCTCTATGCGCAATTTGTTTCCACATTGTCAGTCTCGTGATAACACGAACTTGTTTTAGATAATAGGAGTTATAAAATCAACACCAGTAATATAAGAGAGCAGGACTAGTAGTGGCGGCATAGAATTTGAAACGTCTCAAATATCGTTAAATAACTCAATTTTTCGACGTTTTTTCCTCAACTTAAGCCTTTGCAAATATTTAGCCGATTTATTAGTTAATCCGCGGAACAAATAATGGGGTCTTAGAAAGTGAATTGTGTGAAGATCCTGTGCTATTTAAGACGTCCGAGCTTTTGATAAATCGGAGTGCATAGTAAATCTTTTTTAATTGTGGATGCCGGTAAATATTTGAAAAGTGCACGTGACGATGGAGAATTTCGAAAAACCGACCAAGAAGTTCCAGAGATCGATTTTCAATCAGGTATTATTTTTTTTTCGTGTAAAATTAATTAATCGAAAACTGTAAACCGCGTAACTTGTAGAAGAAAACTTTTGAAAATTTTTGGAAAAACTAAAAAAATTGCTGCAGTAAAGAATTTTTTTTTTATTAAGCAATCAAAGGACTCGATATACTGTATCATTAGAATTTTTTATGAAATATGACTATTTTTTTGGTCTTTCTCAAAAATTTTATAAGAATTAATCGCCGTTACTTTGACATTAGCAGCGCCATATCGATTATTAAAAGTTTAGAAAATAGTTATTTATTGTACTAGGCTGTAAAATTGCAGATTGAAGGCCGCGGCTGAATTTCAAACCCAGCCAAAGCATCTAATCTGCATTTGTTATTGCCGAGTTGAGCTAACATTTTTTCGGCGATTGTTATTATTTAACTGAACTAAAATGTTAACTTAACTTAACCATTTGTATGATTACGTAATACGCAGCAAAAGTTTTTTTTGTTACTTTCATCAGGCACCAAAATGGCATGTTTGTTTAGTGTCAATTTGCGAAAAATTACTTTTAATGCTTAGACAGTATAAATTATATTTTTTGCCTATTTTGGTGTCAAATAATTGGCGAAGAAATGGAAGATTTTTCTATAAAATAACAGAAAATAATAATTTTTTATTGTACATAAAAAATATAAAAAATTATATATTGATTATGCTAAAAAAAAACAAAAAAAAAACACAGATAAGACGTTTCAATGATGATAAAAAATGGTAAGTTTGATTAAAAATTGTATCCAAGAGCCCGATTTGTCGGAATTTTTGATCCTATACACCTAATATCTTAATTGAAAATCAGTGTTTAAAAAATTATTATAATTACCGAGTAATTATCAGAAATCTTGAAAACCTTGTTATTATAGTGCGTATACTAAACCAATTAATTACGTATTAATTTATATTTCCATATCTTATTGTTTTGTAGATTGATATAACAAAATAAAATATTTTTCTTAATTATTCTATAAAAATCTACAGGGTGATTCTTATAACCTGAAATATTTATAAAAAGTCTCGGAAAGAAAGCCTTCTCCTGAAAAAATGTTTTTTTAGCGGTTTTGTTCGATGAGGGACACAAAAAATTTGAAAAAAAAATTTGAAGACAAAAAACGCCCTACACTCCTCACTTCTTGCGAGGGAATAGGGACAACTCTTAAAAATCAAACAATAACTTTTTTTGTCAACATCTCATTTGCGCAGAGTCGTATTAATCGGAAATAGCGCCCCGGGCAAGCTTCGAAACTTGCCCAAATATAAAATAAACAAATACACTAAATAAATATTACGTCATAAATATTACAATAGATAAAAAGGAACATTTAATAGTCAAAAATTTTTTTCTCCTTTTGCGACTCTTTTTGAATGAAAAATTGTTTCAGATAAATATCAATCTTAGGCATTTGTTGTCGCTTAATACGAATTCGCATTAAAAAAAATAGAGACTGTTATTTAAAATCTCAACATCCCCCACTTCCTGGCCAAAGTTAAGGGGGGCCAGGGTAGTTTTTGTGTTCAAGATAAGATGTCCGCCACCGAACAAAGCCACTTTTGCAAAAAAGCATTTTTCTGCGGAGTAATTACTTTTCGAGATATTGGGAGAAATGAATAAAATTTCCTCGATTACAGCGCCATCTACGATTGATTGCAAAAAATGTTTCAGATAAATCTTACGCGTTTTGTGTCACTGAATACAAAAGAGCAATAAGAAAAATAATAGGTTAGTGGTGCAAAGCGGTTTTTGTGTTTAAGCGATTTCCCCCACCGAACACAAGCACTTTTGTGGAGACATTCCCCCCCCCCAGGGTGACCACTTTTCGAGATATTGGTAGAAATGAACAAAACCAAATTTCCTCGATTACAGCGCCATCTATGGTTAATCGAAAAAAAATGTTTCATATTAATCTTACCTACGCATATTTGGTCGCTGCATGGATACGAATTCGCAATAAAAAAATAGAATTGTTATTCAAAATTTCAAAGTTGGGTTAACTCCCTCGCAGGGTGGTTTTTGTGTTCAAACTAAACTTCAACTCAAACTAAATCCCTCACAGATCCGCGGAGTGAGTAATTTTGAAGATATTTAAATACATCAGGTTATAAGAATCACCCTGTATAATCTTGTTTTATTATTTTATTTATTATTTTAATAACTTTTGGACGTGTTAACTTGACAGAAGCAATCAAGTAGTTTACCAGTAGTGGTTTACTTTGTAGGATTTACCAGTGTATTTCTTCAAAAATATACACAAGGCGAGCATCAGTTATTTGAAAATACAACAACAAAATAAACACTCATAAAACAAGAACAAATAATACAAACTAAAATTAACAATTAATTATTATATTATGTTTACAGAAAAATGTTGTTTTAATAAAAAAAACAATAATATATTTTATTATCTATTAAAAAAAAGATAAAATGAGCATTGTCCCCAAAAAATAATAAATCAAAGTCTGGCCTGCAAAAGTCACAAATTTTTATCGACTTTCTTTTCTTCCTTCATCCAGCGCATTCAAAATGACACTGTGACAAGAACTTTTGACCAAAATTCAAACTTTTTCAACGAGATAGAAAAAACTTCCTTTTTTTTATGAATTGAAAATGTTTTTTTTTTTATAAATCATTCTCTACGAATATTTTTTTGTATTTTAGAGTTTATTTTTTTATTCTTTTGCTGACCCAAAAATTTCAGATACATTTTTCTTATGTTGCTTATTCGAAAGGGTCTTCGATGGAGACTTTAACCCTGGTAGTTTGTGTATTGTCCAAATTTGTCCGCCGCCATCGTGGATTCTTTTTTTTTCAACCGCTCATATCTCGCGTTCTAATCATCCCATAGCAATCGTTCCGGAATCGTTGGGCTCGTCAAGGTATACTCTTCGCAATTGAGGCTATCAAGTGAAACTCCCCCATGTACTGGTAAGAAGATATTAACATCCAAAGTTAAAAGAGTTTTGTCAAAAGTCCTCGTTGATGGTTTACTAATAATTTAAACTAGACGCAATTTCCAGTATTTAGTTTAGAAAAAAATCATTCCGATTGGTTGGTTCTTCGACCGCTAATCCTCGCTTTGAATTGGTCATATTTTGAATGAAGCCTCTAATATACGCGCGTCGAGCTTTGGCGCGTTCGCGGTTCGCGCTGCATTTCTCGCGTTTGTAGCTAACATAACGCAATTTAATTAAGATCAATGAGATATTCGTTAAATCTATGCCAAGAATAGGCGTTTTGCTCTACTTTAAGGGTATTGTGGTATATTTTAAAGGTGTTTTTGGACAGAAAAGAACGATTTAAGAAGTTTATCGGTAATATTTTTTATTTTCTCAACTTTCTCTCAACTTTTTTCCACACCATCAAATCAGCAAAAACAAAAAAATTTGAGAATTTTTGGAAATTTTAAGCGCTACTCGATTTTTCATTCTCATTTTTCTCAATTAGTAACCTCTGTTAATTATATTGTAAATGCGGTAAAAATTTATATTCATCCCTTAAAATTAATATAGCGGCGTATTCATAAAACAAAAGGTAGTAGGTCGCATTTTTTTCTTGTCCTGGGCAATTTGAGTGAATAAGAGAAGGTCCCATGACGCTTTGAATAAATGAATCAATTATGAATCTATTTCAGATGCAGCTGGTAAAATTCCGACTACATTTCATAATTGTTTCTCGCCTTACTTACGCGCTTAGGTACCACTTTTATTGAAAAATACTTCAATTATTGTTTAATTCAATCATATTTACAGGTAAATGTAAAATGATTACTGTATGTATAACAATTACAGTGTATTATTTTCTTAGTTCCCATAATATCTACTAATTGGAATATTTTACATCCACAAGGAGGTTTTTCCGGCGGCTTTGATTATTCTTCAAACGAGAACCGTTCGTTGTAATTGTTTGCAGTGAGATTTAGACATCCTATTACGAATCAGACCATTATTATCACTATTACCTATTACTAATTATTATTGTGATAGAAATACCATTGTTTTATCTCCGCTCCTAATCTAGTCTAGGAAATCAATAAGTAGGTATGTAAGAATAATAATTTATGCCTGTCATCATTTAAAAATATTTTCAAGTTTTCTTATTTACACAGATTTGATCAAATTATTTGGACCCAAATTTGCCACAAATTTGGACTATTAATAAGTCAACCGTTGTTTGAAAAGCATGGTGATCATCTGTAATGAGTGCTGCGCAGTTGGTCATTCGATCGAGTAGTGCTAATAGTGCCTCTCTTGGGTTCACTTTTGTTTTGTAAACTAACGATTTCATTCTGCATTTTCATTCAGCAAACCTCAAAAGCAACAAACTAAGGAGATGAGTGAGTTTGGTGACGATGGTGACTCAGAATTAAAAAAAAATGCTCTGATGCCAGAACCGCCCTCAATTCTGTTGTACCGTTAGAAATGTAACAATAGGATAAAACGAACTCAGTAATCCAAAAGAAGGCAATAGAATAAAAATAAACCTTTTAGGTATAATAATAATAATATGATAAGAAATATGAACTAAAATGTTACAAAGTGCTAATAAATAATGCGTCACTATTAAATGGGACTGTTTGTCAACAAAGATGTTTGATCAAAAATTAGTTCAAAGTTCATGGTTGATTTTTGATTCCTTATTGAGACTGAGGTTGATTCTTTGAGAAGCAGCTGACACGTGCCGCTCTTTGTCATCAAATTTTAGGCATTACCAAACCTTAGGAAAAAGTCACAAGTCACCATTTTTAAAGAATGGCGCAGAAAGGTGTCAAAAACTGTTTTTTTTTTTTCATTAGAATAGAATAAATAATGCAAAAAGTAGCATGGGTTAGATACCTCCCAAGAGAGAATAAGCAAAAGAGAGAAGAAAAATAGTTTTAGCTTCCAAAAAACTTCTTCTATGCATTTGTGTCTAAAAAAATGCGATAATTTTTATGTAATTGGTCCAATTTAATTGCGTAGTTGTTTTCTAAACGGTGTATTTTTAAATGATCGTTTAATTGCACAATTTTGTTTGTCACAATAATTTTCTCGTAGGTAGGTAGTCAGATAATATTTCAACAACCGTCGGATATGAAATAAACCTGGACAAAGTCCATTCCCTTTCCATTTCGGAAAAGGTTTATTTTATACGTTCATTTTTGCTACATCTATCCCTTTTTTATTTATCCCCATGCATGATCCAGTTTATACAAGTGACTCAAATTTCATCTAGCCTAAGCATATTAGAATTCTCAGAGGAAAGGTTTGCCGAAGTTTTGAGTTTCTCACCCTCGCATGTTTTCTGTGTCTCTGAACACGAATTTTAAGTTTTGTCGGAACTTTGTTTTTTGCACTTTTTGTCCAAATTTCTGCACTTTTTTCAGTTTTTGGTCCAAATATCAGAAAGGGAACGAATTTTCGACACGTCCGTTCTATAAAAAGTTAAAGTAGACAAAATTTCCTAAATTTCTCATAAATAATTTTTTTGGAGCGGAAGACTAACAACCGTTCCGCCGGTAGAGCGCGCAAAAAAACACATTCCCATTCCGTGGGGGTTTTAGAAAGTTGTGCAAAAGTTTTGATTTTCTCACCCTCTATGTTTTTTTGAGCCGCTGAACACGAATTTGAAGTTTTCTGGCAAAAATTTGGCCGGGAACTTTGCTTTTTTTCACTTTTTGTCCAAATTTTTGCACTTATCTCAGTTTTGCTCTTTTTTGGCCTAAGTCTCAGAAAGTTTTTCGACAAGTCCATCAATACATAATTAAAGTAGACAAAATTTCCTACATTTCTCATAAATGATTTTTTTTTTTGTTGGATCGAAAGACTAACAACCGTTCCGCCGGTACAGCGCGCAAAAAAACATATTCCCATTCCGTGGGGTTTTGGAAAGTTTTGCAATTGTTTTGATTTTCTCCATCTTCTATGTTTTTTTAAACCGCCGAACACGAATTTGAAGTTTGCTGGCAAAAATTTGGCCCGGAACTTTGAAAATTTTGCACTCTTTTGCTCAACTTGCTGCACTTTTTTCAATTCTTGGCCTAAATCTCAGAAAGGAACGACAATTTCATTATAAAAAAAATTAAAGTAGACAGAATTTCCTTAATTTCTCATAGGAAACGGTTTCGTTTTTTGGAAGACTGTATACCGTTCCACCGGTAGAGCGCGTCAAAAAAATTTATTCCCATTTCAGTAAAACGTGACAAAAAGTGCAAAGAAAACAAAGTTCGAGCCAAATTTTTACCAGAAAACTTTAAATTTGTGTTCACCGACCCAATAAAACAATCTTCTTCTTCGAGTGCCTCTGCTATCGGAGGTTGGCTATCATCATTGCTAACTTCACTTTATTCACTGTTGCTCTGAGAAGGTCCAATGAGCTACAGCTAAACCACTCTCTCAGATAATAAGATAATCTTAACCACGATTGTTTGCTTTTTCCTATACTTCGTCTTCCCTTTATCTTCTCCTGCATTATTGTTCTCAACAGCTCAGATCGACCTCTCTCAAAATGTGTTCCAAGTAGTGTAACCAAAAAATATAGAGGGTGAGGAAATCGAAACTGTAGCAAAACTTTCCAAAACCCCCCCGCAATGGGAATATATTTTTTGGCGCGCTTTACCGGCGCAACGGTTAGTCTTTAAAAACATTTTTGTGAATTTCTGGAAATTTTGTCTCCTTTAATTTTGTAAAGAATGGACTTGTCGAAAAAAAAGTGCCAAAATTTGGGGGAAAAAGTGCAAAAAAAACAAAGTTCCCGGCCATAGTTTTACCATCAAAGTTCAAATTCGTGATCAGCGACACAAAAAACATGGAGGGTGATAAAATCAAAACTATTGCCAAACTTTTCCAAAACCCCAAGCAATGGGAATATGTTTTTTTTGGCGCGCTCTACCGGCGAAACGATTCCTTAGGAAAAAGACGTTATTTATAAGAAATGTAGTAAATTTTGTCTTTTTAATGTATAGAACGGACCTGTCGAAAAAACGCTTCCTTTCTGAGATTTACACCAAAAACTGAAGAAAGTGCAAAAATTTGGACAAAAGGTGCAAAAAAAAAACAAAATTCCGGACCAAATTACCCCCAGCAAATTTCAAATTCATGTTCAGCTACCCAAAAATAGAGGCCCAATGCAAAAAACAAAAACAGAAAATCAAAGCTATAGCAAAACTTTCCTCTGAACCCCTATTTTGTCCCTAATTCTATACCTAAACGTGCAATAACTGACATTACTAAAAAAACAAGTTCGGAGAAATTTGGGAATTAGAATTTTTGTTTGTCGCTTTTCGATCAGTGATTAGAATTCTGTTTGCCGTTTCTCCGAAATTACTTTTTTAGAAATGTCAGTTACTGCACGTTATTTTGGCTATGAGGTATAGCCTAATTTTACGTATCAGAGGAAAAACTGTCATTCTGATTATGGGGTAAAATCTGAAACGGGTCGACTATCTTTGTTGTACTGAGCCAGAAGACGGGTTCTTCATCGTCCAACCATGCAGAATCTATAGATTTGACCATTTTGAGAGAACGAACGGCGTTTTTCAGATCCGATTAGATGTAGTTTTTCTGACAACGTCGACAACGACGAGCCTTGGTAGCGATCATAGAACGACTCCGATCCCCGGCCCCCTTCTTCCTCTCTGGCGAGCTCAGCCAATAGAAAAGTCCTTGCCTTTGCAGATGTACTGAATTTCCAAGGTAACCCTCCTCCAGGGTAACCGGTCCTATCTTTTGGGTGGAATAAAGCAGCTAAAGGAACCCGCAACCATGTCTCTACGGGGAGATACATCGCTAAAGACAGAATAGAGCGAGCTGTACCTAATTAATTGCAACCCTTCCGATTGTTTTTGAGACACGAGGTTAGGCTGATTGGTTACAATTATTATTAACGTCGCCTGGTTCAGATGATTTCGTTCGTAGGTAGATGTTATAAAAATTGGATAACAGTTAGAAAAATAATAAAATATAAGAATAATAAAAATATTAAAGAATTAAAAAAATAAATAAACAATAAAATATAATAATTATGAGATTATTGAATTAGGAAGTGAAAATTTCCATAAAATTTTTGATTCAAGTTTGTATTCTGAATCTTTTAATCCTTGAGTCTTATCTATTTTTTTTTTTTTTTTTTGCTATGATATCATAAAAGCAGATTATATTATGTCGTTTAATTACAAGGCGTGTAAAATAATATTTTAATATGTAGATTGTAGTGTAACATACCTAAAAACCTGCATCCTGGTTGACGGTAAAGAATCTGTGATGTATACTACCTAACCTCTCAAAATGGAGGTTCTGCGTCATGCACAGTAAATTCAGTAATATGGCCCCCTTAAATTGAATGACTGAAAAAGAAGAACCTCTTTGACGTTTGAAATGTCAACTTGTCTGTCATGAATGACTGTTTGAATTCCCGCTCTGAATGTTTGATTTGAATTTGGGGTTTCCCTCCCTGAATTCTTGGATGTTTGAATTTAAAGATTAACCCGCCCCGATTTCAAAAATGGCCGACATCACTTACTTACGTTTGTGATCGTTGCTTTACCTTGGCTAGTGCTTTACCTGGGCTCGTGTTTACCTTTGCTCGTGTTTACCTTGGCTCGTGTTCGTCTGGTGGTGGGCCGTACGTTGTTGTGTAGTAACCTCTTATACCTTGTTATTGGTTAAGAATAACAATCAAAGCTTTTGTTTTGGGTTTGGAAACGGCACTAGAAAACACGAGGGTACTTTTAAAACAAATCACCGCTGTAACTTGATGTCGTCGTCCATCCAGGAAGGGCTGCTAACGAAAGATATCGTTCTCGGGGTTGCTCATTACTTTTATAGCCTGCCTTCGCTCATTATGTTATTTCAATTATATTCGCATTCAGCTACTCGTACTCGTCCCATTCGCGTTCCTCACCTATCAAAATCTTACATCTCTCTTTCCGCTGGATTTCGCCATGTGTTTACAAGAAGACTGACAGTGACATTTGACGTTTCTAGGTTTGAAAACTTGACAACTGACATATCGAATACACAGAATATCAGTGAATGGTAGAAACTCTACGTTTTCGATTTTAACATGCGCATTGACATTTGTAAAGGCAATCTGGGTCACTTCAAGATATACCAATTTATTCAATTTACTTTCCTTGGAAACGGTAGAAATTAGGACTTATACATATACATTATAAAAAATTAAATAAAAAAAAACAAATACTTGACTTTTTCTGTACTTATGCGATTGAAAGAGGCCCTAAATAAATTTGAAAAAAAAATACATACAATTGCAATTTGGAAAATCCGTTGCTAAGTCTATTTTTTTAAGATTCCAAAATATTTAGGTACTATTAATGCATACCAGAGGGGATGATTTTGATATCTTTTTGTTTTTAAAGCGACTGATTAGAGTTTTTTTAAATTTTATCCATCTTTAAATAATCCAATAAGAAAAAAATACAGCAGGTAGGCACCCATGAAAATAACAGCGTTTAAAATCCACAATACCCTGTATAATAATATAAAATTTCAATTGTAATTTTTGTACCTATATGCCAGAGGTATGTAGGTAATTAATCATAAACTAGGCACCTTACATTAAGAATAATTGCACATAACAACAGAAAGTAAAATAACTCCTTATCAAAACAAACATAAACATTATTTAATAATAAACTGTGACAAAAATAAATCAATGAGTGAATTTCGAATTCACATTACAGAGAGCATTATTTCCTAATACAAAAGTACAAAAGTCGTAACCCTAAATCATATGACTAACATTTTTGTCGTTTGTTTAATAATTACTTATTTATCAGATAACAGGACGAGGGGTCTCGTAAACTACGATAGTTCACAGATGCTTGAAAATCGTTATGCGAGGAGTCACGATTAGATGACCCCACGCTGACCCCCCGCGGTTCGGAAAATAATCATCCAGAATTTTTTGTATATCTATGCACTTGTTCCTATTTTCGTTATGAGTACATGAGAAATTATTGTGAAACGACTTTGTTCGATTATTTTCGCCATAATTATGATTTGATTCATTGACGAAATACTCTTTTTCTGTAAACATAACGAAAGGTGATAGGAATATGCCAGTTCTGAAATGGAAAATATTACATGGAATTTTTCTTTTAATAATAATTATTATTGCAAATTATTTTATTCTCATTAACTTGCAGTAGAAATTACAGAAAAAAATTAATTGTTGCAATTTTTTTTCCAGTTCCTGCTGGGAATTTTGGTAAATGTCACTAGCATCGCTCCTAGTATGAGCCTCGGATTCTCAGCAGTGGCCCTTCCAATTCTGAGAGGTCCTTTCAATGGGTACCTACTTACTGAAGACCAAGGATCTTGGTTTGGTAAGTTTCAAGTTTAACATTACGATAAATCATACCTTAATCATCCGCCATTTTGGAGCCCATTGACAATGATTCTGATCTTCGAATTTGGGTCTATTTTTTGGAAATAAAATTAGGGTTCAGGTTAGGTCACAAATAATTAAAATTATTCGAGGAACGTTACAAACAAATACGCTTGTAAGTTTGATTAAGTTACAATGGTTGGATTACTACTATCTCGTTAATGGATTGGAGGAACAGGACTAGACCAATGGCAATCTAAACAACCCGAGTTTATTAGTTTTTCTTTAATACTTTGATTGGTGAATAAAAACATGAAGAAGAAAAAGATTTCTGTTCAATATGATCATAATAATTATTGAAAAAAGATCCATAGAACAATGTCATCGTATCTACCGGGAAAAAGGCAACATTTTCAACATTTTTGTAATTAAGTATTCACATTACCATAACATTTGGAAATTTTCAACATGATGCTGATATTTTTTGTTGAATATACAACTTATTTAGGTCGGGGTTATTTTTTATGTGTCTGGAACTAGTGAAAATCGTAAAAAATCAATGATAACTACATAGTTAGTTACACATATTGTTATTTTTTAAATACCAGTAAATAATAAGCACGTTAAAGATTAGGGTTGTACATTTTTTACTGCGCAAAAATTCAAATACGTGCTTCAAAGTGCAATTTACATGCATTAAATAAATAAATTATTTTTTTGCCATTTTCTCAGTATGTATGTCTCGAAAAACATTATATCTGACACAAAAAAATCAAAATTTATAAATAAATAAAAAAAAATTATTTATTGGAACGAAGGTAGATGTTATAGCCATTCCCTGATGGGTATAACCCCGGTCTTGTGGATCTCATTAAAAAGGTCTGTAAGTACTGGAATGTATTTTTCTGTGATCAATTTAAGTAGTTCCTCCTTGCCAGGTGTTCCTCCAGTTTTTGCGTTTTTAAGTACGTAGGTATATTAAAAGACCTTTTTTTATTTCATCTATTCTCCATTAACTAGAGTCTGTTTCGATTATCTTGAAAAAATTCTTCTCTCTCCCAAGTTCTGATCTAGTAAAGTCTTCTCAAGTTCTCAAGAAGTGATCAAGTCTCCACTATCATATTTCCACTATCATCTGTTAATATGTTGTTCTGTTTCCTTCTGAGACCTCCGGTAGTTTCTTTGACCTTTTTTTTAAAGAGACATGCAGTTTTTTCAGTTTTGAAATTTCATCACATCTTTCGCTCAACCATTTCTCCTTTACCTCCTTTATCTTCTTTTGCATCTGTCGATGTAGCTCCTTGTATCTGTGCTTGTTGATACTTTTAACCTTTCTTCTGCTTTCCATCAATGTCTCATCCCCTGTCATCCATTCCTTTTTACTCTCTCTATCCTCTTGGTTTAGTTCTTTTTTACCAATCGCCAGCATTGTGTTTTTAATGTTGTCCACATTTTCTTCATCCTGATTTTTCCCATGAGCTGTGTGCATTCCGTTATTTATTTGCTCTTCGACTTTTTTCTGAGTTCTCCGTTTTTTAATTTCAGGGTGTTTATCCTGTTGTCTTCACGGTCCTGTTTGATGCGTTTTAGAGTTAGTCTGAATCTTGCAGCTACACGATTATGGTCGGAGGCTTCTGTATCTTTTTTCAATCATAATGTAGTCAATTTTTCTCACTACCTTATTTTCCATATCTTGGGGCGACTTCAAGGTGTAGAGTCTTCTAGGTGGTATAGTTTGTAAATTGTGTTTGTTACCACCATTTCTTTTTCTTGCATAAATTCGACTAGTCTCTCTCCCATTATAATTAAAATTTCATGCTTTTTGATGTTTGTTAGTAATAATTGTTCCATCTGTACATGAAACTCCTCTATTTCTCTGTCTTCGCTTTCTAATGTCGTTGCAAAATGTTCATTTTTACTTTCGGTGTTTGCAGCTGTAACATCATTATACTCTTTCTAAGAGAGGTACAAAGTTTGTGACCGACTTGTTAGTGTCGCTGACCAGCAAGATTCGACTTCGTTTGGGTGGGTTGGTATTTGCGGTTCTACATTTGCCATTACCTGACCATCGCACTTCGCTAATTCCAAGAACATTAATTCTCAATCTGCTCATCTCCAATGCCAAATTATGCAGTTTACCAGCCTGAAAAAGACTTCTGACATTCCACGTTCCAATTTTCGAGGTTCTTAACCCAGCGCTGTTTGGACCAAATCCTGCAGGCAGTGATGCAGGGAAAAATTGTGGGAAAATTTCGCAATCTGAGAGAGTGGTTTAACTGTTCGTCAAAGCACCCTTCAGAGCAGCTAGCAGTCAACAAGCTGCAAGTAATCATGATGATCGCCAACCTTCGACAGAAGACGACATTTTAAGAAGAAGAACTTATTTATAAATATATTCATTTTTTTACGTGTTAAGAAGAAGTTAATTTATTTAATTAGGTAAAATTGAAAAAAAAAATTTTTTTATGAAATTACTCAAGCTTTCTATTTTATAATATTCAACTTTTTTATGTCTTCCAAAGGGTGGTTTTTGTTGAGGTGAGGGGAGGAGGGATGCGACATCCATCAGAACTTATTTCTGTGATTTCATATGCACAAACAAAATGTTAAATACAAATTTTAGAAATTCCGTCCCTGGTCATATCTTGCAATAAAGTGTAGTTATCCAATTACATACTATAAAGGGGCAAACTTGTCTATTTTCTTGAAAAATTGAAAACCCTACTCTGCTACTGTACTAGCAATATTAAAATAAAAATAGTGAAAAGAGCAGAAATAACACAAGGGGTTTCCACCCAAGCATAAAAAATAAATAAAAATTTTTTTAGTCCTCTAGAAAATTTTTCTAGGATACTGTAAAAGTTCCATAAATTCATCCGCAAGCGACATGACGATACTTCACCTAATAAAATTTTTCTATTGTATCATTCCAGGAAATTTTGATTTTTTGATAAATTAAAATAATATTTTCCCATTTTTTTTTTTAATTGGAGCGCCACTTTCTAAACTACTTCCATAACTTTTATTTCCAAATGAGCTTGGATATCAGATTTTTACGCAGACTCATTAATCGCAACTAGTAAACAATCTGAAGTTCCTTGCCCAGCTTTGGCCCTCATTCATGTCTGATTAAATTTTATTATTAGAATTAAAGCAACAATACTTTGTTTACGTAACACATATTGTCGCTCTGCAACACAAAATACACTCATGCATAACAGCAGGTTGCCTTATTATTATGCTTATTAAACTCGAGCTTAGATTTCAAACCAGAAATTGTGACGTCAAAATATTTCTTCCCAAATGAGGTGACTGTGATTGTCCCTTTTGTCCCCTCCTGCCTTTCAAGCGAGCTGAGCCGATAGGGAAAATCTTCGCTTAGGCAAACTCTGAAAAGAACGTGTATTGTGACAGTTCTTTGGCGACAGTAAAACACAATTGCTTGACAACGAGCTTACTCCGAAATGCAACGAAAATTGCACACACAACTTCAGGCACCGGTTTCAGTGGTAACTTCTTGTCGGTTAGAGATTTCTTCACATTGCTGCCCTTCAGCAGTTCTCTTGCTAACTAGATGGTGCATACACAAACTTTTCTGCCTATTCCTCGTCCGTGATGATCAGGACTTGTCATTAGGGACATTATCTCCAATATACAGCCAATGTTAAGCAAGTCAAACAAGTCTGCATCAATCATGAATTGAACGAGAGGCTTTGAAGAATAATTTTTATGATTTCTTGCAAAGTCTTCACAGTAAGATCACCGACAACCTTTTGGGTGTTTTTTCAACAGCAATTACAGACACTCGCTACTTGCCCTTAATGGAACCATCGACATATAAATTATTTTGACAATTGCAATTTTCAATAATTCTTTTTCTATTTGCAGCAAGTATGGCCAGTCTGGCGACACCGCTCGGGTGTATAATAGCCGGCCCGATTTGCGACAAGTACGGCAGAAGAACGGCTATCATGACAGTAAACGTCACTTGTTTCATCGGCTGGATCACCATAGCCTCGGCGTATTATCTCCCGGAATACCAATACGCCATCCTCTTGATCGGAAGATTTTTCACCGGTTTATCGACCGGTTTAACCAGCATGCCAGCGAGTTTATACATGGCAGAGATAGCAAGCACGCACCTAATCGGGGTTTTCACAGCTTGGAGTTCTATCACCTTCGCTCTGGGAGTTTTCGCGATCTACGTATTGGGCTGGTCCTTAGAAGTAAGTTGTTTTAGCCCAAGAAACATTTTTAAATACTTTATTTCATCTCTTTTAATTTTACAGGCCTATTGGGGGACAATGGCGTTAATAACAGCAGTTCTGCCATGCTTCGGAATGCTGTTTGCCGTCTTCCTGGTTCCCGAATCTCCCACCTGGCTGGTCTCCAAGAATCGCTTCGAAGACGCGGTTGACAGTATCTGCAAGATCTGGAAATCCCCCGACATAAACATAGAAATTAAAGAAGAACTGGATCGATTAGTGAAGAACAAGGCCAAAACTAGTTCTCCAAACCACGTGGAGAAAACCTTCCAAGTCAAGCTAGCAAACAAAGTGAAATACTTCATCAGACCAACTTGTTGGAAACCGTTCCTCATAGTGGTTGCCATGTTCTTTTTCCAACAATTCACTGGAGTCTTTTCAATCGTCTTTTATGCAATCGAAATATGCAAAAGATCCGGAATCACCATGGATCCGTACATGGCGATCTGTCTCATTGGTGTTATCAGACTTATAACGACCATGGCTGCCAGTTTTATCAACAGAAGAGTGGGAAAGCGACCGATTTCGATTGTTTCTGGTACGGGGATCGCCGCCACTATGCTGGGACTCGGTCTGTTTATATCGTTGAGGAACGAAGGGAAAATCGGAGAAAACTGGGCCTTCGTACCGCCGGTTTTGTTATCGTTATATTTTTTGGTTAGTAGCTTAGGGTTTATGATTATTCCGTTTGCGTTAAGTGCGGAAGTTTATCCTGTCAAAATTAGAGGTTTGGCTTCAGCGCTTTCCGTTTGTTGCGGATATTTATTTAATTTCATTACCGTGAAGACATACCCGACGACTGTAGATAATTTAGGAATACAGGGTGTCTTCTACATATACGGAATAGTAGCCATTGTAGGGACTGTATTTTCAATTTTTGTTTTACCTGAAACTAGAAATAAAACTATTCAAGACATTGAAGAATATTTTAGCAGAAGAAGTGATAAGAATAACACAGACAACAACTTGTTGGAGAAAGTGTGATTACCGATTGAGAGTAGTAGATTATAAAATTTTATAATTATACCACTTCTGTGTGTATAATAATGTACATAATTGTAATAATTATTTTTATACTAAAAGATTATTTATTTTGTTAGATATTTCCAGTGACCATTATTATATTTGTAGGTAATTGTTTTGTACATAAATTTGTAAATAAATATTTTTATACAATGAATTATTTATTTATTTTCTCTACTTGCTGCCAAAAAAAGAGTGCACGCGTAATCTATGACGTCAATTTGAGTGGGTGTAACTTAGTCGCTCTTATTCAATGGGGTTGGGGTGTCAAAAAACGTCCATATTCCTTGATATTTATTTTTACAAGAGATATTTGAGGCTTATTCTTGGATAATCTTACATAATTTTGAAAATGTGACTGAGATACGTAATAGCAGTTGAATTATATTATAAATAATATTTATCTCTAATAGCTTTATAATAATTAGTGTTAATTGCAATTATTATTATTTGCTTCATTAAGCTGAATTTTATCAAAGAATTGTTGATACTTTTTATACATAATTAAGAAAATTGATAATTTTTCTATTAACAAATATTTATTACAATTTAACTAAATAAATGGAAATTGATATCTATCTTGAAGAAAAATACATAATAATCTATCAACAAGAGAAGGGGAAAGGGGAGAGATTAGAAGACTTGTTTTTTCTTATTATTTTTAAAAAATGGGAACATCAGTCTCAACTATGTAGGTAAGACACGGTCGTTCCACTTTGGTAATTTTTGGCTCTAGCTCCTATATAGTTCACTTGTGGCAAGAGTGGGATTTGAACCCACACGGTGGTAGCACTAACGGATTATTAGGCTGCTCTTCTAACCTGCTCAGCTACCGCCCGCTCCCAATTGATAATTATTTGCTCTTCTAAAGAGGGATTTCTATTTTTTGCTCTTCTAAATCAATAGATTTGCCAATTTGACATTTTGACCAAAATTACATTCAAGACAGTGGCAGCAGTAGTTCTTAAACTTCAATATACTGACATTGGAATCATCAACGAGTGGCAACTGTTCTTTCAGTCCCACAACTATTTGTTTTTGACCACATTAACATTGGTTCAATTTTTTTTAATCAGATGGCGAGGATTTTTGTCCAGAAATAAATGAGGAAAGTTGCTCAATTTTTGTTGAGCTAACTCAAAAGAATTAGTTAGCAAAATTAACAAAACAAAAAAGTTGATTCCCAAATTCTCTAATTCCTGGGAAAGTGAAACTATACAACGAGAGGGATTCCAAAAGTAAGGTCTCCAAGGCGCTGAGACTGCACAGGAACTGTGTTTGTTGCTTCCCCCACACCAAAATAAGGCACAGCTCAGCAAGCTACATGGGAGGCTCATTATCTAAGCCTATCATAAATCGGTAGCCGTTTGTCATGTCGCCATCACCAGATTCGAAGCTCACCCAGTTATTCCATTTTTCTACACAAAAAATGTCAAAACTATTCAACTACTATCGAAAACATTTTCATCGCCCATTGAAAAAAGTGTACGAAGGGTTGAGAAAGAAAAAGGGGCACTCAGTTTCCGTTGACGTTCACGCAGATTTCTTGTGGACGTTTTTAAGACTCATCATAGCTGCCAGGTCCACGGATATTCCAACCATGAGATAGCACAGCGTAGATGGTAACAATTCTGACCTAAGTGCTCTTGTAGATCGAGGCTCTGCTAACTTAAATGCTCTAAAAACACAGGAATGCGTATTTTCTGAAAAGAATGAGGCAAGTGTTTCGAAAAGACCATAAATTACAATTCCCTCTTCGTCCATCTTAGGACTGACTTTTAGTGGAGACTTGTCGTGGGATGGGGAAAGCTCTAAGGGGGCTTGAAACCCTGAATCCTCCTATAGCTGTTACCTACCCCAGTTGTTATACCAAAGATCGTTTCTCCTCAGCTCTGCAGTGCTTTGCCAGTACCGAAGTAGCTTATTTTCCGCCCAGGTGTCTATTGTTGTTTTGGCAATATTTGAGGTAATGCCAACAACCGGTTCTGGTCCTGTAAATTTGGATTCGGTTCTTCTTCCAGCCGGAGAGTCGGCTATTTCGTTCTCTCCTAGGCCGGAGTGACCTGGAATCCAGACCAGAATCAAGTTATTGTTTTTAGCTATCTCACTGAGTGCTGTTTGACAGTTCGATGCTAGTTTGGAGTTGAAACGAATGGAGCAAAGGGCTTTCAGTGCATTTCGTCCAGGCAGCAATTTCTGCCTGAAATATTGTTGCGTATTGACCCAGGTTTTTTGCATATTTTGTGATCAAAAACTGCACAACTACGCGAACTACGCACCAGGCGACAGTAGCAAGCTTAAAAACTCCAGTTTAACGGTTGTGGAGCACTCGGGGCCAAAATATATCTTCCCATAGCTGTTCTTTAGGTGCCTTTTTTGACTGGTGGATTAAACGTATATGGATGTGGCCAAAATTCACTTTAGAGACCTTACTTTTGTGACCAACCTCGTGCACAAAATTTGACTATTGCTATCAAAAAGAGTCAAAATCGGTCAATAATTTCCCAGACATTGCCAATAAAATTTTAAGGAATTTACCTTAAATTCCAAAATATCCTTATTACGTTATAAATTCTTGAGTAAACTGAGTAAATAGTTGTGTAGTGCAAATTCACAGGGGGTATGCCATTGAACGCTTGGATACAATGGAGATTTTACCTACTCATTTTACTCAAGAATTTATGATATCCACCCTTTTCAGATTATATTGATCAATTAAGGAACAGAGGTATGTTCAGCCACCCGGTATAGGCACTTTGATTGAAAATTATATAACAATGAGTGAACGAAATTTTGCACTCTTGTAAAACTTTGGAATTAAGTTAGATTTTCGTTGAAAAAATTACCAAAAGTGGTGTAATTTCTACAGGGTGTCCTTTCAAAATTCCAAAAATCCAGTCCATGAGGCACGGTTTCTGGTCGTAGATTTCAATCTAGGTGACTGAAATTTTTTTCAGAGTAAGATATCCACAAGAAATGGCCTGGTACTCCATTTGAGCAAAATCGGTTGAACCGTTCCAAAATGGCGGCCTTTTGAATTTTAAGGAAAAGGGATATTTTTTGAACCCCTGTATAAGCAAGATAGAAAAAACTTTTTGCCCAAATTAACAAGTTTGAGCAATAAGTTAATGCAATAAAATTTGCATTATTTCTATTAATGAGCCAGTGGCGTGGGTAGGAAAAGGGTAAATATTGCTAAATTTTTAAACCATTTATGAGCACATTTTTGAAGAATTTGAACTGAAATTTTCATAGTAGACAACTATTCTAATAACCGTTAACCCTCAAAAATTTCAAGAATCAAGTAAGAAAAATGGCGGAGATTTTTAAAATTAAAAATTGGTAGCGTTAAAATAAAGGTAGCGTAAAAAATAGCATTTTTTAAGTTAGCCAGTGGCGGGCATAGGAAAAGGGGCAAAATTGTTTGCCAAATTTTTTTGTTTTGTTAAATTTAAAATTCCATTTTATGGCATTTTTTCGAACGAAATGAAATAAAATTTTCACAGTAAGCCTCTACGGTGAAAATATTCATAATTGCGCATAAAAATACATTATTTATGCGATTGATGCGCAAGAAGATTTTTGTATATTAAATTGGTCTACTTAGTTGGAAAATATGATTCTAAAAATAGTGTACAATAATAAATATTAAGCACAACTAGCCTGATGTTAAAGGTACCTATGCCAGTATTACTATCGATTTTCTATTTAAAATAATGAAATTATGTGTCGTTGCTCTATTTTTTTACCTGATAAAGCAATGAAAATAGACATTTTTGATACAAAGGTTTATACATATACCTACAGAGTGAGTGTGTCCAATTTAAAGTGGAATCAGTACTTGAAGATCGTGGAAATGGTAAGAGTGAGAGAAACTAAATCGGTTAATTTAGGAATAAATTGCACTAGTTTATGCTTAAAAAAAGAATCTAAAAAAAATTGGTATATTTCCAGTCGTTGCTAAAATTTGCTCCTAATTCAGAAAAATCGAAATTTCTCATTTTTGGTATCTATATAATTATTATTGAAATTAAATTTATAATTTATTAGGTTTACATATAAAGTCTTCAAAAGTTCACATTAGTGAGTTTTTTAAAGTTTTAAAAGTCGACTAGATTCCTGAGAACTTTTGTTTCCTTATGATCGCCGTTTTGGTTTTTTATATCATTCTGTATTAAAAAAAATCGGTAATTATACAGGGTGAGTCACTTTAATCTTTATACCCGGATATTTCTGTTGGTAAGCCAGATACAAAAAAATTATGCAGACAAAAGACAAAAGGATAATGGGGGTCATCTGATTCTATCTAATGATTTTCACCTTTGGGACAAATTTCAAGGTCGTTTGAAGGTGAAGGTTAATTTTTAAATAGGACAGCTTGTATATTATTGTTTTTCCAAGGTTATGAGTTATAAACAACTGAAAATCGCAGTGTTTCATTTTGAAAGCAGTTTACATCGGAAACGGCTCCAAATATCGAAAAACAGCTTACACTGTTACATTTAACTTTCATCATAGTTCCATAATTTGTAGATCAGTTTTTGTGGAAATGACTTTTAGAATTTAAGGATACCATGGAGCGAATAGGAGTGCTCGAGGAAGGGGTAAAATACGCACCGGCGAGAAATTTCTTTGTATCACTAGTTCTTATTGAGGCCGATCTCAAACTAATGAGTCATTCCTCTGAGAAGGGCAAGGGAAATCTCCAAAAATCGTCAAATAGATAATGGGCCATGGTAATTAAACGGTGTTCTGCAACAATGATTTAAGCCACCTACTTGTTGTTCTGAGATAATTAGATTTTCACATTACACTGCCTTAGAAAATATATTTTTTCAAGATTTGTTGTATTTTTTTACCAAATAAAGATAAATACAAGAAAACCTAATAGCTATTAATAAGAAAAAAAGAAAACAAAAAAGGCAAAATAAACTGAAATGGGTTAGACGCCTGTCTATAAGATGTATAGCAAAATTCTGTATTGAAATTAATTCAAAAAATGTAGTTTAGAATTAGAACTTCGCTCACAGATGTGGCTAAAATGTAATTACATGTGGGTTAAACCATTTTTGCTAGACATCATACTGCCGATAGGTGTATTTTCATAAAAAAAATACATTTTAAAGAAATTGTGGGTTAGACTCAATGACGTCTAAAAAAATAGACCCAACATTCCATTCAAAAAAACCTTCTTGCGCATCAATCGCAGAAATAGTGTATTTTTATGCGATTCAATAATAAATATTTTCTTCCTATTTTTTTTTATAATGAATTTAATGAAAAATAATCCGATTTTTTTTTGGGAAAACTCCACCTACCTACAAAAAAAAAAGAATGATCCTCTCGTGGATGCGAACCCGCTCCAACAGTTAGCAAGTCAAGGATGTAACAAACTGAGCCACACGGTGCGTTTCGAATTTGTAGTGATGATGGGGTAGATATATGTAGTACGTCAGGTACCTACATCTACTCATTTTTTTTTTTAAACTGGTCATATCTTAGTTATTAAAAAACCAATTTGAATACTTTTTTCACCTGCATGTAGGTGATTTAATTGTCGTTGCGATTGCTCTTCTAATTTTCAGAACCATTCATAATTGAATGTGAAAAAAAATAAAAAAGAAATTGCGAACCATTTCATCGATTTAATAATTTTATATAAGTGTAAGCTAATTTTGCACAAGCGAAAAACTTTTTTATCTTTCGTTTAAAGTGATACATTAATCGAGGCGAATTGAAGCTAAGCCATCAAATTATATGTTAAAGCAAAAAAAAATGGAAAATTTCGGTTCAACTTCTTCAAAAATGGACTCATAAACGGTTATAGAATTGACACATTTTCACCCTTTTTCCTACCCACGACACTGGCTTATTAATGGAAAATATGCTAATTTTATTGCATTAACTCAAATTTCCAATAATTTTCTTCAAATCCTGTTAATTTGATTTCAAAGTTTTTTTGCCATCTTGCTCATACAATGGTTCAAAAAATTGTCAATTTTCCGTTAATGTTCAAAAAATTCAAATGGCCGCCATTTTGAAACGGCTCGGCCGATTTGGCTCAAGTGCAATACCAGACCACTCCTTGTGGACATCTTACTCTCACAAAAGTTTCAGCCCCCTAGATTGAAAACTGCGGCCAGAAACCGTGCCTCAAGGACCGCATTTGGGGAACTTTGAAAGGACACCCTGTAGAAGTAACGTGACTTTTGGATTTTTTTTCAACGAAAATCTAAAGTCATTCCCAAGCTTTACAAGAATCCAAAATTTCGTTCACTAATCTTGAAAGATAAAGCTACAGGAGCGTTTTTAAAATCGAAAAATCGTGATTTTGGAGAAATAAATAAATATATATATAAATATATATATAAATATATATATATATATATATCGTGGGCAGGTGAATTTTGGAAAACCACTTTTTCGTGATCTGGGGGTCATGATCGGTGGACATTTGATGAGTTTGGGTGATTTTCGAAAAGTGATGTCGTCCTCAATAGTGTATTTTTTTGTTAAAAAATACACTAATATGAAATAATCGAAATCCATCATCTAATTTGAATCTTCATGTGAGTGGGAAAAGGAGTGACCGATCGCATAAACAGAGGATTGCGGTGAAAATGGCAATGCTGTCAAAGACCTTCGCGATGAGAGCCAGTGGCATAGGGTTTTTCAAGATAATTATTATTTCCTGTGTATTTAGGACAAAAAATAGCGAGTTTGGGTTACTTTGTATGATTAATGGAATACCATACTTATCTGTCTGTATGAAGATTAATCCTATAAAACACTTTTCTTAGATGTAAACTAGTAGATTACAAAAGACTTTCATAATATTTTTTGTTATTTATTAGATCCTCAATAAATGTGATTTGTGAAATTTTTGAGACAAATGTATAGATATTTCTAAATCAAACAGGAACGCAAATCTTAGGAAGGAACTGGTGTAACAGTTGAAGTTGTAAAGTCATCCAATTTGTGATTCTATCTTCTGAGATAACGGTATTAGAGGATAATTAGAAAATTGTAAATATTGAACCAAATTGACGCCGATGATGTAGGTATATTAGGGATTATTTTGATAATTGGGCTTTAGGTTCCTGCTTACTATTTTCGAAGTTACCAATCGGAAGTTTAACGTTTCGAGACTGATTAGTCCCTTGATCACAGTTAATAATAAGTAAAGTACAAATAAAAATTTAAAAGTAAAATTAAAATATAAAATATATGACATTTAGATTTGTCAAAATCTAAAATTTCGAAAATAGTAAGCCGGAATCTAAAACCCAATAATTATCAAAATAATACCTAATAGGTATATGTACTTACAATGGGACATACTGTTGAAATTTGTCACAGTAGGTACCTAATTGCAATGTTCAGAGGATAATTTTACTGGATTTGCCAAAGATTTTTCCCTGCGGCGACTACAGCACTGATATGAACATAGGCTTACTTACTGGTACTCACCTACGAAAACAAACTTCTGGGTTTAAATCGTCTCTTTTCGGAAGAAGAAGGAAAGGAAGTTCGCACTGTTGTCTGTAGTCTATAATTTTAAATTGGTGAACATAATAGCAGGAAACAGTTTAATTGTTAAAAAACTCGTCTAATGAAATCAAAACAGGGACAACACCGCACTCGAAATGATGAATGAATTTGTTAAATTTGTAAAAATATCGTATAGTCGCGTAAACATACGACGTTTTGTGTTTCATTTCTTAACATTGAAAATTATATTCAAATATGATTTAAATCACGTCTATCCCATTATTGTTGTTCGAGTTTATTAGAAATATTATGCTATTTAATTATTAGCAAGAAGTACTTCGCGTAGTTTGTATTGATAATGTCTTGTTTACATATTTTACGCCATGGTTTCAAGAACGATAGTATTCAAAAATCTGGTCACAGTAACGGTTTGACAAACATGCAATTGCGGAGGGGCAATGAATGATTCTGTAAAAATGTAAACAAGGGGGTCTATTTTATTTAGACGTCATTGGTCGTTGCCTATTTTATTATCTGATAAAGCAATGAAAATAGACATTTTCGATATATATATATATTCGTTTGAAATTACAAATTGCAGTCTTACGATACATGTTGTTTAGTTTATTAAATTACATATGATTGGTTTCGTCGATCATAAAGGTTTATAATGATATTAGGTATTATTTGGGATTGCAGTCAATTGTTGTCGTTAGTTGCTGTAAATATATGCAAGAATAGTCCTATGGTTAACAATTTTTACAAACTTTAAATTTTAATCTCAAATTCTATAGTCCTGAAGAAGAATTGAAATTAATTCGAAAGCTTGACGTAGAAAAAAGAGTGTTCTTTAATTTAATTGACTGCAATCCCAAATAGGTAATTCCTAATATCATTATACAGGGTTATGCAAATTTCATGGTGTCAGTATTGGGATATCCTAAACCATAAGAGATACATCAGGGTTGCTTAAATTAGAGAAAAGTTGCGCTATTTTATGGCCATCTCGAATCCGTCAAAACATGCAAGATATCTGTGACCGTTCCTGAAATATCCTGAAAAAACTGAAAAATCGAGAAATCTTATTTTTGGAATATCTTTCTTACCATTGGAAATTAATAAATAATTTTTTGTAGCCTTACATAAGCCGTTATAGGCTATTTATCTGACGTTTCAAAAATTTTCACAGCCGACTAGATCCCAGAGTTTTCATAGTCAACTTTCGTTTTTC
Organism: Malachius bipustulatus; assembly: GCA_910589415.1. Lineage (NCBI taxonomy): Eukaryota > Metazoa > Arthropoda > Insecta > Coleoptera > Melyridae > Malachius > Malachius bipustulatus. The sequence goes on along the minus strand of OU342638.1, from coordinate 29,553,245 downwards.
TTATGGCCGCCATATTATTTTTTTATGTCGTTCGATAAGAAAAAAATAATGTAAACCAAAAATTAATAAATTTTAGAAAAAAAAAATTGGAAAATTTTTATTCTTCTTTTTTCAAAGAAAAACAGATAGTTCTTAACTGAAATAGGTCAATATGAAGTCATACTGCTTGCCTTATAGGTTGTTAATTTCTCTATGATATTCGATCTAAAAAGTTGTCTTTTTTTAGAAAAAAAAAATAAGAACAAAAATTTTTGAAAGTTATTTTTTGAAGTTTATTAGTTTTTGATTTACATTATTTTTTTCTTATCGAACGACATAAAAAAATAATATGGCGGCCATAAGAAAAACGAAAGTTGACTATGAAAACTCTGGGATCTAGTCGGCTGTGAAAATTTTTGAAACGTCAGATAAATAGCTCTTAACGGCTTATGTAAGGCTACAAAAAATTATTTATTAATTTCCAATGGTAAGAAAGATATTCCAAAAATAAGATTTCTCGATTTTTCAGTTTTTTCAGGATATTTCAGGAACGGTCACAGATATCTTGCATGTTTTGACGGATTCGAGATGGCCATAAAATAGCGCAACTTTTCTCTAATTTAAGCAACCCTGTATCTCTTATGGTTTAGGATATCTCAATACTGGCACCATGAAATTTGCATAACCCTGTATAACTGGACAGTCGAAATAAACTACTAATTTATAAAGGTTTATACATATAGGTACCTACAGTGTGAGTGTATCCAATTTAAAGTGGAATCAGTACTTGAGGATCTTGGAAATGGTAAGAGAAACTATAAAATCGGTTAATTTAGGGATAAATTGCACTAGTTTATGCTTAAAAAAGAATCTAAAAAAAAATTGAGATATTTTCTGTCGTGGCTAAAATTTGCTCAAAAAACAGAAAAATCGAGATTTCTCATTTCTGGTATCTTTATAAATATTGTAGTTAAACTTATAATTTATTAGGTTTACATAAGGCTTCATTCATTCACATTATAAAAGTTTTCGAAGCCGACTAGATCCCTGAGAACTTTTGTTTCCTTGTTGGTTTTTCATATCATTCGGTATTAAAAAAAATCGGTAATTATACAGGGTGAGAGAAATAAGGTTAAATACAAGAAAACCTAATAGCCATTAATGAGAAAAAAGAAAAAAAAATTGGCAAAATAAACTTTAATGGGTTAGACGACTGTCGATAAGATGTAGCAAAATTTTGTATTAAAAATAATTCCAAAAATATGGTTTTTGAATTAGAAATTCACTCAGAGGTGTGGCTAAAATGCAACATATGGGTTAAACCATTATTGCTAGACACACTGGATAGGGGTATTTTCATAAAAAAATACATTTAAAAGAAATTGTGGGTTAGACTCACGGTGTAAGATGTAGTGTATAAGGTGAGTGAACGCGAAATGTATTTTAGTGAGGGATGAAACCGTCATAGTCAGTGTATGAGAGAATAACGCCAGCTGGGCTCTGACCTCTTGCTCTTACACGTGCAAATTACTCCTATCAGGATGTCATGCTACTCTATTTTATTTTTTCCGATTAAGTGATAAGCAAAAATTAGTAGAAAGTGTGTTGTGCCTAATTGTGTAGAAGTTGATGCGATGAAAATACGACTGGTATTTCATCGATTGGCATAGGTACCAATATTTAAATATTATTAAGATTAGAACACAAGAGCACACGTTTATCAGTAAATATGCGTTAATACTTTACCCGACTAAAGGGCTCAGCAGAATAAATATAAATCTTTGCGACCGAGTGCAACAGCACACCTAGGGTAACGTGACGATGTTTGCTCGCACGTAGGTACAGTTCTCGTTCGTACACCTTTTATATCTTACATCGTGGTTAGACCATTGTTGAAGAACACCGTCCAATTATTACAGTAATAGCGAATAAAATATCTTCCTTATTACTAATTTCCATCAGCACATACTTTCACTACTAGCATGATACTCCTAAAAGACCCATACTATTAAAAAATTCATTAAAAAAACCCGATAACTTTTAATATCATAGAAATACAATTTAAAAACCATAAGGCAAGTAATTGATCACATTTATATAATTCGGTGAAAAAATGTGCCTTTTTTCGATAAAAAAATTCTTATTTTTTTGAAATTTTATTAATTTTTGGTTTTTATGATTTTTCCCGCAATCTCTATACAGTGTGTGTCACAGGCATGGTACACCCCCTTTTTTTTTCTTTTTTTTTTGAGATAATTTTTTGAAATTTGGTACGTCGCATATTCTCGATAGAGCGCACCTTTTAGTAGAAAATTGAATTTTTTCCCACATCCGGTTTTTCCGGAAATGTTACCAACTTTTTATTTTCAAATGGGACACCTATATATTATTATATTTTTGGATTCTATACATTTGTACGAATCCAACAATACCACATAAGTACCATTTTAAATGTCAAATTTGTTTTTATTTAATTTTTTTATTCTCAATTATAGTGTGCCATGACTTCAGTTGTGTTCGTCACAGATGCAAAATGGGTACACCAAAATGTCCCTTATTAAGAGTACTAGTAGATGGTACCTCGGTACCAATATGGTACCATTTGAAAAAAATGAATTCCGCTCAAAAAATCATTCCGGTGCGCATAATTTATCCATAAATCACTTAATTTAGTACTTTGAACAAAAATTCGATTTTTCTAGCATTAGATGATCCAATTGGAGTAAAACGAAATAGTCATGGCACACTATAATTGAGAAATAAAAAATTAAATAAAAACAAATTTGACATTTAAAATGGTACTTATGTGGTATTGTTGGATTCGTACAAATGTATAGAATCCAAAAATATAATAATATATAGGGTGTCCCATTTAAAAATAAAAAGTTGGTAACATTTCCGGAAAAACCGGATGTGGGAAAAAATTCAATTTTCTGTTAAAAAGTGCGCTCTATCGAGAATATGCGACGTACCAAATTTCAAAAAATTATCTCAGAAAAAAAAGAAAAAAAAGGGGGTGTACCATGCCTGTGCCACGCACTGTATACTGCCACTTTTAAACTAGGCCTACACTTTTTTATAATTTTGTTCTTAAAGACTAATATTAAATTTTATTGAAATTAGTTAACTTTTCATATTCTCACCGTTTGAGCAATTTTCGCCATATCAAGTAGATTCCAAAATTCAGAAATCCAAAAACACTTCAGCCTTCTGAACTCATTTTTCCTCTGCACTCATCTTTTGGAGAAGAAATATCTTCAAAATTATCTCATTGAATTTTATTCCGTCTTTATGGGTTTTTTGCAAAACCATATTTTCTCGAAGATAGACTGGAGATATTTATAATTCCTCTATTTATTTTTTCCCCTGCAATATTACCAGTAAATCATATTTTTCTCGCTATTAATTTTGCTATTTTGTACTTACTAGTTTTAATAAAAGTATTGCTCGAGTTACATATTCACGAGCAACTCTCAGAAATTGACTTGTAATAATGAAACTTATCTTGTTAAATTAAAAATACAGTAGCAAATAATTCAAGTAGATTTTTTAATGATATTCTGATCTGGTGATACCTGCATGAACAATAATTACTTCACCTACATTAATAATTAAATAGACACTTAGCTTTTATTTTATCGATAATCCCTTTGTCAATTAAATTTAAAATAATTTCTATTGTTCCTAATAGCTTGCGATTATTATTGTATCCACTAGGTAACTAATAAATAAGTAAAATAATATAAAAATGTTTATTGTATTATATCTACTACTAGTGGAAGGAAACATTTCAAAAGGTCAGAGTACTAGTTCTGGCATTGCATTGCGATTTACCTGCATTAACTCTTGATTAACATGCTAGTGTGATTTCTGAGATATACAGGGTACCCGGAAATATAGCCCTTACCTAGAAAGGGGGTGATTCTACATGAAAAAATAAGACTTTTATTCTTATAAACTTTTACGCCCAGACGTACCTACTATTTTCAAGATACAGGTGGTCAAAATGGATTTTTTTTCAGTTTTTGCCAATAAGTCTCGAGAACCGCATGAGATATGTAGGTACTTACAATGTTCAGCTCTTGTACTTACTTTGTGCTCATCAATCCCCGTGCTTTCACTATCAAAAAGGTTTTTAAAAAATTGAATGGCGTAAATTTTGGGTACTTTGAGGGTTTCTAACCCTAACTCCTACGCCACTGGAATAAATGCGATTTTTAGAAGCGCTTTATAACTGCTCATGTTTTCTACTACAAAAAGTACTCCTGGTTAGTAGCTTTAAAGAGAGCCGTTTCCGAGAAAAATTACATTTTATGAGAGAAAACACTTTATAAATAATTTATTCAAGTAGCGTAGAATTTAGGGGGTTGAAAATCTACGCCACTCAATTTTCTTTAAATCTTCTTTTTATAATGAAAATAAGGGGATTAATGAGCACAAAGTGTGTACGTATAAGAACTGAACATTGTATCTCATATATTTCTCGAGATATTTACAAAAAACTGAAAAAATACGAGTAAAATCAACTTTACCATCTGTATCTTATAAACGGTAAAAATCTTATTTTCTTAATGCAGAATCACACCTCCCTTTGTAGGCAGGTCATTTTTTTAGTGGCAAAGAAGAATGTGAAAGTGAATGAAAGAAAAAATGCTTTTTTTTTCTATAATTTATTTTCCTCATCCTTCTCACTATTAAGTGACTAAGGTTGTGCTGTGTGCTAACAAGATACATTGTACTGAAGAGTCCCAATTAAGACGAAACACGTATCTACAATTTCCACTCCTGACTCACAGCATGACATCATCAATGAATGCCATATTGTTTTGCGATATGTCGTTCTCCTTTTGTCAAATAAGAATGTGCCTCCAAGTCTAAATGTCGATAGATGTTGACGAAAAAAAATGTCGAAAATTTTTTGTGTCATTTTTGTAAAGCTGTAGGTGCATCTAAATGCGCTGTTTAATGTTCTATGTGTTCTATGCTCCAAGGAAACCTATCTTTTATTTTACCTTTTTCACGAAAAATTATGAACTTTTTGTGTGCTGAGCACAAGGTTACAGTTGGAAAATGGCGACTGGATACTTCATTTAAAAAATTCATGATAGTGACTTATAAAAAGTGGTTTGGGACGACCTAAAAGTCGCGGTATTAGCTGGGATGTAAATGGCACATTCGAGGCATGGAGTGTCTTAAAAAGGACCTAAAATTGCGGAAAAGGGAGATTTAAAAGAAGCTTTAGCCGCGGCATAAGCTGGGGTGAAACGGCCGCGATCGCGGAATGGCGGTGACTTAAAAATTGCGGCATGGGGAACTGAAAAGAAGCTTCAATCGCTGTAGTGGCTCGTGAAATGGCTTCTGTCGCGGCATGGGGGTGGTTTAAAAAGGGGTTTGATGTGACTTAAAAGAAACTCTAATCGCGGTATTGGCTGGGATTTAACGGCCACAGTCGAGGCATGGGGATTCTTATTTTTTACAAAGAGGCTTCAATTTCGGCCAGGGGGGACTTAAATTAAGCTTCATCGGCGGTATTAGCTGGAGTGAAACGCAGTCACTATCGCGGAATGGCGGTGACTTAAAAAAATGTTTCCACTGGGGTAGTGTTTGTCAATTGCGAGACTAGAAACAGCTTCAATCGCGGCACTGGCTTTTGAAACGGCCGCTATTGCGGCATGGTGATAGCTTGTAAGAAGCCTTGGGGTGACTTAAAATAATGACAGGAGTGAAACGGCCGCCATCGGGGTATGCGAGTGACTCAAATAGAGGCTTGCGACAAATAAAAAGAAGCTTCAATCGGGATATCGGCATTTGAAAAGGCTTTTGTCGCGGCATGGGGATGGCTGAAAAAGAGGTTTGAGGCGACTTAAAAAAGGCTTCAAACTCGGTATTGGTTGGGATGAGAAGACTACGAGTTTCAATTGAGGCCAGGGGGGCTTACAAATAAGCTTCAGTCTAAAAATAGGTTTTATTTGTGGTAGAGTTTGTTAATTGCAACATGGGAGGGCACAAAAGAAGCTTCAATCGCTATATTGGCTTGTGAAATGGCATCTCTCACAGTAAGAGGCTTAAAAAGCAGCTTGGAGCGACTTGAAAGGAGCTTCAGTCGCGGTATCAACTGCGATGAAAGGATCGCCATCGAGGCATGTGGGTGTCTTTAAAAGGGACTTCAGTTGTGGCCAGAAGGGGACTTAACATATAAAAATAAAAATAGATTTCAGTTGTGTAGTGTTTGTAATTTTTTTTGGCATGAGGGAGATTTAACGGAAGCTCAATTAGCGGTATTGGCTTGAAACGTGTTTCCTTTCGGCATGGGGGTGGTTTAAGAATAGGCTGGGAGCGACTTAAATGAAGCTTCGATCGCGGCATTGGCTTGGATAAAACGGATATAATCGAGACATGGGGGTGTTTGAAAAAGGTGCTTCAATTGTGGCCAGGGGAGGGGGGATTAAAATAAGCTTTAGCAAAAAAATTGGCTGGAGTGAAACAGCGCAGCCGTTACCAGGACATGGCGGTGACTTAAAAATAAAAATAGATTACAGTTGAGGTAGTGTTTGTAAATTTTTTTCGGCTTGAGGGAGACTTAAAGGAAGCTTATTTCGCGGTATGAGCTTGAAACGTGTTTTCTTGCAGATTAGGGGTGATTTGATTAGGGGTAATGTGAGGGCGACTTAAATGAAGCTTCAATCTCAGTATTAGCTTGAAAAAAACGGTCACAATCGAGACGTGGGAGTGTCTGCAAAATGGGGGTTTCAATTTCATCTAGGGGGACTTATAAATAAGCTTCAATCGATGTATTAGCTGGAGTGAAACGGCCTGGCGCTGACTTGCAAATCAAACAAGGTTTCAATTGGGGTAGTGTTTGTCAATTCCGGCATGGGGGCGGGGACTTGAAAGAAGCTTCAATTACGGTATTGGCTGGTGAAACGGTCGCTATCGCCGCATGGGGGTGGATTAATTAGAGGCTTGGAGCGATTTAAATGAAGCTTCAATCGCTATATTGGTTGGAATGAAACGGCCACAATCGAAGCGTGGCGGTGTCTTAAAAGGGGGCTCCAATTGCGGCAAGGGGGATTTAAAATAAGCTTCAGCCGCGGTATTACGACCGCTATCACGACATGGGGGTGACTTGTTTCAATAATTAGTGTTTTCAAATTGCAACGTGGAGGAAAGGGACTTGAAAGAAGCTTCAATTGCGGTATTGGCTTGTGAAACGGTCCCTACCGCGGCATGGAGTGGCTATAAAAGACACTTGGGTGCGACTTAAAAAAATGTTCAATCGTGATATTGACTGGAGTGAAGCAACCGCTATTGCGATATGGCTGAGGCTTGAAAAGAGACTTGGGGCGAGTTAAAAGAAGCTTCAGTGGCGGGATTGGATGAAGCTAAAAAGGCCGCTGTCGTGGCTCTGTGCAACTTGAATAGAGGCTGGAATTGCGGTATTAGCTGGCATGGGAATGAGGCTTGTTTCATTGTTTAATTTTTTATATCACCGAATTTAAAATTTTCGATAAATCGATCGTTTGTTGTGGGACAAATAAGAAAGCTAAACCTACTTGGTTAGCTTTGGTATAAAATTGTAGCAAAAACATGAATTTATAAAATATTTGCGACGAAACTGAAACTCTAGTAGGTAATAAATTATCCTTTTACAGAATAGGCCCATCATTTTTGCAAAAATTTGAAAACAAAGGGAAAAATTGCATTTTTATACTACCATTTGCCAAGTTAAAAGGGTTACCTATTTTTCTCCGTTTGTTCCAGTAGGTTTACCTATACAGTTATGTAAGAAAACGCTCGGTAATTCCAACTAGAATGGAATTTAAGTATTTTTGGTAAAATATTCGATAAAATCTGGATTAGTAATCTATAATTGTAAAATTATGCATAATTGTAAACAATTGTAAAAGTCAAGTGATTGGAGCGACTTTATTTGAGCTACCGTAGTTAAAACACTAGTTGATCGATAGAGATAAAAAGACCGATAAGTATATAGGATGAAGATACTTAAAATCATGACAGTGTACTGAATTAATTGAACAACACACTCGTAGGTAATATACTTGTACTTGAGCGAGTGCCTTCTAAAAATTACACGATTTAATATAGTTTTTCTTCAATAACCAGGGGAGAAAATTTGTCTGGAAGTCGCGAAAGGGATTTTCAACCATGTCGACTGAAGCTGAACATAGATCTGAAGAGAAATTTAAAAGATCTGTACTTAAACAGGTAAGTTAATTTTTACCACTTGAACGTTGAATTTGATAGATGAGTGAATAATGTGAATAATAAAAATATGAATAAATATTTCTATCATCATCAGTTCTTGCTGGGAGTATACGTGAATATCAACAACATAGCGCCTAGTATGAGCTTGGGATTTTCTGCAGTTGCTCTGCCCGCTTTGAGTGAGGAAAAAAATGAATATTTTCTTACCGAAGATCAAGGATCTTGGTTTGGTGAGTTGTAACTTTTTTATAATAAATTTTTCAATACTCCAATTATAATGTTCTGGTAATTAATAATAATAACTAGAAAACTAACTATTTTTATCATTATTTCCCTTACTGGCTGGATAATTAGATTAAAATTAGTAATCAGTTAACTATTTCGCATCGCTGACATCTGTTAATAATAATCAATCATAAAAATGACTAATAAAAAATATTTTAATTGAATTATTTTATTTCATGTCCAAATATTTCCTGATTATTGTTAGGCAATGACGTCATAGGATAGCTTGATACCCATTTTGATTTAAATTGAATCATCCCTCATTTATTAAGAGTGGGGATATAGTTCAATAGAATATTTATTTCTTGCCTTGCTTCATGTATGCGAATACCTTCACGAAAAGTAAAATAAATGCATAGTCAGTCACTCATCTGACGAACGTTTGCATTCGTTCGCATTGCCGAACAAATTTTTCCCGTGGGAATGAGAATTGGCTACCGACCTCTCAATCCTACCGTGACGATCACCAATGGAAGATTCAAGCTTAAGTGACATTTCCATTCGTTCTTCTAATAGGTTACTTCTGTTTGAGCTCGATAGGTTTTCAGTTATATTATATTATATAAAAAAAGCTATTAGTCCAAGCAAATAGAAGTTTTTCTTGACAAAAATAGTCAACGGAATACCGCTGGTGCCATACACGCGGAATAGCCCTAACTCGAGTTTACCATTTTCTTTTTTGACCATTTAGATTTAGAGCCAAAAATCGCTCTTTTGGTTTTTTTTGTTATAAAAGATGTAAAAAATCGAATTGTAGAGAATGAAAATACGAAGAAAAAGAGAGCTGAAACAACCCGATCGGTTCATTATTAAGGGAGATAGGCCAAAAAAAATTAAAAAATTTCAAAAAAAAACGAAAAAATTTTAACATTGCCATTTTTTGAGTTGCAATGTAGATTCCTTGCGAGGTAGTCGATATTGATATTTGATTTTCTGCGTATTTTCATTATCTACAATTCTTTCACTGTGACTATTTACATTGTTCCATCAGTTTTTCTTTTGTAATCAAAAATCACAGAAAAATGTGAGCGCGCGATAGTGGGGCTAGAACAGCGCGTGAGGGGTACAACAACGCTTGTATTAGTCCTTCCCCTCCACTGCTGTTCTACCACCACTCTCGCGCGCTTGGTCGTTTCGCTCAAATTGAAAATGAGATCAGAAACAACCCGATCGATTTATTATTACGGGAGAAATCCCCCTCCCCGAAAAAAACGAAAAATAGTTTTTTTAGAGGGGAAGGTGCGCTCGGCCGTTTTCGCTCATATTTGCGTGCAATTTTTACCCATTTTCTGCGTATAAATAGTAAATGCAAATGAAGATTGACGTTTTATTACTGATGTTGCGAATTTTTGAAAAAAAAAACAATCTTTCGTTTATTTTTTGGGGGGGGGGGGGTTCTCTTGATAATGAACCAATCTGGTTGTTTTCGCTCTCATTTTCTGCGTATTTTCATTATCTACAATTCTTTCATTGTGACTATTTACATTGTTCCATCAGTTTAAACATAAAGGGGTACAACAACGCTTGTATTAGTCCTTCCCCTCCACTGCTGTTCTACCACCACTCTTGCGCGCTTGGTCGTTTCGCTCAAATTGAAAATGAGATCAGAAACAACCCGATCGATTTATTATCACGGGAGAAATCCCCCCTCCCCGAAAAAAAAAAGAAAAATAGTTATTTTAGAGGGAAAGGCGCGCTCGGCCGTTTTCGCTCATATTTGCGCGCATTTTTTACCCATTTTCTGCATATAAATGGCAAATGCAAATGAAGATTGACGTTTTATTACCGGTGTTGCGAATTTTTGAAAAAATACAATTATTTCGTTTATTTTTTGAGGGGGGGGGGTGGTTCTCTTAATAATGAACTACAATTCTTTCATTGTGACTATTTACATTGTTCCATCAGTTTTTCTTTTGTAATCAAAAATCCCAGAATAAATGCGATTTTTTTACACTAAATTGTTAATAAAAAAAGAAAATGGTACACTCGGGTAGGAAACTAAGCAGTTATTAGGATCGGGATTATTAGGATTAGGATCAGATTAGGATTATTAGGATTCCACTGGCGGTATTCCTTTGCTATTTTTGACAGAATCTGGTTATTTTAGAGCTCTGTTGCTTGGCGTGTACGGGAATTGAGGGAGTATTTTATTTATATGGAGTAGCCAATCCGGCAATGCGAACGAAGGCAAACGTTCATCTGATGAGTAGATAAGCAAACAAACGTCACACCAAAATAAATTCACACGTTTTGTCCTACCAGTCTCCATCACAGGGCAGGCATGACCAACTCGCTAGTACGTAAAATGCATTAAGTTTAGGTGCTAATCAGTTTTCAGAACTGCTCTCTACAGGCGGGCGTTCTATTTGAGATTGAAATCGAGGCTCATTCCCAATAGTTAACAGGGTGGCCGTAGCTATTCGATCGTTGGAGGTTATGATAGGGGCTTGAGTTTTGTTCTCCCTCAAGCGAAAGTGTACCAGAAAACGAGGCCTCCACACTCTTCAACACATGACTGGCTAAAACTTTCAAATGCACACAGTCGTTGTCGGCTAGCGTAGAACACACTGCTGCAAAGAGATCACACGTATTCTGGAAGATACATAATAGTGGTCCCAAAAATTAATCCTGAGGGTTGCCGTTCTTGATAGCCGTATTGAAAGATGTTATTCCGCCCGATCGGGGACACTGCGAACTGTCAGACAATTGTCGCAGGGGATGCCAATTGTCGTAGTAGTATGCCTCTGATAACGTAATACTCCAACTTACTGAGCAGGCTCTTGTGCGAAACTCTTTTGAAAGGAACACGGGCTCCATCACACCACCCCCTAGAACGAAATCCAAACTGTGTCTAACTGAAAACCTCACAGCTGCTGAAAACCATAAAAGTTGTACAGATGCAAGTCACTGTGTTGCATCAGCCATTCTAAAACTTTAATGTGCCTTCTGGGAAGAGTGAAGCCTGCAACTGTGGTAGTCGGATCCTTAATAAAGATTGCCGTTCCCACTCTCTCCATCGTTTGCGGCAGTTCTCTTTGTAAAACCTGTGAGGATTTGAGCCGTGGTTAAGCGGTGCTGCATAAGTGTGAAGGGGCAGTATTAGATTTTTGGATCCCTTTTGGACATGAGTTTGCAGGGTAGTAGCAGCTTGAAGGATGGTTCTGTTCAAACAGGTCATCTGCTGCTTACTTAATTGCCAAAAAATTAAGCGCCCCAGTGTGACGTATTCGAACAATATTGCTGAAGGCATCCACCAAAACTAAACCACAAGAATTTTTACTCAGAAGACTAAAATAAACAGTTACGAGATTTTGAGTTATTCTAAAACTTTTATCTAACCAATTTTTCTTCGACATATACAGAAAGTCAGTCTGTTAGCGTGGGAAAGCTGTTGAAGAGCAATATACAATCACCATATTTAAAGGCATCCTAACGAACCCAAAAAGATTCTTATCACCTCCAGTCACACCACAAACCTCACTGTCCCTCAAGATATCACATTTCGTAGCTAGTCTCCAACATTTACTCACTCGAAATCATCAAGCAATCGTCTGTAAATGTATGATGTACGAAGACGGTACAGACATTACTTATATCTTTACATACAGAAACCAGAACTTAATAACTGACAACAATTTGTTTTCAGCCAGTACAGCATCTCTAGCCACCCCCTTTGGTTGTCTCATATCCGGCCCCCTTTGCGACAAATACGGCCGTCGTGGCGCCTTACAAGCTATGAATTTTCTCTCTATAATTGGATGGTTGATCATAGGCGCTGCCTATTACTACCCCCAACACATGTACCCCATGTTGCTATGTGGACGTGTCTTCACAGGAATGTCAACTGGAATCGCCAGCGTTCCCGGTTCCCTCTATCTTGCAGAAGTAGCTAGCGTGAAACTAATTGGGGTATTCACAGCCTGGAGCAGCATCACGTTCTCTTTAGGGATCTTGATCGTCTACGTGTTTGGATTGTTCTTGAAGGTAGGACCTATACATTTTTTTAAGGAATTATCCTGATTCATGCTTCTTTTCAGGGATACTGGGGTACAATAGCGTTCCTATCATTAATCTTTCCAGTTGTGGGGATTTTCATAACAATATTCCTGATACCGGAATCACCCACATGGCTCATTTCGAAGAATCGTCCCGAAGACGCCCTGGAGAGTGTGCGAAGGATCTGGGCATCTCCGGAACCCAACGAAGATATCCGACAAGAAGTAGTTAGACTCCAGAAGAACAAAGCGAGCTCACAGACGTCTTCCCAAGGACCGAAATCGTTCAAGACCAAGTTGTTTAATAAATACAAATACTTCAAGCAACCGACTTGTTGGAAACCGTTCCTCATAGTGGTCGCCATGTTCTTCTTCCAACAATTCTCCGGCGTATTTTCTATAGTATTTTACGCCATCGATATTTCTAAAGCTGCAGGAATAGTTCTGGAAGATTACTTAACTATATGTTTGGCTGCTTTAGTAAGACTCATCACAGCGATTTGTGCCAGTATGTTGAGCAGGAAAGTAGGAAAACGACCTCTTTCGATGATTTCTGGTACGGGTATTATGGTAACTATGCTTGGTCTTGGTCTTTTTATATCACTGAAGAAAGTATATAAAATAGAAGATTCAAGCTTAAGTGACATTCCATTGGTTCTTATGATAGGCTACTTCTGTTTGAGCTCGATAGGTTTTCTAGTGGTACCTTTTGCTATGAGTGCGGAAGTGTATCCCATTAAAATAAGAGGATTAGCTTCGGCTGTCAGCACTTGTTGCGGATACCTGTTTAATTTTCTAACAGTGAAAACGTATCCAGATATGAAAAAGTCTATGGGAATTGAGGGAGTGTTTTATTTGTATGGAGGAGTTGCCACTGTGGGTACAATTTTTACTATATTTTTACTTCCTGAGACTAGGAATAAGACGATACAAGATATCGAAGCTCATTTCAGCGGAAATAAGAAAAAACAAGTAGAATTAGATCGAGAAACTGTTTCAGAAAAATTCTGAAGAATGTTAAATAGGACCTTATCAAAATAAAATTAACTAAAAAAAATTGTAGGTTGAGAAATTATAATTTAATTATAAAAGTTCATCATTATTGGCAAGAGCGCATTTAGAAACCCGTCTAGTGTCGTGAGTAGGTGTCCCTTTACGGTAGTACTGATTTCTGTGCATCGAATACTTCAGGAACGACCTCGAATGTTCGAGAAATGATCGGTGGGGCTCAATAATGAGACGCTGCCTGGTAAGAGGGAAAGTGTGTGTTGACAGTGGACAGGCCTAGCGGAACATTTTTTTGTTAGAAGTGTGAGCGATAGCCGTATAAATAACTTTGTACATATTGTAAATAGATAAGTGATAAGTATAAATATGTAATTAGTGTTTAATAAAAATAAATAAATAAAAACTGAGTTTATTGTTAATTTATTGTTGAGGACAAAAGTTTTTCCAGAATTTTCATTGAAAAAAAATAATTATAATCGTTCATAGTCAACAAAGAAATCTGTACCTGGCCCTATAATGAATGAAGTGATATTATAACCAATTGATTGATAAATGGTGTCAAAAAATAATGTTCTCGAGATAAAAGTAGAAGTGAATCTCAACGACCTTTTTATTGAAAATATTCTGTATAACTTCAACGTCCTTGTTCAATGTGAAGGGACGGTTTCCGAAAGCGCAACTTTGAGAGGTCACGTGATAAGACTCGCGCATGGATCGCGTGGAAATTATTCGCAATAATGTGAGTAGATTGAATTTATTATTCGTCGAAAGTGGTTGGTTAGTAAGGACAGAACAACTTTTGTAGGTTTTGATTGACTGAAATGAAGAAGACGCGCCACGAGAGAACCGGGAACCCAGTGACGAATTTTCAGATGGGCGCGGGCAACGAAAAGGGCAACAAGCGAGCGCGTGTTGGCGCGATCGGAGTTTTGAACGCTGAGTGATATTTCACTATTAAAATACAGGAAATTACGAGTCCGGTCTCGGAGTAAACTGCTTGAAATAAAACTAGGACTTTAGAATCATGCTTTTTGTAAAGAAAATCACATTTAAAATAAATGAATTAAATGCTCTAGTGCTTTCAAGTCGTTAGAGTAGATCACACTAGCGAAGTAAAAATTTGATTCCTAATTTGACTGTCTTGAATTTGTAAAAAAAGAAAAAACTAGAAATTATTTACCGACAAAATTTTTCTTTTTAAAACTACCTTTTCCCCAATTATTTCTGAGAGATCCTAGCGACAAAGTAGATAGGTTGTCAAACATTCCTTTTTCCTTAAAATGCCATCATCTGACGTGTAATATTATTATGACATCATTGGTTTTTGACTAATGTGGTCATATTTTTTTTGGGGGGCGAAATATTAAAAAAATATCATTTTAAACATGTAATTGAATTTATCTACTCCCTTATATCAAAGTTGACAATTACAAAACAACTTGCATAGCTTGATAGTGAGCGTTTGCACATACCTGTTGTGTAATGAAAATCAAAAGACAAAACAGTTGTGACAGGCCACCCTGGGGCTGGGGAAAACTTACGTGTGTCGGCGGAAATTCTCCTCGGGCGACAGATTTTTGTGAGGGTTTACTCCCTGGGGAAAGTTCTCACAGCGTTTTCCCTGTACCTGATGCACAATGGTACTTTCTTAGTACCCTTGTCCCTAGGGTAGCTCGGTGGAGAAAAGAAAATGCCAGGGGTCGGATTAAGTTATCACCAGATTAAAGGAACTAATCAGGGCGATGTTCTTTACGCACCTACCTGGTAGACTGGCACGTTCACGGAGCTAAGATGTCGGCGAGATAACGGGGAATGACATAGAATACGACTCAAAACATTAACACGTTTATTTTAATGAACAACAATTGAAACACAATGCAAATTCCTTCAAAAACAAATCAAAAAAAAAAATGGTAGGTACTTACGTGAATAAAGTAATCATACAATATTATAAAAAAATTACATATGAGTAATAGGGGTATAAATAAAATACACAGATCAATCTTTATTATGGGTACGCTGTCAGGTCGAAAATGATTAAATAAAATAACTCAGTGATCGTAATAAATTAGGTAGGTACCTACCAGTACGAAATCGGAACGAGCGATCGGTGAACCCCTTGAGCGGCGGTGGTACGTCGAATTAAGAATAGCAAACAAGGTAGAAAAGCCGGCGAGCCGTGTATGCGTGTAAGAGAATGTGTTGTATGTGTGCCTGAATCTGAGGCCAGGC
Organism: Malachius bipustulatus; assembly: GCA_910589415.1. NCBI lineage: Eukaryota > Metazoa > Arthropoda > Insecta > Coleoptera > Melyridae > Malachius > Malachius bipustulatus. The sequence goes on along the minus strand of OU342638.1, from coordinate 29,537,520 downwards.
TCCAAGAACACCGGATCACTTCAGTGTGCAACGGGCTAGGGTTAACTTCCCACCGAGCGTCCGGGGCCAGTGGTCACCGCGCCCAAGCAAAGAACCGTGGGTAGAAAATCGCAACTCCCCCGGAAGGTCGTTGTACAGGAGCCGGCCAACAGAGAGAGGACTTTTAAATTCAAGTGGGTTGTGGTAGGTGAATGCAGGGCGTAAGGCTCGGTTATATTACAATTATGAACGTACCTTGTTTCTGCGAAGTGGTGCGGTATCGGACGGTTCGGTGACGTCGCGGTCTAGACACTGTACGGGGAACACGGTGAAACAACGGACGGTGAGACACAACACCGCAAGGAAACTGTCCACAGACTCTATCTAAATAACTCACGACCACTACTAGTCAATCTAATAATTCCCTATAAATACACTGGTCACAACCCTTAGACTACGGACGGACGCGAAGTAATAAATTCAGAACTAAATCTCGACTAAGTGCTGCACAAGTTACGGACACATCAGTAATCCAGAAACGATCCGGTAAAGACGAAGGAGTGAACGAGAACATAAGTGACGACCCAGTGAGGACCAAGTGAGTGTTCTCGGAGGGCTGTGCTACCTTTTATAATAAATGATGACAACATCCATCTCCAAATCACTAATCGGCGCGTTTTCATTGGTTGTAATTGAGAAAATGATTTCTAGAAATAATAATAAACGTCGATACGAAGTCGGCTTTTTGCGGGATGATAGGAACTGCAATCGCCTGATTTTTATTAAAATTTACCTCTGGTTTGCATTTATTTCTCGTATTTACGGACACAAAAAATTGTTGGATGAAAATTCCCATCGCTTCTAAAGAATAAAAATAATGCTTGACTGAATTAAATAAAATCAGAAAATAGAAATGTTATTGTAAATTTAATAATTATTCTTGCCGCGATTTCATGGCGTAGTTAGGTAGGTAGGTAATCGGCTATCGCAAGCGATAAGTTCGTGACACCGGGCCAGCTGGGTTCCCTGAAATGCAACGACCGGATAAAACCTTTCCTATTCGACGTCTATTTATTAAATAATCTATCACTTATTGCACCCGGTTTTACTCAAGAGAAACTTTAGAAATACTAACAGGAAATATCGATGATTCTAGGCCTGAAGTTGCCTATCTCTTACTAATTCAAAAAGGAGAAAACTATGATTGTGCCTAGTAAAACGGAGCAATTTTCATTGCTTCGTTACACAGTGTTGTTTTTTTTTCATTACAACACGGTCTTATAAACCATTCAGTCGAAAGTAGCGGCTATGGTAGAACAATAAGTAGGTATAGGTATACTTGATACGTCAAATAATGCAAAGTTAATCTAATGAGAGAAAAGGTATAAAATTCACAAACTTGTTATTATCGAAATGAGTGGCACACGCAATATTATATATTTGTATAATAATTTCCATTAATTTGCATTATTATAGTTCCTGATTGACAGAAATCATAATCATTAATTCAGTAATGTTTTTGATTTAGTATTTGACGTTTCTTGTTAATTTAAATATTCGAATACAAAACATCGGGAAGGACTATAACGCCAATTGACAGTTTTATTGAACGCGATGGAAACTGCCATTTTGAAACATCGAATAGGTATTTCTTGTAGTTTAAACATTCAAAGTTTTATTCTTTATTAGTTCAGTGCGTCATATTATTGGTTCCAATACCGAATGTGTTGTGTCCGCCATATCCAAACTCCTTCTTGCAGTTTCAGCTATTTGGACGGTAGGTATAGTACTTCCTGACGCCTTATTTATTTGAATTTTCTTATTCAGATTACTTATTAGTAAACCTGAGAATAAAAGCTAGGTACTAAAGCTTGGTAGTAAGAAGGTAAGTGCGTCTGGTGTCAGAAAATTACTTGTTCCATACGCTATCGGGAGTAGATAAAGTATAGTACAACAACTCGAGTTGAAAGATGATTTCGCAATTGCGGAAAATGTCACTTTCAACTCTTGTTATGTTATATACTATTGTTGATGTAAAAGTTATAATCTTATAGATTGTGTAATAAATAAATAATTACAAATATGAATTTGTTTTATTAAAAAAAAAAAAAATTACAGGGTGATACCTTGATCCTCGACATTATCAGATCTCTGAAACCATTGTTTCTTAAAATATAAAAAATTTAGACCTTATCCTTTATTAAAAAATGCAATTATTATGCATTTGGGTGCTTTTATAACATGATTTTTTCAAAAAAAAACTGTAAATAAAATTCTCCAAAATTTTGGATAATCTCTTGTTTTCAATTATGTAAACTTTCTGAGGTCGTAGTGATATCGAGAATTAAGGTACCATAGCTACTGTATATAAAATCACACATTCTTGAACAAAAATAATAATAATAATAATAAAAAATAAATAATATGTACATCTTACAACTATAATAATACATTTTTTTATAATAAAAATAATTATTGTCATTCAAAGCTGGCAACTTGAGCATTTTCGTTGTCAATTTCAAAAGATTGATTGACAGTACCAGTACCAGTACCATTTCTGGTTTTATCAACCTCATTAGCATTTTCGACAATCACAGAATTATTCGTAGTATCACAATTCACCCCGACCGGCCAATAACTCTTCTCGATTTCGGATAAAACTTTCAAATAAGGTAACGGTTGTTTGAGCTTCAGAAACTTTGGGTATATTTTCTCCCTCAAAATAAAATCCACCAAGACTTTTTCAATAAACAGACAGACGAACAAATTCAAAAAAGCCAACCCCAGAACTGCTAGTCTTGCCGTGTAAGTCGGTGGTAACATAAGTTCTATAAATGTTGCTATATCTTCTGGCACGTACATTACAAGCAAAACGGATAAACAGGTACCTGCTATCAGGAATAATGTAAAAAATTTATTGGTATAAAAATGTTTCCTATACGGAGACCCTTTAGAAAAAACAACGGCCATTGTGACGTACTGAAAAATAGCCATAGAAAAAACTGCGTAATTCTCATACGACATAAACGCATTTCTCTCCTTCAAATGAAAAGGAACAAACCAGGAATAAGTCTGAATGTGAATAAAACTCACCACTTGAAAAAGAACGGTACAGAAGAGGAACATTATCAACGAAACGATAGGTATAAACGACCACATAGAACTCAAGGGAGGTTCGTGGTAGATCTCGTCGGCAGCAGCGCAATTGCCGAAGAAAGTCGAAAACGGTAGAATCAAACCCATGTCGAGGTAGAGAAATTCGAAATTGGTCAAATTATTATTGTTCAAATACAACACGATCACTGCGAGGAATTCTGTCAGACTCGAACAGATCATCATTTTGAAGAGTCCGAAAGAGGTGACCAGAGCCGCTCTACCCTCTTTTATAACCTCCAAAACGCATGTTATGTTGGGTTGCTTTGATGTGAAAGGTGAGGCCACTGAAGCTTCGGCTTCTGAGAGAGAGATGCCGACGTTTGCTGTTTTTAAAGCTGAGCAATCATTGGCTCCATCACCACACATCCCTAAAAAATAAAATGTAAAAGAAAGGTTTTTCAAGCAAAATAGTTTGATACAACATTCATATCCCACTCTTGCGTTCTAGAGTCACTCCATAAGAATTATTAAATTTTTTTTTTATTATAAATTTCCTAAAATACAAAAGTTACGACTGACCAAAATGACCGGTTTGATTTGAGGGCAATTATTGTCGGTCTACGATTTGGCAGAATGAGACTTGGTGACGTAATTGTATAATTTATTGAGTCCGCACAAAAAAATTTCATTTGGGTGATCAAAGAATTCACGAGATCTTTTCAAAATGCTGTGAATGGGTGATGAAGAGTTGGTCATCTATTGAACATTTTGGCATTGACATCCCCAAAATTCTGCCCCAAAATTGTGACTATTATTATGCTTCGTGCACCACCGATTTCGTAACGGTTGTTCGAATATTTTGAAAGCAAGAACTTTGAATTGGTGAGATCAAAAATCATCAAAACTGTAATAATTAGAATCCTGATAGAGATTCTTATTAGAGTTATATTTTTCTGTTAACTTCTCACGGTTTATTTTGGGTAAATTTTTTTATGACTCTCATAATATGATTAATTAGAGAAAAGAAGATAAATAAAGAAACATACCAACAGAATATCCTAAACTTTGGAGCTCTTCGATCAATTCCCGTTTCTGCAGTCCGGACATCCGCGCAAAAACGACCCCCTTGGCCGTTACCTTGGGAACCAGCTCGGGGAAGAATGAGTTCAAATTCTGCCAAGAGGTTCCGCTGATGGCGAGATGGTAACTTTTCTTCAAGGACAGTTCGGCATCTCTTCCATTTACGTGCACGTTCTCCTAAAATTCACTCACTAAAAGAACTATTATCTCAAATATGAAAAAGAAGAATTACCCCACAAGAAGAATGAAGTACTCGATATGCCACTCTGGCAACGTTGTATTTATTCGGGACGGAACAAACGATTTCGTAGAGAGAGCTGGTTTTCTCCACCATGCCACATTCCTTTGCTACGGAAACCGCTGTTTGCATATTGTCACCTATAAAATTTAACAAATTAGATTTACAAAGGTTGCTTTTTTTGGAAAAAAAAAACTCATACCTGTTACCATGACGATTCGAATGCAAGCCTTCTTCAGGGTATCCAAAACTTTACTAGTCTCGGGTTTCAAAGTATTTTCAAATATTATCAACCCGGAAAACTTTAGACCTGTTTCTAATTGCTCCCGTTCTAATTTAGGGATATCGTTATAATCCACGACATTAATCTCCTTATAAGCAACAGCCAAAACTCGGTAGCCATTGGAAGTGTATTCGTTTAGATACTCAATTATGTTACTGGGAACAGTAACTGGATCAGAGAGCGATATAATCATTTCTGGTGACCCTTTACAGAACACGCTTAGCTTATGAGAAAATAAGTCTTCCGTTATCACGCTCATTCTTTGTAGCTGAGAAAGAAACGGAAACTGGTAGAGGATGGCTATGTTCGAGTCCTAAAATCATAATTTTAAAGTCTGAAACAAATTGACATAAGTGCCACTTACATCAGACGCTGGAGATTTCGATTTTTCAGCAACAAACGTTGGCACCAAACAACCAAAATCTATGTGGTACTCGCCAGGAAGGTACAATTGCCAGCCTGTCGATTCAAACATCTGAAATTATTTAAATCAATCATCCTGTAAATGTTTCTTTTTCTATTAACTTACTTTTGCATCCAACGGATCGCCGCAATAATCACCATTGATGACTGATAAAGAATGACAGGTCAGCATGGCTTTGAATAACGGGGACTCCTTCGCAAGGCCCTTGGGATATTTCATAGGAGCGCTCACAGTCCCGTTTACAACCGGTAAGACCCCCCAAAGATCCATACCGTCTTCTGTCAGAGTGCCTGTCTAGAACAAAAGTACTCTCTTTATCTTGGGTTGGTATTGTTTGATAATAGATGAAGGAGATCTTCTCAAAAATTGAAAAAATGTGATGGCATCATGGTTGTATCTGTACATACAATACAATACAATACAATACAATACAAACTTCTTTATTGTACTTGAATTACAACAGTCATTGCTTAGTACAACAGCGTCATTACAGAAAAAAAACACAAAGACGAAACAAACGCACCATAGTCCAAACGCAAGTCAACATAACACCGGCAACAGTGAGAATCGAGACACCAGAGACACTAAAGACATCAGGTCTCCAGCGAGGTATGGTTCCAATTTTATGAGAGAGATGGATCAAAGCTGAAGGGTTTTAGGTATTTTAATATCAGACTATAAGTAGGGATGGGGGGGTGACAGGACAGTATATCAGAGGTAGTGTATGGTTCCAACTCCGTAAGGTGTTTCCGGAGATATGCCCTGTACGCTGAGAAGTGAGAACCCAACAGTTGCAGACGTGTGTAGGAAGATTGAACAAATTGAACCTGGTACTATATTAATGGGTGAATCGGAAAGGTAAAAGCTTATCCTGATTTTTGTGGATTACTTTGAGTAGAGAGAAGAAAGTCCAAGCTGCCTGAAATGACCTCTGCAGGACTGCTGCATGGACAAGCCTGCCAGGATCCCAATCGCTCTCTTTTGAAGAAGAAAAATCCTTCAGAGAGATCTCTCAGACCCACCTCAGACGGTCAGCCCATAGGTAACGTGGCTGATCAAATGCCCCTAATAAGCATAGAGAAGAACCTCATGGGACACCATATGGTGAAGGCGTCTGAGAAGGAAGCAGACACTAGCAAGGCGAAATCAGAAATGATCCATGTTAGCCGACCAGTTTAGGTTCTGGTTGATGTCGAAGCCCAAAAACCTCATAACACCCTTCGGCTCGATCAAGGCACTGTCGGTGGGTATGGAGGGTAAAGGGGGAAGAAGTTTTAGAGTAAGCCCTCTGACGTCACCATGAACCGAACTCCCATTTAAATGTCACTTCTAGGAACACGTTCTCTAATTGAAACCCGAAGACAGGCGAGTCCAAAATGGGTAGTGATAGCCGAACCGAGGGGAGGTGTGAAGGTTCGCGGCACGCTCCGAAAGCAATTTAATTTGGGAAAAGGGGAACCATGTTGATTTAATTTCGGATATTCAGAAAAATGGTTAACACTACTTAAACAGAATTGATTAGTTTCGGAGTCTGATCGGCTCCTTTTGATAATCAAGAAACTAAATTACTCATTTCATCACCGTTACTTCCCGAGTCCCATGGCAGAGCGGACAGCAGGAGCAGATCAGCACTGACGCACTGAGCCTCAGGAAAACCACTGAGTTGCAGCACGCAGCAGCGACCTTACCGTATTGTCGCCTTGTACGATATTTACTCAGGAGCCGATATGCTAAGCTAAATAGTTGTTATTTATTCTCACTTCAAAACATAAAGGGGTTCGAAAAGTCTTTAAATAAAACTATTGATGTCGATATTTTCGTATTCCGGTAGTATTTTTTTTATTTTTTTAGGTATATTTATTTTCCAGAACTTTACTAACAGGGCCAGTTCGTAAAGTTCTTGGTAAATTTACCTTTCTTTTCTAAATTAAACCTCAACAGTTTTCGAAACACGATATTTGGCGCCCAACGTGGGGCCTCTTCCAGTCAATATTAATAAAAATGTTAAAGATGTGGTGACTGCATAATAGCCTGTTCTCGGAATAATCGAGACAACGAAAACAGACCTTTCGATGTAATGTGAAAGCAACGAATTCTTGAAACGCGTTCCTGAGTTGTTCATCTAAAACGATCCACATAGAACACCTGCCTGTAGAAGAGTTCAGTTTGCAGTCACGACGCATACGATACACTGATCGATATAATTATTATAAATATAAATAATTTCTTGTGTAGTTTTTACGTACCTTATCAAAACAGATACAATTTAAACTTCCGGAGACGTTCATAATTTTTGTATTGATACAGTAGACTTGCTTCTTTTTCAAACGATGGGTTGCGTAGAGTTTACCAACTGTCATAGCCACCGGTAAAGCTGGTGGGATGGCTATGGTAAAAAGATCCAAACCCTTTACGAGAACATCAACGAAGATAATATGTCTGTGCACCTGAAAATGCAGAAGATATTGACAGGGTCTCATTTTATCAAGCGAAAAAGTTACCTTCAAAATAATTGTATAAAAAAATCCAATAAAAGCTATAATAACCAGGACCCAGACGAATTTATAGCTGTCCTGATCGAACTGAAAATCAGCCGGTGGTGGGTAGAGAATGCTCCTTACCAGTTCGCCTTTGGTTGTTAGGTAGCCCGTACGAGTTACGACCGCCAAAATTTTATCCTTATCTGGAAATAATAGAAAAAAATCATTTAGAAAGTGATGCTAGTTTAACAACTTTTTCTCGACGCTGCTTTCCGAGGCGATGTAATAGTCGCTCTGGTTTATGTTTTCCAAAATTGAATGATCTTGAAATAAAAGAAAGTGCTCCAGCAATGACTGAAGTAAGCTCGCGTATACTGAAATTCTCTCGGTCCTTTATTCCAGCAATATAACGTGTGGAGAAATCTGCTCGAAAACGTTGGTAATGGATAAGATCTATAAGCAGTGCGAGGGTGGAGTTATAAAGACGACCTGCTTGAGGAAGAGTACAATTTGAAGTCACGACGCGTACGATATATAACTCGATATATTTCGAAATTACAATTTATCAACGATTCAAAAATACTTACTCAAGCTTCGTGTTTGTATCACTTGAGTACCACAAAACAAAGTATGATTGCTGTGATCTTTCATATTGTAGATTGTCTCCGTTTTCGGTAAAGCTGTCTTTGTTATTGGCACAGATTCGCCTAAAAAAAATTCAATCAAAAATAAAAATTCATATTTAAAATGTTTAGTTAAACCAATACCTGTAAGCATGCTCTCGTTGACCACACAATTACCATTGAGAAGAACGGCGTCACAAAACATTTCGCTGCTCTCTGAAATTTCTACCACATCTCCTGGTACCAGATCTGAACTGGGAATCGTTTCGCTTATTCCATTTCCACGATAAACGGACACCAAAGCTGACGTGTGGACTGTACTTTTCAGATTCATCTGGTTCTAAAAAAATAAAGAAAAAAGGTTTGAGGAAATTACTGGACTGCTCTCTTAGAAAAAATTCTTGTCTAGTGTGCTGAGCTGACAATGACAACAATTCCTTCATTTGTATGTACATAAAACCCGTTTTCGATAATGTATGACTTGATGGTCCGTCGAGTCAACTCCGTTTGCGGAGTTGACTCGAGAACCGTCCAAATCAACTCTTTTTCTAGTTTTTGTTTTTTTCTTTTCTAGGTTTTTCTAGTTTTTTCTAGTTCGATTAGTACACGCGTCATGAGTTGTTAAGTAAAAAATGGTCACTCCATCGATTTCAGTTTTTTCATTTTAATTAAAACAGCTCGTGAAACTTCGAGGTTCGATACTGGAAGTGGGCTCTTCTCATTAAAGGATGGTAAACGTGCTTACTTCACTCTTTTGCTAAAGTTCTTCGAAAAGCGAAGTAATACGAAATTCGATTAGAGCTGGGCTGACGTCTTAACATAGGCACCAGACGAAAACCTCTAGAATTGATCTTGGAGAAAACGACGCCATTCACGAGTTATTGAAATTGACTTCAAGAGTCTTATAAAAATAAACACGAGACTTCTGAAGCTGGATATCGAAAACACCGGAAATTCAATACGTATCAGGTAATTTGGTGCTTAAAAACGGGAAAAAACTTTTAATTTTAAAACGTAGTTTTTGTGGGAACGATAAGGTATGAAGAAGGCACAGGTGCTTCGCAGCTTCTTTAAAAAGACCCAGATGAAAACACAGGCATTGGTAGATATTGAGATAACAAATTTAGGTAAGGTATCTAGTTGCAACAGGTTCCCGGCTCTTTTGCCGTAGCCTCCTGGCCGTCCAGAAAATCACCAAGAGCTTAAGTATGTAACCTTTCGCAAATTCTATTGCCTAATCTATCCGCGTGCATGCGTGCGTTTCTTCCACATCATCTTTTGGCCTGCGCTTTAAATTATCCCTTTAAGAGAACTAAGGTCTGTGAATTTATACGAGATATTTTTAGTAAAAAGGTCTGTTGAGATTTTTACTTCTAGAAATTAATTTATTTTTAACCTTTTAATAATGTAAAGGAATTTAAAAGCACTAATTGTGTTAGACGATAAAGTTTTCAAGAAGATCGTATTATTATGTTTGTTACCTAATTAAAAATAATTTATTTTTGTCCTTGCAGGATGTTTTTTAAAAACGCTTATCGTAGAAGTATAAATAGCCTTAACCTTGTACCTACCTTTCTTGTCTGCATGACAGTCGTGGCAATTCCAAGGAACGACATTATCGCTATCACGGGAACGTAATAATAATAAGAATCCGAGAGCCATATTATCATGCTGAACAACTGGAAGACGTAAAATGGCGTAATGACTTCCAGTACTATTAAAGTGGAGTAACTTTGAACCGGTACGTCGATTTCATTGGGTCCATAAATTATCCGTCTGAAAGAATGCAACTTTTTTAATTAATACATTTCATTAAAATGTTGAAATAAATTGATATTTACTTGCTTTTTTGATCTTCCGCAGAATAACCTTGAGAAGTATGTAATTTTGCTTTGGTGACGTTTCTATCCAATCCTACCAATTTTTCGAATTTGTAATTATCTTCATCCCAAATGTAAGTGCATTTTTTGAAACTAATCGCACGAATTTCATGAAGATCTGAAAATTGAAACATGCGGCTTCTCAAAAAACATCAAAAGGTTTATTAAACAAAAATAATTACTTACATTTAGTCGTGCCGTCATTTAAATGAGCCGTCAAATAATTGGCCCTATTTCCTTTTAAATAAATCTGGCCATTTGTACTAATAATACTTAAGGTTGATAATCGTATATCTTCCCTGAAATATCGATCCTGTATTATTTAAAAAAATTCCCAGCCCTAATTAACTTACTTTTCATCAATTGTTAATGTTCTTATATTTTCTACATGAATTGTTTTGTACTGGTCTTTATAATTATCCTAAAAAAAATATAATAATTTTATGAATATAGCAAAAAACTAAAAAGTCTACTTACTATGATTAACACTTTCTGAGCTTTATTCAGGCTGCATCTGTTATGGGTCGATAATAGTTTCCAATGGGGGTACCAGTGGTATACTAATCTGAGGATACCGAAAGTGAGGATGTAGAAAAGCCATGTTATGGTTACTTTGGTCCTGTCTTTAATAAAACCAGTTATCTCCTGAAATATTATAAAATAAACATTAAAAGAAGTCTTTTTTTCGTTCAAAAAATTCATACTTTGGAGTTTTCCTCGCCGAAAGAGAGAAACTGCGTGCAGGAGTCTTTATCGACATTTTTTGTGTTGTTATTATTTTTATTTTTATTTTCATTTGTGCGAAGATTATCTGTAAATAAAATATAAAAATAGTACATACAAATTTACAAGAAAAATAAGGAATATAAATAAATAAATACATTTTTATTTTTTTATTTGATATAGTTTTTAACGTAGAGCTACAAGAAACCCTCTTGAAATCAATCGGTCGCGGACTGGGATGTTGTTAAGATAATTATGTAGAAGCGATTTAACTTCTAATTGTGAAGATATCTAAAAGATAAGATAACGGTAATAAAAAAGAAATTCAGGCAACATTCAGGTGAGGCTTGCCGCCCTCTCTTATCGGCCTTCCCGATCGCGCTTCAGATGGATCCGCCACCCTTATATCATCTCTCACCTCCTCCCACGTCACCTCTCCTCTCTTTATAGTTTATCGTTTTAGGTATGTGTAATGCCCGCTAGGTGATATCGTAGTCGCAAACTCGTGACTGACCTAAGGTCCATGAATTTAAACACGCTGTTGTTTTAGTAAAGGTCGTTTTTACTCGATAAAATAATTTCTATTTTGAGGTTAAAATACGCGTAGATAGACTTTAACACCGCTAATGCGTTACAAACAGGTCGTTAAAGACGGAAAAAAGTTAGTCTGAACTCAGATGGATAATTCAAAAAATTCATATGAATTCAACCCAAAATTTACTTTTCATTGGATCTGGCTGTAAAATTTGCTTTACGGGGTGGATTTTTGGAAAGCTACCTAGCTTTCTTGGAAAAGAAGTCAACAATGAAAAATTCTCAGAACAAGTTTATTCCGTCAAAAAACAGAATAAAGTTCGAGGAACTCATATACCTAGGTAATTGAAAAAAATTCACATAAATCCAACCCGAAATTTACTTTTCATCTGATCTGGCTGTAAAATTAGCTTATAGGGGGTGGTTTTTTGGAAATCTGTACAAAGGCTAATGTTGGAAAATAAGTCTACAGAGAAATATTCTCAAAACATGTCGATAAAGACGGAATAAACTTAGTCGGAACTAAGATTGATAATTCAAAAAATTCACATAAATCCGACCCAAAATTTATTTTTCATCTGATTTGACTGGAAAATTTGGTTATAGAGGGTGGTTTTTTAAAAGCTATACAAAGACTAATACTGGAAAATAAGTCAACAGAGAAAAATTGTCAAAAAACGCCGATAAAGACGGAATAAACTTAGTCGGAACTCAGATAATTTAAAAAAATTCATATAAATTCGACCCAAAATTTACTTTTCATCTGGTTTGACTGGAAAATTTGCTTATAGGGGGTAGTTTTTTGAAAAGCTACAAAGACTAACTTGGAAAATAAATCAACAGAGAAAAATTCTCAAAACATGTCGATAAAGACGGAATAAACTTAGTCGGAACTAAGATTGATAATTCAAAAAAATTCACATAAATCCGACCCAAAATTTATTTTTCATCTGATTTGGCTGTAAAATTAGCTTATAGGGGGTGGTTTTTTGGAAATCTGTACAAAGGCTAATATTGGAAAATAAGTCTACAGAGAAATATTCTCAAAACATGTCGATAAAGACGGAATAAACTTAGTCGGAACTAAGATTGATAATTCAAAAAAATTCACATAAATCCGACACAAAATTCACTTTTCATCTGATCTGGCTGTAAAATTAGCTTATAGGGGGTGGTTTTTTGGAAATCTGTACAAAGGCTAATATTGGAAAATAAGTCTACAGAGAAATATTTTCAAAACATGTCGATAAAGACGGAATAAAACTTAGTCGGAACTAAGATTGATAATTCAAAAAAATTCACATAAATTCGACACAATTCACTTTTCATCTGATCTGGCTGTAAAATTAGCTTATAGGAGGTGGTTTTTTGGAAATCTGTACAAAGGCTAATATTGGAAAATAAGTCTACAGAGAAATATTCTCAAAACATGTCGATAAAGACGGAATAAACTTAGTCGGAACTAAGATTGATAATTCAAAAAAATTCACATAAATCCGACCCAAAATTCACTTTTCATCTGATCTGGCTGTAAAATTAGCTTATAGGGGGTGGTTTTTTGAAAATCTGTACAAAGGCTAATATTGGAAAATAAGTCTACAGAGAAATATTCTCAAAACATGTCGGTAAAGACGGAATAAACTTAGTCGGAACTAAGATTGATAATTCAAAAAAAATTCACATAAATCCGACCCAAAATTCACTTTTCATCTGATCTGGCTGTAAAATTAGCTTATAGGGGGTGGTTTTTTGGAAATCTGTACAAAGGCTAATATTGGAAAATAAGTTTACAGAGAAATATTCTCAAAACATGTCGATAAAGACGGAATAAACTTAGTCGGAACTAAGATTGATAATTCAAAAAAAATCACATAAATTCACCCCAAGATTTACTTTTCATCTGGTTTGACTGGAAAATTTGCTTATAGGGGGTGGTTTTTTGAAAAGATACAAAGACTAACTTGAAAAATAAATCAACAGAGCAAAATTCTCAAAAAATGTCAATAAAGACGGAATAAACTTAGTCGGAACTAAGATTGATAATTCAAAAAAATTCACATAAATTCACCCCAAGATTTACTTTTCATCTGGTTTGACTGGAAAATTTGCTTATAGGGGGTGGTTTTTTGAAAAGCTACAAAGACTAACTTGGAAAATAAATCAACAGAGAAATATTCTCAAAACATGTCGATAAAGACAGAATAAACTTAGTCGGAACTAAGATTGATAATTCAAAAAAATTCACATAAATCCGACCCAAAATTTATTTTTCATCTGATTTGGCTGGAAAATTTGGTTATAGGGGGTGGTTTTTTGAAAAGCTGTACAAATGCTAATGTTGGAAAATAAGTCTAAAGAGAAAAATTCTCAAAACATGTCGATAAAGATGGAATAAACTTAGTCGGAACTCAGATTAATAATTTAAAAAAATCACATAAATTCAAGACAAAATCTACTTTTCATCTGATCTGGCTGTAAAATTTTGCTTACACAGGGTTGTTTATTGGAAAAGTTATCAAGGCGAATATCATGGAAAATAAGTCAACATTAATATTTTGACTTATTTTCCGAGATTCCTCCCTCTACATTTCCAGAAAGTCCAGAAACATGTTATAAGTTTACGGTTTTTAATCCTGTTTAAAGGTTTATTTAGAATAAGTTAAAGAAAAGCTATCTGGGTCAATTAAATAAAAATGAATTGATTCTCACCTTTATGTAACTGTTCAGCAACAATCATACCAAAACAGCACACTAATACCGTTTTCTTATTGTATTGTAATGAGAGCTTTTTACTGTTAATTTAAGAAACAATCAATCAGCCAGCACTAATTATGATGGTACAAAGATAATTTTATTATTATTATTTTCAATTATTAATTCCTTAATTTGATAAATAAGCTTTCGCTAGTATTTGCTTGATAGATTTAACAGAACTACAGCAGAACTGGTTGTTTTAGAAATTATTACAAAATTTCGAAACACCTCAATAAGAAAGTTAAAGGTTATAAGATAATTACTTATTAAGCATGTATTATTGCATATTATATGTATATATAAATTTATACGGTACGTTTACGCTTATTTACCTATATATGCACATGTAAAAATCTCAAAAAAAAATTATTTATCACATATTCAGGTTTGAATAAGTTTTTATTTATAATTAAAATAATTATTAAAATATAATTAAATTTACATGACGTTATAGATGTTATTACATCACTGTGAGGTAATTTATTTTTACTATTCAGACAGCTATATGTTACTTATGTTAGTTGCAAATGATTTTATTAAGTAATTATTACGTTACAGACTCGATTAGTTACATAATAAAAACAAATAAACAAAAATTATCTATTTATTGGTGATTCATTTCCTATGATTTTTATTTAAACAAATTTAATACTATAATCTTAAGAAATAAAATTACATAAATGTTAAATAAATATGGACAAAATTGGGGTTTCAAGGGTTTTAAGCCATTTGGATAAATAATCAGGACAGTGAGACAATTGAAAAATCTGGCAAAAAATTTTAGTTAGAAGGACCAGTAAAATAGAAAACTTTAAAACCGTATAAATTTTTTTTTTCTGACTATTCATCAATAATTTAAATTCTTTTAATCAGTTTTTAGTAGCCGGACTTCACCAGTTTATAAGGATATTTTTTCAGTTTTCGCCGCATAATTTGAGCGAAATAATTGGGCCTAATTTCTCAATATTTTCATTTTATTCCATAGTCTACTTATTATAATTTGGCGCCCACAAACGAAAAAAACAAGGATGAAAAACTCACCAGTGGCGTAGATACAGGGTACATGACCCATTTTTCGCTCAACAACTTCTACGCCCATGGACTTGTAACGACCTATCGGCTTTAAAGTAATTAGTGCGAGAAAATCTCACTGTTAAAATAATAACTAGCTTGAAACGGTTAGCGACCTCTATCTTCTAGCTACCGTACCTAGAATATCGAGTTTTGCCCACGATCATATAAATTTGTAGATCCGGTTTAACAAGCAAACAGTGACCTAAAAACGCGACAAACTGTATAGGAGAGTGTATAGGAGATGCGAATTTCCAATTGGTTTAGAGAATCACTTGAGAATAGACAGTTCGCGGATTTGTTGAAAATAACGTCATGATGGAAAGATGAAGGAGAACGGATAGATGAGCAGAACTCCTACGAGAATCGCGAGGCGAGTAGAAGCGCTATTCGCGTCTCCGCGAATTTTCTCTATTTTTATCTCTTCAAATATCTAAGGTACCTTTTGTCTTATCTAAGCGCATTTTAAGTAACAAGCCGGAGTTATCTCTATAACACGACGTAACAGAAAACGGACATCCGAGTTAAATTAATATGCGAATTATAATAATCGCGACATCGGCCATTTTGCGACGCTACCTACCTACACCTGTAAAAATCATCAAATTTTACCTAAAAGCGAATCGTCTCTCTAATTAAAACGGTGTTAATTTACCTAAAACATAGACAGTAGAACTGGTTGTTGTTCATAAAAGTACTGCGTCGTATTTTAGCCAATACGAGGAAAGTGCTGGAGTGAATTTGCGATGGGAATTTTATTTTTATTATTCTCGACGAGTTGAAGCCTATTTTCGTCTTTCATCTGGACGGTGTTGTTGTTGCCAGACTCCCTTATATGTTTAAACTTTAATCGCAAGTTTTCCAAGACCGATGCATTTCGTGATACGCTTTGCAAGAAAGCTCAGGAGAGCAGGACAATTAAGTTATAGAAGGGGTACCATTACGTCCGGTCGAATTGACATTTACCAGCAAGAGGACTCGCATTATTTTCTAGAAACTTGAAAATTGAACTCATGGTGATCAAACTGTAATTTGATAAGGCAGGAGGAGTGCGGTCTAAAACCAAGCACCTACAAGATTGAGTATTGCTGCGGTTAGACTCGTGTTTTTTTTCTAGAATAACCAGAGACAAGCCAGTATGAAACTTCAAGGTGTTAAAGGCTTGCATATTTGGGTTTTACTTGACCTGCGATGTTTATATCAAGAGGGAGGTACGAATAACCGGAAAAACCTGGAGCTCTATATGAACAACTGCGAGGTTACCATCGCGGAACATATCTTGAAAATGTGATCTGAAGACATAAATTCTAAGATATCTTTATTTTTTAAAGGATAGAAAAAAAAATGGAACACCTCTAGGTCTGGAAAGGGGACTGGTATGGTACAAAGATGCCTCAAACAGATGTTAAAGAAACGGAACTTGTTCTACAACGGAAATAATTTAAAAACTGCAATATTTATTAAAAAGTTCAATCTCAAACGACCTTGTCTTTTAATGACTATATGCAATATGCATACATTAATTATCATCTTAATTATGTAACAACTATTTTTACAGGATCGTGCAGTTTTATTAATAATGACGATCATCACGTAACCCGAAGTTTTAACTTTTTGTCTGTACTCTTTACAATATTAACCACCAAAATCTAAACCTGTTTAATTACGATCGAAAGTTGGATTCATCAAGCAAGACGATTATAAGGTCACGTAAATTTCGTGCAAGGCTGTCATGCCAGGTTAAAATAAACATGCGGTATTTATTTAATATTTACAGCTGCATCGACTTTTGTTTGTTATCTGGTGTCTTTGAACGATGTTCTATTGCAATGGAATATGGTTCCGTTTCAGATTCCACGCAATCTGGACTAGTAACACAACTTGCATTGAAAAAATAAATTAAATTAAAATAATGAATGGAGTAGTAGTAGTAGTAGTAGTACAGTGGGAAATGGTTATGCACCCCAAGCGACCAGGCCACTTAGGGCTGTTTTTCCCATTCGCGTATACTTTGATTGAACTCGCTACTCGATTCTTTTCAGACCTTTTTTACGAAGGCCAGAAGGTTTTCCCATAAGAGAAGTCCCATTTTTCCCCTCTCGTAGTACCTCTAACCTCGTCTATTAACGAGCAATACACCACGCACCTCCTTTTGTCACGATAGAGCTGAGAAATTTCGGTCCTTTCGGGGAGCACAAAGAATGTCGCTGTGACTACTCGCAAATCTTGTCCATCCTACTCCTGACGCTGCACCACCTGAGAACGTACCAGTCTAAAATTCTCCACCTCTCTGGGTATTTTATTATAATTCCCCAACAGGTGTTGTTTGCAGTCTACAATATTCCGGAGCTTTTTTGCCTTGCGCATTATTTCTCAGCTTCTTAACCTTGGGCATTGTTCCTCAAGAAGATGGCCTCTAGGAAAAATCATTTCCGAACTCGTACAAGCAAAATTGGTTGCATACTACAAAACTATACGCAAGGAAGGCAGGTCCCTTCTCCTACCACCATCCCCCCGTTTTCACGAAGAAAAGCGTTCACAGGTCTGGACGCGATACACAGACTCTTCCCTACCAGGTTCGAAGAAGTCAAGATCGGTAGTGAATTCTCGCTCATTCATGTCGGTGTCAATTGCGGCCCTTCGTGAATATTACTCAACTCAAACTCAAACTAAATCTCTCGACTCTCATCTCATTAACCGACAATTAAAGTGATTAGCCCTCATCAATTGCAGCAACAGTAAGCAGCGATTTCAAGCGACTGGTACATCTCTCCAAGGTTATTGTATTATTTTATACTGCCTTACTTTAGTCTCATTCACTATTTTTAAACATCAAAACCATTAACAAGCAGAAACAGTCCTCAACTGCTGTCCAGAAGCTGAATTCGCAGCAACTTCTAACTCTACCTCGAGGAATCCAAACATTAACAATATATTCAATTTTGTCACGCTCATGACAATCTTGCAGAACGTTCTCAACATGGTCACCAGCTGATGGAGTTATTCTCAGTCTCAAATTGGAAAGCTGCAATCGATTCTGTATTGGTGTCCACCTCCACCTGAAGTGAGACCTTCTTAGCCTTGGACAATATTCCTCGGGAAGATCACCACTAGAAGATATAATTTTCAGAGGTATAGTGAACTCGGATTCCCCAACACTGATATCAGGAGCTATCTGCAGCGAAACTTTCTCAACGGCAGTGACCTCGGTAGCAGAAACCGTCTTTCACTGCTGTCCAAAAGCTGGTTTCGCTAGAATTTTCAACTCTAGCTCAGGGAGTTCAATAGTATCGATTTTCTTTAACTAATTTACGTTCATGGCACTCTTGCAGCACATGGGCAGTGGGCACCATCTGATGGGGGTATTCTCAGTCTCAAATTGTGCAGCAGCAATCTCTATATTGATGTCCACCTCCACCCGAGGTGAGGTCATCTTAGCCTTGAACATTATTCCTCAGGAAGTTCACCACTTCTAGCTTTCAGAGCGAGGTCTAGTGAAATAGTATTCCCCCAAAACTCAGATCAGGAGCAATCTTCAGCAACACTTGCAACGGTAGTGTCCTCGGTGGCGGACGGTGTTCAACTGCTATCCAAAAGCTGAATTTTCAACTCGGGGAGTCCAAACAATTTCAAGTATCTAATTTCATGCATCTTCACGAAACTCTTGCAGCATTCTCAATATGGTCACCATCTGATGAAGGTATTCTTAGTCTCGGATTGTGGTAATGGTGTCCACCTTACGAAGTAATGCATCCACTCTAATTAGACAAAAAGAAAACAAAAACATGGCCAAACCAGAACTACATTAACGTGCTTTTTAAGATCTTCTTCGCCGCTGTTTCCTAACGAAGCTTGGCGATTTACATGGCATTTTTAATTTTGGAAAAAATAGAAGAGCGACCAAACCAGCGTCGTAAGTCTTTCTTTAAGCCATGAGTTTTGTCGTCCATTCACTCATCTCTTTCCACTGGTTTTACTTTCGATGATGAGTTTTAGGAGGCCTTCATCTTCTCATAACATAACCAATGAGTAAGATCCATGAATATAAAAACGGAGTCGGGCAAGCATTTGAAGTATGACCCGGCTTACCGCAATCATCACATTTTTATATCACATGCTAGTTTTTATGAAGCAGTTATGAAGCACAAGAAAATCATATACCTAGCTTAAAGGCAGGATGTATGAGCCTGGGAGAAACCAGGAATTCAGGTTTAAATAAATTTAAACAGTTTGAAACCACAACAATTCACCGTTTAAACAGGAGCTAGAAATACACCTACAAAAGCTACAAATTCTTGTTGATCATGATTGTTCGGTCTTTTACCTAATTACTTATTTCAAGCCGGCATTCAAAAACGAGCAACTTAAGTGAAAAATCCAATTTTACAGTTCCAAAATTACAATTTGAATAGCAAAATCCCTTGATACAGACGAGAAACAAACAAAACTTTAGTTGAACATCCTCTGGAAAAGTTCAACATTTTACTTCTAGGGGACACCCGGTACTCGGGTACCTAAGGTAATTAGGGTAACACTAAATGATGTACGATTTATCTTCTAATGAAGATTAAATTACCATTTGTGTCAGCAGTGGTAGATTATTACATCGACCTTGGACTTATGTGGGTCGCAAATTAGGTTCCATATTCCCTACTAAGTATGACCTGAATGTATACGAGGTGTTTATTATCAAGAGAACTGACGAGAATTGTTTTGGGATCAACAATATCCAAAATTTTTGTATTTTTTTGAATTGTGGTCCTGAATTTACTGCCGCTGTGCAATTTATGGATTTTAAACTGGGTACCGATATTTTAGTTCCCTTATTTAAGTTCAATTTGCTTAAATATCTTATCGCTTTATTATTTGCTTTACTATACACCACCCTGTATAATAATTTCATCGTTGTAGTTTAAAGTCAGTAAAGTTATTTTATGATTTTGATGAATATGAAGGATTCTGTTGCTAATGTCTACGGTTGCTACTAATTCAATAATTACTTGTTTCTATGGAACCAAGAAAAATATATAATCACCGTTATTACGCAATAGATGGTACACGAGAAACTAATTTTTTATAAATCTAAAAATTATTATTGCTACATTCAATTGTTCAAACACGTCTTCAAAATTTTACTTGAAACGTCAATACCATCAGGAAGAATTATCCCGAATTACCAGTTTCTTTGGATGTGGTATAATATAGGCAGCAGTAAAAAAGCTACAGTGTAACCAAACCCGGAAACTTTGTAGTACCGGTAATCAAAAACATGCAGTATAGTGTAATACTCTTCATGGCCGCGAAGTCTCAGTCTCAATCTCAGTTATGATAACTACAGTCGTGTGGGTTCGAATCCCATAATACGGAGGTCTATCGATAATTTATAAACTTCATTCACACTGCAACCAGATTCACGAGATCCTCAAACAGTAGTTGTGGTTGTAGGACTTGCGCTTTGCTCATTCTGGCTGAAGCAGGCGGTAGAAATGGTGACGGGGCTATATACAGGCTGTCCCTTATTTTAGACCTCACTACGAGTATCTCCTAAACGCTAAGAGATACAGGGTCGGTTAAATTAGAGAAAAGTTGCTCTATTTTGTGGTCATCTCGAATCCGTCAATCTCGTGTTCGTTCCTGAAATATCCTGAAAAAATTGAAAAATCGAGATTTCCTATTTTTGACATAATATGACCGCCATATTATTTTTTATGTCATTCTGAGAGATGATTTTCTTCTTCTTTATTCGAAAAAAAAACTTTCTCAACATCGTATGACGTCATATTGCGACGTCATACGATGTCATTCGGTGATAAAACTTTCTGTTTTTTTTTCGAGAAAAGAAGAAGAATATTTTCAAGAATCTTGTTTTGAATGTGATGCAAGGTTGACATCACGGTGAAGCATTTGCTTTGTAAGATATAGTCTAGGGAAACCCCCTGAAAAACCTATAGACACGCCACTGTTTAAATTGGTTTGAAGTTTTCCAATCACTTGACAGCATCCGGACTATGGTTATCTGGCTGTTAATGTAGATTTTGTTTACAAGAGTCTTAAACTCTGTAACCAGTCTATTGTTTCTGTGAAAGTTTCATGAATTGCTTCAAAACCTCCAGCAAACTTGGTTAAAGGACAATGTTAATGAACAATTCTGAGGACTGAGGTTATCTAGCTGTTAATGTAGATTTTGTTTACAAGAGTTTTGATTCTATAACCAGTCTATTGTTTTTGTGCAAATTTCATGAATTGCTTTTAAACCTCCAGCTATCTTGGTTAAAGGACATTCATTGACAATAATATGATTGAAGGATTCTACAGGTGTCCGCAAATAGAGACAGAGAACAATGGAACGCTCGGGTTTTTCAAAAAAGTCCCCTTAGCGCTGAGTGTTAACCGGCTGTAAAAATCCAAAAACAAGAGTCCGAGCAGTGGTATATTTAGTTGTTTCAGTCCCCAAAAATTTAAAATGTTTACTATAAAAGTGATTATGGCGGTTTTAGAGATTTTTCGGTGAACTCTTTATTTGGTTTATAAAGTTAAGGACAGGACCATTACAACATCATACAACAGATACATTTTAGCCCTAAAAAGATCGTAAAAGATGCGAGGTTGATACATGAGCATCATACAACGGATACATTTTAACCTATTTGCGAGAGGCCATGAAAGCCTTAATACCGGAGAAGATAGTCCATCCCTGCAAAATATGAATCGTCAAATAATAAAAATGACATCGCAAAAATAAAGCTAGTGAACAACCGCAATGAAAATGTAGTTTCAGTTTTCAGTTTCCCCAATCTTCAATAATAACGTCAATAAATAAGAAAAACTTAAATAGAAAATTTTGGTTTTACAAAATTATTCGAAAATCAAAAATAATTTTTTGAAAAATCTTTCTGCCATTGCATTGTCCTTCTGGTAGCTCAACTTTTTTCCCAATTAACTGATCCTGTATCTCCCACGGTTTCCGAGATCCCCGTTCTGTTCATTCTTATCTTGAACACAGTGTATTTTAAGCCATATTTGCGAGAGGTCATAAAGAAAAAATATCGGAAGAGATAGCTTGGTTAAAGATACGAGGTTGGTGACAGAAGAAGCATGCGAAGGACACATTTTAACCCATTTGCGAGGGCCATAAAAGAAAATATGTCGAAAAAATAGGCGGTACCTTAGTGGGTTAAAGATGAGAAGTTGGTGAGAGGAGCATACAACGAATACCTTTTAACCCCTCTGTGAGAGCTATAAATGGGAAAATGTCAGAAAAGATACATTAGTTGGTTAAAGATGGGATATTGGTGACAGGGGCATACAAAGAATAACTTTTAACTCATTTGCGAAGGCCATAAAAGGAAAAATGCCGGAAAAGATACCTTACAGTTGGTTAAAGACGGGAGGTGGTGACAGGAGCATACAACGAATACTTTTTAATCTATTTGCGAAGGCCATAAAAGAAAAAAATGTCGGAAAAGATAGGGAGGCTGATGCCAGGAGCATACAACGAATACCTTTTAACCCATTTCCGAGGTCCATAAAAGGAAAAATATCGGAAAATATACCTTACAGTTAGTTAAAGATAAGAGGTTAGTGACAGGAGCATACAACGAATACCTTTTAGCCCATTTACGAGAGGTCATAAGGGAAAAAAATATCGGAAGAGATAGCTTGGTTAAAGATGCAAGGTTGGTGATGGCGTCCCTTTCATCATTGAATCAATGATGGGAGTTTGATGGCCGGTATATGCAACTGATCCACCAATAAATAAGGAAAAAATACTCGTAACTCGAATAATCTTCTAAAGTTACTGAGCAAAACTACTGGTCGATTACTAAAAACGTCGTTTCTATAATTTTTTTTTCAGACTGGGATAATTCTTGTGAATTTCTATTTTTTTTGGGAGATGGTCAGAATATAAAATTATTCTTAATTTGTACAAAAGAGGAGTAGCCAGGATTCTAGCTCAGTCTTGACTAGAAAAGATGAATTCCTATCTCTCTCTGGGCCGGCCTTAACTTTTGGGTAAAATTTTTGAGTGACAAGAAGAAATATTTACAATAAGAATTACTACCTTACTATCGTCTAAATTTGTTGTTGAAAAACTACATGCGTCTTCATTCTGTCAGTCTCTTCGTACCTACTAGAACTTTATTGATTTTCACAATATGTAATTGATTGAATAGTTCAATTTATTCATCAACAATAACAATCCGATATCGGATATCGAGGAAAAAAGGATTAAATTTGTATTTTGTAGAGCATCACGTACGTAAAAGCGAATAATGCTAGTGTGGATTAAACTGCTGGATATCCACTCAAACTATTTTTTTATTTGATTTTCATACTTAATTGCTTTGTTTTTTCATTTTTTTTTTAAAGCCAACCGAGGTGAGTAACAGATAAGAGCTAGGTGGATATATTTTTTTGGTGTTACCTGATAAGATATCGCTCTCCGCGCTGTATTCTGATATAGCACAATTTATGATGTTTTCCATTTTAAAAGTACACTTTTAGTCCTTATACGTTTATACGTGATATCCCTAATTATAGGTTTGCTTATAGTTTCCCCGGCTAAATAACGTCAAAGCTTGAATACTTAAAACCTTGTATACCTACCTAATTAAAACGTTAAAGCATTATAGATAACGAAACCCGAAACCCCACCACTGTTCATACTAAGTATACCTACAATAAAGTATTAGTTTTTTACAAAAATTGCTTACGTATCATCATATGGAAGGTTAAAGTCAGTGACATCAAGTATTTTGGGTATACCTTTATGTACCTACTACACTGGGTGTCTACCTATAAATCTACCTATAATAAAGGGTAGGGTGCTATTCATTTTTTTAAGGGTAGGGGCTATAATATTATAATTATGTCATTTTATTCGGTTCAATTATCTTAACCTGTCTATGAGATATGGGCTTTTGTCAATTAAGTCTGGGACGCCCAGTAGGTAAAGTAATTTCCGAAAATGACATGTAGCTTTGATAAACAGTACATCCAATGTTCTACCTGAATTATTTTTAATTAAGTTTACGGTGTACTAATTATTACAGTCGTTACACACATACCTAGTTAATTATTATTTGACATTACGCGCCTATAAACGAAATTATTAGTTGGAACGATAAGGAAAAAAAAGTGTACCCAGGTAGTTTATTAAAATTATTTATGCTTTAGCAGAACTTTAGCAGAAATATATTTTTTTATAACACATAATAATGATAATAATAAAACTCCGCCAATGCCCGGTACCAAATCAAGATGAAAAAGGAGGAGGGGGAGAAGTAACAACCTCGAAAAAAACAGGCTTCCTCTAGCTCGGATTTTGGTGCAGATTTTTTATCCAAGTAGATTTGGAAAATCATTTAAAAATCCCAGAAAAATCCATTGATGAGTGGTGAAAAAGTGAAATAACAACAATTCTCTCAAGATTTCTTCTTTATTTTTGGAAGTCGACCGAATGTTCCAGTTAGTCACGACGACTTGTGCCAGATATTAAATGTGGCAGACAAGAAAAAATTTGTATCTTTGATGAGAGCGGTTGTAATAACACAAACATCCTCATATTCTTGGACCAGTTCACTCTATTTGGTAAAGAAAAAGACAGTTCCTAAAGGCTGTAGAGGTTTCGGAAACTATGAAACTTCATCAAACAAACTTGTTTGATGTACAAATACATAGTCAAGTACAAAAATTTTATAAAACACTTCCTAAAATTAAAAAAATTTAAATTTAGGTAGTCCATACCATACCCTCTACTTCAAAGTCTCCCCAATGCAGTTGGTTGCTTTAACCGAGGGGGTGAAAACCACCCCTTCTCGGGGGTGAAAAATTTGTTGTTTAAAATTACTGTAGAAATAAATATATCTATTAATTTTAAGTAATTTTTCTTCTATAAACTTTTTTCCTACAGCAATACTTTTTCAGTTATTTGCGATTGAAATTTCGAATTTTTCCCACGTTTTTGAACGGTTTTTCACGAATATCTCAAAAAGTTTGAGCTTTATCGCTAAGACCATAATAAACAAAGTTGTAGCTAATAAAAAAACAAAGAGAATAGTTTCGTTTATGGTTGCTCCAAACTTATTATTAACTGTGTAATGGCTTATTAAAAGTCAACTTTTGCTTTTGCAGTAAAAATCGAAACTTTCAATCTCAAATTATAAAAAAAAAATATGAATTTTTTGATAAAAACTGACAGACAGAATTTTTGATAGTGAAAGTCTTAAAAAGACTTTCATTTTTATTTTTTATCAAAAGTCCTAGCATAAAAACTGACCGAGTTATGATGAAAATAAGATAGACGCCGAGTCTTTTCGTAGAAAAAACGGTCAAAACAACCCCTTCAAAGCCACCCCATATAAAAATATTTGTTAACCTTTCTACAATTCACTTTCTTAATATACCATTAGTAAATTCTGTGAGTTTGAACAATGAACAAGCCTTAATTTTGAAAAGATAACAATTTAGAATCAGAAAAAATTATTGAAAGATCTATAAAAAGTTCGTTTTTACAATAGGTATAAGTCAAAAAATAAGGCAGATTATGTAAAAATTACAAGATACCAAAAAGTTTTTTTTTTCGCTAAAAATTTTCATTAAAATTTTTTTTTCGTAAGTGTAAAATTAAGGGAGATATGGCTCTCAAAAGTTGTGGCTAGTGGTTGACTAGTACCATTTGCGAATCCTTCAATCCTTATTCACTTCCCAGAATAAGGGTGGAAAAAATATCAATCCTACATGAGTTTCTAGGCCTTGCATTTACCTTTAAAATGCTTTTTTGAAAAATTTTCTAGCATCAAAATTAAGAAAGTTATAGTCAAAAAAATCAATTTTTTTTGCTGTTTTTAAAAATTTAAATAAAGTTCAATAAAAAAAAATTAAATGCTTATTTTAACATTTATATCTAATAGGGGTGGTTTATGGTAAGGTTTGGTGGAGAATCTAGCTCACGAAAAATATTATATCACATCAAGTTATCTTCACTGAAATTATTAAATTATTAGAACAAAAATTGAAGCAATTAAAAGTTTGAATCTTGTTTATAATATTTTTATCGTAGCAGGGGGTAGTTTTTACCCCTTAAAATATACAGGGTTAGAACTATTTAAAGGGCCACTACAGGGATATCCTAAACCATTGAAGATACGAGGTCGGTTAAATTAGAGAAAAGTTGCGCTATTTTTTGATGAGTATTTTGCGAAAAATAAATTTGAAATATCCCCAGTAGGTATTTCCGGAAATATCCTGAAAAAACTAAAAAATCGAGAAATCTTATTTTTGCCATATACAGGGTGTCCCACGACATGACTGCCATAGCTTGAGGGTAGGTGTAGTTTTTCAAGGCGATTCAGGATCTGGTTTTGAAATTTTCCTGAGGCCCTTCGTTTCGATTATACAGGGTGATTTGTGCAATTTGCCGAAATCTTTGATGAGCGATATCTTTTGAACGAATTGATCGAATTTAACGAAATTTGGTAGATATGCTCTACTAATGACACTCAATACCTCGCATTTTTCGCCGATTCGAAAACTGCAGGGCCGTACTTATTTTTTTGATATCTTTCGGTTTTGTCGAAAAGTTCACCAAGTTTATTCAAAGTTTGGTGCCATTTTCTAAAACTACGTGAAAAATGCCATTTTAGTTTTTTATTCGGAATTTCAATTCATGTGTTGTTAATAATTTAAGAAAAATCAAATGTGGTTTTTTTAAACTTGCGTATTTTGTAGTTATTTCAAATAAATTTACTTTATCTACAGATTTAGCCAAGATTGGGGACCCTTCTACAGATTGTTTCGAGCTAAAAAAAAATTTTAAATGGTTTTTAGATTAATTTCAAGGTCAAGGAAATGTGTTGAGTTTGATGGTGGTCTCCTGCTCGACCATTACCTGCACTGAATTGTAGTTTTTCTTCCCAACATTTTTGGTAATATTTTTCTTCCTGTTTCGTTTAATGGGAATACTTGTTTGTCTATGTGGTAATGTGTTAAATTGTGCTATTTATTTTGCGGTTGAAACTTATTTTTAGCTCGAAACAATCTGTAGAAGGGTCCCCAATCTTGGCTAAATCTGTAGATAAAGTAAATTTATTTGAAATAACTACAAAATACGCAAGTTTTAAAAAACCACATTTGATTTTTCTTAAATTATTAACAACACATGAATTGAAATCCCGAATAAAAAACTAAAAAACTGAATTTTCTTCTCGATTCACTTTAATGATGCCAAGTATTTTTTTACCATAATTGTAGCATTTTTCACGTAGATTTGGAAAATGGCACCAAACTTTGAATAAAATGTATACAGGGTGAACTTTTCGACAAAACCGAAAGATATCAAAAAAATAAGTACGGCCCTGCAGTTTTCAAATCGGCGAAAAATGCGAGGTATTAAGTGTCATTAGTAGAGCATATCTACCAAATTTTGTTAAATTCGATCAATTCGTTCAAAAGATATCGCTCATCAAAGATTTCGGCAAATTGCACAAATCACCCTGTATACTCGAAACGAAGGGCCTCAGGAAAATTTCAAAACCAGATCCTGAATCGCCTTGAAAAACTACACCTACCCTTAAGCTATGGCAGTCATGTCGTGGGACACCCTGTATCTTTCTTACAATTGGAAATTAATAAATAGTTTTTCGTAGGCTTACATAAGCCGTTATGAGCTATTCATCTGACGTTTAAGAAATTTTCAAAGCCGACTAGATCCCAAAGTTTTCATAATCTACTTTCGTTTTTCTTATGGCCGCAATATTATTTTTTTATGTCGTTCGATAAGAAAAAAATAATGGAAATCAAAAATTAATAAACATCAGAAAAAAAAATTGAAAATTTTTATTCTTTTTTTGTCAAAGAAAAACAGAAATCTTTTAGCTGAAATAGGTCAATATATGAAGTCATATAGGTACTGCTTGCCTTATAGTTTTTTTTTAATTTCTCTATGATTTTCGCTCTAAAAAGTGTATTTTTTTAGAAAAAAAAATAACAAAAATTTTTGAAATTTATTTCTTGAAGTTTATTGGTTTAAGGAAATTTCGTTTTTTTTTGCATGGGGTTTTTTTGATTTAGGTACGTAAAACAATAAAATTGATTTATATTTCAACATCTGAACATTCAAAATACCATTCGGACATTCAAAATCGCATGTGAATATTGAAATGTAAATTATATAATTATTTTATAATTCTACGTAACAAAAAATCCCATGGGGAAAAATACGAAATTTCCTATAAAAATCCACATTCAAATGCGATTATCTTCTAAACGATAAATAAGGTTAGGCGACTTTTATCAAGAGTACAATTTTTTTAGAAAATGAGTTGATTATTCGACTTGATATTTAAAAAAAAATTAATTCCATTGGCGTAGAAGTTCAAAGTGTGTGAACCTTAAAAAACCCATGATCTACGCCAATGAATCAACGTCATAGGTAATTTTAGTATTCCAATTTTTGCCCCATGAAACCATGAGATCATACCAAATTTCATCAAAATCGCTCGTGCGGTTTGGTTTTTAAAATCAAATAACGATTTTTAAATTGACACTTTGACATCTCATAGTGGCTAAACCAGGCAACTTTGCACAAAGATAAGTTGGCTTAAATCGACTTTTATAAGTTGACACCCTGTATTATAAATTACCTACTGACGGAAACTTCCGATACTTTCAACATTAATAGAATAAGTGTTCTGGTGTAAAATCGATCGAGTCGTTTTAAAATGGCAGCCACTTGAGTTTTTGGAACAAATTGTTATTTTTATGAACTCCTGTATAAGCAAGACGGAAAAAACTGATCTAAGAAAAATAAAAAAAAATTAATCCGATGGTTAAAGTTAGGCAGCCATTCAAACTCACCTTAGAATAAAAAATATTAAAATTCGCATGTTCAGTGCAGTGTTGCCACTCTTATTTTTACAAAAATGGTCATATCTTTGGAAAAAAATAACTTATAGCACTAGCACTGCTGCTAGTTATACATATACCTACTCTAATTCAGAAGTGAATTTTAATGTGTCCATGAAATCGTTACTTAACACTTGACAGGTTTCGAGTAAATTTAGTAGAAATGATGAATCCAGTGGCGTGCGCAAAATTAAAAAAAAAATCCAATATAAATTATTCTTAAAATTAAAAATCGGTCATGCATAATCGCACAATAAATAAAGATTTTACAGGATGACCCTAGAACAAAATAAATGTTGACACTGACACAACTAAAACACTAGCCTTTGATTCTGTTCACACTTAACTCTAAAAGAAATTTACCTAAAATTAATTTTTGCAAAATATTGAAAACTCTTGGGGCGGGAGGATAGAAAAACTATATGATGCTCCCACCCCCCTGCAGGGAAGCGGGGTTAATACAATTGTTCGAATTGTTCAAAATTGTACAAATTTTCATTTCAAGTCGTTTTGTAACAAATAAGATAAATGAGAATTTTGTACCAAATTTCAAGAGAATTTCTCCGGGAAGGTTTAATTTTTTTAAGCCCTCCTCCTTAAAATTTATTAAGACATATTCACTTAAAATTTCTGTACCGATTAATGACGCATCCTATATACCTACAAGGTAAAACATTTGAATTTATTATGGATGATGGAACTGTTTGAAAAAAATATTCATAATGAATAACATCGTTATCTACCTACTTACTTAAAAAAAGTAAAGTCAAAAATTAAATGGTTGTGTTCAATAATTATAATAAAAATACTCACTGTTAAAAAATTTCACCATGCCTTGTCTTGATGGTGTTGGTGTATCAAAAACGTTAAATAAAGAATATTTTCTTAATTATTTACATCAGTATCACTGAAGTGTATATTAATTATACTAGAACAGCTTTTATTAATAATTTTTCCTAATTTTCGTTAGTTGCTTTAACCGTAAATCGTGGTACTTGTCGTACCCACTCGACTAGAATTAAAATTATGATCTATTATCTTTGCCTATAGAGAGGTATAGTAAGTATGTGTGCAGTAAGTAGGTACACATGTAATTATCAGTAAGTATATGATATAGCGACAGGTGGGCCTTGTTGCCAGATCAAATATAAATTGACACGGTTTCTTGTTAGTTCCGAGACCCCGGCGAATGCCGAGGTTTCGAGGAACTTAACGCGCCCTTGCTTCCCAAAAATGTCTGTGTATCTGTGCGTTTTGCTAGGAAACACTCTAGAGGCGCCATTTTTCGTCGTAGAAAGTTGAAATTTGGCTCGATTGAAGAGGCGCACGGTCCCACGATGCCTATTGAAAATGAGCTGGATCCGTTATCGGGAAGAGTCTTTTTTTCGGGAATTTCGGGTTTTTTCGGGAACGACCTAGGAAACACTCTAAGTGTCCGAAAGTTGCACCGATCGGGATGAAACTTGGTAGGCACAAAGCTCGGGACCCCCAAATACGACCTATTGAAAATGGGCCGGATCCGAGAATTTTAAGACCCCCTTTCAGGGCCGTACTTTTTTTTGCAACGTCCCACATATAGGACTTTTTCTCGGTAACGGTACATCGCGGAGAGATTCTGCTACTGCAGTTACTTAGGGAAAGAATGGACGTACAAACTTTGTAGAGATCGTTTTTCGAAAAAATAATTAGGTGAGCGGTAATCGGCCCTAAAAAAATGGAACATACTATTTTTGCATATTTTCGAATTTTTTTTTTTTAATTTTTTCGACCAATCGAAAAAACAACAAAACATTGAGATAGAGCCGTTCGTTGCCTACAAAAAAGATAATTGTGATTTTTACGTGAAATGTCGCCAAAACCGACTTATTCAAAAAAACAAAAAAGTCTGTCATTTTTTCAAAAAATCACAAAAAATCACAATAAATTTTTTTATGCGAAAACGGTGCATTCTAGAGAAAAATTGAATCAGACCTTTTTTGAATAGTTCTTCAAATGCTATTTTATCATACGAAACATTTTCCGGAAAAATTCCCGGTTTTTGAGCGGGAATCGTTTCTTTAAAACAACAATTGATCAAATGCTACTATTTAACGCATGCTTTTGAATTTTTTTCGAAATATTGTCGACCGATCGAAAAAATAACAAAGCTCTATGATAGAGACGTTCTTTACCTACAAAAAAGATATATATAGTTTTTTTCCTAACCGTTGTAAAAACTGTCAAAATCAGGAAAAACTTCGGTGGGTCATTTCGACTATTTACCGCCCGGTCATTTGTATCTCCCTGTATTTTCTTAATCGTGAATTATTTTTTCATTTTTTTTTCTTCAACACATAATTTGAAGTTTTGGCTTCATTTGATCTCGATTATGTTGGTACTTTAAACGAAAAATAAAAATTTTCCTCGCTGCTCGAAAATTAGCTTACACTTTTATTTTCATTAAAAAATCGAAAAATTAATTCTTTGTTATTTTTTTTGTCTTCTTCTTTATGCACGATTCGAAAAATTAAAAAGACAGTCGCAACGACAATTAATTAACGTAAATGATTGTGAAAAAATTATTCACATTGGTCTTTTAATAACCAAGATATGACATTTTTTAGAAATTTTCAATAATGAGTTTCTCGCTATTCACCGGCCGCGGCTCGAGTCTTGACCTGCCGGACGCAGCTCGGTCGCTTCGTTCGCCCGCTAGTATTATTATAATGGTCAGGTAGGTATATAGCTAACCATAATTAATAAATGCGCGGTTCCTGTTCGGGAAATGCCTTAATTTCTGTTTTTTCTTATGCATTTTGTAAATAATTGTTTTTACAATTAATTACAATGTACAATTAGTCTTTCACTAATAATTTGGACTGATAATTATTTTCAAAATTTGAAAAATTCACCGTGAAAAATAGAGTAAAGAACGTAATGTCATATTACCTATGCGGAAATTCCGTAAACGCCACCGAAGAAAATAATTTTTTCCGATTCGAAGAATCCAGATGGCGGCCATTTTGTATTTTTAACGTAACGAAAAGACTCCCGGCCACTACAATCCGGTGAAATATTTTCGAAAAACCAAATCGAACTGTCACGCTTGAAACGTCAAAATCGAAAAGTTGAAAAACCGCGAGTTTTTGCACACGAAAAAACTTAATTAAAATCGAAGGATCAAGATGGCGGCCAGATTTTGGTATCGTCGTAAAGGTGAAATGTGCAGCAATAAAATATTGGTGCAAGAGCTATCCCGGATAACTGCAACTGTCATTTTTTTTAAACGTCAAATTCATGAATATTGAGAAAAAAAGGTTTTCTTTTTACCAAATGTCATTATAGTGCCGGTATAAATCGTGATTGAACTATTTTTGGCGGTGTCAAAATAAAGGCATTACATGCGATTCTCTTCTGGCTATGGTGAAAAAATAACAGCGAATGCGAAAATGTCACTTAAAAAATGTCAAACTTGAAAACTCCGAATAAGAGAAATTTTTTCCAACAACAAAAATCGTAGTGACGTTAAAAGTCTCGATCTAATTTTTTTTTTGAAGTGTCAGAATAAAGGCATTACCATTATTTAGTACGTGGTTTTGAAAAAAACTGGAAAAAAAATCTAAACTGGGACTTTTTAAACGCCAAAGTTGAGAAATCGCCAGTAAAAATCGGCCATTTTCTAAAAACCACAGCGCCGCCATTTCGAAAATTTAAGCGACGAAAATTGAAAATTCCGACAGAACAGCTCTTTCGCTATCCCGCAGAAACAATCCCCGAGTCCCTGAGTGCAAAAATGGCCGAGAAATTTTTTTTCGAAATATGGCTGATTTTCAGTGATTTTAAAGTGATTCAGCTCGTAAATCGTGAAAATTTTGAACGGGTTTTTGTTTCGCTCGCACATTTTTTATCGTAACTTTGGTTTCTTAGATAGGGGGAACATCGCAATGGTATCGGCGTACAGCCAAGAAATTGCTCTTCGAAAAATGGAAAATTTTGTCTCAATCGCGGCAACCGTCTGCCAGCTGTAGGCCGTCAAAGTCGA
This sequence comes from Malachius bipustulatus, assembly GCA_910589415.1. NCBI lineage: Eukaryota > Metazoa > Arthropoda > Insecta > Coleoptera > Melyridae > Malachius > Malachius bipustulatus. Next base: position 29,504,429 of record OU342638.1, on the reverse strand, counting down.
TTTTCAAAAATTTTTTTTTCAAATTTTCAAAAGCGTCTGTAGCGGCCATTTTGAAAAAGTTCGCGAACGCAATTTGACGTTACGCTTCTTATCGACGATGTCTGTCGACCTAAAAAAAACGTCCGTCTAAAATTTGCACCGTTTCGGAGAAAACGACGAAACAATCTGCGATCAAGCAAATCGATAGGCCTACACCCATCGATTTCTTAAAAACTTAAAAAAAATAAAAACGACTGAAATTCACAAAAAAGCATCATGAAGTGATTGCAAATCTAGAACCGAAGAGCCTTTTTCGTTTTCTTGCATAGTTTCGGAGAAAATGGCGTTCAAATATCAAATTATATAGTAATATAGGGGAAAATGGGTGTTTCGAATACACGAAATATTTTTTTTTGAATTTCGAGAAACAAAATGGCGGCCTTTTTTAATTTTGACGTAAAGAAGAGACTTCAGGTTACGACTCTCATTTGAGAAAATTGCGAAATTAAAATTAAAACTGTCATTTTTTAAATGTCAAAATCAAGAGCATTTAAAAAAATTGTTTCTCATTTCAACAAAACTCATTTCGGCATTTTGTTGATTCCACAGACCGCATCGACATATTTGACAGCTGTCAAAAAAAATTCCGTGCTTCTCGCGACCTGTTCTCTCTTTCACGACCAACTTGAACTGTCAAACTAACGCGTGACTAACTTTGACGCGAATCTAACTTCTACGCGCGGGCTCGGAACTTCCCATATTGGTCCTTCAGGAGCGATATAGAAAAAAATAACACAAAAAGAGATGAATGGCAGATTTTAACTACGACGCGGAATCTACTGATCACAGTGCCGTAGAGCGACCTAGAAAAAAGGTAACACGAAAAAAACATGAAAAATTCCAACTTTGACGGGGATCTACTGACAAAACGGGCCGAAGGCCCGCCATTGAGGGCCGAAGGCCCTCAGCCGCCGGCAGGCCAAGGTCGAGGAACGAGACCTTGTTAGTTCCGAGACCCCGGCGTAGCCGAGGTTTCGAGGAACTTAACGCGCCCTTGTAGTGGAAAAATGTCTGTCACCCAAGAAAATGTCTGTCCGTCCGTGCGTTTTGCTAGGAAACACTCTAGAGGCGCCATTTTTCGTCGTAGAAAGTTGAAATTTGGCTCGATTGTAGAGGCGCACGGTCCCACGATGCCTATTGAAAATGAGCGGGATCCGTCATCGGGAAGAGTCTTTTTTTCGGGAATTTCGGGTTTATTCGGGAACGACCTAGGAAACACTCTAAGTGTCCGAAAGTTGCACCGATCGGGATAAAACTTGGTAGGGACGAAGATCGGGAGCCCCAAATACGACCTATTGAAAATGGGCCGGATCCGAGAATTTTAAGGCCCCCTTTCAGGGCCGTACTTTTTTTTGCAAGGTCCCACATATAGGACTTTTTCTCGGTAACGGTACATCGCGGAGAGATTCTGCTACTACAGTTACTTAGGGAAAGAATGGACGTACAAACTTTGTAGAGATCGTTTTTCGAAAAAATAATTAGGTGAGCGGTAATCGGCCCTCAAAAAATGGAACATACTTTTTTCGCATGATTTTTCGATTTTTTCGAACTTTTTCGAATTTTTTTCAAAATTTATTCGACCAATCGAAAAAACAGCAAAACAGTGAGATAGAGCCGTTCGTTGCCTACAAAAAAGATAATCATAATTTTTACGTGAAATGTCGCCAAAACCGACTTATTAAAAAAAAACAAAAAAGTCTGTCATTTTTTCAAAAAATCACAAAAAAATTTTTTATTCGAAAACGGTGCATCCTAGAGAAAAATCGAATCAGACCTTTTTTGAATAGTTCTTTAAATGCTATTTTATTATACGAAACATTTTCCGGAAAAATTCCCGGTTTTTGAGCGGGAATCGTTTCTTTAAAACAACAATTGATCAAATGCTACTCTTTAACGCATGCTTTCGAATTTTTTTCGAAATATTGTCGACCGATCGAAAAAATAACAAAGCTCTATGATAGAGGCGTTCTTTGCCTACAAAAAAGATATATATAGTTTTTTTCCTAACCGTTGTAAAAACTGTCAAAATCAGGAAAAACTTCGGTGGGTCATTTCGACTATTTACCGCCCGGTCATTTGTATCTCCCTGTATTTTCTTAATCGTGAATTATTTTTTCATTTTTTTTTCTTCAACACATAATTTGAAGTTTTGGCTTCATTTGATCTCGATTATGTTGGTACTTTAAACGAAAAATAAAAATTTTCCTCGCTGCTCGAAAATTAGCTTACACTTTTATTTTTATTAAAAAATCGAAAAATTAATTCTTTGTTATTTTTTTTCTCGTCTTCTTTATGCACGATTGAAAAAACTAAAAGGACAGTCGCAACGACAATTAATTAACGTAAATGATTGTGAAAAAATTATCCACATTGGTCTTTTAATAACCAAGATATGACATTTTTTAGAAATTTTCAATAATGAGTTTCTCCCTATTCACCGGCCGCGGCTCGAGTCTTGACCTGCCGGACGCAGCTCGGTCGCTTCGTTCGCCCGCTAGTATTATAATAATGGTCAGGTAGGTATAGCTAACCATAATTAATGAATGCGCGGTTCCTGTTCGGGAAATGCCTTAATTTCTGTTTTTTCTTATGCATTTTGTAAAAAATTGTTTTTACAATTAATTACAATGTACAATTAGTCTTTCACTAATAATTTGGACTGATAATTATTTTAAAAATTTGAAAAATTCACCGTGAAAAATAGAGTAAAGAACGTAATGTCATATTACCTATGCGGAAATTCCGTAAACGCCACCCAAGAAAATAATTTTTTCCGATTCGAAGAATCCAGATGGCGGCCATTTTGTATTTTTAACGTAACGAAAAGACTCCCGGCCACTACAATCCGGTGAAATATTTTCGAAAAACCAAATCGAACTGTCACGCTTGAAACGTCAAAATCGAAAAGTTGAAAAACCGCGAGTTTTTGCACACGAAAAAACTTAATTAAAATCGAAGGATCAAGATGGCGGCCAGATTTTGGTATCGTCGTAAAGGTGAAATGTGCAGCAATAACATATTGGTGCAAGAGCTATCCCGGATAACTGCAACTGTCATTTTATTTAAACGTCAAATTCATGAATATTGAGAAAAAAAGGTTTTCTTTTTACCAAATGTCATTATAGTGCCGGTATAAATCGTGATTGAACTATTTTTGGCGGTGTCAAAATAAAGGCAGTACATGCGATTCTCTTCTGGCTATGGTGAAAAAATAACAGCGAATTCGAAAATGTCACTTAAAAAATGTCAAACTTGAAAACTCCGAATAAGAGTAATTGTTTCCAACAACAAAAATCGTAGTGACGTTAAAAGTCTCGATCTAATTTTTTTTTTGAAGTGTCAGAATAAAGGCATTACCATTATTTAGTACGTGGTTTTGAAAAAAACTCGAAAAAAAATCTAAACTGGGACTTTTTAAACGCCAAAGTTGAGAAATCGCCAGTAAAAATCGGCCATTTTCTAAAAACCACAGCGCCGCCATTTTGAAAATTTAAGCGACGAAAATTGAAAATTCCGACAGAACAGCTCTTTCGCTATCCCGCAGAAACAATCCCCGAGTCCCTGAGTGCAAAAATGGCCGAGAAATTTTTTTTCGAAATATGGCTGATTTTCAGTGATTTTAAAGTGATTCAGCTCGTAAATCGTGAAAATTTTGAACGGGTTTTTGTTTCGCTCGCACATTTTTTATCGTAACTTTGGTTTCTTAAATAGGGGGAACATCGCAATGGTATCGGCGTACAGCCAAGAAATTGCTCTTCGAAAAATGGAAAATTTTGTCTCAATCGCGGCAACCGTCTGCCAGCTGTAAGCCGTCAAAGTCGATTTTCAAAAAAAAAAATTTCAAATTTTCAAAAGCGTCTGTAGCGGCCATTTTGAAAAATTTCGCGAACGCAATTTGACGGTACGCTTCTTATCGACGATGTCTGTCGACCTAAAAAAAACGTCCGTCTAAAATTTGCACCGTTTCGGAGAAAATGGCACATCAATTTGTGGCGAAAATAATTGAAAGGGGTACCCATTCGTTTTTTTGGGAAATATTGACCTAAAATAAAAACGGCTGAAATTCACAAAAGGGCATCATGAAATAATTGCAAAATTAGAACCGAAGAGCTTTTCTCGTTTTCATGCATAGTTCCGGTGAAAATGGCGTCCAAATAACGAATTAAATGACAATTATGATGAAAATGGATGTTTCGAACACACGAAATAATTTTTTTTAATTTTGAAAATCAAAATGGCGACCATCTATTAATTTTGACGTAAAGAAGAGACTTCAGGTTACGACTCTCATTTGAGAAAATTGCGAAATTAAAATTAAAACTGTCATTTTTTAAATGTCAAAATCAAGAGCATTTAAAAAAATTGTTTCTCTTTTCAAGAAAACTCATTTCGGCATTTTGTTGATTCCACAGACCGCATTGACATATTTGACAGCTGTCAAAAAAAATTCCGTGCTTCTCGCGACCAACTTGAACTGTCAAACTAACGCGTGACTAACTTTGACGCGAATCTAACTTCTACGCGCGGGCTCGGAACTTCCCATATTGGTCCTTCAGGAGCGATATAGAAAAAAATAACACAAAAAGAGATGAATGGCAGATTTTAACTACGACGCGGAATCTACTGATCACAGTGCCGTGTAGCGACATAGAAAAAAAGGTAACACGAAAAAAACATGAAAAATTCTAACTTTGACGGGGATCTACTGACAAACCGGGCCGAAGGCCCGTCATGGAGGGCCGAAGGCCCGAGGCCGCCGGCAGGCCAAGGTCGAGGAACGAGACCTTGTTAAGTTCCGAGACCCCGGCGAATGCCGAGGTTCTCGGAACTTACTGCACCCTTCCTTCGCAAAAATGTCTGTCGTCCAGTCTGTCACAAATTCTAGGAAACACTCTAGAGGCGCCATTTTTCGTCGTAGAGACCTGAAATTTTGCTCCTTTTAAATTTCGCACGGTCCCACGATGCCTATTGAAAATGAGCGGGATCCGTTACCGGGAAGTGTCTTTTTTTAGGGACTTTCGGGTTTTTTCGGGAATCGCCTAGGAAACACTCTAAGTGTCCGAAAGTTGCACCGATCGGGATGAAACTTGGTAGGCACGAAGCTCGGGACCCCCAAATACGACCTATTGAAAATGGGCCGGATCCGAGAATTTTAAGGCCCCCTTTCAGGGCCGTACTTTTTTTTGCAACGTCCCACATATAGGACTTTTTCTCGGTAAGGGTACATTGCGGAGAGATTCTGCTACTGCAGTTACTTAGGGAAAGAATGGACGTCCAAACTTTGTAGAAATCGTTTTTCGAAAAAATAATTAGGTGAGCGGTAATCGGCCCTAAAAAAATGGAACATACTATTTTTGCATATTTTCGAATTTTTTTTTTAAATTTATTCGACCAATCGAAAAAACAACAAAACACTGAGATAGAACCGTTCGTTGCCTACAAAAAAGATAATTGTGATTTTTACGTGAAATGTCGCCAAAACAGACTTATTCAAAAAAACAAAAAAGTCTGTCATTTTTTCAAAAAATCACAAAAAATCACAAAAAAAATTTTTATGCAAAACGGTGCATCCTAGAGAAAAATTAAATCAGACCTTTTTTTAATAGTTCTTCAAATGCTATTTTATCATACGAAACATTTTCCCGAAAAATTCCCGGTTTTTGAGCGGGAATCGTTTCTTTAAAACAACAATTGATCAAATGCTACTATTTAACGCATGCTTTCGAATTTTTTTCGAAATATTGTCGACCGATCGAAAAAATAACAAAGTTCTATGATAGAGACGTTCTTTACCTACAAAAAAGATATAAAAAGTTTTTTTCCTAACCGTTGTAAAAACTGTCAAAATCAGGAAAAACTTCGGTGGGTCATTTCGACTATTTACCGCCCGGTCATTTGTATCTCCCTGTATTTTCTTAATCGTGAATTCTTTTTTCATTTTTTTTTCTTCAACACATAATTTGAAGTTTTGGCTTCATTTGATCTCGATTATGTTAGTACTTTAAACGAAAAATAAAAATTTTCCTCGCTGCTCGAAAATTAGCTTACACTTTTATTTTCATTAAAAAATCGAAAAAATAATTCTTTGTTATTTTTTTTGTCTTCTTCTTTATGCACGATTGGAAAAATTAAAAAGACAGTCGCAACGACAATTAATTAACGTAAATGATTGTGAAAAAATTATCCACATTGGTCATTTAATAACGAAGATATGAATTTTTTTTTGAAATTTTCGATAATACGTTCCGGCGATTCACCGGGCACGGCGCGTGTCTTGACCCGCCGGAGCGCTGGCTCGGTCGTTCGTTCCCCGCTAGTATAATAATTATAATGGTCCGGTAGGTATAAATAGGTAATCATGATGAATGCGCGGTTCCTGTTCGGGAAATGCCTTAATTTCTGTTTTTTCTTATGCATTTTGTAAATAATTGTTTTTACAATTAATTACAATGTACAATTATTAGTCTTTCACTAATAATTTGGACTGATAATTATTTTCAAAATTTGAAAAATTCACCGTGAAAAATAGAGTAAAGAACGTAATGTCATATTACCTATGCGGAAATTCCGTAAACGCCACCGAAGAAAATAATTTTTTCCGATTCGAAGAATCCAGATGGCGGCCATTTTGTATTTTTAACGTAACGAAAAGACTCCCGGCCACTACAATCCGGTGAAATATTTTCGAAAAACCAAATCGAACTGTCACGCTTGAAACGTCAAAATCGAAAAGTTGAAAAACCGCGAGTTTTTGCACACGAAAAAACTTAATTAAAATCGAAGGATCAAGATGGCGGCCAGATTTTGGTATCGTCGTAAAGGTGAAATGTGCAGCAATAACATATTGGTGCAAGAGCTATCCCGGATAACTGCAACTGTCATTTTTTTTAAACGTCAAATTCATGAATATTGAGAAAAAAAGGTTTTCTTTTTACCAAATGTCATTATAGTGCCGGTATAAATCGTGATTGAACTATTTTTGGCGGTGTCAAAATAAAGGCAGTACATGCGATTCTCTTCTGGCTATGGTGAAAAAATAACAGCGAATTCGAAAATGTCACTTAAAAAATGTCAAACTTGAAAACTCCGAATAAGAGTAATTGTTTCCAACAACAAAAATCGTAGTGACGTTAAAAGTCTCGATCCAATTTTTTTTTTTGAAGTGTCAGAATAAAGGCATTACCATTATTTAGTACGTGGTTTTGAAAAAAACTCGAAAAAAAATCTAAACTGGGACTTTTTAACAGCCAAAGTTGAGAAATCACCATCAAAAATCGGCCATTTTCTAAAAATCACAGCGCCGCCATTTTGAAAATTTAAGCGACGAAAATAGAAAATTCCGACAGAACAGCTCTTTCGCTATCCCGCAGAAACAATCCCCGAGTCCCTGAGTGCAAAAATGGCCGAGAATTTTTTTTTCGAAATATGGCTGATTTTCAGTGATTTTAAAGTGATTCAGCTCGTAAATCGTGAAAATTTTGAACGGGTTTTTGTTTCGCTCGCACATTTTTTATCGTAACTTTGGTTTCTTAGATAGGGGGAACATCGCAATGGTATCGGCGTACAGCCAAGAAATTGCTCTTCGAAAAATGGAAAATTTTGTCTCAATCGCGGCAACCGTCTGCCAGCTGTAGGCCGTCAAAGTCGATTTTCAAAAATTTTTTTTTCAAATTTTCAAAAGCGTCTGTAGCGGCCATTTTGAAAAAGTTCGCGAACGCAATTTGACGTTACGCTTCTTATCGACGATGTCTGTCGACCTAAAAAAAACGTCCGTCTAAAATTTGCACCGTTTCGGAGAAAACGACGAAACAATCTGCGATCAAGCAAATCGATAGGCCTACACCCATCGATTTCTTAAAAACTTAAAAAAAAATAAAAACGACTGAAATTCACAAAAAAGCATCATGAAGTGATTGCAAATCTAGAACCGAAGAGCCTTTTTCGTTTTCTTGCATAGTTTCGGAGAAAATGGCGTTCAAATATCAAATTATATAGTAATATAGGGGAAAATGGGTGTTTCGAATACACGAAATATTTTTTTTTGAATTTCGAGAAACAAAATGGCGGCCTTTTTTAATTTTGACGTAAAGAAGAGACTTCAGGTTACGACTCTCATTTGAGAAAATTGCGAAATTAAAATTAAAACTGTCATTTTTTAAATGTCAAAATCAAGAACATTTAAAAAAATTGTTTCTCATTTCAACAAAACTCATTTCGGCATTTTGTTGATTCCACAGACCGCATCGACATATTTGACAGCTGTCAAAAAAAATTCCGTGCTTCTCGCGACCTGTTCTCTCTTTCACGACCAACTTGAACTGTCAAACTAACGCGTGACTAACTTTGACGCGAATCTAACTTCTACGCGCGGGCTCGGAACTTCCCATATTGGTCCTTCAGGAGCGATATAGAAAAAAATAACACAAAAAGAGATGAATGGCAGATTTTAACTACGACGCGGAATCTACTGATCACAGTGCCGTGTAGCGACATAGAAAAAAAGGTAACACGAAAAAAACATGAAAAATTCTAACTTTGACGGGGATCTACTGACAAACCGGGCCGAAGGCCCGTCATGGAGGGCCGAAGGCCCGACGCCGCCGGCAGGCCAAGGTCGAGGAACGAGACCTTGTTTAATATTTATCTAGGTTGATCTCGATTATTAACTTTTACAATAATTTAGGTACATGCACAAGCAATCTTTGCAATCTTTTTATTAAAACCCATTTTTTTTTATTCGACTACAGTGGTGATTTTTTCACTGTAGAGATAGACAGTTGCATCAATAATTCTTCCTCTTGTAACGGATTTACAGTTGAGTTGAAAGGTTAGTCTATAAGGTAAATTCAGACTCGATTAATTATTTGTGAAAGAAATTTTTATAATTATTTTCATACATTACACACTAATCTAACTATTTATGTTGATTTAATTTAACGCGAATTAATGTCTATGTGATAATATCTAGGTACCAAGAAGCCTGTTACCTAAAAGAACGGAAGCTCGTTTGTTCTCTTTTTGCTAACAGTATATCACTATATGAGCGAATATGATACCATTATTCACGAGATGATGATAATCCCACGAGTTTAGCGAGTGGTATTGTCATTATCAAGTGAATAATGTTCATATTCGAGAATCTGATACTATGCTTTTTCTACTCTTATAAAAAATATTTCATCAAAATATATTTTTTTAATTTTTTTTTTTTTTACTGCTTGAAATAACTGCTAGTGCCGACTGCGCATGCCTGGATTCTGGGTCTAGGATGGCGGTAGATACTTGTGTGTTCATTGTAGAAAATAAATGTTAGTTACCGTTCCTATTCATAGCTTTGCTCTGTTAATCAAATTCACAGCTTTTGATTGCTCCACGAGCGGGAATTATGAATAATTATAATTCAATACCTATGAATAATAACATTCATAATCCAAAAAGCTCTGCATTTCACACTAATGAGAAATTGCTTTTGTGTTGCACTATACTATTGTTTCGCACTATACTTTTCCTACAATTCACTTTAACTACGCCACTTATATTATTTCAGTCCGCTTAGGAATTGTATATTTAAATTACTATTTAAAATTATAATAACAATATTCATTTTTATGTAGGTATTAATTATATTTATGATTATTACCTATAATCCTATAAACAATTAACATGACATTTCGACAGATCGAATATTACAGTATAATTGACTGGTCAGTGGTAGTGGTCAGGCTGATTGAGAGTGCGTGAAAATTGACAGATATTATATGTTAATACCAATCATATAATAGAGTTGTCCGGTAGGTATCTATTTCCCTAGGGTACCTGATTAAGCTGCTCTTAGAATTTTATAACACCTACCCTCCCAATTCAGTTAAACTATATGTCTTGAGTGTACTAATAAATAATAATAACACATAAATCAGCACATAAATACTCTTTCAAAAGCACTGTTTCACTCATCACTATTATTGTTGTCACCCAATATTGTCTATTTTATAAACCTTACAAAGTGTTTACTCTGTGGTTTGGACTATTGAATAAACGTGAGAAATCTTATAGTTTGCGTACTAATAACGATGCGCAAAGTGGTAGGTACTTTGTATAATAGTGATCGTAGGAAAAAGTTATTTATTTTATTAATGATTATATTTAAAGATATCTCTTAATCACTGAAATATTAGAATACAAAATTTAACAAGATTTTTTGAATTATTTGTTAATAATATTATGTAAGTTATTGATATTAAACGAGCTGTTTTAATAAACGAGAAAGAATCGGCATCAATGGATACATATGTACTGGGGACGACTGTAGTAATAAATAAAATAATTACTTTTAATGATATTTTTAATGACGATTTTCATGTCACGCAATAAATAATTGTAAGACAAAACAATTGATCGATTTAATAATTAAAGCAGCCATAAACAACATTACTGGACCAAAATCTTATGGGTAGATTATAATATTTGCTTGTTGATACAGACGTATAATTAAATATGTATAGGTACATCGACTTCCTGTCTCGATTACCTTTACCTTTTGTATGATAAGAAAAATTCTATGAGGTACCTATGTACTTATATGAATAGGTAAATTAATATTTTATCACTTACGTATAACAGCTGTGCGTAAAACCGAACTTTTCGCACCGGGCATAAAATGCGGTGTGGTGTAAGAAAAAACACTCAATCTTTCGGAAAAATTTCTCCCGCGGAAAAGTTTTCTTATATTATTTTCACAATGATAATAAAAGTGGCAAATTAATAATAACCGAAAATTGAGTCAAAAAATTGTAAATCAAAATCTTCAAATTGATTATTAATCAATATACTCTGATCGTGTGCTATTTCTTGTGTAGTTGCGAGCATTCTTTGGCAATCCTTTTATCAATCCACTGATATAATAAGACAAATGATAGATGAAATTATAAAAAATATTATAAAAAGTAGGTATAGAAGAAATATAAAAATATAAAACTGAAATCTAAAAATACCATCAAAGTTAAGTGAACCGATAAGATAAAACAATTAAGGCATCAAAGTAATAATGAATGCTTCCGAATAATTCTTTGATTATGATCTTACGAGGTAAAAAATGGATGCTTGACTGATATTGAAGTTCCTGATTAAGATAATAGTTAAATTTATTTCTACAAAGTAAGTACAAATATGATATGCAATATGCAAATTTCAAAGTACTAAGGTATGTAATTCTTCCACTTAATAATTTATGCCTCAAAGTTCATTTAAACATCAGCCCGCAGCCGCTTCGTTACCGATCTACGAATATTATTAAAATATATAATAATATTTTAATTCTTATTTTTTCATATTTTTTTCTTTACAGCTTCTTCAGTTTTTGAGATATTTAGCTCAAATTTGGAATCCAGGTTACGCTGTAGAGATTACATCATTGGACATGGAGTATGGACATGACAGAATGGTTGTGAGAACCTACAAGAAGTCTTTTTCCCTGAATTTTTCCTATTTCACCCACATTTCACCCCCTGAATTTTTTTACGATACGCCACTGGTAAATTCTGGAATACACTGTGAATTTTCATTTTGTTTTTTACTTTTTGGTCTTCTGTAGTTTGTTTGCCTTTCCAACCGTTATCAATAAAAAAAGAAACAATTTCCTCTAATTCGTTAGTTGAAATACAAATTTTTGAAATCATAAAACAGGCTCTGGTTTATTTTGTATATTATAATTTCTCAATAACTTTAATTTTGAGCATAAACTTTTAAGCATAAAATAAGTTCCAAAATAAAATAAAAAAAGATAAGAATAAAATAACATACCCCCTCCACTGGCTATCTCTACCACAGCAACGGCCGGTCTCTCCGATGATGTAATGGATTCCTGAGTCAGACGATGACTCGTTTGGGTCTGACGTAATGCCGGATACCAAATCCTCCGCAGTTTCATTTCTTCCTCGTGCCCATTGAAAATTATTTGGACGTTTAGGGTGCAATAGTGTGAAGTAGTGGGCAGGACTTTCGTGTCCTTTCAAAGCATACGGCGTGATCGTCCTGAAGCACGGTATCGCACGGTGAAGCAGCTGTGTCGTGGAAAAACGTAACACTCTTTCCCACAGATCTCCGTCACTGAAACCAAAAACAATCAATCGTTATTGGAACTTGGAAATTGTAGAACTGTGAAAAATTTCGAAGTAATGCTATACCTATGAATTTTCTGCACTGATTAATGAAACACCCTGTACATGGGTAAAATATGAAATCTCGATTTTTCTGTTTTTCAGCATTTTCATATTTTATTTCAGATTCGTAATAACCGAAATCTCATCAATGAGGGGTATAAAATACTTCCAGTACAAAAATTTCCCAGGCCTTATAATTAAGAGCCACTTGTATCTTGGACATGCTGAAATTTTGTCAAAATGTAAAAATCAAACCACAATGGAGAATATTCTAGACTAGAAGATATAAAAAAAAAGTTTCATGCATCGGCCGGGAATCGAACCCGGGCCGCCCGCGTGGCAGGCGAGCATTCTACCACTGAACCACCGATGCAACTGGTGAGTGATCGTGCAGTCATGCTCAAACAGAACCGCTCACCTCAATAATTTCAATTAAAACACTCCATTTTATTTCTCCAAATGAATATTACAAAAATGCGTTTACAGACAAAATTTTTACACATCCCTGCATGCGGTTCCTGTCATCCATGGTAACTACCTACATATCAATTATTATTATCCAAAGAAATGATTATCAGAGAGAGAGGTGCCATTGTATGCAACCCACAGTGCACAAAAAATTGAAAAGGTGTACTGTGTGTTGCATACATAAGTTTCGGGAGTAAGATGGCCTTCTAGACCTTGGACTTTCTTCCCCAGCTTCCCCTTGTCCTGATTTAAGAACAGAACTCTGAATTCTCAGCTTCCATAAACAGAGATTGATAGTCATTTATTTTTTTTAGAGACATTTATTAAGCTTTAGGTTGCATTTGAATGTTTTCTAAAACTGAGGAATCCTCAGGAAAGCCGAACTCTACCATATTAGTGGTCAGGAGATTTCACCAAAATGATAAGGAGAAAAAATTCTCCAGCTTTGGTTAGACCGATAAACCAAACAATGCCAGTTTCTTAGCAACTGGCAGTAAATAAAATATTCTCGATCATAATTTCAGCGAATTATCAGCAAAAGTATACCTAATGCTCCCATCAAACTATAAGAGAAACCATGTCTGGTAGACTGTTGAGTACAAAAAAAAAAAAAAATGGGAGGAAGCACTGATCCTTAATCATCGCGTGGTCAAATTACATGCAAAGGTCTACTTGATATCAAGCTGGCAATTGGGCTATGCATGCAACCTTGTGACAATAATTGGAAGAATCAACCAAAAGAAAAAAACAAGCCCAAAGGTACAGTGATTTGCTTATCTTTTTCCGAAAAGTAGTTCATATAAAATTAAGTTTAGAGCCAACATTCTCCACAACTTTTTGATGTTTAGAAGAGCTACAGTAGGGCAACTAACTCACACAACAAACATTGTGGTGTCAAAAAAGCTCTTGGGGTGTGAATTTTCACATTTTCTTCACATCAGCAGTGAAGAATGGATTTACAAGGAAACTTGGGATAGGAACTTCAGGTAAGCGAAACTGCACTGCATACTGCATATTATTCTACTTCTGGCAAAATCACCCATTCAGATCATCTCCAAATAATTAAACTTTTCACCAGCTCGTAAATAATATCAGTGCAATGTTCCTCAACTAAATAATAAATTGATACTCTTGCATTACAACAATAATTCATTTATTAAGCATCTGAAAATGATATAAGTACATACAATATTCCATATACATTTTCAATTTTTTTTTGTCTTTATTATACAACAAAATCGATCCTGTTTACACAGTCATATACAAAATTCGAAAATTTCATGGCAGACAATTTTTATATTAAATAAATACGATAAAATCTCTTTAAATACTGACATTACATGAACAGATTATGGTGATATTCACTATTATTTTCATAATCTCTTCTAAGTTTAATGACCCTAAAACACTCTTATGGTTAGTTAAGTTTTTTAATTAAGTAGTATATTTACCATCCTATGGCTTTTTTATTATACTATTCTGAAATGGTAACAGAAAATTACAAGAACCATTGTTATGTTACAACTACACTACTTAGGGGAACCTGCCCCTGGTCCGTAATTCACCCAGAACACTCATCCCTTTCAATCTTACAAAAAGTCACCATAAATTATTATTGATAGGCATATTTGGTCAGTTCAGCTCAACAACAGGAACGAATTTTCTGATACCATTTCATATTTTTCGTATATTAGCTGCATAGTTACTTAAATTATCTTAAATTTTCAGAAAATTAGTTACATTCTAGTTCTACCTACTATTGTTCAACATGCACGCTAAAAATATCAATAATAGGGGTATATTAATCATCTTAATAAAATACAATAAAATACTGGAAGACAGAAAACTAAGTAAGTACAATAAATGTTCCAATTGCACTGCTTTAATAACAAATATATAACTGGGGCCTATTTAAAATAAAAAGTAGTAAAAGTGTCAATCCAAAAATTTAATGACACCGACACCGACACTACTACATCTTTATTTTTATGACAGTCTTAACACGCATTGTATTGTAAAGTTAAAATGATTTTCTCAATCAAAACAAATAAGTAAAAGAAAATCAACCATGGCTAGTGTTACTGTTAGTACCTTATACCTAACAAAAGAAGTGTCTGAACTTGATTGAAAAAGTCATCAAGCAAGCTAGACCGCTTTTTCAGTAATCCAACAATTCCAAACATTATGCACACTCGACTATCAAATTGTGTATAAAATTAGTAAGATATGTAATTATGTAAAAAGATATACAATAAAGTGTATAAAAACTTGAGAATATACAGAATATCTAAATATAAACTTTGATAAGAACTATTTCAAATCAACTCAAGTCTATGATGAAAGTACGAAATTTAAAAAATTCAACTAAAGCTTTTCAAAGCAAGCAAGCAAGGATGTTACTAAATTTATTTCATCACGAATTCCTGGAGCAAACCGATTCGATTACGTCATTAAAAACGAAGGTACATCCCGCTCCCTCCCTGAGGGTTGCTTTTTTTATTTTCCTCTCAAAAAGTGACTGAACTAGTTAGATAACTTAATAATTAGAAAACAAACGTATAGGTGCAGTCATTACTTCTTGTTGTAGTAATGGTAGAAATTTCAGTAATAATGAACATGTCGGGGAACCCTCACCCTCATAATAATAAACACTGTTACAGGACTCAATCCAGTAATTATATCAAAATTGAACAACTGTGCCTCAGCTTGCTTAAAAAAATCCTGCCTGCATCATTGGGCAATCGCAACACTCTGAAGCGCACAGAAATTAGAGAGAGACTCTTTATTAAAAAAGCGGGAAGGGAAAAATCAGGTCATGAACTCTGAAAGCATGGGCAGATTATACACAAAGCACAAAGGTTTGAAGTACAACTTGGTGGGTACTTGAACAAAAAGTAACTTGAAGGTGATAAGCGATTACATCACCGAGATCGTGACAAGGAAAGAAAACAGTTCTGGAGAGATCCCAATTGAAAAATGAGTGTTTTGGCCGGTAGGATTCAGCAACTATCCTCGTAGGAGAACCACTCCAGGGTGGAATTCCCCTCAATAAAAAAGACTGAATGGCTTTTCATAGCCTCGACTGATAAATCAGCCACCTTATTCGTTATATCTGGCATTAACAACTCTGAAGTTTTAAAAAATTATTGGCTTTGGTAGTGTTTAAATAATTTACTCAGGGTTGGAGAGTAATAGATAATGACAGTTTGACATTTGTGGCAGCTGCCTCACTTGAGTGAAAACGACTTATGCTATTAACAAATGCACAAATAATTGCAACGTTGTCTAATAGATGAAAAAAAGGAACTTCTTTGGTGAATTAGAAATTGCAGATGAAAAGCAAAACGATAACGACCTAACTCACATAATTTCCTATTCTAAGGAACAATTTTCACGGTAACTAAATTTTATTTATATTGCACACATAAACATATCAATTTATACAAGGTGAGCAACATAAAATTAACCCTGTAATCATGGAAAACTTCTTAGCTTCGATTATAAGAAAGAAAAAAAAATTAGGTACACCCACCCAGCTCTCTTTGGTTAGAAAAAATTTAATTAAAATTAATGTGACTTCAAAAACTTGTAATATTTTAAAATTAAAGTACCCGATTTAAAAATGTAGAATTATTAATTCATAACAATGTTAAGTACTGGTAGTAAGTTAATAAAAATGCCTACTTTTTGAAAATGGTACACTTTTTCATCCACATTTCCAAAGAATGCAAGTAATTGATTTCAATTTAAAACAATTATTACTAAGACATCAATAACAACAATTAAAGCTGACACAATTCTTTAAGAATGCGACTGTAAAAGTTTTTCAGTCCATTAAAAATTAAGTAGAGGCGAGTAAGTAAGTAAAACAATACTGATAAATGATAATTGACAAATTTTTTACATAGTAACATTTTTTAATCCTATCCTGATTCGTTCATTCAACAGTATTACGCAGAAATTGTTTTAAACAAGCAAAAACGACCTATTTATTTATATTCCAGGTCAGGTATTGATATTCAGGTTTACAGATTCACTATAAGAAAATGAAAACTAAAGTTTAAGTAGGCTATGGATAAAATTTCATGTCTCAGATTGAATCCTACAATATAATCATTAAATCAACAATTCTGGTTGTAATCAAACAACTATGGTACGGTGTTGTGGGATTTCAAAAGCCTAAACAAAAAGGATCTGTCTTCATTTGTTTCCGAGATATTGCAATATATTTTTTTTTCAATATGGCAACATTGCATTGAATTTTCAGATAAGAGAACCGTCCGCAATCTATTATTGTTGATGTTGGCTATTCTATGGTAGCAGTTTGCAGTCATTTATCAAAATTTAGCTGTCACTAATTTAAACCCATATTCACAAACGATAATTTCCTAAATAATCATCTCCATCTCATTCTAATACATGTAAACTGTATATCTCCATCCCACCTATTTAATTATTTTCGAACTACTACGGAGAAGGAATGCTTTGTGAATACGGGCATCAATCTGACATGATACTTTCTTCCAAAGCCTACTTAAATCAAACTTTCATTTACTTACATGCTAGATACAGTAAAATGGCTTGCAACTATAAAACGAAATCAGAACAGGATTGATAACAAATACAAAAAATTCTTAATTAAACGATACTGAAAATCGTAGGAACAACAATAAATAAAGGCGGATGTCACCTGCACAGCATAAGTGAAACGTTCAATAAATAAACCAAACCTCACCTATTCTCGAAACTATCGATTCCTAACGTCTTAACGACATCGCTGTTCCTCGGTTTCTCCCTCCTCTTTCTCTCCAATGAATTAAAACTGACCTGAACTTTCAGATTCTTATCGTAATGAACCGGAGTGTTCGGGAACGAATTGAAAACCACTTTCGGGCTAGAGGAGCAGACGTTAGAGACGGTAGCGTCGTCGTAAGGAAGATCCTCGATATCGAAATGGGAGTTCGCTATATCGAAACTGGTATTCTGACTTTTCACGCTCCTGTACAACAAATCCGTTGGGCTTGAATTATTGACGGTAACATCGTTGTTTTCATCGACGGGAAAACTAGAAAACTGCACTTCGTCGGTGTTGGTATTGCTACTTTCGTTATCGTTACTTTCCAGCCCGTTTGCTTCGGGGATACTTTCGACGTTCAGATTGTGGTGACCGGCAAGTATGAGTTTACGTAACGGACTAGAATAACTCACATTTGGTATGCTTTGGCCGAAATTACTTTTATCATCGTTCCGTTCTACGTTGCATCGTTCCAGATCGCCGAGATCCAAAGAGAAACTCCGAGGCACTTCAGGGATCTGGACACCGGTCCCGGGCTCGCACGGTTCGTACAACTTATTCAAGATGTGGTTCTTATCGAACTTATTCTCCCTTTCGATCACAAACTCGGCCGTGCAGGTCGGCTCGATGTTCTGAGGACTGGCCGCAGACTTGAATTCGGAAGTAAGCACCGGCCATTTTGTGTCGTTTTCAAGATCCCTTTCGATGGCCAGGTACTTCCGTTTCGATTTATCGATATTATGAAACTTGTAACGTAAAATTTTAAAGACTAACTTATCGATTACATAATGCTCGATCAAGAAACTGGCGATCAAATTAATCAAACCGTATAGCAGCAAATATAAGCGAAAGTTAAAGCTGTCGGGCATTTTCAACAAGAAAAAATCTTGCAGGAACTTTGCAGGATACAGCGCCAAGTATACCGAGAAAGACGTCAATGAGATCGCGGTCAGAACGAACCCGTAATTTCTGAAAATGCTAGAACGGTAAGGTTTACCTTTCGAGAAAACCAAAGCCAATATTATGTACTGAAAACTCGAGATTGTAAAAATCGTGTAGTTCTCGGTACTGGACAGATCCTCGGGATCACCTTCTCTGGGAACGTACCACGGTTCCAATTTCATGTGCTGCCAGGCGAGCACCTGGAAGAACACGATCAAAACCACCTGAGCGATGAGCGAAAGCACCGGCGTCAGATTGATGAGACTAGTTAAGGGTGGCTCCTTGACGAGCTTTCCCTTGTAAGCCTCGTTCTTCCCGAAAAAGAAGGCGAAAATCGAGATGATGAAGAGATCGATGTACAGGAACTCCATGTCGGTCAAGTTACACTCGACCGAGTATAGAATCATGACGGAAAGAAACTGACAAAGGCTGTAAGCGGCCATGTACTTGAAGATCCCGAAACTTGTGACCAGAGCCGCTCGACCCTCTTTAACGACATCGATGACGCAAGCGATGGTGGGATTCTTGGAGGTGAAGGGCGAGGCGACCGATGACTCGGCTTCAGACAGAGAGACTCCTGTATGAGCCGCCTTTAGAGCCCCGCAATCGTTGGCCCCGTCACCGCACATCGCTGTAAAAACCACAAAATCAAAACTAAAGAAAAACACGCACCACAAAATCAACTTACAGACATAGTATCCGAGATTTTGCAGCTCCTCCACCAACTGCTGCTTCTGTTCCGGAGACATCCTGGCGTATATGTTCCCCCTAGTAACAATCCTGGCCAACAGATGAGAATGATGCTCCCTGATCACGCCCCAAGACTTCCCGGTCATGGCGAACCTGTAATCGTTATAGACGCCCTGCGGGTAGGGAATCCCCCGCTCGGGATCACGGATGCTGCCGGTCGGAAGCTGGGTTTCCGCTGTGTCCAGAGATTTTACGCTGACAGACTCGGAGAGCAGGGAGGAGTCGTGCGGGACCTCTGTCGTAGTGGTAAGGGTATAGTAGAGCTGAGGTGGACTGGATGAGTCCGAGTTGATGGTTATGATGGATTGGTGAGGACGGACGATGCCGCAATCCTTGGCCACGGAAAGAGCGGTTAGGATGTTGTCACCTGGTTTTGGGAATTACGATTATCATTTAATAAAACGCTGGGAGACTTTATACAATGAACACTTACGTGATTACAATTAAATGCTTATTATCGGCATGCATTTAAAGCTCTATTTGGGGAACAGGAGCTAGTTATTTGGGGATAAAACTAATTTTTTTTTTCATTCAAGCAAAACCAACTTTTTTAAGAATCAATAAGACTTACCAGTCACCATGATGACTCTGATCGAGGCCTGGTTGAGCACCCCGATGCACTCGGTAGTGTCCTCCTTGAGCCTGTTCTCGAGCACAATCAGTCCCAGCAGATGCATATCTTTTTCGATGGTCTCCCTGGTGACCTTCTGTACGCGAGTGTAGCTCATCCGGAGCTCCCTGTGCGCCAGAGCGATCACTCTGTATCCCTCCCGGGTGTAACGTTCAAGGATCACGTGGAAGTCGCTGGGGACCGTCTCGGGGGTGACTAATGTCAGGATGATCTCGGGGGAACCCTTGCAGTAGAACTCAAAGTGGGAACCGCCTGAAAATAATCGAACGCGTTATAAAAAATAATTGCGTGTTTGGTTGGGACTTACCGAGTTTCCTTATAATGACTCCCATTCGTTGAGAGCTGCTGGAGAAGGGGAACTCACGGATTATACCGATCTGTGAGTCCTCGTACTCCGATTCGTTATCCCGGAATCGTTCCTTCGGCGGTTTCAGCACGGTCGGGAAGATCATGTCGAATTTGTTATTATCGGCGACCTCGTACTCTTCCATTAACCATTTGGTACTTTCAAACATCTATTAGATGGGAAAGAATGTCAAAAAATTAAATATATCTACTCATATTTTCGATCATCTATCTTACCTTCAAATCTAATGGATCGCCCACAATCTGCTTATCGATAATCGTCAACGAATGACAACAAACCAACCCGCAGACGAACGTATTATAAGGGAGAGCTTCGACGTTCTTGCAGGGTTCTAAAAATTTGCTGTTTTCAATCGGAGCGACGCAGAGTAAATCCAATCCGTCTTCGGTAAGAGTACCCGTCTAGAAAATACATAAACGCATTATGGAAAATTATAAATTAGGTCAAAAGCGGTCAATTACCTTATCAAAACAGACGCAATTAATAGACCCGGAGACGTTGATTGCACGAGGTGACATGCAGAAGATGTTCTTCTTTCTCAAACGTATCTGCGCGTAGAACCGTCCGACAGTCATGGCGGCCGGTAAAGCCGGGGGGACCACTATTGTTATCAGATCCAAGGACTGGACCACGATATCTTTGGCGGGGATCATTTTTTGAGCCTGAAAATAAGAAACGGAGCCTCAAATTAGACATGCAAAGCTCTAGACAATTTTATTGTACTCTACTGGTTCGAATTATTTTCCAGGACACCTCAAAGAGTCTTCCATACATCTATCCTAACCTTTATTGTCACGATTTTATTGTCACAGGGCCAACTTTATAACACCTCCTCCCCAAAAAACTCTTCCATCGAAACCATCAAACTCAAACCCACTGAATTGATTCCAGGTACTCCTGATACTCCAGGTACTTACCCCTTTTAATAAGAAAATAATCATGTAAATTCTGGGAAACCCGTGAAAAATTAGAAAATTTGAAACATAACCAAGGGGAATCACAGCCACCACAAGGGAAAAGAAATTAGTAACAGGGGGGTTATAATTTAGCATAGGCACTGATTTAGTTCAATCTTGAATTTTGCAAAAATGAACCCCATATTGGGAGTTATCCTCAATAAAGGACATGAGTTTTAAAGGTAAAGCCAGTCAAGTAAAACAACTCCTATTTTCCAAGAAACTACAGTACAAACTGATAGTGTAACTAGCTTACCTTATTGATGATGGTGTAAATGAAACCGACAAGCGCGATGCAACCAAGGAGCATAACAAAATAGTAGGAGTCTTTTTCAAATCGAAAATCCACGGGTGGTGGATACAGGATACTTCTCACAAGACTACCTGCAATTATTATTACAATTATTATTCTCGTGTTATAATTTTTTTCTGGATATTTACCTTTGGCAGTTGAAAACCCAGTTCGAACGACCACGGCCAAGACTTTCTCGTTACCGAAATACCTGGTCTGGATTATATGAGTTCCGCAGAATAAAGTATGACGGGCGTGCTCTTTTGGGTCGTAGATAATATCCGGAATGTTGGGGAAGGCAGTCTTGGTCACGGGAACTGATTCTCCTGTAAACAAACAGCACTTGCATTATTGTTGAATTTATAAAAATGTTCTTAAGAGTGCTTTTCCATCATCTACCTCAGCATGAAAAATCAATACATGAATGAAAATGAGGTTTTCATGTCTAGATATAACTCCACAACCAACCCCCGCATCCCCATGTGAGTTATATGCTCTGGTACTCATGTATCCCACATCGAACAAGGTTTTGAATTAGGACTGCAGGGGTTTGGATAGAGATAAGGGTGCCTATCAATATAATCAATGTGATTTTCAGTATGATACCCCTTCATCCCCTATAAATTATTCCAGAATTTTATAGAATAATATAAAATAATCCTGAATGTTCAGAGCTCTACAATGTTGAATTCAAGAATGTTCCAGAACGTCCCAGAACTCTCTGGAATATTTCTGGAATAATGGAGAATACTTCAAATGTTCGTGAAAGTTCCAGAATTCTCCAAAATTATCTAGGAAGTTCCACAATGTTCAATAAAGTTCCAGATTATTCTAGAATGTTCTGAAATGTTGAGAGAATGTTTCAAAATATTGAAGAACGTTCTAGAATGTTTCATATTTTTCTAAAATGTTTGAGATTGTTCTGTAAAGATGATGTTAATGTTCTGAAAAGTTCAACAATGTCAGAATGTCTGTGATTGTTCTAGAAAGTTCTGGAATGATCTAAAATGTTTAAGAACAATAGTGTTCGAGGATATAAGAATGTTCGAGAATACTTGGAACGTTCCAGGGAATGTGCTATAAAATTCCAGACTTTCCTAGAACGTTTAAAAATGTTTTAGAAAGTTTTTAAAAATTATGGAATGTTTGGAAATGTTCTGGAATGATCAGAAGGCTTACGAATGTTCTTGAATTTTCCAAGTTCTAGAATGATCTGGAATGTTTCATAGTGTTCAAGGATGTTCAAGAATACCTTGAAATGTTTCGTGAAGTTTCAGTTTGTTCTAAAATGTTTGAAAATGTTCTAGAAAGTTCTGGAATGATCTAGAATGTTTAAGAACAATAGTGTTCGAGGATATAAGAATGTTCGAGAATACTTGGAACGTTCCAGGGAATGTGCTATAAAATTCCAGACTTTCCTAAAACGTTTAAAAATGGTTTAGAAAGTTTTTAAACATTATGGAATGTTTGGGAATGTTCTGGAATGATCAGAATGCTTACGAATGTTCTTGAATTTTCCAAGTTCTAGAATGATCTGGAACGTTTCATAGTGTTCAAGGATGTTCAAGACTAACTTGAAATGTTTCGTGAAGTTTCAGTTTGTTCTAAAATGTTTGAAAATGTTCTAGAAAGTTCTGGAATGTCTAAGAATGTTTCTTCAACTTCCACGGACTAGCTGCTGAGCGAGCGAGACGGCTAGTAATTAAATAAATGGGGAGACACAATAAAGTTTCAGATTATTCTAGAATGTTCTGGAATGTTTCAAAATATTGAAGAACGTTCTAGAATGTTTCAGATTTTTCTAAAATGTTTGAGATTGTTCTGTAAAGATGATGTCAATGTTCTGGAATGATCTAGAATGTTTAAGAACAATAGTGTTCGAGGATATAAGAATGTTCGAGAATACTTGGAACGTTCCAGGGAATGTGCTATAAAATTCCAGACTTTCCTAGAACGTTTAAAAATGTTTTAGAAAGTTTTTAAATATTATGGAATGCTTGGGAATGTTTTGGAATGATCAGAATGCTTACGAATGTTCTTGAATTTTCCAAGTTCTAGAATGATCTGGAACGTTTCATAGTGTTCAAGAATACCTTGAAATGTTTCGTGAAGTTTCAGTTTGTTCTAAAATGTTCTAGAAAGTTCTGGAATGTTTAAGAACGTTTCTTCAACTTCCTCGGACTAGCTGCTGAGCGAGCGAGGCGGCTAGTAATTAAATAAATGAGAACTACTAACCTGTAAGCATAGATTCGTTCAGGATACAAGTTCCCGTAAGCAGCACAGCGTCACAATGCATAATACACCCGTGCGAAGGAATCTCTAGAACATCACCAGGAACCAAATGTTCCGTAGATATGACCTCGGATTTATAACCCATGTCACCGGCACCGGCGCCGGCATCAGCAGCACCTTCCGTCACAGGAATTTTCCTCAAAATTGTGCACACGTCAGAACTGTGAACTGTCGATTTCAAGTTCCGTTGGTTCTAGAAACAGACAACTTTAAATTAAAAAAAAAAAACAATAAAAATATAAAAAAATACCTTTCTGGTTTGTCGGACCGTCATGGTGATGCCGAAAAAAGACATGATCAGGATTGCGCAGGCGTAGTAATAGTACGAGTCGCAGAACCAAAGAATAAAGCTCATCAGCTGGAAAATGTAGAACGGGTTCAACACTTCCAGGAAGAGCAAGGCGAGGACCGTTTGTTCGGCGACTTCGATCCTGTTTGGTCCAAAGACAAGTTTCCTGAAATAATTTGAGTTTAATTTTATTTCACGAGTGGGAAAATCGATATAGACCTTGTAAATTGTTCCGTGAACGAGAGGCCCTCGAAACTGTGAAGTATCTCGCTGGGGACTCCCTGATCGAGACCTCGCAGCTTTACAAATTCTTGCTTATTCTCGTCCCAAATGTACGTCACCTTCTTGCATTTAAACATAAGTAACCTGCAAGAAAAATAATTAAATTATTTCCCTGATTTCTGCATTGAAATATGGGAAAAATTACAAAATAATTACACTATTGAATGTCCAAAAAACTGGTTCCAATTTTTTTTTTTGGAATTCATCACATAATGAATCAATCTCTAGATTGGCCGCGTCAGGTTCCAGAGAATTGAGATATAGCGGCAGCGAATATAGCGAATACACAGTTCTGAATCTGTGATTTCTCTGGGTCATTTCTAGAT
Source organism: Malachius bipustulatus (assembly GCA_910589415.1). Taxonomy (NCBI): domain Eukaryota; kingdom Metazoa; phylum Arthropoda; class Insecta; order Coleoptera; family Melyridae; genus Malachius; species Malachius bipustulatus. The sequence goes on along the minus strand of OU342638.1, from coordinate 29,479,842 downwards.
GCCACTGGGCCAGAGAAAGACAGTCTGCTTTGTAATTTTAGTATAATTGAAAGTGTAATTTCAGATAAGAAAAATTTACCAGTGGGGAGGGGGAGGGTGTTAATAGGAGAAGTGTTCCAAAATCATTAAAAAAAAACTTGCAATTTGTAATTTTTGATAATATTCCATCATTATTTCAGATATCTTGAAAGTTGCTGTATTGAAATTGCAATAATTTTGCTGGTTATCATTAAACTTGTAAGTATTCATCTTGTTTTGGATTAATAAATTTCCTCTTCATAACTTAAAAATTTCTTATGAACGACTTCATTGAAAGGCCAGCCTAAACAACAAGGAATTTTAATAGTGATTCAAATAACAATAATTATTGTAACTGGAACTGTTTGTATCAGCATAGCTTGTTCATTAATAATAATTTATTGTATCTCAGACATGCTCCGAACTAATTGTTTTAATTCCAAAGTTCAACACTGTCTAATTCATTTAATCATTTCAATGAACTCCTTTATAGTACTACAGCTTTGGACATTATTTATCAAACCTTTAATTACACAACTTGCATTTGAATTAACATTAATAGAACATTTATAAATGGTCTATTAATCTAATTATCGGTGAAATAGTATTTCTGTTTATTAACCCTTTTCATCGGTGAAATGTAAAATTTTCATTGCACTTGTTTCCCATGGCAAGTTTTTTGATTTTCATCCCTATTTCAGTCCGATATAAGATATAATACACTAAATGTTAGGAAACAAGAATTAGAAAAAGTGAGTTATACAGAGTGTTGGGTGTTAATGTAGCTAATATCAATGATAAGACGTGTACAAAAGCTGAGTTCTGTACCTCAAATGGATCTATCTTCAAAAAAACTGGACAAAGTATCTTTTTTTAACACCCTGTATCTCTAGAACGGTACATTTCCCAACACAACTTTGTGGGAAATTTTTCGTTTATTTTTTACAAAGAATCTGGCTTCAATTTGATTTTCAATATGAAACACTCTGTATAATCACAAAAAAGTTATTTTTCTTTTTTGCTTAGACTGATATGACACCATAAAAAAGCTTGATAAGAAGCATTTACACCAGAACAATAGGAAATCGTGTTCAGTTTGTAACGAAATCCACGGCTTTCGTTGGTAATTAGTATTTATTTTCATTATTAGAGGGGTTTATCAGGAGTGATACAGTTTTTACAACAGCGATTAGCAGGTTATCTCCACCAGCACCGGCTATATAAAGAGAGCCAACTGAAGGACTGACGAGAGGATCCGAGGTACTGACTCGCGAACAACTCTCTCTCCTGGGTGAAATGAGCTCGGAGATCAGCTGGGGCATGTAGTGAGTGCACCCATCCAGTTTACATAGCCGGCTACAGTAGATCGATGAACTGAGTTGAACCTAACTGTAACCCGGCATCGGAAGCTCGACCAGAGTGGAGTGAACTCTGGCCGGCAACCGATCAGTACATATAGGGAATCAACCGGCGCTGCATTGAGGTACCGGCTGATCCCTTCAGTCCCTACCCGGCCTGTATTGAGGGCCGGATCCAGTAACAGCCGTCCCGAGGTCATATTGAGGCATCGGGAGCGGACTTTGTTTCAGGTAGCCCCGCCGTCGGAGAATATTTTCCCAGACAGCTCCCTGGCGCGTGTTCCGGAGATTAAGGCGATCGACACGCACGGTGCGACTGCGAGCGGACTACTGGCGCTGAAGGTTCGGCCGTGAACTGATCGACGGTGGCAGCAGAGAACAACCAATCAGCTTAGCGTACGCCTCGACGCGGCTATCTGTGGCCAATCGGACCGACCGTGGAGGACGAGAGCCGGCCCACAGGATACATCAGTTATCAATATTAGCATTGCCAGAATATATATGTGTAAATAGGCATACTTGTAAATAAAGATTATAATTTTTAACTGACTTGTCGCGGGTACAAAGGGGCGGATATCCATTCCTGGGAACTCACCTCTACCTTCAGAAAATCCCGTTACAAGTTGGTCAAAAAACTCCTAATCATTCTCCAGAAATGTGTTAAATTTCTGGAAACCAGCACTGGAATATAGACCTATTTTGGATATAAAGCCTGTATAAAGCGTGATGAGCTCATCTTTATACCTTGTGTTTCATTACAAGGGTGGCTCACATTTGAGTTTCTTTTAACGACCCTAACAATCACTGTCGGGATTCCCGTTTGTAATCGAAAGGGTTGAGTATTGTAAATATAATCCGTTCACGATGAGATTTATATTGGTACCTAAGAAATGAATTATAAATATTGTTTCTCACTACCTACTACTACTTCTTGTGTTAATTTATTCCCTCTACCAAATTCCAATACAGCAAGGAAAAAAAAAGAAACTTTGTAAAGAATGAGCTCATAATGGTAGCCCAAGTCAAATAGTGGTCACCATCTTTTAAATAAAAAAAATAAACTTTGTAAAGAATGAGCTCATAATGGTAGCCCAAGTCAAATAGTGGTCACCATCTTTTATATAAAATTCGAGATGTTACATGTAGGCTTTTAGGAATTTCGAGTTCTGTATGTATTTAGCTCCAATTTTTCTTCCAATATTCTTTTGAATCGTATAAAAAATTAAAAATTATCAGCTTATGTTAACATGGTATGTTTGTAAAATATATGACAGGCCATGTACAGTATACACACGTATCAATTGTTATTTATACTTTATAAACAATCAATGCCATTGATATTGTTTATCACGAGGCAATACAACTCTTCATTATTTACTACAAACCACAATAATACATAAAACTAATGGATTCAAACTGTTTAGGCCGGAGTTTTGATTAACGCAATATCAACACGTTTCATGGGATTTTTGGCAGGATTATGAAACCAAAATTTGGATTTCGACTTTGGAAAAAATTACTTTCATAAATTACTTGGAACCCCTTTTCACATGAATGAATTTGGGGGTCTAAAAACTGAATTCTGACATCATCTGGAAGGCTACATTACTTTCTATTCCTTCACTCTTACTTAACAAATGCAACAATGTCAGATTTTTCAGCTATAATAATAATAAATTCACGATCATTGATCTCTCCACCTACCTGTCAATACTACGAAAAATCCCTTTTTCGAAATGAACAGATAAACTAAGTATTTTTTCCGCAATATCATCATCAGAGCGATGATCTAACATACTATCGTCTTTCATCGTTTTGGCCACTTCTGGTGTCAGTACTTGCAACTTCTTAACATGATATGTCTTGTGTTTTCCTTTGAAGACTTCCTGAAAACATAACAGAACATCAGAATGTTAGTTCCAGTATGAATTAGTCAAAAGCTTACAATGATGAGGATTTTTTCCGCTTCGGTGACCTTGCACATTTTGCTCGTGGCGAACAAATACCAATGCGGGATCCAGTGGAAGATCAGCCTGAGGATTCCCAAAGTGACGACAATCAAAAACCAGGTCAGACACAATCTGAATTTCGCTCGTTTGTATCCGTATATGTTCATCTCGTCGTCATCGCCTTTATTAATCAACATGTGATTACCAATCGCTTCGGAATTGCCTAAAAACATCGAGAGCTAGCAGAATAATATAAAATACACGGATATCAGTCAACGTATTGCATCACTATCACTACATTTTATGAAGTATTAGAATTAGAATGAGACTACCTAAGTACAAAAGTTAGTCAGAATGTCACATAATGAATGAACTAATTATTCTGTTACTACTAAGCAAACAATTATAAAGTCGTTATTATCTATGAAATAATTTCTCTAATTATATGTAAATTAAATATACAGTGAGAGTTTTTTAAGACTGAACATTGATAGGACTTGTTTTTCATGATCATTTCCAAAGAAAGTATTGAAGTATTATTTAAAAAAAAAAAACATTAGTTTATTTATAGGTTAGGCAAATGAGGAATAAAATGGGGGTTCAGCCATTCAGAGGAAAGTTTTGTTATTGTTTTGATTTTTTCACCCTTTTTTTGGGGGGTATTTTGAAGCTGAACACGAACTTTGTTTTTTTTGCACTTTTCCCCAAATTTTTGCCCTTTTTTCAGTTTTTGATCTAAATCTCAGAGAGGAAGCGTTTTTTTCACAAGTATATTCTATAAAAATAAAGTAGACAAAATTTCCTACATTTCTCATAAAAAAACTTTTTTTTTTTTTTTTGGAAAACTAACCGTTCCGCCGGTAGAGTGTGCAAAAAAAAAGTTCCCATTGTGTGGGGTTTTGGAAAGTTTTGATTTGCTCACCCTCTATGTTTTCTTGGGTTGGTGGAACACGAATACGAAGTTTGGTGGCAAAAAATTTGGCACGGAACTTTGTTTTTTGCACTTTTTGCCTAAATTTTTGCGCTTTTCCCAGTTTTTGATCTAAATCTCAAAAAGAAAGCGTTTTTTCCACAAGTCCATTCTATACAAAATTAAAGTAGACAAAATGTTCTACATTTTTCATAAAAAAATGTCTTTTTGAAATGCTAACCGTTCCGCCGGTAAAGCGTGCAAAAGAAGATTTTTCCATTGTGTGGGGTTTTGGAAACTTTTGCTATAGTTATGATTGTCCATCCTCTGTTTTTTTTGGGTAGCTGAACATAAATTTTCAGTTTGCGGGCAAAAATTTAGCCTGGAAGTTTGTTTGTTTCTTGCACTTTTTGCTAAAATTTTTGCACCATTTTCAATTTTTGGCCTAAATCTCAGAAAGGAGGAGTTTTTTGGTAGTAAGTCATAGTAAGTCAATTCTATGCAAAATTTCCTACATTAACTGTTCCACCGGTAGAACACGCCAAAAAAACTTACATACTTCCATTTCTAGTGAAGTGTCAAAAAATGAAAAAAAAAAAAAAAAACAAAGTTCCGGGCCAAATTTTTGCCAGAAAACTTCAAATTCCTGTCCCAAAAATAAAGAGGGTGAGAAAATCAAAACACTAGCAAAACTTTCCTCTGAGGATTCTAATAAATTAGAAGCCTAGCTTATAATAAATTATTTTTTTTAGCTCAGAGCAAAAGAAGAACTTTTGAAGGAATATTTCCTAAATATAGTACATAAAATATCCAAAATTTATTAAATCTAAAAATTTAGAAACGAAAACTGGAAAATTACAATCAGCACTACAGTTTTCAAACAGACATGATCATAATGTATTCTACAATATTTCATTTATTTTTTGCTTTTTTGCACTGTTCATGAAATCTTTTTTAGTTTTTTTAGATTTCTGAGATCACACGACTGGTTCATAGAAAGCAAAATGTAGAATTTTGTAGTGGGACTAGTGGGAGGAGAGAAATTGCATGTTGAATGCTTTTATACCCCCTAATGTGAAAGTTCTAGTTCTTATGTAAACATTCCAACTACCGGGTGGTCCATCACTTATGTCCACCCCCCCCCCCCCCCTTGAAATAGAGGTTAATTTTAAAGATAAAAAATTGAAGCTTTGAGGATTTGTGTAATTAATATAGGACCATAATATAATGACATAATCAGTTTAATTATTTTTTTTTTTTTAATCATCAGCGATAAAAAACTGTAATTTGGTGTTAATGTGACCAAAATAAATTCGATTTTTCTTTAATACATGGATAGAAATCGAATAAGAAAATCAAAATCAAAAACCTAATTACAAGTCTTTAATTGAATAAAATACTTAAAATATGGAAATGACAGCTAGAATGATTGATTTATGGAAGCAATAAAACTACCAGGATTTTGAAGGGCTGGTATAGCACAAATGTTAAGCAAACATCCTAAGTAAACATTCATAAAAGAAGCCCCATTCCAGTTCAATGGCACATTCTTCTGACTGCTTTGAAGATTACTTATGGTAGGTACCTACCCTCATTAGATTTGTCAGTTTTATTACTCTACCATATATCAATCAGTTTACCTGTCATTTCCATATCTTAAGTATTTTATTTAATTAAAGGCTTGTAATTAGGTTTTTGATATTTATTTTCATCGATTTTGATTTTATTAATCGATTTCTATCGATGTATTAAAAAAAAATCGAATTTATTTTTGTCACATTAACACCAAATTACAGGTTTTTATCGCTGATGGATGACTCAAATTAAAAAAAAAGAAATTAAACTGATTATGCCATTATGTGGTCCTATATTAATTACACGGGGGTGGACATAGTTGATTGACCACCCTGTACAAACCAAGTAGGGGCCTATTATTATAGTCCTTTCCTTATAACATGGCTGGAAAAGGTTAAGAAACTACTGATGACAATATGATCTCTCAACACAGCCCAGATTAAACCTTGAAGCTCCATGCAGCTCTGTTTAGTTAGGATCAAACATCTGCACCTGGCACTCCTGGCAGGCTTGACTCATTGGGATTCCCAAGGACTCTCAAACAGATTATTTGTTGAATATTTTATTTGAAATTACTGGTAATCAGTTATCTCCATCTCCTTCTAATGCAAATAAACTGTATATCTCCATCTCGTTCATTGAATTATTTTTGAGATTTTACAGGGCCAGAACGTATTGTGAACACGGGCATAAATATTTATTATTTTTATCATGAAAATTATAGTAATTTTAATATAATTTCATAATAGAAATATTTTTGTGGCAATAGTCATTACAGGGGGTAGATTAGGCTTTTTTTGGAAGTACAAGTAATTTTTTTTTCAATCTACAAGACACCTTTTTATTTGAAATGAATCAAACTACCTAAATACATTTTAAAATGCCGGTACAGCTGTTAGAAAAAAAGTTATACTTTCAAGACCATGTTTTACGATCAGTAATTTTATATGCTAAGACTATAGGTACAAAAGAAAAGACTAACATTTTGTTCATTGGAAAACAGTGACATTTTGCATTTTGAAAAACGGTTGTAATTTTCCAATTTTCGTTTCTAAATTTGTAGATAATTTATAAATTTTAGTCCTTTGAACTCAGATAAATCTTCAAGATTGCTTCATCCTAGTAATATTGCATAAAAATTATATTACCCTTTATTTAATTTACAAAATTTGTTTCTTCCGATATATAGGGTGTCCCATTGAATAGAATTATAGCAAAAAGTACCCTTTATATTAATTTCAGATAATGTCAAATTGGCAAAAATCAGAAATAATTTATGATGATTTTTAGTTAGACTTTAGTTAGTAACGCTATTAAATGTGGCAAAAGGCACTAAGATGGTTAACACGTTAAGCCCCGCCATACAAACATTTTTTAGAGTTTTCCGGACCGCAAGAAATTTTTGTTTCAGTAAATTATAAGGAAACTCGTTACGATAGTGGATATAGAGGTATAAGAATTTACGATATTATCAACCCGCTTACTTCCCAGTTGTCTCCCAGACCGGTATATTAGAGTCTCCATTGATTTAACATTGTAGTGTGTACCCATATAATACCACAGGGTCGTGAGCGCAAAAGCATGCTGTGGTATCACATTGATGCCTCGCGGTCCCAGTGCTTCCTGACCGTGAGGCATCAAAATAATACCTCGCGGGGCTAAACGTGTTAAGTGTACTTGTTATTTATGACTGAGTTGAGAAGAAACGCTGTACAGAGGCGACTAAATTTTATGAAATAGGAACTAGGTAGAAACCTTCTTCAGGTACCAAAACCAAAGTAAAGAAAGTACAATAAAACTTGGTACTTGCTAGTTAGATTGTACCACAGCATGTGGTTATGTAGCTTAAAGGTGGAAGTTATTGCTATGACGGGTTAAAAATGATAACCATAAACATCAATTAACAAATTACTGTTTCTTATAGAAGAAGTAAGTGTGGATATAAAATTTCATATAAAAATCTCAATTAAAAACACCTTTTTTTTACGAAAATTGTATTTTCGTTTTTCGTATGTTCAGTCCTACCTGGTTCTCACTGTATAAAAAATGATCGTGACTTGTGAGTAATTGTTTAGATTTCCGCTATTAAACAAAGCATGAAAATGAAAATGAAATATAATGGAATAATGAATAAATGAATAAAAAAATAAAAAAATGCATATTACTAATGATAATGAATGAATAACAAAAAAAGGTAAGTACTTATAAAAAGCACTAATAGATGAAAATTATTACTATTATGTATAAGTACTGTAATAAATATAAACCTTTTAGTAATTCAGTGTGTTGCTCTTGAATATTATTTTCCGGATTATTTCGCCTAGAAAACCTACAATAATCATTGACGAGGTAACCCATTTTTGGAAGATCTCTTCCCTTACGGAATCACTCTCGAATAAAAATTTCAAATCAAAAGATTATAATAACTCACTAACAAACAACCAGTACTAGTACTTGCGTGGCGCCGGCGTTGCCACTAGGAACGAAAACCACTCACTAATGTTATTAATTAAAAATTATTTAATTCACAAATATAACAATAATTATTATCGATCACTTCGGGAAAGCGAGTTTGTTAGTAAAATAATTTCCAATGAGTCTTTCTTCAATCAATCAAATACTAACAGACAATATCCTTTTCTATTCTCATCATTTCGAGCCCAAACTTCACACACTTTCTCATCTTCTTCCCTGCTTGTTGCAGCGGGTCAGGTCAGGTGCCCGAGTCTCAGCGTTCCACCTTCTTTCCGGGGATCTTTCAGCAGAGACCACCGGTTCGGAGAAGTAAACTCGCATAAATCTGAAACAACAATTAGATATTTTCAGTTAAAAAAATTATGTTAGGGAAAGAGTGGGAACAGGGGCAAAAACAACTCTTTGTGCTTGTTCGTTTTCTATAACGAACTATTAAAAGCAACATTATAGAAGTCGGTGTGGGTAGTATAGGACAATGCACACTTTAAATGAGAAAACTACTGAGGCAGCGTTGTCAGCTTGAGGCTGTGTTGAATGAAATGTCAAAAAATAATAAATTTTGATGTTTGTTTCTAAAAAACACTCCTATCTGAGGAAGTCAAATTCATAAGTTTCATAACTATTAGCTTGTAAATATACCCGACGAAATTCTGAAAGTTGTCAAAGCAACTTCTACAAGTTTATTACCCGAGAGATCGAGAAACACTCTGTGAAACAATAGTGAGTATAAAAGAAGGCCTTATTTTATTTTCCTTCTTTCGAAAATACAGTAGAATGTTTCAGGAGGTTCTAGAATCCAAAACGTACTCATTAATCATTTAATACTGAACCCTATTAGAAGTAAATCAATGCAAGATGCAAGTTTTAAGTATCATTTCATTTAAACTCATTTAGACCAGTCAAGCCTAATATAATAATGCTAAGATCAACAGTAATACAATACTTCTGCATTGTTATGACTGGATAAAAAGTAATAGGATATGGGTTGTTGTTGTAATTAAATTAAAATACATTAGTGGTGGTAAACTAAGAGTCGGGTAACCGGTAAGTAATGTGTCTGCCAACTAAATAGCCTCCCTTGATGTCTGGCACGTGTTGTTTCTCAAAACAAGTCAACTATTACTCATTGTAATTTTTATAACCATTCCATTCCATTTCAACTTGGTAAAACATTTTTTGTCTTTACATTTCTTGAAACTCAGTTAACATTGAAAGATTCAATTCAAATTAAAAATATTCACACAAAAAAAGGCTTTTCTAGGATTTTTTGAAGACAGGGATAACCCGATACACAGAGGCCAATTATTACAGTTCAAAATATTTTCACAAAAACCGTAGCAACAAATCTTCGTTTTTGAAATTTTCACCAAAAAAATCTTTATTTATGTAAATTCTGGTCCAGGCAGATTCGTACCAATGGAATATTGTCTTAAATACATTACCATTGAGTATAAAAAATCAGGAAAGACCACAATGCCAGTAATTATTGGCCAACAATAACAGAAACCGCCATTTTGAACCCTAAATCACAGAATAGACTAATTAGTCTATTCTGTGCCTAAATACTGATTGTCGTTCAGACATTGACAGTTTTACTTTCTATTAATACGGCATATCCAAATCTCATTCCTGATGTTTTATACTCTAAGGTTTCAGCTTCAACTGATCTAGACAGTTCCTTGAAATGTGGCATAACACCTGTGCACACACTGCAGTTTCTAGCATGAACTGAGATGATCGATTTGGACCGAATACTAAATATGACAGTTCGGGACACTTCTTGACATCCGGGAATGTCATTCTAGAATGTCACATGGTATATACGTATAAGCCCGCTAACTCCAGGCAGAAACAGTCAGTGTCAGCATAGCATAGTTTGGGATGTTATCAGAGACGGCTATTTCGAAAGTTAGAATTTAGAAAGAAGGTTGGTAAGTGAACAGTGGAGTCTAGTTTGGAATGCTATCAGAAACCATATAGTCAGTGAAGCAACCAGAGAGAGATAGATAGAAGGATAGGGGCCCGTTGCATGAACATAATTAAAAATCTTTTGATTATTACCGATTTTAAATTGTAAATTTTGAAAATATGGCGAATATTTTTAATGATCTTTTCCTTTTAACCGGTAACTAACTCTTCTAAAAGTGAATAGTAGATATTTAGTGGCAATTAGGGCTGTGATTTTTATTAAATTTTCCTAACCGGTTAGCCGTTGCTGTTAATCGACGGTTAACCTTTTCAGTTTTGTCATTGCTAGAGGCTTCTACCTTCGTAATAAGACCGTCACGTTGTCATTCGTTTGGCCAAATTCGAGTGTTGTTTGATGGTGATTTTGAAATTTAAAAGTAAATTTTTCCACATGGAGCTGACCAGAAACTGATTAGAACTTGGGGGAGAGGTCATTTGGTCATTGTTATGTTTTTAGCCTTCAGTTGCTACAATAATCGGTACTGGAGCATCGGCCTGTCAGTTTTCAGCAGCAAGAATCTGTGGGTTATAAATTTCATTCACTAAATCCATGACCATTCCATTTTCTTACGTCCCTAAAGTTGGAAGAGCAGGGTCAGCAGAACATAAATTTTATAAAACCACAATTAGACGCTAATTAAATGCACTAATTAAAATTTTAATGCTCTATTTTTTCTAAGAAAAACGACATGTTCTGCCAGCTTTAGATAATGCTAGCAGAACATGAGTTCAAAAATGCCCGAATCAGCATGATATCCATGTCAAATTTCTCGAACAATTAAACTAATTAAGTGCACTAATTAAAAATTTTGAAAATTTGTACCATTTTTAGGTTTTGAAAATTCCGAAGTTTTTAAGTTGCCGAATTTCGTAATTTTAAAAATTCTGAGAAGTTATGAAATTTTAGTTTAGGAGATTTTTAATTTTTGTTCACTTTGGAATGTATGTAGTTCCGGAATATTTGAAGTTTTTGAATTTTTTGAAGCTCCTGGTCGTTTTTGAATTTTAGGAATTTCTATGTTTCATGATTTTGGAGTTTTAAGCATTTTTGAAGTTGCGAGGTTTGAAATGTTTTAAGTTCTGGAGATTCGAAAATTTTGAGTTTTCTGGAATTTTCAGTTCAGAATGTTCTGAATTTTTTGTTCTCTAATTTTGGTAAGTTTTGAAGTTAGGAAACAATTCAAAGATTTACAGCTTAGGAACTTCAAAAATTTTGCTTTAAATGTATGGGAATTTAAAAATTTTCGCAAGTTCTGGGAATTTTGCAATTAATGCAATTTGGAAATTTGGAAAACGTAGAGAATTTGATGGTTTTTGAAGAATTTGTAAAACTTTCAAGTTTTGAACTTTTTATAGTTATAAAATGTTTAACACTCGGTTTAACATTTCGGAAATTTAGTAAATTTTGAGTAATTTCAAAATTTAAAAGCGAGCTTAGAAGTTTCGCCAATTCCAACAATGTGATAAATTTTTTTATGAATTTTAAAGTTTAGGCTCCCCCTCGGGCTCCCCTGAAAGATAATTTCTTTCCATATAAAAAAAAAAATTTGCCTGATACCTTCAACATTTATTTGGAAAAGGGGTGCTGGACCGAATTTAATTTTGCCCCGCACCCCAAAAAGCTTTGACCGCCTCTGGTACGGTATTTGACAGCATTTTTCTCTTTATTATTGCAGGAAACTTCATGTTCATTGAGGTCGAAGACACTGACTTACGTAAAGACGTCAAGCTGGAAACTATTCCACAATCTTTTTCAATAATCAAAATTTTCGAATCTCCAGAACTTCCTGAACTTAAAACATTTCAAACTTCGCAACTTCAAAAATACTTAAAACTCCAAAATCATGAAACATAGAAATTCCTAAAAATTCAAAAACGACCAGACCTTCAAAAACTTCAAAATTTCCGGAACTAGAGAACTTCATATAAATATTAAGTCTATAAAACTTAACATTCCAAAGTGACCAAAACTTTTAAATTTTCCTAAATGAAAATTTCATAACTTCTCAGAATTTTTAAAATTTCGAAACTCGGCAACTTATAAACTTCGGAATTCTACAAAACTTAAAAATGCTACACATTTTCAAAATTTTTAATTAGTGCACTTAATTAGCGTTTAATTGTTCGAGCATTTTGACATGGATATATCATGCTGATTCAGGCATTTTTGAACTCATGTTCTGCTAGCTTTATTTAAAGCTGGCAGAACATGTCGTTTTGCTTAGAAAATATGGAGCATTAAAATTTTAATTAGTGCATTTAATTAGCGTTAAATTAGCGACTAATTGGGGTTTTAAAAAATTTATGTTCTGCTGACCCTGCTCTTCCAACTTTAGGGACGTCATTTTCTTGAAATTTCAGGGGAGAGAGAACCTCTTATACTATAAATAAACTATAATAAAACTCCCTAGACTATAAAACGGTCAACTGGTAGTAAGAAATACTAACCGTTTAGAGTGGTTAAAAACGGTTAGTCGGTTAACTGGTTAACCGTCACAACCCTAGTGGAAATTGCGTAATAATGTATAAATAGTGAAAAAAGGGTAGAAATAATCGAGGAAATTATTTAGTTTTTGGAAATAACTGCACATTTTTTCATTGATTGAACTCTCCTTTGGGGAGAGTTCTTGTTAACATGAAGGAGGGACTGGAAAAGCCATGAGCTTCAATTTGTAAAGTAGCAACTGTAAGTAGCCTTTGGCAGTTCAATACACAATCTGTCAAAATTTTAAAAGTGTCAGCACTGTCAGCCTAATGAAGAGAAATATGAGAAAACTGTCAGCCTTATTAAACAAAAAGTAATGGGTCCCTGAAATTGACAATAAACAACCCCCCCAATAAAAAACAATAAATAACATTTAAATTTTTTGCACTAAAAGTAAACCAACACAAGGAAGCAATTATAATAAGAATGAACAGAGGGAGCATAAACTTCCGCTTGTAAAGTGACAACTGACAACTATAAGCTCTGACAGTTCAATACACAATCTGTCAAAATTTTAAAAGTGTCAGCACTGTCAGCCTAATAAAGAGAAATATGAGAAAATTGTCAGCCTTATTAAACAAAAAATAATGGGTCCCTGAAATTGCCTCGACAATAAACAACCCCCCCAATAAAAACCAATAAATAACATTTTACATTTTTTGCGCTAAAGCTAAAAGTAAACCAACACGAGGAAGCAATTATAATAAGAATGAACAGAGGGAGCATAACTTCAATTGTAGCGTGACAACTGACAACTATAAGTTTTGACAGTTCAATAGATATCATGTCAAAATTTTACAAATCTCAGCCTATTTAAGAAAAAAATGCAGATTTACTAGTCGCCAACTTACAACAAAACACATGATATTGAAGAATATTATTCATTAGTCAATATTATAAGGTCGAGTTCGCTTGTTACATAATTATAATTTTGTTCATAACCCAAAGAAATCACAATGACATTTGACATATCTTTTGTGCTGATATCTAATTGGCTGAAAGTTCAGAGGGGAGGAGCTAAAGTTATCAAGTCACATGTCACATGTCATCAGGATTTCCTTATCTCAGGGAGGTAATAACGGAACTCGGCCAAAAAACACAATAATTACCATCATTACAAAAAGGTCATACTTACTAAATCACAAACGAAACTTAGGCTGTCAAAAACGAATATCAGGTGACTGTCAAGTAGCCATTTTGACAGAACGGTAGCGTGATTGCGTGTCAATCGCCAGGATCGTTCTTCGCTCTGTAGTCGACAGAATCGGTGCCAAACGATGACTCGACGCTGTGCATCTTATTCGTGCAGACACCGGCCACTTTGCTCATACACAGGGACATGAACTTCACCGTTATATCGAACACTTGCAATTCACTTTTACACATAATAACTGGATAATATGAATGCATGAAGGTATCGGATTCTACTCTGACCTTATTTTTTTATTAAACTATTAAACTTATTAGGCGTAATTAATAGTTCTTACTTTAATAAGTCTTCAACTCTTTCAAACAGTCTTAGTCTTCTTAATTATTATGCCAAAGACCACCACTTAGTACTATGTATGTACTACTAAGGAGAAATGCCTGGAATTCTAACCTCACTTTTGCTGAATTACTGGCAAGGATCACTTTAAATTAGAAATTCACTAAATATGACAGTCTTTTTAGGGCTTCTAATGGACTTCTTTAAATGAAACATTTTAAAAATATTCATCTTCTTTATTATTACCGATCTTACGCAATAATTCCCAATTCGCTACCAGATTTTCTGAACTAGAACTGCTAGGTGCTACGACCAGACCAGACCAGGCAACAGGCTCGATTTATTAAACCCTGCGAACTGCGTTTCTGCGAGAACATCCACAATTTCAGATTGACTCCACTAATATTTTAATCGGATTCGCGTGTTGCACATCACAATCATAGATATCAATTATTTCCTTGAGCTATTTTAAGGAATGATGAAGGCCCCAGTGCTTTTAACACGGTCAGAACTCCCGGAAAGCTGATGTCACACTGACTGTCGGAATCGGAAAATCACCGATCACGATTCACGATTGCAACTTGCTACGACTCTGCTATTATAATACGAAACGAGCAGACGTTGACTTTCTAGCTTCAGCTTCAATTACTTTTTTACTTTATAAATTATTCTTGAAACGTGAGTCGAGAATCGACGGGAACTTGATATTATTATGTCATTGAATTAATTTTAATGACCAACCGCACAATACAAGAGCCGATTATAACGCGATAACATGGATAACGATACCGGACAAGTTGCAACAAGCATTAATTAATTAATTAAATTGAAATTTAGTAATAAGCAAAATTGCTAATTAGCAAGAAAACTCGAAAGTCAAGAAAAGGACAATTGACAAATGACAAATACAATCTCATTCACAGTCAACCGATCTTAGATCAGGTAAGCTACCAGGATAGATAATGTTATCCTACTTAGTTACGCAAACTTCCACCAAAGTCCGCGCCAATGGCATAACAATAGATGCTTTCTTTCGCTCGGCGCTTTGGATCATGATACTGCTTGTTATAATCATCTTGATCAATGATCACTGAATCCGGATTCTACAGATTCGTTTATTGAAGTGTTTATACAAGTGAAGTGTAAAGTTGATTAGAATTACTGGGTAGTGTAAAATAAACAGAAAAAAAAATACAAAATATTATTTAAAAAATATTAATAAAAAAATAATAATTCTTATTATTTTTGAAATCATTTGTTTGATAGCATCTATTGATTACCAGTGCCGGGTAAATACAGGGTCATTCAAAAGTCAGAGCAAAGATTTTAAGGGCCAACCAAAAATAAGAAGTTTTTTTCATATAATCGAATGTCCTAACTTGCTTTGTTTTCTAGATACAGGGGGGAAAATTTTGAAAAAAAATCGATTTTTATCAATTTCTCAAAAACCTCTCAGCCGATTTAAATAAAATTTTATAGGCTTATTTTGTTGTCATAAGGGCTTTACCTTGATGGGAATAACATGAATTTATTAATTCCAGTGGCGTCTCAGGGGGCTACCTGAATTAAATTAAATGAATGTCAATAATCGATGTGAATTTATTACTTGTTTTAATTAGGGCCTCTGGCACAGATTTTGATTTTTTTCTTGGAAACAAAGCTAGATACGACTGATACGAGTAAAGCTCAGGAGGCAAGAAAGTTACATTATTGACCGCTACTTAATCTAAAAAAAATATAAATTGTCAAAAGAGCAGTGGCGTACTATAATTTTACCTATAAGTTTCAAGTAGGCAGCCCCCTGAGACGCCACTGGAATTAATAAATTTATGTTATTCCGATCAAAGGAAGTTTCTTATATAACGACAAATAAGGCTAGCAAATTTTATTTAAATCGGCTGAAAGGTTTTTGAGTAATAATTAATAAAAAATCGATTTTTTTTTTCAAAATTTTACACCCTGTATCTTAGAAAACGAAGCAAGTTAGGAAATACGATTATATGAAAAAAATGTCTTATTTTTGGATGGTAAATATGCCCTTAAAATCTTTGCACTGAATTTTGAATCACCCTGTATACAAGGTGGAGTCAGTTTTTTGTAATTTTTGACGCAAATAATGAATTTAGGTTCGAAAAAAAGCAGAATGATGTAGGAAAATAGGAAACCACGTAATTCTGTTCCAATGGTGGCACTTATATTACTGATCCCATTCTACTTATGTATGTGACAAAATTATTCATTTATCCACATTAAAAAGCCTGAAAATACGATCTACGCACGCTGTGGCGTCCATGGAATAGCAACTAAAAATCACGCATCTTAAATCCTTTTTTTATTGGAAAATATGACATTAACAATCCGAACAAAATGCAAAATAATCACATCTTATTATGAGCTAAATAAGTTGTTCTAATTTTCAATACGATTTCAATTATTAATCCCAATGTTTTATGTACAAAATAGTCAAAATATGATATATTTAATGCATAAAAGAGTGAAATGCAGGTCTTATGAGTACAATAAAGCACATAAAGTGCAAATTAATAGCCTGTTAGGTGGGTTATTCGGAGCATTCCCCCATCGCTCATAAAGTTGTCATGCTGGCAGTGCCCGAAACTCCAATAATAAGAGAGCTTCCACATCCAACAGCAGAGCCAGCCAGAGTACCAGAACAAACACAGACACGTGTTTCGCCCCACTATAATAACACTGGGGCTCTTCAGTGTGCTATGGAAGGTCTGGGGATGAATGGAAGTTGGCCATACGAGTACTTGAAGCAGTAATTAACACGGATCTCAGTGTGGTGTAAATTAGAGCGACATCTAGCGGTCGGTCTAAAGAACTAACCGTGAGTTCACTCTAAGTTAATTGCAGTTTCAGACACCACCAATGCCAGATGATTAACAATCATGAAGAAGAGGAAAGGCAAGTATGTGTTTGCAACTGTGCTTGTTCTGGTACTCTGGCTGGCTCGGCTGTTGGATGTGGAAGCTCTCTATATTGGAGTTTCGGGCACTGCCAGCATGACAACTGTTATGGGCGATGGAGGAATGCTCCGAACCCACACCTAACAGGCTAATTTGCATTTTATGTGCTTTGTACTCATGAGACCTGCATTTCACTCTTTTATGCATTAATCGTTGAGTATATACTTGCCTTTCCTCTTCTTCATGATATATTTAAGCCTAGAAGTATGATCAATGCTCTAGAACCTTCAACATTTAGTTACTGTTAAAGTTACTTCGAGCTCTTTTTTTCGTTACGAGTCTTGCAGCCAAAAGCTAAACAGTTCAACATTGTTTCAATGCAACACAATTCACAAAATAACTAACACGCTATTACAAAGCCCGCAAAATTGTAAACGGTGGCACCAGCACCACGCCGTATATGTCACCATACAGCACGTTATTACAGAAGCGCATTATTACTTTAAAAAAAGAAAAAACCGAATTACGCAACACACTTTACACACTCGCGACTTCTTATATACACCAGTGGCCTTTGAACGCTTGAGAATTTAGCCAGCTATATTCGTTTTACTTATTGGATTGGAAGCTTTCCCATTTTCACTTATTTCACTTATTAATTGAGCGTTAATTTAAAATCTTTTCTTCCAACTACTCTACTGCGCAGATAATAGAAAAAAAAAGAATACAACACAACTTATTTGATAATCAACAATTATGCTGATATTTTTTTGGATATGGCCTCTTTCATGGATATGGCGCCTGGACGAGAGCTAATGCTGTGCAAATAGACATACTTCAACATAATTTCAAATGAAATCATAAAGTGATTCCAGGCTTTTTTATTTTACCGCGATCTTTGGAGATTTTCCCCAAACGTTTTGTCCACAATTGCTGTAGAGATATCATAAACAGTTACAGTTCATCGGTTATTTATTGGCGGAGAATTCTCTGAATTAATCTGGACTGATAGCAAAAATATTGATTCAGGCAGTGGCGTGCAAAAAATGATGCTTATAACTCTCACTATGGACAAAATCTTGTTAATTTTCACCTGATAATATTCAATCGAGTATTCAATATCAACCACGCCGTCTATGGCAGGTGCAATTGGATGAACGTTTTAAATGATAAACACTCATTATCGAGACAATCACAAAGATAAGAGCGAACAAAAAATCGAATGTTCAGGGAGATCCATGCAAAAGTGTTAAATTATTTCTGTTCTCTATACATTTAGATAGGACTTTTTTTAATCACGAGTATACCGATAAAATTTTTATTGCTTATCAATTTTCAAGAATTCTCCGCCAATAAATAATCGATGAGCTGTATGTGTGCGCAAGCGATGCGTATTTACTGACGAACTGACGACTGGCTGGACAGCTGGAGATGCGTTCCTATTAACAGGCTGATGTCTGATGACGTCATACCCCCTTCACTAGGTATCACCGCCCTCGTAACGGTCGGTCTTGTGAGGAATTTTGTTTTAATAAAAAAAATCGTACACACACCTTATTCCTTAATGGCCACATAAGTCAATCACGATGTGGAGAACACGAATAGTCAAGCCATGTTCAAGGTAAAAAGTCGACTTTCATTCACTACCGGTTGGTCGATATCATAGCCAACTTCGTTATTTTCAAAAGAACGCCTATACTATGATGCCTATACCTTAATTAGGTACCTAAAATTTCTACCGTTTTTTTAGTCACGAATTCGTTTCGTTAAATTTCTTTTTTTTTTAATTTGATTGGTCTAAAATTGAGTTTAGCGTCTTCGCTATTGGAATTTTTAGTCAATCATCATCAATACAAAATTTAATAAAGGCACAAATCATTCTATTTTTTTTTAATAATATATGGGCACAAATCACTGCGGTAACTTTGTTATGTAATGAATAAACTTACCGAAATTGTTTGGTGATTCCATTCTGTAACGTTAAATTTGTATAATGTTCAATAATTTATTTGGCACTGCCGATTTTATACCTGCACTAAAATGAAAAATACAGGCGTCGATTTTTAATACTTTAAATAATACGAAACAATTATTTTTTTGTCCATTTAAAGCAACAATTATTATTATAGAAATTCTCGCAATTATTTATTTAGAAATAAATTTCACTTCATTTAATATGTCACTTCAAAAACAGGAAATTCGAGTACACCTCATTCGACTCTGCTATTTTAATGATTATAATTAAGTACCTACAGTAATTATTGGTAAGTAAACCGTGAAGTAACGAACCTCGTCGTCTTTATCTTATCAAGAAAATACCTTAAAAAATAACAATGGAAAAAATAAAACATAATAAGTAATACTTATATCAACATAATACATTGTGTATACCTATCAGTAACCTGGGCGCTTTATTAAAGCATTAGGTCAATTATGTAAATAATCATAAGATTTTTTGAAAAAAAGTGTAACTAGATAATTTTTTATTTCAAAATTCGTAAGGCTTTCTCGTTAATTTTTCCTTTTGATACGTTTTATTTTCGTTCACAATTTTCTCTTTTCTGCTTTCCTTTCACCCAAAACAATTTCAGCCATCCTGATATTCCCCCTTAGTATTATGAAAACGCCGAAATTCGACGTAATTTACTTATCATATCGATATGGGGAGAAAATGGAAGACGTGACAACAGCAGTCTCGACAAAAAGAAGTCTTTCTAGCTGGTTGGTCAACGCGCTCTGGAGACGTCTCCCCTCATCTAGACTAGATTTCGGGATCCCGAACCGGGGAAAAACCATCTAGAAGTTCAGAAGAAACTCTAAACACGAACGCTCAAGCAGCACATAGACCCTAGGTATTTGGTATTTTAACTAAATGTGAGAGATGGTTTATGTGGTCCCAAACACTGAAGCCAGCGGGCTTATTGTATTTCTCACATTTAGATTTTCCTTGATTAGAAGAGCTCCGTTCCTTTGACAAGGTTCAGCAATCCGCTAACCAAGGTTTTTTCCGTCAGATGGCTCCCGGGACTGATTGGTCCAAGGACCGCATAGAGCGTTCTTGCGAGTGCTGGACACTCGAATATAACATGAGAAGCTGTCTCATCTTCTTCATTGCAGAGTCTACAAACTGGTTCTTCCCTGTATATCCCCAGTTTATGTAGGTGTACTCTTAGGTGGCAGTGTCCTGTGAGAAGACCCGCCACCGTTCTGATCTGCATTCTGTTTAGTTGCAGTATCTGTCTGGCAAGGTTTTGAGAGGGCTCCTTGATCATCACCTTACCATGTTTGTTTCCTGTTATACGGTTCCAGTGTGCTCTATGTTGGATACTTACCCACTGAGCCACCGCCCCGCGTACAGTGTTCCTTGGGATGCCAAATACTGGTTCGGGCCCAGTGTAGTTCATCCCAGCGCCTTCCTTGGCTAGTTGATCTGCAGCTTCATTACCAGGTGTCTCACGGTGACCCGGAACCCAAACTAGTGTCACCACGTTGCACCTGGCCAAGTCAATGAGGTCTTGCAGGCATTCCCAGACCAGTTTTGACCTGATTTCATAAGCTGCAAGGGCTTTCAGGCTAGCCTGACTGTCGGAGAGGATGTAGATTTCCCTACTTCGATAGTTCCTTCTGGTATTCTCTCCAACGCATAGCCGAATTGCATTTATTTCAGACTGGAAGATGCTGGCATGAGTCCCCAGTGGCACGTAAATATTGCATCCGGGGACCCCCCATGCACTCCAGCTCCGGTACCTGTCTCTGTCTTTGAGCCGTCTGTGTACCAGACCAGCCCTTTTTTCAGGCACAGGTGTTCCATTTGTTGCCATTCTTTCTAGTCCATTAGAACCTTGAATGGTTTTACAAATGATATCGTAGTACTCATACCATCGGATTGCATTTCCAGGATAGCATCTGCGATGATATCAGTTATTCTAGAATGCTCGGTTTTCCCAGGTTTATCCCAGTTTTGGTTTTGTTTCAGCCTGTAGGCGCCCAAACGTGCCTCGCTCTTAATATGAATGTCAAGAGGAGGTAGGTCAAGTGTATGGCCTCCAGTGCTGTCGTTGATGTAGTGTTTATGACTCCCGTGATGCCTAAGGATGCAAGCCTTTGAACACTTTGAATTTTCATAATGGCTTGTTTCTGGTTGATCTTTGGCCACCAGACTAGACAGCCATATGTTAGTATGGGTCTGACCACGGCAAAATATACAGCCAATGTACCATGCGTGGTTTTAGTCCCCATGTTTTACTGAATGACCTTCTGCAAGCCATCAGTGCCATTTTACTTTTATTAATCGTCTTCTGCAGATGAAGATTCCAGGTCAGTTTTGCATCCAGAGTTATTCCCAGATATTTGACCCGGTCGTTCACCTGCAGCCGTTCATTGAAGAAGATGGGTGGGGTTAATTCCTCCATCTTGCTTCTTTTGGTGAAGAGGACCAGTGCCGTTTTGACAGCGTTCACGCGAAGCTTCGCCTCGAGGCACCATTCCTCCACGGTATTCAGAGCCCCATTGCATGAGCTCTGAGATGGTTTTAGTGTATTTCCCCATGACCAGTATGACTATGTCATCCGCATAGCCTTGGGTATAATAACCTTTGTTGTTTAGCTTGTTGAGTAGGTCATCCACCACCATGTCCCACAGCAACGGAGATAGGACTCCGCCCTGTGGGCATCCTTTGGTGACGGTGACCCTCATTGTCTCGCCAAACAGGAGCTTGGACTCTTCTGCCTTCCAACATAGCGCTCCAGCCACCTAGTTGTGGTGTCATCGACGCCATGTCTTCTAGCGGTCGATACCATGCAGCTGAAGGAGGTGTTGTCAAACGCCCCCTCTATGTCTAGAAAAGCCCCAAGGGCAATTTCTTTGTTGTCTAGTGATTTTTCTATTCTCATCACTAGCTGGTGCAAAGCTGATTCGAATGATTTACCTGGTTGAAAACACGAACGCTCAAGCAGCACATAGACCCTTAAGCGTGTGATATAGAAATTAGAAAAGGATGTTCGGGTGAATTCGTGTATAGAAATCTTCGCGATTGCTTCGAATAACTTGCTGTACTTCTCCCGAATCTTACAAGATGGAAGTATTTATTTGAATATCAATGCAAGATCAGAGACAAGAGAGAGTCGACATTGGAATATCAGTGGCGTTTCTAGCGATTATAAAGCAGTGGAATACCGAACACCTCCAGTATACCTGATTTTAATTATTTATAATTTAAATAATTAATAAATAAATAAATTAGTACTCTTTGTTATCTTCCCAATTAATTATCGATCCACGACAAAGAAAATCGTAATAAAATTTACCTTTGGAAAGCGATCATGAATAGAAACAGCAAATGGTATCCTGATGTAGCTTAGATATGAACTACAGTCCTAAAATAGTCCATGGACGAGTTACCGGGAGGGTAACATATGGTTACTTCCCTTTGTTTTAGAGGGAGGTGAAGACGATGGTATTATTTTCTCGCTACCTATCTATCCGGGGCGAACGAGATTTGGCCACGAAATCTTCCACCTTCCCCCGGGGGCTGAAACTATTCTTACCCCCAAGATATTTGCTGTTCTTACATGGGCCGAGAACACAATTAATAGTTTTTTATCCCCCATACTTTCTAAGCTATATTCAGGCAAAACCCACACTCAATTTAAGGGATTTTTTACCCCACCCGAGAATGGGTCAGCTTAAGACTGGTTGGCTTAATTGTATCATTAAAAAAAATTGGATCACAATACATGATACCTCTACCTATCCTCGTGGGTTAAAACTAGAAAAAAATAATGGAAAAAAAACTAGAAAAATAAGTTATAGAAAAAAAGACGTTTTTGAAAATTACGAAGAAGAAAGATCGTGTATGATTTTTAGAGCTGAAAAACACCTCCCAAAATATGGAAAAAATTTTCCATCAAAAATCCCGATCCCATGAATCATATCCTGGATTGATAAATTCAGATTTCGGGCATTTGGGGATAGTTTTAATCCCTGGGGGATATAGAAATTGAGCGCACAAGCCGACCCCCCAAACCCACATAGAGCTATGGGACAGAAAATGACAAAAACTGGGTAAGTTCTTGTGTTCTTCGTTCGTAAAAAAGTAAAAAGGAGGCCCTTGGCCGTTTTTCAACTTTTTATATCTTAAGGATAGTTTGATCTTGGGGAAAGGCGATTTCGGCCCACGAGGGAGAGGTTACAGATATCGTGATCAAATAAATGTATTGTTAAGTACCAGAAATCGAGCAGATGAAACAAACGTTCCAAAGATCTAGTACCCCAAAAGAGGTGATGTTTGGCCCCAAAAGAGCCACGTCCTCTACAACTTTTTGGTTTTAAACTTTTTACAACTTGGTCATAGACTAAAAAAAAGCTCGATCCGTATGACTGACTCAATAACCACCGCAGAAAATCATAAAAAATTAGGGAGAGTTAGTTTAGTAGATCGGGGGGAAAACTCTTTGGGTAAGGTGTTAAGGAAATCAATTAGTTCTTTTGTGGAGCTTAGTTTATCTATTATTTTTGTTTATCAATATTATAGGTACATAATGATGAATTGGTGAAATATTTTTATTATCTTATCTGTATCGAGTGGTGGTGCTTGAAGACTTGTAAAATTTCTTGTTAATCTTTTTCAACACCGTTAAGTCATCAGTTTTTTTCGCAGTGAAAGCTTTTCCAGCAACACCAGAACTCTCTCCATCGTTATTGTTAATTTTGTACGGTTTATAGGGCTTATTGTTGTTTGTTTCGTATGGTTTTATAAATAAGATTCCATTTTTGATCGATTTCTTTTGCCCACTACCAATACTTTCCGGTTTCTTCTTCTCAGTCCAGGGGTATTTATTTTTCTTGCTGTAGTTTTTCACTAAAGTCTTTGCTTGGTTTGAAACAAGACGATTCAAGAAAGACGGCATTTTCGATTCCCCTCTTGCGGTATTATACTTCTGCAGATCTTTAAAATTTTCTCCGTTGGCTGCCAGTCTTCTTTTTGCGTCAAGTTGCTGATTTCTGTGGAATATTTTGAAATCTGAGGGATTCATATGAACATGTGTGGTTTTGATTTTATGTGGCGAAATGATTTTGAATGAAGTGATACGAAATTAACGGTTGTCATTATGACAGATACATTTTTTCAATTTTTCGAGAGTGCTAATTTATTATTATTGTAAGAAAAGTCAAATTTTTTTCAAACAAGTCATGTCATCAAAATTCCTCCATCAGATCTGATCACTATTTCTTAATATCATCATCAAAATTCGACGTAAATTCTTCAAAAATCAATAGAATGTTAAATTTTTTGAAACCCATCCGAAAATGTGCAGAAATCTCCAAAACAATATTCAAAAATTATTTCGAAAAACGATTGGTTTCTAGAGTTGCGGCAGAGAATTTGCCCCTACAAAAAATCCTCCAACCACCATATTCACGCAGTTTTATCCCAAATAATAATCAATGCAGGTTTCTTGTAGCAAGATTTTACAGCAAAAAATGCGACAAAAAGTACCCCTGGAACCATCCTGACAACAATAAATGCAAGAAATCTAATAAATCGTGCCAGAAGGAGACAAACAAATCCAAATCAGAAGGATACTCAAAAATCTGCAAAAGAAAAGGAGACCAGCAGAAATCAAAATGTCCCCAATCAGACTGTAAATTTCAAGCAAAAAGTTGCAGCAAAAAGCAGCAAAGTTGTTCAAAAAATGAAAACGAGCCCAAAAAGTGCGAAAAAGGTTGGTCATGTCCTGCCACTACTTGCCAAAAAAATGAGCCAAAATGCGTGACGAAACCGTCCTTCAAACCAACCTCCTTCGAATCATGTCAAAAAAAATCCGAGACTCAATCTTGCAAATCTGAACGGAAATCCGGCTCTTGCAAACCTGAACGGAAGTCCAGCTCCTGCAGATCTGAACCTAAGTCTAGCTGTAATCAGCAACCTTGTAAAACTGACTCAACTAAATCGAAGAAAGGTAACTGTGGGCAGAAAGCTGAAACGTCAAGTCGTTGTTCAGAAAAGAAAAAAAAGTATGAGGAGAAGAAGTCTGGTTGTTGCAGAAAATCAAAATCCACCCAAGATTGCAGTTCAATGCGGAAGAAAAAGTGCGTGAAAAAGAATATATCTGAGGCGGCCATTTCAAAAATGAAACAACGGGATTGCAACAAGTGTAAAGATAGTTGTAGTGATAAAAACAAGAGAGATCCATGCGGAAGGAATAAAAATTAAATACACGTCATAATATTATAACATTTTTTCAAAGAAATAAATCCAATTAAACATAATTTGGTTTTTATACTTATATCTGGAAATCTTGCAGTAACGATTTAACCCTCTGGATTCTGGAGTCAAAAACGGCGCCTTCCTCTGCAATTGTTTTCTACTTTGTCCTTCCTAAACTGTTTTTCCATTTGTTAATGGAAGTCTTATTTAGCTCAGACAAATTTTTCCAATTAAAGCAGGAAGATTTCTAACAATTTTTGACCGATTGCTCTATTTTTAGTTAGGTTAAAGCTTATAAAAAAAGCTCGTTATCAATTATTATTATTAAGAGCCCAAATATTTGAGCTCATAGTAGAAACGATTGCCAGTATACGAGATACGAGATTTTTCGGGTTTATTTTTAGGGCATCGCGACTGGGAAGTGTGGATAATGTCGAGTGGTTACATTGGATGCCTCCAAGACTTAGAAGTAAGAAAGAGGTGTAAGAGAAAGTATAAAATAAGTTTTGCTAATGGATCTTCTCATCTTCTCAATAAGTTTTCTTCTTGAGACTTTACAGCAGGAACCTACTATTGTCACAAATCATCAGTTTTACTAGATCTCTTGCTGAACTCCACTCTTTTTGGGTGGCACCATAAATATGGTTTTATGAACCAGAAGACAGACAAGTTTTGGTTGGAAAGTGAAGCATTAAAAAAAGAGAGAAAGAGAAAGAGAAAGCGACCTCATCAAATAATATTCAGATACGCATTTTTTTCTTTTCCCTAATTGCACATTCTCCCCTTGGGAAGATCATGTTTCCAGCATTTACAGCCTAGCCAAAAACACACACAATTGGACTTATCAGTGATGACCTCGGGAAGCTTCTATCTTGAAGGGACAGAAATCTGGTACAGTTAACCGCGCAGTGTAGCCAAACGCAATAATTGTTTAAAAAACATCTCCCTCAACATTTTCTACGGAAGATCATGTTTCCAGCAGCATCTGAAGCGTAGCTAGGACAACAGAAGCATTGGATACGAGAGCCAAAAGGACTTATCAACCATGATCTTAAGAACCTTTTTTTTTTGGGAGACAAAAACTTTGCGAAATTAAAAGGGAAGATCATGTTTCCAGCAGCATCTACAGCGTAGCTAAGACTACAGCAGAATTGGATTTGAGAGTCAAAAAGACTTATCATCTATGATCTGAAGAACCTTCTGCCTTCTGTCTTGGGGATACAAAAACCTTTCGCAATTAAACGGGAAGATCATGTTTCCAGCAGCATCTGCAGAGTAGCTAAGACTACAGCAGCATTGGACACAAGAGCTGAAAATACTAATCAATTATATAATCTCAAGAAGCTTCTGTCTTGGGTAGACAGAAACCTTGCTCAATTAAAAGGGAAGATCATGACGATCATATGATTCCTATGATCTGAAGAAGATTTTGTCTTTGGGAGACAGAAACCTTGCACAATTAAACGGGAAAATCATCTTTCCAGCAGCTTCTACAGCGTAGCTAAAAGTACAGCAGCATTGGATTCGAGAGCCAAAAAGATTTATCATCTATGAATGATCTGAAGAACCTTCTGCCTTCTGTCTTGGGAATACAAAAAACTTTCGCAATTAAACGGGAAGATCATGTTTCCAGCAACATCTGCAGAGTAGCTAAGACTACAGCAGCATTAGACACAAGAGCTAAAAATACTAATCAATTATAATCTCAAGAAGCTTCTGTCTTGGGTAGACAGAAACCTTGCTCAATTAAAAGGGAAGATCATGAAGATCATGTTTCCTATGATCTGAAGAAGATTCTGTCTTTGGAAGACAGAAACCTTCTGTATTAAAAGTACAGACTAGCCAGAAAAACAGTTAAAAAAAACGAATCTGCTGCTGAGATAACGCCCAGGTGCGCGATATTTCTTTTTGCTCAATCTATTTCAATCTTCTCTGAAGATCATGCATGTTTACTGTACAGCCTAGTCAAAAATAGAGCAGCATTGGCCACGAAAGCCAATCAGACGCATCAACGGATATCTTGAGAAACAACCGCTTTGAAGGTAGTAAAAAAAAGACATCATGATAAGCAACTGCTTTAAAGAGACAGAATTTTGGCACAGCTAAAAACCAGGCAACTGTTTTTTTTTTAATAACAAGCCTATTGCTCATATTATATCCATCCAAGTACGTATATAGGCGATTTTTCTTTTTGTCCCATGGCTCTGAATCTTCTCTTGAGTAGATCATGTTTCCAATACAGCCTGGGCAAAAATACACCAGCATTTGGATACAAGAGCCAATCACACACGTATCAACGATTCTTCGGAGGAACTTTTTTGCCTTGAAGAGACAGAAAGGCAAAGGGAAAAATTTGCTGCCAAGGTAACATTATCCAAGTAGGTAGGCGATTTTCTCTTTTCACCACATACTTCTGAATCCGCCTCTCTTGGACAGATTATGTTTCGAGTGCGACCTGGAATAAAAACAGCTGCATTTGGATTTGAGAACCAATCAGACGAATCAACGATTATCTTGAGAAACTTCCGCCTCGAAAAGACAGAATTTTGGCATAGGTGAAAAATACAGCCAGGGAACTGTTTTTTTTTCAAAAAAGAACAAGCTTTTGCTGCTCAGAATATATCAAGAAGATTTTTCTTTTTGCCTTATCGCTCTGAAACCCCTCTTGGGTTGTTTCCAGTGTAGCCTGGACAAAAAAAAACACCAGCATTTGTGTATGAGAGCCAAGCAGCCAGAAATTACCGCCCCATCGCTCTGAATCTCTTCTCTAAGAAAGGTAATTTATTGACATTGCCAAAAAAGCATACTGACTACTTTTTCGAATCTGAACCAAAAGCAAAAGTTTAGACCAGATGTGGAACACAAAAACCAATTCAGATTAATCAAAGCCGATCTTGAATCAATTCTGGTGTGGATGAACTGCAACCTTATTACGGCTTGCGCAGTCAAGAGCGCAGATAAGCAGCAGCTCGGATTTTTTCACGTTTATTTTTTGCTCAATCTTTTAATTATTCTTCTCTTGGCAAAGATATTGTTTCCAGAACCATTTAAGCGTCCTAGCAGAAAGCTTATTGAGGTGTTGTTCAGGACTAATAAGTAACTTTCAAGCCCTACAACAACTGCTGGTTGCAAAAGACCCAAATAGAAGTCTCGCTGGGCTGGAAAAAAGCTGAACTGTTTCGGGTTCTCATCTCAAGAACACTCCAACGCTATTGGGCTTAATCAAGGGATCTACAGCTTGTACGACTTGTACTTGTTGTACGACAAACTGGAAAAGCTCATATTCTGGAGATCCAGCTTAACCTTATCACACAGTTTGTTACACTCTCTATATAAGTCTAGAGCCCTTCAGTAAATCCGTCCCTGGGCACACCGTCCGTGATAATTAACACCGAAGTAGGCAACCTATTAACACCGTGTGTTGTAAAAACGACTGCCAGGTTGGCATCTTGCCTGGTCGTTCAAATTCCCCGCCTGCTGTTACGATTCCACGGCCGCCGCGATTGAGACAGACTCTCAGCATCCAGCACCTGAAATCAGTCTATCCATGACCTTTCGCTCAACCAGCAACATTATCATCGCTTTTCGAACATACGTAACTAGTGTGCCGTGGAAATCCATTATCGTCTATTAGTTCGATCCAGGAAAACTACTGCGTCGGTTTGAAGCACTGCAAAAAATTCGTGAAAATCAGTAAGTAAATCAGATCATCCAGATTCGATCGATAATACCGATCGATGCGATAAATATTATAATTCCTAGATTTATTTAATGAATAATAGCAAAATGTAGAATTGAATATTACTCTGTTGACAATCATTTTTGATTGTTGAGAGGAAATAGGGTGATTTATTTCGTTGTTGCTGAAGGTAAGAAAAGTAAGAGACTCGATGGGTCTTATTAATTTTTTTTAATCAAATTAGGTCACTGATGTGATTGTAGTCTTTTCGCTAATTTAGTGGAATTATCGTCGAGGAATAAAAACTTTAATTACGCTTTAAAGCGGGTATTTAAAACACAAACCGTTCCGAAGGTAATCAAGTATTATTAATAATTGTTGTATGCTCGAGCATATTAAATTACATTACCTAGCTACAGGTGTTGGGTGTTTGGGTTTTAAACGTGTGGTCATATGGCGTGATATTTAATTTCACTCGGTATATATTTTTTTAGTTTTGCTTTTATTAGAGCTAAAACTGGATTAAATTCAAAGTATCCGAGCTTAACTCTATAATATGATATGATACGAAAGTAGTCTTAGAACTCGTTGTTTCTTATAAAAATCTACTATAATGCTAGACATAGGCGTAGAGAATGAGGGGAAATTGTTGCAACTTTGTTGCATGTTTAGACTAGATCGTTTATTTGCTAAATTAGCGCTTTTTTTAACCTACTATACTTAATACTGCTGGTGTTTAATAATTGCTCAGAGTGTAATAACTGATGGTCTTCGTGCATGTAATTTTTTCATGCAAGCAGTTTCAGCATCAGCACTTCTCCACAATTTATCTCCTATTTACTTCATTTATGAGTGATAAGATAAGATTATTGCGTAATCAAAAAATTGCATAACTGTTGGCTGTTATTAGTATCAATACCTAACCAGATGACGCTTATTCATCACAATTTCCGGTCTGATTTCCAGTGACAATTAATTTCGCTTCCATGTCAACTTTGCATTATAACGAAGCTCAATCAATTGCTTTCCAAACAATCCAGGATATCGAATCACCAGAAAAATGATTTCGTATCCAGGGTGACGTCATCCATATTCTACAGGAATCTCAGACCTCTGTTAATCTGGCGAACAAAATTTAGAATTCTTTTGACCCAAACAAAATAGTAGACCTGTTCCAAAAAAAAAAATAATGCAGAATATGATTGACCGATGTTTGACCACGTTTGACCACACACTAATTTTTTTTTCTCCTAATAATAAAAAAAAATGCGAAAATGAAGTCGAAGCTTTCTCTGGAACAGGAATCTCAGATCTCTGTACATCTGGCCTACCAAAGTGTGACAATTCAAAATTAGATTGATCCAGGAATGACTATGATTGACTACTTTTACGAAAAAAAGTTGTATGGCCTTCCTTGGATAAGAAAAATGGGAAAGTTTTTTTCGACCGGAACAAAATAGCAGCGACCCCTTCAAAAAAAAATATATGCAGAATATGATTGACCGATGTTTGACCACGTTTAGTCATTCATTAGTTTTTTCTCTGAAAATGAAAAAAAAGAACAAAAAGGAAGTCGAAGCTTTCTCTGGAACAGAA
The DNA here is from genome assembly GCA_910589415.1 of Malachius bipustulatus. NCBI lineage: Eukaryota > Metazoa > Arthropoda > Insecta > Coleoptera > Melyridae > Malachius > Malachius bipustulatus. Next base: position 29,449,207 of record OU342638.1, on the reverse strand, counting down.
ATCTCAGACTTCTGTAAATCTGGCCCACCAAAGTGTGGCAATTTAAAATTAAATTGATCAAGGAATGATCATGATTGACGATAAAAAAAAAATTTCAACTTGAACAAAATAACAGCCCTCCTAACAAAAATATGCATAATATGATAGACGGTTGTTTCACCACGTTTGGTCACTCCATTAGTACAATTTTTCTCTTTTTCCCACAAATTAAAAATAAAAAACCTTCTTGCGCATCAATCGCATAGATAGTGTATTTTTATGCGATTCAATTATGAATATTTTCACCGCTTTTTAAATTATTGGCTTTCTGAAAATTTCCATAGTCATGTCATGTTAGCGTAGTGCAATACTGTGACAAATTTTCTGTGATAATTTCATTTCATTTCGTTTGACAACGTGCCTTAAAATGGATTTTTAAATTTAAAAATCAATAAAATTGGCAAAATTTAACAATTTATACAATGTTTATAGAAATGTAGACATTTTTACCCTTTTCCTACCCACGCCTCTGGCTTATTAATAGAAATAATGCAAATTGTATTGCATTAGCTCAAATTTCAAATAAGTTTATTCCAATCATGTTAATTTCTTTTAAAAATTTTTGTTTCTAACTTAACCCCTAAATAGGGTTCAAAATCTAGCCATTTTCCTAAAATTGAAAAGGCCGCCATTTTAGAACGTTTTTACCTATTTTACTCAAATACAGTACCAGACGACTACTTGAGGTTATCTTACTACCAGAAAAATTTCAGCGCTCTAGATTGAAAACTCCGACCAGAACCCGTGCCTCACGGACGTTTTTTTTTTTTTAAATTCGAAGGGACATTCTGTAGAAGTAACGCAACTCTAGGAAAATGTTTTTTACGAAAATTAAACGTCAGCCCTGAGGTTTATAAGAGTAAAAAATTTCGTTCATTAATCTTGAAAGATGAAGCTACAGGAGCGTTTTTAAAATTTTAAAGAAATAAACATCATGTAAAAAAAATCGAATATCTCCGCCATTTTTCTTATTTACTTCTTCAAATTCTCAAGGGTTGAAGCCTATTAGTATAGTTGTCTACTGTAAAAATTTCAGTTTAATTACTTCAAAAATGTGCTCATAAATTGTTGGAGAAATTTAGTCATTTTTACCCTTTTCCTACCCACGCCACTGGCTTATTAATAAAAAAAATGCAACTTTTATTGCATTAAATCAAATTTCAAGTCATTTACTTCCAATTTTGTGAATTTGATATAAAACTCTTTTTCTATCTAGCTTATTACACGGTTTCAAAAAATAGTCCTTCTTCCAAAAATTAAAATGGCCGTAATTTTGAAACGGCTCAGCCGATTTTGCTCAAGTGCAATACCAGACCACTCCTTGTAGATATCTTACTTCCACAAAAGTTTCAGTCTCCTAGATCGAAAACTGCGACCTGAAATGAGGTAACAAAAACCGGATTTTCCGAATTTTGAAGGGACACCCTGTAGAAGTGACGCGACTTTTGGAATTTTTTTTTATGAAAATCAAAATTATTCCTAAAGTTTAATAAGAGTGCAAAATTTCGTTCACTAATCTTGAAAGATAAAGCTACAGGAGCGTTTTTAAAATCGAAATTTCGTGATTTTGGAGAAATAAATATATATTATAATATAAATTGTATATATCGTGGGCAGGTGAATTTTGAAAAACCACTTTTTCGTGATCTGGGGGTCATGATCGGTGGACATTTGATGAGTTTGGGTGATTTTCGAAAAGTGATGTCATCCTCAATAGTGTATTTTTTTATAAAAAAAATACACTAAAAATAACAAAAAAGAAGGAAATCTGAAGACTCAGAGTATAAACGCGAGCTTTAATGATCAAACTTTTATCTTGAAAAATAATCACCAAATCAGAATTAAAATATGATCAATCCTCCAAAAGTCTCGAATGGAAGCTTATCGAGCATTAATTAACCTTTTCCGATATTTAACCACCAGGATTTTTTTCTACGACTATTGAATAAAAAGTATTTCAGTTTAAAGATGAAGTACATTCTTCTTGCCGTAAGATAATAGACGCACATTCACGGATAGGTGTCAACCACAGCTCAGCATTTAAAATAATGAACGAAAAATCAAGAGTAAGAGTCAATGACAGCTTGATAGGTTCAAGAGTAAGTCAATATGTTCAATGACACTCGAATATCTACTGAACAAAATAACACATAAGATGATCATGACACGAAATTTTCGAACAGCGAACCGCAAACAAAGTAGCACGATCTCACTCCATTGCGGTCTTGTTTTTACTTTTAACTGCCCGTCTATTTTATTAACAGGGTGCTACTAGTCGCGAGCAAACGATAAGCATAATAAATTAGTAGAAGATGTGGTGTGTTATTGAATAATATAATATATTGTAGTTGGTTGCTGATTCGTGAAAATTCTAGCTAACATGACAGGAATGTCATTTTCTAACACAGAATGCCAAAATAATTCAGCGCATGTTCGAAAGAGTGCATTTTGTGTCTAAAGCTACGCTAAGATACAGTGAAGCGCCCAGAGCTAACAAGATCCATGTCCGGCGTGTATATAAGAGTGTCATGGCAGTAGCTGCAGTTAATTTAGATTGGAGACTAACAAAGTAAAGAACATGGTGAAATATAAGAGAAAGAAAGTTGTGACGACTGAAGGAGCTCAGAAATTAGAACGTAGTTGTGTGTAAATAAGAAAAACTGATTATTTTGACTTTGAAGGTTATTATTAATTTGCTATAGTTGTGTTGTATTTATAAATAATTCTAAGACTTTTGGTTTGAAACAATAAAAAGGAAGAACGTTTCAATATTTAGAACTCAATGTCTGTCTCATAAAGTTGGATAAAAATAGCGTCTTGTTGTCGCGAGAATGGCTATTATTCACTTGGAAGTGATAACATTCGCCTGTCATGAATAATAGCAATTATTCGCGGCTCGTTGATAGGAATGTCGCGAAAGAGCCTCTAATGTTGAGAAATAATCATTTAATAAAAAATAATAATTATTAGACTCTTCCACTAAAATTGTGGAAAAATTATTTCTTAAAGTGGTCGAAGGTGGGAGAAGGTAAATTAATGTTCGAAGTTCCGTGTCAACCCCCTTGGAGGATTGAGGATCTTGTAATTTTCGGGAATCAGCATTAAATAATTATCTAGGTCCTTACCAAAAAATATCCCTAAAAAATATTTTAGTTAACACAATTGGTCATTAAGGCTCGAGTTTCTATTCTGGGCCTTCATGAGGTTTTTCCGTTTTGTACAGAGAAAATTCGACTTCTTTCTTGCCTAATTTTGTTTTTCGAAAAATGTTGAAAAAAAATGGGCGGTCAAATGTGGTCAAACGTTGATCAAAAAAATTATTTGGGGGCTACCTTTTGTTTGGGGCCAAAATATTTTCCACAAAAATATTTGGTGCTCAATTTTGGTCACTTCTTGGTCAATTAACTTACGTTTAAATTTTTAAATTGTCGCATTTTGAGGAAGATTCACACAGCAGAAAATCAGAAACTACAAGAGATGTAGAAACGGTTAAACGGGAGAATTGTTGGGCACTTTTTCAGTCTCTCCCGAATGTCATTTTTTTGGGCCTTCATGACGTTTTTCCTTTCTGTGCAGGGAAAATTCGTTCTTTCAAAAAATGTTCATGAAAATAAAAACTAACGGGTGGTTAAATGTGTTCAAGCGTGCGTCATTCATATTCTGCGTAGATTATGTAAAAAAAATTTGGGGGTTACTTTTTTCGGAGCCAAAATGTTTCCCCAAAATTTTTATGTGGTGAATCTTGGTCACTTCGTGGTCAATAATTGTACTTACTATTAAAAGTTTGTATTGTCACATTTTGAGGAGCCTGCTTCACATAGCTGAAAATCAAAAACTACAAGAGATGTAGAAACAGTTAAATCGAAAACTTATTGTGCTTTTCATAATTTCTCCCGAATGTTAGCCCGTGTAAATTATGCATGGAGAAGATCTTGCTTGAAGAATTGATTTCCAGCCTCTCATAATCAAAAAATTGTACATTTTTGAACAGTTACCTTTCCATTAGTATCAAATTACACGACAATAATTCACAATTTCCAGTTGTATTTCTAACGCAATTTCAGTCAATTTTGGCCCTAATGTCCGCTACAAAAATTTCAGAAACTACAAGAGAGATACTGCGTGATCCATTTGTGGGAAAATGGTAATATTTCAAATGAAAACCTCAATTTTTTGGGTTTTGGGGAAATGAATTGAATAAGTGAAATAAAATATATTAAAAATAAATAAATAGAAAATAACTAATAAATGAATCATTGACACGCAATCGGGAAACGCATCTTCTGCACCTCGTTCTGCACGTGTTACGTAGGACATTTTTCCTACGAGATACCGAAAATCGCCTCTTTTCGACACCTGTTTTTGGTGTCAAAAAACCATAGGTATCAACCTTTAATAGAGCGGGAAAAAAAATCTGGGAAAAAGTTGGATGTTTTCTTAGACTTATCCGTAGTCTACAATAAAATAAAAATACCCTCACCCGTTTCAAGGGGGTAAAATGGTGTTTTTGCCATTTCTCAAAAAGTCAAAGAAAAGTATTTTTTTCGAGATGTGAAGAAAAAATTTGAAAATAAATCTGTTTTTTTAATAACAAGTAAACTAATGTCGACTCCTTAACCAGTATAAAATTTCGAAATTATTTGGGGAAAATCCCAAAATGTAAAATTTGTAAGCGCTAAACCAAATAGATCCTGAGATATGTTTAGAGGTACGTTTAAAAATAGACGTTTGCGTACTAATGCCGTGAACCAGAACTTCATGTCCTGAAAGAATTATTGTCATCGAGGCTCCGATTAACGCTCAATGCATTGATTGCTACCTAGGTGTACGCAAATTTTTTTTTTGCAACCGCAATGTGAAATATAAAATTAAATAATCATCCGTTGATAATTCGGCCGTAAAAACTCATTGGCAGCCTAGGTTGATAAATAAGAGTAGGTGGCGCCTATAATTTTTTGCTTCCAATTCTCGTTAAGCGCTATTATAGGAGGAAAATACACTGTGAAACAAAGATATAATAAAGCTAAGAAGTGCAGAACAGTAATATAGCAAAGCATATTTTCTTCTTGTGTTATTTTCCTCCAGAGACCGTATCTTTGAGGGTATTTATTATAGGCCAGGAAGGAATGTTATAATATGGCTCTATGGAGAAGTGTAAAAAAAATCAAGTGTGCCTTAATGATGACAATAATTACTTTAAATGTAGGGGTGCTTAAAAAATTATCAATTATTGGTAGTTAAACTCTGTTGGTTACAAAATTCCGCAACTACCCCCAAAGCATAAATTAAATCAACATACAGTTTATTATATAAGCGATTGATTAATATTCCTCCTCTTAAAGTCATACGACCTGGATCGTATAGCCCGAGGTGACGAAAATCACTTTCCAGCTCTTAGAGTTCCAAAGACGTTTTTCATTAGCGGTTAGGTGATCATTTTTCTAGGGTGTGACTTTATCTTGCCCGTAGAAATAAGCGAGGCATTTGTAATTCACTATAAATAACTTAAACAAGATTATAATTATATCTTGGTAACTCGTTATATACAGGGTGTATGATTATCATAATCATAAAGAGGAGGTCCGGGCAACTGCTTCTAATTTATTCCATTTTTCTAAGCTATCAACTTGAGCGTATTATAGCATTTTTCTTTTTTTTTTCTGCGTCTATTATTATTTTCATACCAGAACCAGAGGCGTAGGATACTCATAATTAGGCTCTAGAATAATTTCCATATTAGTACTTAATATGATGAGGAATCTTGATAACGCAAAATGGAAAAAGCAAACGCTGAATATAAGATTGCTAATATAAGATTACTTTAATACATCTTGAACCTCGGGGAACACTGTAGTAGTCCTTAAAATGTAGACAATATGGCATGGCATTCATCTTCTTCTTCTTCTTCTCTGTATCTTCTAATTTTAAGTGAAATAAGCGCCTTTATCCTAAATTTTCGTCCCACGCTGCTACAATGAATGAAGCAGTTTTTCTCTGTTTTTTTCTTTTCTTCTGCATCCTTTCTCCTTCGGTTTTTCTGTTTTTTTTTTTTGTAATCTGCCTCAATTTTCTTCTTGTTACCTCCAGCAGTTATCTTCGTTACATCACAATCATCGACAATCATGATGATCCACAAGCTTTTCTAATTTTTTTTATAATTCTGCAGCTCCCAAAAGTTCCAAGCTACATCTTCTAGTAGCTCTCTCTCTGTTTGTATTTATCACCAGGACATTTTCTACTTCCTTTAGATGATTCTTAGTACTACGACGTAGTAAAAGTGTGGTTCTTTCCATCGTTACTGTTACAGATTGTAAGGTGATCCTAGTTCTCCTTGAAAATGTGTTAAATATCAGATTGAAGGCGTTCCACGATTTATTCTCCATATCCATTTCATTCACCTTACTTTTTGCCGCAAGCCTATTATTAACATCACTTCCTGCGAACTTTTCTTTCAGCATCAGATGGTTATTATCGTCTGGGGAATTGTACTTTCTGTCGTGCACAAAAAAGTCTGTTCCAAAATAGTTTTTTCCTACGACCACTATACAAAACACTACTTTGCGCATCGTTTTTTGTGCGCAAACTAGCAGATTTCTCACGTATCCAAAACTGTGCGGCAAAGTGACATAACGCATAGCCAAAAATTGTTTCCGTACAGTTTTAATGTAAACAATAGTGATGGGCGGTAACTGAGAACTCAACTGTTACTTATTGTTAATGGAATAACTATTCATTTAAAGCTTCAAGGCAATAAAATAAAACACAAATGGGATAACATAGAACCCGACAAGACTGTAAAATATACTCATTATTCTCTTGTGGCAGTAATTATTAAAATTTACGAGTTGATCGCTAATAACAGCATTGGTAGCGTTCAATCAAATTCACGAACGTGATCTTGAAAATAACTCGCACACCTCTACCACAGTCCTCTACTAACTTCAATCGACGACGCACAGCGCCTGCGTTGTGTAGAAGTTGCATATCAATGATATACTAACCTCTCTTAAAATCATTGTTATTATCTACCACGTCTCCACGCTCACGTCACTTATTTTTAGTTTATACGGAGTCTAATAATAAATAATAATAATATTGCCGGTAGAATTCAATGATTTAACAGTATACGGGTGTCCCATAACATGTGGGCAATCTCCCGGATTTGGGTATATTTCGTAAAAATAAATGAAAAAATAGCTATAAAATTAATTCCTCAGAGACACCCCTACAAAGATATTAGCTGTTGAAGTTGAGGGTTGAAAATCAATTTTTTGCAATAACTTTTTTATTTCTTGACCGATTTTGATAATTTTTGGTGTTATTTTGTATTATTTTGGACTGTTTAGAATAGTGTTTCATAATCTTTGGTAGCACATACATAGACCTCGGGATGGCATAACCCCCTCATTCACTTGAAAGAAAACAATTAAAATAATAATTTTACAATTTTTTAAGGTTAATTTTCCTTTTCTTTGATATTTTTTACATAAAAAATGTATCCTATTTTATTTCGATAGAGCGAACTGTTATCGAGATAAACGTCCTTCTAATAGGTGATGCGTCGCAGGAACTTTCTAAATTTCAAGTAAATTTTAACAAGATGGCTGACCTATGACAGTAAATTGAGCAGGAAACAAAACAATAACTTAATTAAATACACGTCAGTGTCAAAAGATTTCATTTCATGCAGATTCAATTCTAACTGATTTTCTGCGTATTCAGCGTTTTTGTAACTCATTTTAAAATCAGTTAGAATCTGCATGAAATGAAATCTTTGACACTGACGTGTATTTAATTAAGTTATTGTTTTGTTTCCTGCTCAATTTACTGTCATAGGTCAGCCATCTTGTTAAAATTTACTTGAAATTTGAAAAGTTCCTGCGACGCATCACCTATTAGAAGGACGTTTATCTCGATAACGGTTCGCTCTATCGAAATAAAATAGGATACATTTTTTATGTAAAAAATATCAAAGAAAAGGAAAATTAACCTTAAAAAATTGTAAAATTATTATTTTAATTGTTTTCTTTCAAGTGAATGAGGGGGTTATGCCATCCCGAGGTCTATGTATGTGCTACCAAAGATTATGAAACACTATTCTAAACAGTCCAAAATAATACAAAATAACACCAAAAATTATCAAAATCGGTCAAGAAATAAAAAAGTTATTGCAAAAAATTGATTTTCAACCCTCAACTTCAACAGCTAATATCTTTGTAGGGGTGTCTCTGAGGAATTAATTTTATAGCTATTTTTTCATTTATTTTTACGAAATATACCCAAATCCGGGAGATTGCCCACATGTTATGGGACACCCTGTATAATAGTAATATTAAAAAGTCATTGGTAGAATTGGTTAGGTAGTCTGAAAAAATAATCTTTAGTTAGGTACCTATCATTATAATGGATTGAAATTCCTCTGAATCTGAAGCAGAAAATACACCACCTGAAGTCAGAAAACAAGCAGGTTTGTGTTCTTTGAATTTGCTACCTGTAGTTTCGAGAGAAAAATACGAATCTACTTATAAACATTTCATAAATTAAAGAAAAGGTCATAAAAGCAGAGCATTGTCAGAAAAAATAATTTATGTGTTAAATTTGTTAAATAATTAATCTGTTAAATTGTGGTCGTAGGAAAAGTACTGTGTGTATCACGTGCGGAAACGAAATTTCACACTCGTGTGAATTGTGACACTCGACTTCGTCTCGTGTCACAATTGTTTCCCACACTCGTGAGAAATTTTCTCTTTTCCGCACTTGTTTCACAATATGCTAGGCTTCCTCGCGCACTTCTGAAGAGATTCCCAGTGAACTTATAGCGAAACCTTTTCCTGTCTCCAGATAAGCTTTCTTCTTTTACCCCACAAACGCCTTCTTTCAGCTCCTTAACCAAGAAAAATACACGTTCCATCTCTTCAAAAGATTGGAGACCACAACATGCTCCACGATTTATTTTCCATGTCTATTCTTTTTACCAAAACTGCATCCTTCCTCTTCAATTACCTCTCACGAAAGGCTTTAACATATTTCTCAATTTCTTCTTGCTTCAATTTTCTTCAAAAGTTTTTCATTTCCTCGCCAACTTTTGAGAAGATTGACGCAGAATATCCTAGTCAAACTGCATCACTGCGTCTGCATCTGGTTACCTTAATAAACACCCTTTTTCCTGTTTAAAAGAATTGTGAACCAATATGTTCACCAGATCAGAGATCACAGGATAGAGATTTCTTCTAGTCAATTCATCAACGCTGCAGCGTATCCTTTCGCTCTTATTTCCCCAGCAGGGTTATTTAAATCAGCTATTACAATATTTAATTCTCTTAATATATTCTTCTTCTTCTTAGCTCACTTATTCTGAAGAGATTAAAACAAATAATTTTAGTCAAACCTTTCCAGTTCTTCAGCTTACCATTAATAGTTCCATCGTTTCTTTTTTTATCCCTTGATATCTTGTTTCAAGTCCTTTACCACAAAAATCCTGCAGTATACTTTCTTGCTCTGTCTTTCTTACCAGGCTTATTAACATCACCTCTGATAATACTCAGTTCTCTCCAAAAATTATTTTTCATCTTCTTAGCTCACTTATTCTGGAAAGATTCAAAATAATATTTAACGCCCAAACTTAGCAGTTCTTCAGCTTATCATTAATATAATTATATCGTTTCTTCCTTTAACACATAGCCATCTTCTTTCAGCTCTTTTACCACAAAAACGCTGCAGCATTTCTTCAGGCTCTCACTTCCCCAACAAGCTCATTGAGATCAGCTCTGCCAAATGCTCAGCTCTCTTCAGAAATTCTTCTTATTCAGCTCTTTTATTCTGCAGGGATTTAAAAAAATAATTATAGCCAAACCTTTCAAGTTCTTCAGCTTACCATTAATATAATTATATCGTTTCTTCCTTTAACACATAGCCATCTTCTTTCAGCTCTTTTACCACAAAAACGCTGCAGCATTTCTTCAGGCTCTCACTTCCCCAACAAGCTCATTGAGATCAGCTCTGCCAAATACTCAGTTCTCTTCAGAAATTCTTCTTATTCAGCTCTTTTATTCTGCAGGGATTTAAGAAAATAATTATAGCCAAACCTTTCAAGTTCTTCAGCTTACCATTAATATAATTATATCGTTTCTTCCTTTAACACATAGCCATCTTCTTTCAGCTCTTTTACCACAAAAACGCTGCAGCATTTCTTCAGGCTCTCACTTCCCCAACAAGCTCATTGAGATCAGCTCTGCCAAATACTCAGTTCTCTTCAGAAATTCTTCTTATTCAGCTCTTTTATTCTGCAGGGATTTAAGAAAATAATTATAGTCAAACCTTTCCAGTTCTTCAGCTTACCATTAATATAATTATATCGTTTCTTCCTTTAACACATAGCCATCTTCTTTCAGCTCTTTTACCGCAAAAACGCTGCAGCATTTCTTCAGGCTCTCACTTCCCCAACAAGCTCATTGAGAGCAGCTCTGCCAAATACTCAGTTCTCTTCGAAATTCTTCTTATTCAGCTCTTTTATTCTGAAGGGATTCAAAAAAATAATTATAGCCAAACTTTTCCAATTCTTCAGTTTACCATTAATAATTCCATCGTTTCTTCTTTTAACCAATAGATTTTTTTTCAGCTCCTTTACCATAAAAATCCTGCAGCATACTCTCTTGCTATCACTTTCTTAGCAGGCTTATTAAGATGACCACTGACAATATTGATTTCTCTCCAAAAACTCTTCTTCTTCTTCGCTCACTTATTCTGGAGAGATTCAAAAGAATATTTATAGCCCAAACTTTCCAGTTCTTCAGCTTACCATTAATAGTTCCATCGTTTCTTCCTTTAACCCATAGATATCTTCTTTCAGCTCTTTCACCACAAAAACGCTGCAGCATTTCTTCTGGCTCTCTCTTTCCCAGCAAGCTCATTGAGAGCAGCTCTGCCAAATACTCAGTTCTCTTCGAAATTCTTCTTATTCAGCTCTTTTATTCTGGAGGGATTAAAAAAAATAATTAGAGTCAAACCTTTCCAGTTCTTCAGCTTACCATTAATAATTCCATCGTTTCTTCTTTTAACCAATAGATTTTTTTTCAGCTCCCTTACCATAAAAATCCTGCAGCATACTCTCTTGCTATCACTTTCTTAGCAGGCTTATTGAGATGACCACTGACAATATTGATTTCTCTCCTAAAACTCTTCTTCTTCTTAGTTCACTTATTCTGGAGAGATTCAAAAGAATATTTATAGCCCAAACTTTCCAGTTCTTCAGCTTACCATCAATATAATTATATCGTTTCTTCCTTTAACCCATAGACATCTTCTTTCAGCTCTTTTACCACAAAAACGCTGCAGCATTTCTTCAGGCTCTCACTTCCCCAACAAGCTCATTGGCAGCTCTGCCAAATACTCAGTTCTCTTCAGAAATTTTTCTTATTCAGCTCTTTTATTCTGGAGGGATTCAAAAAAATAATTATAGCCAAACTTTTCCAATTCTTCAGCTTACCATTAATAATTCCATCGTTTCTTCTTTTAACCAATAGATTTTTTCAGCTTCCTTACCATAAAAATCCTGCAGCATACTCTCTTACTATCACTTTCTTGACAGGCTTATTGAGATGACCACTGACAATATTCAGTTCTCTCCAAAAACTCTTCTTCTTCTTCTTAGCTCACTTATTCTGGAAAGATTCAAAATAATATTTATAGCCCAAACTTTCCAGTTCTTCAGCTTACCATTAATATAATTATATCGTTTCTTCCTTTAACCCATAGACATCTTCTTTCAGTTCTTTACCACAAAAACGCTGCAGCATTTCTTCTGGATCCCACTTCCCCAGCAAGCTCATGGCATCAACTCTGCCAAATACTCAGTTCTCTTCAGAAATTCTTCTTATTCAGCTCTTTTATTCTGGAGGGATTCAAAAAATTAATTAGAGTCAAACCTTTCCAGTTCTTCATCTTACCATTAATAATTCCATCGTTTCTTCTTTTAACCAATAGATTTTTTTCAGCTCCCTTACCATAAAAATCCTGCAGCATACTCTCTTGCTATCACTTTCTTAGCAGGCTTATTGAGGTGACCACTGACAATATTGATTTCTCTCCAAAAACTCTTCTTCTTCTTAGTTCACTTATTCTGGAGAGATTCAAAAGAATATTTATAGCCCAAACTTTCCGGTTCTTCAGCTTACCATTAATATAATTATATCGTTTCTTCCTTTAACCCATAGACATCTTCTTTCAGTTCTTTTACCACAAAAATGCTGCAGCATTTCTTTTGGCTCCCACTTCCCCAGCAAGCTCATGAGATCAGCTCTGCCAAATACTCAGTTCTCTTCGAAATTCTTCTTATTCAGCTCTTTTATTCTGGAGGGATTCAAAAAAATAATTATAGCCAAACCTTTCCAGTTCTCCAGCTTATTGTTTCTTCTTTTAATCCATAAAGATCTTTTACAGCTCTTTTACCACAATAAAGGTCACTTCATCTCTACACGAGATTCAGAGACCTCAAAATGTTCCATGATCTATAATTTCATCAAAACTACATATTTCCGCCTTCATTATCTTCATCTAGGTTACCTCTCAAAATAAGTCTTTCAGTGTTAGTTCTAAATCATTTCTTGATTCAGTTCTCTCCAGAAGTTCTTCTTCCTCGTTTATTTCTGAGAAGACTCGTTGCTCAAAATAGTATAGTCAAACTTTATCTGCTTTACAGTTTAATACTCGCGATTTTACCGTTTCATCTTTTAACCCACACACACCGTTCTTCCGCTCCTTGTTCATTAAAAACTCTCAGTATATTTCTTCACAAGATCAGAGACCACAGAATGCCTCATGCCTTATTTTTCATCTCTGTTTTATTATAAATTCATCCCCTTTCCTTCCCACTCTTATTTTGCAAACTTGCTCATTTAGATCAGATCAAACGATGTTTCGTTCTCCCCAAAAACTATTACAGCCTAACTTACTCCTTTCTCTCTAATGAAGAATTTTATCCTCCAAGCGATTTGGTCATATTTTACATTGAGTTCAAGCCATACAAATCTCAATTTTGAGGCCTCCTGCATGGGCACACTGACGGGGCTAGTTTTTTAAGTTTCGTTTTTTAGATTTATTATCCAGGAGAGCTCTGTATGTCTGTCAGCAGCCTATTCAGATGTCATCATGGAACTGTCAAGAGATGACGATGTAGTTCTGACAAAATTTACTTATTTTGGGCGTTAATATTCTTGTTAAGGGCATCAATAGTTCCTTGAAGCACCCCCAATCAACTCAACCTGGAAGATGTTAGTGTCCCAGAGAGCTTTCTCTTTAGGTAGGTGCTTCCAGATTTTTTTAAATCAAGTCCTGCGCTGGATTATGAGTCTTGGAGTAGATCGACCCCGAGTACGATTCCGAGTGGGATAATCAGAACGATTTGGTTGACCCGAGTCCCGAGTATACCCAGAGCGGGGCCACAGAAAGTCTTCAACGGATCGGATGAAGAAGAAGAAGAAAATGAAAGCAAAAGCAATAAAAATTTTCAATTTAACTGAAACCCAGTCTTTTTCCCAGTCTATTTCGGATGAGGCAACCAAATTAAATTACTGAAAATAGTTTCTTCAGTAGTCAAAACGTCTTTTTTGAAGAACGAATATGCTTTTGTAATTACTTCGAGCTAAAAGAACGCAAAAATAATTTACTCTCAAATTTGGGTCGATTTTTTCATGTTCCATTTCGCTTCATTGCCTGGATTTACTCTATTTTCTCTTAGCCTATAATAAAAAAGAGATGAGGATTCAACATAATGGTGCGTCTCCACCCATCGACATTAAAAAGCGCGATTATTTGGCCCTGGGCGCTTTTTCGGTTTAAATCGGTCGATTTTTGCCTTTACACCATTCTCAAGACTTCTAGAAATAATTCTTCCTTCAATTTGTGGTCAAGCCGTTGTCGCAAGAGACCTGAAAATGAATCACATTTAATAACGTTCTGCTCATAATTAATCCACTTATTCAACAAACTCCAACTAAATCGATCGACTTGATTTTTCTCCCGTTTCCTTCTCCGCTTCTAGCGACCGGTGGGTAAACCGCAGCCGTCAATCACAGTTGGCCGTTCTTCGGCCCACGGGTGTCTTGTATCGTAGACGGTCCTAGCCAAAGGCTGCTAGATCTCTGGGTAATCAGCTAATGGATATCGGTTACATCATTTCTTCAGCTGGTCTCACTGGGTCATTCACATTGACGAATGTCTCTCAGGACCACGTACGTTTAATCAAAGGGATACCATAAAAATGAGCTTGAAAGCGCCATGTCTTGGAGGCACCATTTTTGAGCAGACTTTTGGTGATTCTTGTTTTAAAACCAACAAGGCTACCAAAAATCATGTCTTAAGAAAAAACGCGGTTTTTTGACAAAAAAAAGTTTCTTTCTCTTTATATATTGTCTTGTTCAGAGATCCAGAGCCACCAATTAAATGGTTACTTTATCTCTTCTAGAATAATAATTTAAGTACGCTTAACTAATAATTCAATCAAAATGATGATCTCCTATAGAATCTTGAACGCGTTTGCTCGGACCCAACCTGGGCCCACTCTGATCCGTTCATTCATAAAATCGCAGACTGGATCCGCGGCACTCTCGATAAGCCGAAACAGTTGGCCGCACGCCTCCTTGATCTGATGAATTTCTCTGCCATTATTTATAACTGTACCCGTCATATTCGCCTTTCTTATGTTTATTTACCTCTCCATGCCCACTTCGTGCCTCCGACGATTCAATTCGGACAGAAAGTAGACCAAAACTTCTCACACACTCACACACTCGATCAGCTACTAAAAAGTCCTTTCTTTCCAGATAACCGAATCATGAAGATTCACCTGAGTGCCATAATTCTTCTAATAATATTCTCCACGATAGCGTCTGAACGTGAGCACAAAGTAAGTTTAGCCTGATAATTGGTCCTAGAGGCATGATGGGTACTCCATAATGGTAGGTCCAAAAATCGTTTTTTTTTTTGCAGGTACATAATATCGTGTTATACCCTGAACGACATTCTTGGTGTCAAGTAACCCCAATACAGCAAGTGGTGGCGTCCCCCGGTTATAAACCGGTTACAATAGACAATAACGTTTGTGTTGGAGCATGCTTCAGTTATTCTATACCAAGAACCCAACCATCCGAGCCCGGAGAGGAGATTGGACCCTACTGTGACAGTTGCCAACCGCTAGAAAGTAATTGCTACCATGTAAGTACATTGCTTGATTGTTCCAAGAAATTATTACATTGAAAAGAAACGGATATGTTCCAATAAGCAGTTATTGGACTAAAAGGATGATATCTTCTCAACCAGCTGTCTGTAACAAAGCATCTGTTACCAGGTAGACTTTTTTACAATATTAATTCGTCCGTTGCTTGTGAGATTTCTTCAGTTTTTTCTTAAATTTGGCTCAACACTTGACTTGGTCCTAGTCTCGGTTTAGGTCATACTAATAACCAAAATTATGCCCAAAATGTTCGCCTGATTCATGAGATCAATAACAAAATTTCTCATTGCTGCCAAAATGATGTCCAGAGATGTCCCTAATTTCGCCAACCAGCCCCTAATCAACTGATCCCCAATTAAAAATTTATAAGCTCTGTCACAAAATTTGTGGTAATTTGAGAAAGATTGAGTATTCCCAAAATATTGAGTTCAATCTTGAAACTTATGACGTTGCTAAATCAAACAAGCAAGCATACGACTGTAATAAACAAAAAATTGCAGAAGCTGGTTTCCAGTAAAAATATTTCCGGTCCCAAAATTTAGGAAACTGCACCACAAGGCTCTGCCAAAAAGAAGGCTTTTCAAATCTCTGAGTCAGGTGTCATCTACTGTATTCTTATTTTTTACTTTGAAGTGACTGTAAAAAACTATTGATGTTAATTCTTACAATTTCAGGTGACTTTAGAACCGGAAAGTGACAACCTCGATGGTCCAAGAACCTTCCAGAAAAGACTACAGATAATCCAAACATGTTCCTGTTCTCACTGTGGGAGAATCCACGAAGAAGACTGCGACCTAACGGAAGGAAAAACTGAAGAGCTCCCGTCCAGGTATTTCGTTAACGAGAACAGCATCAATCAGACCGAAGATATAATCGGAGTAACCAACCCCACAAACGAAGATTTCCCCGAACTGCTGAACGAAGACTTATCGAAAAGAAACGAGAGTCATTTCCGCGTCAGCTTTGATCGCGAGGTAAGCGACGAACCGAAATATGAACTCACCACCACATTACTGCTGCTGCTGAAGAACATCCAAGAGAAAAACGATGTCAGTTTGGAAAAACATGAAGTCAAAGAGTTGATCTCTTTGATCCGCGGCAATGAGAAGAAGCTCAACGATAAGAACCTGATGGAGTTTGTTAATTTCTTCAACGTTAACAACAGTGAAGACTTTGAACTTGACCTGGGACAGTTGAAGAAAATTCTGCATGATTTCCAGAAGAGTCAAGGGGATGAGAGTGAGATCGGGACAGGTTTTCATTTAGATATTAACGAGAAGAATGGGAAAATTGAAAACGATTTGAAGAAATTAAATACCAAATATGAATTTGGTAGCGATTTCGGTATCGAGGGCAGCAGGTTAAGTCTACCTCCACACTTAAGAGGTAAGTGTAAAAAATTGATCAAAGTTTCTTTAATCGACTAATCGTTGAAACCGTTTTACAGGGAGTCATATTGCTATGGGAATCAAACCAATCACCCCTGAAATCAACAACGAAATTGCAGAAGCAGATGATGATGATGATGATGAAGATGGTGATGATCTGACAAACACAGCTTATCATGTTGATACGGGACCGTTGAAATTTACTTTGAAAGCTGATGATGGTAGTGAGCTGGAGATCAAAACTACACAGGTGAAATTTGATTTTTTTATACAAAATGTGTTTATCACCCCCCCCCCCCATCCCTTCCCCAGTCTTTGGTCTTTTGTCTTCCCTGTTTTTGCCGATCAAAATCGTTAAGAGTTTTGAGGACTGTATGCATGATCGCTGGCTCGTTCTAGAATTGGCTCCTGATGAACTCTTTCAGCAGAAATCTCAAAGTCTCATTGCTGATGAAACATGGAACCCCTGATCTGCCTTCTATTCGGAGAGATTTAGGTCCTATTGATGGATCTCCACGCCGTAGACGCGCTTTATTTTCGCGAGGTCCCTTTGGATGTTCCCAAATTCATGTCCAAGTTCCTCACCAAGTCTGGAGCTGCAGTAGTGGAGCTTTACCATCAATAGGGGACTGTACCAAGGAATTCTTTGCCAGAAATGTAAACTATTGATCATACCTATGCTAACTTCTTTTTCTCTGGTATGGTATTTTCTTTTGCTTTGACAGTAGCACTGCCAAAACTAAACTTCTTGCATGGAATGGGACCCATCAAGCAGTAGTTCCTTCAGGGATAGCATCGAAGAAACCTTGGGTCTTGGGCAGGAGATTGAGGACACTTCTGGAAAAAGTAGCAGTCTGTGGATGCGGTTAAAAGCTTCTACCTTTTTGGGAAGTTTTTTTTTGGGAGGTACCAAGTATGATTCACGAGATCCTGACATGTAGCCTCCTATCAGTTTCTAGACTTCCTTATCCCCCTAGAACTCGACAAACTTATCTTGGCTCTTTGTTGAGCTTCAGTCATGATTCAATAGTTTACCAGATCAATTAAGGTATCTTGGTCTGCACTGTTCTCATCCTAAATCAAATCGTTGGATTCTTGTACTGTGGAACTTTAATTCTTCCAGATGTAATTTTCTTTATTCTATTTTTTCTGGATTCTTAATTCCGGATTTTTTGGACTTTTTATGTAGGATTTCCTGATTGATACAAGCCAAAATTTCTTTTTGAGTTCATAGGAAGCTTCTCCACAGTTGTCTTGGCTAAAAATACGGCGCATAATCTTTTCATGAGCTCATTGATCTGATCATAGGTATCCAAAAACAACACTCCCCGAGATGGTCAAATTTTTCCCAAGAAGTTCTTATATCATTGACAGCAGGTTGTTTTTTTTACCAATTCAGTTCGCATGCGCCTTTTTCCAGTTTGAGAGACTCAACATCCTTTTGAACGTTATTGGGTTATGGTTGGTAAAAAAAAACCTTCTTGCGCATCAATCGCGTAAATATTGTATTTTTATGCGATTCAATTATGAATATTTTCACCGCTTTTTGAATTATTGGCTTTCTGAATACTGTGAAAAATTTTCTGTGATAATTTCATTTCATTTCGTTTGAACACGTGCCTTAGAATGGATTTTTAAATTTAAAAATCAAAAAAATTGGCAAAATTTAACATTTTTGTCCCTTTTCCTATGCCCGCCACTGGCTAACTTTACTTGAAAAATACTATTTTTTACAGTATCTTTAATAAATTCGGAAAAAACTGAAAGGAGAGTTTTGAAAACCGAAAGTTTGAAATTTTAGAGAAATAAACATCATGTAAAAAAATCTAATATCTCCGCCATTTTTCTTATTTACTTTTTGAAATTCTCATGGGTTGAAGTCTATTAGTGTAGTTGTCTACTGTGAAAATTTCAGTTTAATTACTTCAAAAATGTGCTCATAAATTGTTGGAGAAATTTAGCCATTTTTACCCTTTTCCTACCCACGCCACTGGCTTATTAATGGAAAAAATGCAAATTGTATTGCATTAAATTAAATTTCAAGTCATTTACTTCCAATCTTGTGAATTTGATATAAAACTCTTTTTCTGTCTAGCTTATACAGGGGTTCAAAAAATAGTCCTTTTTCCAAAAATTAAAATGGCCGCCATTTTGAAACGGCTCAGCCGATTTTGCTCAAGTGCAATGCCAGACCACTCCTTGTGGATATCTTACTTCCACAAAAATTTCAGTCTCCTAGATTGAAAACTGCGACCTGAAATGAGGTGACAAAAACCGGATTTTCCGAATTTTGAAGGGACACCCTGTAGAAGTGACGCGACTTTTGGAAATTTTTTTAATGAAAATCGAATTTATTCCTAAAGTTTAATAAGAGTGCAAAATTTCGTTCACTAATCTTGAAAGATAAAGCTACAGGAGCGTTTTTAAAATCGAAATTTCGTGATTTTGGAGAAATAAATAATATAATATCGTGGGCAGGTGAATTTTGAAAAACCACTTTTTCGTTATCTGGGAGTCAGGATCGGTGGACATTTGATGAGTTTTGGTGATTTTCGAAAAATGATGTCGTCCTCAATAGTGTATTTTTTTATAAAAAAATACACTAAAATTATTTTTTTATTTCAGATTCCCTACCCGTTGAATTATCATATTGATCACTCGACTCGCCCGAACGATCATCCGATTCACCATAAGCATCATTTGGGGGAAGAACAGCAAATCGGACTCGACGTAGGGCATCTAACTAAAGGTCCCCACGGAAGTATGATTTTTACGCCCGATTTTCTTAAAGTCGAAGAAAAGCTCGATCTAGATACAGATCACTTAAAACCGAACCACGAGGGTTTGGTCATCGCTTACGAGAACCACCATAAACCAGCCGACGTTGTCGGTAGCGGGGAAACGAATTAAATTTATTGTCTTTTAATGATTAAGAATTTGCTGAGAGAGGCTATTTAGGTTAGTTAAGTAATTGAAAATTGAAGGGTTACCAACTATTAATTGAGTGTATGCTTTTGTTGTTCTAGTAGGTAATGGTTGGGCATAGTAAGTGGATGGATTTTTTTATTGGTAGCTCTTAAATGTCTGTCTAGTCTGGCTTTATAAATTTAAAATTATAAATAAAATGACAATTAGAATAATGAAAAAATTATGATGATTCTGATATCCTGGAATCAAAATTACCAATATATACGTAATAGATAGGTAGGTAGGTAGGTATTTATAAGTAGAGTGTATATAATGACAAGAAGAGTTGTATAATTTAGTTTGTAATTATAAAATTTTAAAAGAAAAGAGAAAGTTTGAAAAAATATTTTTTTGAAAGATCGTGTATATTTTTATTATATAATCGTTGATACCTATGTATTATTTAACGTGTGTAGATACAAAGTATATAAATATAAATGATAATTATTTATTTATGTAATATATAAGAAGAACGCTTTTTTTTGAAAAATAAATTTTTGATTTTATAATTACAATAATAATTCATTGTTTGAAAAAATATCAAAATTTAATTGGCTGTGTGAAATCATTTCAGATTGTTATTATTGAGTACTTCTTCAGATTATGTATCGTGTTAATTAACTTTCTAAATAAAATCTTTTTCCAAAAATTTTTGAATCATTGAATCAGAAAATAATCCTAGAGCCTAAAAAAATCCATAATATCCTGGGTATGCGCCTTAAAATAACGAAGTAGGTCCGTTCCGATATTTCCGGAAGTGCGGCCATCTTGAAAATATTTTCCATGAATTTCTCTTGGTCACTCATGTCCGGAAAATTTTTATTTTGAGGTTCTAGGATGATCAGTTCCCGAGAGAACCGTACCCTTAACTGATCACTCTGTATAAATAATTAGAATAAATAATTATTTTCGAAATATTGCCAGTGAGTAAAATCCAGAACTCTCCAGACGTTTCGAAATAAAGCGCGTTATAGACGCGCATAGGACGGTCAAGTTTGGAAGCTATCCATGCACCTCTTAAGTAGTTTTAGATGGTAAACTAGATATTTATTTAAAAAATTGTCCATTATTTATTTACAAATATTATTTTGCTAAATATAAAATTCTAATAACATTGTTAATAACAAACTATGAGACCCATAAAATTACATTAATTTCTCACTATCCTAACATAGGTATTTTGTAACAAATAGTGCCCCATAAAACATTAAATAAGATCAAATTTGCACTAAATAATATTTCTAGAGTAAATCTAATTAAGTCCAAATAAAAATAAAGTCTTGATCACCAGTCCAGAACACCGGGAATATACTTTTCAATAAGTTGCTCGTAATAGGGCCACAATGCCTCAATATCTGGTACTTCAGTACTTTTGGTGTACAAATCATATTTACTGAAACGAAACAAAAAAATTAATAATTTTAAGATATGCACCATGTATGATGATGATAAACAAATAACACAAAATATATAAGAAGAGGGAGCCACTGTGACCCCCAAATAACACCCTTCTCCCTTGATAACACCATAACTCTGAGAAAAGTCCCCTTCAGTCTCCTTCAAAGTTGTGATGTTTGGGATGAGCCCTCCTCCCTTTCCTCCCACGACTTTCCTGCCGTAACTGCCGTGATCAAAAATTTCTATCTGGAGTCCCTGTGAGTATTTTTTTGCATATACTTCTTTTACCAAAGAAATCACAATACTAGAAGATCGAAGAAGGAAAGACACTTCTTCAGCAATGCCAGGCAAGAGATGTAGAGAAAATGGAGCAAAGGGAAGATGATTTCTTGAAACACAAAGGCAAATAGACGATGAAGAACCAAATAGAGTTTGCACCGCAGAATTCCTGCAGAATTCTAGAAGATCCAAGAAAGAAAGACTCTTCCGAAGAAATGTCAGGTAAGAGATGTGTAGAAAGGGAAGATGAGTTCCTGAGACATAAAGCTAGTTGGACGGTGAAGAACAAATTGGATCTTTTACCAAATAAATCACAATACTAAACGATCGAAGAAGGAGAGACACTTCTTCAGCAATGCCAGGCAAGAGATGTAGAGAAAATGAAGCAAAGGGAAGACGATTTCTTGAAACGCAAAGGCAAATAGACGATGAAGAACCAAATAGAGTTTGCACCGCAGAATTCCTGCAGAATTCTAGAAGATCCAAGAAAGAAAGACTCTTCCGAAGAAATGTCAGGTAAGAGATGTGTAGAAAGGGAAGATGAGTTCCTGAGACATAAAGCTAGTTGGACGGTGAAGAACAAATTGGATCTTTTACCAAATAAATCACAATACTAAACGATCGAAGAAGGAGAGACACTTCTTCAGCAATGCCAGGCAAGAGATGTAGAGAAAATGAAGCAAAGGGAAGATGATTTCTTGAAACACAAAGGCAAATAGACGATGAAGAACCAAATAGAGTTTGCACCGCAGAATTCCTGCAGAATTCTAGAAGATCCAAGAAAGAAAGACTCTTCCGAAGAATTGTCAGATAAGAGATGTGTAGAAAGGGAAGATGAGCTCCTGAGGCATAAAGGTAGATGGACGGTGAAGAACAAATTAGATCTTTTAGCAAAGAAATCACAATACTAAAAGATCGAAGAAGGAGAGACACTTCTTCAGCAATGCCCGGCAAGAGATGTAGAGAAAATGAAGCAAAGGGAAGATGATTTCTTGAAACGCAAAGGCAAATAGACGATGAAGAACCAAATAGAGTTTGCACCGCAGAATTCCTGCAGAATTCTAGAAGATCCAAGAAAGAAAGACTCTTCCGAAGAAATGTCAGGTAAGAGATGTGTAGAAAGGGAAGATGAGCTCCTGAGGCATAAAGGTAGATGGACGAAAAAGAACAAATTAGATCTTTTACCAAAGAAATCACAATACTAAAAGATCGAAGAAGGAGAGACACTTCTTCAGCAATGCCAGGCAAGAGATGTAGAGAAAATGAAGCAAAGGGAAGATGATTTCTTGAAACACAAAGGCAAATAGACGATGAAGAACCAAATAGAGTTTGCACCGCAGAATTCCTGCAGAATTCTAGAAGATCCAAGAAAGAAAGACTCTTCCGAAGAAATGTCAGGTAAGAGATGTGTAGAAAGGGAAGATGAGCTCCTGAGGCATAAAGGTAGATGGACGAAAAAGAACAAATTGGATCTTTTACCAAAAAAATCACAATACTAGAACATCCAAGAAGCAGAAATACTTCCAAAACAATTCCAGGCAAGAGTAAATGAAGCAAAAAGAAGATGAGTTCCTGAGACACAAAGGCAAATAGACGATGAAGAACAAATTAGAGTTTTCAAGCTTTCACCACAGAAATCCCAATATTAGAAGATCCAAGAAGGAGAAACGCTTCCGTTACCACCTAAATGGGAGTAGAAGACTGAAATTCTGGAGTCATGTGGGAATAGTGGGATAATGCCTAATATATGGAGTCTACGATACGTTAAGAAAAAATTCCTGCGGATTCAAAATCACTATACTTGTGATGCTCCAATATGGATAGAGGTAATAGGATACAGAATAAAGAAGCTGAAGAGAAGTGGGGAAGAGCATATAGAAACGGACTCCATTAACTCACTCTGCGTCCTTTTGCAAGAAGCAAGGAAGAAGCGGAACTGCATGAAGAATAATAGATGACAAAAACAGGTAGGTACGCTTGAAAGGAATAAAGTAATAAGACAATCAGCGAATAGCAGCAAACTTGGATGAGAAGAAGAATTGGTGAAGAAAACAGATAAGAGATGAAGATTATGAAAAAAGTAAGCCTGATTAAGAGATTCTAGTACTCATTGGAGATTATGGAGGATTGCGCCGGTGATAATTCGTACCACCCGGGTCAGGAGAGGGGGGACAATCAGGGTGTCCATGAGAGTTCCCTTCTCCACATGGTAATAACTGTTCCCTAAAAATTCTTCTTGGTTGTAGTAAACAATAAGTAGTGACTTATCGGCTTGAGTATAATAATACATAGAAGACATCCACGTTTCTGTAATGTCAAAAGATTCGAGCTGTCATCCCATCACTTCTTTAATATTTAAACCCATATTTTTACACTTTTTTTTTAATAATGTCAATAAAATACTTACTTAAATGTAAGGACCCATTTTTTGGTCTCCTCGTCCTCGGGAAGCATGAGATGCTCGTAATCTCCACTGGAGTGCCACGGGTAGAAGCTGTGGTATCTGATCATAGCCAAAGCTTGCGGTGGTAGTTTGGACTTGTTGTGCTGTAGCACCCTATACATGTACTCGTCATGACCCCAAGACATCATGAGGTTCTTCAAGCCGCAGTTCGGTTTGTACATGCCATATTTTGTGCTGGAATGGAACATGAACATAAAAAATTATTTCTTAACATAGAATATAAAAATTTACTTATATTCCAAAACTTTATCAGAAGTGGGATAACAATATTCCTAAAAGACTTACTTATATTCCGGATTCAAACCATCTTTATTATCATCAAAAGACGTTTCTCTGTATACAATATTATCGCCCCATTTACAACCAACAACGAACGTATCACCAACAACTGCCCATTGTGGTTCGTCATAAAACACCAAAACCTAAAATAGTAAAGAGTTATTAAATACACACCCTGTATATAAAGTTACATTTTATTGGATGCAGGACTGGAAAATAACCAGAGAACGGCAATAAAGTTATCAATCACCTGATGTAATTATTAATGTTGTTTGATCAGAAGAGGTCAAATATCGTTAAGAAGGTATTTTTCTATTTAAGGTATTTTGATTTGCGCATTTTGTTTATTCAGCAAATCTCCACCACAAGTGTTGTAATATAAACATAATATTATATCTTAAATAAAATATTACATTCTATTCTATTTTATGCATTATTTAATTATATACCTACAGGCTGATCCAATTAAAATGAAGACACGTAATAGATAATTACGGTATAAGTGAGATAAGAGCCTCTTAACAACAGCAATTACGCACTCGTTAGGTGAACACTGAAAGTGTTTATAAGCGTTAACCATACGTCTTGTACAGGATGGTCCATCACTTATGTCCACCCCCGAAAAAGAGGTTAATTTTAAAGATAAAAAATGGAAACTGAGGATTTGTATAATTAATAAAGGACCACGTCTTTTTTTTCGTCAAGCACAAATGATAAAAAAAACTCTAATTTAGTGATAAAGTGACGAAAAAAAATCGAGTTTTCTTCCATACATCGGTAGAAATCGATTAAGAAAATCAAAAAAACTAATTACATACTAAGCCTTAATTAAATAAAATATAGTTACGTAGAAATGACAGATAGAATGATTGATTTATTGTGTGTATATAAAGTGATCCATAGAACTTGAAAAGGGTGGGTATCATAAATTCTTGAGTAAATTGAGTAGGTAAAATCTCCATTATTGTATTCTTATAGCATACTCCCTGTGAATTTGCACTACACTACTATTTACTCAGTTTACTCAAGAATTTATGGTACCTACCCTTTTCAAATTATTTTGGTCACTTTATTGCACTCTTTAAATCAATCACTCTACCTGTCATTTCTATATAAGCATATTAATTTTCAATTAAGTCCTATAGTAATTATTTTTTTTATATTTCTTTTCAGCAATTTTGATTTTATTAATCAATTTCTACCTATGTATAGAAGCATGAATTATTCCAGATTTGCGTATCTGCTTTTATGGATTTCAAGTGACCTACATGACTCTATGCCATCTAGCGGATGGCAGTAATACTAACTGTTCCTACCTATAACTTCTCGTATCTTCACTTTCATCTGACAATGAGCTTGACAGAGACAGACGACTCAAGAGGCGTCTTTTGTAATAATTGCATATTTTTTATCTCTACTGTTAATTTAAGTTCATTTGGAGGTTATTTTAAGAGCAAAATGATTGGATATCGAGACTTATAAAAATGAATGAATATTTTAATATTTTGGGATATTCCTTGTTAATTAAATAAAATATTTTGTGGTATTTAATTATTTTTAAATGTTAACTTTATCATATTATTTCTTGGAATTATGAAGAGTGTCCAGCGACTTGACAACCACATAATGGCATGTCGTTTAGAAACGAATGTTTCGTAATATGAGCTTTAATTGATTCGTTTTCAAGAAACAGAACCAATTAATTTTTATTCCTTTCATAATTTTTCTTGGAAATTTCTACCAGATCCTGCTCTCTCGATTCCATCATTTCGGTACCTTGTAGAGCTTTTTTCATGTCATAAAATTAAATAATAAATTGGGGATGGTTTTTTTCTACCATTTAAAAAATTATTTATTATTAATAAAGATGTCGAAACTTGGGTAGGTAATTAAAATAAAATATTAAAGAATTATTGCTCATAGCTTGGCCACTTAAGCAAGGTATCCTTGCTTCTTATTTTTCTCTCCCCTCTCTCTTTCTGTTTCGATTGAGGACGACATCACTTTTCGAAAATCACCCAAACTCATCAAATGTCCACCGATCATGACCCCCAGATCACGAAAAAGTGGTTTTCCAAAATTCACCTGCCCACGAATATATATATTTATTTCTCCAAAATCACGATTTTTCGATTTTCAAAACGCTCCTGTAGCTTTACCTTTCAAGATTAGTGAACGAAATTTTGGATCCTTGTAAAACTTTGGAATGACGTTAGATTTTTGTTGAAAAAATTTCCAAAAGTCGCGTTCCTTCTACAGGGTGTCCCTTCAAAATTCCGAAAATCCGGTTTTTGTCACCTAATTTCAGGTCGTAGTTTTCAATCTAGGAGGCTGAAATTTTTGTGGGAGTAAGATATCCACAAGGAGTGGTCTGGTATTGTTCTTGAGCAAAATCGGCCTAACCGTTTCAAAATGGCAGCCATTTGAATTTTCGGAAAATTTGCTATTTTTTGAGTCCCTGTATGAGCAAGATGGCAATAAAACTTTGAAATCAAATTAACAGGATTGAAAGAAAATTATTTGAAATTTGACTTAAAGCAATAAAATTTGCATTATTTCTATCAATAAGCCAGTGGCGTGGGTAGGAAAAGAGTAAAAATGTCTCAATTTCTATACCGTTTATGAGTTCATTTTTGAAGAAATTGAACTGAAATTTTAACAATAGACAACTATACTAATAACCTTTAATCTTCGAAAATTTCAAGAAGCAAATAAGAAAAATAACGGAGATATTCGATTTTTAACTTTCGAGGCCGGCGAAGCCGATTTCTCGGTAGTCCCTAAAATATCTGTCACCCGGTCTGTCCGTCTGTGCGTTTGCTAGAAAACACTCTAGAGCCGCATTTTTCGTCATAGAAAGTCGAAATTTGACTCAATTGAAGAGGCGCACGGTCCCACGATGTCTATTGAAAATGAGTGGGATCCGTTGGCGGGAAGTGTCATTTTTTCTGGAATTTCGGGTTTTTTCGGGAACGACCTTGGAAACGCTCTAGGTGTCTTATCTTCTTTTGCATGATTTCAATTTTTTTTCGAATTTTTTTTCGACTGATAGAAAAAATAACAAAACAGTGCGATAGAGCCATTCATTGCCTACAAAAAAGGTATATGTAGTTTTTTACCTGAAACGTTGGAAAAACTTCCAAATCGGGAAAAACTTCGGCAGGTCATTCCGACTGTTTCTCGCGTCGGCCATTTTATCTTCCTGTATTTTCTCCAACGTGATCTTCTTTTCAAGTTTTTTTCTTTAAACATATAATTTGAAGTCTTATCTTCATTTTGTATCGCATATATGGGCACTTTTAACGAAAAATAAAAAATTTCCTCGCTGGTCGAAAATTAGCTTACAGTTTAAAAAAATTATTAAATCAATGCAATTTCTTTTTTATTTTTTTTTCGCATTCAATTATGAATGATTCTGAAAATTAGAAAAGCAATCGCAACGGCAATTAAGTCACCTACATGCGGGTGAAAAAAGTTTTCAAATTGGTCTTTTAATAACGAAGACATGAAGTTTAAAAAATAATTTTTATTAAAAGCCTGGTTCATCGCTACCTGCCAAGCAATCTGACGTACTCAATACGTGGTGGAGTGTGTTAGGTTCTTGCCTGACATTCTGATATTATACGGTGTTCAAATCCAAGAAAGGATTATAACTTTTTTGGTAGGTAGGTGGAGTTTTCCCAAAAAAATCGGATTATTTTTTCATTATATTCATTATAAAAAAAATTAGGAAGAAAATATTCATTATTGATCGCATTAAAAATACACTATTTATGCGATTGATGCGCAAGAAGGTTTTTTGATTTTCTCTTCTCCTTTTCTCTTTCTTACCTTGTACCTCATCTTTTCTACTACTAGGATAGGATAGGTTAGTGTAGGATAGACTCTTGGGCACAAAAGGGGTATTTCGTCACTTCCAAATGTATGTTGTACTGTATTTCTCCGGTAGGGGAGTGTATTATTGTAATGTATAAATTGCCTGAATAAATAAATGATTAAAATAGATATTTTCGTTTAAAAAATTTATAGGCCCAAATACCCTGCTGTAGGGACATTCATATAAAAAATAATTTATATGAATTTAGTAATATTCAAAGAATGAATTTTTCTTTCTAAAAGCCCCTAAAAGTTGACTTTTCGATAGGAAACAGCCCGCCGATCCACGCTTATTATGTGAAAAAAAAAATTTCCAGTCCGCTAACGACTTTTTTCTAGCCCTAGTGCCGAAAAATTTCTACAGTAGTGTTCTTATTAATATTCAATTTCAATTTTTCGCTTGATTTAGAATTTTTTTTACCGATCGAAAAAGTAATAAAACGGTGTGATAGAGATTATTCATTACCTACAAAAAAGGTAGTCACAATTTTTTACCTTCAAGGTGGGCAAAACTGACTTAATCGGGAAAAACTTTGGCAGATCATTTTGACTTTTTTCACGTTTTTTCCGCGTCCTTTATTTTGTAACTTGCTGTTTTTTCTACATCGAATTTTTTCAATTTTTTTTCTTCAACATTTAATTTGAAGTGTTACTTTCAATTCATCTCGCAAATGTTGGCACTTTTATCGAAAAATAGAAAAATCCTCGCTAGTCGAAAATTAGCTTAAGCGTTTAAAAAATTAATGAATCAATAAATAATGGTTTCTTCATAGTTTTTTCAATTATTTTCATATTCATTATTATGTACCTATGTGTGAAAAAATTAGTAGAACAACCGCGTGAAAAAATTATACAGGGTGGGCCATCGAAAAGGTAACAAGCCTAATAGTTTGGAAAGTGAAGATGTATGCGAAAAACGCCGAAACAGGTCGATTTTGTTATCGAGGGGGACATATTTTCATGACAAATTCAACTACCCAAGTTCATCCCCTGGGCAGGGGTAGCTACCCCTTTGCTTATCATCATAGAGAACAGCTATCGAGTGATCCGACATTTTGGGTTTCGCTTAACTAAATGGTCGAACTAAACCCTAATAACTTCCTAATAACTTAGAAACTGAAGATGTACGCGAAAAACACCGAAACAGTTCGACTTTGTTATAAAAGTAGGCGTATTTTTTTGGGCGTAGGCGTAGATATCGATATTGATATTGATAATGAGGGTGTCAGATCTATTGCGCCCCCCTTCTCTGCCTCTTTGGTGTATATTCCCTTCATTAAAGCAGCCTCTCCAATATTCCCTTAGGAATTTCAGGATTTGAAGCGGATCAAGGCCGGGCAGAGCCCCCCCCCCTTGAATTCTCTTTACAACGATATCCAACATTTTGGGTTTCGCTTACATACAGGGTGGCCTACTTATAAGTGATTAAGGCGAGTTACGTTTTCGTTGGGCCACCCTGTATGTAAGCGAAACCCAAAATGTTGGATATCGTTGTAAGAGAATTTAAGTGGCTTTCAAATAATGTATCACTCCATATCTGTTCCCTATGAGGATAAGCAAAGGGGTAGCTACCCCTGCCAAGGGGGTGGACTTGGGTAGCTAAATTTGTCACAAAAATATGTCCCCCTCGATAACAAAATCGACCTGTTTCGGCCCCAACTATTAATTGTAAAATGTTAATTTTCGATTTTGGATAAAACCTCCCCTAGTCCTCCAGTACCCAGTTTATTAACTCCCGGAGTAGTAGAACTCACTTTTTGACTCACACAGAGTGGGAATCCCCCAAATTGAAGACTTCTTTTTTTTCTTGTTTTTTTTTTCATGTTTCTTTTTCATGTTAGAGTCATTTTTATTTATCAATTGCAACAAGATTTGCTTAACATTAACAATTTTGTAGAAAACATGTTTCTACAGGGTGTTCTTCCCCGGTATTATTGGTTAATTTACTTTGCTGAAGCACCAATCATCGCAAAGCGCGCTTTACATTATCTTCATGGCTTATTCAGAAAATATTTATTCAGACTTCAGTTCAGCGGTTCGTGGCTTGTAAGGTTATAGTGAAGTGTAGATTCTAAAGAGGACCAGGTCCGGTCAACTCGATTTTTTTTTTTTTTGGGAAAGTCAGGTCAGCTCGAATCATTTTGCAAAAGTCCGGTCAGTTCGGCACTTTTTTCCATGGACCCATTATTTGACAGGCTCAAAAAAGAGCTCGAATTTTCGATTGACAAAAAGCGAATTTTCGAGCTGACGGGATCTCGTCAAACCGGATCTTGCAGCAAAAAAAATGAGCTGACCGGACTTTTGCAAAAATCGAATTTTAGAGCTGACCGGATCTTGAAAAAAAAATCGAGCTGACCGGACTTTTGCAAAAACCGAATATGAGAACTAAGCGGACTTTGCAAGAATGCTATTTTTCGAGCTGCCCGGACCTTGACAAACCAGATCATGCCAAAAAAATAATGGAAAAATCGAATTATCTGCTGGCTGGACTTTGTCTAACTGGAATTTGCAAAAAAAATCGAGCTGACCGGATTTTGCAAAAAACGAGTTTTTGAGCTGACCGAACATTGTAAGCTGAATCTTGCAAAAACAAAATAAAATTTTGGAACCAACCGGATCTTGTCAAATGAGATCTTCTAAAACCAAATAAAAAAAAAGTTAGGTACCTATTAATAAGAGAAAATTATAACGACGTTTTTTTCAATTCAAAAATGATTATTTTATTTAGAAATAGGTGCGTGAAGTGACACTTTATTCACTTCATCTGAAAAGCCGCCACTGTCAGAAAAAACATGGAGAAAAGAAGAAAAAAATTTCTTTTTAATAAAAACTCACCGTTTTTTTAATGTAAAAATTCTGGTGCAATGAAAAGTTGTTCTATTAAAAAAAAATAGCAGGGGTTGTAAATTTCGACATCTGCTAGCAGTGTACGATGAAAAAATCATCTTATGCTCTTTGTGAGTTGTCTGGATTTGTTACAAATTTTTTCATTTTTTTCACAAATGACCATTTCTTTGCCTCAAATCAAGAAAGACGTTATAATTTCATGGGATGTTTATTTATTTATTTTTTTTTCTGATCACTTGGTATATAATAATAATAATAATAATAATAATAATAATAATTTATTGTCCAACAGTATTATATACACCAATAAGAGGACAATTTCTGTAAATGCCACAATTTGCTCATACAACATATATAACATATATAACATATATAGCAATAATGTAATACTTAAACCAGGTACGTGATAATTATTGCCATTTCAGCTGGTCGTCTAAATTTAAAATATTATCAAAGGGTCAAATGCATGTATGTACCTAATTCTAGCTACAAAATTTCCTAGCGATTAAAATTTTTAGATAAACCGCGTTTATATCGCCACATATTTCCAAAACTGGCAAACCATAATAATAAACAAATCATATTTTTGTAAGATTCGCGCATATTTGTTACTTACGAAAATAATACAATTTATATTGAAAATATAAATTTTATTAATTTTGAGTAAGTATCTGGAAAGTATCGCCGCTAAAATCTCTGTCGCTCGGTCTGTGGGTCTGTTCGCTTTTCTAGGAAACACTCTACAGCCGCCGGTTTTCATCTGGGAAAGATGAAATTTGGCTCGATCGAAGAGGCGCACGGTCCCGCGATGCCTATTGAAAATGAGCGGGATCCGTTACCGGGGAGTGTCTTTTTTTCGGGAATTTCGGGTTTTTTCGGGAATCTGCTAGGAAACACTCTAAGTGTCCGAAAGTTGTACCGATCGGGATGAAACTTGGTGGGGACGTACCTGGGGACCCCCAAATACGACCTATTGAAAATGGGCCGGATCCGAGAATTTTAAGAACCCCTTTCAGGGCCGTACTTTTTTTTGCAACGTCCCGACATAAGGACTCGTTTCTCGGTAACGGTACATCGCGGACAGATTCTGCTAGTGAAGTTACTTAGGGAAAGAATGGACGTACAAACTTTGTAGAGATCGTTTTTCGAAAAAATAATTAGGTGAGCGGTAATCGGCCCTCAAAGAATGGAATATACTCTTTTCGCATGATTTTTCGGTTTTTTCAAAATTTTTTCAAAATTTATTCGACCGATCGGGAATATAACAAAGCTTTATGATAGAGACGCCCTTTACCTACAAAAAAGATGGATATAGTTTTTTTCCTTAACCGTTGGAAAAACTGTCAAAATTCGGAAAAACTTCGGCAGGACATTGAGACGGTTCAGACGTGTTTCGAATATATCTCCCTCCATCGACGACATAGTTCAACTTATGTAAAAATTTTTTTCTTCAACACATAATTTGAAGTCTCGACTTTATTTCATCTCGATTATGTATGTACTTTAAACTGAAAATAAAAAAGTTTTTCGCTGCTCGAAAATTAGCTTACACTTTTATTTTTATTAAAAATACGATAAATTAATCCTTTTTTATTTTTTTTGTCTTATTCTTTATGAACGATTGGGAAAATTAGAAGGACAGTCGCAACGACAATTGATTTGCCAAAATGACTGTGAAAAAATTATCCACATTGGTCTTTTAAAAACGAAGATATGACAATTTTAAGAAATCAATTTGTACTAGGTAGGTACGTTCCCGGCAATGCCGGCGACGGCTCGTGTCTTCTTGACCCGTCGAAGCCGGCCTCGTTCGCTGATCGTCCCCGCTATTATTATCATTACGTCCGGTAGGTATAGGTAACCATAATAATATATGCGCGGCTACTGTTCGGGTAACGGCTTAATTTCTGTTTTTTCTTATGCATTTTTTTAATAATTGTTTTTACAATTAATTGCGACGTACTATTAGTCTTTCACTAATAATTTGGAGTGATTATTATTTTTAAAATTTGAAAAATGCGCACTGAAAAATACGAGAAAATTAGCAAAAATTCGGAAATTTTTTTCTTCGCAATTTCCGGGTACAGAGACTCGGGGATGACTTGCGCTTGGTAGTCGAAGAATTCTTTTGTCACAATTTTCATTTTTTTTCGCTGAAGTTTCAAAAATGGCGACGCTACAACGGATCGAAAATGGCCGAGTATTTTGACGAAATTTCAATGTTTACGTTCGCAAAAATTGACTTTCCGGTAAGAGTTCAAATGTCGTGCACTAATTTGCTTCAGTTGCATATATTACCTTCTGTTTAATATAACCGCCGACTTTGTTTGAACGATTTTAATAAAATGGCGTGCGATTCGGCCAAAGTCGGTTTTCGAAGCGAAAATTTTCAATGGTCTTTCGCACATTTTTCGATGTAAATCTGTTCGCGGTGATTCAAATAAGATCACGGAGGTACTCGCGTGTGGCTAAGAAAAGGGTCACGTCCCCCACCCTCGACTCAAACTAACACGAAAGTAACTTTTTACGCGAATCTATAACTTCCACGCGAATTTTCGTAAGTTCACATATTGGTCCTTCAGGAGCGATATAGAAAAAATAGTCACAAAAAAGGAGGTGGCAGGCGTTAACTTTGACGGGGAATCTACTGCTTTCAGGGCCGTACTGATACAGAAAAACTGCAATTAAAAAAAAAACAACTGATGACAAATTTCAACTTTGACTGGGATCTACTGACACTGCGGGCCGAAGGCCCGCCATGGAGGGCCGAAGGCCCGACGCCGCCGGCAGGCCAAGATTTTCGTAAGAAAATCTTGTTCTATTTGGAATTATTAGCTTCGTTCGCGGATACAGTTCTGAACCGGTTTAGAACTCTTGCGTATGCGCAGTGAGAAAAGCGGCGTTCGCGGTGCATAAATTCTGAATTTTTAGTAACCAGTACTAACAGTTCTGCGTTCGCGGTACTCACCGAACCGGTTCATTATCGGTTCAGAACCGATTCTAGCAGTTCTAGGATTTTGCAGGAACTAGTAGTTCGGTTCCGCTGCTCATGCGTAATTCTGCTCTGATGTCGATGATTTGTATAATAAAATAAGTAGATAATATTCAAAGTATTTACCTCTTTCAGATTCGCACTTTTTTATTCCAATATAATTATTTATTGACGTATAATACAATAAAAATAAATAACATTATAAAAATAATTTACCGTATCCGATACCAGTAAAACAAAACAATCGCAAAGGTTTGTGTGGTTAGGTACTGCTACACAAAAGATCTTTTCATAATACACAGATAAACTATATACTGTGACAAAGGCCCAAAGCGTTTATTCTTTATATAGGTTAAATTTTGATTTAATTGTTGACCATAAAATAAGAACTTTTAGTGCCTCAGTCCTTACTCTGCGCGTTAGACGGAATCATTCGTCATCTGACAGTTCGGAGTTCTCATCCGGTCCCTGCTTCGTTCGCGGTGAAATAAAATCCTGAACCAGTTCGCACTTAGGCATGCGCTCTACGACAATCCGGAATAGTTCTAAACTGATTCCGAACCGGTTCTGGATTGTATCCGCGAACGAAGCTATTGTTGTTGCGAATCATGTAAATCGATAATAATGAACTATTTGCTTATGAAAGAGATCTCTTTACATCACTACTTATGCGGTGGTGACGTGAGTAAATAATAAATAAATGATTGAAAATAATAAAGGAACTGATTATTAGCCAATGAGGTTGTTTGCTTCATTCTCTATTATTTCCATTATATACAGAGCGATGTTTTTGAGATTACAGGCAGCTCAGTTGATATAATTTTAATTAAAAAGATTACCGTTATCTTTTCTGTTGATTAAAAAATGTAATTATAAACGATAGTAGGGCTATAACCGACTACTGTCCATAATTATTATTCAATGAGGAATAAGGAAATTCAGTTTAAAATTAAATTTCAATTTTATGTATTCTTTAAACATTATTATCTAATTTGGAACTTAATACTGTAACCAACTTTAAAGTAGAATTATATTCTCAACCCTTACTAATCCTTCTAACCCTTTAAAATTTAAATTATCCGAAATAGGCGTGCTACAGAATGGAAAAAGAACGTTCAATGTTGGAAATGTGGAGAACAAGGACATTTACGAAGATCTTGTACGATCTGTATGAGGAGTCATCCAATGAGCAGCAAAAACTAGTAAGGGTCGACTATAAGGAGAGGGGGGCAAACCTTTTTGAGATATAACAATAGTAGCACCTCTTGGTAGGCTTAATTGATGGACTCAAGATTTTTAGTACAAAATCAACGAGTGAGATTACTGTAAAAATATAAATTGGAACTGTGAGATTGTTGCATCGGCTCGTCATCGCTGCTTACGAAGATGTGTTATTTTTGGAATAAATGTCAAGGATGTTAAGAGGTTTCAACACGATTTAAAAGATCAAATTGTTAATGTGGACGCTCAAGAATTGTTTCTTTACCATGGAAGAAACGAAGTAATGACACAAGTGACACTTGATGAGAATACTAAGCTTCCTGCATGAAGCCAATAAGTTTAGGCAGCTCAATATTATAATATGGTGTCATTGTAAAAAGTGTTCCAAACATTAATAATGGGTTGGTGCCTGTTTGAATACATTTACTGGGCCAGGAATTACTGTGGACGATGACTGACATGCTAGATCGGTACAAATGGTGTCTGCTGTTTGTTAGTTTGATTATCGTCAGACGACGTGACGATAGAAGACAGCAGATATTACTTGCCCCTGATTGATAATAACCTTGACAGGTAGGCGGGTTGAAAACTATTATCGGTATTGAACTTTAGGAGCGCCCATTAACAGATGGACAAGATAAAGAGAAGACAACGTTCACCATGGGAACTCGTCTTGGCAGCTTGCAAGTTTCTGCCTTGTGGTCCTTGCAATTTTCGGCAGGCTGATACGCTAATATGGAAAACATACCAAGAGAACTATCTTAGAAAACCTGCCTGGTGTATGTTGGACGGCATCATCCCAGTATGAAAGACGTTTGATAAGCATTTGAAAAACTTGGAGGAAGTATTCGGCAGACTTAAAACTGCACACTTGATGATGAAAAAGAAATGTCACTTGTTTCTTGTTTCCAAAGAAAGTTAAACACTTGGGCCATATACTCAGTAGAGAAGTTGCTGCTGTCCATCACGAGAAGATACCCTCCTGGATATCAACAATTAAGAGGAGAACTCAAAGTTCCAGAAAAAAATCAATTTATTATTAAAAATTCATTGTTTGTGTCAAACTTATTAAGTCAAATCAACAGGTACCAAAAATGGTCAACATCTCAATGAAAATGTCAATAAAAATCAGGCAAAAAGAAGTTAATCCATTCCCTTATTAATTATTTTAGTCATTGTCCAAAGTGTCTTTTTAATTCCTGTACCTATAACTTTTTACTTGTCCTCAAAAGAAGTTTCTTGGTCAGCTCGAATATTTCCTGCAACATCTTAAAGCCGAACAAGGTCTCCCCTAGTTTTAAGGATTTTCTTAATTAGCCAGGCGCTTTAGATGCCTCCAAATAAAAAAAATTCTAAGAAGTTATCAAAAAAATGGTTTTCAAGGAAATTTGATCTTGCCACCCAAAGTGAGGAGGCGTCCTGTTGTAACAGTTGAAATTGTTGAAATTGTTGAAAAAGTTTCTGAAGAATGTGTCGTCATCAGTAAAGATGATTTTCAGACAACTCCTTCGAATTCCCATAGTAACCAACCAAAATCTTATCTCTAGCTTGATACCCTACCGAGTTTAAAGGTCGTCCAGATGGAAAATGCTACTGATAGAAACCAAAGTTGTGTAAGCTGTGAGATTTCCTTCTTCCTCTAAGACCCAAATGTACTGACATTACCAAAAAGCAATTTTGGGAAAGCGACAAGCCAAAACCTATGTTTTGAGGGAACCTTCCTTTTTAGTGATTCACCGATATCTTTTTTTGTTTTTGGTAATCTCATTGCTGATTTTTTTTGAAAATGCATAGAAGAATGGGCGTCAGCAATTTAAATATTATTTCTTCTGAGGCAGACTTGCACCAATAGCTCGAGTAAACTTGTTTGTTCATCTTTAAGTTTGATGGACATTGTTGCAATGTAAATCGTAACGTCTGTTCAGTAGCAACGTGGTAAAGTTGCGTTTTGTAAGAAGAAGATCAGGCCAGGTCAGACGGTCAACAAAAACCAGCTTGAGATCAACACTGTGCATGTCGGGGTATATTCACATGCAGAATTTCTGCTGTTGGTCTGAAGAGAAGCCTCTAAGGAAATACTTTCAACTCTTCTACACTTGGCGTAGCTTACTTTTCTGAAGATGCCGATTTTTTGTTTACTTATTGAGATTCGAAATTTTCCTGTTGACGCAAGAAATGGTTTCAGCAGGATGGGGCACGGCTGCTTATAGGCAATAAATTGGAAATTTCGAACAAAATTTTTTCAGGTGGTAATTAAGGGTAATTAAACTATCTACTAAGCTTCAGGAAACCTATTCGAGGTTAACGTTTCTACTTATATGAAAAAAGTTGAAAAAGCTTTAAAGCTCACCTTTCCTAAATCGTGTATGAGACCAGTGAGATGAAACCAATCCAGATCGGGGAAATCTTTTCTTATCCTCTCTGCCGTCTGGAAGGCGTGCACGATATTCGGGATGTCTACATCGGGATCACTCTCATCAACTAATTCGTTCAGTTTAATCAAAGCTTCTTTAATTGTTGCTTTGTAGTGATCGAATTTTGTCCATTTCTCCAGCTTACCTGTAACAATTTTAATAAAAATTTTGAGTAGAAAATCATT
Source organism: Malachius bipustulatus (assembly GCA_910589415.1). NCBI lineage: Eukaryota > Metazoa > Arthropoda > Insecta > Coleoptera > Melyridae > Malachius > Malachius bipustulatus. The sequence goes on along the minus strand of OU342638.1, from coordinate 29,411,629 downwards.
TTCCTGATTTTATGGTAAAAGAAAATTGAAAAAATTATCCAAGATGGAAAATAAAATATTTGCTCGGTATATGGGCGAAAGCTTCGTGGGAACTGGGAAATATCATCGCTTGAAGTGACTACTACAAGCAGATGCAGCTTTATGGTGATCTTAATTTTAAAGGGCGAAGAAGACACTCTGAAGCATCAAAAATTGAGCACAATAAACCATTTTCAGGTAATAAGCTTCACTTCTAGTGTAGACACCTTAGAGCTCCTTCCGCTCTAGTAACTCTTCAGGAAACCCTGTGTGGGAGTCCTTAATCAATACAATATCAATAATTGATTAATATTAATTTGATCCAGGATAATATGTTTAAGTCAAGCGGAATGAAAGAAACGGAACTGGAATAAGTAATGAACCTACTTGAGAAAAAACGGAATAACTGGACAGGGGGAGGTTATTACCGAGGCTTTGTTGAGATGTTGAGCGGCAAGCACTTACCTTTAACGAAATCGACTGTCTGATTAGTGTGCATTTCCGTGTAAGTTTTCCTGACCCTTTCCTTAAGAGGATCATTTTCGTCAATTGAGTAGTCTCTGAACTGTCCCACTGGCTTTTTGGCGAAATGTGGTTCAGGTCTTAGCAGCTCTGAAGGGTCGATCACGTTCACACCTTCACCTTGAGCCAAATGGGCTTTCTGAAACCAAATTGTTTGTTTTTTTCTGCAATATGTACTTTCAGCTGATTGGTTTGTCTCTCTCTCTCTCTTCAGGAAATGAGAAAAAGAGAACACGTCTGATTAAGATTTTTGCGGAAATGTTTTGTCATAAAAAAGCATCTTTTAATAAAGAAAAGCAAGCCAAAAATATAATGGCAACATCCCAGCAGTTGATTACGTAATCATGCACGTCCGAGCAGATCAGCGCGATAAGGGCTTGGAGCGGTGTTGATGACTTTTGAACTATCTGTCGTCGACTGCTACAGTTATAATAATGTACGAGTAGCGCTGAATTATCGAAGCAGCGAAAACAGATGAGATATGAACTTAACCCAGAATGTATCAAACAAAACAAAGCCAAAAATATCCTGACAATAACACCAGAAAAATGTTTTCAAGGCAACAATAGTCTCAGCTTGAGAAGTTGTTTTACTAAGAAGTTATTCCTCAAGACTGATAATTGCTTACAAGAAAATTTAAGTCTCAATAAGAAGAAGAAAAGAGAAATCAAACAATCAAAAAAATCATCAGGTCTGCGTTATTGAAATGATGTGTCAAGAAAAAGTTACCAAGAAGCCTGTTCTTAGTTTAATTCTTTGATGGCTCTCAGTACCTTTGCACCAAACCTGGGCTTAATATTAGCAGAGTGTTCGGGGAAGTAATTTGTGAAATAGTTGGGCGAGAAGTTTGGAGTAGTGTCTGACTTGGCTCATCTACAGTAGGGTGCATTTTACCATATATTTAATATAACCAAAGTTATTTTTGTTCGATGGGGTGGTTTGACAGAGTCAAGCCTGGGCTATTTTTGGCTTGGTCGTTTTCTGCCTGTATCTAGCCTGAAGTTTTATTTTATTCGAGCCTTGTAGTGTTTGGTCAGGTGTCAAAATGTCAAAATGTGTCCAAAAGGGTTTATCTCGGGATAGCCATAAAAGATTAGCTAAGTACCTATGAAGTTTGTCTAAGGTTTGTGAAAGCAACTTATCTGGGAGTTGTTGAGGGGAAGTACTTCCCTGTTTTTTTTTTTTTTTGATTCTTTTTGACTTGGATTGTATCAATAATTATGAGCCTCGAGGCGAGAGTACCTACTCGGGTAAGTTGTTTGCTTTGACTGGTTTCTGTAAAGAATTGTGTTATGGATTGCTACCTAGCCTAGGCTCTACATAAGTCTTTATGGTAACCAGCCTAGGCTATATTATCTAATATGTGTTACGATGTATCTCAACCAAGGGAAAATGTTAATAGCGTAAATGAAACCTCTTGCTTAGTGCTATCACGCTATTGTCTTCCTCAGCGTATTAGTGATAAGGACCTACATAGTTGCCAACTTCACCTGATTTGTTTTTTTTTTCAATTTGCAAAATTACATTCTCTTAGTTTTTTGTTAAATTATTTTAATTCTCTTGAATGTGTAGGATGTAGAGTTTGAAGAAATTTTCAATAGAGAACGTTAGAAATTTTTTCAAGAAAATTTTACCAGTCCAGAATTTTTTATTTTTTTTTATTTTGAGGGAGGGTTTTCGAAATTTTTGAGAATTTGAAAGGTTTTTTTAAGGGGGTGTCTTATCATATTTTATCTTAGATGATGCAGAAAAAAAATTATTAAGGAATGAGCAAGATTCTAACGATTTTTTAGATAATTTTCTAATATTTCGTTCGGTAAATTTTAAAAAATCATTATAATTGTAATAAAAGCTCTAAATGGTAACTTCTTGAACGGAAAACATTTTTTGACATTAATATAAACAGAATTTTCAGAAAAAGGAAAACAACCAGTTCTTATAAATCGACCCAAATGCCATCAGAAAAACATTACCAATGTTCAGTCAAAAATAACCACTCGGTATATTTCAACAAATTAAAACAAAATAAAAAAATAAAAAAACTTACCAAAAATCTCATCTTTGATGAGATGAGTACGTTTCCAAGTAACTTTGAAAAAATTCTATAAACGGTTAAACTTTCTGGTGACACTTTCTGAATTCTGTTACAGATTTTGTAAGAATGATTGAACTTACTTCACTCTATCTTTAAATATACTCACATTCTTATCTGTCTATAGTAATTCGTTTATAATTCGACGAAATTGAAAAAGACAATCAATACCTACTCTTTCTCATGTTGCCGGATCTATAAACATCAATTCATGAATATTTCTTTTTCTCGTACCCGAACAAAAATTTTTCTGCAATATTAACCTTATTTCAACAATCAAACGTATAAAAAATGAAAAAAACCCTGCTAATTAATGCAAATAGTTGTCTTGATAATTGATCTGGCACCGCTGTAACCTTATTATCAACGCTACAAAGCAAAATTCACAAGGTCAAAAAAGGTTTTATTGTGCAACTTTGGAAAATTGAAAATTAATTTTTTGACTTCTCAGGACATTAATTTAACTTTCAATTAATAATAATAAAAAATTTCGATTTCAATTAAGATTATTTATCAATTTAGATTACAGTTTGTTGATATTTTCAATTACGATAACGACAAAATCTTGGAATAACGTCATATTATAAAATTTTTAATTCATTTATGCGTCTCAGAAACTCGACTTCTTCGGAATCTCTTCTCCATAATAATTAAATAATTGATTATTGGATAACCTGGAGTGATAATTTTATCACTCTCCTTCAAAAATTCATTAAAATTTACTGATGGAGAGTCCTATTTTATTTTTGCAAAAAAAAATGTACTTCTCCACAAAACCACTTCTGATACAATTGAGTGTTAAATAACAATAAATTTGCTGTTTTCAAAAATCTATACGTATTCTCTATAAAACCACTCTTGATACGATGGGATACAAAATAATATTCACCAAATTAGACACATTATAGTGTATTTTTTAACAAAAAAATATTAGTGTATTTTTTAACAAAAAAATACACTATTGAGGACGACATCACTTTTCGAAAATCACCCAAACTCATCAAATGTCCACCGATCATGACCCCCAGATCACGAAAAAGTAGTTTTCCAAAATTCACCTGCCCACGATATATATTTGTATATATATTTATATATGTAGTAAAACACCGTTATTTTTAATTATTTGAAAATTAGGTAAAGGCAAGCGGTGTGTCGCAAATAAAAGGTATGATCCTTTTTTGTTAAACTCAATTTTAACAAATAATACAATTTTTAATAAAAATAAAGATAAAATTCAAGTTTTAGATAGATCTAATTTAGTGTATAAAATTAATTGCTTGAATTGTAACTTATCATATATTGGACACACTTCTCAATTGTTAAAACAAAGAGTATCTTTACATAAAAGTGACTCTAGACTTAGGCCAAATAGATGCACGTTAGCCAACCATGTACATAATACTAACTGTGAAATGGATTTTGAAAATATTAAGATATTAGAAACAGAAAGTAATCTTTTTAAAAGACAATTTTTAGAAATGTGTCACATAAATGAAAATATCGATAACTGTATAAATTTAAAATCAGATATACAAAATTTAAATAAAATATATAGCTATATTTTGGACTTTGAAAAACAAAAAAATTTTTAAACAATTTATAGACAGGTACCTACCTAATTTCATAAATAAATAAATACCTAACGAACATATATAAAAATAACTGTTAAAGTAGTACTGTTTAGATTCCTTTGTTTTAATTTTTGAGAAAATAATCCATTATTCACAATGTTAAAAAACTTCAAAACTTTTATGTCATAAAATATATCAAAAAATTTTTTTTTTCTAAATTCTCATCAAAATTATTCATAAATGTTGATATTTATAAATATTAAATGGTTTTTTGGCATAAATTTACAACACGAACTTTATTAACATTACCTTATGAAGATTTTTAGATTTTAAAGATGCTAATTTTATTTTGATCATTTGTTGTAAGTATTTATCTTAAGATTTTTTGAAAAAATATTGATTTCTTATAATTACAGTTCTCCTGATGAAGATCTAAATTAAGATCGAAATATATTGAGTTTAACAAAAAAGGATCATACCTTTTATTTGCGACACACCGCTTGCCTTTACCTAATTTTCAAATATATTTATATATATAACTGCTATCCCAACATAATTATCAATATTTTATAATAATTACCTACAGCCAAAACAAATCTAATATTTTTATATATTTATATATTTATATATTTATTTCTCCAAAATCACGATTTTTCGATTTTAAAAACGCTCCTGTAGCTTTATCTTTCAAGATTAGTGAACGAAATTTTGGATCCTTGTAAAACTTTGGAATGACGTTAGATTTTCGTTGGAAAAATTTCCAAAAGTAGCGTTACTTCTACAGGGCGTCCCATCAAAATTCGAAAAATCCGGTTTTTGTCACCTCATTTCAGGTCGCAATTTTCAATCTAGGAGACTGAAATTTCTGTGGGAGGAATATATCTACAAGAAGTGGTCTGGTATTGCACTTGAGCAAAATCGGCCGAGCCGTTTCAAAATGGCAGCCATTTGAATTTTTGGGGAAATTTCCTATTTTTTGAGCCCCCGTATGAGCAAGATGGCAATAAAACTGAGATATCAAATTAACAGGATTGGAAGAAAGTTATTTGAAATTTGAGTTAAAGTAATAAAATTTGCATTATTTTTATTAATAAGCCAGTGGCGTGGGTATGAAAAGAGTAAAAATGTCTAAATTTCTATAACCGTTTATGAGTTCATTTTTGAAGAAATTGAACTGAAACTTTCACAGTAGACAACTATACTAATAACCTTTAACCTTGGAAAATTTCAAGAAGCAAGTAAGAAAAATGACGGAGATATTCGATTTTTAACTTTCGAGACCGGCGAAGCCGATTTCTTGGTAGTCTCTAAAAACGTCATTTACCCGGTCTGTCCGTCTGTGCGTTTGCTAGGAAACACTCTAGAGGCGCCATTTTTCGTCGTAGAAAGTTGAAATTTGGCTGGATTGAAGAGGCGTACGGTCCCACGATGCCACGATTTAAAATGAGCGCGATCCGTTACCGGTAAGTATCTTTTTTTCTGGAATTTCGGTTTTTTTCGGGAACGACCAAGGAAACACTCTAGAGGTGTCTGAAAGTTGCACCGACCGAGTTGAAATTTGGCATGGACGAACCTTGGGACCCTCAAATACGACCTATTGAAAATGGGCCGGATCCGAGAATTTTAAGGCCTCTGTTCAGGGCCGTACTTCTTTTTACAACGTCTCAACTATAGAATTTGTTTCTCGGTAACGGTACATGGCGAAAAGACTGTTTGCACAGTTGTTACTTAGGGAAATCATAGAGGTACAAACTTTATGGAGATCATTTTTCGAAAAAAAATAGGTGAGCGGCAAAAAAAAATTTCCCCGCACCAAGAATTTTGCGACGCTCCTCTATCATTTTTTGCATGATTTCAAATTTTTTTCGAATTATTTTTCGACCCATCGAAAAAATAACAAACAGTGGGATAGAGCCATTCATTACCTACAAAAAAGGTAAATTTAGTTTTTTTTCTGAAACGTTGGGAAACCTGTTAAAATCGGCAAAAAATTCGGCAGTCCATTCCGACTGTTTCCCGCGTCGGTCATTTTATCTTCCTGTATTTTCTCAATCGTGATCTTCTTTTCAAATTTTTTTTCTTCAACATATAATTTGAAGTCTTATCTTCATTTTGTCTCGCATATATGGGCACTTTTAACGAAAAATAAAAAATTTCCTCGCTAATCGAAAATTAGCTTACACTTTTCTTTAATAATTAAATCGATGGAATTTCTTTTTTATTTTTTTTCGCATTCAATTATGAATGATTCTGAAAATTAGAAAAGCAATCGCAACGGCAATTAAGTCACCTACATGCGGGTGAAAAAAGTTTTCAAATTGGTCTTTTAATAACGAAAATATGACAAGTTTAAAAAATAATTTTTATTAAAAGCCTGGTAACCTGGTTTATCGGTACCTGCCAAGCAATCCGACGTAATACCTATACCTGCTCAGCGCTATGAAATTCAAATGGCAGCGTGGCGGAGTGTGGTACGGTGTTCAAATCCAAGAAAGGATTATTAATTTTTTTTCTTATTAATTTTTTTTCTAAGTAGGTAGAGTTTTCTCAAAAGAAAATGCGGATTATTTTTTCATTATATTCATTCTAAGAAAAAAAAATAGGAAGAAAATATTTATTATTGAATCGCATAAAAATACACTATTTCTGCGATTGATGCGCAAGAAGGTTTTTTGGACTAGAATTTTTTTTTTTTTTCGAAAAACCATTACTTCTCCACAGAACTACTTCGTGATCTAGAAGCCCGTTTTTTTTTCGTAATTCTGGTCTCATTCCCTACAGAACCAGTTTAAATCTGCTACAATGGAGTACAACAACATACACATCACCAAATTATTCAAAATTATCTAAATTATGCTAAATTATGCCTTGGAACATGTTTTTTTTTGGTAAATTGGTACTTCTCCATAAAACCGCTCCAATATAATAAGGTACAGAATAAATATCGCCCATTAGACAAATTTTTGGACTTTTTTCTAAAAATCAGTACCTACCTACTTCTTCACAGAACTTCTCCAAATCTGGTACAATTGGGTACAGTAAGCAAGAGGCATATTTACAAATTAGGCAACTTCGTGGTCTAGAAACTTGCTTTTTTCGAAAATCTGGTATCATCCTCTACAGAACCAGTTTAAATCTTCCCCAATGTGGTACAACAAGATACACATCACCAAATTATTCAAAATTATGTAAATTATGCTAAATTATGATTTCGAACATGTTTTTTTTTTTTAAATCGTTACTTTTCCACAGAACCACCCCTAACACAATGGGGTACAAGATATTAATATTACCAAATTAAACAAAGTTTTTGACTTGAATTTTTTTAGTACCTATTTATTCACAGAACCACTCAAACACTGATACAATTGGGTAGGTACCGGAAGATAGAGGCACATTTCCAAATTAGCAACAAATTAGGCAAATTATTTCCATACACATCACCAATTTATGCAAAATTAACCTATGCAAAATTACGATGGTTTGAGACTTGTTTTTTTTTTTCTAAAATCGGTACTTCTCTCCAGAGAACCACTCTTGATACCAATGGGCTCCAAGATACAAATATCATCAAATTAGACAAAGTTTTGAAATGATATTTTTTTTCCAAAAATCAGTAAGTATCTGCTTCTTCGTAGAACCACTCTAAATATGATACAATTTGGTAGAGCAAGATATAGAGGGCCCATTTCCAAATTACGCGACGTCGTGGTCTAGAAACTTGCTTTACTACATCTTCTAAAATGGGGAAAAACATCGCCAAATTAGATGAAGTTTTGGACTTATTTTTTTGCCCAAAAATCAGTAAGTACCTACTTCTTCACAGAACTACCCTAAATGGTCCAATTTTCTCCAAAATGGGGTACAACAAGAGACACATCGCCAAATTTAGAAAAGTTTTGGACTCGAAAATTTATTTTTCTCAAAAATCGGTATAAACCAGTGATGAAGCCTTTAAAAAGGTAAAAAGTGAAAAAAAATTATAGTAGAATGAAACCCATTGACAAAAGAATAGAGTATAACAAAAATGAAAGGAAAAATAAATTACGGGTGATTTGAGGTCGGGAAGTGGGAGGGGGTGAGTTTTTAAGGGTAATTATCGGTTTATCTCGATTTCCGGCAAAACTACAAGTTCTATGGAAAAAAGTCAAATAAAAAAGTTGTAGGTAATAAAAAAAACTACAACTTTTGTATTTACACTTTTTTTACGTGACCTCAAAATTTATGAGAAAAATTCAAATAACCAAGTTTTTGATTTTTTATTTTTTTCAAATTTTTTACAAAAAAAAAATTTACTAAATTTGCTGAAACTTACCTTTTTATGTACCAAACACACTGTAACTTTTTGGATTTGAAATGTTTATTTTTCACCTTATTATGATTTAACATGGAAAAAGCACCCTAATTTTTAATCGAAAATTCTCGTGTCAAAATATCTGCTTTTTTTAAAAAGTCGGTGGGTTTTTTGTTCGTTGAAATCTCTACTTTTTGATATTGTGAAAAAATATACATTTCTATGGTCAATGTTCTCAGAAAATTAAAAAAAACAAAAAAAATCGAATCCACTCGACTCGGGTCATCAGCTCGATTTTTCCTGAAAACCGCTTGAATCATCACTAAAATCCAGAATATTTCGCGTTTTCGCCAGTGCTCCTTTTTCATTACGATATACTTATTCTCCACAAAAACACCTCGAATACAATAAATTTTTCCAAAGCAAAGTTTGAGAAAAATCCGCCGCTGGCACGCGAAACAAAAATTTTGATTTTTTCAAAATGTTTTTTCGGCATGAAGCGGGAAAGGGTGGGGGAGAAGCATCTTGTTGTTTTCCTCCTTCCTCGAAGTTTAGCGGTTAAGCAGGAAAAAAATTTCTTCCAAATCGGTTAAAAAGGTTAGCCCCTCAAGCACCCCCTACTCCCCTCCGTTTCCCCATTACAAAGTTGGAAGGTACAACATCCATATCTCCCTTGAAAATTATCGCAGCGGTATTTTCCAAAACGAAAATAAAAGCTGAAAGAAAGGGGCATTTTTTTCAAGTAAAAATTGTCTCCCCCACCTCTTCCCTTCATGCCAAAAATACATTTTGAAAAAAATGCAGAATTTTGTTTCGCGTGCCAGCGGCAGTTTTTTCGCGCACGCTGTGCTTCGGAAAGGGTTTATTGTATTCCGGGAAAAAAAACGAACAAAACGCCGTTTGATTTTTCGCGGTACGACTGTTCGGAGTCGAGTTATCTGGGTCTTGAGAAATTTTTAACTTTCTCTCTTCCTCCCCTCCAAATTGTTGCACCACTCCCTCGCTACGGGCTCTCAAAAAAACATCAAAATACTCGTCTAAAAAACATTAGTTGAACCCCCTACATGCATACTACCGGCCAAGAACAAACCATTTGGATTTTTTTGAATTAAATACATTTCGCGAACAAGTTACCCGATCGACTTCCGCCTGGAACGAGCTTACGTGTTCTGACAAGTGCTTCCTTTTTGGGAAGAACAATTTTTTCGTTAGGATCAAAACTAACGGAGCAATCCACGAAAAACCGATATCCCGTACTTTACAATGGGCTCTCCCCCCTCCTCCAGCCCCTCGGATCGGTGGAACGAGAGTGGGGAAATTGAGCTGGGACCTCACTTAGTAGAGAGATAATCAACACCAATACTATAAAGAGAAGGAAAATGAGCTACTTTTGTCGTATACTGAGAAACGTGAAATATGAGTTGATGCGACTGGCCATATACAGAGGAAGGTGATGGGAAAAAGAGGACTGGGAAGGCGACGTACGTCCTGGGTGAGAAATCTGAGACAACGGAGCGGAAAAACAGCTGTAGAACTCTTCAGGACTGCAGCAGATAAAGTAAAATGAGCCATGATGATCGTCAATGTCCTTGGAGGTTGAGGCATGCTAAGAAGAAGAAGAAGAAAGACAAAGTCCGAGGCTTTGAGGTTGCAAGTCAGGCTAGAACATCTCTGAACGTTTAGTTTTTCTCGGAAAAATAACTTGGAAAATTGAACTTTTCCTTGCAGAACTTGCAGATAAAGTAAAATGAGCCATGATGGTGTCCTTAGAGGTTGAGGCATGCTAAGAAGAAGAAAAAGAAGAATACAAAGTCCGAGGCTTTGAGGTTGCAAGCTAGACTAGAACATCTCTGAACGTTTTATTTTTCTCGGAAAAAAAACTTGGAAAATGTAATTTTTCTCTCGGAAGCTCTTGGACCGTAAAATATATTAAACTATAATAAAAATTAATAATTAACTGAAATTTAATTGCTCCCTAGTATGCACTATAGACAACCAAACATACAGAAATATGTAATTTCGTTCCTATAACTATCTTTTAGTGTTTTCCCAAAATAAAGTCGAAATTTTTCCAATCAAAAGACTACCAATGGCAGCATTACCTTATACAATGTTGCCAGATTCAAATATCATTGAAATCAAAATAATAAATAAAATTTAAATTCATCAAGATTACAATTATTATTATTAAGACAGCAGGCCTTGTTTTCAAGTTCTTCATTTTAAAAAATTTCGATATTATTTTGACAAAAACAAATTTTGACCAAATGATATGCCTCTTATAAGCGGAGGTGCTTTCGTTGTTCTTTTGAATCCTCTAGCGCTAGCGATTTTAAATAATTCTTAAATGCAAGATCTCTTCTGCAAGGTTGAGATTTCTTAAATACAAGAATTAAATAAATTTAGGAACTGGATATTTGAATGAATTCCTCAACCCACACGTTGAAATGCGATGGGAAAATATTATGAAAGATATATTGACGTATTTTCGCATTAATAAATACCATAAAAGGAAGAGCTACATTTTCTAAACCCACGTTGTTGTTGGACTTTAACACCAAAAATAAGCTCTTTTCTTATTCCTTAATAGGATTAAGCCCACCATACAGTTATATTGAGTTATTATATTTCCTAGACCAACAAAACAGTAAGAGGAAATCTAAAATCTTGTCTTTATTTCAGTCGACTTCCGTCTGATAATCCACATCCGCATGAGCGATCAATTACTTAATTCTACCCCTAAATTCATGAAAAAAAAATGGTTCTCAATTAAGGGGCGCTCGTGTGGAATGTAATCTTTATGGACTTTACTTCATCAGCTTTGATGTATGTAATTATGAAGTGTTCAGTTGATTAGTTCTGGCGATTCTAAAACGGAATAATTTTGATTATTATCACTCGTGATATTATTGTTTTATAAATATTTAAAATTTGCGACTTAGGTATAGTCACAGATTGGATACGTAGGAAATGATCAGCAGTTTCTTTGATGCAATCCTTTGGTAGTGCAGTGAAATTTTCTTCACGAGAAAGAAAGTGTCACGGCTTCTGGTCTGGTCTTATCGCTTTCCAAGAATTAGAATTGAATCATCGGCTTAATTCCTAAATTGATTGATTCAACTATTCCGACGAATTTCTATTTATCATCTCCACAATGCGATACATTTGGACGCTTTCCTCTTTTTCTGTTGTTTCTATTCTCGATTGTTAAACTACCTGAGTTAGGCTCATATAATTTTTTTTTTGCCCATATAAATTGGCCAAACAATTGAATTTTTAGGAGTCTCTGGACGCCATTTTGGTTTATCAGGGACCTTTTCTGGTCCAGAAATATGCAATACGTCAACACAAAAAAATCGACAACAAGTTTCTTGTCATTCTTACCATTTATTTATTTTTTTCAATTCCATCCCCAATTTATTCAAGCTGTGCCACTAAATTATTTATTGTCTGACGCCCATGATGGAAATGTCTAACTTCCAGAAGACAATAAGATTTAGGAGCTAAATTCTGCATTTTAAGTTATAAACAAAACTATCTAAAAAAATCCTAAAAGACTTTATGGACTGCCAAAGATATTCAAATCTAACGTGCCTCTTCGTCCAATGATCCCCCAACATTGATTCCCCAACAGTTATATTCTCTGGCCAAATATCTAACCAACCCGCTGCAGCCACACGTCGGATCTACAGAATCCCATATTAGAGACTCAGGTCACTTCATAGAATAATAACTCGAATTAACATTAACCCTTCATTTCAGTGACATTCTCGTCAGTTTCCCTCTTCACCATGGTGCTCATCGATGATACCCTTCAACATATCCAGTGCATCTTTCTCAGAGAAAAATCCCTTCCACCATGTTCTCACCACAACTTATTTCTAGTGGAATCGTTACTTCTTTGAACAGCTGGATGGAGTTGCTATGGGGAGCCCTCTTAGTCCTGTGGTTGCCACCTTCTACATGGAATTCTTTGAAGCTACAGTTTTAAAATTGGCCATCAAGGAAACCGTTGGTGCCATCACGTATAGATATGAACCTGCGTCATTTGGCAACCTGGAGAAAAGGCCTTGGAGGAATTTCTTCACCACATCAGCAGTATCCACCCTCGCATTCAATTCATGATGGAAACAGAAAAGAACGGAAAACTACCCCATTTCTGGATGTCCTCGTTAACGGGGAGGGGGGTCTACCAAAAACCAACACACAGAGATCGGTATTTACGATGGAAGACGATGACGGTTTATATGTATAAGAAAGCGAGATTCTCGAAAATGTAAGATGCCTGCATGATCATAATGTAGGATTCCTTTAATGTGGAATCGATCCAGATGGGGGTTGATATTAATAAGAAATTTTTAATAGGTCGGCTTGTAAGACCGAATAGCTTGTTCGAAATCTGGACGAAGGACCAGGGTACAGGATATACCGGGAGATAATAAACAGGATTAATAATTATTATGGCTTTAATTATTCTGTACTTACTGTTTACTTTGGTACCACTGGGCCGTGCGGGGGATGCGGAAGTCTTCAAATTAATACGGTTTTTTGCGAAGGGGGAATTGCGATCGGCCTTTTTAAGAGAACACGATAATGATGAATTTTAATGGGGAAGTCGCGACGAATTCCACAGCAACTAACGAAGGGTGCTGGGTTCTTCTTCTATTTCTATGGCTTGGGCACCATTGTGCATACAGCCCATTGTGCTGGGTTAATTTGCTTTTGACTCTGCTCACGGCTCTCTCGATTTGTACTCTTCGACTCCGGATTCTGACTACGACTCGTGATGAGTGATGAATGAATAGTATAGAAAAGCTTCGTTTTTTACCACTCGCGGTAAATAATATAAATATGTATAACGTTACTATCATTTATGTATCTGATTCCATAGAACAGTATCTGTAACAAGTTTGGAATGAGTCGTATTCCGCACGAGTGGGGAGTTCGTCACATGAGCCGATTGCGAAGAAACGGGTCCAAGAGTGCTGAATATGTCATTCCAAACATGCTGCAGACATTATTTTCTCTACGATTGCGATAATTATTATTCCCCAAAATGCATATTCAAATCAATATAATATAATTTATTTGACACATCGTAATTTAAATTCAATAAATTTTACAGTTTATCAATTATTGCAAATGGTTGGTGTACAACTTAGACTACATTAATAAATATGGACCAAGACATAAACACTGAAAAAGTGTTCCGACATAGCTCTCTCTCCAAACAAGACTGTTCAAAACAATGAATGCCAGATCAATAATGAAACTGGCACTTACAATGAAAGAGCGCAACCTCTCCAGTGTTATTGGTGGGCAATAAACATCGATGGATCCCTTATACCCGTTTTACTTTGCTACATCTGGCAACATGAATGTTTACATCCTGTCAGACCGTTTGTTTACATAAATACCATAATAAGAGTTCGTAACAGTTGTAAGTTCCTTGTTATTTATATTTTCAGCTCTAGCTTTCACTCGTTTTAAGCTTTAATAATTAATTATTCAATTAAGTTAAAAAAAAGTGGCGAAAACGTATTCTGTTTTTGAGAAAACTTCGAAAGAAGGTAAGTCTATCAGTTTCCTACGTAAGTAACGCAAAGCCGTCAATCAAAACAAAGCATACATTGTCATGGGCGTAGCGTAGTGTAAGTGTTTTATCTTTTAATTTGTGAAAACAATTATTGTTTGACAGTTTTTTTTCATTTTCGAAAGCATACTGAATACCTACTGAATACTTTGAAAAATGCAACTTGGAAAAATTATTCCATTTAAATAAATAAAAAATACTGCCTTTTTGAAAGTATATTACCTATTATTATTGTCAACCTCTAATTTTAGATAATCAGAATATGGAGAGGGGGAATAATATTCAAACAATATCATCAAAGAATATGAAATAGAAGACTTTGACCCGGTTGCACGAACGTTAAAAAAATTTCAGATTATTACTAATTTTAAGTTGCAAATTTTTAAAATGTGGTGAACTTTTTCCATGATCTTTCATTTTTTATCGGCAATTAATTCTTCTAAAATTGAGACGAATTCCCTCCCAGCAATATCAGAACAAAACTTTGGTAATACAGGGCATTTTAAAATTAGTGATTAGGTATCTGACATATTTTCAATTAAGTTCGTTTAATTTATTTTTAGAATAAAATCAACTAAATATGTAAGAAATTGAAAAAATATTGTAGGTACCTACTGATGTATATTGCTTTCCGACTTTCCTATCGATTTTTTATTTGCTAAATTGTTATTACCTTTTTGTACCTTTTATTTTGTATAGGTAGGTTTAAGTATATATTTTCTTAATTTAATATCTATTAGTATTCCCATAATTTATGTTTTTTGTAACAAAAACTGCAAATAAAATAATAATATTATGAATATAATGATCATTATTATAATTTATGTAATTATTACATTTCCTATAACTGAACTCGAGCGTGCCACTGCCGTTGCGTTCTGTTTGTTTACGTTTTACGTCGTTCCCCTTACCCCGCCAGAAACAGCATATGAGTGCGAGAGAGAATATCAACAAACCAAAACTGACTTCAAGCTAAGGTAGGGAAGGCGCGGTCCATATTTATTAATATAGTCTAAGGTGTACAATATCAAGTCGTTTCATTCTCATTCTGTCTTCTTTATCTCTCTTTGAGCGAGGTAAAGTAGGTATTAACAACAATAATTGTAGAAGAATATATTCTGCAAAGAGAATATTTCCTGCCTAAGTGGGAAAAGGCGATTTGGTTTCACTTTTCAGTTAGAGAAAAAATATTTGGATCTCTTCGCTCCATTTAATTGCTCGTCTTAGCGAGGAAACAAATAAGAAGTTGCTTATTGTTTGTCTTCAATAAATTCGAATAAGATTTTTAACATTTCTTTGTAGGTACTTAGTTGACGTTCTAAAGTTTCTATATCATTATCAGTAATGAAGCTTTGACGTAGAGGAATAAAATATGAGCATTTATTCTCACATATATTGAGGATTTAAAGTATTATTCTTGTAAATTAATTAAATTAGAGATAGTCGCCCACGTCCGCATTTCGTGAACAACAGCGTCACTTTAAAATGAGCCCTGGAAAAATTTTCTATAAGAAAGGGTTAATCGAATTTCCTCGACTGATTGATATTAATGCAAAAGCTTTCAATGCGAGTTCAATTAACGATCCCTTCAATTCGTAAATTAAACGTGAAAATTGAATATTCTCTAGGTACATTTTCGACAAAGGAACGTGGGAAAAATGTAATTTTTTTCAATAATAATCTCAGAACCTATTTCAATTGTCAGTTTTAAATTGCAATTTATTAATTTTTTAATCCAAATCGTATCAAAGGATGATTATTACGATTGGGGTAGCAGAAAAAAACGTTGATAAATGAACATTTTTTGTTAACTAAGTATGAAAGTCTCATTTCTTAAAACGCCAGGTATTTTGAAATCATTTTAGAATTTTTTTTAATAAGTAAATCCCATGCGCATGCGCACCTACGCCAGTGGCAGCGATAAGGCCCCTCCAGCGGCAGTAGGGCCCCGCTCCGTTGTTTTTTATATTTTCATTCAATTTTCCTCCCAAAACCTGTTTCTAGAAGAAATTTAAATTTGATTATTTTTTTTATGCGCAATCTTTTGTTTTTAATGTTTGACCTGACTCAATTTTCGTCTCAGGTTTTTCTTGCCAGTTTGGCTTATGAGGTTAAATTTAATTAATTTATCTCTAAAATGAGGTATGAGGCCAAATTTTCAAAAATCTGTGGCGAGGAAAAAGTTATCACTTCAAGAGCAAACAGATAATTTTTTTAGTTCACCCTGTAAATAGAGGTGGTAAACCGAAAATTTCAAAACCGTCAGGAGACGAGAGATCAAACTTAAATTTTTCTCATCAAAACACACAAAAAAAATTTAGAAAACTGGGAGATCAAACCAATTGCGTGATTTTGCACTCCTTCACATAATCATCCAGTAGGATATTTTTGAGTTTTTTTTTTAGTTTAAATTCAAAATCCAATACAAGAAAAAATATAAAGGAAAAGGCAGCTGATGCGAAAAATTCTAAATACCTTCAGGAATATCTAAATTTATCCCCAGTCAAAATCAGGCAAGTTGGGTTTTCTGTTTTGAGTGATGTATCTTACATAATTTAAAAAAAAATCGGGGTTGGGTGGGGTGGGGTGGTGGGGGGATTAAGGCCTTTATCGTCGCCACTGATACTCTAATTTCTTATACTCCGATTCATTGGTTGAAAATGAACATATAGTTGGCAGCAAAAAATCCTCATTACCGCTTGTAGATCATCCCAATAGGCCAAGCTGCATTGTGAAATGTTATTATTGTTACGAATAAATAAAAGGGTGCATTCTGTATTAGAAAGTGGGCGGGACAGAGCAACGGTAGCCATGAGTATCGACAGGCGACGGCCCCCAGCGTTCTGTGCTGACCGGGGCGCGTGGTAGGGGGGTCAAGCCGGACGCTCCCACCAGTAAGCGACAACAACAGCTGACGTCCTGTACACTTCTGGAACCCTGATACCCCGACGGAATGATCTCGCTGAAAACCACGGGAAATGAATGGAAAATTCTGGTCATTTCCTGTGGAGAAGTTCCAGAAATGGATGTTTGAGTGCCTGGGAGCCGAAGATCTAGGAAGGGAATATTCTCGAGATCTTTCTTTTGGATTTGTTCGGGAAATAAAAGCGAGCCGTCCGGAAATCCTCCAGAAGCTACTTCCAGAGGTAGGGATGTCCTATAAATAGCCAGCAGGCAAGTGAACTCGGTCAGTTTTAGTCTAGCAGTGTGCGAAGGAACCAAGCGACTAGTGGCGATATAGACAGTGCGCTATTCCTAAGTGACTAGTGAAAAGTAGTAGTGTTATAGACCAAGTAAAGTTGTTGTGTATAAGAAGTAGTGATATTTGTAACATTGTAATCTGAAATTCTTGTAGACATTAAATAAATAAATTAAACAGTAAATCTGTGTTTCCCAATTATCCGTCGAGCCTACGGTTAGGAAATCCGTAACATTATTATCAGTTGTCAGGTAAATATTAATAAATATTAATAAAGAAGTGCAGTGTTAGTGTTCAATTGAACCAATATTTAGATGGTTGAATATTATACAAATTACGATTATTATTAGATTTGATTTATTAACATGAATTCTACCACTGTTAACACCCGCGACGAGCATGTAAACATCCAATTTATGATAACTATGAAGATATAAAGGAACAATTTTGATTAAAAAATTATTTGGTTACACGAAAATATGAAACTTAATCAATGAAATGGGTCACTAAGTTTAATAAAACTATCGCTACGAAAATACACGTTAGTAATATTTGTTAAATAAATGTCTTCATTATTATTTAATTTTTAATAATATAACCATTTGACTTGTAATGTGTTGATCGATTTAGGTATCTTTATTTACTTTTGTTTACACGCTGTTAAACAATGTTGATGTCTACAGGTTGTTTCGGGAGGAACCAGGAACCCACCCCCCAATTTTTCGAGAGGAACCCCCCTAAGCTTGGACAGTGTTGTCAGGGGATCAAAACAAACAAGGTCTCGTTCCTCGACCTTGGCCTGCCGGCGGCGTCGGGCCTTCGGCCCTCCATGACGGGCCTTCGGCCCGGTTTGTCAGTAGATCCCCGTCAAAGTTTGAATTTTTCATGTTTTTTTCGTGTTACCTTTTTTTCTATGTCGCTACACGGCACTGTGATCAGTAGATTCCGCGTCGTAGTTAAAATCTGCCATTCATCTCTTTTTGTGTTATTTTTTTCTATATCGCTCCTGAAGGACCAATATGGGAAGTTCCGAGCCCGCGCGTAGAAGTTAGATTCGCGTCAAAGTTAGTCACGCGTTAGTTTGACAGTTCAAGTTGGTCGTGAAAGAGAGAACAGGTCGCGAGAAGCACGGAATTTTTTTTGACAGCTGTCAAATATGTCGATGCGGTCTGTGGAATCAACAAAATGCCGAAATGAGTTTTGTTGAAATGAGAAACAATTTTTTTAAATGCTCTTGATTTTGACATTTAAAAAATGACAGTTTTAATTTTAATTTCGCAATTTTCTCAAATGAGAGTCGTAACCTGAAGTCTCTTCTTTACGTCAAAATTAAAAAAGGCCGCCATTTTGTTTCTCGAAATTCAAAAAAAAATATTTCGTGTATTCGAAACACCCATTTTCCCCTATATTACTATATAATTTGATATTTGAACGCCATTTTCTCCGAAACTATGCAAGAAAACGAAAAAGGCTCTTCGGTTCTAGATTTGCAATCACTTCATGATGCTTTTTTGTGAATTTCAGTCGTTTTTATTTTTTTTAAGTTTTTAAGAAATCGCCTATCGATTTGCTTGATCGCAGATTGTTTCGTCGTTTTCTCCGAAACGGTGCAAATTTTAGACGGACGTTTTTTTTAGGTCGACAGACATCGTCGATAAGAAGCGTAACGTCAAATTGCGTTCGCGAACTTTTTCAAAATGGCCGCTACAGACGCTTTTGAAAATTTGAAAAAAAAATTTTTGAAAATCGACTTTGACGGCCTACAGCTGGCAGACGGTTGCCGCGATTGAGACAAAATTTTCCATTTTTCGAAGAGCAATTTCTTGGCTGTACGCCGATACCATTGCGATGTTTCCTCTATCTAAGAAACCAAAGTTACGATAAAAAATGTGCGAGCGAAACAAAAACCCGTTCAAAATTTTCACGATTTACGAGCTGAATCACTTTAAAATCACTGAAAATCAGCCATATTTCGAAAAAAAATTTCTCGGCCATTTTTGCACTCAGGGACTCGGGGATTGTTTCTGCGGGATAGCGAAAGAGCTGTTCTGTCGGAATTTTCTATTTTCGTCGCTTAAATTTTCAAAATGGCGGCGCTGTGATTTTTAGAAAATGGCCGATTTTTGATGGTGATTTCTCAACTTTGGCTGTTAAAAAGTCCCAGTTTAGATTTTTTTTCGAGTTTTTTTCAAAACCACGTACTAAATAATGGTAATGCCTTTATTCTGACACTTCAAAAAAAAAAATTGGATCGAGACTTTTAACGTCACTACGATTTTTGTTGTTGGAAACAATTACTCTTATTCGGAGTTTTCAAGTTTGACATTTTTTAAGTGACATTTTCGAATTCGCTGTTATTTTTTCACCATAGCCAGAAGAGAATCGCATGTACTGCCTTTATTTTGACACCGCCAAAAATAGTTCAATCACGATTTATACCGGCACTATAATGACATTTGGTAAAAAGAAAACCTTTTTTTCTCAATATTCATGAATTTGACGTTTAAAAAAAATGACAGTTGCAGTTATCCGGGATAGCTCTTGCACCAATATGTTATTGCTGCACATTTCACCTTTACGACGATACCAAAATCTGGCCGCCATCTTGATCCTTCGATTTTAATTAAGTTTTTTCGTGTGCAAAAACTCGCGGTTTTTCAACTTTTCGATTTTGACGTTTCAAGCGTGACAGTTCGATTTGGTTTTTCGAAAATATTTCACCGGATTGTAGTGGCCGGGAGTCTTTTCGTTACGTTAAAAATACAAAATGGCCGCCATCTGGATTCTTCGAATCGGAAAAAATTTTTTTCTTCGGTGGCGTTTACGGAATTT
The DNA here is from genome assembly GCA_910589415.1 of Malachius bipustulatus. Classification (NCBI taxonomy): domain Eukaryota; kingdom Metazoa; phylum Arthropoda; class Insecta; order Coleoptera; family Melyridae; genus Malachius; species Malachius bipustulatus. The sequence continues at coordinate 29,391,508 of OU342638.1, read as the reverse complement.
CCGCATAGGTAATATGACATTACGTTCTTTACTCTATTTTTCACGGTGAATTTTTCAAATTTTGAAAATAATTATCAGTCCAAATTATTAGTGAAAGACTAATTGTACATTGTAATTAATTGTAAAAACAATTATTTACAAAATGCATAAGAAAAAACAGAAATTAAGGCATTTCCCGAACAGGAACCGCGCATTCATCATGATTACCTATTTATACCTACCGGACCATTATAATTATTATACTAGCGGGGAACGAACGACCGAGCCAGCGCTCCGGCGGGTCAAGACACGCGCCGTGCCCGGTGAATCGCCGGAACGTATTATCGAAAATTTCAAAAAAAAATTCATATCTTCGTTATTAAATGACCAATGTGGATAATTTTTTCACAATCATTTACGTTAATTAATTGTCGTTGCGACTGTCTTTTTAATTTTTCCAATCGTGCATAAAGAAGAAGACAAAAAAAATAACAAAGAATTATTTTTTCGATTTTTTAATGAAAATAAAAGTGTAAGCTAATTTTCGAGCAGCGAGGAAAATTTTTATTTTTCGTTTAAAGTACTAACATAATCGAGATCAAATGAAGCCAAAACTTCAAATTATGTGTTGAAGAAAAAAAAAATGAAAAAAGAATTCACGATTAAGAAAATACAGGGAGATACAAATGACCGGGCGGTAAATAGTCGAAATGACCCACCGAAGTTTTTCCTGATTTTGACAGTTTTTACAACGGTTAGGAAAAAAACTTTTTATATCTTTTTTGTAGGTAAAGAACGTCTCTATCATAGAACTTTGTTATTTTTTCGATCGGTCGACAATATTTCGAAAAAAATTCGAAAGCATGCGTTAAATAGTAGCATTTGATCAATTGTTGTTTTAAAGAAACGATTCCCGCTCAAAAACCGGGAATTTTTCGGGAAAATGTTTCGTATGATAAAATAGCATTTGAAGAACTATTAAAAAAAGGTCTGATTTAATTTTTCTCTAGGATGCACCGTTTTTGCATAAAAAATTTTTTTGTGATTTTTTGTGATTTTTTGAAAAAATGACAGACTTTTTTGTTTTTTTGAATAAGTCTGTTTTGGCGACATTTCACGTAAAAATCACAATTATCTTTTTTGTAGGCAACGAACGGTTCTATCTCAGTGTTTTGTTGTTTTTTCGATTGGTCGAATAAATTTAAAAAAAAAAATCGAAAATATGCAAAAATAGTATGTTCCATTTTTTTAGGGCCGATTACCGCTCACCTAATTATTTTTTCGAAAAACGATTTCTACAAAGTTTGGACGTCCATTCTTTCCCTAAGTAACTGCAGTAGCAGAATCTCTCCGCAATGTACCGTTACCGAGAAAAAGTCCTATATGTGGGACGTTGCAAAAAAAAGTACGGCCCTGAAAGGGGGCCTTAAAATTCTCGGATTCGGCCCATTTTCAATAGGTCGTATTTGGGGGTCCCGAGCTTCGTACCTACCAAGTTTCATCCCGATCGGTGCAACTTTCGGACACTTAGAGTGTTTCCTAGGCGATTCCCGAAAAAACCCGAAAGTCCCGAAAAAAAGACACTTCCCGGTAACGGATCCCGCTCATTTTCAATAGGCATCGTGGGACCGTGCGAAATTTAAAAGGAGCAAAATTTCAGGTCTCTACGACGAAAAATGGCGCCTCTAGAGTGTTTCCTAGAATTTGTGACAGACTGGACGACAGACATTTTTCGGGCACAAGGGTGCAGTAAGTTCCGAGAACCTCGGCTTTCGCCGGGGTCTCGGAACTAACAAGAAGTCAAATAAGAACTAAAATGGGTTCCTGAATTGACCACCAATTGGTCACCAACGTCACTAGACTGGTGAAACTATATTTACAAAACAAAAAAAAAGACAGGAGATGATTTATTTGATCGAACTACCAACTGCGCAGTCTTCGTCACATTATTGTGCTCTTAAATGAGCTGAAAATATTTTTACAGACTCTCACGCGCTCTGCCGTTTTCGCTCATGTTTGCGCACAATTTTTTACCACTGATGAAACTTCAATCTATAGAATCCTGGCTACGTTGCCATCAACACACTTTTTTTAACCTCATGACGACAGGGTCAAACAAAGCTCGTCTATGTGGGGCCCCCATCTGAGGGAGTGGTCTTAAATAACAACCCCAATAAGTGCTATGATGACTATATTTTGGATTAACTGAAAATGTCATATTTTGATTTTTTTTTCCTCTAGTTTTTTTTGTAATGATACTGTCACCTCGTTGTCGTAAACAAAGAAGTGTGTAGGTTCCAGGATTGAACCTTATGGCACACCACAATTAATAAAAGTCATCAAAGTTCCAGGACAACTATATACCTACTGACTTACCCCACCAAAGAGCTATGAAACAATTTAATGGGAGTCTTATGGGTACTTCTATTTGATCTGAGACCAAACTATGATTTCCCTAAGAAATTATTTTCCTATAAAAAAAAAACTTTTTATACAAGAAATGCATCCTCGACTAAGAACCTACTGTACAAATGAGTTATCATAGGCAACAAGAAGCTTTCATAGTAAATTTTCATAGCCCACTGACAAAAATGGCATCGTGCGCCGCAGACTCCATCGCTTGGTGCAGATTTTTTACGCATATGGGTAACAATTCCACCCCAAAGATCACGTGACCACTGCTTTTTCAAGAAAGAAAATCCATAAACAAGGGCGCCGCTTATATTTATGGTGCTTAAGAATTCTGAAAAAATTCAGGCATTTAAAGTTAGACTTGATGGATGTGACACACATAGTGGAACTCTTTCCCTTTCCCCAATCCAATAAGTAAATTAATTGAATCATAAAGCTGAGTAACTTTTGACTACAGCTCCCGGTATATAAGGGAACAGGTCTGGAGTTATGAAATTCAGAAGACGTAGAATATTGAATTCGTTTCTTCTGTAACTGACGTGTAAATTATACCCGAAAATATTGATGATTTCCAGTTGCATTACGTAGACTCATGTTTATCATAACGCGAAGATGAAATGGCGAAGGATTTCCAATCTCGATTCAATATACAGCAAGCTTTTTATCTCTTTTTTCACAGATCACGGGTAAAAAGCTTTGTAAATGCTAAAATACTTCTTACAAGTACGAATAAAAATTATTTGAGTTTAAAATATAAATAAATCCTAAGTAATTCTTTTTTTGCAATAATTGTTAAAATGAAACTACGAGATAAGCTTTTTTCTCGGCTCATCAACCTGACATATCACAATAACACAACCATGAGAGGAGTATGACGAAGAAAGAGAGACAACGACCGCATATAGATCCACAGACATCAAAATCATCGTGACTTAGAAGGCGTGGTACCATCTATAGCGACTTTTTTGGTGGAAAAGCCTTGAAGTAGTATATGGTTCTTCTCACACGGAAGACCATGGAACTCTCCGTGAGGGCCTACCCACTAAAACCACTACGATCTTCCGCTCTCACACCGAGTGAAAGCGGAACTCCGTGCCTTGACCTCTGTCTCTCCTTCTCGTCCTCTTTTCACTCTCCCATATCCCTTTTTCCTCTTTAGCATTGCTTCGACCATGTTTTCAATAACTTCTATCCCACGGTTGCCTATTACCTTCATTCTTTCATTTTCCCATCTTGCTCATATGAAGATGGTATACTCCAAGGTGTTCGTCTCTCTGCAGTGCCAGCAGTCGCCCGATCTCGTTCTACCTAGTGGGAGGAGGTACGTCCCAAACATCCAGTGCCAGGAGAGACACTGTGTTAAGTAGCAATCTGGACAATCTCGGGGATCAGTCTTATCGTCCACATGTTGGTTCTTCCGCCTTTGCTGCCACCTCTCCCAAGGAGGAGAGGACCTCGATTTCTTATTAGGCTGACCCCTCGAGTTGTAAGACTCCTTCCTGATCCATATTGTCTCCCCTGTAGGCATCATCCCCGCTGTATTGTCTCTAAAGTCAACACATATTTTTTCTTCCTCATCACGTCGTACCAAGTCGGAGCCACATACAACGCGGCAGACATCACGACCCTTGCGAGAATTTTTCGTTTGGCTGCTCTTGGGCCTCTCATTCTTGGCATGGGTCTGCTCACGGCGTTTCAAGTTCCACGAGCTTTTGCGGTCGTCCCTATTATTACTTGTTCCCAGAAGATGAATATTTGGTCAAGTATTACTCCCAGGTATTTTAGGGTCTTCTTGGGTTTCACTGTTGCTTCCATGAGTTGGTCAACACAGCCGCTTCCGCTTCATTCCCTTTCCTGAATACATCGACGTCAGCAGACCCTTTCACGATAATCATGCAACGTCTGCATATGCTGCAAACGTGACTCCTTGTGGCATCCCCAAGCGCAGAACGCCATCATACATGATTTTCCTCAGGGTAGGTTCCAGGATTGAGCCCTATGGAACCCCACCCTCTGACCCTTTATGATGGTTGGGTAGGACAAATAATTATTATTAATTATTCGCCTCAGATAGAGCGACATACAGGCACCTTTGCGAGCACTCTTCTGTCTTATCCCAGCGGGCAGAGGTAAATGCATTTCTCACTAGCCACTCTCTCCATTGCACTCACCGTGGATTCTCCTTTCTTGAATCCAAAATGTCTATGGCTAATTGGCTGCCCTTTCTCCAGTTTGCAAAAATCACCCTCTCTAAGAGCTTTTCAAGTGTTTCCATGAGGCATATGGGTCTATTTGCGTTGTGTCATGGATATGTCTCTTTCCCTTCTAGAAAAGAGCTACTCTTGCGTTCTTCCGCAGCCTTGGAAACTCACCCCTTGCCAATAAACTATTGGAGTGCTACCATAACCGCTTCCGGTATTATGCCATCAGGGCCGAGGGATTTTTTGATCTTTGTTGATCTCTGTCTCCGGTTTTCTGTAGCTCTATAGAGACTGAAAGTACTAAACAGACAGTTTTCTTTCTTACAGACAGTCAGGAGTGATAGATTACATATTTTCTGGTTGACAGCATGAAAGTTTATAAGTACTTTCAGTCGCTAGATGGTGATATGTCATACTGATGAGCTGAAAATAATCAGTGAAACATCGATATATCTGTCTTCACTTCACCAATCATTTGAGGCTGTGTCGTTCAAAGAATTTTATTGTTGTTCAATAAACGGATTGCCTTCATTGATATAATATTTTTTTATTACGTCAATTTGTTTCTTAAAATGGAGCTTTCCTCATTGGTAAATTATTCCAAGATTATGAACAACACTTTGAAAACGTCCAAGTATCAATTTTCATGCTCATCTTATCGCTCCCAGATAAATTATATTAACAGTGATAAATTAAATTGAACTTGCAGATAATTCTCATTAAGTATACGATTTGTAAACTTAAAAAAGCGTTACCTCGCACAGTTTTTACTTAATAACTTTTTTTGTAATTTAGAAAATGCATCCATTGCATCCAGTTCAGGAAAACTAAATCATGTTTTTTATGTCTCTTAGTATATGTTTTGATCTACACCCTCTTTCTTGTCCTTATTCCAGGTAACATCACGTAGACGGTAGGAGTATTGTAATAAAATAATAATTATGACAGCGAAATCAAATAGTCTATTCCGTTTCTGCTTATAAATTATTCATACCTCAGAATCCTTATTACCTACATCTCATGTTACAATACATATTCGATGAGATTCGTTTGTGTTCTTTGGGGTTGAATTACTTCGATACGTAGGTACATATCGATATACATCTTATAGCTTGTGTCAATAAATTTTTCAGTCCTAAAAAATATGTAATAAAATAACGCATGGCCAAACTCTATCGACGTTTGTTTTTCTGGACTTTATCTGTTATTTTCTTATTTTAGTAACTATTTTTTTAAACCTACTTACTTGTTAAAAGTTAGAATGATTTATTTTCCACCCTCTACGACGAAATGCACGGTGCGTTTCAAATTTGTAGTGCTGATCGCGTAGGTATATGCAGTACGTCAGGTTCCTACACCTACACATTTTATTTTTTAAACTAGTCATATCTTAGTTATTAAAAGACCAATTTGAATACTTTTTTCACCTGCATGTAAATGACTTAATTGTCGTTGCGATTGTTCTTCTAATTTTCAGAACCATTCATAATTGAATGTGAAAAAAAAAATAAAAAAGAAATTGCGAACCATTTCATCGATTTAATAATTTTATATAAGTGTAAGCTAATTTTGCACAAGCGAAAAACTTTTTTATTTTTCGTTTAAAGTGCTACATTAATCGAGGCGAATTGAAGCTAAGACATCAAATTATATGTTAAAGAAAAAAAAACGGAAAATTTCGGTTCAACTTCTTCAAAAATGGACTCATAAACGGTTATAGAAATTTACACATTTTTACCCTTTTCCTACCCACGACACTGGCTTATTAATGGAAAATATGCTAATTTTATTGCATTAACTCAAATTTCCAATAATTTTCTTCAAATCCTGTTAATTTGATTTCAAAGTTTTTTTGCCATCTTGCTCATACAGGGGTTCAAAAAATAGTAAATTTTCCGAAAATTCAAATGGTCGCCATTTTGAAACGGCTCAGCCGATTCTGCTCAAGTGCAATACCAGACCACTCCTTGTGAACATCTTACTCTCACAAAAATTTCAGCCCCCTAGATTGAAAACTGCGGCCAGAAACCGTGCCTCAAGGACCGGATTTTTGGAACTTTGAAAGGACAGCCTGTAGAAGTAACGTGACTTTTGGAAATTTTTTCAACGAAAATCTAAAGTCATTCCAAAGCTTTACAAGAATCCAAAATTTCGTTCACTAATCTTTAAAGATAAAGCTACAGGAGCGTTTTGAAAATCGAAAAATCGTGATTTTGGAGAAATAAATATATATATATATATATATATATGTATACAGGGTGTCCCATAATATGTGGGCAATCTCCCGGATTTGGGTAAATTTCGTAAAAATAAATGAAAAAATAGCTATAAAATTAATTCCTCAGAGACACCCCTACAAAGATATTAGCTGTCGAATTTGAGGGTTTAAAATAGATTTTTTGCAATAACTTTTTTATTTCTTGACCGATTTTAATAATTTTTGGTGTTATTTTGTAATATTTTGAACTGTTTAGAATAGTGTTTCATAATCTTTGGTAGCACATACATAGACCTCGGGATGGCATAACCCCCTCATTCACTTGAAAAAAAACAATAAAAATAATAATGTTACAGTTTTTTTAAGGTTAATTTTCTTTTTATTTGATGTTTTTTACATAAAAAATGTATCTTTATTTATTTCGATAGAGCGAACCGTTATCGAGATAAACGTCCTTCTAATAGGTGATGCATCGCAGGAACTTTCTAAATTTCAAGTAAATTTTAACAAGATGGCTGACCTTTGACAGTAAATTGAGCAGGAAACAAATACAGCAGGAAATTAAATACATGTCAAATAGTGTCAAAGATTTCATTTCATGCAGATTCAATTGTAACTGATTTTAAAATGAGTTACACAAACGCTGAATACGCAGAAAATCAGTTAGAATTGAATCTGCATGAAATGAAATCTTTGACACTGACGTGTATTTAATTAAGTTATTGTTTTGTTTCCTGCTCAATTTACTGTCAAAGGTCAGCCATTTTGTTAAAATTTACTTGAAATTCAGAAAGTTCCTGCGACGCGTCACCTATTAGAAGGACGTTTATCTCGATAACGGTTCGCTCTATCGAAATAAATAAAGATACATTTTTTATGTAAAAAACATCAAATAAAAAGAAAATTAATCTGAAAAAACTGTAAAATTATTATTTTTATTGTTTTCTTTCAAGTGAATGAGGGGGTTATGCCATCCCGAGGTCTATGTATGTGCTACCAAAGATTATGAAACATTATTCTAAACAGTTCAAAATATTACAAAATAAAACCAAAAATTATCAAAATCGTTCAAAAAATAAAAAAGTTATTGCAGAAAGATGATTTCCAACCCTCAACTTCAACAGCTAATTTCTTTGTAGGGGTGTCTCTGAGGAATTAATTTTATAGCTATTTTTTCATTTATTTTTACGAAATTTACCCAAATCCGGGAGATTGCCCACATATTATGGGACACCCTGTATATATCGTGGGCAGGTGAATTTTGGAAAACCACTTTTTCGTGATCTGGGGGTCATGATCGGTGGACATTTGATGATTTTGGGTGATTTTCGAAAAGTGATGTCGTCCTCAATAGTGTATTTTTTTATTAAAATATACACTAAAATACAAAAAATGCCTTTAAAGGCCTGAAATAAGAAAAATCTAAGAGATCGTGATGGTCTTTTTGTAAAATTTTCGGCCTGAAATTTCGATGTTTTCAAAAAGAATAAATAAAAAATATCTGAAAGGACAAGAAAAATTGATAAATTCATATATGGTCATAAAGTATAGGTAGAAGAAACCTGGTTTAGTATTTTCCAGTTTATTTATGACGATATTTTCATCTTTAAAAAGCTTTAAGCCGAAACTTAGAACCCATAAAAAAGAATAAGAAAAACCCACATTTTTTTGGAATTTCAACCTGAGATGTAAAATTTTGAAAAAAAAGTGAAGAAATCCCTATACCTCACGCCCGAAATAACCTGCAGTAACTGACATTACTAAAAAAGCAATTTCGGAGAAACGGCACACGGAAACTTTTCTATTTATCGCTTCTCCATCAGTGAAAATGCTCCTCCAAACGTAAGTTTCCGCTTGCCGTTTCTCCGAAATGGCTTTTTTAGCAATGTCAGTTACTGCAGTTTATTTCGGCCGTAAGGTATATGAAGGCTTAATATAAAAACTAGATTAAAAAAAAAATAATACAAAAAAATGTCTTAATACGCCTGTATATGAAAAAAACTAGAAATCATTATGGTCGCATTTTTATCAAAAAGAATTAATCAAAAACTAAATACACAAAAAAATAATAAAATATCCAAATGGACAATAAAAAATGATAAATTCATTGATACTTACCTACTTCAGTATTTTCCAGTTATTATATCGATATTTTCAAAAATATTTAAAAAAACTCTAAATCCAAAAGCTGCGGAAAATAAATACCCAGAGATTTAGAAAAAATGAAAAAAGAGTTCAAAAACCCATAATCTTTTGTATAATTTCGACCCGAGATGTGATATTTTCGAAAAATATCTAATTTCAAAAATAGCTATCGACGCTCTATTTATAAAAAGTTATAAAAACCAGATTGAAAAAAAATACAAAAATGTCTTAAAACGCCAGAAAATGAAAAGTTTTAGAAATCGTGACGGTCAGCTTTTTTTATTATTTTTATTGCTTGAAAATTCTACATTTATTGCAAAAGAAAAAAAAATACAAAAAAACTATAAAACGTCTGAAAACACTAGAAAAATTGATAAATTCATGGTTAAATAAAGTACCTACCTACTTTGGTATTTACAGTTCTTTTGTCGTTATTTTCAAAAATATTAAAAATAAAAGCTTTAAATCAAAACGCTGGTAGAAAAAATACCGAGAGATTTACAAAAAATAAAACAAAAATACAAAAAGCCGAATTTTTACTAATTTCGACCTGATGAAATTTTGAAAAAAATACTTCATGAAAAAATAGCCACAAATGCTTATTAATTAATTAATTTAAAACCCAGATTATCTAAAAAAAAATAAACACAAAAATTGTCTTATTACGCCTTAGAATGTAAGAAATCTAAAAAATCGTGTTGGTCACATTTTGTAACATTTTTGACTCGAAAATCTGACATTTGCAAAATAATTAATAAAAAACTAAATGCAAAAACAATAAAACGTCTGAGCTCACAAGAAAAATTAATAAATTCATGATCACTTACCTATGCTTTAGTATTTTCCAGTTATTTTGTTGCTATTTTCAAAAATAATCTAAAAAAAGCTTTATCTCATAACGCTGGAAAACAAAAAAACAGAGATTTGCAAAAAATCAAAAAATATTACAAAAACCCACATTTTTAGTAATTTCGACCTGGGATGTGAAATTTTATAAAAAATACCTAATGAAAAAATAACTGCAAAAAGGCTTAATTTAAAAACTAGATTTTCTCAAAAAAAAAAAATAAACAAAACATTATCTTAATACGCCTGTAAGTTTTCTACATTTTTTTTTTAATTCCTACATTTTCAAAAATAATAAATCACGAACTACGCGCAAAAAAAACAATTAAATGACTTAACGGAAATTTAAAAAAATCATAATTACTATCTACTTCGGCTGAGACATTATATTAAATAAAATCATGCAAAAACAGCTAAAAATTATTAATAACCCCAAACTTTAATGAAAAAAAAAATAGAAAAAATGCCTTAAAGACTAAAAAAATTGAAAAATCGACATTAAAAATTAATTAATTTTTTTTAAGTTATTTTTTTAATAATAATTATTAAAGAATCGTAAAAATGTCAAAAATAATAAGATGAAAAAAATTTAAATTTCATCGCTTCGGCCGCAGTTTCTAGCATAGACAGCTCTAAAATAATTGACAACAGTTAATAACGATGGCCACATATACAAGATAGTGTATTTTTTGTTAAAAAATACACTAATATGGCCACATTCTCTTGTATTAACGTCTTGAAACTAAAAGAAAATATTCCCAAAAATTTGAAACAAACAAATTTTGATAATTTTGATATAAGTACAATAGAGCGCCATCCATTTGAAGATGACTTTTGGCACATACCCTTAGTAATTTCAACTATAAACCTCGAAATTAAAAAAAATCAAAAAATAGATTTAAAATAATAGAAAAATACAAAATACATACTTACATTTTAAATATATGCTCGCTTTTTTTGTATCGTAGAGCTGAAACGGAAAAATTTAAATAATTAAATAACAAACCGACCTTACTATCCTAAAATTATGACATAAAAACCGCAAAAAATTCCTAGAGAAAATGAAAATTAAACTAAATATTGAAAAAAAACTGCATGATCGTATTTTCTATACCTAATAAGACTTAGGTATGTACAGGGTGGGCAGATAAGAATGCAAAGTGCTGTATCTCGGAAACTATTCGTCATAGAGACTTGCGTTAAAAAATGTTTAGATTAAAGTGGCCAAAAAAAATCCTGGAAATTATTTTGAGGTTTCCAAGATTGCCGCCAGGCGGCGTAGCCGCGCTCTAAAACCTTTAAAATGATCTTTCACTGAAATCCACCCAGTAAATGTATCAAAAAAATATATGCGTTTTAAATCCAAGCTTTATTCGAGTAATTTTTGTCTAGCACTTTTTGAAATATCTACTAAAATGAAGTGGTGGGGGGTGATTGAATGTTTTTGTAAATAAACAGCTATAACTCCTAAACAACTGAACGGATTTTAACAAACTTGGTCTCATTAGAAAAAGAATTTATTACTCCATCAAGCCCATCTTACCCGGTATATGCCTGATTTTTAGTGATGCCGCTAGAGGGCGTTATTTGATATAATAACAGAAGATTGCAAAATTCTCTGAAAAGTTAAATGCAATAATATTACTATTTTTCCATAGAAATCTAGAGAAATGATACCTAAATAGGCTAGTGAAAACAGTATCTCGATATCTTATTTCTAGCCTAAAATATCGAAGAAAGAAAATTTTGTTATAATAAAATTTTAAAAAGACGCCATTACACCATTACACCGGTATTTATTCTTACTTATTTGTCTTTTTTCAAGAATCAGTGATGAAATTTAATATTTAAATTGAAATTTAAATAAAATTTTATAATTTTTAAATAATAAAAAAAAACAAAAAAAGTGTAGGGGCATAATAAACAAAAAGGACCGATTTTGAAATAAAATACTTCTTATGAAAATTCATTAATTTTCCTGTGTTAGGAGAAAATAGTTTTCAGGGCAGTGGTGTTATTAATAGCAATTTGGTTGAATTTTCTAACCTTTGTTTTTTTTTATTTAACTTACGTCTACATTAATTGAGTTACCTACATATTTTAGTTAATTTCCTCGTTTATTTCCTTTTGTTTATTTTGTTCTTGTTTGTTGTTGTAAATTGTTATTTACAGACGATAACATAGAAAGAGGATATAAAAAAATTAAATTTTATAAACAAGAGGCTAAAAATAACTGCAGACAAAACACGGAATAGATATTAAGATGACAAATGCAAAAAATACAAATAAATAAGAATAAATGTAATGGTGTAATGGCGTCTTTTTAAAATTTTATTATAACAAAATTTTCTTTCTTCGATATTTTAGGCTAGGAATAAGATATCGAGATAAGGTTTTCACTAGCCTATTTAGGTATCATTTCTCTACATTTCTATGGAAAAATAGTAATATTATTGCATTTAACTTTTCAGAGAATTTTGCAATCTTCTGTTATTATATCAAAAAACGCCCTCTAGCGGCATCACTAAAAATCAGGCATATACTGGGTAAGATGGGCTTGATGGAGTAATAAATGCTTTTTCCAATGAGACTAAGTTTGTTAAAATCCGTTCAGTTGTTTAGGAGTTATAGCTGTTTATTTACAAAAACATTCAATCACCCCCCACCACTTCATTTTAGTAGATATTTCAAAAAGTGCTAGACAAAAATTACTCGAATAAAGCTTGGATTTAAAACGCATATATTTTTTTGATACATTTACTGGGTGGATTTCAGTGAAAGATCACTTTAAATGGTTTAGAGCGCGGCTACGCCGCCTGGCGGCAATCTTGGAAACCTGAAAATAATTTCCAGGATTTTTTTTTTGCCACTTTAATCTAAACATTTTTTAACGCAAGTCTCTATGACGAATAGTTTCCGAGATACAGCACTTTGCATTCTTATCTGCCCACCCTGTACAACGTGTTTCATTTTTTACCAGTGTCATTTTAGAAGGTGATAGAGAATCGCAAAAGAAGTGGACTTTCCTCATGAAATATTTTTCAGAAAGACATAATAACGGAGGTAGAAGTATGAAAATGAAGTCTTCAAAGTTGAAGTATGAAAATCGAATTCTGTGGAATAACTTTAGGGCCCATTGAACGATGTTATTCAAATTTTGTACACACATAGTTCTGAGATAGACTCCTATTGTTTCTCAAATAGCTTTTTCCAAAACTGTCCAGTGGCGTAGGTAGTATGGGTGGTGGTCCCAGTTTTCTCACCCCAGCTTCTACGCCTCTTGATATTTTTCGCAGATGCTCACATTTTTAGATTATACGTTCAGTTTGAAAAGAAAAACACTCTTGCAAAATTTTGATATTACAGGTAATGTTTCCCAGGTATTAGAGGTCAAACATTTTTCTTCCTCTGCAAACAGAAATTAACTGAAGACTTCTACCTCCGTTTTAAGCCTTTGTGAAAAATATTTTGTGAGAAAAGTTCACTTATTTTGCGATTCTCTAGCATCTTCTGGTAAAAAATGAAATACCCTGTATAAATATACAGTGTGTCCAAGGTAATGAAGGGATAACATTGGGATATTCGAAACGGTAAGAGATACAGGGTCAGTTAAATTAGAGAAAAGCTGCACAGTTTGATGCTTATTAAAAATCTGAATTACAATTTTAGAAAACTTTCTGAAACATTTTGAAAAAAACTGCAAAATCTAAATTTCTTATTTCAATAAAAGAAAGAAAATTGAAAAAAAAAATTGAAAAAAAAATTAAAAATGAGAAATTTAGATTTTCAGATTTTTCAAAATGTTTCAACAACACCTGAAGTGTTCTAAAATTGTAATTCAGATTTTTAATAAGCATCAAACCGTGCAGCTTTTCTCTAATTTAACCGACCCTGTATCTCTTACCGTTTCGAATGTCCCAATCAGGGATGGGGATGGGCGTTTACGTGTAAAGAATTATTCTTTACACTTTTAATGTAAATAATATGTAAACAATGTAAAGAATACGTAAACAATGTAAAGAATTCGTAAACAATGTAAAGAATTTTAACAATAGTGTCAGCTGTCGCTGTCACTGCTATCAGCGACGTCATTGCTGTGAAAAGTTTCAATTGCCAAATTTACACAACTTAGGTTTTTATTGAGGTTTGAGCACAATATTGAGAAGATAGTTTAGTTTAGTTTTATTAGTCGGTATCAGAGACTTATTACACTTTCACGTCTTTGGTACCTACGCATTACGCATAGACAAAGCAGAAGGAAGAAGAAGAGTAGTCTCGGAAGAAGTAGAAACAGGTTGTAGCCAAGCCAACTAAGCCCAACTTTTATTTTATTACAAACATGTAAACCAGTAAATCGTTTTATTATTTAATTTATGAATTACTTTATTAAAAAAATGAGTGGACGTGGACGATCAGTAAGTACCTACGTGATAATAAATTTTTTAATCTAAGATTTCGTAACCTTATTTCATATTAAAATTAATTGTTAACATTGCTTACTTTCTTTACATTCTTTACATGAAAATGGATTGTGTAAATAATTGAATTGTCTACATGTAAACAATTGATTTGTTTACAATGAATTGTTTACACGCCCATCTCTGATCCCAATGTTATCCCTTCCTTAGTTTGGCCACACTGTATAAAAGTTATTACCAGTAAACAATAATAGGAATCTATCTCAGAACTATGTACCAAATTTGAATAACATCGCTCAAGCGACCCAAAAGTTATTCCCAGAATTCGATTTTCATACTTCAACTTTGAAGACTTATACTTCCGTTCTGCGATTCTCTATCACCTCCTAAAATTACACTGCAAAAAAATGAAACGCGACCCTGTATAGGTGAACAAAAAATAACAAGAAAAACAAAAATCGATCAAAAATTACCAAAAAACTCGCTAAAAATAAAATAAAAAATTTATAATTGAAACACTTTTTATAAAAGAAACGTCACTTCGACAAGACGGCGGTCGGCATTATTTATTAATCTGGTTCCTTTCCCTTTAAAATTCGGGAGATAATTGTCGACGATATTTTCTGTTCTTCCTGATTTTTTTTTGAGCCGATCGCCATTTCACTTATAAACTGAATCCATATTTTGATACAATTGCAATTTGCAAGAATGTTTTCAAAGGCTTTATAACTATTATGACCTGCACTCGGTTCTGCAAGGCATTTCCTCATACCGTTTCAATTTATTATTAAGCTATGAAAAATAAACTAAAAACTTATACGTATAGATAGGTAGCTATGTTATGTTAGATTTTTTCAATATAATAATAATAATAATAATAATAATAATAGTAATAATGAAAGAGTATTGTTTTTGTAGGGCTTCATATTATGTCTATATATAGTTGAAAGAAAAATAGTATTTTTCCCATTCATTTCACCTACGCATGGCTACGTTTATACATCCATGCCACGATAATAGTTTGTGTATATTCCTAGAAGGATAACGAACAGATTATCCATAGTTGGCCTAATAACACATGGAGAAGACAATAAATTTTACGATCTATAAAATGGTCTCCTATGAACAAGACATGGCAGTTTTTTCTATACTTCTCGAAAGAAATTAAACCGCTCCATGTAATAAACGTACGGAAATACGTAAATCTATTCCAACACCAAGCACATACCTAGAAAAATCTAACTTAAATAAGTAATAAAATAAAAATGTGAGGCAAATTTAGCTGGTCAATATTCATAGTTAAAAGTGCAAAAACTGTCCTGGTACAAAGGTTATTAAAATCCTTAAGGCAATATCGTCACTGTTGTTTTATCTTCTATCTCATAACTCAAATGACGAAATTATTGATCAACTTAAACAAAAACTTCCTGCAATAAACTTAATATTAAGTAGTTCTCGACGCGGATTGCTCAACGAAATGGAACTGTTCAAAACATAAAAATTTTTGTTTGTCAATCAAAGGAGCCTCTTATGTTGAAAAATTTGTATGCGCAGAAAATATTGGTATCAACAGAAAAGGGGTCAATCTATTGTTAGAAATGTTGAGCGGATTACGTAGTTTTAATGATATTTTTCAGAAATTTGTCTTTAATGCAAGAGTGAGCAAAATTCTTATCAAAAATTAAATTAGTATGAAATATAAAAAAAAATGAAAACTTTCTCAATTGTTGCCACTAGGAAACTCGCCGATTGCTTGAAATAATTTTCTAGGGCACTATTGTAACGCTACGACCTCTGGTCCGTTCGTCTTTCGCGAAAAGCCACTGTGATCGTCTATTTACCTCTGGGTTTCCCCTAAAACTTTATTAAAACTAAAATATTATAAATCCTAATTGGGTGTTGTAATGGAACTGGTATATCCTAATAATGTATTCGAGTAGCAGGTGCTACATCTGACAACGCTGCCTTGTTCTATCTGGACTTGTATCGGAGGGTGCTCTGCTTCATTTACGTTGATATACAATGAGAGGAATTGCTAACTTTCACTTTCTTAAAGTCGTATAATTTAAAGGGACTGCTTCCTGCCTAACTTGGTTTATTTCTAATAACGTGCCGCTTTAATTATTATTCACAGGTTATTTTATTCCTGACCTGGGTCCATTTTCTTCCTAGCTCTATCTCAATTTCCTATTTATAAATTATTGTTGGTGAGGAATTGCTTCCTGCCGCGGACTCTTTATTGGTTAACGTGATTGAGTAGGTACCTACTAAGTATTGGCTGCTGATGCCGCCTAACTCCTAGTTGATTATTTTACTTGATTTAAAATGGGATCTGCGTTCGTGGATTTGGTGAATCTGTTTGATTATTTATTTATGTGGATTTTATTTCGAAGAGAGATCTTCCCTAACTATTTTCTCATTGGGTTTTCCTGGGTTTAGGAGGGAAATTCAGCCGGAGTTCACACAGGCGTCGTCTCTGGCTGAATTCTTGGGTAAGAATTGTGATTAGAAGTTCTGTTCGGGTGCGATTTGACCCTAACCAAATTGGCAATGGAAATTCTCAGGTAGATGATGGAAAACTCAACCGGAGTTCACATAAACGTCGTCTCTGGCTGAATTATTGGTTAAGAATTGTGATTTGGAAGTTTGTTCGGGTGCAATTCGACCCTAACTCAATTGGCAATGGAAATTCTCAGGTTGATGAAGGAAAACTCAGCCGGAGTTCACACAAGCGTCGTCTCTGGCTGAATTTTAGGTTAAAGAAGGAGCTGTAGACCGGAGTTCACACAAGCGTCATCTTTGGCCAACAACTAAAGGGTTAAGGAGTCAGATGCGACCTGCTTGGAAGCTGATCTTCATGTGTCTTGAGCTGTGTTAAAACGTCTGCTTTTATAGAAGCGGTGGGCCGCTTTCTAAACACGACAAGCACAATGCACCTCATTGGCATCCTGATTTCTCGTCTCTGTTTCTTATTATATCTCCCTAATCACGAGACTTGCTCGCGGCTACCTTACTGAATTGTCCTGAACTTCAACTACCTAAATTTTCCTTCAAATTGGCCGACGCGTTGCCGTCTTTTCATTGTTTCGACCTATTATAATTACACCGGCTTAACTTTCATCTAGCGTTTTCACCTGCTTGCTATTTCGGGATCGAGATAAACTTTTGGCTATGGTCGTTTATTTTTTCGCTTTATCGATTGGTGAAATTTTCATTATCGTGGGTGGAATACCTAGCGACTTACTATTGTCTTTGCAAGGAGTTATTGTTTAATTTACGATTTCACAAATCTTTCCACCCGGTCTTGTATGTAGGTCAGCTCATCCTTTCAATCGACGCGAGGCGCATTTATAAAGACATCTGGCAATGGTTTGCCCTCGCCGTTGCCGCTTTCTCGAAGGACTGAAATGTGACCAGCTAGAGCGATTCTATTTTTCTGAATATTTAATGTGCTGGCAGGGATCGTTTACTTGATGTAACGGCGGGTGGCTGCGTTTTAATTTCCTAACAATTTTACCTTTAGGTATTTACGTACCTATGTTCTCGCACTGTTTGCTTTTTCGGTTTGGGCTGATTTAACGAGGGAGATGGAAATAATTTCCTTATCATCCTACCTAGGTGCGATTCATTTCACTATTTAGATTCGATGTTCGATATTTCCAGTTTTCCAGATCTTCCCAATCGTTTCACAAGCGAAGATGAAGCAAATATCTTAGTTTTACTTCTCTCATTGAATAATCTTGAGCATTTTTAAGAACAAGACAAGCTGAAGATTATCAATAGAAATGAGTTAAATTTTCCACCTGCTGCAAAAAGTCTATAATTAGGTTACTGGTGCAATTAATATTTAGCCCAAAGCACCAGTAGACTCTTTTTGCTAACTAAGTAATCGATGTCCTCAACCCTTAAGTTGTTGTGGATACAACCAAAAAAATAGCTAAATTGAGCATCTTCAATCAACCTAAATTTTCAACTAACACCTTTTCTTCTGCTATGACCTCAAAAGCATATAAAGAAGTCTTTATCTGTCTAGAAAGGTTGTATCATCTCAAAACTGAAATTTTACATTTGTGAAGTATCTCACTTGAGGCGATCTACGTATATCATGTTGTAGCCCTTTCTACTCGCTTGATTTAAAATTTCGAATAAAAATGCCAAATATTCGCGAGCAGAGGGTGTATCCCCTCTCGCTCCGTTCGGGTACGTTCAGATTCATTTGAACCCGAATCGGAACAGAGGGGTGGTGGGGGATCTTAGAAGAAAGTTACAAATTTTTCAGTGATCGTCTAGATCAATAATGTTTTCCAAAAAAAATTTCCAAAAAGCCTTGACCTGCCCTACGCTGTGATTATTTAAATTTCAGGTCACACAAAACACACCAAAATAAAACTCACACTAAAAATTAACAGTTTATTGAAATAAATTTCCAGGAATTGATAATAATGTATCGTGAGATTATATACTTAAAATTAGGATTCTTCAATTTATCTACTAAACATTACACATAACATCAAAAAGAAATATCATTATTCATTTTAAAATGCAATTTGTCTATAAAAGACCACAATATCACCTTCAATAGACATTCACCAAAATTTACACATCTAACCTTACTTAATTTGGCCAAATAACAGATTTACAAAACTAAAATTTACTTTACTAATAAAAAAATTTTATACCGGCTTGATATAAACAAGTTTAGCAATATACAAAATTGCAATATCAATTAGATATTCTTAAATTCATTTACAGGTAACAATGATCCAAATAAATCACTCCAATAACATCATTTGGTTGATGTGTTTCCCATTTTAGAGAACATAAAAGTTATATTATAAACATGATAAGGTACCTTCCAGTCCAAACAGCGGCTCAGGCTGAAGATTGAGTGAAACAGAAGACCAAAAAGCAAGATGGAGAATAACGCTTCCTCCTTCCACGATCGCTTACGTCAGACCTCCACTATCGGTCCAGACACATAAAAAACTGGCTTCGCCTTTCCAAAGGACGCCATCCATCCGAACTCGTTTAAATAGGCAAAACTGGATCCAGACAAATGGAACTCTCGAAGATAACTATTGTCCAGGAACGGAAACTAAAATAAAGACTGGAACTAGAACCTGGAGCTAGAGCCTGGAGCTAGAACCCTGCAAATTAAAACTCATTACAATCTGAATCTACCAACCGTCATTTAATATTACCGAAGTGGGCACGCCATTACACCCAAGTCGAGCTTCTCTAAACTATCCCATGTTACTTAGCATCACCAAATCTCAACACTACCTAATTAGAAACGACATAGAAATTAGCCCTGCTAAAGAACTCTCAAACAACAATTTCATACCTGAGTTTAAACAAACCACTACACGAAACAATTAACTAAATAATTCACTTTATTGAACCATGTTCACACCATCAGTATTTCAGACAGAAAGAAAGAAAGACCAACCTAATTTCGTCGGTTTCTGACCTGAGAGCTCCCCCCCCCTCTAATCGATACATCTACCCATCTTCCTTTACCCTACCACTCTGACATCGCCCTTCTGACTGGCGGATGGCAGACTGGAATCTGACAGACTCATCATTCGACCTCGCTACAATGCCCCAGAATATAAAACTAGCGGAGTGTAAACATTCCGATCATGTCTATTATCCTGCGCCTTTTGCTAGTCTAATTTTCATTCGAAACAGATGTGGAAAAGCGCACGCTGCAATGTGCACAAAGAATAACTAATGAAGTCTTCACCGTATCATGCAGAAATTGAAGAAACTCACGATCACAATAATTAAAGAAAGTTACGGTAAAAATTTTGGTAAATGATGGTTTGGTGGCATTTCACCAGACACCTTTTTCATTCATGACTGTACCTAAGAGCAGGGTAACCATCTGGATCCGCAACTTTCGAAAGGAGATGATATCAGAAGAATAATAAGTTAATTCGAGGATCCAGTGAAAGCGTGCTCTACGGAAGTGAGATAGATCAATGGGAAGGAGAACAATGTAGATCTCCAAGAAAATGGCTCTCTAAAGAGCTCATCAGCAGATATTCCAGCAACCTCTATCCTAAAAACTGAGATAGAAGAGGGGAGGAAAGTCTTAAAAAGCACAGGTTATTCAAGAATAATGATACCAGGATGTGTTAAAGAAAAATTAAGTGCTACTCGAATCTAGAGACCCTTCGAAGATTTCTAGAAATATTAACATTGAACAGAGAATCCCCGGAAATTTTGTCTTCTTTTTTTGTTATTATTGCTAGTAACTTAAAAAAAACGTTTCTTGCTTTCCTCTTCCAACTCTTCCGTTTTCAGAGAAGCGTGAGTGGCTACCTACCTGGTCCACAAATCGATTTTGCGAACGAGCTCTCTTTTGCTTTCCATTCTTCTTGTTTTGACGATTTTTGTCAGAATCCTAAATTCTTTGCTCTTTTACTTCTTTTATCATCTCTGCTCTGCCATTTTTAGATGACTGAGACTTGCCATTTTTCCTGATTTGGTCCGCAAACCGACTTTGCGAGCGAACTTTTTCCGCTTTCTTGTTTTGACGATTATTGGTCAGAATCTCCAATTCTGTGAAAGTTTGCTCTGTTTGCTGTATGAGTTATCCAAAATTGATCATGTCCCTTTTCTTGCGCTTCTGCTTTTCTCATCTTCTCTACCATTTTGAGGCTAGTGAGACTGGCCAATTGTCATCAAACATATTGGGCGATCGACCTGCTCTTATCTCTGTTTCCTGTCACACATCTTGCTATGGGGTTTAGATGGTTGTTTTTTTTATCTTCAATTCTTTGAGTGCTGATATGTTTTTCATTAGTTGTTAAAGTTGATGAGCCTGCCACACTTATTGCTCTTATACTTTCCTCTTCCATCTCTGCCGCTTTCAGAGCAGCGAGACTGGCTACCTGGTCCACAAACCGATTTTGCGAGAAAACTCTTATTCGCCTTCCATTCTTCTTGTTTTGGCGATATTTGGTCAGAATCTTCAATTCTCTGAGTATTGCTGTGGTGTATTTGCTCTATGAGTTATCCAAAATTGATCATGTCGCATTTCTTGCTCTTCTACTTTTCTCATCATCCCTGTCATTTTTACATGAGTGAGACTTTTCGAAACGTGTCCAAAGAACGAACTCTGAACCGTCCTCATGAGTTGATTATAGGTCTGGATCTTCAATTCCTTTAGTTCCAAGGTGTTTTTTCCATGAGTTGTTCAAAGCTAAATCTGTAGCTTTTTGCTCCTTTGCTTTTCGCATCATCTCTGCCATTCTTGGACTAGCGAGCCTGGCCAATAGTAATTGTCATCAAATAAGTAGATTAGGCGAGCGACCTCTCTTTTTCCTCCGTCCATCTTGCTCTAGGTATTTGATGATTGTTTTTTTTTCAATCTCGTCATATAATGAGGCTTCTGCTTTCTTCACCCATCTTTACCATTTTTTGATAAATGGGACTGAATATAAAGATAATAGTGAGACTGGAAAAAACCTCTGTTATACCTCCCCTCTTTCTTGGTTTGAATCTTAGAGCACTGATTTTTTTGATCCGATATCGTCATACGAGTATCATCTTGCCAAAGATCGAAATAATGCCACTGAACAAATACCAAGAGACTGGATCTTCAATTCTTCGAGTATCGGTGTGTTTGTTCTATAAGTTGTCAAAAGTTGACCCTGCTGCTTTTTCGCTCTTCTGATTTTCTCGTCATCTTGACTATGAGAATGCAGAGAATGCACCAGCGACTTCCCTTTCTCTTTCCGTCCCCCTTGCTCTAGACTAGACCATTAGAGCAATGACTTTTTGTTGTGATCTAGTCATATGTTGCCAAAGAACGAAACGATATGCTTCTGAACGGTCATAAGGAGTCGTTTTTTGGTCTGGATCTTCATTTTTTTGAGTATTGATCTATTTTCTATGAGTTGTCGAAAGTTGAGCTAGTCCCATTTCTAGCTTTTCTGCTTTTCTCATCAATCTCTCCATTTTTAGATAAGTGACATTGACCACTTGGACCACAAGCCGTTTTGATGAGCGACCTTTTCTCTTTCTTTGCTCTAGTCTAGATCATATTATGTCATTGATTTTTCTATTCTATCTCGACGTAGGTATAATATGACCAAAGAAAAAAACGATACACGTACCTCTGAACGGTCACCAAGAGTTCTGTTCTCATCATTTCAACCATTTAGAGATGAGTGAGACTAGGTCTTGGTCCACAAAAGGATTTTGTGAGTTTTATGTTTTCATCTTTCCTTTCTCCTTCTTCTCTTCTTCTTCTTTTATTCATCCACATTGCTCTTGATCATAGACGATTGATTTTTCTAACGAAACGAGATGCCTCTGAACGGTTGCCTTAAGGTAGGACGTCATTCCGAAGGCTTAATTCACTTTCTAGAGGCGGTCTTATCTGTGGTGTCTACTGAATGATTCACTACATTGATAAGTAGCAAGAGCAAGGTCAAAACTAAGAACAATAAATCTAGAGGATGTATCAATATTTTGTATTTGGTAGATCCTTTTATGGAGTTTCTTGTAGAGGGGGTTCTCGTATCTTTCTTGGAATGTGCATGGTCAAAATTTCAGTCGTATTAGCCAAGGGGTATCGATATCTGTAATGTATTTTTCTGCAGTATCATTACACTTTCACGTAAAAACATCTAATAAAGTTCTAAAAATAAATAAATATTTCTTGCCCTTTGACTGGTAAAATATATCTAACATTTAACAGCTGCAGCTATCATGTATATCACCCACGATTTTTTTTATTTCGCAACAAATTTACGCCTTAATATTTACAAGTTAGGATGTGAACTGATAATAATTAATGAAACAAAGTCTAGCAGACATCTTAAATATTAATAATTATTAGAGATATGAATATTTTGTATTATCAATGAAACAGAGAAAACGTAAATTAGGATATAGTAAACCGAAGAGAGCGTAGAGAAATTGCAATCAACAATGTTATTGAAAGGTCAGCTGTTGACCCCCGAGTTCGCTCAATTGATCTGTCAGCGATTTACGATCGCTCAAATTTACTATAAAATGATGGTTCTTTGATACAGTGACCTTGAATTTACTGTGTTTGTGATAATATTAATCGATTATTCCTCACGTGATTCTTATTGCAGCAGAAGTCACAAGTATGTGAATCATCGTTTTTGAAAATATTTTTCAATTTTTTATTGAAGTCGATTAGCTTGATTTGATATTTCAGCTAATTTATTTAAGATTTCTTCACTTTTGTGTATGTGCCTCTACTGACCTTATGCAATTGTATTTTATTATTCATCAAACAGTAGTTCTGATATCATGTTTATGTCATCAGAGAATTGTTCAAAACACTTTTAATTATTGTTGATTACCTACTGAAAAAAACACTAAAAAAGTTATCTTATCTTGTAAAAAAATGCAATATGGTTACTGGAACAAAATAACTTACTTATTAGAAGCTTAACCAGAAAATGTTTTTTCGAACTGAGCCTGTTTCCTGTTTTTATCTTAAAGCTTGCCTTACATCTTGAAGAAAAGAGCTTCCTGTGATGTTTATTTTATGAATTGAAAGTAATGCTTGCAAAAATTTTCAGAAATGGCAAAGAATATTTTGAAAAAAAAATCGAGTCTAGATTTTTTCATAGACGCGATTTTGAGGGAGTACGAGAAATGTATTTTTTTTTTAATTCTGATTCAAATTTTCATTTTCAAAGCTCTAAAATCGTGAATTTGTCAATTTTGAAGGCTTAAAGTCTCAAGATAGGAAATATGCTCAAAAAAATCTATCTTAGACTCTAAATTGCCATGGTCCAATACACCCTGGAGTGAATTTTCAAAGCGCTATAAAAAATACAAATTCCCGTAGAATTTCCATTTCTCGCTTGTAAAATCTTTTCGAGACGTTCCGACATTAAAAAGACCTTCTTGCGCATCAATCGCAGAAATAGTGTATTTTTATGCGATTCAAGAATGAATATTTTCTTCCTATTTTTTTTTTATAATGAATATAATGAAAAAATAATCCGATTTTTTTTTTTGGGAAAACTCCACCTACCTACCAAAAAAAAAAAAGAATGATCATCTCGTGGGTTCGAACCCGCACCAACAGTTTGCTAGGCAAGGGTGTAAGTAACTGAGCCACGGTGCGTTTCAAATTTATAGTGCGTATAGGGTAGGTAGTACATCAGTTATTATTAGGTAGTAAGTATATCATACTTACACCTACACATTTTATTTTTTAAACTGGTCATATCTTAGTTATTAAAAGACCAATTTGAATACTTTTTTCACCTGCATGTAGGTGATTTAATTGTCGTTGCGATTGCTCTTCTAATTTTCGGAACCATTCATAATTGAATGTGAAAAAAAATAAAAAAGAAATTACGAACCATTTCATCAATTTAATAATTTTATATAAGTGTAAGCTAATTTTGCACAAGCGAAAAACGTTTTTATTTTTAGTTTAAAGTGCTACATTAATCGAGACGAATTGAAGCTAAGACATCAAATTATATGTTAAAGAAAAAAAAATGGAAAATTTCGGTTCAACTTCTTCAAAAATGGACTCATAAACGGTTATAGAAATTTACACATTTTTACCCTTTTTCTACCCACGACACTGGCTTATTAATGGAAAATATGCTAATTATATTGCATTAACTCAAATTTCCAATAATTTTCTTCAAAGCCTGTTAATTTGATTTCAAAGTTTTTTTGCCATCTTGCTCATACAGGGGTACAAAAAATAGTAAATTTTCCTAAAATTCAAATGGTCGCCATTTTGAAACGGCTCGGCCGATTTTGCTCAAGTGCAATACCAGACCACTCCTTGTGGACATCATACTCTCACAAAAATTTCAGCCCCCTAGATTGAAAACTGCGGCCAGAAACCGGGCCTCAAGGACCGGATTTTTGCAACTTTGAAAGGACACCCTGTAGAAGTAACGTGACTTTTGGACATTTTTTCAACGAAAATCTAAAGTCATTCCAAAGCTTTACAAGAATCCAAAATTTCGTTCACTAATCTTGAAAGATAAAGCTACAAGAGCGTTTTTAAAATCGAAAAAACGTGATTTTGGAGAAATAAATATATATATCGTGGGCAGGTGAATTTTGGAAAACCACTTTTTCGTGATCTGGGGGTCAGGATCGGTGGACATTTGGTGAGTTTGGGTGATTTTCGAAAAGTGACGTCGTCCTCAATAGTGTATTTTTTTGTTAAAAAATACACTAATAACGCAAAAGAGACTGAAATTGCTATCGCGTTTGTCAGAATACTGTTTGAAGAAATCAATTTTTCCTTTAAAAAGGTGTAATAAGCTTGAAATTCCGTACTTTTTTTATTTTATTTTTTTTAAATTGAAATTGAAATATAAATAGAAAAATCAATAGAAATAGAAATAGAAATAGTAATTGACATTTAAATTCAAATTCAAATTCAAATTGAAATCCTCTGATGAATTTTCACAGCTCTATAAAAAAAATTGACCTCTAACCAAAGGATAAATTTCTCCAACCAGCAACGAAGTTTTGATGTGTAAATTCTTATAATTTTTTCAAATGCTCAATGACATCCTCCGCAGAATGCCTTAAAGAAAGAACCCCAATTTCGGTTTTAGTAGCCTCCATCTGATTCCTTCTTACCTAGTTCTCTAAATGAGTCTGCAAAATTTGATAGAACGATTAAACCATTGCAGGTCCAGAATTGCCATGACTCATTGCAGCCATTGTAATATATTGAGATATTTTTTTGTTCTTACGTTTTATTTTCTTATTTTTCTTGTACATATTTTGTTCTGTATGGTTACCTACTCTGTTGAACAATAAATTGAAATTAAAATGAAAACTGAAACTGAAATTGAAATATATGTGAAATGAGATGAGATGCGATGATGAAAAGTGAAGTGAAATGAAATTGAAACACTAACATTGAAATTGAAATTAAAATTGAAATTGAAATTGAATATGAAATTGAAATTGACATTGAAATTTAAATTGAAATCAAATAGTTAAAATTGAAACAGATACTAAAATTAAAATTGAAATTGAAAAATTGAAATTGAAATTGAAATTGAAATCCAATTATGAATTTTCAAAATCCCATCAATAAAATTGATCTTCAACCAAAAGAACAATTTCTTCAACAAAACAACGAAGTCTTAATGTATGAATTTTTTATATTATTTTCAAAATCCATCGACTTCCTCCATGCACAATATGTACTGAAGAAACAACGCTAATTTCAGCTGTAGTAGCCTCAATCTGATTCTTTCTAATCTAGTTATAACAATAATTCTGAAAACAAAGATAAAAATACTAAAAATCAGTAAAGTTGCTTAAAATTTTCTCAAAATTCTTTTCTGAATTTTTTTAATTGCTGAATAAAAATTTTGGTTATAGTAAAGGTAATAAGAGGCCAGTCCCAACCACTCTTATCGGAAATTTCTATTAATCGAAATCTGTTTAAATTGGGGTTTAATCTTCCTTTGGGGTTTATTTTGGGCAAGAAATAATCTCAAATAATCCCATTGCTAAAAGGTAAAAAAAAACTGAGTGAAGAAGATGCTTTTAAAAGCATTAAGTAAGCAGTTAAATTAAGAAAATATTTGTGATAACCAGGTTAAGACTGAATTTTTCAAGCTCATAAATTTTCCTTTCAAAAATTCGCTTAATTCTGAGAATTCTGAGACATTTTTTTGCGTAATAGGAAAAATTTCATCTCTTAAGAAGCCTAAATGTCCTTTGCCATTACAGAACAATTATTATTTTTTCAATTACAAGTACAATAGTAGGTATAGGTACTTGCAAAAAAAGCTTAAAAATGTATTTTTTTTAAGTGTACATTATTACTTTTTAGCTAAATAATAATAATAATAATTATAATTATATCTTCTAAGTTTTTCCCGATCTAGAAACTTTACTGACCGTCCGGAGAAATTCTTAATCCCTCCCTGATTAGGTAGTAGTAAAACTTCAGGGAATTATGGGCTAGCCGGAAAACTTTGCTAACTTTATTACTTTATACTAACTTGTACTTCGACCTTTGGGAAATTGAATTTAGAACACCATCACAGTAAAATGTCACAAGATAAACATAATAAAATTTAATTTATTGCAATCTAAGCTGAAAATTACATATTTTGTATTTATTAACAAACACACGTTAACGCATTTTGTAGAACTGGAACTGCGAGTGAGTAAAGTTGAAAATCATCAAAATACACATGATCTTTGTTTCATTTTTTTTTATAAACAAACAATTTAGGTGACAAAAATATTATCTAAATTCTCGCCTGTTATGATAACATTTTTGCAATGTTTAATATTATATTTTTTGACCAGGCTTATGTAGGTGCTAAACCATTAAAAGTCTTGTCACTGTTGTGATTTTTTTTTTCAAGAATTGTGGCATAAGATGAGCTTTACCAGGATGTTCTAAACGTGTTCCAAACAATTAACTTAAGTCTGTTTTCTATAGTACGTGTCGCTGGTATAGTTACCAGAAAACATCCAACATTCCATCACCAGGGTTTCGCGCATCTTGGAAGGATCCTAACAAACTTTTCTGTTTCGACGATATTTTGATAAGAAGACTGGAAACCATCTCGAACTGCACTCTTCTTCAGAAAGCTCTGCGTTAAGTCTGTTTTCTCGTACAAGATGGTTTAGTTACCAGAAAATATACGTCTTTCTTTCTATCACCAGGACTTTGTTCATCTTGGAATGATCCTAAAAAACTTTTCGGTTTCGACGATATTTTGATAAGAAGACTGGAAACCATCTCGAGCTGCACTCTTTTTCAGAAAGCTCTGCGTTAAGTCTGTTTTCTCGTACAAGATGGTTTAGTTACCAGAAAATATACGTCTTTCTTTCTATCACCAGGACTTTGTTCATCTTGGAATGATCCTAAAAAACTTTTCGGTTTCGACGATATTTTGATAAGAAGACTGGAAACCATCTCGAGCTGCACTCTTTTTCAGAAAGCTCTGCGTTAAGTCTGTTTTCTCGTACAAGATGGTTTAGTTACCAGAAAATATACGTCTTTCTTTCTATCACCGTGACTTCGTTCATCTTGGAAGGATCCTAACAAACTTTTCGGTTTCGATGATACTTTGATAAGAAGACTGGAAACCATCTCGAGCTGCACTCTTTTTCAGAAAGCTCTGCGTTAAGTCTGTTTTCTCGTACAAGATGGTTTAGTTACCAGAAAATATACGTCTTTCTTTCTATCACCAGGACTTTGTTCATCTTGGAATGATCCTAAAAAACTTTTCGGTTTCGACGATATTTTGATAAGTAGACTGGAAACCATCTCGAGCTGCACTCTTTTTCAGAAAGCTCTGCGTTAAGTCTGTTTTCTCGTACAAGATGGTTTAGTTACCAGAAAATATACGTCTTTCTTTCTATCACCAGGACTTTGTTCATCTTGGAATGATCCTAAAAAACTTTTCGGTTTCGACGATATTTTGATAAGAAGACTGGAAACCATCTCGAGCTGCACTCTTTTTCAGAAAGCTCTGCGTTAAGTCTGTTTTCTCGTACAAGATGGTTTAGTTACCAGAAAATATACGTCTTTCTTTCTATCACCAGGACTTTGTTCATCTTGGAATGATCCTAAAAAACTTTTCGGTTTCGACGATATTTTGATAAGAAGACTGGAAACCATCTCGAGCTGCACTCTTTTTCAGAAAGCTCTGCGTTAGGTCTGTTTTCTCGTACAAGATGGTTTAGTTACCAGAAAATATACGTCTTTCTTTCTATCACCGTGACTTCGTTCATCTTGGAAGGATCCTAACAAACTTTTCGGTTTCGACGATATTTTGATAAGAAGACTGGAAACCATCTCGAACCGCACTCTTCTTCAGAAAGCTCTGCGTTAAGTCTGTTTTCTCGTACAAGATGGTTTAGTTACCAGAAAATATACGTCTTTCTTTCTATCACCAGGACTTTGTTCATCTTGGAATGATCCTAAAAAACTTTTCGGTTTCGACGATATTTTGATAAGAAGACTGGAAACCATCTCGAGCTGCACTCTTTTTCAGAAAGCTCTGCGTTAAGTCTGTTTTCTCGTACAAGATGGTTTAGTTACCAGAAAATATACGTCTTTCTTTCTATCACCAGGACTTTGTTCATCTTGGAATGATCCTAAAAAACTTTTCGGTTTCGACGATATTTTGATAAGAAGACTGGAAACCATCTCGAGCTGCACTCTTTTTCAGAAAGCTCTGCGTTAAGTCTGTTTTCTCGTACAAGATGGTTTAGTTACCAGAAAATATACGTCTTTCTTTCTATCACCGGGACTTCGTTCATCTTGGAAGGATCCTAACAAACTTTTCGGTTTCGATGATACTTTGATAAGAAGACTGGAAACCATCTCGAGCTGCATTCTTCTTCAGAAAGCTCTGCGTTAAGTCGGTTTTCTCGTACAAGATGGTTTAGTTACCAGAAAATATACGTCTTTCTTTCTATCACCAGGACTTCGTTCATCTTGAAAGGATCCTAACAAACTTTTCGGTTTCGACGATATTTTGATAAGAAGACTGGAAACCATCTCGAGCTGCACTCTTTTTCAGAAAGCTCTGCGTTAAGTCTGTTTTCTCGTACAAGATGGTTAAGTTACCAGAAAATATACCTCTTTCTTTCTATCACCAGGACTTCGTTCATTTTGGAAGGGTCCTAACAAACTTTTCGGTTTCGACGATATTTTGATAAGAAGACTGGAAACCATCTCGAGCTGCATTCTTCTTCAGAAAGCTCTGCGTTAAGTCTGTTTTCTCGTACAAGATGGTTTAGTTACCAGAAAATATACGTCTTTATTTCTATCACCAGGATTTCGTTCATCTTGGAAGGATCCTAACAAACTTTTCGGTTTCGACGATATTTTGATATGAAGACTGGAAACCATCTCGAGCTGCACTCTTCTTCAGAAAGCTCTGCGTTAAGTCTGTTTTCTCGTACAAGATGGTTTAGTTACCAGAAAATATACGTCTTTATTTCTATCACCAGGACTTCGTTCATCTTGGAAGGATCCTAACAAACTTTTCGGTTTCGACGATATTTTGATATGAAGACTGGAAACCATCTCGAGCTGCATTCTTCTTCAGAAAGCTCTGCGTTAAGTCTGTTTTCTCGTACGTCTCGGTGGTTTAATAATTTACCAGAAAACAACATTCCATCACCAGGGTTTCGTTTATCCTGAAAGGATGCTTGCCACATTTAGCTTACACGATGAGACTTTCATAAGAAGACAAGAAAATATCTTGAACTGTGCTCTCTTCCAGAAAGCTTGCCTACAAGTCTCAGAGGTTTGAATACCAAAAGCTCATCTGACATTCCATTGAGAGGGTTTCTTCCATCTTGTATTCACTCTGTTCAAACTTCTCAGATAGCTTGAGATCTCGTGGATCTCATCCATTCTTGCCAAAACTGCTTGCCAGGAACGTCATCTGATTCCTGGATCAACACTCTTCCTTCATCAATACTAGACCTTCACCTATCGATCTAAATCGTCTCAGCTTTCAGGGCCTGCGTTATCGTAGTGAACGGTTTTAGCATCATCATGGCAGAAATCCTTTCAACTCTACAGCCAATAAGGAGTTGCTCTCTTTCGGATTCGAAAAAAAATCCCTCGGACGAGAAGCTTTTTATTTGGGACTCCATTTGGACTGATAGCTTTGCTGCTAGTTACCATTAACAGACCTTTTTAACCATAATTATATTTATTCCTGTAGATGTGTGATGAAAAAGGGATTCTGGAGCTGGAAAAACCTGGAAAAATAATCTCTATTTTATTAGAGCTTCTGGTCAAGACATAAACATGAATGTTTCGCTTTTATTAAGGCTCATAAGACTGTGATATAATATACCTACTGTCATCGAGTGGCTTATGAACAAAACCCTACAAAAGTAACGATGAGAGTACCTAAATAGAAAAATATAGTTCTGTGATTTAGGTACATATTTTACCGAATAAAGAGGTAACATCATTTTTCTCCAAATTGCTGAAATTATGAATCTGCTGAAAAGAACGTTTATCACATTATTACCAGCAAAATCTTATCATAATCCGCAAGCACACATTAATAATCGGAATGGTTCAAGTATGTTTATCTTAATCTGAAAACAAACGTGAGTGGATTTCCCTTTATCCGGGAAACGACGTGATTCTTCGAGTGCATTTTCACGTCAAGCAATTTTTTTTGTTTTTGTGTGTTTGCATTGATGAGCTTAGTGCATATTATGATGACAGACTCCTACCTATTTAGATAACAGTATACTATACAAGGTGTTCGTTAAAAATATATCAAATTATAATTAATAGAAACAGATTTTTTTTACATTTTTGTATTTTTTTTTGTATTTTTTTTTCGTTCATTTAAATTATTTAATTTCCATGAGTAGATGCTCTAGTAGAAGGTACGAATTAATGACGAGTATTATCTTGCAAGCGTGTTTTATTTATCATTGTTTATTCTCAGTTTCTAATAACGAAAAAGTCAGATGAGAAAAAAAAATTACAAAATTTACCATTTTTCAAAAACTGCATAAAATTTGTAAGAGTATTTTACGGTAGGTAATAAAACAAATTCCAGTAAATATATTATATTTAAACGGGTTATCTAACAATAATTATTATTATTGGAGACTCGCATGTATTACCTACCTACATTTTTAATAACCATTCTTATCAGCGATGGTAAGCAGTTCCTCGAGTGCCGTGAAAACTAACTAAATAAATAATAAATTCTGACATGTTTTGGCAACAATTTGTCAAGTTGCGACACGTTATTGAGCCTTGAATATCCGCTTAAAATAATAATTATGAAAATTATTCCTGCATTGAATGATGCAGGAATTTTATGACTGGCTATGGCCTAAAAAAGCACGTTGACTTCCCCACACGTGGAGATAATTGTCTAGACAACGCCTTCAGTAATTTCAACGAAGGGTCAGTTTTTGCAGATCCTGTTAAAACGGGATTCTCAGACCACAGGGGCTTTCAAATTCAGTTTTCAACTAATGAACACCATACTGCTACTGTCGATAGAAAAATTATTCGACCGATTACTCCCGTTGGGAAATGTCAACTGTATAGATTTTTAGAGTGCATTGATTGGAATTATATATGTTCAGCGGATGAAGGCGTGAATTATAAGTTCAGCGAGTTTATTCGAGCCATATCTGCTGGCTGTGCAGAGTATTTTCCTAGTAAGACCGTACTGATTCATAAACGTAACAATAGACTCAGATGGTTCAATAGCGATCTGAGAAGGTTGAGAAATTTGATCTTGTTATTCGATGATCTGTTTAAGCAAACCGGTTTGGGATGTCATCTGGCTACCAAAAATAAGCTAAGGGGACATTACAGACAGGCTATAAAAAATGCAAAATTAGCTGCTAATGATAACTTTCTCAGATCAGCTCGGAATCCAGTAAAATCATCCTGGCAGATTATAAATGAGGGTCGAACACGTAGAAACAGTAACTGTGACAAAAGCTATGTCTTATCTCCTAGTAATTTCAATTCATATTTTGCCAGCATTGCGGATAAAATTGCGAATGAATTACCCAATTCGAATGTTGATCCTATAACAATGATGTGTGAATCCAGTAAATGTATTCCTTCAAATGCGGAATACTTTAAATTTGATGAGGTGTCTTGTATTGTAGTTAGAGATACTATTGATAGCCTTAAGTCAGGTAATGTGATGGATGTGGATGGTCTCAGTGTTAACATCATAAAATATATTAAAGATATAATTATCTTGCCTCTTACGAAATTAATTAATCAAAGCATCAGAGAGGGCGTTTTTCCTAATGTCTTGAAGAGGGCTGTGGTCATCCCAATTCATAAAAAAGGGTCAACCGACGACCCCGGAAATTTTAGACCTATCGCAATTCTTTCCGTTTTTTCCAAGATATTAGAACGAATTTTGAAACATCAATTGACAAAATATTTCGAACTATCAAATTATTTCACGAGTAGTCAGTTCGGTTTTCGCAGGGGTCGCGGCACAGTTAATGCTGTGATTGAGATGATAGATCACATTCTGAATAATTTCGAGAACGGAAAATTTACACACGTTAATTTTCTTGATTTGAGCAAAGCGTTCGATTGCGTTGATCACGTTACTCTGATACGTAAGCTGTATCTGTATAATCTGCACCCAGTTAGCATAAGACTTCTTACATCGTTCCTGACCCAGAGGGAGCAGACAGTAAGGTTGAATAATCAGAATTCTCCATTTCTACCTGTCAACAGGGGTGTGCCTCAAGGTTCAGTCTTGGGACCACTATTATTCCTGATTTTTATAAACGACCTTCCTGAATACATGAATGCGTCTTCTTCTTCGTCCTCTGCCTCTGTTCTCTTTGCTGACGATACAACGATTTTGAACTCTGACCATGATTTGGATGCCACTATTAGAGATGGAGTTAGAGCTGTCGAGTCTGTAAATTGTTGGTTCATTTCTAATGGACTCCAGCTCAATGTTGATAAGTCAGCATCTATGCTCTTTACAACGCGTCCTACAAACTCTGCGAATCTGGAGGACTACTGTAATCAAGTTAAATATCTAGGTTTACACATCGATAATAAGCTGAGATTTAGGACTCATGGAGAGATGGTGTGCAAGAGGTTATGCTCGGCCATATTCGTCCTTCGCAATTTGAAAGCCACAGTGTCTACACCCACACTACTGATGGCTTTTCATGCTCTGTTTCAGTCCCATCTGAACTATGCACTCATAGTTTGGGGCCACCTCAATATTCGGCATCACATCTTTGGATTGCAGCGGAGGGCGGTCAGGATTGTTGCTGGGTTGGGATACAGGGATGACTGCAGGCCTTCTTTCACAGAACTGAAGATATTGACCCTGCCTTCAATGTTTATATATCAGTGTTTGTGTTATGTACGCAAAAATCCTCACTGTTTCCATGATAACGCAGCCCATCCATATGCCACTAGATTTAAGCATGATTTAGGAATAGAAAGTCATCGACTTGCATCATCTGTCACTGGTGCAAGATTTTATGGCATAAAGTTCTTCAACAAACTATCTGAAGACTGTAAGGATCTTCAGATTTCGATATTTGCCAACAGACTAAAATTATATTTAATTTCTAAAGCTTGTTACAGTATAGATGAATACCTGGAACAGCGGCATGTCGATTTCTGAACGGTTATAAATTTTTTGTCATGGAAACATTAACGTAGTTAGGTGGTTATGTATATGGACGCGTGTAAGAATATTGTACATTCAAGACACTAAATAAACTATTCTATTCTATTCTATTCTATTCTATGCAAATATCTAAAATTAAGAGTAATATTGTTGAAATTGATTAGAAAGTAATTAATAATTTATATTTAATTGCATTACTTGCTATGGATAATGGGATTTAATTATAAATAATTAGAAGAAAAATTATTTCAAGTCAATAGGTCTAATTAAAATAACATTCACCAACCAATAATCATGTTCATCATCTTGAATATTCCTCAGCGCTGTTACAAAAATATTCATTTATCGTTCTTGTACCTATTTGAAATATTACGATACCACTTATTTATGATATCATGATCTGATCTATATATGAAGATAGAATGTTTTGAATTTGATCATTTCTAACAGAATGCACCCAATTTTTTTTTTTTTTTTTACTAAAGTCAAGATTGCATTGTCATAAAAAGCTCCCTCAAAGTCTGGACAGTTGCATTAATTATCTCGGAGAAATAACTAAGATAGAAAAAAAAAGAAGAAGAGTTATTCATTTTCAAAATTGATTGCTACAGTTGTTGTAAATTTGATAATTTTCTTTGAATATGTCTAACAGAACGCACCCAAATATCGTTTTTTTTTTTTACTAAAGTGAAGTTTGAATTGTCATAAAAAGCTCCCTCAAAGTCTGGACATTTGCATTAATTATCTCGGAGAAATAACTAAGATAGAAAAAAAAAGAAGAAGAGTTATTAATTTTCAAAATTGATTGCTACAGTTGTTGTAAATTTGATCATTTTCTTTGAATATGTCTAACAGAACGCACCCAAATATCGTTTTTTTTTTACTAAAGTAAAGTTTGCATTGTCATAAAAAGCTCCTTCAAAATCTGGACAGTTGCATTAATTATCTCGGAGAAATAACTACGATCGAAAAAAAAAGAAGAAGAGTTATTAATTTTCAAAATTGATTGCTACAGTTGTTGTAAATTTGATAATTTTCTTTGAATATGTCTAACAGAACGCACCCAAATATCGTTTTTTTTTTTTACTAAAGTGAAGTTTGAATTGTCATAAAAAGCTCCCTCAAAGTCTGGACATTTGCATTAATTATCTCGGAGAAATAACTAAGATAGAAAAAAAAAAGAAGAAGAGTTATTAATTCTCAAAATTGATTGCTACAGTTGTTGTAAATTTGATCATTTTCTTTGAATATGTCTAACAGAACGCACCCAAATATCGTTTTTTTTTTTACTAAAGTAAAGTTTGAATTGTCATAAAAAGCTCCCTCAAAGTCTGGACATTTGCATTAATTAACTCGGAGAAATAACTAAGATAGAAAAAAAAAGAAGAAGAGTTATTAATTTTCAAAATTGATTGCTACAGTTGTTGTAAATTTGATCATTTTCTTTGAATATGTCTAACAGAACGCACCCAAATATCGTTTTTTTTTTACTAAAGTAAAGTTTGCATTGTCATAAAAAGCTCCTTCAAAATCTGGACAGTTGCATTAATTATCTCGGAGAAATAACTACGATCGAAAAAAAAAGAAGAAGAGTTATTAATTTTCAAAATTGATTGCTACAGTTGTTGTAAATTTGATAATTTTCTTTGAATATGTCTAACAGAACGCACCCAAATATCGTTTTTTTTTTTTACTAAAGTGAAGTTTGAATTGTCATAAAAAGCTCCCTCAAAGTCTGGACATTTGCATTAATTATCTCGGAGAAATAACTAAGATAGAAAAAAAAAGAAGAAGAGTTATTAATTCTCAAAATTGATTGCTACAGTTGTTGTAAATTTGATCATTTTCTTTGAATATGTCTAACAGAACGCACCCAAATATCGTTTTTTTTTTTACTAAAGTAAAGTTTGAATTGTCATAAAAAGCTCCCTCAAAGTCTGGACATTTGCATTAATTAACTCGGAGAAATAACTAAGATAGAAAAAAAAAGAAGAAGAGTTATTAATTTTCAAAATTGATTGCTACAGTTGTTGTAAATTTGATCATTTTCTTTGAATATGTCTAACAGAACGCACCCAAATATCGTTTTTTTTTTACTAAAGTAAAGTTTGCATTGTCATAAAAAGCTCCTTCAAAATCTGGACAGTTGCATTAATTATCTCGGAGAAATAACTACGATCGAAAAAAAAAGAAGAAGAGTTATTAATTTTCAAAATTGATTGCTACAGTTGTTGTAAATTTGATAATTTTCTTTGAATATGTCTAACAGAACGCACCCAAATATCGTTTTTTTTTTTTACTAAAGTGAAGTTTGAATTGTCATAAAAAGCTCCCTCAAAGTCTGGACATTTGCATTAATTATCTCGGAGAAATAACTAAGATAGAAAAAAAAAGAAGAAGAGTTATTAATTTTCAAAATTGATTGCTACAGTTGTGGTAAATTTGATCATTTTCTTTGAATATGTCTAACAGAACGCACCCAAATATCGTTTTTTTTTTACTAAAGTAAAGTTTGAATTGTCATAAAAAGCTCCCTCAAAGTCTGGACATTTGCATTAATTAACTAATTAAAATTAATTGCTACAGTTGTGGTAAATTTGATCATTTTCTTTGAATATGTCTAACAGAACGCACCCAAATATCGTTTTTTTTTTACTAAAGTAAAGTTTGCATTGTCATAAAAAGCTCCCTCAAAGTCTGGACAGTTGCATTAAATATCTCGGAGAAATAACTAAGATAGAAAAAAAAAAGAAGAAAAGTTATTAATTCTCAAAATTGATTGCTACAGTTGTTGTAAATTTGATCATTTTCTTTGAATATGTCTAACAGAACGCATCCAAATATCGTTTTTTTTTTTTACTAAAGTGAAGTTTGAATTGTCATAAAAAGCTTCCTCAAAGTCTGGACATTTGCATTAATTATCTCGGAGAAATAACTAAGATAGAAAAAAAAAGAAGAAGAGTTATTAATTCTCAAAATTGATTGCTACAGTTGTTGTAAATTTGATAATTTTCTTTGAATATGTCTAACAGAACGCACCCAAATATCGTTTTTTTTTTTACTAAAGTAAAGTTTGAATTGTCATAAAAAGCTCCCTCAAAGTCTGGACATTTGCATTAATTATCTCGGAGAAATAACTAAGATAGAAAAAAAGAAGAAGAGTTATTAATTCTCAATTTTGATTGCTACAGATGTGGTAAATTTGATAGTTTTCTTTGAATATGTCTAACAGAACGCACCCAAATATCGTTTTTTTTTTTACTAAAGTAAAGTTTGCATTGTCATAAAAAGCTCCCTCAAAGTCTGGACATTTGCATTAATTATCTCGGAGAAATAACTAACATAGAAAAAAAAAAGAAGAAGAGTTATTAATTTTCAAAATTGATTGCTACAGTTGTTGTAAATTTGATCATTTTCTTTGAATATGTCTATAACAGAACGCACCCAAATATCGTTTTTTTTTTTTACTAAAGTAAAGTTTGCATTGTCATAAAAAGCTCCCTCAAAGTCTGGACATTTGCATTAATTATCTCGGAGAAATAACTAAGATAGAAAAAAAAGAAGAAGAGTTATTAATTTTCAAAATTGATTGCTACAGTTGTTGTAAATTTGATAATTTTCTTTGAATATGTCTAACAGAACGCACCCAAATATCGTTTTTTTTTTACTAAAGTAAAGTTTGCATTGTCATAAAAAGCTCCCTCAAAGTCTGGACATTTGCATTAATTATCTCGGAGAAATAACTAAGATAGAAAAAAAAGAAGAAGAGTTATTAATTTTCAAAATTGATTGCTACAGTTGTTGTAAATTTGATCATTTTCTTTGAATATGTCTAACAGAACGCACCCAAATATCGTTTTTTTTTACTAAAGTAAAGTTTGCATTGTCATAAAAAGCTCCCTCAAAGTCTGGACATTTGCATTAATTATCTCGGAGAAATAACTAAGATAGAAAAAAAGAAGAAGAGTTATTAATTCTCAATTTTGATTGCTACAGATGTGGTAAATTTGATAGTTTTCTTTGAATATGTCTAACAGAACGCACCCAAATATCGTTTTTTTTTTACTAAAGTAAAGTTTGCATTGTCATAAAAAGCTCCCTCAAAGTCTGGACATTTGCATTAATTATCTCGGAGAAATAACTAAGATAGAAAAAAAAAAGAAGAAGAGTTATTAATTTTCAAAATTGATTGCTACAGTTGCTGTAAATTTGATCATTTTCTTTGAATATGTCTATAACAGAACGCACCCAAATATCGTTTTTTTTTTACTAAAGTAAAGTTTGCATTGTCATAAAAAGCTCCCTCAAAGTCTGGACATTTGCATTAATTATCTCGGAGAAATAACTAAGATAGAAAAAAAGAAGAAGAGTTATTAATTCTCAATTTTGATTGCTACAGATGTGGTAAATTTGATAGTTTTCTTTGAATATGTCTAACAGAACGCACCCAAATATCGTTTTTTTTTTTTACTAAAGTAAAGTTTGCATTGTCATAAAAAGCTCCCTCAAAGTCTGGACATTTGCATTAATTATCTCGGAGAAATAACTAAGATAGAAAAAAAAGAAGAAGAGTTATTAATTTTCAAAATTGATTGCTACAGTTGTTGTAAATTTGATCATTTTCTTTGAATATGTCTAACAGAACGCACCCAAATATCGTTTTTTTTTTTACTAAAGTAAAGTTTGCATTGTCATAAAAAGCTCCCTCAAAGTCTGGACATTTGCATTAATTATCTCGGAGAAATAACTAAGATAGAAAAAAAAGAAGAAGAGTTATTAATTTTCAAAATTGATTGCTACAGTTGTTGTAAATTTGATCATTTTCTTTGAATATGTCTAACAGAACGCACCCAAATATCGTTTTTTTTTACTAAAGTAAAGTTTGCATTGTCATAAAAAGCTCCCTCAAAGTCTGGACATTTGCATTAATTATCTCGGAGAAATAACTAAGATAGAAAAAAAGAAGAAGAGTTATTAATTCTCAATTTTGATTGCTACAGATGTGGTAAATTTGATAGTTTTCTTTGAATATGTCTAACAGAACGCACCCAAATATCGTTTTTTTTTACTAAAGTAAAGTTTGCATTGTCATAAAAAGCTCCCTCAAAGTCTGGACATTTGCATTAATTATCTCGGAGAAATAACTAAGATAGAAAAAAAAAGAAGAAGAGTTATTAATTTTCAAAATTGATTGCTACAGTTGTTGTAAATTTGATCATTTTCTTTGAATATGTCTAACAGAACGCACCCAAATATCGTTTTTTTTTTACTAAAGTAAAGTTTGCATTGTCATAAAAAGCTCCCTCAAAGTCTGGACATTTGCATTAATTATCTCGGAGAAATAACTATAAGATAGAAAAAAAGAAGAAGAGTTATTAATTCTCAATTTTGATTGCTACAGATGTGGTAAATTTGATAGTTTTCTTTGAATATGTCTAACAGAACGCACCCAAATATCGTTTTTTTTTTACTAAAGTAAAGTTTGCATTGTCATAAAAAGCTCCCTCAAAGTCTGGACATTTGCATTAATTATCTCGGAGAAATAACTAAGATAGAAAAAAAAAAGAAGAAGAGTTATTAATTTTCAAAATTGATTGCTACAGTTGCTGTAAATTTGATCATTTTCTTTGAATATGTCTATAACAGAACGCACCCAAATATCGTTTTTTTTTTACTAAAGTAAAGTTTGCATTGTCATAAAAAGCTCCCTCAAAGTCTGGACATTTGCATTAATTATCTCGGAGAAATAACTAAGATAGAAAAAAAAAGAAGAAGAGTTATTAATTTTCAATTTTGATTGCTACAGATGTGGTAAATTTGATAGTTTTCTTTGAATATGTCTAACAGAACGCACCCAAATATCGTTTTTTTTTTACTAAAGAAAAGTTTGCGTTGTCATAAAAAGCTCCCTCAAAGTCTGGACATTTGCATTAATTATCTCGGAGAAATAACTAAGATAGAAAAAAAGAAGAAGAGTTATTAATTCTCAAAATTGATTGCTACAGTTGTTGTAAATTTGATCATTTTCTTTGAATATGTCTAACAGAACGCACCCAAATATCGTTTTTTTTTTACTAAAGTAAAGTTTGCATTGTCATAAAAAACTTCCTCAAAATCTGGACATTTGCATCAATTATCTCGGAGAAATCTGCTTACGCCACTGGCAAACTAATAATAAACTCTCATTTTTGCCATTATTGTCGTGTATAATTCGAAAAACTGCACACTTTTTAGCCACCATTCTAACACGACCCGACCGATATTGCTCAAATGCAGCACCAGACCACTTCTTCCATAAGTCTGACTTCTAGAAAAATAAAAATCCCAAAAAATATACATTTTCTTTTTAATAATGCCCCTTCCTGTGGAGGATTCCCGTCTTGAGTCGACTTTGTTGATTATATTAAATTAGTTTTCTTAGGGAGAAAAAATGAAACAGCTGTGCTGTCAGCCCATACAATTTGACACACACTAAGAATACATCCGCGCAAACATGACACCTTCTAATTGGACGGTTTAGTCCCTTAAATGAATGTTAAAGCTCAATAAATAAATAAAGAAAAAAAAATTCCTAAACACGAGCGTGGTCGTGGTAGACTGGGTAACATAATTTTTACGTTCAAAGTATTCAACGAATTCTAGCAAACGCACATCACTGTCGCAAGTGAAAAAATTCATAGATATCTACATAATGAGATAATATAAATTTATTTACTCTATTTTTCATACTATAATGAATGTATATTTACTCTATGATATTCAGTAAAAATAATAACACTAATTTGTAGCGTAGATGCGTAGATAGTATCATGCTGGTGGTAGTGCCAATGCTAGTGCTAGTGGCTATGAATCGGAGTTACCAGAATATAAACAAATTATCTTATTGCATAAGTTGGCGTAATTATAACACTAACAGAAAATACACAGACAGCCATATATTTAATTATTATGATATATCCACAACAGACTTATGATAACAGAAACAAAGGGTTCCCAAATATACCCCCTGTAAACCGCTATTTTTTTCTATTACGTCAATAATATACAATTTTGCTTATCATTATTGTAAATTTTAATTTAAATAAACAGAACTTGATAATAATATTATAGGTTCATAGCTATTTTTATCATTATACCTACCTGTGATTTTTTACATTTATTTAGCAACATGAAACTTTTCTATGAGAAATCTAGAAAATTATTATTTAAGACTATCTTAAAAGAATACCCCAATAAAATGTTGTTGGTATCAAAGATTTTGGTTATAATTTTTTGTATAAGAGATTAAGTTCTCTTTATTTCCAAGAGAACCAATTTAACATTCCCAAGAGGACTTATAAAATTAATGAGTGACTCTATAGCAGAATTTTGGGCCTGTTATAATGTGCATAAAATCCGGGAGAGGGAGTGAAAAAATCCTTACGTTTATTTTAAAGGGTGTTCCATTTTTTATATTTCCAACTTATAAGATCTCTAAAAACGTTGAAGAAGTTATAGAGACCAGCTCTAATATAAGCTCAGGCCTGTTATAAAACGTACATAAAATCCGGGAGAGGAGATGCAAAATTTCTTACGTCTATGAATCTTTTACCGGGTGTTCCATTTTTCATGTTTCCGACTTGGGAGATCTCTAAAAACGCATGACGAAGACATAGAGACCATTACACCAAAGATTGAACCTGTATAATTGAGAGTGCTCTAATATAAGTTCAGGCCTGTTATAAAACGTGCATAAAATCCGAGAGAGGGAGTAAAATATATCTTACGTTTATGAATCTTTTACAGGGTGTTACATTTTTTATATTTCCGACTTATAAGATCTCTAAAAATGTTGAAGAAGCCATAGAGACCATTACACAAAAGATTGAACCTGTAAAATTGAGAGTGCTCTAATATAAGTTCAAACCTGTTATAAAACGTGCATATAAACCGTGAGAGAGAGTGAAAAATTTCTTACGTCTATGAATCTTTTACAGGGTGTTCCATTTCTTATGTTTCCGACTTGAGAGATCTCTAAAAACGCATGAAGAAGCCATAGAGACAATTCCACAAAAGATTGAACCTGTAAAATTGAGAGTGCTCTAATATAAGCTCAGGCCTGTTATAAAACGTACATAAAATCCGAGAGAGGAGATACAAAATTTCTTACGTCTATGAATCTTTTACAGGGTGTTCCATTTTTTATGTTTCCGACTTGGGAGATCTCTAAAAACGCATGACGAAGCCATAGAGGTCATTACACAAAAGATTGAACCTGTAAAATTGAGATGCTCTAATATAAGTTCAGGCCTGTTATAAAACGTGCATAAAATCCGGGAGACGGAGTGAAAAAATCCTTATGTCTATTAATCTTTTAAAGGGTGTTCCATTTTTTATATTTCCTACTTATAAGATCTCTAAAAACGTTGAAGAAGTTATAGAGACCATTCCACAAAAGATTGAACCTGTAAACTTGAGAGTGCTCTAATATAAGCTCAGGCCTGTTATAAAACGTACATAAAATCCGGGAGAGGAGATGCAAAATTTCTTACGTCTATGAAACTTTTACAGGGTGTTCCATTTTTTATGTTTCGAAGATCGCCACGGAGACAATTTCAAAGAAGCCGTGACCTGTAAAATTATGAGTGTTCTGGTGGAAACTTGGACCTGTTATAACGTGCATAAAATCCGGGAAAGGGAGTGAAAAATTTCTTACGTTTATGAATCTTTAACGGGGTGTTACATTTTTTATGCTTCCGACTTAAAAGATCTCTAAAAACCCATGAAGAATCTGCAGAGACAATAATTTCACAAAAACTTGGACCTGTAAAATTATGAGTGCTCGGAGTTATAATGTGCATAAAATCCGGGGGAGCAAAATTTCTTACGTTCATAAATGTTTTCACAGGGTGTTCTATTTTTTATGTTTCCAACTTAGATGATCTCTAAAACCACATAAACAAGCCGCAGATACAATTTCACAGAAGATTGAATCTGCTGTAGCAGATTATTGGGAATATTACATTATACGCATCATTGTGTTATTTAATTGGATTCACCGACTTCCAAACTTCGAGCTTTCTTTGACGCTACGTAAAAGACATAATATGTAATGGGTTATCGTTACATAACGAATACTCTTGAAAACATTGACTTGCGGTCATGATGTTAGATATACCTATAAGGTAAACAAACGGGAGGACAAATGGTCACATTAGGACCAGTTCTGGTGTTCAACTCAGACCTTCCGAGCGGTTTAAACTTGGGCAAGCCCACCAATGTAGGTACTCTAATTTTAATTATGCGCATGAGATTTATTTGGAGGATATACTGGATGGAAGAAGCAAAACTCGTTTTGCAGCAACCC
Source organism: Malachius bipustulatus (assembly GCA_910589415.1). Taxonomy (NCBI): domain Eukaryota; kingdom Metazoa; phylum Arthropoda; class Insecta; order Coleoptera; family Melyridae; genus Malachius; species Malachius bipustulatus. Next base: position 29,347,781 of record OU342638.1, on the reverse strand, counting down.
ACTGATGGCACTGCATTACGTTTCGGTGGTTTTAAACTCGCAACTGGGCAAGCAATTCTCCAGAACTGTTGGGAGATGAGTGAGTTCAAATTATTGTCATTTGAACTCGATGAAGTTTCCGTTATCCAAATTTTTAGCACTTCTCGCTCTAAAATACGTGCAGGGATACTTTCTCATACTCGAGAAAGACAAAAATTACAAAAAGGTTTTTTCGACTCGTTTGGATTTTTAATTCCACTAACATTTTTAGCAAAATATCTTATCTGGCATTTGTGAATTTTGGGATGGGAGTCGAGTGGGATCGAGTGAAATGAATAATCAGACATGGTCAGAATATGTAGAATACCTAAAGACAAATTTGAGCTTTATTATTTTCCAAGTTGCAAACCTCATGTATTAGTGTATTTTTTTATAAAAAAATACACTATTGAGGACGACATCACTTTTCGAAAATCACCCAAACTCATCAAATGTCCACCGATCCTGACCCCCAGCAGATAACGAAAAGTGGTTTTTCAAAATTCACCTGCCCACGATATATATATATTTATTTCTCCAAAATCACGAAATTTCGATTTTAAAAACGCTCCTGTAGCTTTATCTTTCAAGATTAGTGAACGAAATTTTGCACTCTTATTTAACTTTAGGAATAATTTCGATTTTCATTAAAAAAAAATTCCAAAAGTCGCGTCACTTCTACAGGATGTCCCTTCAAAATTCGGAAAATCCGGTTTTTGTCACCTCATTTCAGGTCGCAGTTTTCAATCTAGGAGACTGAAATTTTTGTGGAAGTAAGATATCTACAAGGAGTGGTCTGGTATTGCACTTGAGCAAAATCGGCTTAGCCGTTTCAAAATGGCGGCCATTTTAATTTTTGGAAAAAGGACTATTTTTTGAACCCCTGTATAAGCTAGACAGAAAAATAGTTTTATATCAAATTCACAAGATTGGAAGTAAATGACTTGAAATTTAATTTAATGCAATAAAATTTGCATTTTTTTTATTAATAAGCCAGTGGCGTGGGTAGGAAAAGGGTAAAAATGGCTAAATTTCTCCAACAATTTATGAGCACATTTTTGAAGTAATTAAACTGAAATTTTCACAGTAGACAACTATACTAATAGACTTCAACCGTTGAGAATTTCAAAAAGTAAATAAGAAAAATGGCGGAGATATTAGATTTTTTTACATGATGTTTATTTCTCTAAAATTTCAAACTTTCGGTTTTCAAAACTCTCCTTTCAGTTTTTTCCGAATTTTATTAAAGATAGTGTAAAAAATAGTATTTTTCAAGTAAAGTTAGCCAGTGGCGGGCATAGGAAAAGGGACAAAAATGTTAAATTTAGTCAATTTTTTTGATTTTTAAATTTAAAAATCCATTCTAAGGCACGTGTTCAAACGAAATGAAATGAAAATATCACAGAAAATTTTTCACAGTATTCAGAAAGTCAATAATTTAAAAAGCGGTGAAAATATTCATAATTGAATCGCATAAAAATACACTATTTACGCGATTGATGCGCAAGAAGGTTTTTTTTTTCATGGGCAGTTTTCTTGATTTTTACTAAATCAAATAAGTGACACCAATGAAACTAATCTAGTTATCGCAGCTAGAGCTGTGTACAGCTACCGTTATCAAATTTATTATCCTTCGTCGACTCTACTTACAATAATATTTCAGTATGATGAACAACTAAGTATGACAATTAGCTACAATAAAATGTTTGATAGCCTTATTATGAAACTTTTACCACCCGCCATAGTAAGATTACATTACACATAGTGCAAAGGTAGAAATTTATACGGATTAAGATAAATTATTATAATTACTGCAACTATTGATTGTCAAGTAGGTATCTACTTACTTGCAAATTTTTCAAATTCCATTTAAATTAAGAAGAACCAATTATGAGATAAAATGAAAAGAAATATTTATTATACAAACGTTATCTCAGAACGTGCCATCAGATCGTTCAGGAATATCCAAATCATGAACTTTGGAATCCCCATCCCCACGCAAAATGATATTGATAATATTTTTGTCTCATTCAGGCAGGTACCAGTACCAGTGAATGACCAACTTCCTTCCAAATTTTTACGCTTCCTCTAATACCCATGACGTATTGTCGTGATTAAAAAATTCAGGATATTGACATTAATAATAAATGATTAAATATTGGTTGTCTATTTTAAGAACATCCTTTTATTTAAAGCTCGTCGAGATGCAAGATGCAATTACACAAAGCATTCCACAAATTTACACCTTTGGTTGATGTTTAGATTTAATTACCCCACGCTTTGCAACAATTACTCTCACGGTATAATCTGAAATCAAAACAGTCTGATCCTGACGACAACCACCCCCGGCAGCAATTAACAATTCCACCTACCATTCATCATAGTAACGCGTCTCAATTCCGCGTTAAATCCGCTTTGCCCATTTACCCAGAGCAAATGTTCCTTTTAGGCTAGTAAACATAGCCAACTGTCCGCTTATAATAACACAGCATTACATTATGCACGCAGATAACAATAATCCCATCTAGAATGATCACGACCAGATACTAACGTACTATACAGCATGATTCACAGACAAAGGTTTATTTACTTTTTCGGCAGGCGCCGGGTTATTAATAGTAAGTGTATAGTAATTTGTAATGGTTACATCGTTACATCACATTCAAATATCCGTCACTCGATACAATCGAATTCAACGTAATATTATTCGTTGAATTCCCCCTTCGACCATTATTTTGGGCATTTAATCAACAGTTTTACCCGTTTTTCCGTTCTTTATCTGGAGTGCCTCAGGATTTTATATTGGGGTCTTGGTTTTTCAATTTATACGTGAATGACATCACTTCGAGGTCAAGTTTATCAAAAATTAAATCAAATGCTCTATAAGAATGACCTAGACTTTATGGTTTGTCCAAAACTCACAAAAAGATGCGCAATAATCCAATAATAACAGTGAAACAAGCCATTCAGGGCCGTATTTAGAGTAGTGGCGGCTCTAAGCTAAAATATAAATGCGGCCTATTGAATGTTTTTATTTTTATTATTATAAAAAAAAAACTTCAAACTACAAATCTAATTTCCTATAGTAGCTGAAAGAAAGGGGTGTGTAGCGTCGCAGGCAATTTTTTTTTTATTTTCAAGGTCACGCAATTTCCCAGTAGTTGAAGGTTTACTCGGATATTAAGTAACAAAAATATTATGGCATACGACTACCAATTTTGCGGCCTAAATAATTTTGCGGCCTAAAGCTTTAGCTTATTTAGCTTGTACGTAAATCCAGCACTGAAGCCATTATTACACAGAATTTGATTAATTCCTCTTCTGTTTTTCCGTTCTTTATCTGGAGTTCCTCTTTATTCTATCGTGGGTCCTTTGTTTTCCAATTTTAACGTGAATGACATCACTTCCAGGTCAAGTTCATAGCCTCACCTTGATGAGGAACTCTTGAAAAAAAAAACGGAAAAAACTGAATCAAATGCTATATAATGATGGCCTATTTACAAATGGTAATCGGTCCTTTTAACTAGCATTCACCTAAAGTCTAGACTTTATGGTTTGCCTAAAACTCACAAAAAGATGCTCAATAATAATGGTGAAATAAGCCATTTAAACATGATAGAGTATTATAAGCTCTTTTTCCGTTTTGCCATTCTTTCTGGTGTTCCTCAGGCTTCTATCTCGCGTCTTCTGTTCTTCAATCATTCGAGGTCTTCAATTTGGGGACCTCTTATATACGCTGATGATAAAAACTTTTTTGTTCTATACGACTCCCGATTAGTCAGTTCCTCCGCAGGAATACCTTTTCCACCTAATTATTCATTAATTATCAGGTCAGGTAATATTTCGAGCGAAATTTTTCTGCAAAGTGGCAACATTGACGATCTTAAATTGAACATGCTAAATGCAACAAACAAATATGGCGGATTCCTTCTGTCTTTTAGGTTTATTTCGATGGCATTTTTTTTTGAAAAAATCAATTTTTCTTCAACAATCGTTCCTCAAATCGAAACTCCCTCCGGAGGTTGAACTCTTTATTCGAGTATTTAATAAAAGCGTGGGAATATGAGAAATTATGCAACTCCTGCCAGTCGCATAAAGGCTCTAAAAATTTGAATTTAAATTACAAGAGAAATGAATTGAATTCCTTCAAAAACACAATCCTCATTCCTAAATTAAATCGTTCAAGATTAATTGGAAGTTAACCTCCTTTATGATAGAATCAATCGATTGAATTAACCTGCAACGCAAAATGTGTGGAGTGTTTAATTAACTTTTTCCTGTTGCTCAAAGCGGCTGCCCCCGTGTTTTCCTATCCAAGGGTGGTGCGGGACTTCCAGGACTTCTTAACCTACTAAAACCCTTCACTCTTCTCTAGACTACACGAGATCATCTCTCGATGATACTTCACGTCTATATACTTTGTCTTTCATTTTGTTACGATCTCTTCTGTCCCCCCCCCTCTCTCTCTCTCTCTCTCCCTCCCTTAACGTTATCTGTCATTATCCCATCCCCTATTTCTTCTGCCTGAAAATGAATAATACATAATATTACTCTCTGAATATTGTCAAGCCAGTTTCTTGACGAGTTTGCATTCCTTCCACTTCTTTCACTCTTCCACTCATGACATTTGTAAATAGTTTGTTAGGCTCTGTCTTTCGTTGTTGAGGTACAGTACCAGCATGACAAGCTTTATGTTTACCATATTTTGAGCTTCTAAGGCTCGTAAGTATCTGAGTCATGTTATTGTAGCTCAGATCTCATCTTTCTACTCATTTTCTCCCGTTCAGACTGAACGGGAGAACTCATTCACTTGTTTTGCCATTTTTGGACTAATCTCCCCTCTTGCTTTTGCTTTATTTAGTCCATTCATGCTTTCCTCTGACTCCATAATTATCAAATCTGGCTACTCTTGGGGCCAATTTTTGAGTTTACTCCCTCTAATGACTGACATCACTTCTGTATCTCAAAAATTCTAATACAGACTGAAACGGCATACACAATTATAGATAACTGCTATCTGGGCGTAGATTCTGCGCGTGGTTTCCTTTGAGCCATATACGTTTTGGGCATGGCCTTCGTGATTGTCATATAAGCCTTTACTGCTTTTTCTGCTGTTTCCGTGACGTGTGCTTTCATCGTCAAATCTTTATCTACCCTTAGTCTCAAGTACTTGATGATATTTCAATGTTTTCATTCACATCTGTGTCTCTGGTCAGTTCTTCTGCCACTGTTGATTTTTATCTTTTCCCAATTATTTACGTATAATTATTGTATCCATCATTATTTTTGTGTCTTGATCCTGAGGCCGTTTTCGTTCTTAAAGATCGCCATCAGTGCCAGACAGATGGTCGACAAAAGCTATCAGCCTGACTTACTCGAATTTTAGAAAGTTTGTCAAGAGGATGTTCCATAACACAAGGCCCAGCAGAGTAGATTTTTTCCGGAGAAGAGGAAACCCTCATGCACACCCCGGGGGTAAGAGCTCTCGGGGTAGTATCGGACTTTCAACAAATAAAAACTTTCCTCCTCTCGCTTCTCATTGGCATCCACTCATTTCTACAAAGTGAGGGGGGAGGCAGTGGTTTATTACCTGCCGATTGTATCTCTCTTTTTTTTGTTATCTTATATTGTTGTAGTTTCCACCAAGCTATCAGCGGTATTTCCAGCCTCGATATTCTCTCTGTCTTTATCATATAAAGCTGCCATGGATGTTGATCCACTAGGAGCATTTTATCAGAGTATGACTAGCATCACCTACCTCTTCACAATACAGCTCAGGTCAGTATCGTCGCACTTTCAGCGATGAAGGTAGTCCCTGAAGAATCCGTGTCCGGAGACTGAGCTAAAAGATAGTCCACATCACCAAAATTTATCCAGTTTCTTGGTCCCCGTCCATAAACTCCATTTTTCTATCTCTCTTGCCACTATCCAGTGTCTCGTGACTTTCGTTTTGCTGTCTTTGCTCACGTATCGTCTCCACCTTTATTTGATTAGGTTCGCTAGCATTACTCCTAACCCTTCTGTAAATTTCGCTCGATAGGTGCTGCACGCTCGTATCAGTACCTACCTGTTTCTGAACCTCTGTCAGTTTTTTGTTTTTCACCGAGTGCAGTGTCGATTCAGCCTGCAGAAGCTAAGAATGCACCACTTCTTTTCTCTTTGAGGCTTTTATATGGTCTCCACGTCTCTTCTATTACTCCCACCAGCAATTACTCCTAACTCCTCTATAGATTGCGTTCGATAGGTGCTGCCCGCTCGTATCAGTGCCTGTTTCTGGACACATGTCCGTTTTTCTGTCAGTTTTTTGTTTTGCGTTACCGAGTGCAGTGTCCGTGCAGCATGCAGAAGCTGAGAATGCACCACTACTGTTCTCTTCGAGGCTTTTGCATGGTCTCCACGTCTCTTTGATTACTCCCACCAGCAATTATTACTCCTAATTCCTCTGTAGATTGCGTTCGATAGGTGCTGCACGCTCGTATCAGTGCCTGTTTCTGGACACAAGTCAATTTTTCTGTCAGTTTTTTGTTTTGCGTTACCGAATGCAGTGTCCGTGCAGCATGCAGAAGCTGAGAATGCACCACTACTGTTCTCTTCGAGGCTTTTGCATGGTCTCCACGTCTGTTCTATTACTCCCACCAGCAATTACTCCTAATTCCTCTGTAGATTGCGTTCGATAGGTGCTGCACGCTCGTATCAGTGCCTGTTTCTGGACACATGTCAGTTTTTCTGTCAGTTTTTTGTTTTGCGTTACCGAGTGCAGTGTCCGTGCAGCATGCAGAAGCTGAGAATGCACCACTACTTTTCTCTTCGAGGCTTTTGCATGATCTCCACGTCTGTTCTATTACTCCCACCAGCAATTACTCCTAATTCCTCTGTAGATTGCGTTAGATAGGTGGTGCACGCTCGTATCAGTACCTGTTTCTGGACACAAGTCAGTTTTTCTGTCAGTTTTTTGTTTTGCGTTACCGAGTGCAGTGTCCGTGCAGCATGCAGAAGCTGAGAATGCACCACTGCTGTTCTCTTAGAGGCTTTTGCATGGTCTCCACGTCTCTTCGATTACTCTCACCCGCAATTACTCTTAATTGCTTTTTAATTTCGCTCGATAGGTGCTACACCCTCATATCGGTATCTGTTTCTGGACCCCTGTCATCAGTTTTTCTGTCAGTTTTTTGTGTTGCGTTACCAGTGCAGTGTACAAAATATCAATAATTATTAGTTGAATTGCTCCAAATTATTGATGTTCATTTCAATGTGTCAAATAAAGAGGACTTTCCCCGAACACTCACACCGGAATCTTGTGATTGTAATGGTTTCTTTATTACTGACTCCTGCTTGATATTATTCGCGGTGGAATTTCACACAAATGGATTTTTTATAGTCCATAAAAAAGTTTTAAGAATTTATATCATCTAAGTAGATATTTACATTCTGCGATGTTAGAAATTGATTAAACTTCAAACTCCAAGAGTCATCTCTCAACTGGAACTGTTCCAACATGTAGGTAAGTAAGACTTATTTCAGAAGCAATTAGAAATCCCTAGGGACTAGCGAAGTGGGAGTTATGCCAGGAGTTGTACTCTTGAGAGAATTCTCCTGCTTGAGGGTGATTTTTATGTGGGTGCTTCGCTTATTAGGTTAAATAAATATCAAGAACTTATTTTGAAATATACTTATTACTACGCGATCTCGAGATGTGATTTCTTCATCCGAGATTTGAGACGAAAAAAAATTGGAAATGTAACTATAAAAAATATTAACAAAAACTCTGATCATAGGAAGGAAAACAATGTTTTACTCCATCGGAACTAAAAGAATAAATCCATTTTAAATTCCGAGCTCGGTTAAAGCAATTTTCAGTGCCTGCAGAACTGTCATTGTCAGTTAAATGCGGTTACAACCGCACCATCACCACGTTGAACAAGAACTGTCTACGACAGAAGAGCGAGTAATGTTGCGAAAGCTAAAATGAACGTCATTTTAAAAATAGTTTCAATCACAGTTTGTGATGTCACGTGTTCTTCCTCTTCCGCACTAGAGTTTACATAAATGAGCGTTACAAAGCCTAAAATGACGTCGTGACGGCCGTGACCGCGTGAAGAAAGAAAGTTCCTGTATAATTAGATCTTATTCCGGCAGCCTGAATTCAGAAATGCAGAGATGCATTAAAAACCAGTCACATCGTTGCAACGTGATTTTTTGGTTATCCCCAACGTCATTATAACGTCCGAAATGTCGGACAAATGACGATAGGTTGAGGTGATTATGATGTCACAGCCCGTCGATGTGGTTTTTAGACGTCGTATCGACGCACTTAATTTGATGTAGGTAGTCAAAAAATTTATAGTAAGACAGAACTTATAGCGCCAGATTCAAATATTCAGTTAGTTTCAAAAATGACGAAAAAACTACGTTATAATGACGTCATAAACATCACGTATAAATCACGTCTGAGAAAATCCGACAACAATCACGTGATATTTTGGTAAAATTACGTCGTCGACCAAAAATTACCAAAAAAATTGCGTCATTATAACGTGAAACGTGACTCTGTTGCCTGAGCTGTTAGGTTGTTAGGCAAAAGTTAAACAGTTTTTAGGCAAAAGAGTTGAACATACTTTGAGGCAAGCTTGGTTGCCAAACAATTCGAGTCCGAGCGAACCAAGTGGGATTCTTCTACGTGAAAATAATGGTGAGACTGGCCTCGTTCTCAAATCTAGCAAAAAGTGGAAGAAAGGTAAAAGAAAAGGTGAAAGCAAAAGGAATATTGCAAAAGTTGATACAGGGCGACAAAAATATGTTTAGTGTCCATTAAAATAAATAAAGATGGCCCTAAAACACCGACTCCCGCACCTGACCTGGTTAGGGTATCGTGGAGTCTAAGTGGGTTTGACTCAGCCAGGTCAGGTCAGGTCAGGTCTTCTTCTTTAGTGTTTATGGCCTTTAGCTTTCACCAGCTATTTGGTCAGGTTTTCAAAGCTAGAGCCAAGAGGGAATCTTGGTACTTCTCTCCCTAACGAAGCATTTTAAGTGCCATAGCACGGGTTATGAGGGATGGAAACACAAAAACCGATGGCAGTGGTTCAGGTAAATTCCAGATCATATTTCCATTAGTCTACATCAGTTAGAGAGAGAGAGAGAGAGAGAGAGAGAGAGAGAAGAGAAAAATTCATTCTACATGTCGTGATAATTTTTTATTATTTATTGTGCCCCTTGATATTCGCAAATTAGGAACGCTGTTGCAAGTAGTTAGATTAGGTACTTAAGTCATACTACATTGTCAGAAGAACAAACCAATATAACTTCTGGCAATTTTTTATCTGAAATTGTACGAGGAATCGCCGTATTAAGTTTCGTAGGTAAAATCTGGACAGCCCTGTATACAGGGACAAGAATTTCGACACTCCCTGGTTTAGGTGCATGAGGTTATTTAAAAAAATAATTGGCCAATTTTTTACCTTTTTATAGCACTCGATAGAAGAGGTTTTGGTATAATATTGTTTTATACAGGTGTCCTATATGTAGGGAATAATGCTTTTATTTCATATAATACGGGGTGGCCAATTTTAATAAAAAAATGTTGCAAGTACGATAGGCACATTTTCGTTGATGTAAGTATATAGTTTTAGCCAAAAAAGACATTTTATTTTTTTATTCGAACAACCTGTATTTTGTCATATTTTCTGATTTTCTGAGAAAATTCAGTAAGAATGGTAAGGAAAATCGTCATTTTTAGATTTTCACAGTTATTTCCAACGAAAATGGCTCAAGATATCGCAAAATGGCTGCATGTCCTTGTTTCAACTTTTCTTGTGGTGTCCTATGATGATGCAGCTGACATTTTTATAAACGTTGGTAAAAATTTTCAGATATTTTATAACAATTTCGTCCACACAATAGGATACCCCATAAAAAGTTATGATGAAGACATCTGAACCCATTTTGTAAAACTTTCACTTTTCATCCCCTTCGATTTTTTGAAAATCGAAAATTGGCGACTTTCATTACCATTTATAAATTGAATGTCAATATTTAAGGGGGTGATTTTTGGGTCCATTTTAAGGAGAAAACTTCATAAGAACGTATGTCTTAAGTTTTGAGATACAGGGTGGTAAAGTTTTATTAAAATAAATCATTTTTTCGTAATATCTGTAATACCGCTCTGGATAGTTTAATGAAATTTCGTATACAGGTATTACGCATCAAGGGGCATTTTTTCATGTACCACGTTTCATTTTACTTCCATTAGTGACGATGGTGCACGATCGTGCAGAATTTTACCGGAATATTTTAGCAGACATTGATGGTACGCCACTGATTTCTGTTCAAATAGAAATCATTTTTGGAATCCCCATTCATTTTCAAGCAAATTTGATTACCTATTTTTTTTCAGACCGATGCACGGTTTTCGCCTAAAAAAATTAAATTTGTTTCTCTACATGGTCACAAGATTGTCGTTAAATGACAATAAAAAAATATAAAAATAATATGCATAGGTAAAATTCTGCAAGATTCACTAATGGAGAAAAAACGAAATGTGGTACATGAAAAAATGCCTCTTGATGAGTAATACCTGTACACGCAATTTCATTAAAATATCCAGAGCGGTATTACAGATATTACGAAAAAATGATTTATTTTAATAGGACTTTACCACCCTGTATCTCAAAAGTTAAGACTTTTAGGACATACGTTCTTATGAAGTTTTTTTCTCGAAATTGACCCAAGAATCACCCCCCCCCCCAAATATTGACATTCAATTACAAAACACCCTGTATTGAATTTTCTTAGAAAATGAGAAAATGTGATAATATACAGGGTGCCCTATTTATAATGAAAAAAAAATTGGTCTGTTTACCTGCATTGGTCGTATTCATAACATCTTTCAGCCAATTATTTTTAATAAAATGGGTAAAATTATTTTAATAAAATAATAAAATTTTTAATAAAAACCCCTTATATTATGGGATCAAAGCACTATTTCATACATATTGGGCACCTTGTATAGCTCGATTGTTGACTTTATGTAAATTATGAAGGGTGGCAATAAGAGGAGTGCAAGTATGGTCTATTCCAGTTTAGAAAAAAAAATCGCAGAATTTTTTTGTCACATTTTTGGAAATCAAACTTTATTTTCTGTGTGTAAATTAAAAAAAAGGGATTTTTGAACTTTTTGTAGACTTTGGGGAATTTTTTTCAAAACTACATTTAAATAGAGACAAAATTTGATCCATCAATAATTTCAGGAGCGTAAAATTGGTTTTAGAAAATAAATGTATTTACTTGAAAAAAAGTTTCTATATAAATAATTAATCTAAATGTTTTTAGAGGGAGAGGGGGGTTGCAGTAGTGGTCTTGATAAAATTTTCTAACTTTTTATTTTATAGTGTAAAATATTGACAGTCGCTGATCTATAATAATATAGTTTAGCTCACTTTATAACTGATTTATATATCCACTTTTCTTCCCCTTTTGCTGGAATATTTTTTCACCCCCCTTCAATCCCTAAGGGTTAATGAAATCAATCATCTAAATTTAAAATTATTATTTTAAGCGCATTAAAATCTTCTCGTAATGTTGCATTATTTTCCCTTTATTTTTTTATGAGATAAAAAATATTACTTTGTTTTTAAATATCCAGCTTTTCTCAATCAATTCGAATTATTGTTTTTAACTAGTCACTATATTTTATTTAAAGAAAAATATTTGTAATTTTTTTTCTCATTTACCTATCTAGTTCTTTTATAAGTGCATTAAATCATTTTCATAAAAATATAATAAGTTTAGGAAACAATCTCTCATTGTTCAAATCTCTTCTATCTCTAATAAGTAGCAACTAATAAGCAGATCTTGCAGGCGCAGAATGACTCTCATTAATGAAATTTAAAAAATTCCTCTTCCAAGAATAAAGAATCTCTCACGTCAATATCCGGCTCGAAAGACCAGTAATATTTCTTATCCCGCATCTCTCTCGCTTCATCTCCCTCCGTCACACTCTCCCGTGCCATAATTAAAAGCTCAAAGACATTTGGCAAATATTTACATCACCTATGCGTAATATGGCAAAATTCAGCAATTAGATTGGAGAAGTGGGGATAAGGTAGGTACCGTTTCCTCATTGGTCGATATCTCAGTAAGCCTTATAAAATGTTATCAAACTCTAGCGCAGAGCAAAGAACAGCTAGATGCGATACAGAGTAGTTGTGTGGTGTTGGTGTCAGTGTTATTATTATTATTATTATTAACGGAGCGCTATTATTATTAATTATCTACCGGAGATAAAATTATTATTATTACTTGAGGTGAATAATTATTTTGACAGTTGTTTTGGGAATATTTTGACAGTTGGTGTTTTAATAATAATAAAAAGTAGACAATTATTATTATTGTTTTGCGAACTGTAATAAAGTAATTGTTGTTGAACGAGTTTTTCTGATAAGAAAATTGAGTGGTTTTTTTCTTCGATAAGTAGACTGGGAGGAGAAAAAATGAAGAGAAGTTCGGTTTTGTTGACTTTTGTTGTTTGCATGTTCGTCTTTCAAGCGCAACAAGTTCAAGCCAGGACGACATACACCAGGTTAGTTTAAAAAATTGTTTAATTTTTTGATTTGTATATTTCATTTTTTAATATATTATTTATTCATATTTATTTCATATTTAAAAATTATGAAATTTTTGCATAGATATTGTTCAAAACGAGCGATTTCATTATTCGAAAGTAGTATGTTGAACTTTATTTTCTTTGGGAGTATTTTTTTTCAAACCACGTATTGAAAAAAGCAATTTTTGATACGTTATCAAAAAATAAATAAATAAATAAATAAAAATACAAGTTGGTACAAGTTTTATGCCGAATTTTAAATATGGGTAATGGGGTCTCGAAAATAATAACTTAAGTTCATTTCGACATTGTATAAATAATCTAAAATGAAATAATAAAAAATTAACGTCCCGATTGTGCAATATTTTAATATTTCTGATAAAGAGAGTGAATAAATTTTCGATCAAAAATATTAAATATATGCTCGAATGCAGAAAATTAATATGCGTGTTTGATGGCTAAATTAGAAATGGAAAATATTATTTTTCTGATTTGAAAATTATCAAATCCAAAGATACATGACGTTAAACTAATTGACCCATTGCATTTAACGTGATAGGGATGATTGAGAGAGATTTTTCATACCATCTTGTTCGAAAATTTCAAAACAATCGCTACGATTATTTTACTAATATTATTAAATACCTACATAGAAATGCTGTGTTGTCAGAGTTACCTATATACAATATTTATCATGCAAAAAATATATAAAACAATTATTTTTGAGATGAAATATTTAAAAAATTATTAATCAGATAATTAGAGCTTTATTAAAGCTCTTATTAGAGATGACCCATATTACGAAGAAGCTCAATCTGTCAAATCTCAATAAATAAAATCCGGGAGATTTTTTTTGTCAATTTTATTAAGAAGTAACCATGACCCTTACTCATAAAGAAATCATGATAACATTTGTCTTGTTAAATTTTGTTCGGGTATCCGATTGCCAAGAATTCAATCAAGCTCCACCCACCTGAACTTTAGCCTATCACATATAAAAATATTAAACATAAGAAGTTAAATGTCCTCAAACTGCTCCAGGAACAGGATCATTTATTTCTTAATATTGAAATAAAGTTACGCTCGGATTTTATGCAGGCTGGCTTAGAATTATTATTATTGTGTCTAGAAAATTGTAACTAATGTCATATCTAAGGACATGTTGGAAAGGAATGTTTGATCATAAAATATATTTTTTTTTTTTTGATGTTGTTTAGGATTTTTAGAATTGTTGCATAAAATGCAGTAGTCTCGATTATCCGAATTAATATCTTCAATATACTAGCGAAGGATTTCAGCTATAGTCAAATCGTTTTCAAATGGCGCATTTCTGAATAAAAAAAAATTGATGCGCTGTGCAAGCTACATACCTGTATGTATTAACTTACCGGATCATAATTTACAGCATTTAAAGCTAGTGGTACAAAAACACTCCCGCAAAATTGATTTCATCTACAAAATATTGTTTTTTTTTAATAATTTTGAAGTTCAAATGAACGCCATTTTCTCTGGAACTAAAATTCACACTATGGATCAAGTGTGCTCAAAGTTAGTCTTTTGAACTTACCTGCGACAAAAATATCGAAAAAACATGAAAAGTAAAAAATTGTTCCATCTGGTGCAAACTTTATGGCGGGCACTGCATCATAAATTAGACAATTTTAAACTTTACAGCAAAAATTTGTTATCATTATTTTGTTGTCATTATTTTTTTTTCACTCGATCATTCGATTTATTTATTTGAAATTTAATCTACTAGATATACGTATTTCTTCCTTTAAAAAAGCTTATAAGGAAGTCCAGGAAATAAGCCGGAAAATTTTGAAAAAAGTGGTGGAAAAGAATCCATGAAAAAAATCCTGGATTCCTTAGATCTTCGGGAACATTTATCAGTACTAACCATTAGCATTACCTCAAAAAATGAGAAAATTGGGGTAATCACCCTCTCCTTGAAGCAGATCGAATAGTAATATGTATTGTTAAAAAAAAATTCAAAATTCAAAATTCAAAATTTCACCTCGGAAATCGTCTCTTGGGGGGTTTTGGGCTTTTTTTTAATACGAGGGTGTTAAAATATTTTTTTACGTTATTTTTAATTTCAAAAAATGTGTGTAGTTATTGTAAGTATTTTCATAAAAGGTGCATTAAAAGCTTATACATAATTGATAAATGGACCTCTGGATGCGAGTATCTCTGTCTCTTCCCAATAAGGTTTTTAAAAAAAAAATATTTAAAAAAAAAAAACCTTAAAAAAAAAGATAAAAAAAATAAAAAAATTTAAAAACAAAAAAAGAGAAAAAAAAAGAAAGGATATAAATGGATAAATTACCTGAATATTTATAAATATATAATCAAATAAATGAAAATATAAAAAATGATGGTAATAATGACAATACTAATAAAATATTATGTAAGTAAATACAGGTATGTAACTCACACCGCACACTTGCACAATGATTCTTAGTTGGATGTTATACTTGCTTATCCTGCCTTCTCGAACCTTAAGGTAATTAATAAAAGTCTGTGGCTAATGGAGCTACGTCTCCGAGGTCGAGTAAAACCCCTACACACACACACATAATTGATAAATATAATTGACATCAATTAATCAGAGTCGAATGCTAGAATTGTTTTTTTGGGGGGGTAGAATTGCCCTATATTTTCATTTTTCGAGGTAATCGAAGGTTCCTGAAGGTCTAAGGAATCCAGGAAAAAAAGTTTTTGAAATAGGTGCTGCTCCACCACTTTTACATATTGTAGGTACAGTATTTTCCGGCTTATTTAATCGAGTAAGCCTTTCTAAAATTCCTTTTCACTTTTATAGACTCGTATAGAATTGATTCAACATACCGGGTGTTGAAATTTCAAGATTTTTAATTTTTTTCTTTTTTCTTTATAGCGCCCATAATTTTTTAGATATTTAGGTCAAATTTGGAATATGGGTTACGCTGTAGAGCTTACATCATTGGGAATGCCAAATTATTATGAGAATCTACAGGGAGATTTTTTTACCTGAAATCATCCCATTTCGCCTCCATTACTCCCGCTGATTTTTTTGCGACTGGTAGATCCTAAAACGCAATATGAATTTTCTGTTTCATTTAGAAACTTTTTGGTCTCATGTAGTTTTTTTTACATGTGCAATCGTTCAAGAAAAAAAGAAACAATTGCCTCTAATTCGTTAGGTAAATCCAAATTTTTAAAATGGTAAACGGCTACTTTTGGATAATTTCTCATTTCCATTAATTTTGACAGTTTTGTCGACACTGACACTGCCTGATAAAAATTAAAGCTGAGTGTGACTAATTAACTGTTTGACTAAAGATTGACAAGTCATAAGGAGCTATTAAGGAAAACACTGAAAATTCAAAAAACAAAAAAAATTCAACGGTAAATCGGTCAAGAAGCGGTTGCGGATCTACGTTTATATGACCTTTTAGGCATAAAATAAACCAAAGAATTACCTCCTTTCATCGCTCTTAATATTTAATTTTTTTAATAAAAACTTTCACGGCAAAATGGAGGGAGAAGCAGTTTGGTAGTGGCAGTAGGTTTCTAAATTAAGTGTCACAATAATAAGGTAACTCCTCCAACCCCCAACTCCAAAATTTCAAATTCCAACCACTATCATTATTGTGATACCTCAATTTAAAGGTCCTTGTACACTGCGTTAAAAAAAAAGTATTCGTGATGAAACATTTTTATTTTTTTGAAAAATTATCCCGCATTATTTTGAAATAAAAACCAATATCTGGGAAAAAATGTTTCATCACTAATTTCATCACAAAAACTATTTTTTAACGCAGTGTAGTAAGACTTTAAATTAAGGTATCACAATTACAAATTTTGGAGTTAAAAAAAAATTTAGAAAACTACTGCAACTACCAAACTGCTACCTCCTGCATTCTAACGAAACGCTTCTTTTTTAAACAAAACTAAAAATTCCGAGCGGCAGCCAATCTGAACCTTTAAAATATGACACACTGTATAATTATTATTAAGTATCAATTTTTATAAACGCCCAATTCTTGTAAGTGTATTTAAATCCGAATCCTGTTATTAAGTAGGTACCTACGTGAATATATTGCTATATTTAGCATCGTTGAATGAAAATTACTCATCAAATGACGTAGAGCTAGAACAAAAAATTATTAGAAAGGTGTTATGTCATCTATGTCAATTAATTCGGTATGCTTTGATATTTCATAATATTATATTATCCTTAAAAACGTTCTTAATAATGAATGAGGATATATCTATGATGCTTGATTGATAAAATTATCGTGTAACTATTTTTTTAATTTTTGAACGAAATTAATTAACGCTCGAATGTCTTTGATTCATTACTATGATGGTGTGTATACAGATCACAATGTTAATATTGTTGGGGTTTTCATGGTTATTATAGTCCTAGTGCTGGTGCTCTAGTGCTAGTGCTATAATAGTGACAGAGTTAATGTACAGCGTGTTTAGGTCAAGGATCGTTTATTTTTAGTGCATTGTTCAAATTTAGAATTTACGTTTTGCATTGTTACAAATTACTATAATAATAATAATAATAATGTGTACCTATTAACACGAATAATTATTTAAAAATATTATTTAATAATCTTGAATATAATAAGATTGATTGATCTTACGTAAATATTTAAATATTTCAAATTTCGATATTCCAAATCAAATGTTTAATGTTTCAACAAAATTACGATACGATGATAACAATTGCAATTTTATTGCGTTATCGAGTTCAATAACCGAAAAATAAAATTATTTTTTTAAGCCCCATGATTCCGATTTATTAGTGGTAACATCGACAATAAATATTTTCTCAAACCGATACCCTCGGTATTAGATTTAACCCTCTGAATAAAAAGAACAAGAAAAATTTTTTCTTGATTATATTTTCTTAGGTCAATTAGAAAGTCCGCTAGCATTTTTCTTGTTTTTTTCATTATTTGCTAAAAGGTCCATAAACCCTGATTTTTCCGAAATTGGACTAAGAAATCAGTTATAAAGGGTAAAAACCCACGAATCAAAAAAAAGACACTTGATAAATCAATAACTTCAATTTTGTATTTACTGGACATAAACAAAAATCTTAAGAAAATTAAGAATATTTCAAAATTCCCGCCATATCCACAAATTATAAGTTCCCACGATGGTATGTGATTGAGGTATGTGCCAGATCAAATGAGTTGAAGTGCCACGTCAACTATTTCTAAATAAAAATGGTTTTTCTTAAAGTCGGCATGATTTTTTTTGCAAGTCCCATTTAGCTCAATTTTTTTTGCAAAGTCCTGTCAGATCTATTTTTTTAAAGTCAGATTTTTTCCTACATCGGTCAGATAGATTTTTTCGGAAATGTCCAGTTAACCAAGGTCCTGTCAACTCGAATTCTTTTTAAAGGTCGTTAAATAATAATTTGTTCAAAGTCGGTTTGACAAGGCCATGACAATAATTGAGATTTCTCTCAGAATCAGTATGCTCAATTTTTTTTAGCTTTAACGAGATGTTTAAAGCTAGACCTTTAAAGGTCTAGTTTGAAAGGTCCCGTCAGTTCGAATTTTTAAGGTCTTCTTTAAAACCGCCCTAAAAATTATTTTTTTCAAGGTTAGATCAAGGTTAGATCGGAATTTTGGTTTCTTTTTGGCTAGGTCTGTTTTTTTTTGACAAGGTTCTGTCAGCTCAAAAATTCTATCTTTTGTTTTAACCTTATCTTGCAAAAAAAATGAGCAGGCCGAAATTTGTAAAAATCGAACATTTGAGCTGACCAGTGGCCGAATCTGGCCAAAAAAAAATCGAGCTGACCGGATTTTGCACAATTCACAATTGCAGTTGACCGGACTTTGTCAAACCGGATCTAAAAAGAAATTTTGAACTGACCGGACTTTGTAAAAAAAAAAAAAATTACGCAGACTGGATTTTGCAAAAAAAAATAATAATAATTAGAGCTGACCGGACTTTGTAAAAATCGATTTTTCGAGCTGACCGGCCTTGCTAAAATTCGAGCTGACGGACCTTTTCCTGCATGTGTAGAATCTCCACTTCACTACCTTTACAATCCACGAGCACCCCCATTGCTTCGGCACTGAATAATAACGTCATGGAAGACAAATAATAACAATTATTATTCATATATCTGACAGCAAATCTGTCATTTTGTATCAAAATAAGTGCAGTTATAGAAAATTACACAATTACGAAATGTCATCAAGCAAAAAGGTGTTTATATGATAATGCCCGACCACAGGCGCTTCGTCAAAATTTTTGATCATTTTTGCCTTGATTTGACCACCAAGAGCTTTTTATAAAGGTCGGGAGTTCTTTCATCCAATGGAAAAAGCCCCCTAACTTTTTTTGGATTGGACCATAATGCCGCTTCAAGTCTACTTCTCCCTCGGAGCTGAGTAGGGATGCTTAATACTATTTTATCGAGTAGCCATCCTCTCTTCTTTTTATATTATACACCTACCAATGGAGCTTTTTGGCTATTGGGGACCAATCTTTTGAGCCCATTGACGTATTTGTTTTGGTATTATCTAGATGTGTTACCCCGCCAACCAGCATAGCATCTTTACTTTAGCTGTATGTAGTTGTTGTTGTTAGAACCGTTCTATATAAATTTTGCCTTTTACGACCAAAAATTGGTAATAATTGTTCATCATCCATGGGAGTATCTGTCTATAGAGAAATCATCCGAGGCTTTTGAAGCGGGATACTTTTTCTAGATTCGTACATACTCCATGGCTACTTCTTCAGTTCCTCTTAAGTCACATTCCGTTAACACGATTTTTGTTTAACTGACCAGTAACGAACCAGTTCCGATTCCTTCTTCTGCTTCATCAGCATATTTCCTACATGGTCGTGGTAAAGGCAAGAGGGCTAGGAGGGCAAACTTCAAGCACACCATCTTTAACCAGTTTTTGATTTAGGTTCTGATATTGTCGTATACATATCCTGGACTGTGGCTGTGAACTGGTCATACACCACTTTTGTAAGAACTTGGTGAAATTTTTTCTCAAGATCTGTGAAGACCAATTACAGATTTTCATGGTTCACTCGGTTTTTACCCATTGATAGACCCAGGAATGGTTTGTATAGCACCTGTCGTCGATCTGTTAGTAGTAGATCCATACCGATTTTGGGTGATGTTTGATTGATACCTTTACTGCTGTAAGTCGAGCGCAAATTGCTCTTTCCCATAATTCTTGCGTAACTGACTTGCATAATTAACATTGCTTCCAAATGCATAAAATCAGCTCTATTGAGTATGTTTTCAGATACATTTGTATCTCTATTGTGTTGTGTACATAATCTACGTGGCGAGATAACATTTTTGTAATCAAAATTTTGTAGCGTCATAACTTTATCAAAGATGTTAATAAATCGCAAATAAATAGTAAAAAGTTGCGCAATTTGATTGGTAAGCCTAGAAAATAGGTACCAAAATTGATTTGTAGCTACAACGAAAAGAAACTCTGAGAACTAATAATAATAATTTCTATCGAGCAAAATGTTTATTGTTACAACAATCTTAACCTTGTGACATAACCAAAGTTTGGATTTCTAGACCACATTATTTTAGGTCATTATATTTTTATTTTATAATTTATCAACACCGCCACAGTTTTATCAAAAAAATACAACACATCGATCGATAATGGAATCTTTATGTTTGTTTTCTGTTTGTATTTTGCCCCACTTTGCTAGACTTTTTATTTCCAAAAATAATATCTTATTTCGTTATTTGAACTACTTTGTAAGCTAAATTCGTATCGCAAGAACTTTCCATTCCAATTTTTAACTCATTTACTCTAAATATTTATTAAATGTTTGATAAATAATTGCTGTAGATTCGAATTATTGATCTTGATTCTGGGAATTTTTAACCAAAATAAGGCTGGAAGTCTTCCGTCTGCCATTACTGTCCAAGGATTAAACATTCCTGTATGAGATAGGCATGTTTGTTATTAAATTCGAATATTTTCTTAGATTTCACCGCTCATGAACAAAGTCTGAGCTAATCGACCTTCAAAACTATCTTTTAAAAAATTGTTTTGAAAAAATATAAAAATTTTTGAAACCTCGACTTTCAAAAAAATTGAACAAATCCCAACCATCGATCCTGACTCGCAGATCACGGAAAAGTGGGTTTCCCATATATCTGTATTATATTTCGTTAGCTCCAATTTTATCGCCCTAGGGATGGAATTTTGAACTACAGCAAAAATTTTGAGGGGCTTTCGGGTAATATTGAAACTTTCCTGTTGTATCACGTGACTTATGCAGGATATTCCCTCCAAAGTCTGCAAAATTTCAGTGTTAATCCAAATCTGCATGTCTCAATTCTTAAGATATCGAACTTTTCCCTTCAAGTCGCTTTAAAAAGGATGTCATTTGCATTTTCGAAAATATTGCTACTTCTTGAACAGCTCTACATGCAAGACGGAGCAAAACTTTGAACCCCATCCATTTTACTGTCATGAACATTGCCTCAAATTCCGGTTGCTATGTCCATAACGAAACTTTTCGCATTTTCCGTTGCGTTCAAGTTACGTAAATTAAAAGCAACACCTGTGAACTCAGTTGTCCATCATGGAGTTGATTGCTTGCGTGTATAAAAATGTATTCGAGTATCTTTGGAATTCTCTGCGGGTTGGTCGCGTTCTGTTGCAGAGAACGCAATTGACAATCTTCTGAGAGTTGGTGTGCGTGATCTTCTCGGAGTCAGAGTAACGATAATATCTATGAACCCATACATCTTAGAACTGTTTAGAAAGTCATTTTGATCATTGAACCTTTGAATCATTGAACACAAACCTTTGAAGTTTGTGCCCGAGCTTAATCAACGACTAAACTTTGTGTAACTTTTAAGTGGAATGGTTGAACGCGCCACTGACGTCAAAGTGAAAGAAAAACTTGGAATAATAAAGAAAAACACCATTGCACTGTATAGGATAAAAGAATACAATCCAAACTCAGAAGAAGCAATGAAACCTGCTTAATAAAAAAGAGTTTTTATATACTAAGAAATGGGCAAATTAGGTAGAAGAAGATTGTAGAAAGATCTTGTTCCAGACGAAAACCTTTTTAGTGCAGGAACAATCCTGAAGAAGATGTTTTGGAGCTGTTTTGAAGAAATGATGACTATTAATGACAGTATAAAGTTGCTAGCAAGAGAGCTGGAAGAAGTCGATTCCAGTTGTAGTTCTTGTCGGGGAATTGTCGGGAAAACTGGTGTGCACCACTAAAAACATGATGATATGTAAAGAGGCGATTCTTCAGAGGAACAAATTCAAAAAAATAGTAATTTTATAACAAACAACTTGTAAAAGTTCATTCCAAAATAACTCACATTTACTTGCGAGATCGATGAGGGGGTAAAATTATTTGATTAGGTGCCATATTTTTTATCTACTGTAAGAGTTCGGGAGGTCCACCCCCTTCAAGAATCGAGAAAATAGACCTCTCGACCACTAGGGTGATTCGAACTACTTTTTACTAAATTCAAACTAGAAAATTGGCCTCTGATCTTCTAGAATAGGTCGGGACCCGACAACATTGTGTAGGTGAATTAAAGATGAGTAACTCAAGAACGTTCAAAGTGTGAGGAGTATAGAAGGGCTACTCTAACCTGACAACGCCGGATGCTGACATTTTTCCCGCATTTTAAAATTACCCACTCTAAGCAGCACACTTGGCTTGGCTTAGAGCACCCCTGTCCCGCTTACCCCAGTGAACGCAAGTTAGCTCATTTGGAAGCTTGAACTGGTTCACGCAGAGTAAGCCCGATTGAATCTAACGAAATGCTAATGTGCATTGAACAAACTATCATTCATAATGCCAGCGATCCAACCGGTAAAATTCGGCTATGTCCTAGGAAAAAGATCCACTCAATTTATTTAGCGGGGAGTGGATTCTTGATCCAGGATAATCAGTCGCAAACTTTCGCCTCAAGCTAATCCAGCAAATTTAGAAATTGTTGTGATTGGTCAAACGAACGACGTCATGTAATCGTAAACCAGCGGAAGTAACCGTCGATGGATACTGTGGGGCAACGCTATTCCCTCGCCAGTCCTAGGTTATCTGCCATTGGAAAATCCCGTAAGATTTCCTTCAGGTAGACGAACATGATCTCGTCCGAAGTGGTTCTTCCTTAGAGGAACACACTCCTGTGAGTTATTTAACACCAGTGCACTGGAATCAGCTTTAAGCCAGTCTGCGACGGCAAGGCCGACTGAGTGATGCGATATCTCCTAGTAGGTCAGGAACGTGCCCTCTCTGTCTGTAGGGGTGTTTTGTGACGGGAATAACGGTATCGCCAACCGCACCTGTTTACTGAAGGAGTCCATAGGCGTCAGGCGGCGGGATGCGAAATGGAAGAGGGTTCAGGGGCGCGCGGCTGAATTTACAAATACACAGTCGAAGTTACAAATTAATATTATGAACACAATCTTCCTCAAGTTATATAGTTTTAGTTCGGGCGACAAGATAAATTGCGTACTATTATAATATTGGGTCAAACCTAGCGGGAAAGAGTCGATTTTCTGCAGGAAAGTTACCACAAATATAAATAAAACTCTCAGAGTGGGTTCCAGCTTGAGTTTATAAGCAAGAGGGTTAAATAATTGGGAGATTTCGGGTAGAACTCGTTCTTAGTAGGGCTGAAGAGAATTTCCTGGGTTTGATGACTCAGATTATTAAATAAGGCCTAAGGGCGAAAAATCAAGTCTTTTAGAACTGTTTAACGGAATTATGGCGGTCCGAGGTTCTTATGAGGGACGGATTTTTGTTTAGGGGAATAACTACCAGGTAGTGATAACTCTCTCGCCAATCTCAGTGCGCTCAGCGGCAACCGCATGGTTCGAGAAAGTTACCAGGTGACCTAAGAACTCCAGGGGTTCCTTTCCACAATCTCAAGGCGCTCTGCAGCCTCGCATGTGACAAAAAGGATCCCAGAAGTATTCGGTAGTGTAGGGAAAAGGAGGTTAGTCACTGATAGACTTCCTGCCAATCTCAGCGCTCCCAACAGCAGCCGCATGGTTCAGGGGTGCTACCAGATGACCAATGCGCTCGATGGATCTTCCTCTCCACAATCTCAAGGCGCTCTGCAGCCTCGCATGTGACAAAAAAGATTCCAGAAGCATTCGGTAGTGCGGGGAAAGGATTACTAGTCAATGATAGACTTCCTGCCAATCTCAGCGCTCCCAACAGCAGCCGCATGGTTCAGGTGTGCTACCAGATGACCGATGAGCTTGATGGGTCTTTCTTTTCACAATCTCAAGGCGCTCTGCAGCCTCGCATGTGACAAAAAAGATCCCAGAGGTATTTGGGTTTGTGGGGAAGGGCTACAACCAACAACGAAGAGAGAATCAAGGTGTTAAATTTTCGGGTTGAAAGGAACGGGACAACTCACAAATAAACCAGAAATTCGAGCTTCCGCCCCCAGAGAAAAGTCGTCGTGGGAAAATCGGACCCATCGATACAAAGACGAACAGGGAGTGATTTGGTACGCCACTGAACATACGGAAATTTGCAACTAGGTCGAAGAAGAATAATCTAACGTATGGAAGATGACATCTGGCACTCGGGGTGGTTGAACCTGAAGTGCCGAACCGGGCAGATGCTCGATAAAAGATTTAACTTTTAAACGAATAGTGGATTTACACTCGTGAAATAAATGGCGAGAACTCAAAGGGGATTTATTATTTTTAATAAATGATGCAAAGTTACGAATGACGGACTTGTTAGTCTACACTTTGTTCGATTATAGAAGGTACTCCCAGTAATGGGCTGCCGCGACTAAAATCGACCAAAAGGTAGTAGTGTAAGGAAAGAAAGAGACAATTACAGATTGAGCGTACTCCCAATAATGACGTGGCTGATTCTAGCAACAGATTCATATCCGAGAATCATGTTTTTACAGCGGACCAGACAAATAATGCTCGGCAACGTTAAAATTAGTTATAGTCATGGTATTTTTGATTTTTTAATCATTTACCCTGCTCATATGGTCCGGAATTCCCTATATTATCTATTTTGAATGTTCTACCAATTATTACCAACCCTAAATATTCGCTATTTGAAGATATTATTTATAAAAAGTAAATAGGTAGGTATATCATGATCTGTAAAATACGTTATTTTAGTTATTATTGCAATCATGAAAATCAAGTAAGAAAACTTAGCATTTTTTCGGGTCAGGAAGGCTATGGCGGACAAAAATATTTCAAAGGATTCCCTATCCATCGAGACCAGTGGCGTTCCGAAATTATTGGAGGTTGAGCGAGAAACAAAAAATATCCCCTACAGTTAAAAAATTTACAGCTTCCACGCACAACATTGAGTCAGCGAAGCTATGGCAGGGAAAAATACTTCAAAGGACTCCCTATCCACAACGACCAGTGGCGTTCCGAAATTATTGGGGGTTGAGCGAGAAACAAAAAAAATCCCCTACATTTAAAAAATTCACAGCTTCCACGCACAACATTGAGTCAGCGAAACTATGGCAGGGAAAAATATTTCAAAGGATTTCCTACTCATGGAGACCAGTGGCGTTCCGAAATTATTGGGGGTTGAGCGAGAAACAAAAAAAATCCCCTACATTTAAAAAATTCACAGCTTCCACGCACAACATTGAGTCAGCAAAGCTATGGCAGGAAAAAATACTTCAAATGATTCCCTATCCATGGAGACCAGTGGCGTTCCGGAATTATTGGGGGTTGAGCGGGAAACAAAACAAAAAAATCCCCTATATTCAAAAAATTTACAACTTCCACGTACAACATTGAGTCAGCAAAGCTATGGCAGGAAAAAATACTTCAAATGATTCCCTATCCATGGAGACCAGTGGCGTTCCGAAATTATTGGGGGTTGAGCGAGAAACAAAAAAAATCCCCTACAGTTAAAAAATTTACAGCTTCCACGCACAACATTGAGTCAGC
This sequence comes from Malachius bipustulatus, assembly GCA_910589415.1. NCBI lineage: Eukaryota > Metazoa > Arthropoda > Insecta > Coleoptera > Melyridae > Malachius > Malachius bipustulatus. Next base: position 29,322,221 of record OU342638.1, on the reverse strand, counting down.
AAAGCTATGGCAGGAAAAAATACTTCAAATGATTCCCTATCCATGGAGACCAGTGGCGTTCCGGAATTATTGGGGGTTGAGCGGGAAACAAAAAATATCCCCTACAGTTAAAAAATTTACAGCTTCCACGCACAACATTGAGTCAGCAAAGCTATGGCAGAGAAAAATACTTCAAATGATTCCCTATCCATGGAGACCAGTGGCGTTCCGGAATTATTGGGGGTTGAGCGGGAAACAAAAAATATCCCCTACAGTTAAAAAATTTACAGCTTCCACGCACAACATTGAGTCAGCAAAGCTATGGCAGGGAAAAATATTTCAAAGGATTTCCTACTCATGGAGACCAAAGGCGTTCCGAAATTATTGGGGGTTGAGCGGGAAACAAAAAATATCCCCTACAGTTAAAAAATTTACAGCTTCCACGCACAACATTGAGTCAGCGAAGCTATGGCAGGGAAAAATATTTCAAAGGATTTCCTACTCATGGAGACCAGTGGCGTTCCGAAATTATTGGGGGTTGAGCGAGAAACAAAAAAAATCCCCTACAGTTAAAAAATTCACAGCTTCCACGCACAACATTGAGTCAGCGAAGCTATGGCAGGGAAAAATATTTCAAAGGATTTCCTACTCATGGAGACCAGTGGCGTTCCGAAATTATTGGGGGTTGAGCGAGAAACAAAAAAAATCCCCTACAGTTAAAAAATTTACAGCTTCCACGCACAACATTGAGTCAGCAAAGCTATGGCAGGGAAAAATATTTCAAAGGATTTCCTACTCATGGAGACCAGTGGCGTTCCGGAATTATTGGGGGCTGAGCGGGAAACAAAAAATATCCCCTACAGTTAAAAAATTTACAGCTTCCACGCACAACATTGAGTCAGCAAAGCAATGGCAGGGAAAAATATTTCAAAGGATTTCCTACTCATGGAGACCAGTGGCGTTCCGAAATTATTGGGGGTTGAGCGAGAAACAAATAAAAAACCCTACATTAAAAAAATTTACAGCTTCCACGCACAACATTGAGTCAGCAAAGCTATGGCAGGGAAAAATATTTCAAAGGATTTCCTACTCATGGAGACCAGTGGCGTTCCGAAATTATTGGGGGTTGAGCGAGAAACAAAAAAAAACCCCGACATTTAAAAAATTCACAGCTTCCACGCACAACATTGAGTCAGCGAAGCTATGGCAGGGAAAAATATTTCAAAGGATTTCCTACTCATGGAGACCAGTGGCGTTCCGAAATTATTGGGGGTTGAGCGAGAAACAAAAAAAAACCCCGACATTTAAAAAATTCACAGCTTCCACGCACAACATTGAGTCAGCAAAGCTATGGCAGGGAAAAATATTTCAAAGGATTTCCTACTCATGGAGACCAGTGGCGTTCCGAAATTATTGGGGGTTGAGCGAGAAACAAATAAAAAACCCTACATTAAAAAAATTTACAGCTTCCACGCACAACATTGAGTCAGCAAAGCTATGGCAGGGAAAAATATTTCAAAGGATTTCCTACTCATGGAGACCAGTGGCGTTCCGAAATTATTGGGGGTTGAGCGAGAAACAAAAAAAAACCCCGACATTTAAAAAATTCACAGCTTCCACGCACAACATTGAGTCAGCGAGCTATGGCAGGGAAAAATATTTCAAAGGATTTCCTACTCATGGAGACCAGTGGCGTTCCGAAATTATTGGGGGTTGAGCGAGAAACAAAAAAAAACCCCGACATTTAAAAAATTCACAGCTTCCACGCACAACATTGAGTCAGCAAAGCTATGGCAGGGAAAAATATTTCAAAGGATTTCCTACTCATGGAGACCAGTGGCGTTCCGAAATTATTGGGGGTTGAGCGGGAAACAAAAAATATCCCCTACAGTTAAAAAATTTACAGCTTCCACGCACAACATTGAGTCAGCGAAGCTATGGCAGGGAAAAATACTTCAAAGGACTCCCTATCCACAACGACCAGTGGCGTTCCGAAATTATTGGGGGTTGAGCGAGAAACAAAAAAAATCCCCTACATTTAAAAAATTCACAGCTTCCACGCACAACATTGAGTCAGCGAAGCTATGGCAGGGAAAAATATTTCAAAGGATTTCCTACTCATGGAGACCAGTGGCGTTCCGAAATTATTGGGGGTTGAGCGAGAAACAAAAAAAATCCCCTACAGTTAAAAAATTCACAGCTTCCACGCACAACATTGAGTCAGCGAAGCTATGGCAGGGAAAAATACTTCAAAGGACTCCCTATCCACAACGACCAGTGGCGTTCCGAAATTATTGGGGGTTGAGCGAGAAACAAAAAAAATCCCCTACATTTAAAAAATTCACAGCTTCCACGCACAACATTGAGTCAGCGAAGCTATGGCAGGGAAAAATATTTCAAAGGATTTCCTACTCATGGAGACCAGTGGCGTTCCGAAATTATTGGGGGTTGAGCGAGAAACAAAAAAAATCCCCTACAGTTAAAAAATTCACAGCTTCCACGCACAACATTGAGTCAGCGAAGCTATGGCAGGGAAAAATATTTCAAAGGATTCCCTATCGATCGAGACCAGTGCATGGCGTTTCGGAATTATTGGGGGTTGAGCGGGAAACAAAAAAAAATTGCCTACACTAGCTAATTTCTTGGTTAATTTCTGCAAGTCTGTCCTTGTATAAACTGAATTACAATGAGAACAGTTTAATCGATAACTATACCGTGTGTCCCCGGATAGGTGAAACGACTCTTATAAAAGACAAAAATTTTTTGATTTTAATTTTAATTTTTTGGGGTTCAGCCCTGCTTTTCTAAAGAATAATTTCTAACAAAATTTTAGTTTTGAAAATTCAAGCATGCCTTGGAAATTTCCAAGAAACCGGTTTTTCTGTTGAGTAAAGTGCCTTTTATGTGGCAAATACGACAAAATGTTATTTGAAAAAAGTTGTTCAGAATCAACATTTAGGTCCGTATTCCAAATTTCAAAATCATAGGCCAACTTTGATCTTTTACATTTATTTTTATGTTTATTTCACAAATCAAAGAATTTCATTTGTAACAAAGACTGATATTGACAGATTGCTATTGCTATGGGTACAATTTGGTTTTTCCATGGCAGTCATTGTTACAAAATGAAATTCTTTGATTTGTGAAATAAAACATAAAAATAAATTAAAAAAATTAAAGTTGGCCTATGATTTTGAAATTTGGTATAGGGACCTAAATGTTGATTCTGAACAACTTTTTCAAATAACATTTTGTCGTATTTGCCACATAAAAGGCACTTTACTCAACAGAAAAACCGGTTTCTTTTAAATTTCCAAGGCATGTATGATTTTTCAAAACTAAAATTTTGTTAGAAATTATTCTTTAGCCAAGCAGGGCTGAACCCCAAAAAATTAAAATTAAAATCAAAAAAATTTTGTCTTTTATAAGAGTCGTTTCACCTATCCGGGGACACACGGTATATCAAGTTTTTGTAATTGAGATGTTTTCTTTTGCATCCAGCAATATAGACCCATTGCTCATAAAATATTTAAATGAAATATTAAATGTAATGAAATATCGTGTGATCTACAAAATTTTTCATCAACTAGTGCCTTGGAAGAGAGAGATGGCTATTGCAGTCATGTCTGAGCTCATTTTACTAAAATAATTCTGTAATAACTTTTGTAGTTCAAATTCTCATGTGTCATATTTAATTTCAATTCCTGTCAGTTTCATTAAAATATTAAAGATATAATAGTGAAAAACAATAATTTATGACTATAATTTAAGAACGTGATGAAATTACTGTTATATGTTACTAAACACCTACCTTAATTGTCACTTTTTTATGATTCATGACATTTTTGACCACCATTCTTCACAAATTTTGTCAAATTGAGAAAGAAACGTCAAATTGAAATATTGTTTTATCCTCATTCAGAAAGACATAAATCTGAGTTTCTGAGATAACGATTTAGGGTTCTTGTATTACCGACACTAAGGCAAGTAAGGGTCAGTGTCGGTAATACAGATACCCTACAACGGCTCGAGTTGTTCATCCTCCTTGAAATACAACCAATGCCAAACTGCAATTATTAGTAAGAAACTCAGCACCATATACGTACTCAGCAGATATCGTTACTGTTCCAGGTTAGTTTCTTTACTCTAACAAAGTTCATTATGCAAGTAGTCATGTTTTTATTTATTGTTCTATGATTTGTAGATCATTGATTGGAGTAGTCAATTACACATCAAAATACAATTGTTTGTATTTTTCTGGCAGACATGCTTCATTTTATTCAAGGCAATAATAATAGTTGATAAAAATTTTTGTGGATCACCCGATATACATATTTCTGCACAAGCAATAATAAGCGTAAATTTGCATTGTTTATTGTTTCTTTTGTTTACATTATTTACGTTCTTGACGTTCTTTATTTAACTCTTTACATTCTTTACCTTAAAAGAGTCCATGTAAAGAATGATTTCTTTACCCGTAAAGAATCGCGTAAAGAATAGAGGTAAAGAATACTGCATATCACAAGCCACAAGCCAGTTATAATATTTTATTTATCTAATTGAACCCTATGCTGCAACAACGTTGTAAGTGATAAAAGTAAATTTTGCGGGAAATCGAAATAAACATTTTTTGTGAACCAATATAATACAGGATGTCCCAGCTTCCCTTGAATTTAAACACCAACTAAAAAGCCAATCTTATTTTCTCTTCTCAGACAATCCAAAAACGCAATAACATAGGAGCATATTCCATTAAAAAAATTTACCTTTGATATGCCACTCTCATATGGGGCACTCTGTATACTCCAAAATAATTTTAAATTATGGCGATTGTGATTCTGTACTTGAATTTTCAAAATTTTTATTATAAAGTCCATTGTTTGGCCTACAGAGACCGCTTCGAATAAGCTGGGACATCCTTTATTATATTGGTTCACAAAAAATGTTTATTTCGATTTCCCGCAAAATTTACTTTTATCAATTACAACGTTGTTGCAGCATAGGGTTCAATTAGATAAATAAAATATTATAACTGGCTTGTGGCTTGTGATATGCAGTATTATTTACCTCTATTCTTTACTCGATTCTTTACGGGTAAAGAAATCATTCTTTACATGGACTCTTTTAAGGTAAAGAGAATGTAAAGAGTTAAATAAAGAACGTCAAGAACGTAAATAATGTAAACAAAAGAAACAATAAACAATGCAAATTTACGCTTATTATTGCTTGTGCAGTAATATGTATATCGGGTGATCCACAAAATTTTTTATCAACTATTATTATTGCCTTGAATAAAATGAAGCATGTCTGCCAGAAAAATACAAACAATTGTATTTTGATGTGTAATTGATTAATCCAATCAATGATCTACAAATCATAGAACAATAAATAAAAACATGACTACTTGCATAATGAACTTTGTTAGAGTAAAGAAACTAACCTGGAACAGTAACGATATCTGCTGAGTACGTATATGGTGCTGAGTTTCTTACTAATAATTGCAGTTTGGCATTGGTTGTATTTCAAGGAGGATGAACAACTCGAGCCGTTGTAGGGTATCTGTATTACCGACACTGATCCTTACTTGCCTTAGTGTCGGTAATACAAGAACCCTAAATCGTTATCTCAGAAACTCAGAATTATGTCTTTCTGAATGAGGATAAAACAGTATTTCAATTTGACGTTTCTTTCTCAATTTGACAAAATTTGTGAAGAATGGTGGTCAAAAATGTGATGAATCATAAAAAAGTGACAATTAAGGTAGGTGTTTAGTAACATATAACAGTAATTTCATCACGTTCTTAAATTATAGTCATAAATTATTGTTTTTCACTATTATATCTTTATTATTTTAATGAAACTGACAGGAATTGAAATTAAATATGACACATGAGAATTTGAACTACAAAAGTTATTACAGAATTATTTTAGTAAAATGAGCTCAGACATGACTGCAATAGCCATCTCTCTCTTCCAAGGCACTAGTTGATGAAAAATTTTGTAGATCACACGATATTTCATTACATTTAATATTTCATTTAAATATTTTATGAGCAATGGGTCTATATTATTGCTGGATGCAAAAGAAAACATCTCAATTACAAAAACTTGATAGTTATCGATTAAACTGTTCTCATTGTAATTCAGTAACCAAGAAATTAGCTACAACGAACACCTAAACTCTTACAGACTCAAACATCCAGAAACATAAAATTTTGCAAAACACTTAGTAGAAAACAATCACACTTTAACAGCAAACAATAAAATTAAATTACTTCATCACTGATGTGATCATTATTTTAAATTAAATGTTCTCGAATGTCTAGAAACCCACATACAGGGTGCTATGTAATTGAATGTCAATATTTAAGGAGGTGATTTAAGTCTTAACTTTTGACATACAGGGTGGTAAAGTTTTATTAAAATAAATCATTTTTTCGTGATATCAGTAATACCGCTCTGGATATTTTAATGAAATTTTGTATACAGGTATTACCGAGGGTATTACGCATCAAGGAGATTTTTTTCACGTGCCACGTTTCATTTTATTTGTACTAGTGACGATGGTGCACGATTGTGCAGAATTTTACCTGCATATTTTAGCAGACAGACATTGATGGTACGCCACTGTTTTCTGTTCATATAGAAATCTTTTTTGGAATCCCCATTCATTTCCAAGCAAATTTGATTAACTATTTTTTTTTGTCCGAAGCACAGCTTTCGCCTAAAAAAACATAAATTCTGTTTCTCTACATGGTCACAAGATTGTCGTTAAATGACAATAAAAAAATATAAAAATATGCATAGGTAAAAGCAAGATGTCACTAGTGGAGATAAAACAAAATGTGGTACATGAAAAAATGCCTCTTGATGAGTAATACCTGTCTATTAATTTTCATTAAAATATCCAGAGCGGTATCCAGAGGGAATCCTTTGAAGTATTTTTCCCTGCCCTAGCTTTGCTGACTCAATGTTGTACGTGGAAGTTGTGAATTTTTTATTTGTAGGGGAGTTTTTTTTTTGTTTCCCGCTCAACCCCCAATAATTCCGGAACGCCACTGGTCTCCATGGATAGGGAATCCTTTGAAATATTTTTCCCTGTCATAGCTTTGCTGACTCAATGTTGTGCGTGGAAGTTGTAAATTTTTTAAATGTAGGGGATTTTTTTGTTTTGTTTCCCGCTCAACCCCCAATAATTTCGGAACGTCACTGGTCTCCATGAGTAGGAAATCCTTTGAAATATTTTTCCCTGCCATAGCTTCGCTGACTCAATGTTGTGCGTGGAAGCTGTGAATTTTTTAAATGTAGGGGATTTTTTTTGTTTCTCGCTCAACCCCCAATAATTTCGGAACGCCACTGGTCTTCATGAGTAGGAAATCCTTTGAAATATTTTTCCCTGCCATAGCTTTGCTGACTCAATGTTGTGCGTGGAAGCTGTGAATTTTTTAACTGTAGGGGATTTTTTTTGTTTCTCGCTCAACCCCCAATAATTTCGGAACGCCACTGGTCGTTGTGGATAGGGAGTCCTTTGAAGTATTTTTCCCTGCCATAGCTTCGCTGACTCAATGTTGTGCGTGGAAGCTGTAAATTTTTTAACTGTAGGGGATATTTTTTGTTTCCCGCTCAACCCCCAATAATTTCGGAACGCCACTGGTCTCCATGAGTAGGAAATCCTTTGAAATATTTTTCCCTGCCATAGCTTCGCTGACTCAATGTTGTGCGTGGAAGCTGTGAATTTTTTAAATGTAGGGGATTTCTTTTGTTTCTCGCTCAACCCCCAATAATTTCGGAACGCCACTGGTCTTCATGAGTAGGAAATCCTTTGAAATATTTTTCCCTGCCATAGCTTTGCTGACTCAATGTTGTGCGTGGAAGCTGTAAATTTTTAACTGTAGGGGATATTTTTTGTTTTCCGCTCAACGCCCAATAATTCCGGAACGCCACTGGTCTCCATGGATAGGGAATCATTTGAAGTATTTTTCTCTGCCATAGCTTTGCTGACTCAATGTTGTGCGTGGAAGCTGTAAATTTTTTAACTGTAGGGGATATTTTTTGTTTCCCGGTCAACCCCCAATAATTCCGGAACGCCACTGGTCTCCATGGATAGGGAATCATTTGAAGTATTTTTCTCTGCCATAGCTTTGCTGACTCAATGTTGTGCGTGGAAGCTGTAAATTTTTTAACTGTAGGGGATATTTTTGGTTTCCCGGTCAACCCCCAATAATTCCGGAACGCCACTGGTCTCCATGGATACGAAATCATTTGAAGTATTTTTTCCTGCCATAGCTTTGCTGACTCAATGTTGTGCGTGGAAGCTGTAAATTTTTTAACTGTAGGGGATTTTTTTTGTTTCTCGCTCAACCCCCAATAATTTCGGAACGCCACTGGTCTCCATGAGTAGGAAATCCTTTGAAATATTTTTCCCTGCCATAGTTTCGCTGCCACAATGTTGTGCGTGGAAGCTGTAAATTTTTTAACTGTAGGGGATATTTTTTGTTTCCCGCTCAACCCCCAATAATTCCGGAACGCCACTGGTCTCCATGGATAGGGAATCATTTGAAGTATTTTTCTCTGCCATAGCTTTGCTGACTCAATGTTGTGCGTGGAAGCTGTAAATTTTTTAACTGTAGGAAATTTTTTTTGTTTCTCGCTCAACCCCAAATAATTCCGGAACGCCACTGGTCTCCATGGATAGGGAATCATTTGAAGTATTTTTTCCTGCCATAGCTTTGCTGACTCAATGTTGTGCGTGGAAGCTGTAAATTTTTTAACTGTAGGGGATTTTTTTGTTTTGTTTCTCGCTCAACCCCCAATAATTTCGGAACGCCACTGGTCTCCATTTATAGGGAATCATTTGAAGTATTTTTCTCTGCCATAGTTTTGCTGACTCAATGTTGTGCGTGGAAGCTGTAAATTTTTTAACTGTAGGGGATTTTTTTTGTTTCTCGCTCAACCCCCAATAATTTCGGAACGCCACTGGTCTCCATGAGTAGGAAATCCTTTGAAATATTTTTCCCTGCCATAGCTTCGCTGACTCAATGTTGTGCGTGGAAGCTGTGAATTTTTTAACTGTAGGGAATTTTGTTTTGTTTCTCGCTCAACCCCCAATAATTTCGGAACGCCACTGGTCTCCATGAGTAGGAAATCCTTTGAAATATTTTTCCCTGCCATAGCTTCGCTGACTCAATGTTGTGCGTGGAAGCTGTGAATTTTTTAACTGTAGGGGATTTTTTTTTATTTCTCGCTCAACCCCCAATAATTTTGGAACGCCACTGGTCGTTGTGGATAGGGAGTCCTTTGAAGTATTTTTCCCTGCCATAGCTTCGCTGACTCAATGTTGTGCGTGGAAGCTGTAAATTTTTTAACTGTAGGGGATATTTTTTGTTTCCCGCTCAACCCCCAATAATTTCGGAACGCCACTGGTCTCCATGAGTAGGAAATCCTTTGAAATATTTTTCCCTGCCATAGCTTTGCTGACTCAATGTTGTGCGTGGAAGCTGTGAATTTTTTAAATGTCGGGGTTTTTTTTTGTTTCTCGCTCAACCCCCAATAATTTCGGAACGCCACTGGTCTCCATGAGTAGGAAATCCTTTGAAATATTTTTCCCTGCCATAGCTTCGCTGCCACAATGTTGTGCGTGGAAGCTGTAAATTTTTTAACTGTAGGGGATATTTTTTG